>CM068711.1:15191683-16681065 GCA_035079005.1 Fraxinus americana
ATAGCTGAAATAGCATGGCTTATTTCTTTCAAACCACCACAAACAACAAGATTGAGTATATGAGCACAACACCTCATATGAAGCATTTCTCCGCCCAGTACTAAGCCATTCTTCTTCTCCTCAAAACAACTCTTCAATCTCAGTAATGCTACATCGTTGGAAGAGGCATTATCAACAGTCACACAAAAAATCTTATTGATTCCCCAATCTTTAAGACAAGAAATCAACTCCTGTCCCACCATATCTCCCTTATGGCTTGGGACTTGAATGAAACTTATAATCCTTTTTTGAAGTGTCCAATCATTATCAATCTAATGAGCAGTTAAACACAAATAACTAACATTCTGTATTGACGTCCAACAATCAGTAGTCAAAGAAACTCTATGCTGACTTAACTCTTTCTTCAATTTCTTCTTCTCATTTAGGAACAAATTATATATATATCTTGCTACTGTCATCCTCAAAGGAAACACAAATTTTGGGAAAAAATATCTTGCATAACTTTGAAAACCTTCATCCTCCACATGTCGAAATGGTAACTTAGATAATATGAAGTACCTTGTAATCTGTTCTCTAACTTCTTTTTGAACAAACTTGGCAGGTTCTTCACGGCTATCAATACCTTTAGAAAGCTCTCCGGTTTTAAACATGCTATAACCAGTCATTCTCTTTTGCTTTTTGTCTTGAACTTTATATGGATACTTCTTGCACAAATGCGTGAGATGATTCCACAATGTACTAGTTCCGCAATTTTTTGCATGACGCTTATATGTTTGTCCACAATAATTACTTTCTGTCTTTTCATCTCCTCGCATTTTAAAATGATCCCACACCTTGGACCTTTTGTTTCCCTTTTTGCTTTTTCTATCCATTTTCATATCTTCAGAGTCATCCTCTAATGGAATCACATCATCGGCTTCTTTTGAAATTGGATCCATATCTGAAAAAAGAAAAAGAAACAACGAATGAAGCTAAGCTATGGAAAAGAGACAACACGGTCTATGATTTGATCCTTCAATGAACTATTAGTCAAATTTCTGTGTTGTCTCAATAAGACAAACCTCTTTTAAGCAAGCACCTTCAAAATGAATTCTAACTTAAGATAAGGATTCCTAAAGATCAAGCATAAAAGAGATTCTTATTTCCTTCACTAGGAGTTTATGATTATAATATATTACCTGTGAGAACAATTCTATCAGACATGTCAAGAGATTCTCATCTCCTTCACTTGGAGTTGTTCACGAAATGGTACACAGAAGTAAAGAGACTATAAAACATAATGACGTTATTGGATTAGCATCAAATGAATCAAAGAAATTCACAGCCTTATAACATAGAAGCCTAGTGCTTACCTTGTAATTTGATTACAAATATACTCCCTTATTTAGACATGCGACTTTCTAGTCTGGAACAAACTTGTAAAGAAATTTGTTTTCATTTGAAAATCTATTTTACAGTTTCCTCTTTGGTGTTTGTAAAATAATTTTCTTAAATAGTGTCCATTACCTCAACCATCATCACTTCTCTAGCCACCAACAGTATCAACATAGGGTTATATATTTATGCCAAGTGGAGTCAATAAATTAGAAATAACAGTGGTGATTGGCACAATGCTGCTAAGGTCCTAGGCAGAGGTCAAGTGAGCAGTTGGAAAATGATATCCCCGTCACTTTGCTTTGAACATGGAATAAATCTTTTTGTAAATTCTAAACAGAGAAAAACATAAAATCTTCCAGAAATTATCAGCTTATGAACAAAAACTGTAAATATGTTTTAACTTCAGTTTCATCAGAGTGGATTATAATCATATAATAAACTCTTATTCTGGTTTATACAAGATCGACCTAGACTGCTTGGGTTCAGAGCAACAAGAAGAGAAATCTAATCATCACCAAGCAAGAATATAACTCACCATTAACTTTAGCGAAGCCGCACAGTTTTGCAAGTCAAAAATCAAGAAAAGAAATGGAGGCTGGCCCGGAGGAAAGGCGGAGGCGGAGGTCGATGGAAAATGAATTTAAATCAATGAAATGGATGCTGGATGAATGGTCAGAGGCTGGAATCCTGATGTTTTTAATTTTTTGGATTGGGCTGAGTAGTGGGCTTGGGCCGTTTACATTAGGGTAGTGGGTATTGGTATGGTTTGGGCTTTATCCTTGGATTGAAAGTTAGCATATTACTTTAAAAAAAAAATCTGGTTTGAGAATTTATAATTTAACCCATGTTTGGTCCACATTAATATTTTTATTTTTATTCTTCTACTCATTTTCAACCACACATTCTTCAATAAAATAATATTTTCTATCACATCAATAACTTTTCCTTTTTTTTTCAACCACATATTCAACATCCATCACATCAAAAAAAATGTATTCTTCTACCCAAAATGTGCACCAAACAGGGGCTTAATAAAAAAAAATTTAATTAAAAAAAGTGCGGTTCGATTTGGTTTTTTGCTGTTTTTAAAATTTGAAACCTAAACAAAACCATTTTGAAACAGTTTGGTTCGGTTTGAGAAAAAAATCGCTGGTCCACGTGGACCCAAACCAACGACTTTGGTTTGGTTTGCGGTTTCGCGAATTTTTTGTGCAGCCCTATTGCCCACAACATCTTCTACACATTTTGCACACAACATCAATTTTAACTTCGCTACTTAAATTCCCTACCTACTACCAGGATATTTTGTACAAAAAAAAAAGAAAAAAAGAGAAAAAACCTCGTTGAATTCAGAAACAAAATTGAAACTGAAAAATACTATATATTCCCCTTTCTAACCATTTGTACAGAACTGGGAGATATGTTACAATTTGCAACTTCTCCCACACCTTCTCTGCTTCAGCCTACAAGAACTATTTCATTTTCCGTTCTTCAAATCCCCCACTTCAAGCATATAAGAATACTGCAAGCATTTTGACATCTGTGTTGCACTCAGGAAATCTGTTTAAATCCAAAGTAGGCCTTCTGGGTTGTAATAGCTGGTAGAAAACTGTGAGATAAATTACATTTTACTGATTTCAATTTATATGCAATTGCTTGAGTAGACATCCCAAGGCATGTGTATTCTATATTCCTAAAAAAACATTAAAAGGAAATTTCGTTTAAACCATGTAACTTGCTTGCCGGTTTCACTTATTCCTATTAGTTTTCCACATATGCGAAACGGTTATAAAGAGAGTTATATGTTAACTTTCTTTAATTTCTGTTCGTTGCTTTCAACCTCAATTATTCCATAACTTATCATATTATTTTTATGGATGTTCCGAATACATGTTCCGACGGAGTTACTATCCTTTAAACTTCGAAACAATGTCGTACCACCAACAACAAACCCAAAGACAAAAAGAGCAGCGAAAACAACTTCGTACTGGACGTATTGATCATCGTAAAAGAATATCTCATCATATGTCACTTGGACATAATCATTCTAATGCTGATCTTTTGTCATCCAGACATAATAATTCTAATCCTGTGCGAATGCAATAACCTACAATAAATCATGATTTCCAAGATCTTGAGGCTTCTACTTTAAATGAAGATTTACCTAATATTTGTACATCTGCATTCGAAGGCGGTTTTAATATATTAAACACACCGAGCACTTCATATGTATTACCTATATACAATAGTTGTAAACATTGTGGTACAAGAAAATTTCACAAGGAAAGCAAAGGCTTTTGTTGTTCTGATGGAAATATTTATCTTTCTATGTCTGATTCACTCGCTGAACTGTACAACTTATTTACATCCAAAAAAAAAATGGAATTGAAGAAGCTTACAAGATGATATAATAATCATTTTGCTTTCACTTAGTTAGTGTTAAATACGACATAAATCTCTTCAAATCATACAAATGTATTTACACGTTTAGGGTTCAAGGGGAAATATACAATTACGTAAATTAACTTATGCCACAAGACAATAGCTCTTCTTATATGCAGTTATATTTTTATGACACAGACAATGAAATTAAAAATCATATCGAAATTTCAGAAAATTTTGTTCAACATATTTTGCTTGTTTTAATTGAAAATTTGAAGACAAATCCATATATTAGATTTTTCAGGTCTTTAGCTAATATGCCTAACTTGTAAGATCATAAAATACACATAAAATGCGATCCAAGACTTCATCGACGTGTTTTTAACACTCCTACAGTATCTCAAGTAGTTGTTGTGTGGGTCGAAGACAATGAGAACACTGATTCTTGCGTTCGTGATATTATTATATATGGTCATTCTGATAATACACAGTGTTCATTATTATTACAGTTGTTATGATCATTTACAGTATCCATTACTTTTCTCATATGGGAATCTGGTTGGTATGAAGACATTAAGAGATCGATGACGAGCCATGGTCAACCTACTTCTCAATTTGTTGCTTTACGTTCAACAGTTACTTCTATAGCTGAATTTATTGAATACAAGAATGAAGGTTTGTAAATACATTTTATTCTACATTTCACTTATTTATACGATGCACATGTTATAAATGAATGCTCATTTTGTTTTTGGTAGTGCTTCTTGGAACTAATCACTGATGTCAAGTTTCTTGCCGAAAATATTATTCATACAAACTGCAAATTCGGCCTTCCAGTAAGTCTGTTTTACTTCATAGTGGTAGATTGCTACAACAATATGTTGTAGACATGTATGTTAAAATTGAAACTGCAAGGTTAGACTTTTTTCGTAATAAACAAAAACAAATTTGAGCGGAACTTTACCATGGTATTGTAGATAGCATTCAACATGGAGAGACGAGAGGTTGTAACATGTGAAAAAAATTTATTTTGCCACAGTCTTTTACATATAGCTCTAGAAATATGTTTAAGAGATATATTGATGCAATGACTATTGTACATCGTTATGGAAAACCATATATATTTTTGAATGTCAAATGTAATCCAAATTGATTAGAAATTAGGCAAGAACTAAAACATGATGATGAGATTCAAAATCGCCAAGATCTTATTGCACGTATATTTAGAGCAAAATTAGAAGAATTGAAAAATGATTTATAAAAAAAATATATTTTAGGGCCTGTCATTGTACACATATGTTATCGAAATTCAAAAAAGAGGTCTTCCTCGTGCACACTTTCTATTGGTTTTAAAGCGCGGCCACAAAATTTGTTCTGCGGTAGATGTTGATAAAATAGTTTACTGTGAGAGTCTTGACCAAAACAAATATCCTTATCTTCACTCTGTTATTATCAAACACGACATGTATGGCCTTGTGGAATTAAATTCCAAAAATGTATGTATAGACTCTAATAAAAAATACAAAAATAAATTCCCTAGAAATCATTGTAATATTACTATATTTGGTGACAACTCATATCCTTTCTACAAACGTCGTAATAATGGTATCAATATTAAAGTTAGAGGTCATATGTTGGACAATCAATGGGTTGTGCCATAAAATCATTATTTGAGTGCAAAATTTGATTGTCACTTAAATGTTGAAATATGTTCTTCTATTAAAGGTGTAAAATATTTGTAAAAATACGTGTACAAAGACCGTGATTGTATTAATTTCTCAATTGCAACATCCGAAACAATTAAAGAAATCGATGAAATTTTTGCTTATCAATCTTCTAGATGAATATCTCCACTTGAAACAATGTGGAGAATTTTATCATTCAATTTAGTAGAAATTCATCCAACTGTTTATTATTTACAACTTCATCTTCTAAATCATCAACCAGTGCACTATGACGACATAGATGATTTAACTACTATTATTGAAATTGAAAATATAAGATGAACAATGTCAATAGAATTTTTCAAAGTAAATGAAGCAAATGCATTTGCTCGTACATTATTAAACTGAGATTTCCCAACACATTTTGTTTGGAATTCATCTAAAAAGATTTGGACTCCCAGAAAAAAACATATTGTCATAAGCCGAATTGTTTCAGCAAATCCATCTAAAGGAGAACAATATTTCCTACCCATACTTCTCAATCATATTCGAGGTCCAACATCATTTCATCATTTACAAACTTCAAATGGAGAAACTGTAAGCACATATCGAGAAACAACACTTTTACGTGGTTTGTTAAGCAGAGTGATGGAATGTAAAATGCATATTTTCCCTCCTTATTTTATGTGCTCGTATGATTAATTAATACCAAAATGTACTCATTACATTCATATTTTAATTTAGGTAGCAATTCTATGGATATTGTGTAATTTGGAAGAAATAAGTGATCGATGACCAAAAGGAAAGAAAACGAAGTCTTGGGACTGAAATACAAATACTCAAAAGTTATGTGGAACCTTACGATAAAGATTTGAGTGTGTTAGAAGTCAATTGGACGAAAGAAGATATCAAATGGATGAAATATCGTCAAAGTATGATCACACATCAATTTTCAATAGAAAAAGTTACGCACCGATTTTCAGTCTCATATTGAGATCCATTTTTGATACGACAAATAATCGAATTGGAAGATTACATCTGAAACAAAGTTGTAACCCTTTGAGTTAGCTTTCTAACACATCTTGAATTGTCTCAATCGGGTATTAGGAGAGAAAGATATGGTCAAAATATGGAAAGTTATCCGGTGAAAATTATTTAAAGCCATGCGGCCGCATAGCTTAAATTCCATGTGGTTGCAAATGGCGTTTCAACAAATTTCTAAGCCCATTTTCAATGTTCTATGTGACCGCACAACTTACTACCATGGGGCCGCATAGTTTATTCCCGACAAGAAAATTCTGGTTCCCGAATTTAAGTCAACTTCCTATGAAAACAACATATATACATATTTTAAAACCCTAGAACAAGAGAAGAACGTACAAAACGCCTCCAAACTTCATTCTTCATTATTTTGCTCATAAATTTTTGAATTGTAACTAAACTCTTACACTTGGTCGAAGGAGATTGAAACCTCGGAACCACATATTGTGAGATCTAAATGATTTTTCTTAGTTTAATTCATGTTTTTGAGTATTGAATATTCTTCTGCACTTATTTCCATGATTGCTATGTTTAATTGCTAGGAGGCCTACTAGTTTGTTATTCATTGCAATCTACTGCTAAATTAAATATCAAATCCGTAATTGTTTGATTTCTTTAACTTGTGAAACAACTAGGATTTGATAATTTGTTGCTTTGGTGATTGTTAAATCTTAGGAAGAATATTTAAATAGATTGAATGTAACCGCTGGTGTTTGTGTTATCTAATTCATTGATTTCGCTATTGTGTAAAGCTGTTATTAAATTGAATCTTGAGCGCTGGTCTGTGATTATTTAATAATTAGGATTAATTAGAGCGCTGATTTCTAACTAACTAAAATTCAGGAGAAATATGAATTAATTTCAACGATGAATATTCAAAATATGAGTTGATTTATGCTTGCGTCTGTGATCAGTTGTAAAGTTTCGACGGTGGATATTGATTTAGACCAAGGTTAGTCTTTTGATTTATTTCGTTAATTTAATTTTCATTGTTATTACTTGCGTTGTTTACAATTGTTTGCATACAAAAACCCCTTAATCATTGTACGGAGCATAATATATTGAATTATATACTCTTTGTGGGATCGACCCTTACTTTCACTATTACATTAGTTTTAGAGATTAAAGTATTACTTTTGGGTGCCTCGACAGCACATACCACAGAAATAATCATTGTGAAGAATGTCTATCGAAGCTATTGTTTACGAAATGCCCACTTCTTTAAGACGTCTATTCGTTGTGCTTCTTATACTTTGCAACCCTGATCATCCTAAACTACTATGGAATAAATTTAAAAGTTATATGACTAATGATTACATACATGTAAATAAACCTCCGAATGTTGCTGAATTACAAGCTTTGGAAGATATCAATTCTATTCTAGAATCATTGGGTAAAAACTTAAATGATTATGAAATAGTGTCATTCAATGTCAATATAAATGAAAATGAGAGGTTGACAAGAATGATTGCAGAGGAGACAACAAATTTGGATATTGAAGGGGGTTATGTTTGTGCAATAAGTTTAAATAATTGGCAACAAATTGCATATGACACTATCATGGAAAAAGTAAATTGTAATTCAAGTGCAGTTTATTTCATTGATGGTCCAGGAAGAATAGGTAAAACTTTTTTATATAAAACACTCTTAATTGGTGTGATGTCACAAAATTTAATTACTTTGACTACTGCATCTTGTGGAGTATCTGCATATCTTTTAACTGGAGGACGAACAGCTCATTCAAGATTTAAAATTCCTTTGGAAACAGTTGGACAAGTAAGTTGTTATGTTAGTAAACAATCATATTTAGGAACTTGTTTAAAAATGTCGAAATTAATCATTTGGGATGAAACACCTATGGTAAATTGTTGTGCTATTGAAGCCATTGATAAAATGTTTAAAGATATTACTGACTGTAATTTACTTTTCGGTGGGAAAGTAGTAGTTTTAAGAGGAGATTTCCAGCAAGTTTTACCAGTGGTGCTAAGGGGAAAAAAGATGATATCATGAAAGCTAGTTTAATTTTCTATGACCTATGACCTTTATATTCACACTTACCCTTGGTTGAGAACATGAGAGCAATATTTGATCCAGTATTTTGTGATTATTTACTTAGAATTGGAAATGGAACAGAGCAAGAGCATAATTGTAATTGCATTAAACTTTCTAAGGATATAATTCTACAATTTGAAGATGACATTACATCTCTAAAAAATTTAGTAAATCATGTTTTCCCAAACATATAAATATATGTTGATAATTTACAAACGATGGCAAATCGAGTCATTCTTACGCCTCGAAATGAATATATTGATCACATTAACAGAATTTTACTTGATCAAATTCCTGGTCAATTGTATACATATTTTAGCTTTGATGAGGTAATTGACAAAACAGAATAGAGTTTGCAAGAAGATTTCTTAAATACTTTAACCCCAAACGGAATACCACCACATGAATTGAAGCTTAAGCTTAACTGTCTTGTAATATTATTATGAAATATCAATCTAGTTGAGGGGTTATGCAATGTGACACGTCTTACTTGGAAGAAATTTGATAAGAATGTAATTCTTACTAAAATTACAGTCGGTAAATATTGTGGAAAACATGTTTTTTTAATCGAAAATCCCTTTTGTACATCTAAAAAGTGATCAGTCTTCAATTCCATTTAAAAGAACTCAATTCCCAGCTAGACCATGTTTTGCAATGGCAATAAACAAAGCACAAGGTCAAACACTTGAATTTGTTGGTTTGTATCTACCTAAACCAGTTTTATGTCTGGTCAACTTTATGTAGCATTGTCAAGAGTTAAAACAAGCAAATATTTAAAAGTTCTGCTCAAACCAGCAACCACTATAATGCACATTAAATGTACTAAAAATGTCGTGTACAAAGAAATTATTTCGTTCATATATATTTAAAATTATAAATGTTTTGTAAATATTTTTTTCACATCTCTTATCCAGTATTTTGAAACATATAAATGTTGTACAAATTTATTTCTATGACATTTCACAGATTATTAAACAGCTGACATATGATTTTGTAATTTTTCTTCCTCTGTTTATTTATATACGCGTGTCTTCATTCAGATTTTTCTGTCAAGATTATTACTTAACGGTGTAAATTGTGTTCCGTTCGATGAATTTTGTTGTTCTTCTTCAATTTTGCCCTCTCTTCATGAACATAAAATGAAAAACAAAATAAAATTGCTTAAATTCAATAGAATAGCCGCACATTTCGTTGAAGCAGTATACACCGTGCGCAGAGAAAAGCTCCATGCAACTCGAAGTGAAAACTCTGCATAGCGCGAAGTCAAGCTCCGTGAAGAGCATAGTGAAATGTTATAACCTAAATTCATTTAATTAAATGGAATAGTGAAATGTTTATTATTTAGCAAAAAATAAGAAATAAATCAGTAATTTCAAAAATGTAAATTTTTTTTTTGGAAATCGCACCATGGAGTCACATGCCACAATTTCCATGGAATTCACCTTCTTGCCGCGGAGTGAGAACTCCGCACTACGCGGAGCAAAGTGCTCCACATTTCTGAATTATTAAATTTAAAATATTTGAAATTGTATTTTAGAATTGTACCACACTCATAACAATACACTCAGTGCAAGAGTTGGTTCCTTGAATTCATGGAATGTGAATATAGTTTGTTAGACACATGTCATCCTCCTATAGGATAAGCTAGTATATTCCGTTTAGGGCTTTGTAACAATATCTAATCCATTGACTTATTTGCACCACTGTGAATGAAACAGATATACAAGATTTCAATCACCAAAATTAAGCTTCATTTTCTACATAGTATTAGAGTCCATTAAGTTCTAACGAGTAATTTGATCCCTTTAAGACTCAAAAAAATAGAGCATGCAGATTTCAAGATTGGTCTACTTAAACGAGCCACCATCTTGTGGGGACATGTTAAGGGATAAAATTTTACATCGAATAATGATGAAAACATAGACCAACTTATAAATGATTTGACTACTCCTCTTAATAAGGTTGACCTTTTAAGATGGAACCTCAATTCTTAACGGTGCAGGGTGTATTTATTTATGTTAGTATAAGAGTAGACTTGTTGTATTTAATGCCTGTTATTTAAATGCAGATTCTAAATTTTGGAAGTTTAATATAATTTTACCAAGATAAGGAAAATTAAAATATGAAATTTGTTGGCATTTCCCCTCCCAATTGAACTTTCTTGACGTCAATAATTAATTTTCCATCTGTTGAATGTTGGCAGTGGCCCCGCATATTCCGTGTACATTATGGGCATCAAGAAGCTGCATCGAAGTTTGGCAAGGATCTTAGGTCTTATGAGGTTATGACAAAGCGGTTTGTTGGAGACGAGCATGGAGTGGTGAAAGGACTGGAGATTGTGCGTGTCCATTGGGAAAAGGATGCAAGTGGCCGGGAAGTTTTCATTTAAAGAAGTTGAAGGCAGTCAGGAGATCATGGAAGCTGATTTAGTCTTATTAGCCATGGGATTCCTCGGACCTGTAAGTGTTATGCCCTAGGTCCAATCAACTTTGGACATAAACACTTTGAATATATATAATCAATGCATATATATGGCAATATCTATTATTTAATTGAATTAATATTCTAATAAATTAAATAATTGAATCCGTAGATTCAAGTCTTGGTGATTTGTTAATCACAAGGAGTTGTGATTGTGAGATACAAATTACATATGATTGAATCTTAAATCGTCCGTAGTCGAAGTAATAACGAGATACGGATATCGTTATTACGGATAGACTATCGCGTGTGGCATTCTTACTTGTGAAGTAAGTAGCTGATCTCACAAGCTAAAGTGTGGTGACATTTGAATGGACACGTGGATGTTTTATTATAGAACAAAACATTGGAGACCCACTGAGAGATTCCACATGGATAACTATCTAAGTGTTAGTGGTTAATCTCTAACGTTCGGTAGTGGAATTGGTCCTTTGACTTGAGGTCATCATAGTACCTTATATGAGGGCAGACATACTTTGGTGGTGTTGGATGTTGCTCTGTCAAGGGTCGCTAATACAACATCGTTCGGATATGTCAAGAATCATATGAAAGTTGTGAATGATCAATAGAGGATTCGTCACTCTTAGATAGTAAGAGATTATG
This sequence comes from Fraxinus americana, assembly GCA_035079005.1. Taxonomy (NCBI): domain Eukaryota; kingdom Viridiplantae; phylum Streptophyta; class Magnoliopsida; order Lamiales; family Oleaceae; genus Fraxinus; species Fraxinus americana. The sequence continues at coordinate 15,203,284 of CM068711.1, forward strand.
ATCTACATTTTATCCAGTTAAGTTAATTATGAAATCCTTGGCCAAGGTGAACTCATAAGTCGGAAAAGAGTTTTCGACGTATATTGACTTAACAGTGGGATAAAAGATATGATCGATAATTGAGATTGACACATATCCATATCTCATAATTGATCGGATCATATTGACGAAAGGATTATAGTTTCACGGTAAATGAACAAGTTTGGTTTTGTCATGCTACGTGATATTTCCCGTCACATGTATTGCCCTGATACATTGCTAGATGTCAATCTGGGACAACGAAAATGAATTAGTGATAAATTAAAAGGGGAGTTTTAATTTATCGATTTTGATTAGATCAAAATAATAATTCACGTCGTTCGGTATCGTGGTCGGGAACCTAATGGGTCACACACAAAAGAGAATCAGAAGAATGAGATTTACCAATTAATTAATTGACAAGTGTTGGATAATTAATTAATTGGGTTGTTTATTAATAGACTCGAATTAATTAATTGGATTAATTAATTCATGGACCAGATTTAATTAATTAATCTTGGACCGGGTTAAGTTTAATAGATGGACCGAGCCCATCTGGACTTATATTAATAGACTACTAGGGTTTGAAAAATGTATGGGATTTTTATTATTCTTGCTAGCACAAGAAAAGAAACCCTAGCCGTCATTCTTGTTCTCTGTGTGGATCACCATTGGAGGCTGGACAATTGGACAGCTTGGATTGCAGATCGTGATCATTGGAGTTCAAGAAAAAGCAAAAGAGTTTGTGAAATTCATCAAATGTATCATTCTCATCACAGTTTCTATCTAAACACATTGCAGATCCTCGTTTGGGAATTGAAAATTATTTTATTTCCGCTGTGCATGATTAAGTAAATTCCCAACAGGACCTAAATCAGTTAGTATTCTGAACTTTAGGTTGGATTTGTTCTTGTTCATTGACAATAATGTCATTGATTTTATATCTTCTCGGTCTTCTTTTTGCTTCTCTTTCCTTTTCTTTGGGGGTTGGTTTGCTAGGCCCAAGAGAGCAGCATTTTTGGCTAAGCTTAAAAAGTTTACTTACAAGTAAATAAGCGAGGTTCAAAATAAATAATTGTTTAGTTGGTCTGAGTTGAAAATATGTCACTTTAGACATGCTTTGACTCAATGTTGTGAAATTCTCACTTGGTATACATTATCTTCCTCGGTTTTTGCAGACTCTACCCGACAAATTGGGCTTGGAGAGGGACAACAGGTCGAACCTCAAAGCTGAGTATGGACGCTTCTCAACCAATGTGGAAGGGATTTTTGCTGCAGGAGATTGCCGCCGAGGTCAATCTCTGGTCGTGTTGGCAATTTCACAAGGCTGACAAGCAGCTGCACAAGTTGACCATTACCTAATGAAAGATGAGAACGACGTCAATAGCACTGACAGACATGAAGAATCGACAGAGACAAGATAGCAACGAACAAAAAGGTATGACGTAGGCGGCTTTAGTTTCACTTCATACCATGTTGTCTGAAGCAAGGGAAGGACGGATCATAGACTTATCCTTTGTTGGATTCTGAAGGGGTAGAAGACAAACATGACAGAAGATCGAAAAAGAATTATATGGTAAAATGTTCAAGCCGGAATTCAGGCCTTAGGATTCTGATAGTTGTATTCTGGTGTTTATAGAGTTGCAGGTGTTGGGTGCTTAAATTTTGGCATCTGTGTCATGTTAAACTAATAATGTACAGTTCTTACTTGTTCGATGTTTTGAACTTTTGATGGAAATGAATATATGGGGGATTATAGTTGAATTTGCACCTCCTTTTGGTTTCTATCTTTTGCTAGAATCGGATGGTTGTTAACTCAGTATTATGAACTGTCTCATCTAAAATCTTTAAATTGTTAATAGCAAAAGGATTAAACTTCGTATTCAAACATTCTCTTGTGCAGATTTTATAAATGGAACTTGACAAAACTTCAACCCGCTTTTTTTGTTTGGTTTTGAAATTGCATATTTGATATATTGGATACAGATTGAGACGGATTTCACATATTGAAATTTTAGAAAGCACTTTGCGTGCAGGGGCCGTGGATAGTAGGGGATCCGGGTGGGATGATGGGAACACAACGGGTTCCTTTTTTTTTAAATTTAGTCTGACTGAAAATAATCGTACAATTTAAAAAAACTTGATTTTAATTAGGAAAATGGATAGATATCACTGCGGTGACTATGATACAATTCTAGTATTAGGTTGATGACTAATGATGCAATTTTCCTATACAAATGTACATGGAAGGGCTTTTCAGAGTTCAAAAATACTTTTGTACGAAATCGCAGTTGTTTAGTTTCGATTCAAAGAAATGCTTATTCAATGAATAATAGTATTTTAAGCTGTTTGGGAGAAGCTCTAATTTGAAGCTTTTTCAAAAAAAAAAAAAAAGAAAATTCTAAATTCAGCTTTCATGGAAGCTGAAATATGCTTTAATTACCTAATTAATTTATAGTTAAACATCAAATATATACAATTTTCTCACCCATCACTTTTATATAATTTTGTACGGTTCATGTGTCATCTTTTACTTATAATTTAATTTTATTATTATTTTCATTTGTTAATATCCAATAATATATTATGAAAATGAAACTTAAAATAAAGTTAAAAAAAAAGAATTTAAGATAATACAAGAAATTACAGTATTTTATGATATTTCATATATTAATGTGCCATATTTTAACTTTTAAACAAACAAAATTTAAATAATAGGAATTATATATAATAAAGTATTCCACGACAATATAATACTTTATTTTTCCCAATATTACCCCTTATTTTCTTCTCTTTCTCCACACATTCCCGACTAGTTTCCCCCATGTCGAAGAGTTGAATGCAGGGACGGACGCACAACTTTAACGTTGGGGGGGCACAATCGAACTTGTAAAGAGTTGGTAGAAATTTTACAATCGAAAATTTACGTCCAATCCATGTAATTTTATATCCAAAAATTTACATGGGATATGACTTTTCGGATGTAAAATTTCGAAATTTTTTGAAAATTTTCTAATAAAATAATGAAAATTATATTAAGAAATTTGTATCGTAAAAATAATAAATGTTAATAAAATAATAATTTTTTTTTTAAAATGCGAGTTAGACGTCTTTTTAAATGTTCACGTTTAACGTATTTTTAACTATTTTCGATATATATTCGAACTATTCGATATATCCATAATGTAACTCTTGAAATAAGGTTCGAAATGATACAAAAAATTTATAGATTTGATTAGTGTACGATTGTCGAAAAATTTTTAAAATTTATATATTTCGAAATTCAAATTTATTTTTATTTTACTCCTGTTTGGTGGAGATTAAAATCAAATTTGTAGTAAATTTTGGTACAAGTTAAATAGTTATGAATTTCATGAAAATATGTTATTAAAATTAATTGTTAACTTTGATTTAGATTAAAATTTGAATTTCAATCGATAACAAACGTGATTTAAAAAAAAAAAATCACAAAAGTTGGAGGGCACCTGCCCCCCGGACCCCCCTTGGGTCCGCCCATGGTTGAATGCAACGTTATTTTTCTTTTACTGTGTGTGTGCATAAGAGATTGGCTATAACCTAAAAATTTGCTGATGACCTCCAATTAAAGAAAGAGAGGCAAAAAATGCAGGTGGGATTTTCATATCTGTAGTCTACTCTTTGGTTCGGGGTTGCTTATGGAGAAACGCAAATATTGGATTTACCATGGCAGCATCCATAGCAGTCTTTACATATTGGCATGGTAGGAAGCAAAGAAGGTGGTGCGAACTTTTTTTGTCTCAGGAAATTTTCTAATTTGATAATCGTATGCTGCAGTGCCCCAGATGTAGTATTTCCAGGGCAAGGATGACTGAAAATATATCTTGATTTTATAATGTAATCCATAACAATGATTATTCAAGATTGATTACTGAATCTTTTTCAAGATTTGATTTATTGCCCGATAAATGGTGAATTTTGACTCACTATACCAAAAAACACCTTTTGCAGCGGTCAAAAAACACTGCGATAGACCTTTTACAGCGTTTTAACGTGTGTTGCAAAGGTCACTGTTGCTGTTGATGGAAGATTTTTTGCAGCGTTTTTTAAACTGTGAGATAGAGACTTTTTGAAGTGTTTTTAAAACGTTGCGATCAACCATTTTACAATGTTTTTTCAACGTTGCCGTAGCCTTTTTTTTTTTTGTACAATGGCGAGGGTTTCAACGGAGACACGGCGACCGATCGGAGCAAGCAGTTCCCAAACACGGGTTGTGATTCCTTATTGAACAAAAGCCCCAAATTACCTTCATTATTGGAAGAGGTAAGAGAATGTTTGGGCGGAAGATATAACAGGGAAGGAGAGAAAAGAACATGGTGAAGAAAAGCCCCAAATTAGCTTCATTATTTTTTTGGTTTTTATCATTTGAGTACATATATAATTTAATTTGAACGCTTTTCGCAGCGTACTTAAAAAATGTTGCCAAAACTCAATTTTGTTAAACAATGGCAACATTCACGTATTGGAATGTTGCGATAGACCCCTTTAGCAACATTTAACTACCGAATGTTGCCTTTTATGTGTTGCAAATGATGATTTTTGGTGTAGTGACTCCAAGTCGTTGAAGATTATATCTTTTGCAGATTGTTGATATAATATTGTTCTCATTACTTGATCTTGGAAGGTGATTCATGGACAAAAGATGGTGATTGTGGTGTTTTCATATAAATGTTTTATATTAAAAATTTATTTAAAATTGTGGTTAATTAAGTCATTTTACTTAGGGTCATTTAAGTAAACAAAATAATTAATTAAAATTGTGGTGTAACAATTAAATTTTGTGGTAAGTATAATGTCCATGTTTGATCTCAATTTTTTAAAACTTGTATTTTTTAAACTCATTTTCAACCTCACATTTTATGTGACTCACTGCTTTTAGCTTCTGTGTTCAATCACACATTTTATCAATGTTTGTCAAAATCTCTAAAAACTGATTTTTTTTAGCCGAAACAAACAGGGACATCATGAATGTCGCACTTGATAAATTTATTTGTTACATCCATTACCAAGTATGTTACGTGTGAATCAATTGTTAGGAGGTTCTATTATTTTTCTCTAATGGATTAAGAGGACATTGCAATGTCATCTGCCAATTTTTTTTTTCCAAAAAAACTTGATATTTTCGTCTTCAAATGTGTCACAGTTCAAAATCTGGATTTGTTTTCCATACAACATTTTTTGCATAGAAACTAGAAAGGTTGAATGAAGTTGTGAAATAATCTTTATCGTGAGCTAATTGTTGGAAAGTCTGTTTATTTTCTGTTTTGGATTACACAATAACTTTGATTTTTAGGGAATTCGATAAGATTGAAATATCATACGTTACATTAGGATTAAAAAGTTGCATTATTTGTTACATTCTATGTTCACATTGCAACGAAAAATTTGTGACCTAATTATGGACACATTGTGGTCATTTTTGTTTTTGTGCATCTAATATTTAATTAATAATGGTAGGGAACGTCTTGAATTCTCGTTCCATTAGGGTCTGTTCTCTTTACCATTTTCAAGTCATTTTCTGTTTTCGATTTTCCAAAATAGTGAAAACGCGCTTTTGAAAATAAGTTAAAAATTTACAAAGAAAACCCGAAACGACAAATTTGTCGTTTTTAGTGTTTTCAGTTATAATCAAGTAAAATTTTTCAAAACGCAGTGTTTTCTAAACACATTTTCAATAATCTCAAAATAAACACTCAAAACATAAAACTGAAACACAAATAGAACAGTCTATTAGTTTCCTCATTTTGAGTATCTCGGAGGTTAAGAAGTGAGTTACATGGCACATCCTGTTTGTTCTTTTTGTTGAATCAATAATACAAAAAAATATAGAAGAGGAAAAAAAAAGAGGCCAGGGTTTCTTGATAAAACTGAATGAATGAAAAGGAAAAGAAACTTGAAATAGTCCAATCACATAAATAAAATGACTAAACTACCCTTAATACAAAACTAATATATTTAACATCTCCTCTCAAATTCATGATTTTACTACAAAAAGTATCGAGAGTATGCCAAACAGAAAACGAAATCGCGAAATGGAACATGACTTTGTAAACAAGTCAACAATCTACATGGTGAAGGAACAAAAGGTAATACTATAGTGCTAAGCTAATGATGATGTTGAGTGACGTGACAATCAATCTCAATATGTTTAGTCCTCTTATGGAATATTGAATTGCGGACAATTTGAATAGCACTCTTATTGTCATAGTACAACAGGTAAGTCAACAAACAAATACATCCATATATGCCAGCAACCAACATAGCCAAACTATCTCATCAGTAGTAGAAACCACGGCACGATACTTTACTTCTACGATATCTAGAAACAATACCTTGCTTCTTTCTTTTCCAAGAAATAAGAGAATCCTTGAGAAAGATACAGAAGCCAGTGGTAGATTGGCTATCCGTAAGATCATTAGCCCAATCAGTATTAGAATATGCCCACAATTCTAATGAATAAGTAGAGGAAAGTAAAATACCCTAAAACTAAGTGGCCAGAAGATACCTTAAAATGCGAAGAACGACACCCTAATGAACTGTAGTAGGCGAAGTAACAAATTGACTAACTATACGAATAACATTTATAATATTAGGACGAATGATGATGAGATAAACCAAGCTACCAACAACAATACGATATAAACTAGGATCTGATAATGGATAACCATGAGAAAAAGAATATCGAGCATTAAGCTCAATAGGTTTATCAATGGTCTTATTATCAGTAAGACGAGCACGCTTAAATTTATCAGCTATGTACTTAGACTGAGAAAAATGATAACATTTCGGAGAAGATGAAACTTTAATACCTAAAAAGTAATGAGTGAACCCAAATCTTTAATTACAAAACAATAAGCTAACTCTAACTTTAATGCTACAACCCCATCAGTATCGTCACCAGTAATAATCATGTCATCAACATGTAAAGGGAGCAAAACATGACCAATGAATGTTGACGCGAACCCGGGAACAGGATCAGCGTGGAAATTGCGAAATTAATTGAAAATGTCGGGAAAGCACAAATTCAGGTTGTAGACGGTAGAATCTCGACCCGCAAATTATTGAACCAAACAACCAAATAAAAACGAAGTTCGAATGACCTCTTGATTACAAAATTAACAAACCTCAATTTGCAAACGTCACAAAGGGTGTCTAATCCTTTGATAAGTTCTAAGGGTTGAACGACACAAATATAACAATATTTAATAAGTTCGGCACATGTTCAATCAAGAACAAAAAGAGAGAAATCTCATTTAATTCATAATGTCAAAAAGGTTCTTAGTTTTAGAATGAAATAAATCTCCTATTTATACTAATGTCTAGAAACCCTAATAAAACTCAATTAGGTCATAGAATATTGTCAAAGTTGGAAATAAAATAGAATCTTAGACTAACAAGGAAATCTCGCGAAAATGGGAAAATTCCGTCAATTTTTTCTCGGCATGTTTCTATGTGATCGCAAGCCCAAAAGTACCATGAGCTAATATAAGCCTTGTGCAGAATTTCATGCCATTTTCGGAATGTAGTCATGGGCGAAAATTCAACAACCGAGCTGAAAGTTATGCCCATTTTCATCCACGCTACTCATTTTCTTTCCAAATATCTTCCAAACTTTGAATCCAACTCGTTTCAGCTCCTGAGCCCTTCACGAAACTTGAACCTTGGCTTGTCAACTTCTTCAATTTGGACTCTAAAACTCGACCAAGTGATTGCCTATCCTGGATCATATCAACTGTACATTTGTGAAATAAACTAAATCATGTTGACTAGGACGGAAACCAAGTGAATATTCACAGTAGACATTTTTTCAAACCAAGCTCGAGGTGCGTGTTTGAGATCATAGAGAGCTTTTCGAAGTTTGCAAACTTCACCAAGTTGATGAGAAACACCAGTAAGGGAAAACAAATAGACTACTTCCTGGAAATCTCCATTCAAGAAGATATTTTTAACATCCGTCTGAGATATATTCCATCGACGAATAGAGGCAACTACAATAAAGGTGGAACAATAGTTATTTTTGTAACAGGTGCAAAAGCATCATAATCCATACAATACTCTTGAGAATACCATTTAGCAAAGTCGGGCTTTATATCTTTCAACAGATCCATCTGACATGATTTTGGTTTTCTAGACCCAACGAGAACAAATTGCTCATTTTCCTAGTAGTAAAGATACCAAGTCCCAAGTGTGATTGATACATAGTAGTAAGTTCCTCAACCATAGCCTCCTTCTAAAGTAGGTCACAAAACACCTCTCTATATGACAAAGACTCAAAAAGACGATGAACAAAAGCTAAAAAGGAAATGAAAGAATTGGAGTAATAAAAGTAAAATCTGGTAATTGAGTGGACTTACGAGTACGCGTAAGGTAACGAGGAGGAGAAACCGTAGTCTTAGCAGGTGATTGGGCAGCCATAGGATGATAGAAAACAACTGATGTATTAGGAGCCAAAGTACCAATATCTATAGAATTATCAATGGGAACCCTACAAGAAACATGATTTGAAGTGGGAATAGATGTGTGTGGAACAAGAGGTAGGACAATTTAAGTATCGATATGAATAAGATCACACTTAGTCATGTTATGAAAAGCAAGAATAGAAAAGAAACGTATATGTTCCAGGAACATAACTTGATGAGAGATATAATTTTTGACTTATTGGATCAAGGCAACAATTTTCCTTTTGCCCTGCACTATAACAAGTAAAAGAAGAAAAAAGAGATGAAATATCCAGATTTACATAACTGACTAACAGAAACAAGATTTAAAATAAAACCATGAATATGGTAAATGTCATTGAAAGACAAACAATGTATATCAATACAACCAATACCTACTATAAGCATAGGAGTACCATCAGCAGTCACAGCTGATATAAGAGACTTGAGAGATAATGAAACAAAAGATAATAAATTAGGCGACATGTGATGAAAAGCCCTAGAATCTAAGTCCTACAAAGAGGATGATATACTTGAAAAACTGGAAGATGACAAACCCATATGCGGTGATATTACATTTGACTGTTTTGCTAGCAACTTTTGAAACTGTTCAAACGTGAATGGATATACTGATGGTGTAGCCATTGTAGAATTAGGTTGAGGTGGTTGGTTTCCAAATTTCCAAGATGGAAAAACTTGCCATTGCTACTGTTGTTGCTATCATTGTTAAGGTTACTATTGTGTAGCTCTATTCAACAATAGATGACATTTTCCCTTCCAATGGCCCTTTTACATGTAGAAACGATATTCATCATGAGCAACATCAAAGGCCTACTTTGATTACTGGCATGTGATCTATGAGGTACTGTTAATATAGATGGAGTAGTCCCTGCCTATAAATCTGGAGATTATGTGAGTGTCAATTGATCCCATAAATCTATCATAGCAGGATAAAACTCCTGAACACTCATAATTTTCTATTGAAGGACGGTCTCTAACTATTGTATATGTGACTCATATAGAGTGGAACATGAGTTTACTATATTTTTTATATATAGTATTTTTCTTGTACGGACCCTAAAATTTTGTATGGGCTTAGGTTACGGTTAGTATAAATACTGATGATGTAACTCTATTATTCATACTGAATAAAAATTTCTGTTTTGCTCCTTGTGGACGTAGGCACATTTCCGAATCACGTTAAATACTTGTGTTGATTTCTCTATTATTTTGTGTTTAAAATCCAACACTAACTGATATTGTTTTGTAAAATTAAACTGCATGTACAATCTAGCTAGATCCTCCCAAACTTCCTTAGCAGTATCATACATATCCAATTGTGTGCATATCGACTGCACAATTGAATTATTAATCCAATTAATAATCTTTGAATTATCACATTCCCAATTATCTACCAACTCCACATAATTGACAACCTTATCATTTTTTGGTAATATAGAAGTTGACACGCCCTACTCCTAATAAAGCTAGTAGACTCGGAATGTGACGTACGCTGATGATAGATACCAACTAGAAGTTGGACCCACCATCAAAGATACTACAATATGTAACTTGTAAATTATTTTAATAAAATTTCGACATTATCTCTCTGTAATTTGGACTAACAAACCTGTAAACAATTTTATACAACTCCCAACAATAATACTATATTAATGCTAGTTCATGATTCACTTCATTAACTACAGAAGTATAACACGATATAGAGAAAAGTCGAATTTTCAAATTTTTGCTATGAAAATAACATCAACTGTACATATGGATACAAAATACATAGTGAGCCCATCTAACTATCTACAAGTGATGTGGAATGACATCTAAAAATGAACATCTGCGACAAAACACTGACTACATATTCTAGAAAATAAGTCATACTAGCTAACTTCGTCGATGGCTTTGACTCCAAAATCAAGGCTCAACTCCACAAGATGCCCAAAAACTCAACTGCTATCTGATAAGGAAATAGTGGAAAAATATATGAGTTGATAGCTCAGTGAGTGGAGAAGTTCAAAAATAATTATATTTTTCCATTTACACATTTTTATCAATATCAAGTTTACATCATTTAACAGTCCACAATATAAGAACATATGATACTAATAATCAAAAAGTGAGATGTACTCATAATACTCAAAAATATCACCTGAAAATCATCATATAATTATCAATTGTAACCTATACTATCATCTCATCACATCAAATGTATCAGGAAATCTACCAAAAATGTACCATTTGACTGAAATCTGTAATCTGGTCCATACACGCGTAGACTACCCCTTAGGCCAAACACTCTAGACACGGCCTCAAGCCTCATCAGTGAACGGAAGTGGGTCTCAAAGGCCTCTCATAATCAATACTAGAACATGGCCAGACCCTTCAGTGAACTATATGAACACAGTCAGGCCTTTTCATCCACAATTAAGACCCCTTAGTGTAGTATAGAACATGGCAAAGGCCCCTCAATGAACTAGAATAAATATATAATCATGGGTACTTTTCTAGTTGATTTCAATATCACATATGTTTCACATTCCAATTCAAAAATAATCATTTACAATCTTTAAAATTTCACATATATCATAATGAAAGACTATTTCTACATTTATCATGTAATTGGACAAATAATTCACATAATTGCATAAAATGTATAATTAATTTATGAATACTTGGAAAAATATTTAAGTTTTTCCACTCACAAGCTATTTACGGGACGATTAGTTTCACTGGTGAGCTGTCCCAATCTTTTCGCTACCTTCATAAATTTATTCGGGTCAAAACTCGATTCACAATTTTAATAAAAATAATAGGATAACCATTTCACTTCTCTTTAACAATTTACCACTAATCACCACATATATCAAATTCATTACTCACTCATCTTATACATGTGGAACCCCCATATATAATTTAATTCAATACCTAAATTTCGATATTTATCATTTAGTTTTATTAAACTTGTAAAAGCTAAAAAAAAAAAAACAAAGGTTTGACAAAAACAGCACTAAAATCCCAGAATATTGAAATCTGACATTAGTTTCTATACGTAGAAAACTGTCTTCAAAACCTTTGACAAAAATGACACTTTTTGGACAGAATTTCAGAAACAGCACATGTACATGAATTTTGTACGAAAATTGATTAAAAATTCCAAAATCCAACCTCAAATCTATATCTCACTCTAATACACTATAATCAAATGTTTCATATCATATAAATACAAGGAAGTCAAATAATAAGTATCTATTTAACAAACCCATCTTCAAATTTTACTTTCTTCAACACCAATCTTCCAATATGCATTTCTTTGATATATTCTTGTTTAATATCTAAAATATATTTCAATAACCCCTACCTCTTGTTAAACTTTGAATTTGGGGAAAATTTTCATGTGCCTAAAATCTAATATCATTCTTCAATAAATAAAATTTATGCTTATCTCTAGGAATTGAGAAATAAATTGAAGATTGTAGCTTATTTTTCTCATTTTTCTTTTTCTTCTTCTCTTTTCTTTTCTTCCTTTCCCTTATTCTTTCTTTCTCCACGGGTTATCTCAGTTCTTCACTTCCCTCTAATAAAATGAAAAAATTGGATTGATAAAGTCAAAGTTAAATGGATAACTATAGCCAAATTGCAAAGTCAAGTCCCCAATCTTCATACAAAATCATATTTAGTCCTTTCATTTCTAATAATGTAAACTAACTCCCTAAATGTCTTTATATATATATATATATTATTTCTAGCTCTTCAAGTATTAGTAATTACCAATTAGACCCCATAAAAATTATTTATTCATTTTAATCCTTATTTGACTTTGACTTTAAATGGATGAGGTGTAACAATCTTACCCCCTTCAAAGAATTTCGTTCTCGGAATTCAACTGACTAAATACCAAAAAACTTCGATTACTGAGAACGCATATGCTCTTCACTCTCCCATTTCGCCTCTTCTATTGCATGATTCCTTCATAAGACTTTTACTAAAGGAATAGTCTTACTACGTAAAACTTGTTCCTTTCTATTCAATATCTGAACTGGTTATTCTTCATAAGTAAGATTCTCTTTCAACTCTACTAATTGTGATTCCAACACGTGAGACGAATCTGGAATATATTTACGAAGGAAAGAAACATGAAACACATTATAAATTCTAGATAACTCTGTTGGTAAAGCCAATCTATAAGCAATTGGACCAATGAGTTCAATACACCTTGGACTCAATTTACCTCGTTTACCAAATCTGACAACACCTTTCTATGGCGATAATCGTAGAAAAACTCTTTCCTCAACTTCAGATTCAAGGTTTCTTCTACGTTTCTCTACATAGCTCTTCTATCTATCTTGAGTTGTCTTTAGCTTTTCCTTAATTATCTTTACGTTCTTGGCAGTTACCTGAACATATTCAGGACCTAACAATTTTCTTTCCCCAATTTCATCCCAACATACTCCAGTTCTGCATTTTCTACTATATAGTGCTTCAAAAGGAGCCATTCATATACTCAAATGATAACTGTTATTATAAGTATACTTCATTAAAGGAAGATGAGTATACCAATTTCCTTTAAATTTTAGTACACATGCTCATAACATGTCTTCCAAGGTCTGTATAGTTCTTTCTGATTGACCATCTGTTTGCGGATGAAAAACTGTACTGAAGTGAAGTTTAGTACCCATAGCTTTGTGTAGACTAGGCCAAAATTTAGAAGTGAAGCGAGAATCTCTATCTGAAACAATAGATACCGGTGCCCCATATAAACTAACTACCTCATCAACATACATTTTCTATCTAGTGAATAAGCGACTTTAATAGACAAAGATCTGGCAGGTTTTGTCAATATGTCCATAATGACCCATAAGCCATCATGACCACTTTGAGTACGTGGAAGTCCAAATAAGAAATCCATAGTAATGTGCTCCCATTTCCACATAGGAATAGACAATGTCTGCAACAATCCAGCTATTTTCTGACGATCTGGTTTGACCTGCTGGCAAATGAGACACCTGGATACAAACTCAGCTATTTCTCTCTTCATTCCGTGCCACCAATAATGTTCTTTGAGCATACGATACATTTTAGTACTACATGGATGCGTTGCATAAGCTGCACTATGTGTCTCATCTAGAATCTCCTTCTTCAATTTCGAATCATTTGGAAAACATAACCTGTTTCCTATAACTAACACTCCATCATCTCGAATGGTATAATCAGTATGCTTACCATTATCAACTTCTTGCAATTCAACACTGGATCTTAAGTCTGAGCTTCTCTAACTTTGTCAACTAAAGTATGTCTCACTTAGAAATTAGCAAACAATGCTCCTAACCTGGTAACTAAACATGTGGAATTCTGAATTCACCAAACAAGGAAGAACATATTGCATTAGTCCGTGTCATAGAACTAGATGTCTTCCTACTGAGAGCATTGACAACTACATTGGCCTTCCCTGGATGATAATCATTTTTACAGTCATAATCTTTTATCAACTCTAACCATCTTCTTTGCCTCAAGTTCAACTCTTTTTGATCAAAAATATACTTTAGGCTTTTATGATTTGTATATATCTGACATCTCACCATATATGTAATGTCTCCAAATCTTCAAATCTAGAACAACTGCAACTAATTCCAAATCATGTGTAGGATAATTTCATTCATGTTTCTTCAATTGTCTAGAAGCATATGCTATAACCTTCCAATTCTGCATCACAACACAACCAATGCCTTAAACATGAAGCATCCACTACAACAAAAAGGACCTACGGCAACGGGCAAAAAACGTTGCGAAAACCCTTTCGCAGCGTTCGTGCATGCGTTGCGAAGCTCGATGTTGCCATAGAGTGTCGACTTTTGGCAACGTGCATTGCGCGTTGCAAAAGAGACTTTTTTTTGGCAACGCGTAGTGAACGTTGCCAAAAGTCTCTTTTGCAACGCGCAATGCACGTTGCCAAAAGTTGACACTCTATGGCAACATCGAGCTTCGCAACGCACGCACGAACGCTGCGAAAGGGTTTTCGTAACGTTTTTTGCCCGTTGCCGTAGGTCATTTTCAATTTTTTTTAAAAATTTTTTTAATTCTTTTATTTGAACAATAATTTACATAAATCAACCACAAAACAAGATAGAAGATAACAATATCAAATAACTCCAATAATCATCATTAACTGAACTCAATAATATCCATACAAAATTCAGATAAAAAATATACAAATTATGTTCCAGCATATACCAACTCTTATCAATAATGAAGTAAAACAAGATTCATCTCTACTTGCAAATGAAGTAAAATTCAATTCTCTTTATTTTCCTCGGCCTTTTTTTCTTTCTTCTCCTCTGCTTTCTCCTCTTTCTTTTCCTCTGCTTGCTTCTCATCAAATTAATGGAGCCCGCAACTCTATACCAAAGTTAATGGAACCATGTCACTAATTACAGAAATAAAAGACACATAATGGAACCAGCAAAAAGAATAACTCAAGAACAGTCATAGAACACCAGAAAAGAGGCAAGATACACAGCCAACAATTCCAGATTAAAAGGCAGAAGAAACAGGTGAAAAAACCAGCGGGAAAAACACAGCAACACAGAATTTTTGGAACTGGAAGATTGCACTTCCTCAGTCTTTATTCGGCAGACAGAGGCTCCTACATGCAACAGAGTCTTTTCCAACAATTGAGGTATCTAAATTCGAGTCAAAGGAATCAACCTTCTACACTTGGAATTCCAGAAACAGTAATCAAAGCTAAAGAACCTTAATTCAACCTAAAAACCAATAAAATACAGTTTTTTTTCCTCAAAATAACCATGAAGATCAAATGAAAAAACAATTCACGGGAAATTTTATCACCATAAGAAACAAAAACAAATGAACACTTACAAGCACTTAAAACACACACACACAATTACACAAGTAAATCAGTTTTTCTTAATGTTTATGGTTCCATAGAAACCTGAAAAATCCATGGTGGTTATACCAGAATGCATAAACATGAAAGAAGCAAAAAACATATATTATATTTTACAATTTAGGTTTTAACTAAATGACTCCGTTTCCTTTTTTTGAAATCCTGTTAAAACCATTGGCTCCTCATCCTCCTTAACCCTCTTTGTTCTAATAGCTCATAGTTGATATGGCATCGAGGCCTTTTTTTAGATATTTTCGCGCTTATAAAATAGTCGTATTTCAACGTTGCATATTAACCACTTACATCATTTTAATTGTCCCTTTATAGCTGAAACAGGGGTTCTAAAGGGCTTTTTCTTTTTTCCTTTTCCAGGTTTGAGAACAAGTAAATTTCAAAATGGTTGGATTTCCCAATGGTAGTTAACAAGGTTAAACTTCATGCCAAAACAGGAGCTGGTCTCAAAGTACCTGTTAACGAATTGTGTCTGTCCATGTGAGCCTCGTCCTTCCATACTCTCCAACTGTGGATCTGTAAATATAGCGAGCAACAAAAAAGCCAGAATAGAGAAGTAAATAAAAAAGAAAAAAAGAGAGAGGAAATGAAAAATGAATTTTGCACACTGAATCACATTGCAAAATAGTCGGTAAAAGACCAAAATTTAACAGAAGATTCCATTAAAGAAAACTGATATTACCTTAACAATTGCCAACAACATTGTTAAGCAGCTGTAAGATAAATGTGTAATTGCCATGACAAAGATGAAGCGATGCACAGCAGGAATCCTGGGAATAAGTCTATCTCAACAAATTTCTTATTGACAGGCACAGCAGGAATCCTGGGCATAAGGCGTTTGTGCTTGTAAACGTTAAAAAAAACTACAGACCAGCCCTTTTCCAGTCCGTCCAACCCACTCTCTATGTGTCAATCTATCTAAACATTTAGTTCTACAATAAAAGGCACCCGAACAAGTGTGTTATTTATATGTTAAGACTAGTGCGTAGACTCAAAGAGGCTCAGCTCAACACAGAACAATAATAAATCATTCAAAGTCAATAAACCCAATTCAGTTATCACAAGAAGCAATTGATTGAAACGAATTTACAATAAATTTAATCAACCCAGATAATAAACCGAACAAAGAGAATTTTTTCCTAACCTTGGATATTCTAGCCATGCCCACTTGTTCGTGACGGAAGATAAGGCCAGGAGGGTAGCCATGTGAAGCCATCAAGTAAATCTCAAACATTTCCAAAACCCAGATTCAAAAACCCTTAAAGTTTCTGAAACCAGATCTCTATTTTCTGTTCATTAACCAGACTATGGCCTCGAATCCGACTATGGCCATGGGTTAGGTACCTAGAATTGACCTTGGCCTTGAGGTCCTCCATTTCGTGCTCGAGCTCTTCCTCCGCAACGTCGGCCATTGGATCCTTCTTCTTCATCTTCACCTGTGTGTTGGAGAAAAAGGGGACGAGACGGCACGGATGGGGATGGGTATTGTGTGATTAGGTTTTTTTATTTGATTTAGTCGGGTCGAATTGAGGGAGTTAGACCCGAATTGCTATAAGAATTAACGAGAACGTGCACTGAACGTTGCAAAAATGTTAATGCCAACGTTCATACGCGCGTTGCTAAAAGAAGTAACGACAACGTGCAATGAACGTTGCGAAAACGGTTAATAGCAACGTTTAAACGCGCGTTGCTAAAAGAATTAACAACAACGTGCAAGAAACGTTGCTAAAATGTTAATGACAACGTTCAAATGTCCGTTGCTAAAACATTCAATGGCAACGCGCATTGCCTGTTGCTAAAAGTAATTAACGGCAACGTGCATTGTACGTTGCTAAAACATTAATAGCAACGTGCAATGCACGTTGCCAAAACTCAATTTAATAGCAACGGATTTTGAACGTTGCCAAATGGTGTATTAACAACATCCTTTGCAAAAACGTTGCCAAAACTCAATTTAGTCAACTAATAGCAACATTCATTTGCTGAATGTTGCCATAGACCCCTTTTAGCAACATGCAATTGATGAATGTTACCTTTTGCATGTTGCAAAAGGCCTTTTTTCTTGTAGTGATCACTATATATCATAAACTCTTCGCTTGGAGAATGAAGAGTAAGAACTGGAGCTGAAACTAGTTAATTCTTCAATTCTAGAAAATTCTTTTCACAATCTTCATTCCAAATAAATTTAGAATGAAACGAGAATTAGCGGAAGTATGATCGCCAAAAAAATTCCATGTGATGATGGTTCTGATACTATGTTAAATCAATAATACAAAAAAATATAGAAGACTAAAATAAAATGAGGTTAGGATTTCTTGATAAAACTGAATGAATGAAAATACAAGGAAAAGAAACTTTAAATAGTCCAAGTAGATAAATAAAATGACTAATCTACCCTTAATACAAAACTAATATATTTAATACTTTTCATGTAAATTTTAGCGGTTGACACTGCTACCTAAGATACCTTGAAAAACTTAAATTTCTGCAAACTTTGGGGTCCATTTTTCTAGTCAATGTAACAGCTAGCCATTGTCACGTTATTTGTTTGCGTATTTGTGTTGTTGATAAATTATTTCTAAGCCTCCTCACTCAAGAAGATGAATACGATTTCTCAGCTATATAATGTTTCTGTCTTTATTTTTCTATACCAAATTCGTGTTTGGTTTGAACTTCTTGTGTAGTAGGACTAGGAGGAGGGTGTGAACTCTCTCTCTCTCTCTCTCTCTCTCTCTCTCTTTGTGAGTACGTATGTACTTGGAAAGGTGGAACTTATTTTCCATCTAATTATTTTGCAATTGAGTTCTCATTTGCTACTTTTATTCTTTATAAACATATATAAATAAAATAACAAGTTCTTGCAGTTATTATGATAGAAAACGAAATATAATGTAGAAGAAGAAGATGGAGAAGAGAGCAAGAGACCATTGAATGTCTACATCTTTATTGAATTGATTGATGTTGAATACAAAGCATATGTCCCTATTTATAGGGAAATTACATTGATAGAAAAGGTAAATATATTGTGAATCAAATTAAATCAAAGTGATTAAGGTAATATCAAATCAAGATAATATTGATTTGATATTATCTTCAATCAATCTTCAATACTCCCCCTCAAACTCAAGGTGGAGAACTTCGGAAGCGTGAGTTTGAAATTTGATAGTAGCCTTCATTGTTGCTCCATGTTGCAGACTGCCTGAGAGAGAGGATTCAATAGAGATATGGAGGCTAGAGATAAGTGCCATGCGCATGGAGCAAAACCAGGAGAGAGAGTTAAATTGCCATGAGAAGAGGTTGTGATATGGAGAGCCATTGGCATTTGAAGCCAATTGCAGAACAAGTCTGGATCTGAGACACAAGCTACATTCGAGCCATGAATTAACATCTGTATAAGGAGAAAGAAGGATATAGAATTGGAATAAATTCAATGAGAAACTCCATAAAGGGAGGACAGAAACAATAGAAATATGAGGATGAATCGATCTGGTTTTGCAGATCTATGTTGATGAGCTGACAATCATATTCCAGTAGAATGCTAGAGTGAGGAGGAAGAACAGAACTAAGATAACAGCCTTTGTTGATCTCCAGTTTCATTTCTGGAAAATCTCAGCTTCTCTGAACTTGAACGGACTGCTGAGGCCATCATGTACTGATAGAATTCAGAGGAAGAAATGAACATATTAGCTTCTGTCAATTGCTGCAAAATCGGGTCATCGATGAAGAACAATTGCAGATCTGATGAAGAAAACGAGGAAGGATATGGAAGCATCACATTTCTGTCTCTAGAAATGCCTTAAGCTTAAGCAACAAGCACATCAACAGAAGCCTGATCTTGCTGCAAAGATAACGGGAATGCACTGTAGAGATGGACAACTCAGAATTACTTCTATTATTGGAGTCACCAGATTCACCAGTGACAAAGGATGAAGAAGGTTTAAGAATAATTAGGCTTGCTGAAGTCAGAAATGAGGTTGGAAGAAGGATTAATTTTGCATCAGAAATGAGGTTGGAAGAAGGATTAATTTTGCAGAAGTTGGCTGAAGCCTTGCTGAAATCAGAAACGAGGTTGGCAGAAGGGTTGATGTTGCAGGAATCAGAAACTGATGTTGCTGGAAATGCATGTTGCTGGAAAAAAAATTCTGCTTGAGAAGAGGGATTGCTGGTAGTCTGTTCAATGTTTCCAGAACTCAATGAAGTCGGAGGAGGTCGCAGGAAGGGGATGGCTCTGATACCATGATAAATAACGAAATATAATGTAGAAGAAGAAGATGGAGAAGAGAGCAAGAGACCATTGAATGTCTACATCTTTATTGAATTGATTGATGTTGAATACAAAGCATATGTCCCTATTTATAGGGAAATTACATTGATAGAAAAGGTAAATATATTGTGAATCAAATTAAATCAAAGTGATTAAGGTAATATCAAATCAAGATAATATTGATTTGATATTATCTTCAATCAATCTTCAATATATTACCTAAATACTTTGAACATGTAAATATTTTTTTGACTATTATCAACTTTTGACTTGGATTTTGGTTAAAAGATAAAGACACCACCATAACAATTTAGCATTAATATTGGACAGAGGATGAATATTTCCGATTTTTAAGTAAATATATCGTGGGATTTATGCGGTGTCTCTTCGGTTAGGATAAGAGTTTTTCTCTCCGGACGCTTGTTTTCCTCCACAAATAGTAATATTGCAATAAAAGAATTAATAATATTTTTAAATAAAATGATTAATGGCCATATTTTTCACATTAAACAATTGCAATGAACTTTCAAGGTCCAGCCTAGCCCGAGGTCATGTTTATTAGTCATATCATTTTTTAGTTAAAATTACACTTGGTGTTGTATTTTGTTATCAATAAATAAAAATACGGACCTGTGAGGGGATTTTAGGCTAAACCTCTAGCTAAAGAAAATAAAATAAATGAAGCCTAGAAACTAAGAGATTGAACTCATCCCGGATTTGGTCCATCTTGTGTCATATAAACTATAGTCTTCTTGTCCTTCCACTCACAGTAAATGCTCAATGCAGAATGAAAAAATATAATCTCATCATCTTATTATGATGTTCATATCCGTTTCATCTCCATGTGGTCCAAAAACCTCAGCATTGTTATCTTTTGTCCTTATACTAAACTCATAAGTTGAGGTCGCTGCCTAAATGGCCTCCGTGTTCATCGCATTCAATGTAGATGGTAGATTAACCACTACATTAGTCGTGCTATTGCTCAATCTCATGCAATATATGTCAGTTTAAATTTTTTGTTTGCTGTGAATCAGTCCACAAAATTTTGGGTTTTTGCAAATCTAAGAGATTAAGCATGACCAATTTCAAAACTAAGAAACAAAGTTTAAAACATCAAAAATCATATATTGATTAAATTTTATTTATGAAATAATTAATTAAAAATATATTTTATTAATTAAATATATTTAAGTCACAATTCTTAACAATCTGGTCATAAATTATCGAATTAATTGATCACAAATTATTTTTCGACCACAAATCAAAAATTTTATAGGTCATAATTTATTCATCGGTCACAAAATAAAAATATTTATAAGTCACAATTTATTTATCGATTACGAATAACAAATTATATAAGTTACAATTCAATTTTTTAGTCGCGTAATATTTATTGGTCACAAACACTCTTAATCTCACAACTAACCCCAATCCACCATGGCACTAACTGAAAGTAGCTCCGCCCCACCATCACAGCTAGCGCCGCCACCAACAACATCACCGTCGCCACTATCACCAAACTGCCATTTTCAACTTCAAAACCACCACCAATACCTCACCACCATGATTACCAACAAACCACCATTTTCAACTGTCATTACTTGATCCAATAAAACCACTTCATTGTCGCCGCCACCGTCGCCACCACGACCAACAACAACAACACCAACACCAACTAGTCACCACAACCACGGCACCACCGTCACACCACCAACACCACGAAAAATGAAGGCCAAACCTAATTTCTAATGCGTCTGAGAAGATGAAAACACTTAACTAAATTTAGACCTTTCCAAGACCTAATTTCCAAGCTAAATCTAGTCTCTTCCAAGCTAAATCTAGACTTAATTTCTAGTGCACATGAGAAGATGAAAACACCAACCTAATTTCCAAGCGATGCTGCTACGAATGTTGTTGCTGCGTTCAGTGCCACTTAGCTGCTATAAAAATCAAGAGAGGAGGAGAGAGTGCCAGTACAGAATGAAAATCGGGAGAGGGAGATAGTGCCACCGCCCTCTTCAATGGAGAAAAGGTAGAGAGGGGATGATAGAGAGTAAAGAGAGAATAAAGAGAAACAAATAAGAAAGATTTAGGGCATGTTCTCTTTACTGTTTTCAAGCCGTTTTTCTATTTTCGATTTTTCAAAACAGTGAAAATGCGTTCTCTTTCCTATTTTCGAAAATGCATTTTTGAAAACAAGTTAAATATTTACAAAGAAAATCCCAAACGACAATTTTTCGTTTTGGGTGTTTTTAGTTATAATCAAGCCAAAATTTTCAAAATGCGTTTTGGGTGTTTTCGGTTAAGCCAACAACAACCACCGCCATTTCACCTGCACCCACCACCTGCACCACACTGCCGTTGCACCCACTGTCGGCGACGTCACAGCCACCATAGTAGAAGAAGCCGGCGATGCCATCGGCCAAAACACCACAATAGAAGAAGCCCATCACACCACCGCCCAAAACCACCATAGCAGAAGAAGTCGGCGACGGCATCGCCCAAAAATACCGCACTAGAAGAAGCCCTTCGCACCAAAAGAACCATCGCACCAAAAGAAGCCCACCACGCCCAAAGACACCGTACATTGGACAAAAACAGAGAGAGACGACAGAGATGAGAGATGACAGAGAGAGGGGGGAAGAAGAGAGGGGGGAGAGAGAGATGAGAAAGAGAGAGGGAACAAGTTTTGAGTGTTTTCATTTTTGAAAATAATTTTTCAAAATGACAAAAAGAACATATTTTTAACAATATCAAAATGAATACTCAACATGCAAAATTCAAAGTGAATTAAAAATGAAAAATGAAAAACTGAAATACAAAGAAAACAGACCTTTAGGGTTTTGAAATCGAGGTGGGATGGGGTGGGGTATATAGATTAATTTAATTTTATAATAATAATGATGTAATAATAAGTTTTAATATTTAAAATTTTACTTATCATCTGTTTTTTTTTTTACTTCTGAATCTTAATTTTGAAATGGGAAGTTTAAAATTCTTGTAGGTTGTAATTTCCATTTAACCTTTTTGGTTTTTAGATGTTGCAAATCAATTCCTTTTGGCCCGATTTGAAGATGGTCTTGACAGACATCCCCAATTCTAAGATTCTGTTGTTGGGACCAATTTTCCATTGACAATGCCCAACCAAATATCCAGCAAGATGGTCCATTATATAGCCCAAATTTAAGTCATCTTGAGGCCCACTTAACACCACTTGGCTCAAATTTTTATCTATCGTCAGGGGTTGGGCGTATAGCAAGGAATTTGATAGGTACTCCGTACTCCCATTCTGCTTTTTAATGGGTAAAATCACTAGGGATCACTTTGATACATCGCTAATAAGTTGCCGACTAATGGCAATTCTATTCTTATGTCAAACCTTTGAGTGAAAAAATAAATATGATCTAGAGCAAGTTCGAGAAAATCTGAATTAGTAATTGTTGGAAAAAATTGAGTTAGTGGGTGACTTTGACACGAATTTTGAGCGGGACCTGTTTGACTATTTTGGAAGATGAAAGTTGATATGTGTTCTCCTTCGTGAGTACATCGAAATCATATACTTGTCAAAAATGATGCTCGGTTGAATGAAAAATTGAAGCTCAAAGTATGCCATGTGAAATGAGTTTATGTTGGTGGGAAAACTAAATATTAAAGTTTGTCCCACATAGGAAGTGGATGAAAACTAAAACCACTTTAAAAAAGATTGCACTTTAGAATGGTGTAATAATGTGTAGCATGGAGGCTCTCTCCACGTGCGTGCGTAGGGGGGTGAAAATCACGGACTAAAATAGGCATCGGACCTTGAATTTGTGTGCGGGCGCGACCCGCTGGCGCGAATGTCCGACCAGATTGACCAAAAATTGGCCCCTTAGAAGAGCCTACGTTTTGCTACATTTTATTTTATTTTTCGACCGACTTTTCATTTTCTGAAACTGTTGAAACTCCCAAAACTCCTGTTGTAATTGTCATGAAGTAAGTTGGCAAGTTACAAGATCCGAAATCTATATATACCTCGATTTTTCCCAGTTTTCAGTACAACAATTCATTTGAATATTCATCTGCATACAACTCAAGTATTGTCTCTGTTTTCGTTTCTGTTTGAGTCTGGTGGTGATATTGTTCGGGCTCTAACTCAGTTCGCCAGAGTAGCTTCTGTGGTGCTCAGACTCTACTAGTCTTCCGTTGTATCTTGGGAAGCAGACGCTCAAATTACACCTCAAACACGTACGGTGAGGGAACGAATCTGTTTTAAGGAAACTGTATGTAACACATGCCTCGTGTTAAAAGTTCAATTTTGTATTTTATAATATTGTTCTATTTTATTGTAATTCTATTTTTTGAAATCAGTAATTCAGATTAACAAATTCGTTGTTGGTCTGTATTAGTTCACTATTTATTATATTTTGAAAATTGCTAAGGAGTTGTGGGAGTCTTTGGACCGAAACTATAAAACTGAGGATGCCGGGGCTAAAAAGTTCATTGTCGGCAGATTCTTAGATTATAAGATGGTGAACTCCAAAACTGTAATCAGTCAAGTGCAAGAACTCCAAGTAATTGTTCATGAAATTCATGTCGAAGGGATGATGTTGAGTGAAACTTTCCAAGTGGCTGCAATTATTGAAAAATTACCCCCTACGTGGAAAGATTTCAAAAATTATCTGAAGCACAGATGAAAGGAAATGAATGTCGAAGAACTAATTGTTAGACTTCGAATTGAAGAAGACAACAAGAGTTCCGAGAAGAACTTGTTCAATTTTGGTGTTGCTAAAGCTAATGTTGTGGAGCATGGTCAAAGCAGTAAGACCTACAAAACTAAGCCTAGGTCATCCGGTGGTAAAGGGGCCAAGCTAGGACCTAAAAGTGGAAATTCTAAAAAGAAGTTTCAAGGAAAATGCTACAATTGTGACAAAGTGGGTCACAAGTCTTCGAAGTGCAGATTGTCAAAGAAGAAGAAAGAAGCAAATATGGTTGACTACATGGTACATGATGTGGCGGAGATGAATCTCGCAGCTGTCATTTCTGAAGTGAATATGGTGAGTTCAAACCTAAAAGAGTGATGGATTGAAACCGGAGCTACGAGGTGGTTTTAAAGATGACTTCGGGAAAAGAGCTGACTCTTAACAATGTGTTGTATATGCTAGAAATCCACAAGAACCTTGTGTCCGGGTCACTTTTAAATAAGCATGGTTTCCGTATTTTATTTGAGTGAGACAAAGTCATTTTGTCAAAAAGTGGAATGTTTGTCGGAAAATGTTATGTTTCTGATTGTATGTTTAAACTCAATGTAATGGTTGTTAAGCCAAAAATGAATAAAGTAAACTCTTCTGCTTACTTGCTTGAGTCTTCCCATGTGTGGCATGGTAGACTAGGACATATTAACTATGACACTTTACGTAGGCTAGTTAACTTGAATTGCATACCCGTGTTTCATATTGATTCCAAACGTAAGTGCGAAACTTGTGTTGAGGCAAAATTGACAAGGTCATCATTTTAATCAATTGAACGGAATATAGAACCACTTGATTTAATTCACAGTGAGATTTAAAATTTGTACAAACAAGAGGTGATAACAAGTATTTCATTACTTTTGTTGACGATAGCACAAAATACTGCTATGTGTACTTGCTGAAAAGTAAGGATGAAGCGATAGAGAAATTTATTCTCTATAAGAGTGAAGTTGAAAATCAACTCAACAAGAAAATTAAGGTATTGAGAAGTGATAGAGTTGGTGAGTATGAAGCACCGTTTGCTAAATTCTGTACACAACACGGAATCATACATGAAACCACCGCACCTTATTTATCACAACAAAATGGTGTTGCTGAAAGGAAAAACTGCACATTAAAAGAAATGATGAATGCAATGCTAATAAGTTATGGGTTACCTCAGAACATGTGGGGGGAAGCTGTGTTGTTAGCAAATTACCTTTTAAATAAGGTGCCCCGAAAGAAATTGGAAAAGACCCCTTATGAGTTATGGAAAGGAAGAAAGTCTTCGTATAAATACTTACGAGTGTGGGGGTGTCTTGCTAAAGTGGCTGTCCCAACACAAAGAAGGTGAAGATAGGCTCGAAAACTGTAGATTGTATTTTCATTGGATATGCACAAAATAGTAGTACTTATCGATTTCTTGTGTATGAATCTAAAATCTCAGATATACACAAAAACATGATAATGGAATAGAGAAATGCTTCGTTTTTTGAACATATATTTCCATACAGGTCCAAAAATGAAGCAAGCTCTTCTAAACGGACATATGAGACTATGACTGAAAATAGTCAAGACCAAGAACTAGAAGAGGAGGTTGAGGTGGAACCAAGACGTAGCAAAAGGGAAAGGATAGAAAAATTTTATGGTCCAAATTTTCTGACCTATATGCTAGAAAGTGAACCTCAAAGCTATCAAGAAGCCGTAAATGTTAGCCCAAGAATAACTAACCAAGAGGGGGTGAATTGGTTATTGAAACTTTTTCGTTAATTACTCAAGATTCTAATATAGTGAATGCGCAAATATTCTAAACACAAGTAAATGCGTAAATAGAACAATATAAGTTAGTGCGAAGTAAATGCGTTAAGTAAAAAGGATAGAGAGAATGCAAACGATATGTTATGGAGGTTCGATCCAATGCAATGATCTACGTCCCTCGTTACCAAGCTCTCCGTCACGAGCAAGGCCAAATGCACTATAATGGTAACTTACAACAAGGAGTACCAATCCTTAAGTGACTTACAATAAGGAGCACTTATCCTTAGGTGACTTACAACAAGGAGCACCTACCCTTAAGTGACTTACAACAAGGAGCACTTATCCTTAGGTGACTTACAACAAGGAGCACCTATCCTTACAATCGAGTTTTCACAAGGCTCTCGAAACCGTCAAGAAATAAGTGATAATTTTACAATAAAGAAACTCTCTTAACAAATGATATAATCAAGTTAAGTATTAGAGAGTTAGGTAAACACTTCAATAGATAGCAAATAGTGAAGCTCAAATGTTGATGTTGTAAACTTTGATGAATGATGAATAATGAAATAGTTTGTATCTTTGTATCAAAGTTTTTCAACCAATGATCTCTCTTAACAAATAACAAAAGTTAAGTATGAAAAGAGATTTACACTTTAAATCAAAGTGTTGGCAAAGAAAACTTTTATTAAGAATTGAAGAATAGATGAGATTGAGAAAGTTTCTTTGCAAAAAGAATTCTTGATGAAATAGATGAAACTAGTTCTGATCAATCAAGAAATTCTTTGTATCAAAGTTTTCAAACCAATGATCTCTCTTAAAAAATAATACAAGTTAAGTATGAAGAGAGATTTACACTTTAAATCAAAGTGTTGGTAAATAAAACTTTTATCAAGAATGAAGAATAGATGAAGTTTGTGAAGAGTTCTTTGCTAAAAAGATTTCTTGATAAAATGAATAAAATAGGTTGGAACAATCAAGAAATTCTTTGTAATAAATGAAATAGAATTTAAACTCAAGTAATATTAATGATTTTTCAATAAAAAAGCTCTCAAAAATCTCTTCTAAGTTGTTGAAAATGAATGGAGAAGAGATGGATATTTATAGAGCAAGAAAGGAAGGTTGCAGGAACTTTCGGTCGAGTGAACAGTACCTTTCGGTCGACCGAAAGTGTCAATTTTGAAAATCCACCCGTTGGAAATCCGACCATTACTTTTGGTAGACCGAAATGGTTTCGGTCGACCGAAAAGGGTTTCGGTTGACTGAAATGTTTCGGTCGACCGAAGTATCCAGACCGGATAGCTTTCAGTATTTTGATCATATCTTTTTATTTCGATATTCGATTAAGGTGATTCAAAATGGATTGGAAAGATAACTCAAGGGGCTACAACTTTGCTTCAGAAATCATCTTCAAATTAGATCATCTTCAGTGTCAAATATCTATCCCAATATGAGATTGAAAACTGGAGTATAACTTTTTGATTGAAAGTTGAAGTGTGATCTTTTGAGGGACATTTGAAAATGATTTTTCAAGGTTTTTGATAATGAATTTATGAGAAATATTTGAGCTTATGCACTTGCTAAACATTGACGAGTTATACCTTTACATATATAAACGAGGTTCGATAAATAACTCTATGTTCAATGTTCTTGATCTCTTCGAGCCTCTCTTTGACTTATATCTTGATTTGCAATTCTGTTAAGTTCCAATTTGATTGTGGCATGCAAATCACTATTGTCTCGAATGAATTATCTTGAATGCTCGGTTAACCTTCACTTGTACTTCATTTGAGTGTGAATAATAGTCTTTATAACTTTGAAGGCTTAAACACTCAATTCAATTTGTTAGTAAACAAGATGGACTTGTTTGTTATAATCAAAACATTAAGGTTATGATCAACCATAGGTCAACAGTAAACTCCTCAGAAGGACCTCAATGGAAAGAGGCCATTAAAAGTGAAATAGATTTCATTTTGCAAAATCATACATGGGAGCTAGTGGATCTTCCTCGAGGAAGTAAACCACTAGGCTACAGGTGGATTTTCAAACGAAAAATGAAAACAGATGGATCTATTGAAAAGTATAAGGCTAGATTAGTAATAAAATGTTACAGACAATGAGAAGACCTTGATTACTTTGATATATATTCTCCAGTAACAAGAATAACATCTATTAGGATGATACTTACGATTGTTGCTCTACGAAATCTTGAAATACATCAAATGAATGTTAAGACTGTCTTCTTGAATGAAGATTTAGATGAAGAAATCTATATGGAACAACCCGAGGGGTTTCATCTACAGGGCAAGAAAAGAAGGTCTATAAGTTGGTGAAATCATTATATGGCCTGAATCAAGCACTAAAATAATGGCACCAAAAATTTGACAGTGTCATGATGGAGAGTGGATTTAAAATCAGCGAGTGTGACAAATGTGTTTACGTTAAAGACACTGGAAATGGTTATGTCATTTTATGTCTTTACGTTGACGACATGATTATTGTTGGTAGTGATAATAAGATGATTAAATCCATTGAAGATATGTAAAATTCAAGATTTGACATGAAGGATATGGGTTTAGCTGATGTTATACTTGAAGTCAAAATTTCAAGAACATCAGATGGGTCGATTTTAAGCCAGTCACATTATGTGGATAAAATTTTAGAAAAGTTCAGTAAGGATGATACTGAAATGGCTAGAACACCGATAGATACAAGTCAACATCTATCCAAAAACAAAGGTGAAAGTGTATCTTAAGAATACTCGAGAGTTATTGGGAGTCTGATGTACTTGATAAGTTGTACAAGACCAGACATAGCCTACATAATTAGTAACTATACAAGTAATCCAGGAGCTGATCACTGGAAAGAAATAGTAAGAGTACTAAGGTACTTGAGATATACTTGTAATTTTGGACTGCACTATACAAGATACCCAGCGGTTATTGAAGGATATACTGACGCTAATTGGATATCTGATATAAAAGACTCAAAGTCTACGAGTGGATTTGTGTTCACATTGGCAGGTGTAGCTATATCCTGAAAATCCTCTAAACAAACAGCGATAGCCAACAATTTGCATATATTGTGATAGTCAATCAGTAATTGGAAGGGCACATAGTAACATGTACAATGGCAAGTCTAGACATATACGTCGTAGACATAATACCATAAGAAAACTACTCTCAACTGGAGTTATCACTATTGACTATGTAAAGTCAAAGGATAATATTGCGGATCCGCTAACCAAAGGGTTAAATAGAGAGTTAGTTGAAAAATCATCGAGAGGAATGAGACTTAAACCGTTGAATGGATAAATTAATACAAAGGAAAACCCAACCTAGTTGT
The DNA here is from genome assembly GCA_035079005.1 of Fraxinus americana. Lineage (NCBI taxonomy): Eukaryota > Viridiplantae > Streptophyta > Magnoliopsida > Lamiales > Oleaceae > Fraxinus > Fraxinus americana. The sequence continues at coordinate 15,232,771 of CM068711.1, forward strand.
CTGGAGATCTCAAGATCTAGGTTCAAATGGACAATCTAATTGTAAATACTTGGTAGAATCACTGTAGGGGATATTACCTCATGTCCATTCCTATGATGCGACGGTGATGCCAGTAAAGATGGAGGATAAGCAATAGGCTTTTAATGATTCTTATGCGTTGAGAATCAAGCCAAGTAATGCGGGTTACTTGTAATAATAAATCACATATGTGAGAGATAAGTGGGGTCGCTTCTAGATGAATTGTGTTGGGCAAAATTCTTGTGAACTCTCATAGAACCAGGTGTATGTTCATGGTCGAAAGGCACATAATAATGGGAACTGAAATATGTTAGGAAGAGTCTTGTGTGGAGTATATCATCATTTACATAAATGGAAGAGCAGTTCAAAGATATCGCGTCTACTGATCAGCCAGTAAAGTAAATATGTTTTCACAAGAGAAGGTTCAAAGGGTAACACCTACCTATCCTATGCAGGTTTCAACCATTGAACTATATCACCAAGTCGTCTTGTATCACGTTTATGTGTTGCTCTCAATTTTCATTCATGTGAGGGATTCCTAGAAAAAATTGAGTTAGTGGGTGAGTTTGACATGAATTTTGAACGGGTTTGGCTATTTTGGAACATGAAAGTTGATATGTGTTCTCCTCCATGAGTACATCGAGATCATATACTTACTTGTCAAAAATGATGCTCGGGTGAATGAGAAATTGAAGCTCAAAGTATGCTATGTGAAAGGAGTTTATGTTGGTGGGAAAACTAAAGATTAAAGTTTGTCCCACATAGGAAGTGGATGAAAACTAAAACCACTTTATAAAGGATTACACTTTAGAATTGTTTAATCATGTGTAGCATAGATGCTCTCTCCACGTGCTCGCGCGCCGGGGGGGGGTGCAAATCACGGATCGAAATAGGCATCGGACCTTGAACTTGTGTGCGGGCGCGACCTGCGTACACAAATGTCGGACCGAATTGACCAAAAATTGGCCCCTTAGAAGTGTCTACGTTTTGCTACATTTTATTTTATTTTTCGACCGACTTTTCATTTTCTGAAACTGTTGAAACTCCCAAAACTCCTGTTGTAATTGTCATGAAGTAAGTTGGCAAGTTACAAGATCCAAAGTCTATATATACCTCGGTTTTTCCTAGTTTTCAGTACAACAATTCATTTGAATATTCATCTGCATACAACTCAAGTCTTGTCTCTGTTTTCGTTTCTGTTTGAGTCTGGTGATGATATTGTTCGGGCTCTAACTCAGTTCGCCAGAGTAGCTTCTGTGGTGCTCAGACTCTACTGGTCTTCCGTTGTATCCTGGGAAGCAGATGCTCAAATTATACCTTAAGCACGTACGGTGAGGGGGGAAATTTGTTTTAAGGAAACTGTGTGTAACACAGGCCTCGGGTTAAAAGTTCAATTTCGTATTTTATATTATTGTTCTATTTTATTGTAATTTTGTTTCTGAAATCAGTAATTCAGATTAACAAATTCGGTGTTGGTCTGTATTAGTTCACTAGTTATCATATTTTCCTACAGTAATTTCATTCATTTTTAATAATTAAACCTTATAAATGAGTTGATTTAACTGTTTCTTACATTTATAAAATTCACGACCTATTCAAAGTGGCCCAAAGAGAAAAATCTATGGAATTTCATAATATTTTCAACATATGGCTAAAAGTCCATGAAGGTGACTTCTTGCTAATGATGCTACTAGTCATCAAAGGAATTTTATTTATTTATTTTTATTATTATTTTTTACATATGGCCAAATCATAGAACCCACAAAATTAACTCCAATCTAGACAAGAATCAACAATTCCTGAAAATAATTCAAGTCGTACTTGACATTTGGATTAAGAGCATACTTGTCTAAGAAAATAAGAAAGCATTAAGAAAAAAGAATTTTTATTGATGCAATTTAGAAACACATTATTTTTTGTTCCTATGCTATGAATTATATTTCTAGAAAAAAGGAACTTTATTTTACTTAAAGGCATTGAAGTTAAGTTATCATGTATTTTTTATTTAAAAAATAAAAGTTACTGTTTTGAGATCTGAATTTCCAAGTCTTGAATCTTAATACCTTAATTGGAGAATTATTGCAAATTAAAATAAACTTTAATTTCTCAATGTTTCGTTTACTCAAAAGTCTTCCGTTTACAAGTTGACGAAATTCTGTGATTAACGTAATTTAATTTTTCAGTTACTAAAGTCAAAATCATAGAACCCACCCCTCAACAATAAATCAATTGCTGTGCACCCCAAAATTTTAATCGATACATTTGTCTACTCAAAAAAGTCTTTAGACCTGTGTACACAAAATGGAATTATATAATTTTTTTTCTAGAATACTATCACTGACTTCAAGTCTATGAGGTGAAGTCTTAACTTTTAACAACGTTAATACTGAAGAATTATCCTAAGTGATTCTACCCATCTATTGTCGGGCTCAACATAGCGCACAACACGACTTGACTCATGCTCGCTTTGGGACGAGTTGAGCATGAATTAAGTCATTAGAAAAGGTGATTTGTCCCCCTCGCAGCTCGCATAATCACTATTTATTTATTTTTTAATTGAAAGAACAACGAAATAATAAAAATTAAACAATCTTGTATTTAGGTATCCGGATATCTGTCACCATGGCATGTAGTCTGTAGCTGCAAAAATCAACATTTAGCTGAGCTAGGCGAGCCAGAGAGCTCGTCTTGCAAACGGTTCACAAGGAAAAACTCTAGCTTGACTTGACCCATTTTCCATCCCTAAATAATATATTAATCAATATGGATCCACTATACATTTGTGACCAGAAACATTAATTACTGCATTTAGGAGATTAGACTGTGTAGCTTGATAATTGAGTTTCATTTCAAAAGGTTAAATTGTTATGCAAAGTAATTCAATTTCATATAATTGCATCATCTACCCATATACAGTCAATTTAAATTTTGTTTCAAGTTCCAAGGGATTAACAATACCCCATCAAATGGAGCACCACACTCAGTCTTTAAGTGATAATTCATTTGTCACTCTTCCCTAAAACAGGAAGGATTACAAGTTCAATCAAGGGACAATTCTTTTACTATGTTACAAACTACTTTTGTCGATTCAATCGTTTTGAGACTAAACCACTCATGTTTTCACTATTATGGAGTTTTAGGCCATATCTTCAATATCACTAGTAGGATATTGGAGTTCCCTTCCAAAAGATTAACCTCTTTATTCAGCTTAGGTACATTATCTACAATATCTTTAGCAATGTGAATTTTTGTTCTTACTTTTCCAATATGCGAAAGCTGTAATATTATTTTATTTTTTGGTGTGGGGGCACTCAAATTTTCCTTGATTTAGTTATATATAATGTGACATAATAATATGACACAACTCAAGTCAAATAGTTACTCAAAGGGCAAATGGCTACTCAAGTCTATATATATATATAAAATTGTTGACCCTAAAAAATGTATCAATGATGTTGCCAATAGATCCCAAAGCCCCTCACATCCACGTAAGCTAAATCCCAACACACTTGGACAAACCATGGGTTAAGCGCACGCACTCCTACAAGTCCAGCCAGAGGAATAATTTAGGGTGTGTGGGAGCTTAGAACGTGAGCTTCCAATTGATAAAAAGGGGTCGGCTTGGGAGTAGAACACTAAAAGTGTATGTAGTAAGAATATAGGCTTGAGAGTCTAAACTTGCATTATTCTTGAATGGTACTAAGTGTGAGCTTTTATACTTGAGTAAGGTAAACGAGGCCTGTCGGATGATAGGGCATGTGGCCTCATTAGACTGATTGACCATTTTTGTTGCACACATCAGTCAACCAATAAAGGCATTAAATGCTAGGACCCATTTTGTATCCATAAGTCTTAGCTTTTGCAATTGGAATTTGACCGTGTAGGTGTGCAGAGGCGGCGTGGCAGTGAATTATCTTGTCAATCATTTCACAACAAGATCTATTAAGGATCTTACCATCGTTTCGTCAGGACTGGCTCCTACATGGGGCGTCTAGGGTCGTTCGATTTCATTCCATGGAGGAAGGGTTCGCTTTCATACATATAACAGGGTCGTCCATGTTGTTGTATAAGATGTGGGGCCCTTGTCGCCTGCCACGTTGTTTAATCAGGTCCACGTGTTGCTTTTAACTTATCTTATGTGCAACAACAGTCTAAGACCCCTTTCCTATCCATAAGTCCTAGCTTTTGCAATTGGAATTTGATTGTGTAGGTGTACAGAGATGGTGTTGGCAGTGAATTATCTTGTCAATCATTTCACAAAAAGATCTATTAAGGATCTTGCCATCGCCTCGTCTGGACCGACTCCTACATGGGGTATCTGGGGTCGATCCGGTTTTGTTCCATGGGAAAAGGGGTCGCCTTTGTATGTTGCTGTATAAGGTGTGTAGCCCTTGCCGTCTGCCACGTAGTTTAATCAGCGCTACGTGTGGCCTTTCACTTATCTTATGAGTAGCAACAGTCCTCAAAGTCTAAGTATGATTATTTATATGATATGTGGACTTTCTAGTCTAAGAAAGAAAATGAATTCGTTAACTGAAGCTTGCGACGGGGCTGAGGGGTATGTGGCGAGACTCTGGAAGTAAAAGGCAAGCCTATTTGATAGCTGAATCTTGTGATAAGGCTGGAGGGTGTCGACGAGGCCCTTGAAGCATATATTGAGCCCTTTTAGGAGCTGAAGAATGTGTTCAGGCTGAAAGGCGCTGTGCGAGGCCCTCGAAGCATATATCGAGCCCTTTTAGGAGTTGAAGCCTGCTAGGTAGCATACTCTAATGATTTGAATGGCACGTTGATTCCTCATAAAAAGAGCTGGGTGGTGTGGCCATTTTCTAGGCTCAAGCTACGTAAACATTTAATGTGCAATGATGATGATATCTTACATCTAGCAGGGCTTACGCAAGTTTATGGCTCATATTCAACACGACTCCATCTAGGCCCTTGGTTTGAATTTTTATCAAGTGCCATTTTTTATTAACGTGATAGATGAGATTACAGGTGGATGGCCCAGATTAAAGTGGAGGAGGATCCAACGGTGAGGGTTCATTCATTACGCATATATAAGAGGCTGAAAACCTACTTTTTTTTTTCTTTTCTTCACTTTGGGAAAGTTTTAAACCTTGAGTGCTAAAAATATTCCCACTTACCGTTGTATTTACTTGCTATTTCCGATGATCAACTTCGTTCTCTCATTCCCCAGCATTCCGGATCTTGGGTCTTAGAGCTTGTGTAAGTATCTATTACTATCTTGGCATTTTTTTAATCTATTGAGTTAGATGATTTATTCCTCGAAAAAGAACATGCATGAGCGGTCCTCTGGGGTAAACATGACATTAATTTGTACCGAAGCGAGTATTCCTCCAGTGATTCCTGCTGAACGGATTATACAGGCAATGGGGGCCCTCATAGTACATGGATGATATAGAGGGCCTATAGATTATAACATTAGATGGGGGTCTCTTTGTGGCCAACAGATATAAATGAGAGTGAGCTCGAGAGTTTCAGGGAGAAGTTTAAAATCCCAGACAATATTGAGATGTTGGTACCGACCCTTGAGGAAAGAGCTTATTTTCCTAGGGAAGTGTGTGTTGCAGTGAGTGAGTCGATCCTCGGAGGGGTGAAACTGCCTCTGCATCCCTTTTTTAGGTATATTCTTAGGCAATATAACTTAGCTCCTACCCAATTAGTGCCCAATGCATAAAGCCAATTGGCAGGGGCATTTCTTCTTTGAAAGAGGTCATTCTTGGAGAGGATATGACCCCACATGTCCTCCAAACCCTTTTTTAACCTCGAGCCTCTAGTGCGGGGAGTGATTGTAAGGTGTGGTACTGTATGAACCCCTGAGGCCCACACTCTCCTTTTCTCTAGGGGACCCCAACCTCTATAAAAAATTGGAAGTCATCCTGGTTTTGGGTTAAGGGTCACGGCAGACAATGGAAGGAGATTTAGTCCCAGAGATCACCGTATCGACCCAGTACCATGAGTACAGTGAGTTGAGCTTTCTTTTAGCATGCTATTTCTTAGTATATTAGCCTTCTTTCGATCTAACGCAAGCTTTGTATAGCTGCAGTTAATCTGTTCAAGCTCGAGCCATCCGAGTGGGCTATCATCTGGGCAATATACAAGCTTTTTGTAGAGAAGTGGCACTTCAAGAACGTCATCAGTAAGTGAAACCTCTTCGTCATACACCAATTGATGGCTACAAAGGATAAAACAAGATGGTTCACTTCCTTGCTTGTCAACCACTCTCTTCCATAGTTTTTCTAAACGTTTCTTTTGCTTGTAGGGCAACATGACAAGGAGTATGTGAAGCCTAACTTACTCCAGATGAGAAGCCTAGGGAAGGCTCAGAAAAGATACCTTTGAATGTTGGGTCATCTACTTACAAGAACTAGCAGGATGAGCTGGCCTGGCTCTCCAAGATGAATCCATTACCACCTCCAAAAAAGAAGGGAAAAATGAACAAGGACAAAGTGAGAAGGGTAACGAAGGAGAGGCCTCCTAAGAGGAAGTTGGTGTTATCGAAGAACACCGAGCCTAACCTTCCCCCTAAGCGTCAAATCACTATTGGGGACCATGTCGAACCCATTTTCTCTGTAAAGGTTATAGATCTTGAGGATGTGGATGAGGATGGGGCTAAGTTGGTGAGGAAGAGGCGGGACAAGAAGGTGAGAAGTGTCCCTTCTGAGGGAAAGGCTCAGAACTTCTTTGGGAAAAAGTCTGATGAGATTGCCTCCACCGTGATGGAGATGCTCCCCGTCGAGGTTCAAGGGGTCACGAGGGTCCACCACAAATATTGGACTGATAAGTATTCTTCATATGCTGAGACCTATGACGCGATAGATACGGTGGATGCGGGTCTGGCCCTGCAGGCTTGCTCACAAAGATTCTTTCTAAATTGTAAGATGGAGCTGAGGTGACTACAAGGCCTCAATAAAGACTATCTTTCCAAGGTAAAGGATGCTTAGGTGGAGTTGAATAAGGCCAAAGCTTAGGCATCTTCAGCCAATGAAGCCATAGAGGCCTCCAAGTTTAAGCAGGTCGAAGCGGAGTCGATAGTAGACGTAATTATTAAGGAGAATGATGAATTAAAGAAGAAAGTCCATCTTTGCAAGGTCGAGGTGAATACTTTGATGAAGCGTGTGGAGAATTCTGACTACCTTCAACGGACCACTTCGTCAGCCTTATAGGTTGCTAATAAAGAGAAGGGGGAGCTGAAGGCTGAAGTTGGAAAGTTGACAGCTAAGGTGGCCAGTTTGAAGCAACAACTGAGTTAGGCAAGGGAAGCAGCAGTTAACAATTATGTTGCTCACTTCTATGAAAAGGCGGAGTACGATGGCCTCGGTATATACTGGAGGAGGGTCGCGTACAATGAAGTCTTCGATAGGCTCGCTGTACTCCATCCTCAGCTGGACCTTTCTTCTCTAAAGGGCGAGTTTCTGTCAGGCAACCCTACCACTACCTGCTATTAAAGAAGAAGATTTAGTAGAGAAAGTGAGTGCCCAGGAGGAGCCCCAACAAGATGCTGCTGTATAGACTAGGTCTTTATTTTTGTAACATTTTTATAATGGCTCCATCCCCCCTTCTACTTGTAATGGGTTTGAATTGATTTGAATAGATGAGCTTTATTTTTGTAACATTTGCGATTTATTGGCTCGCCATATTTGCGCTATGATAAATAACCGTAACGTATGAGCTTGTCATTTTTAATCAGTAAGTTAACAATTAATGGGCTCGCCATGATTGAATTTGATAAACAATGAGAACGCATGAGCTCGTTGTACATAAGTTAATTTATGGGCTCGCCACAATTGAATTTGATAAACAATGAGAATGCATGAGCTCATCATACATAAGTTAATTTTTGGGCTCACCACAATTGAATTTAATAAACAATGAGAACGCTTGAGCTCGTCATACAAAAGTTAATTTAAGGGCTCTCACAATTGAATTTGTTAAAAAATGAGAACACATGAGCTCGTCATACATAAGTTAATTTTTAGGCTCACCGCAATTGAATTTCATAAACAATGAGAATGCATGAGCTCATCATACATGGGGTAACTGGTTTGAAGCAAATAACAAAAGCTCGTCGTAATCATTTTGACTAGACTGCATATGGGTTTATCATACTTCAATTTGAACAATATACAAATAGGCTCGCCATAACCATTGTAGTTTTTTTTTTGGCGGAAGGAGGGCGGTACCTCTGAAATTTTATTAATATGTCCTCACTTGTAATGGAGAAATATCGTGGTTACAAATGATATCAATGAAATCAATAAATAAGGAAGTACTACTTCCCTAACAGTGAAAGTAAAGAATAAAATGAAAGTAGTAAAAAAATAAGTACTACTTCCCTTACAAAAAGAACAAGTTAAAGCAAAAATAAAGTAAAAGCAAAATACAAAAACCTAAACTCTAGTGCTAGGCAAACCATACATGTTAGTCTGAACAAGCGCCCTGATATGTCGTGGTAGGTCAGGTGGTCCATATTCCTGGTATCTATGATGATGCTAACCTTCGGTAGCAAGTACATCTGCAACTTGCTTCCCCTCTCTAAAGATGTGGGAGACCATATCTCTGTCAAATGAAATGATATCTGCAATCTGTCTGAGTATCCCATGGGTAAGCCACGGTCCGCCACCTCGGTGATACAGTGAATGGCAACAATCGAATCCGCCTCAACCCAAATATCCGACAAACCAAGATCTCTAGTCAATAGTATCCCATCCCGAATAGCCCTGAGTTCCGCCTCTAATATCAAACATTGTCCATATGAAGCTGAGAAATCCCTGATATAATTTTCAACGTAGTCCCTGATGATGCTTCCCCCGCTTGCCCATAACTATTGTAGTTAACATATAAGCTCGTCATAGTTAAAAATAAAAGGTACATGCATTAGTCGTAAGGGGTACATAAGCAGTGATTAGGACCTTTACTGATAATACATCCTTAGATGTTCGACATTCCATGGGTGGGACTGCACCTTTCCATCAAAGTTCTCAATTAAGAAGGTTCTTGGCCTAACATCGCCTGATATACGGTAAGGGGCCTTCCCAGTTCGGGCCCAATGTGCCAATTCCAGGCTCTTTAAAGGACAGAAAAACCCTCATGAGCACAAGATCACCTCTTCTAAATGATTTCTTCTTAACCCTGGCATTGTAATACCTTGCCATTTCCTCTGATAGAAGGCTAGTTTTATTTACGAATCATCTTTCCTTTCATCAAGAAAATCTAGCTCGCATCGCCTTATCTCATCATTGGATACTTCGTTGAATCGTAGGCAGCGAGGCGAAGGAAATTCCACTTCGACTGGGCTCATGGCTTCAGCCTCATACACCATGGAGAAGGGGTCTCCTCTGTCACGATTCAACTAGTGGTGCAAATCGTCCACACCACATGGGAAGCTTGTCTACCCACGCCCCCTTCGATACGTCAAGCTTCTTTTTCAAGAGCTGCTTTATGATCTTGTTAACGGTCCCGACTTGACCATTTGCATGGGGGTGGTGAGGAGAGGATAAGTGATATTTGATACCCAGTTCGTCATACAAGTCTCTAAGCTTCTTGTTATCGAACTGGCGCCCATTGTCTGTAACGATTGAGCGGGGGATTTCGAACCGGCATATGATGTTTTTCCAAATGAATTTAGAAGTGTTTGCTTCAGTTATTTTAGCCAATGGTTCTGCCTCGACCCACTTAGTGAAATAATCAATGGCGACAATTGTATACCTCGCACTCCATTTTCCTTTTGGAATATACCTTATTAGGTTAACCCCCTATTAGGCGAACGACCAGGGACTCGATACTACGGTCAACTCTTGGGATGGCTGTCTTTGAATGGAAGAGAAGCGCTGACACTTGGCTTACCTTTTCACGAATTGTACAACAACATTTTTCAAGGTTGGCCAGTAGTACCCTTGCCTTAGCACTTTATGGGCCAATGTTAGCCCCCCTGTGTGGTTGCCACATATTTCTTCGTGGATTTCTCGTTTGACATAGTTAGCTCCTCCCCTTTAGTACACCGTAGGAGAGTGGATGAGAAGCCCCTTTTGTAAAGTACTTCGTCTTGGAGTACATAGTGGGTTGCCCTTCATTTGAGCTTGTGGGCCTCTTCCTTGCTTTCCAACAAGATGTGATCTTTTAGGTAAGCTATAATAGGTTGCATCCATTATGGGGTTTCTCCAACCCATATCACCTATTCTATTTTGGATGTGGAGGGCCTGGGGAGGTATTCAACCGATAGAATTTTGAGCTATTTTGAGTCTTTATTGCTGGCCAATTTCGATAGGGCATCCACCTGCATGTTCTCCGTTCTTGGGATTTGGGTCAACTCAAACTTTTCAAAGCATGTGATCAGGTCGATAACCTTTTTCGGTATACTGCCATGCCTTTATCTTTGGGTGCAAAATTGGCTCTAACTTGGCTTACAACCAGCTGGGAATCGCTGTAAACTGCCAAGCCCTTGACTTGAAGCTGGGAGATCTGTCGGTTCCATCACTACATTAATATTTATTGCCTTCGTGAATTCTGCTTGGAAATTTGTCACTGCTTGCCCCTTCATTGAGGTTCTTGGTTGATATGAGATGTCAAATTCACTTGATTTTATAGCCCATTTCATCAGTCTCCCGATTTGTCTTGCTTTTGGAGCACTTGTTTGAGGGGGAGGCTCGTTAATAGACGTATGCTATGGGCTTAAAAGTAGGGCCTCAGCTTCCTAGAAACAATCATAAGGGACAAAGCAAGCTTTTTCATATCAGTATAATGTGTTTCAGCTGGCATGAAGGCCTTGCTTAAGTTGTAGACAGGTAATTGAGTGCTGCCCTCTTCTCTTACCAGCACCGAACTCACAGCATCCGTACTTATGGCCAGATATAGTAGCAATGCTTCTCCCTCCTTCGGCTTCGAGAGAAGGGGACTTGGCCCAAGTGTTTCTTCAGCCCTTGGAATGCTTCTTTACATTCTTCATTCCACTAGAAATTTTTTCCCACTTTTATGATTTTAAAGATAGGAAGGCTTCTATCTGTAGCTTTGGAGATGAACCGGTTTAGTGCTGCAAGGTGTCTTGTCAAACATTGCACTTCCTTGGGCTTGTTGGGGCATTTTATGTCCAAGAAAGCCTTAACTTTCTCAGGGTTTGCCTCGATACTTCGCTAGTTAACCATATAACACAAGAACTTTCCAGAAGAGACGCCAAAGGTGCATTTCAATCCAGCTTCATCCGGTATTCTCTCAAGATCTTGAAGGTAGCCCTCAAGTGTTCAATGTGGTCTGTAGACCTGAGTATCTTAACTAGCATGTCATCGACGTATACCTCGATCGTTTTGCCTATGAGGTTGGAAAACATTTTATTGACTAGCCATTAATAGGTTGTGCCAGCATTTTTCAAACCAAACAGCATGACTTTGTAGCAGTAGAGGCCTCTATTAATAATGAACGAGGTGTTTTCCTCGTCTGTTGGGTGTATGGGGATCTGGTTGTATCCTGCTTATACATCCATGAAACTCAAGAGTTCGTGGCCTGCAGTGAAATTAACTAACTGGTTGATTCTTGGAAACGGGAAACTGTCTTTTAGGTAAACTGGTTGAAGTTGGAGAAATCCATGCAGACCTTCCATTTGCTATTAGCTTTCTTCACCAAAACGGGGTTGGATATATATTTTGGGTATACTGCTTTTCTGATGAACCTATTAGATATAAGTTTTTGCACCTCCTCTTTCAGGGCTACGTATCTCTCTGGGTTCATGGCTCTCCTTTTTTGCATGTGAGGAGTGAACTGTGGGTCCACATTAAGCCGGTGGCAACTGAACTTGGGATCAATGTCCACCATATCCTCATGTTTCCATGCAAATATATCCAAGTTGTTAAGTATGAAGTCCTTAAGCATGGTTTTTTCTTCTGATTGGAGCTCCTTCCCCATTTGTAACACCCTTATGGGGTCATGTGAGTTCACATGGAAAGATTCGAGCTCTTCTACCGGGGTTGCCCGTGAGTTTGATTCTGTGATCCTGGGGTCTAAATCCACTTCAATGATACATTCTTCAGGGGCATCTATGATATTAACGTCTTCCTCTTGTTCAGGGATAGGACCTTCTTCAGGTGTGTCAACCATTTCAGCATCCATCAAAATCATATTTACACCGCGGGGCTCGAATTTTCTTAAGGAATTAAGGTAGCATTCCCTTGATCCCATCTGATCCCCTTACACTGTGGCAACTCCTTCCTTGGTGGGAAACTTCACGCATAAATGATGTATGGATGTTACAGCCTCGAGTTCTTTTAAGGCGGATCACCCCAATACTCCGTGGTAGGCAGATCAGTAGTCTACAATGAGGAACTCAATGAAATGATGAGCCTTAAATGGGGGCTCCCTCATTTTCACTACAAATGTGACTCTCTCTCTCTCTAGGGACGATGCTATCACTAGTAATGCCATATAAGAGAGCAATCATGGGGGCGAGTTTGTAGTCCACCATCATCTTGTCGAGTGTGGTTCCAGACAAGATATTAACGGAACTCCCATCGTCCACCAACATACATCTCAGTCCATTCCTAGCTTTGATGACTCGTACCACCAGGACGTCACAATGTGGGTAATGAACTCCCAAAGTGTCCATTGGAGAGAAAGTTATTGGGAAAGTGTTCCCAGATCTGCGGCCAGTGCAATTGATCCAGTAGCTCGTCATGGGAGGGTCCTTCCCTTCTCTTGCGCAGTTCTCCAAGGCATTCTTGGAGTCTCTCCCTATGTGTGGACCACCTATGAGAGTGTGAATTTCTCTAATGGGGACATTATCAACGTTTGTTGGAGGCTATCTCCTGGGCCTTTGACCTCTTGCCCTGTTTCTGTCTTCCTCGTGCTCCCGTCAATGTGATTCATTCCTATGATGTCGTCTCGCATTGTTATGCCTAGGCACTCTCTCTCTTGTCTAAGCTGGGGTTCACTTCTTTTCGTTTGACGGGAGTTTTTACCCTCAATATGTGGGCCAGTTGGTTCTTTGTAATATGGCATGGGTAGGCAATTCTCAGTGTTGTTGTTGGTTCGATGATATGTACAGTATTACCTATCTTAAGGCTCCATATTTCTCTCTCTGTCTCTTCCTCTAGATGAGTTCGGCTACCTTTGAGCCTCAGGTCCAACCTCCTCATATGCCAAAGAGGGCACTGCGTTTAGCGTGGCTGTAGCCAATGCTTGGCCGGAGGTGGGGGCTATCGTGTGTCTTGCTTGGGTCCATTTCTGGCCCATCAAGTGGGATACAAGGCCTCTTCGCTCTATTTGAGGTAGTGGGAGTCCAAGTAAGGTTCTATTGCACTGATCAATCAGCTTTTCAGTAAAAATTTCGCTTCTCATCATCTTCACCAAAGCATCGTAAGAATTGGGATTTCTGTTTCGCACATCCCTCTAGAATATGGTGTTCATGTTGAGACCTTCTCTTAAGGCAAAAAAGGCCTATCTATCCATAACCAGATTGTAATAGGTCATTTCATCTGTAAAACTGGACAAGTAGCTTTTCAAGGTTACACATGCCTGCTACTTCATGTCTTGTAGCCTTTTATACGGGGGCTTCTCCCTCTTTACTGGACAGGTATTGGTTCATAAAGGCCTTTTTAAGGTCTGCCAACTTCTGATACTGCCAGTTGGGATGCGACTGTACCAAATTTCTGCAACTCCTGTTAGTGTAAGAAGAAAACCTCAACATTTTAGCGCTAGCGAGGCTCCTCGTAGAGACATGTAGGTCTTATAGTTGTTTAGGTGCTTCGTCAAGTTACATTTCCCTTTGTATTTGGGTATCTTTAGGGGCACGAAGTGGCTTAGGAACAGGACACTTCTCAATTCTTGGAAGAAGGGCAAGCTTTCGTCGTCGTCATCCAACTCAAATGATCTACATAGACTATCTGAATCATTTTTCTCTGCTTGATAACGAGGGGGTTGCGACGTTCCTGCCTCATTTCTCAAGTTCGCCTCGTCTATTCTCTCTAGCATATTTCTAGGCGGAGATGGAATCCCTTGAGGTTCATATCTTGGGTTTTCTTTTTGCCATCTTTGAAAAAGGGTGGCTGGTGGGACCTATTTCTAGGCATTGAGAGTCCAATTCGATAGAAGACGCTGTTGGCCCTTTGAGGTTCATGCTCTTGACTGTATTTCGATGGAAAGTTTCCCTCATGTGGCTTGTTATCGCCAGGTTAGCTTGTAACGTTATTCTTGGAGGTATCTACTTCCACCTCCCTCTCTGCTGGGCTGCCACCCATGACATGCATTTGAGAGTATGTTGTTATATCATTCTCTTCATCTTTTTAGAGAAACAGTCCATGTTGAGGTGCCTGGGATCTTGCTTGCTGGTGCATTTGCATGAGTACCTGCTGCATGGCAGCATTTTGTCGGGCCATGTTTCTCATGTTTGCAGCCATTTCTCCTACTTTCCTAGCTAGGCGTACCGTAGTACCGCCTAACCTATGTTGGTGATGGGGGCAACGCATGTTCACATTTATGCGGAGGACCTTTTCTTCAGAGGCTCTTGCTATCTGTTTCCACCATGTGTTCCTTGGTGGCTATAACTCATCACGAGTATCTAATTTCAATCTAGCAATAAGTGTTTAAGACGTTCCTTTTTCGATGGTTCTTTCTTCAAGAACCAAGACTTTTTCTAAGGCCTTATCTTAGATGGCATTTACCATAAAGATGTTCGTGGTTATAGTATCGAAGTTCCCATAGACAGTACCAATCTGTTGACCCCAAAAAATGTATCAATAATGTGGCCAACAGATCCCAAAGCCCCTCACATCTACTTAAGCTAAATCCCAACACACTTGGGCAAACTGTGGGTTAACCGCACGCACTCCGACGGTCATCTAGCTAGAGGAATAATTTAGGGTATGGGAAAGCTTAGAACGTGAGCTTCCAATTGATAAAGGGAGGTCGGCTTGGGAGTAGAACACTAAAAGTGTATGTAGCAAGAATATAGGTTTGAGAGTCTAAACTTGCATTATTCTTGAATGGCACTAAGTGTGAGCTTTATACTTGAGTAAGGGAAATGAGACCCATCGAATGATAGGGCACGTAGCCACATCAGACCGATTGACCCTTCTTGTTGCACACATCAATCAATCAATCAAGGCATTAAATGCTAGGATCCCTTTCGTATCCATAAGTCCTAGATTTTACAATTGGAATTTGACCGTGTAGGAGTGGAGAGGCGACGTTGGTAGTGAATTGTCGTGTCAATCATTTCACAACAATATCTATTAAGGATCTTAACATCGCCTCGTCAGGATCGGGTCCTACATGGGACGTCTGAGGTCGGTCTGATTTCATTCCATAGGGGAAGGGGTCGCCTTCATACATATAACAGGGTCGTCCATATTGTTGTGTAAGGTATGGGGCTCTCGTCGTCTGCCACGTAGTTTAATCAGTGCCACATGTGGCCTTTAACTTATCTTATGAGTAACAATAGTCTAGGACCCCTTTCGTATCCATAAGTCCAAGCTTTTGCAATTGGAATTTGACCGTACAGGTGTGCAGAGGTGGCATTAGCACTAAATTGTCTTGTCGATCATTTTACAACAAGATCTATTAAGGATCTTACCATTGCCTTGTCAGGACTGGCTCCTATATGGGGCATCTGGGGTCGGTCCAATTTCGTTCCATGGGGAAAGGGGTCGCCTTCACACATATAACAGGGTTGTCCATGTTGCTGTGTAATGTGTGAGGCCCTCGCTATCTACCATGTAGTTTAATCGACGCAACGTGTGACCTTTAACTTATCTTATGGTATGGGCAGTGGCACTCAAATTTTCCTTGATTTAGTTATATATAATGTGACATAACAATATGACACAACTCAAGTCAAATAGTTACTCAAAGGGTATATATATATATATATAAATGTAGTTGTGAGCATAAAATATGTGGCTCAGTCAAAACACATGGTGCAACCTTTATTAGGCCAATAGGCAAGGCATGATCTTGTAGAAAATGAAAGGAACGGAAATATAGCTAAATGACTAGCTACCCAAATAAAGGGAAGATTAGTTAGGCTGAATGACCTCATCAAACGAGCTCAATAGAGGCACAAGACAGCATAACGTAAAGGTACCCTCCTTAGCAATTCCTAGATGAGGTCTTAAGGCTGATGTGGCGGCGGCATTTTAAACACTATATATGGAGAGATTATCTTAATTAAGTTTGTCAAACACTATCTCTACACCACCTCTTCTCAAATACCAAGGAATGTCACCTTTCAGTATTTCATAGAGTGACACTTGTCCACATTGTTTGTTCA
Organism: Fraxinus americana; assembly: GCA_035079005.1. Classification (NCBI taxonomy): domain Eukaryota; kingdom Viridiplantae; phylum Streptophyta; class Magnoliopsida; order Lamiales; family Oleaceae; genus Fraxinus; species Fraxinus americana. Next base: position 15,249,059 of record CM068711.1, read on the forward strand.
CTCTTTTTGACACTACATAAATTCCGATTCCATGTACGAGAAACCAACACTTTTATTGAATCTCTGTTGGATCATTTTTCTACAATATACCAAAGTCGACGTCAACATTCGAGTGTGATCTACCGTTCATCTCCCATTATGTCAAACTGACACACATTATCTTTTTTGTAAAGTCAAAGCACCTTCTAGGTTATAAAAATGATATAGGTCCTCTAACAAATTTTGACATCAATATATTATCAAATATGAATGTGATTTTAGTGTTGCATTCCATGTACGAGAAACCAACACTTTTATTGAATCTCTGTTGGATCATTTTTCTACCATATACCAAAGTCGACTTCAACATTCGAGTGTGATCTACCGTTCATCTCCCATTATGTCAAACTGACACACATTATCTTTTTTGTGAAGTCAAAGCACGTTTTAGGTTATAAAAATGATATGGGTCCTCTAACAAATTTTGACATCAATATATTATCAAATATGAATGTGATTTTAGTGTTGCATTCCATGTACGAGAAACCAACACTTTTATTGAATCTTTGTTGGATCATTTTTTCCACCATATACCAAAGTCAACTTCAACATTCGAGTGTGATCTACTGTTCATCTCCCATTATCTCAAACTGACACACATTATCTTATTTGTAAAGTCAAAGCATGTTTTAGGTTATAAAAATGATATAGGTCTTCTAACAAATTTTGACATCAACATATTATCAATTATGAATGTGATTTTAGTGTTGCATTACATGTATGGACATATCAATTCAATTAATACATTAGTTAGTGAAAACTAGTCATCCATAATTATTTGATGCAATTAAACTTTGATGCGTTATCCTAAATTGCAATGCCCATATAGGCTTATTTTGTTGATCAAAGTACCAGACAACAATGGAAAATTCATATCATTTATGTATGTATGACTATCGTGAACCGACTTATTGTGTTAAACATGATAAGTAATATGTATATTATTTAGAGTATCCATTTCTTGAGTCGTATTTCCCTCCACGACAAGAAAGGTATCCATATTATCAATTTTTAACATGGATTTTTCTCGATTTTGGTGCTAAGCGACAATTTTTTTGCATTTGCATTATGTATTAGATCTAATATTGGAATGATTGTTGTCAATTGGACTCCTTGCTTCAAGATATGAGTTTTTCTTCCTGGACACTCCATTTTCCTTACAAAGAGTAATGTTGGAATAAAAAAGAACCAACGGTATTTTTAAAATTAAATTAGTAAACAGTTGCAAAGAACTTACAAGCTCAAGGTTTGGCCTAGCCCTATGCCGTGATGCAAGGGTTTTGTTGAGAAGCGGACCATTCTTCACCTCTTCCACCATGTCTCTTCTGGATACCTCATGCCCCTTCTAGGCATACTCAACAACTGTGAACAAAACTCAAACACTGCTTACTAGTAGAACTGCCTTGCGTTCTAAACTTGCTTGAATTATCCAGTTAACTACCAGCTCCAGCCGAGTTACCAAACTTGCTCGAATTATCATGAGCAACCCGATCACAATCAACTCTACCTGAATTATCAGTTATCAAACCATAAGCTGTAGCTACTTCCACACTAACTGTCCAAACTTGCTTGAATTATTCGACTCACTACTAGCTCCAGTCGAATCACCAAATCTCCTTGAATCACCATGAGCAATCCGATCACACCCTACTCTACTTGAGTTACAATTTATCAAACCACAAGTTGCATCTGCTTCCACTGGGCCTGTCAAACCTTCCAAAACATATAACCGAGACTTTCTATGCCCCTTTAACACAACCTGGGTGCCCTTTTTAACTTTTAGAGCTCCACTTATACCTGTACCTATTTGAATCAAGGGTACTTAACGAGATAACCTGGAACATGTTTTACTAAAACAAGTATCCTAACTGTCCCATCAAACATCTTAATCATGATTCTACCAATACCAGCTATTTCATTGGGCTCATTATATCTAATCAACAGAAAGCCCCTTGTAACTGTTTCATAGGAAGAAAATCAATCCATATTGGAACACATATAAAAAGTACAAACCGTATCAATAATTTAATTCTCGTTAGGTTTGGAGTCACCGTCAGTTATAGCCAAAAGATCTCCATCGCTTCAGTCTTCTTCTACAAGACTCGCATCATCGAAATTTTCTGGTTGTCTTTTCTAATATGTAGTAGCAAACTTATTCCCGTTTCACCACTCATAGCAATTCCTCTTCATGTGCCCCTTGTTGTTGCAATACCAATAGACTTTATCACTGTTGCAATCTGAGACTCCGCCCCTTCCATGACCACCAGTCTTCTTTCACGAATAACAAGACTTTCTGTCTGGGCCACAGATTCGACGACCAGATGCTTCATCTTCTCCTTAGAATAAAGACATCATATATCTCGTCAATAGTAAGAGCATCCCGATAATAGAGAATAGTATCTCTAAAAGTCATATATAGCATGGACCACAACAATATCAACCCTAAATTCTCTTCACCGTACTTGACTTCCAAGGTCTCTAAATTAGCGATGATTCCCTTGAATATAGATAGATGATCTTTCAAAGCTCCATCTTTTGTCAAGCGATGAGAGTACAAGCGTTGCTTCAAGTGTAACTTATTGGTCAAGTTCCTTATAATACAAATTTGCTCCAATTTCAATCACAAAGGTCAGCGTCATAGTGCTTGAGCTTGGCCCCGAAGCGTCCACTGCTGTTGCTCCTTATTTTTGCCTTGATGCCCTCTCTCAAGTGCTTTTCCTCCATCTTATTTTCCTTCATCCCAAAGTCCTTTTTCCAATCAAATTCTCAATCCATGATGAAATTTGATCCCTTATCTATCCAGACTTCCAAATCAAAATTACCTAGTCTTCCTCCATAAATCAAGAAATTTGAGTCCCAACATAATAGGTTTTGTGAGACAAATCCATTTTTAGTTAAAATCACACTAGGTGGTATATTTTATTAGCATTAGATAAAAAAAAAAAAATACAGACTTAAGTAGTGGCTAGGGTAAACCTCGAGCTAAAGAAAATAAATGAATGCTTATCTCATTCGAAGATGAGAAATGAAATCTTGAAACAGAGGACTAGGACGTGTGATCTCATTCCAAATTTGGTCATCAAGAGTTGCATAGGATATAGTCTTCTTATCATTCGTCATTGCTCAATGCAGAATGAAAAACTATTAACCCTCATCTTACTAGGATGTCCATATTTATTTCATTTCAATGTGGTCCAAAAGCCTCAGGAGCATAATCTCTTGCCCTCATAAGTTGAAGTCGCTGCACAGAGGGCCTCCATGTTCAATCTACTCAATGCACACATTGGATTCACCATTACATTAGTCGTGCAATCAATCCCATGCAATCCATGTCTATTAAAATTTTATTGCTTACCTTATCTTTTTCCTTGAACCCACTTCTTTGATTGATTGATTACACTAATAAGTCTTCCGTAGCATGTATTGCGAGTTTTTTAGCAGAAGAAAATGAAAAAGTTAATATTTTGGGATCTGAATTTTCAGGGCTTAAAATTTTATTACCTTAATTGGAGAATTTTCCCAACTTTAATTTCTCAATGCTTTTGCTTACTCAAAAGTCTTCCCTTTACAAGTTGATGGAATTTCGTGATTAACGTAATTTATTTTTCAGTTACTAAAGTCAAAATCATAGAATTCACCCCTCAACAATAAATCAATCGTCGTGGACCCCAAAATTTTAATCAATTCTTTTGTTGACTCAAAAAGTCTAAAAACCTGCGTGTACGAAATGGAATTATATAATTTTCTTTCTAGCATACCCTCGTGGACTTCAAGTCTATGAAGTGAAATCAACTTTTAACAACTAGGATCTACAATGCTACAAAAATATACTATGCGTGTATTTGGCCCCCATTCTTTCCACATTTTTCATTCTCATTTTTAATTTTTTGTAGGCTCCACGTTTGAAATTATGGTTTTTGTCTGACAACTAGAGCTACCACATTTTGATGGAGTGTTCCACACGTTAAAGCCATCAATTATATTTATGCCCTTGACATTATGATTGTAAATTTCACGTGAGCTGCTTTGGTTAAAATGGTTGAGGGTAGTTGCTTAAATTTCTAATTACAAAGTGAGTCAACAAAGGGGGCTACTTATGGCCCACTTACTATTCCAATGGTAAAAAATCTTCTAAAAATGGCAAAAAATGGGCACCAAGCAAGCGCTAAGGATCACTTTGATTCAATGCTAATAAGTTTGTGACTAAAGGTACAATTTTTTCTAATGTCAAATTTTGAATGAAAAAATAAATCTGATCTAGAGTAAGTTTGAGAAAATAGAATAAAGAATTAAATTCATTCTTAAATAACTTAAACTTTTAAATAAGTTGATTTGTCCGTTTACATAATACACGGTGCATTCCAAATGACCTAAAGAAAAAATCTTGGAATTTCATAAGTTTGTCAACATATTGTTAAAGGTCCATGGAGGTAACTTTTTGCTAGTGAGTGCTAGTAATTATCAAAGATTTTGTTATTTATTTTTTTAACATGTCCAATTCATAGAATCCACAAAAAATCAACTCAAATCAAATTATTTGGAGAAGAATCAATAATTCACGAAAGAATAATGTTATTTATCATTATGATGATGGAATATCATGATGTGACAATTTATGTGGAATAATGGAATTGCAATTGTAATGTGATGGTCTATATGGAATAATTGTACTTGTACTTGTCATTTAATGTGTGGCTCTCCTAATTCTTCGAAAGAGATATATCTTACTTGACCGTCATAGTTGAATTCGCTCTCACCTCCAATTTTGATGGCCAAAGGGACTAAATTAGCATATGTTTGAAAATATCTTTTTAAACAATTATAATCCCTTGTACCTGTCTACCAAATAAGTTAGGCGAGTTTATAAACATTTTAAACGTTTAATTCTTTAAAAAGTCAAGACACTAGAAATAAGATTTCAAAAATAATAATAAATAAATAAACTTAAACATTTTGTTTTAAGCTTGTAAAATAATATTAAACATCCACTTAATGAATTATGTAATACGTAATTGGTAGATTAATTGTTCGAAGAAGTCAACTAGTCAAGTCAATCGACTAATATTTGGTTAACATAAGCAAGAGTCCATGATACATTACCATGATTTGAATGGACTATTTGAGAGTTATTAAACAGAGTGTGGACCGGAAATTTCGTTAAGTGCCCACAAAGTAATGCTTTTCAGCATTACATGTGTCAACAACCGTTGGTAATTGCATGATATTAAATGATAAAATCACTAAAATGTAATGTCACATGATTCATTTAATTGAACATATTAAACGTGACTATCTAAACTGGTGCTCTAACATCGCTAGTGTTAAATAACATTATTTATGCCCAAAATAGTGTGATACAAAAGAAACCGTGTATTGACATTAACGGAATGAAAATGTATCTCTTTATTAATGAACACTAGTGATGCTCAATTTTTCTACTTTTTTTTGGTGGAGATCACACTAATTACTAATTATTCAATTTAATAATATATTATTTTAATTTGACTCAATTATAATCAACATATTTTAGTATCTTATGTTATTTTAAATTGACTTGAGAATAATTGACATATTTTATTATGTGATGCTATTTTAAATTGATTAGACAATAATCGTCAAGTTAGTGTTAGATGAAAATTGCCGCAAACTATTATCCCGTGCTTTCACTTGGAAGTTCATATACAATTCAGCTCCATCTGGTCCAAAAGCTTCGATAGCATAATCTTCAATCCTCATTCAAAACTCATAAGCCGAACAACCTACCTAGAGGACCTCTACGTTTGACCGACTTGATGTAAATGGTGGGTTCACAATTCCCCACTACAATAGTTGTGCAATCGCCCAATTTTATACATTTCATATCGATTTAAATTTTATTCCTTAACTTTATGTTTTCCCTTGGACCTTGATCGACTGACTCCACACACCATGTCTTCCATAGCGTTGCAGCTCATGACTAATTTTCATTTCTTCCAATCCCCAAACAAGCACTCACACAAATTTGCATAAGAAACGCTACAATTTTCATCGACTTTCAAAGTAGGAAAAAGTATAAACATATTTGAAGACAAAAATTCCTTAAATTTTACTTTATCATTTTTCTAGACTTAACTGAACATGCTCTAAGTCTGAACAATACATTTTAGGGTAAATAAAAGAAAAAGAAAATAAGAAAAATGAAAGTTGTTGGTTTTAATCTTGTATCTGGGCATCCAGGTGTCACCATTACGTATAGTGATACTTGTCCACATTATGTGTTTACTCTTCCAACAATAACACTAAAATTCCGACCCCATATATGAAAAATCAACACTTCTATTGAATCCCCATGGATCATTTTTTTTTCCTCTAGCAAAAACACTGAGCAAACATGCGAGTGATCTTTTTTAATGGAGTCAAATCACGTTTTAGGGTTACCCAAAAGGGCATAGATCTTCCAGCATATTTCAACATTAAAGGATTATCAAATATGAATGCGATCTTAATGTTGCATTAGATATATGGACATATCAATTCAACTAATACATTAATCAATAAAAACTTAGTAATCCGTAATTATTCGATGCAATTGAACTTTGATACAAGTCATAATTATTATCATATCCTACTAAATTTCAATGCGCATGCAGACTTGGTTTTTTAATCAAAACTAATAGACAACATTCGAAACTCCATATCATTCATGTCTATATCAGTGTCCGGCATTTCTTCTGGAGAGAGGAATGGCTTTGGAGGCAATTGTAACAACTCAACATCTCCTTCGAGCATCTCTATAACTTTAGTCATGGAAGGACGATCGTCAGGTTTCATCTGTATGCACCACAAGGCTACAAGTGTCATTTTCTTCACCGCTATTCTTTCATCCAAAGAAGCATCACCCAAATCAATTTCCATTCCTTTGCTGAATGTGTCATGAACCCAACAAGGGAAATAAATTTGGCTTATATTTTCTGCAGACGGATTCAAATTTCTCCTTTTACTTGCCATTTCCATCAACAGCATTCCGAAACTATAAACATCTGATTTGTACGAAACTCTTCCAATGTTTCTGTAGAACATTTCTGGCGCCATGTATCCCATTGTACCTCTTGCTGCAGTTAGAGATACCATATTTTCGTCCGCCGGATACAATTTTGCTAGCCCAAAGTCGGAAATTTTAGGAGTGAAATTATGATCGAGAAGAATGTTGTGAGGCTTTATATCAAAATGTAGAATTTGCACGTCACAACCTCGATGCAAATAATCAACACCTTTGGCCACCCCAAGAGCAATCTCGAAGATTTTACCGTAGCTCAAGAAAGCTGTAACTTCTCGAGGGAAAATGTACTTTTCAAGCGAACCATTTGGCATAAACTCGTATATCAAAGCGCGTTTTGAACCTTCAACACAGAAGCCAATGAGTCGAACCACGTTAACATGGTGAATTCTTCCAATGGTAGCCACTTCACTAATAAATTCCTGTCCACTAGCTTTGGATTTTCCCATCAATTTTATTGCAACAAAAGGGCCACTTCTAAGCTGACCTTTAAACACAGTACCGTAGCCTCCTTCTCCCAACTTGTCCTTAAAATTCTTAGTCATATTCTTCAAATCTCTGTATGAATATCTTATTGGCATGAAGTTGTTCTGGCTTTGTAGGAATTCTTCAATGCTGTCATACATTGAGAGGTGCCGCCTTTGGAATTTATATGCCAACAATGCGACCATAAATAGAATCCCACAAAAAAATCTTGCTGCAAGAATCGATCCTGAAGACCAAAAACAAAATGAGAAACACGACACGAAAACTTTTTCTTACAAACAAGGATATTTTGGCTAAAAGTAGAATGAGATAATTCAACAAAATTTGCACACTACAAATACTACCTAAATTTGTCATCCCTAGTTAATTGATGCAGAAAAATGGTTTTCCGAAATCCACTCTAGTAAAGGGTCCCCTTTTATCACATGGAATATATAGAATAATTTTACCGTTAGATTGAAGATCTTACCTAGGATTTGTTCCAGCAACCTATGATGCTCTGTCCAAATCAACAAAAGCAAAAACAGTTTGAGAGACAAGATGTTTGGTATTTCAAGAAAAGGCTGCTTATATATGAAGCTAGCCAGGGAAAAGAAAGAGAACACGGACCTGTCCAGAAGAATCTTAGGTCTGCAAACCCAAAACAAAAGCACAATCAGCAAAATAAAATTCAAGAGTCAAATATTGTGATTACTTATTTTTCATTCACCCGGTCCAATTATCTGCGCTCATGAATATACACTTAACAGAGAGGAAAAAAATTCTCTTAGCAATTAACCAAAAAATTAATACTTTATGTATTTATGATGACTTTTGCTTTTGTTTCTGGTACATCATTTTTTCTATATAATGGCCATCAAATATTTATGATGAAACTTAGAGGAACATATTTATGTATTTAAAATTTTGTCAAGAGAACGGAAAACCCACCCGCCCAGGTCCGCAATAAACCTGCAAAAAAAAAAAAAAAAGCAAGATCAGAAAACAAAAGGTCAGGATCTCCGAAGTGGGAATCAATTATTTTCACCGATAAATATATATACCTAACAAACAGAAACATAAGCATCTCTATTTTGTTACACAGCAAAATAAAAGTAAGAAACTAATAACCCACATACATCTGTGCGATAGGTCGGAAATTCCGCAGGAAGGGAAGCATTCGAAGGTATTATCATCCTTCTTAAGACAATCTTCGTTTTTTGCATGACATTCGATGGTGTTATCATCTTTGTTAAGACACATTTCGTTTTTTGCATAACATTCGCTGCAATAGACTCGGTACCACAAAAGCACAAATCCGGAAGCCAGCCCATCTTGAATGTCTGAACAGGAGGCATCATAAACTATGGGAAATTCTTTTGAAATCCACGCCATTGTGTCAATACTGCAGGAATCCTCTAAATCTGCAAATCTGACTTCGTTTCCGACTACAAGATAGGAATATTTCTGCGGAGAAATATTTTTACTGCAAATGCATGTATCAACATAAAAAGGAGACTTTGCAGGAGCTTCACAGTGGATATATATTATAGGAGTATTTATCAAAAAAAAATACGGGTAAAAAACGTCCGATTCTAATGACATCAGATTGTTAATTGGAAATGAAGCACAACTGGTTTTTTCCAGACCAGGATCAAGTACTCGAATCGAGTAGTTATTGTAAGAAATTGATTGCACGAAGAATCTGCTGGAATTTAGATAGAGGATAGTGCGATTGTTCTCACAAGCAAGTTCGTAGCTCGAATCACCACAATTTTCGAGGTCGCCTCTAAGTCGAAACGGGTAGCTAATGTTTGTGATGCTGCCGCAAGAAGTAGGGGGACATTCATGGTTTTTCTCGGCTTCGCAATAACTTGCACAGTGTAAAAGAATTAAAAGAATTAAAAAGACTATAGAAACTGCAAAGAGTAGTCTGATGTTTCTCATTGATAGAGATTCTCTCAACGATGCTGATTTTAATTTCCACAGGGTTTTGTGTTCTATAAATTTACGAGAAACAAGTATGAATTATTTGTTGTGGGGGAACAAAGAAAGGGGGATGAAAATGCATATCATGTAAATGGAAAATACATTTTATTTCTCAAATGGACGGAAACCAATCGAATACAAGTCAAGTCAACTTTACACTGGCTCATTAGTCTATGATTTAATTGTTTTTTCTTCCTGAAAAATTACTAATACAGAATGAGAATAGTTATGGACGCTCTTTTTCCTATAAACATAGTAATGTTGAAATAAAAAAGAATCAGTGGTATTTTTAAGTAAGCAATGGTCATGATTCCACGTAGGGTTGGACAAAACTCTCTGACCGAACCAAACCGAACCTAACCGAATTGAACTGAATCGAATCGAGCGATTCTTCATAAGTTAAATACCCGAATGGGTATCTGAATCGAGAAGGTTCGATTCTTGGTTCTAAACCCAGAATCGAAGAATAGAATAAGAACCAAATTTAAATAATCTTTTTAATTTTTTATATTGAATTAATTTTTTTTTATTTTTTCTAAATAAATTAGCAAATTAACTAATTTAGTAATTAATGTTCTAACTCTCTAACCAAGTCCATGCCAAATTAGCCCAGCCCAGCCCAACCCAACCCAACCCAACCCAACCCCATTTCTAAATTCATTTTTTTGATTTAATTTTTTGGAACTATTATTTATTTTATTCTTAGCCCAAGATCTAGGCCTTTTAAGTTTGTATCATTATCTTTCTAATTTCACATTATCATTCGGTAACCACTTAGTCATTGACCCCAAATCATTTGATAAATTGAAAACCTACATCTACATGTCCAAATCGAAATCGTCGACGTCCAACCACGACCACTGATCGTTGACCATTAGAATTTGTTAAGAAAATTAATTATGGTATGGAACCGAATAAAATCAAATTGAACTTAACCGAACTTGAACGGTTCCATTTATTAAATACCCAAAAATTTTGGTTTGATTCGATTTTGAGCCGGACCATGTTCAGCCCTAATTCCACATTAAACAATTGCAATGAACTTACAAGCTCAATGTCCGGCCTAGCACAATGCCAAGATGCAAGTTTGTTTATGAGAAACAAATCCTTTCTTTTTTTCGTTAAAATTACACTAGGTACCAATAATTTGGTAGCAATGAATAAAAAATAACAGACCTAAGAGGGGGATTATGCTTAACCTCTAGTTAAAGAAAATAAATAGAAGCTTATCTAGTCTAAAGACGAAAAAATGAAATGAAATTTAGAAACAAAGAGATTCATGTGGTCTTATCCCAGATTATATCAACATACGTTGCCTAAACTATAAGTCTTATTGTCATTTGATTAGAAGTCAATGCTCAATGCAGAAGGAATAATTATTATATCATCATTTTACTAGGATGTTCATATTTATTTCATCTCCATGTGATCTCAAAACCTCAACAGCGTAGGCTCTTGTCCTCAAATTAAAATAATAACTTGAAGTTTTTCACTGCTTACTTTATCCTTCCCATGGACCCACTTGATCAACTAACTACACACACGAAGTCTTCCATGACGTGTTGCAACTCGGCATTAATTTTCACTTGATGGCTTTCGAGATAGTTTAAGATCCCCAATTAAGTTGCTCTTCGTTCTAATCTCCAAACAAGCAATTATGTGAATTTGCACTCCTAGAATTTCAATATTCTGCAACTATGTCCCTATATTGTTTGGTTTAAGAAAGTGAATTTTCTGGATTAGGAAAAGGTACCCTACATTTTTTTGAAATATGCAATTCTACCCCTGAATTTTATATTTTCTACAAATTAGTCCCCAAATTTTCTGGTTATTGTAAATTAACCTTGAGATATTCCCACTTTGAAGATGCTCCCGATAGACCCATGTTCTAAAAAACGTGAAAACACGCCGCCTAGGAGCGACGGGCGTCCAAACCGCGTCGAATTCGGGAAATGCGGGAAAAACGCGTTTTCCATCTAAAAGGCTCATCTAATGCGCGCATTAGGCGCGCCTAATCCCCCTTTTTTTTTTTAAATCATTTTTTTTATGATATATTAAAAAATATATTTTTTTATATAAAAATATATTTAATGCCTTAAAAATACGTAACGCATTATGGTGCTTATTCTTCGTATTGACACACCTAAACTTGTGATTCTTGATTCTCGACCCCGACACTTCGCAACACATTACGCACTTTAGAACACAGCGATAGACAGCCCACTAGAATCCACTTTATGTTGTTGGAGCGAACCAAATATCCAGCTAAAGGTCCCAAAGAAAAAGTCTGGAATTTAACAATTTTTTCAACAGATGGCTAAAGGTCCATGGAGTTACCTTCTTGCCCATGAGAGCTATTAATTGTCAAAAGACATTTTTTTTTTTTTTTAACTATGTCCAAATCATAGAAACCTTAAAATAATAACTCAATCAAATAATATAGACAAGAATCAATAATTCACTGAAATAATATAAGCCGTACTTGACATTTGGAATAAGAGCATACGTGTCTAAGAAAGTAAGAAAGCACTTGGAAAGAGTATGTTTATTGGTCAAAGTTAGAAATTTACCATTTCTTTGCCTTTAAGATATGAATTATACTTCTGGAACAAAAGTAAATTTGTTTTATTTAAAAATAAAAAAAGTTAGTTATTCGAGAATTTTTATTTTGAAAAAAAAAAAACTCAACTTTTTTTTTTCATACGGTGTCTATTTTGGTTGTTACCTTCTAGAGAAATTCGATTTTCATCCACCTTATTATTAGTGAGCACTAGTGCTGCTCAATTTTTCTACGTTTTGGCGGAGATCGCACTAATTGCTAATTATTGAGTTATACGTTGTGTTATTTTAAATTTACTTGATAATAATCGATATAACTTTATATGCTATACTATTTTAAACTGACTTGACAACAATAGTCAAGTTAATGCTCAATTAAAATTGCCACAAGCTATTGTCTCACACTTTCACTAGGATGTTTGCATCCACTTTATTTCCATGTGGTCCACTAGTTTAGACAGCGTAATCTTTGATCCTCATACTAAACTCATAAACTGAATGTTCCATTTTATACGAATCAATCCCCAAATTTTCTATTTTCAACAAATTAGTCTATGGCTTTTTGGATGTTGCAAATCAGTTCGTATTGGCCTACTTTGCGAAACGGGCTTGATAGACAGCCCACTAAATTCACTTTATGCTGTTAGGGAGAATTCTCAATGAGCATTGCCCGACCACATATATAGCAAGATGGGCCGAATTTAGGTCATTTTGAGCTCCACAACAACATCTTGCTCAAATTTTGATCCACCATCTTGGTTGGGTGGTTAGGGAGGGATTTTGGTTTACTCTTACCAATTTTTAACGGAAAAACAGATGGAAATCAACTGGGGGCCAATAGTGCTACGAAAGTGTAACTAGGGATCACTTTGATATAATGGTAATAAGTTGGTGGCTGATGGTGCAATTATTTCTAGTGTCAAACTTTTCAATACAAAATAATCTAGAGCACGTTAGAGAGAATATGAATAAATAATTTCATTCATTCTGAAAGAACTTTTGTTGACTCAAAAGTCTTTAAACAAGTGTATATGAAATCTTAATGCCCCGAAGAAAAATCAATGGACTTATATAATTTTGTTCATGCATAGCTAAACCCACATGTGGGTTGCTATTAATTATCAAAGATTTGACACTAAAATGGGGTAAAATACATTCCATTTCTCCAATGGACGGAGACCAATAGAAATACAAGTCAATTGTAAAGTTGCTCAATAGTCTATGATTTGATTGTTTTTTCTTCTTGAAAAATTACTAATACTGGGAAATGTGAAATTCATAAGCAGTATCAAGTGTTTTTCCTCAACATGGCACCTCAACTCATTTACCTCATCTTTCTATCACTCTTTGCAGTACTTGGATCAAGTGCTCAAAATGAATGCCGAGTCGAAAACTGCACGCAGCATGGCCCTGCCATCCGGTTCCCCTTCAGGCTTAGAGACCGCCACCAACAGCACTGTGGCTACCCTGGTTTTGAACTTCACTGCAATCAAAACAATGATACGGTCTTGGAATTACCTTTTCCGGTGAAGGCAACAATAAATGACTCTAACCTTCCATTTTTGGTTCAGTTTGCCATTGAAGAAATCGACTACAAAAATCAATTCATCGAGATATCTCAAGTCTTTGGCTGCTTTGGAGGATTGCTTCCAATCCTAAATTTGACCGCATCTCCATTCCAATTCCTAGATGCATATAAGAACTTCACTTATTTCAACTGTTCCAAAATCAAGCGATATAATTATGATGACTATCCAATCCACGTATCCTGCCTCAGCAGTAAGGATTATGATGTTTATACAGTTAGGTCCGACGATTACTTAAATGAATTTCCCCTACATTCCTGCAGCAAGATGTTTGACCTTCATGAACCCATACCATGGGGTGTATTTGACAGTAGGTTCTCTTTTCAATTGGAATGGTCCAGACCATCTTGTGGACATTGTGAATCCATTGGCAAACATTGTAGATTGAAGAATGACAGTTCAATCTTCAATGATACTGAATGCTACAGCAGCAGCAAACCAGAAGGTAATTTTACATATATTTTCTGTTTTACAGACTTAGGTTCACAAGAGCGAGAGGGAGAGTCGATTCGGGAGAATATAGAATTATACTCAAATCAATTAACTCTCTCTTATATCTTTGCTTAAACTTTCTCGATTTGGAAGATGGGTTCTATATTACACAACAATTACACACCACTTTATACACAAATATATTTATCATAAATACACCACCAATCATTTTATAATATATATAGCACTATCCATCTTGAAAATACAGTCTTTATACTTTCTCTCACTACATTTTTTTTTTTTTTTTTTTGTAACTCCATAGCATAAAATACATTTCGCATAACAGAAAATGAGTAAAAAAGAAAGAAAAGGGAAAACACGCGCGCGCGCACACACACACACACACTCTCTCTCTCTCTCTCTCAATTTATACCGTTGAAATTAGAGAGAGTGAAGTGAAGGAAGAAAATAAAATGGCAATATAACCACCCTTAATTGATGGAACCTCCAAAATTATAATCTATTCTAGAAATATCTATTACGATCACTTGATTTAAAAGTTTAAATTGTTACACGGGCTCACATTTATATGATTTAAATCTTATTTTTTTAATTTGAGAAACTATCCATGCATTTTGAAGTATAGACTTCAACGAAAAACTATCTAGACTTGTGACACTTTAATATCTTTTTCACAAATCTGCTACTTTTTCAAGTCAAGAGATAGATGTATTCTACATAGACACATTCCATTTCATGAAAGCACGGTGCCAAGGAAACCACTTATAGGCACTGGCGGACCCCGGGGGGGTCCTGGAAGGGGCACATGCCCCCCCAACTTTTGAGAATTTTTTTTTTAAAGTCATGTTTGACATCGATTAAAATTTAAATTTTAATCTAAATCTAAATTAACAATTAATTTTAATAACATATTTCATGGAATCCATAACTGTTCAACTTTTATCAAAATTTATTAAAAATTTGATTTTAATCTCCACAAAATAGGGGCAAAATCACAATAAATTTGAATTTCGACAACATACTAATTTTAAAATTTCTCCGATGATCGTATGCGAATCAATTATACAATTTGTTTATGTCATCTCAAAACTTATTTCGAGAACTAAATTATAGGCATATCGAATAGTTCAAATAGATATCGAAAATAGTTAAAAATATGTTAAACGCGAGTCTTAAAAAAAGACATCTAACTTGCATTTGTTTTAAAAAGAATTCAATTATTTCATTAACATTTTATTATTTTTCGATACAAATTTCTCAATATAATTTTCACCATTTTATTAGAAATTTTTATATGGAATATAACATCAAATTTTTTTGAAATTTTACATCCGAAAAAGTTATATCCCATGTAAACTTTCGGATGCAAAATTACGCGGGGTATGATTTTTTTGGACGTAAATTTTCGATTGTAAAATTTCTCACAACTTCTTTACAAGTTCGATTGTGCCCCCCTAGGTTTAAAGCTCTGCGTCCACCCTTGCTTATAGGTATATTCATGATAACTCAAGTAGGAAAATAGAGTTACATTCGAAATTACTCATCTACTTATCGTATTTCTCGATAGTTCCATGCCTTTTTTTCGGATGTTTCAAGGATTAGAAGAAGATTACCCCCTATTTGGTGTAGATTAAAATAAGATTTTTAGTAATTTTTAATAAAAATTGATGAAATGTGTGATTGAAAAGTTGTGGGTAAATATGTGGTTAAAATTAATTATTGACTTTAAATTGAAATTAAAATCTGATTTTCATATACACAAATGCACCAACATACATCCAGAGGCATCGATTGATTTTCTATCAGTTCCCATATTCTCATTTAAGATTATCCCTTTCGTCTTGTTTCTTCTACTTATTTTATTCTTATATAAAGTTTTCTTGATAGTCTGAAGAGTTAGTCATAAGCAAGAGAAATTAACAGTTCAGTTTCAAATGTTTTGTAGGTCCAGTGCCAAAACTAAGAGTTGCAGGTGAGAATTTATGCTCATTTTTAGCTTCTATTGTGAATATAAAGAATGTAACATTTTCTCCGGTTACGGCGAAAGAACTAAATTTGTTTGCTTTGTATACAGGTGAAGTACTTGGTCCTTTGCTTGCTGCGTTCCTTGCTATCGTATCATATTGGATTTATAGATCAATCAAACTGAAAAAAGAGACTGAATCGAAAATTGAGCAATTCTTAGTGGATTACAAGGCACTCAAGCCAACAAGATATTCGTATGCAGACATAAAGAAAATCACGAATAACTTTATCGAAAAACTTGGTGAAGGAGGATATGGAATAGTTTACAAAGGAAAGTTGTCTAATGATGTTTTTGTTGCGATCAAGATCCTCAATCATTCTAAAGGGAATGGCGAAGATTTCATCAATGAAGTGGGCACAATAGGTAGAATCCACCATGTCAACGTGGTTCATCTGGTTGGATATTGTGCCGATGGTTTTAGACGAGCTCTTGTTTATGAGTTTCTGCCTAATGATTCACTTCAAAAGTTTATATCTTCTGAAAAACAGAGGTGTAAGCTCGGGTGGGAGAAGTTGCACCGAATTGCAATGGACATAGCCAAAGGAGTCGAGTATCTTCATCAAGGGTGCGAGCAAAGAATCCTTCATTTTGATATTAAACCAAATAACATATTGCTGGATGAAAACTTCAATCCAAAGATATCAGATTTTGGTTTAGCAAAATTGTGTTCCAAGGAGAAAAGTATTGTGTCCATGACTGCTGCAAGGGGTACAATAGGTTATATTGCGCCGGAGGTTTTCTCGAGAAACTTTGGTAATGTTTCTTATAAATCGGATGTTTATAGTTTTGGGATGTTGCTTCTTGAGATGGTTGGAGGATTGAAGAAAAATGATATTGGTGGGCAAGATAAAAGTCAAGTTTATTTTCCAGAATGGATTTACAATAAACTGGAGCACGGAGAAGAAATACATATCCAAATTGAGAAAGAAGGTGACAATAAGATTGTTAGAAAACTAACAATTGTGGGACTTTGGTGCATTCAGTGGTATCCAGTTGAGCGACCATCCATGAAAGTTGTAATTCAAATGCTTGAATCAGAAGAAACTCCTTCCATGCCCCGTAACCCATTCTCTTCCACAAATGGAACGCGGAATGCAACAAATACACGTGGAAGAACATTCAACAGCGAACTTCAAATCATTTCAGAATCCGAGTGACGAAGTGAGGTCATGAAATACTAAAAACTGTTCAATTGCTCTATAAAATTTAACATTTGGTTTTGCAAGTAGAAGAATATCGGCCAGATAGTACTTTGTATCCGATACTATGTAATAAACATGCATCAAATATTTATGATCTCAGCTTCATAGGTAGAAGGATGATCATCTCCCATTATGTTGGCTCTGTTATGAATAAGAAACTAAAACATTTTTCGTAGTTTTTCAGGACAGTCCTAGTCACGGGGCAGTCGAACAATTTATTGCTATTCAATGCATAGTTATTCTATATTTCGTACCCTCCTTAGATTCTGAAATGACTTCGAGTTCTCTGGTGAATATTCTTCCACACTTGGTCGTTGTTCCATTCGTGTAAGTAAATGGATTTTGGGCATGGTCGGAGTTTATTCTGATTCGAGTATTTGAATTACAATCTTCATGATACTTCATATAGATTATATTTCTATATTAAACCATATATCATGTGTCATGGAAAGTTGATTTAAAATGCATATTCACATAAGTCGATATTCTTTTATTACAATCCCTACCTTATTGTATATGTAGATACCATACACACTTTCCAGCACGCTCCTTCTTAGGAAAATTCGAGTTTGATACTTTAGGATTTTAATACCTCAAGATCTATATATATACACAACTCGACATTCAATGCTGCATCCAACTTTTTGTAGAAGCACTTGGATTCTATATAAGTGCAGAAGCACTCAAAATTTAATTGTATAGTTCAGACAATCGAAAGAGTGTTCTGAAGTTCCCTCAAATTTTTTAAATTGACTTCACATGATTTTATCTTAGTCGAGGTAGTTGTTATTGAAGTTTTGGGTGGAATCCACTTGGCAGAATTGCTACTTGGTCCTTAACAATTCGGAGTTACAAAATAAATAACAGCAATTTTGTCTTTTATGTTGGTTTAAACACCAATAGGTGTCAATCCCAAGGACGAAGGCTGGTCTCATTCTAAGTTCGTGTTTGAGGAACACAGTTACAGCAGAGGTGTTTCCGAATGGGGCTAAAAGGGTCAGAGTCCATTCCGAGCAAGCGATTGAGATACAATAACATAAAGCTTTTAATTATTTTATTTAGATTGTGTTTGCCATACACTTTTTTTAAGGGATAAAGAATTCTTCAAAGGGATTTGTTTCCCTTTAGAGGCTCTAGCTATGATAAGTAGGGCTGTAAATGAATCGGATATGGATCGGATCTACCTATATACGACCCGATAAGAAAATTATCCGATCCGATCATCCAACGGATATTTAATTGTTAAATCCATATCCGATTTGCTATGTTATCGGATATCCGATTCGAAATTAATAAAAATTAGGAAAACAAAATCAATGTTGGAATCAAATCATCATATATTAAATGAAAAATTGAAAATCGTCAAATAAAATGTTAAACCGGCCGGCTAACCGTAAATTGGATCCGACTTTTCCAAATTAAATGATTTTATGTTCTTTAAAAAATTTTGAACTAACTTGAGGCACACATGTTTTTACTAGTAAGCCCAATAGTGACTTCTACCATCATGATGTTCCTTTTTAAATGAGAGATCATCTTCTAGTTTTCTATTGACATTCGATATGAGATAAGATAAAATTGAATTTCAATTTTAAATATAAATATTTTATTTCATTATTTCCATTAACAAATCAAATTATTTGTTCGTATTAATTATTAGTTTCTGGAGTTGTAAAATAAATTACAATAATAAATTTAATGAAGAAAAATATAGATATTTATTTATTTTAAATTAGTAAACTAAAATAAAAATAAAAAAAACTATTGTTTTTATAATATTTTACATTTGTGTGTATAATTATTTATTCAATTTGACAACCAGTTCGATACCAATTCGACCCCGGTTCGACTTTTTTACCCTTGGCCCTCTTCCTTTTCCAGGTTGATGCCAGGCCAATTTTTAGAACATTGGTTGAAATCAACTTTTTTTTCCTTCAAATTTTCCAATTCTTAAACAAGTTTAATAATTATAAATTTTTCAAATTTTTTATGTTTTGAATTTGATTACTTTTTTATTCTAAATTTATTTATTTTCTCATTTATTTATTTTATTGACAAATAATATGCCATAAAAATATTTTACTGACTCAATTATTTAAAACAAATCGGACCGGATTGTTATCGGATCGGATTGACCTATGTCTATATTTGATCCATTTAGGTAACAGATTATCGGATTCGGATTTTGATCGGGTTATCGAATTGAGACCACAAATCCATCTCCCATTAATTTCATCGAATTTGAATCGGATTCGGATCAAAATTCAATCCATTGACAGCCCTATTGATAAGTCACATTCTGCGAGCCCCATCCCATAATCGAGGATTGGTACAAGAGATGAGTTATCAACCAGAAAAAGCCGGTTAAAGACGCCATGATAAGTCTCTCTCTTCCTTCGCCCGCCTCTTCACTTACACTCAAGTCCAACCATCCTACCCGCCAAAGAATCACTAGCAATCACCCTCGCAAAACCCTTAATTTTGAAACTCTCAAGGACAGTTTGATCAATCAAGCAAATGCGGGCCACATCAAGGAAGCAATCTCGACCCTTGATTTCAAGTCTAAGAATAACTTCACACCAGATCTCACTGTCTACTCTGTACTACTGAAGTCCTGCATTTTGAGCCAAGAATTTTGATATGGGTCAAGTTGTGCATTCCAGACTTGTAGATTTGAAACTTGAGTGTGATTCAATTGCATTGAATTCGCTGATCAGCCTGTACGCGAAATGTGGGGAGTGGGAAAGGGTGCAACTTTAAAAAAAGGCATGGTTAAAGGCCTCTAATTACTTTTTGACTTTTTCACAAGTGAATAATTCAAAACTGGCCTATTTGAGTTCAAAAGACAAAAAAAAAATCCCTTAAGTGAATAAAACAATTACAAACTATGGTTTGGTTAAAAATACAATACTACCCTTTTAATTAACAAATAAAACTACTGTTGTCAAAAAAAATTGACACAAATAGCTGAAAACTCGACTATTAACAGCCGAATTTAGCCTAAAAAGTCGGCTGTTAACAGCTGAGGCTGTTTGAGTATTTTTATCATACCTTTTGTTTCCAATATCCGATTAAGGCGATTTAAAATGCATTGGAAAGATAACTCAAAGGGATACAACTTTGCTAGAAGTAGCTCTTTTTCAATTCGAACATGTATTGGACCAAAAATGGATTTCAATCTCCAACTAAAAGTCTGAACATCATTGTGCAGTGGAAAATTGATTTGTTTTCACTCCTTTTGATCTTTAGTTGTATCAATTTGACCCATAACATTCTCGAATTTTTATCGTGAGTTTCGACACAACTTTTGAGTACCTTGATATACAGAACAAGCTGAACATTGATTCATCTCGATAAGATATGGTACTGAGAATTCAATTCAAAGAGCATTTGCTATTTTCAATTCTACATATGAAGGGTACATCTGATATTGAAGTGAATTATTTGTTTAAGTTGAACAAAACGCAAATGACACTGATTTGCGTGCCTTTAGTGAGGAACGACGACGCGGAAGGTAGAAATGAACATTCAGATGGAGCTGATGATAATGCAAATGATTTTTGGATATAGTGAAGATAGCTCGCGAGGATAATACTAATATTCCCGAGACAATTGTTCCTCATCGTAACATCCCTGTGATGCACAAAATTCAATCGGTAGTTCAGAACAACGATAATGTAAATGAATTTACAAATGATGATTAAATTGCTTTATCTCGTCGGAGACATTCAGATGGAGCTGATGATAATGCAAATGATTTAAAATTCTTTATTTAATAAAAGGACATTAATAAAATTAAATAAAGAAAATAAATATTATTTAATCAAAATTGAAAAAAGTAAAGATTTGTTTGCAATTAATATTTAATTAAAGAGTTTTAAATGAAAAAAATAAAATGAAAAAAAAAAGAATTAGCTAATTCGTTAAAAAATAATATTTCATTTTAGTAATTATCAATTTCAATTTCTTTATTTAATAAAAGGCAATTATTAAAATTAAATAAAGAAAATAAATATTATTTAATTAAAATTGAAAAAGGTCAAGATTTGTTTACAATGATTATTTAATTAAAGAATTTTAAATTAAAAAATAAATAATATATATTTATCAATTTAAAATTATTTATTTCATTTTTTATAAAAAATTAGAACAAAAAGAAAATTTTAAATTATGTAAACAATATATATTTATTTAATTACATTTGAAAAATGAAAGATTAGTTTACAAATTATATTTAATTAAAGAATTTTAAATTAATTAAAATATTGAAAGGAAAAAAATAAGAATTTGCTAACACGTTAAAAAATAATATTTCATTTTCGTAATTATCAATTTAAAATTATTTATTTCACTTTTTATATCATAATTGAACAATAAGGAATTTTTTTTAATTAATTAAACAATATATATTTATTTAATTACATTTGAAAATGAAAGATTAGTTTACAAATTATGTTTAATTAAAGAATTTTATATTAATAAAAATATTAAAATGAAAAAAAATAAGAATTTACTAACATGTTAAAAAATAATATTTCATTTTCGTAATTATCAATTTAAAATTATTTATTTCACTTTTTATATCAAAATTGAAACGAAAGGAATTTTTTTTTTTAAGTTAAGTAAACAATCTATATTTATTTAATTACATTTGAAAAATGAAAGATTAGTTTACAAATTACATTTAATTAAAGAATTTTAAATTAATTAAAATATTGAAAGGAAAAAAAATAAGAATTTGCTAACACGTTAAAAAATAATATTTTATTTTCGTAATTATCAATTTAAAATTATTTATTTCACTTTTTATATCAAAATTGAAACAAAAGGAATCTTTTTTAAATTAATTAAACAATATATATTTATTTAATTACATTTGAAAATGAAAGATTAGTTTACAAATTATGTTTAATTAAAGAATTTTATATTAATAAAAATATTAAAACGAAAAAAAAATAAGAATTTGCTAACATGTTAAAAAATAATATTTCATTTTCGTAATTATCAATTTAAAATTATTTATTTCATTTTTTGTACAAAAATTAAAAACAAAAAGACATTTTTAAATTATGTAAACAATATATATTTATTTAGTTATATTTGAAGAATTACAGATTAGTTTACAAATTATATTTAATTAAAGAATTTTAAATTAATTAAAATATTGAAAGGAAAAAAAAATAAGAATTCGTGATCAAACCCAAACTTAAACACACAACTAGCTAAACACAAACACAACCCCCGCCGCCGCCATAGTTCTACCTTCAAATGAAACCCTGATGGCTAAAAGCTCTTGTGTCTCCCTGACAGGCAGTGATAAGAAATGGCCTCATCCTTCAAAGCTTGCTCTAGTTTTTCTATAGCAAAAGTAATCATGTTATGCAATCGATCAGCCAGTTTTATCAAAACAGCCCTTGCATCTACCATTGCAAGGAACATGGTATGTAATCGATCTGCCTCCACACCCTTGCTTAATTGACTTAATTTAGACACCTGAAAGAAACCCAACTAATTTTTAAGCATTTAATTCAACTAATCAATCCCAATGCGAAACTGATCCATGGTAATCAACAAATTTCCGGATAAATCCTTCAGCATATTTTAATTAGATGTACAAGAGCCTCTCACATTATCACATCATATATTGCAACATAATAAGTTGCATCAATACATCTCCAAAGTCCTCATTGTCAAATTATAATATGTTTTTAATAAATATGCAATTTCATGTCAGCATCATTTTCCTTGAAAATAGTAATACTCAATCGTCTATCTGTAAATGGAGTTAACAAAATAAATTACCAGAAGGGAAAGGGCAAGTTAGAAAATTCATTTAGTTATATAGTAAAGAGATCATTAACATCTCTACAGACGAGGCAAGTTTGGGGAATAACATATCATAACATTTAAACAGCACAACATCGTATAAAGCCTATATAGAATACATAACACAATCATCAGATCTATAGTGTGCCAAACCAAACCTAAAAAAACATAAATTCAGTACATTCAATTTCTCTTACCCCCTTCAACCAAGGTCGAACCAAAATTTGAACTCTGTGGAATGAGCGGTGGAAGCGCTGTCAAAAAATGGTGGATCTGCACCATGCAGCGATGAGCGCAACGACGTCGTCGACAGAGATGGATAGCAAGCGAAGAAGATGGGATGCCACTGCAGCCGGGCATCGCGCACGAACGCTGCTTCGCTGCGGTCCGTTGCTTCGCTGCGGTTTGTGGCAAAGAGAGAAGAAAAGGAGAAGAATGAGCTAAAACACTGAAATGGGTGATTTAGGGAGGAGAGAGAATCGGGTGATTTAGGGGTTGGGTGGAGTGGGGTGGGTGGGGTGTATATAAATTAATTTTTAATTTTATAATATTAATTAATAATCCTATTTACCACCCGATTTTTTAATTATAAACTTTATCCCCTTATTTTTGAATTGTAATCATGAAAAGATGGGATTTGGGTAATTTTCTCAAAAATGAGGGTTGGTTTTCTTGTAAAGAGAGATTTCTTGTGAAGAGGGAGAGAGTGGAAGGTGTTTTTGGTTTTTACTTGTCCAAAGTTATACTTTTAGTTTTTTTTTTTTAACATATTTTCTGGTCAAAGGCCAAAAATGAATTATGGCCTTTTCTTTGAGCCATTTGCAGGTATTTCCTCGTGGGAAACGGCTGAGGAAATTTTTGAAAGTATGACGATTATGACGTGGTTTGAATTTACAGGCGATTATGACGTTCTTTGAAATGGTGGAATTTGGAGAGTGCCCGAATGAATGTTGCTTTTCAGCGGTGATTCAAGCTTGTTCCAATAAAGAATATGCGTGGGTTGGGGTGGTAAAAATTTTAGGTTTTGTGTTGAAAACTAGGTATTTTGAAGCTGATGTTTGTGTTGGGTGTGCATTTATGGATTTATTTGCAAAGGGGTTTTGTGGAGTTAGCAAAAAAAGTGTTTGATGAAATGCCAGAGAAAAATTTTGTTTCATGGACATTGATGATTACGAGGTGTTCCCAATTGGGGATACCGGGGGATGCAATTGAGTTGTTTAGGGATATGCAGATATGGTATTGGCTGGGTTTACACCAGACTGGTTTACATTTAGTAGTGTTTTATCAGCTTGTTCTGAATTGGGGTGGTTGTTTCTTGGGCAGTAACTTTGTAACGACCCAAATTTTAGAAATCCAAGATCGCTACCCAAATATTTCTGTTTTATAATAAAATTTTGGGAAATCCTTTATTTACTTAAGAGTGAGCAATGGTGAACATTAGTTATGTCATCACTAGATTTCCACATGGGTATTATGATAAATTTCCTTTACGATTATAATAACTAATCAATGTGCATGAAGACTTGGAACTAAAATAGCCAAAATACTCACTGTTTTGTTAAATCAAGAGAGAGAATTAGTATTACAATTCACAAAGTTGGCAGACAAACTGATGTAATGTTTCCTCTAAATTTACTACTTAACTTGGTCAACCAACAGGTGCTAAATCAAATGACAAGTAATATACTAATTTATTATGATCCCTACCAAATCATTTATTATTATTATTTTCTCTTACTGCAGTAGGACCTGGCCTCAAAAGTCACCCAATTCCATAGCATTATTCAGGCAGATTACATTTCTTGGGAAATGTAAAACAAATGCTCTACGTTTCAACCTCCCAGTTTGACGAAATTATTAATACAGAAAACATAAATAGTGAGATAAACACCAAATACCATAAACAAGTCAAAATTTCCAAGTCATCATACGAAATTACATTTCCAAATAAATTTGTTCCAGAATTCGAATAAATGAACGATTTCAAAAAAAAAAATTAATAAACTAAGGTTACTGCTAAAATTTAGAATTCAAGGCACGTTACACCGGATTCGATTTATTAATTCCAAATATCTGGCACAACGACTTCACCTCATCGCCCGCCATCCAACGACCCGATCTAATCTGTAAGATGTAGGAAAAATGGTGAGTACTTGAAAATACTCAGTAGGATATAAAAAGAAATATGGTGCAATCTCGAATAAAAACTTTTAGAACAAACGTCAGAACATCATACCGTCATTATAACTTTAGAGATCCGGTAAGAGCTCATATCATATCATAACATAACATTAGTACCGGAATGGCCATAACATCATATCATAAAACATCATCTCATAACTTTAACTTTCATAAGTATAAAATTCGTTAGTATGAACAAAAGATTTAAACGAGATAAATCAACTGCACCTCTTTTCCTACCTTGTTAGATTAAAAATCCTTGAACAATAAAAACCCAAAATCACGTTTATTCTTCTGCCTTAGGTTGTATTCCGTGCAAAATATATTATCTTCTCTCAACTTAAGCACATAGGAATATAGGCAATTAATGAACTAGGTTTAAGGAGTTGTGAATAGTGGGGAGACGTGTGAAAGAGACGTGTTGGAGTGGTAAAGATTTTTAAAAAAGTAAATCTTTGACCAAGTCATCCACCTAACACTACTAAAACACGTAATTTTTCCTTTACACCACGACAAAATAAGTAATATAATATACCACAAGTTAAAATTTACTCTACATGTGTTTACCTTTTTCAATTACCTCTTGAATATAAACACATAACTTACCAATAGGGTACACGTGACATCATTGAGAATTGTAAATGAACTAGCTAATACAATAAAATGCAATACCAATTGAAATCTTTGCACGTCCATAAATTAGATTTCGCTCATCCAATTTAACTCTTTCTCGAGCCTAAAATGCATAATTAAATACGATCTATCCAACGAGACCAATATTCATATCTTTTCGATAACTCCATCAATATCTAGATATTTGACCCAAATAAAATATAATTTGATAAATGTATCATTTAGTTCCTAACTTTCAAAATATTAAAATATAGCATACGAACATTAAATTCTATTCTATGAAAATATTCGGGGCATTAAAATCTTCCCCCCATAAAATATTTTCGTCCTCGAAAATTTACCTTGTCTAATCGAAGAGTTCTGGATACTTGATTTTAAGCTCTTCTTCCTT
Organism: Fraxinus americana; assembly: GCA_035079005.1. Classification (NCBI taxonomy): domain Eukaryota; kingdom Viridiplantae; phylum Streptophyta; class Magnoliopsida; order Lamiales; family Oleaceae; genus Fraxinus; species Fraxinus americana. The sequence continues at coordinate 15,275,445 of CM068711.1, forward strand.
CTCCCAAGTTGTCTCATCAAGTCCATGATTTCGCCATTGGACCTTGACTAAGGGAACTATTTTGTTTCTGAGTTGGTGCACTTTCCTGTCCAAAATCATTGTTGGAACTTCTTCATGTGATAAGTCTTTTTGTATCTCCAATGTCTGATAATTTACCACATGATTGGGATCATGAACATATTTTCTGAGCATCGAAACATGGAACACATTATGCACTGCTGCGAGTTCAGGTGGTAAGGCAAGTCTGTAAGCCACACTACCAATCCTTTCGAGAATTTCGAAAGGTCCAACGAATCGTGGTCTCAACTTCCCCTTCTTACCAAATCTCAAAACACCCTTCATTGGTGCTACCTTCAGAAAAACTTTGTCGCCCACAAAAAATTCCAAATCTTTTCTTCTACCATCGGCATAACTTTTCTATCGGTCTTGTGCTGTCTTGATTCTGGCTCTAATCTTGTCAACTGCTTCAACTGTTCGTTCAATGATTTCAGGACCCAAAATTCTTTTCTCACCGACTTCGTCCCAATGGATAGGAGATCTGCATTTCCTACCATAAAGAGCTTCATATGGGGCTATACCTATAGTAGCTTGGAAGCTATTGTTGTAAGCAAACTCTACTAATGGCAGGTGTGTTTCCCAATTACCGCTAAGATCCAAGACACATGCCCTCAACATATCTTCAAGAGTTTGAATGGTTCTTTCTGACCGTCCATCAGTCTGAGGATGATAAGCAGTACTAAATTTCAGCTTCGTCCCCATGGCTGCCTGCAAACTATTCCAAAATTTAGATGTGAACCTCGGGTCTCTATCTGAAACAATGGTGATTGGAACTCCATGCAATCTGACTATCTCTCTGATGTATAGTTGTGCGAACTGTTCCATGTTGAAATTTACTTTGATTGGTATAAAGTGTGCTGACTTCGTCAGATGATCAACTACCACCCAAATAGCATTATGACCTCTTGCCGACCTCGAAAGGCCTACCACGAAGTCCATTGCTATGTGTTCCCATTTTCATTCTGGAATATCCAACGATTTCAGTAGTCCCGATGGCCTTTGATGTTCTGCCTTGACCTGCTGACAGACAATACATTTCTCTATGAATAGACCAATTCCTCTCTTCATGTTTCTCCACCAAAACGTATCTCGAAGGTCTCGGTACATTTTGGTGCCACCTGGATGTGCAGCATAAGGGGTGGAGTGAGCCTCTTCCAATATCTCGTTCCTTATGCTCTCATCCTTAGGTACACATAACCTTCCTTTAAAAGTCAGTGCGTTATCTGCAGATACTTCAAATCCTTTATATTTGTTTGTACCAAATTCAGCCTTAATCTTCTGCAAAAATGGGTCCTTATCCTGTGCATCCTTGATTCGATCCCGAAGAGTAGGTCTAATCATGAACGCTTTTATTATTGCTGTAGTCTGGGTTGGCGGAGTGATGACTTCTAATCTCAGTTTTTCAAAGTCGTTTATCAAATGTTCCTGTACCGTGGGTAAAACGGCTAACTGGGATCCCACCTTCCTGCTTAAGGCATCTGCGACTACGTTGGCCTTACCCGGGTGGTAATGAATTGTACAGTCATAATCTTTCACTAGTTCCAACCATCTCCTCTGTCTCATATTTAGTTCCTTCTGTGTGAAGAAATATTTAATGCTCTTGTGGTCTGTATAGATTTCACACTTCCCACCATAAAGATAATGACGCCATATCTTTAAGGCGTGAACTACCGCTGCAAGTTCCATGTCATGTGTTGGATAGTTCTGTTCATACAGCTTCAACTGTCTCGAGGCATAAGCAACTACTTTTCCATGTTGCATCAAAACACAGCCCAAACCCTGTTTGGAGGCGTCGGTGTAAATCACAAATCCTTCAGAGCCATCAGGTATTGTCAATACAGGAGCTGCAGTCAATCTCTGCTTGAGTTCTTGAAAGCACCTTTCACATTTTTCCGTCCACTGAAATTTCACACCCTTTCTTGTCAACTGAGTCATCGGTCCTGCTATTTTTGAGAAGTCCTCAATAAATCTTCTATAATAACCAGCCAACCCTAAGAAACTACGAACTTCTCCGACACTGGTTGGACTAGGCCAGTTAGTTACTGCTTCCACTTTAGCTGGGTCTACCTCAATTCCCTGGGCAGTAACCACGTGACCAAGGAAACCCACTCGATCAAGCCAAAATTCACACTTCTTGAATTTGGCATATAATTTCTCCTTCCTCAAGGTTTCAAGTACCACTCGGAGTTGTTCTTCCTACTGCTTCTTATCTTTGGAGTACACAAGTATGTCGTCAATAAATACAATGACGAATTGGTCTAAGTATTGATGGAACACTCGATTCATTAGATCCATAAATACAGCTGGAGCATTGGTTAAACTGAAAGGCATGACAATGAATTCATAATGTCCGTAACGAGTCCTGAAAGCAGTTTTTGATATATCGCTTACCTTGACTTTCAGTTGACGATACCCCGACCTCAAGTCGATTTTTGAAAACACCGTTGCACCCTTTAACTGGTCGAATAAATCGTCTATTCTTGGCAGTGGGTATCTATTTTTGACAGTCAGATGATTCAACTCCCTATAGTCAATACACATCCGCATACTCCCATCCTTCTTCTTCACGAAAAGTACTGGAGCACCCCAAGGAGATACACTCGGTCGAATGAAACCTTTCTCAAGTAATTTCTCCAACTGTAACTTCAATTCTTGGAGTTTCTTTGGTGCCATCCGATAAGGGGCTTTAGATACGGTGCTGCTCCAGGAACCAAATCAATTGTAAATTCCACTTGTCTATCCTGTGGAATGCCTGGTAGATCTTCTGGGAATACGTCTGTAAATTCTCGCACGACGTTAATATCATCAATAGTCGTTTCTGTATGTTGGGAACCGATGATATTAACTAGGAATCCTTGACATGACTCCTTCCTCAACATCTTCTCCGCTTTTATAGCTGATACAAGTCGAGGTAGAGACTTGAACTTTGCTCCAAAGAAACGAAACTCTTCCTCTCCTGGTCTGTGAAACAACACTTCTTTCTCATGACATCGAATTGCCGCATGATTAAGTCCCAACCAATCCATGCCTAAGATAACATCAAAATCTTTCATCTCCAAAAGGTATAAGTCTGCTCGTAATATTTTCCCGTCAATCTCTAATTTCATAGCCTTGGTCATCTGATTTGTGCGAAGGGTTCTTCCTGAAGGGATACTGACCTCTAATTCATTATTCGTTTTCACACATGCAAAATTTGACTTAGCTACGAAGGATGCAGAGATAAAAGAATTTGTAGCTCCAGAGTCAAAAAGTACGTAAGCAGGTACATCGGATAATAACAGAATACCTGTTTTCGAATTTATATTGTTAACTTTGGCGACGGAAGATGCAAAGTCAAGGACATAAACATGTATTTCAAATAATAATAAAATACCTGCAATCACATTCGGATTCTGATCTGCCTCCTGCTGATTCAGTGCGAAAACTCGAGCCTTCACATTTTTGTTCTGGTCCTGATCACCATCTCTCTTCTTTGGAGGCTCTGTGCAGTTTGGAGCAATGTGTCCAGGCTTACCACATCGAAAGCACGCGTTCTTTCCAAATAAGCATTCACCTCTGTGGAGTCTATTACATTTAGGACAAGGGGCAACACTCCCACTCGTCCCACGGATATGAATTCCAGTGCTTGGTCTTTTATTTTACCAATTGCGTCGGTCCTTACCCTGATCGTTCCACTTCCTTTTTCGAAACGACTCCGTGCCCTGCTGGGCATACTGTTGGAAAGTAGTCCTCTGATAAGAAATAGCATGAGCCCTCTCTAACATTTCACGATATGAGGTGAAACGATGGGACATAATGATCATCCCGATCTCTGAGCGTAGTCCGTTTTCGAACCTCCTGATCTTCTTAACTTCGGTATCCACCAAGTGTGGGGCATATCTAGAGAGTTGTTCAAACCGTCTCTCGTAATCAGTAAGCGACATGTTTCCCTGTCTGAGCTGCAGAAACTCTGATTCTTTGAAGTCTCTTAAAGCCTGTGGGAAGTACTTTGCCATCACTTCATCCTTAAATTGTTCCCAAGTTAGGTTACGCTGCTGCTCTTCGGTTCTGGTGCGTGAGACAGATTCCCACCAGTGACCAGCTGCTCCAATCAACATGAACTCAGCGCATAGTACCTTCTGTTCATCCGTACAAGCAATGTGTCTGAATATGCGCTCCAAGCCTCTTATCCATTCTTCAACAGCTAGTGGGTCGGAATTTCCGTCAAAAGTAGAAGGTTTGTACCTCTGAAATTGCTCCACTACTGAGACGGCACTTGGGCCATGCGGAGGTGCATTCCGCTGTGGCGGTACATTCTGTGGTGGAGGTGCTTCATTCTGTCTGGCCAACTCTTGCACCGCTCGCAATAATTCACGTACCAAATTCGTGTGGGTAGGTGGTGCCATTTCCTAAAATTTCATATGAAGCCACAGTCACATACTAATACTAAGTCTGATAAAATGTACCTATATTACTGTAATACATATCATAATTTTAGCGGGGGTGGGGACAAACGTGCATGTCTTAAGAATTTAAACGTAGGCATTTCAAAATATTTAAGTTATGCAAAAGACTTAAATAAATTTTTCTTACCCCTTTACATACCTTAGAGTCGTCGGAGGGTGGTCGATTGGCGGTCGTTGATTGCCAAATATCATTTAGGTAATTAAGAACTTAAATAAAACCTTACATTACATCTCTAAATTTATCATTAAAAAAAAATTTTTTTTTTTAATTAATACCACGTAAAGTTAAGGTTAAACACCAACACATTTAATACACACGTAAAGTTAATGTTAAATACCAACACATTTAATACACATAACATTAAAATTAATTTATATCATTTTTTTTAGGGCCCATTATCAATGAACAGTGACCCGTCACTGTTCATAGGTCACTGTTCACCGTGAACAGTGACGTGAAATTATTATTATTATTTTTTTATAAATAACATTAAATCAAAATCAATCTAATTGCATGCATACAAAACATAAAATAAGTACGTTTACTTAAAATTATACACAAGACATAGCTCTAAATGAAAATCATAAACATGTGATTTTGAAATTAATACTCATGTATAAATCAACCTTACCAAATTTAAGATTTTCAATACCCAATATCATAATTCTAACTTAATTATTTTAGTCTACAGAATCGATTTTATAAACTCTGTTGCTCTGATACCAAACTGTAACGACCCAAATTTTAGAAATCCAAGATCGCTACCCAAATATTTCTGTTTTATAATAAAATTTTGGGAAATCCTTTATTTACTTAAGAGTGAGCAATGGTTAACATTAGTTATGTCATCACTAGATTTCCACATGGGTATTATGATAAATTTCCTTTACGATTATAATAACTAATCAATGTGCATGAAGACTTGGAACTAAAATAGCCAAAATACTCACTGTTTTGTTAAATCAAGAGAGAGAATTAGTATTACAATTCACAAAGTTGGCAGACAAACTGATGTAATGTTTCCTCTAAATTTACTACTTAACTTGGTCAACCAACAGGTGCTAAATCAAATGACAAGTAATATACTAATTTATTATGATCCCTACCAAATCATTTATTATTATTATTTTCTCTTATCGCAGATGGGACCTGGCCTCAAAAGTCACCCAATTCCATAGCATTATTCAAAGTGCATTACATTTCTTGGGAAATGTAAAACAAATGCTCTACGTTTCAACCTCCCAGTTTGACGAAATTATTAATACAGAAAACATAAATAGTGAGATAAACACCAAATACCATAAACAAGTCAAAATCTCCAAGCCATCATACGAAATTACATTTCCAAATAAATTTGTTCCAGAATTCGAATAAATGAACGATTTCAAAAAAAAAATTAATAAACTAAGGTTACTGCTAAAATTTAGAATTCAAGGCACGTTACACCGGATTCGATTTATTAATTCCAAATATCTGGCACAACGACTTCACCTCATCGCCCGCCATCCAACGACCCGATCTAATCTGTGAGATGTAGGAAAAATGGTGAGTACTTGAAAATACTCAGTAGGATATAAAAAGAAATATGGTGCAATCTCGAATAAAAACTTTTAGAACAAACGTCAGAACATCATACCGTCATTATAACTTTAGAGATCCGGTAAGAGCTCATATCATATCATAACATAACATTAGTACCGGAATGGCCATAACATCATATCATAAAACATCATCTCATAACTTTAACTTTCATAAGTATAAAATTCGTTAGTATGAACAAAAGATTTAAACGAGATAAATCAATTGCACCTCTTTTCCTACCTTGTTAGATTAAAAATCCTTGAACAATAAAAACCCAAAATCACGTTTATTCTTCTGCCTTAGGTTGTATTCCGTGCAAAATATATTATCTTCTCTCAACTTAAGCACATAGGAATATAGGCAATTAATGAACTAGGTTTAAGGAGTTGTGAATAGTGGGGAGACGTGTGAAAGAGACGTGTTGGAGTGGTAAAGATTTTTAAAAAAGTAAATCTTTGACCAAGTCATCCACCTAACACTACTAAAACACGTAATTTTTCCTTTACACCACGACAAAATAAGTAATATAATATACCACAAGTTAAAATTTACTCTACATGTGTTTACCTTTTTCAATTACCTCTTGAATATAAACACATAACTTACCAATAGGGTACACGTGACATCATTGAGAATTGTAAATGAACTAGCCAATACAATAAAATGCAATACCAATTGAAATCTTTGCACGTCCATAAATTAGGTTTCGCTCATCCAATTTAACTCTTTCTCGAGCCTAAAATGCATAATTAAATACGATCTATCCAACGAGACCAATATTCATATCTTTTCGATAACTCCATCAATATCTAGATATTTGACCCAAATAAAATATAATTTGATAAATGTATCATTTAGTTCCTAACTTTCAAAATATTAAAATATAGCATACGAACATTAAATTCTATTCTATGAAAATATTCGGGGCATTACAAACTTCACCGTTAGGTCATCAAGAGTGAGCTGTGTTTTGATATTTGTGTTGGGTGTAGTTTGGTGGATATGTATGCAAAGTGCGCGGTGAATTCCTCAATGGATTATTCGAGGAAGGTTTTTAATCGAATGCCAGAGTACAATGTCATGTCTTGGACAGCAATCATCACGTGGTATATGCAAAATGGAGGCTTTGAGAAGTAAGCTATAGAGTTGTATTGTAGGATGATGATAGAAAGTAGAGTGAAACCAAATCATTTTACGTTCGCTTGTCTTTTGAAGGCATGTGGGAATCTTTTTATTGCGGATTTGAGTGAACAGATATACAATCATGTAGTGAAATTGGGTCTTGCATCAGTTAATATTGTTGGCAATTCTTTGATTGGCATGTATGCTAAGACTGATAGGATAGAAGATGCACGAAAAGCTTTTGAATTTTTATTTGAGAGGAATTTGGTTTCTTATAATGCACTTATTGATGGTTATGCTAGGAATTCGGATTCTGACGATGCTTTTGAACTTTATAGTCAAATTGATGGTCCGGGAGTTGGTCTTGATGCTTTTACATTTGCAAAGTCTCTTGAGTGGAGCTGCAAGTGTTAGAGCAGTTGGTAAGGGAGAGCGGATACATGCTCAATTGCTGAAATCCGGGTTCGAGTCTAACCAATGTGTTGCTAATGCTTTGATTTCTATGTATACCAGGTGTGGTAACATAGAAGCTGCATTTCAAGATTTCAAACAAATGGACGATCGAACGATCGGAATGTAATACCATGGACTTCCATAATCACAGGCTTTGCTAAACACGGTTTTGCAAAAAGAGCTTTGGAATTATTCAAGTAAATGCTTGATTTTGGCATTAAAAATGAGGTCACTTATATTGCTGTTTTGTTAGCTTGTAGCCATGCAGGTCTAGTTGATGAGGGATGGAGATACTTCCTGTTAAGAATAATGGCTAGCTCCATTAACCATGGAGCAAGTGTTGCTAGCTCCATCCAGCAAGGAGTTGGTGGCTAGCTCCATTCACCATGGAGCTAGTGTTGCTATCTCCATTCACTTAGCTGCCTCTTTCCTTGCTGTCATAACCATCTCTTCTTGCTATTATTGGACCACCATTTTGTTATTGAAAGATCCCAACATGATCCATAATTTATGGAACCATCTAACAGCTGTAATATCTAGATTCTTCTTGTAGCAATGCAATGTATTATATATTGAATAAGCTCAATCAACGAAAGTAACGACTTCAACATTATCTTCTTCACTTTAATATATATATATATATATATATATATATATATATATTTTTTTTTTTTTTTTTTACTTGGTATCAGAGCAGCCATGGCCAACGCCATCAGCACGCCTCAAACTGCTGCTCTAGCATCTCTTTCCAGCAGCACTACTGCACCAACACTTGGAAACACTCAGCTCTCACCGTTTAGTGTCAACTTAACTCAAACCGTATCTATCAAGCTTGACAAGAACAACTATTTGCTATGGAAGAATATGATCCTTCCAATTATTAGAGGCCACAATCTAGAAGTCTATATACTTGGGACAAAGGTGTGTCCTCAAGAATTTATTGGTAATCAAATTAATGGAGAAGCTGGAACCAGTATAGAATGGTGAAGAACCCGGAGTTTTGCCAATGGATGTTAACAGATCAACTGTTGATGGGGATGACTTTACTCATCTATGACCTCAGATATAGCAATGAGAGTGATGGGTGCGATCAACTCGAATGGACTGTGGACAGCCATTGAAGAAAGCTATGAAGTCCAAAATAGATCAAGGATAATTTTCCTTATTGGTGAACTTTAAAAATGTAGGAAAGGCACTATGAGCATAGATCAGTACCTGAATAAGGTAAAACAACTCTCTGATAACTTAGAAATTGCTGGGAAAACCATTGCTCACACTGATCTAATCACTCAAGTCCTAGCGGGACTAGATGAAGACTACATACCAATTTTTGTTCAACTGAATAGCAGGGATCAAATGTCTTGGGAAGAACTTTAATCCACATTGATGACATATGACAGTAGGCTTGAACATCTCAACTCTATCAGGAATGAAATGACAGGACTAAACATTGAACAAACCTCAGTAAACATCTCCCGGAGGTTAGGTTTTTGCCACTTTAGATCTAACAGGGCAAGTATGGGTGGAAGATTCACTAACTTCAATCATCATAGAAGTGGAAGAAGAGGTAGAAGCAGAGGAGCATACATGTCAGGAGGAAATAGACCAGTTTGCCAAGTTTGTGGGAAACTAGGACACAAGGCAAACGTCTGCCACTTCAGATATGATGAAAGGTATTCTGGCACCTCACCAAGTCAAAGGATCAACTACAATTCATCACCTGCAGCACTGATAGCCTCTGCCAACACAGTAAGCGACCCAGCCTAGTTTGCAGACACAAGTGCCACCAACCACATCACATCTGAGAAAGGAAACATTACCTCTACATGTGAGTATACTGGTAAGGAAAAAGTTATGGTGGGAAATGGTAGCAAGTTAAATATCTCACATTTTGGAACCTCACATATTTCTACTTTAAACAACAAAGCATTGGTATTGAATAAATTGTTACATATACCTGAAATAAAAAAGAACCTCATTAGTGTATCACAACTCACTTCAGACAACAATGTTTTCATGGAATTTCACTCTTCTTCTTGTTTTGTTAAGGAGTCAACGAGGCAGGTGATGCCACAAGGGAGACTTAAGGATGGGTTGTATCAAATGGAATTCCCTCATCCAAGTATCAAGCAACCTCACCATCAATTTAGCTTTCCAAATAAATTCTACTGGAACACCTCATCTGTTCCTGTCAGTTAAGAGTCATCAGTTAATTTTCTTGTCAATTCAAGTCAAGAGTCTTCAAATGTTGATGTTTGGCACAAAAGATTTGGTCATCCATCTAGCCAGGTGATGACACAAGTATTTAAAGTTTGTAACCTGAAAATTAAAGAAAATTCGATCAAATCCTTCTGCAATGAATGCCAACTTGGCAAGTCTAATCTATTACCATTTTCCCTATCGTCATCACATGCTAAAACACCTCTAGAACTAGTATACACTGAAATTTGGAGACCTACACCAGTTTTATCAACTTCAGGCTTCAAATACTATATAACTTTCCTAGATGATTACAGTAGATTTACCTGGATCTACCTTTTAAAACTGAAATCTGAAGCATTAGAGGTATTCTGCCAATTTAAAAAACTTATTGAGAACAATTTGAACCACAAAATAAAAGCCCTACAAGCTGATTGGGGGGGGGAGAGAATATAGAACCTTCCCAAAGTTCTTAACACAAGAAGGAATAGAATTTAGACATCCTTGTCCCTATACCTCAGCACAGAATGGCAGAATCGAGAGAAAACATAGACATATAACTGAGACGGGTTTGACATTACTAGCTCAGGCTCAGTTGTCTCTAAAATACTGGTGGGAATCTTTTCACACTGCTATATACCTCATAAACAGACTACCAACACCTACCATCAAACAACAATCTCCATTTCAGGCTCTACACAAAAAAGAACCAAACTATAGAGCATTAAAAACCTTCAGATGTGCCTGCTACCCCTACCTAAGGCCATACCAGAAACATAAATTCAGCTATTATTCAACAAAGTACATTTTCCTGGGCTACAGTGATGCTCACAAAGGCTATAAATGTCTAAACTCTTCAGGTAGATTATACATTTCAAGACGTGTAGTTTTAAATGAACTTGAGTTCCCTTTTGAGTCCTTATTCAAAACTTAACCCCAGCCTAAATCACCTGAAATAATCATTCCTTAAACTCATCTTCCATCTGATCCAAACAATTTGCCACTACTTCAAGTCCTATTGATACAGCTCAGACTGAAAGAGCCATTGGCCAAGTAACAAGTAACAATCAACTAGAAAATGATTCCTGTGATAACAGCCTTGGCAAGGTTAACAGATTTGGAGTTGAAGATATTGAGCTAGAATCTGTAGAGCCAACAATTGATGTATTACAGGATACTGAGAGAGGTGAAAATGCTCAACAAACAGGAGAAAATCAGATTTAAGAAGACGGACCAAGAGTTCAAAATCAGCACCCTATGGTCACTAGAGGAAAGGCAGGAATATTTAAGCCAAAGGCTTACTTGATGAAGTCAACTGAAAATGATTTGAATATACCTGAACCCAAAGATGTAAGAGAAGCACTAATGAATGCAAATTGGAAACAGGCCATGGACGAAGAATTCAATGCATTGAAAAAGATGAAAACCTGGAAGCTCGTACCTGCATTACCAACTCACAACATAGTGGGAAACAAATGTGTCTTTAAGATCAAGTATAATGGTGACGGATTAGTTCAGAGGTACAAGGCCAGGTTAGTGGCAAAAGGTTTTCATCAAACTCGTGGAATTGACTACTATGAGACCTTCAGCCCAGTGATCAAACCATCTACTCTAAGGATTATACTTACTCTGGCCATTGCAAAGGAGTGAAAAATTAGACGGGTAGATATAAATAATGCTTTTCTCAATGGAGAACTTAAAGAAACTGTCTACATGATTCAGCTGGAAGGTTTTGTAGATAAATCAAAGCCAAATCATGTTTGCAAACTCGAGAAAGCTCTCTATGGATTGAAACGGTCTCCCAGAGCCTGGTATGATAAACTAAAGGCCACATTCTTGAGTTGGAAATTCAAACAATCAGCAGCTGATACTTCCTTGTTCTACTTCAAAACAGAAAGGCAGGTAATTTTTACCCTCGTCTACGTCGATGACATAGTCATAACAGGCAATGACAAAGATCTAGTGCAAGGTTTTATAAGTTCACTTAACAAGAAATTTACTCTGAAGGATAATTAAGTACGAGCATAAATGATCATTTTACTATAATTATTCTCATTAACTTAAGTACAATTTTTTTTTCAATGGTCGGGTGAACTAATCACAAACATTGAAGTTTAGCCATCTCTAAACATTGAACTCAAATTTTAACCATTCAATAGAAAAAATTTAAGTAGTCACTACCTGTTTTTAAAGGCGACAATTTCTGACACAAATTCATATTTTCTACTTTTCTTGTTCTCAAACTCTCAACTCATAGAGATATTTCACCAATTAAATTGGTTTCACCCATTGATAAATCAAATAACCATTAAAGTCACAAAAAATATTATAACCATATTAAGGGATTTAGATGAAATATTTGACAATCAAGTGGAATTTAATTCTCTATAAAGTTATGCTATAAAATTAAACTTGACACGTGGTCCATTCAATACATTCCAAGTGTACCAGTGTCACCTTCAACTATTTTTGCGATAATAACAAATAAAAAATCTGAATAGTAAATCGATCAACACTACAACCTTCAAGTACAAGGTGTTAATTCTTATACATTGGATTTTGTTTAAAATATAAGTTGTGTCACACTATACTTCTCAATGTAAAAATCCAACATATATTATCACAAGTGATAATAGGCAATTTAATTTAGCATGCTCAACCTCATTAACTTAAGTACAATTTTTTTCAATGGTCGTGTGAACTAATCACAAACGTTGAAGTAGTCACTACGTGTTTTTAAGTAGTCACTACGTGTTTTTAAGGGCGACAATTCCTTACACAAATTCATGTTTTCTACTTTTCTTGTTCTCAAACTCTCAAATCACAGAGATATTTCACCAATTAAATTGGTTTCACCAATTGATGAATCAAAGAACCATTAAAGTCTTAAAAAATATTATGACCATATTAAGGGATTTAGATGAAATATTTGACGATCAAGTGGAATTTAATTCTCTACAAAGTTATGCTATAAAATTAAACTCGACACGTAGTCCGTTCAATACACTCCAAGTGTACTGGTGTCACCTTCAACTATTTTTGCGATAATAACAAATAAAAAATCTGAATAGTAAATCGATCAACACTACAACCTTCGTGTACAAGGTATTAATCCTTATACATTGGTCGTGAACAAAATATTTATGATCAAAATATAAGTTGTGTCACGCTATACTTCTCAACGTAAACATCCAACCTATATTATCACGAATGATCATAGGCAATTTAATTTAGCATTCTCAATAATAATAACTACAATAAATAAATAAAAACACAATTTATTTATTATAAAATATTATTTTATCATAGCAAAATATACTATATAGACACATAATCCAACAATTTCTTCATGATAATACAAAAGTTTTCTCGATGACAATCTTAAGGATGATAATTACATCTCTGCCAATGGCAAGAAAGTAGTGGTGATCGATGGGTGTGATAGCGGCACAAATTTTATAGGACATATATGAGTCATGGCTGCAACAACATCGTAAATCTAGATATTCTCCTTGAGCCATCACGAACCCAAGCATCTGGAAACCTTTGGCCTCAGGTTGGACCTCGTTCTATTTTTAACCATAGTCCGTAGCTCTATGGTTAACTGTGCTTTCTTTATCTAGGGAGCAAAGTACGTGTTTGGATTTGTCTTAGTAGTATCTTAAAAGGTCAACTTTTCATCTTTATTCAACGTGGTTTTTATCCCTTAATAGACAATTACTTAATGAAACAGAGAATGATGTCACAATTAGCACAGAGTGACATGAAGAATCGTCAAAGACACAAGATAGCAACGACAAGCAGGGCTTTAGTTTCACTTTGTACCATGTTGTTTGAAGCAAGGAAGGATGGGTCATAGACTTATCCTTTGTTGGATAATGAAGAGGTAGAAGCCAAACATGACAAAAAGATAAAAAAAAAAGAAGTACATGGTAGAATGTTCAAGTTAAAATTTAGGTCATAGGCTTCTGATAGTTGTATTATGATGTTTATAAAGTTACAAGTGTTGGGTGCTTATATTTTGGCAACTGTGTCTTGTTAAATGAATAATGTATATAGTTTTTGTTTGTTCAATGTTTTGATAGATGGTGAAGTGTAACCTAAATTCCATTGGGTATTGGCACTTAGTTGAAGAGGTCTTAAAGAAGTCTAAAAATGGACTAAGGAGAAAAATTTAGAGCATTGACGCTCGCTGGTTGCCCATCTCCCACTTGAGCACTCAGAGTAGGGAGCTTACTGCTTATTGCACACGAAGGCGTCAGTCGAGTGTCGGTATTATCCGGCCTATGCCTCTTTTGTGATTTTGACGAATTCTAAAATGCTCATTCCATCTAAAACACTATAATTAGGGTTGTATATATATACTTCACAACTTGTTGGCTCTTCATGGAGTTAGAAGACATTAGATCTTCATTGAGAGCATCAAATCTTGTAACAACAATCCATTATTTTAATCTAGTGAGTTCTTTTCCTCTACTCGTAATTTTTTCTCATCTTAGGTTTCTATGTAAAATCTTGTGTTTGGATTTATTTTCATATTACGATATTATCTCGTTATTCTCTAACAAACTAGTATCAAAATAAGGTTAATCTTTTGTAATGGCAACAATAAAATATGATATACCGCTTTTGGATTGAAAACGAGATTTTCGTTATATCAGGTAAATATGCGAGTCATGCTCATGTAGATGGCTTTCGATGATGCCCTGTTGGGGTTGATAAAATGTCTTTTAGTTGGACGTAGGGGGAAAATCAGTGTAGGGATCAAAATGCCCTGCTACAAATTCATCTCCATCTTTCAAATCAGATTTTTCAAGATGTTCTTAAAGAGAAAAGTGTCGATATGTTGTGGTTGAACTAGAGCAGCTTTGCATAACAACGACTTTAACCAATAAGTCAAGCTTGAAGCAGCTCTTGCATTCTTAACACATGTCTAAATGTACGTCTATTGATGATTACTTGACCCTCTTTAAAGAAATTGTAGCTGATCTTGAGACTATGGAGGTTAAATATGATGAGAAGGATTTTGGACTGCTTTTGTTATATTCACTACCATCTTCATATATGACGTTTAAAGATACTATACTTTACAGTCGAGATACTCTCATAATTGATAAGGCTTATAATGCTTTATAGTCAAAGAAGAAGATAAATCATCTTGTAGTTGGATTAGAGGGTCAGGCGGAGAGCCTAGTTATTCATAAGAAGACTCAAGATAGGAATCTTAATAGTAATATAAGAAGCGGGTCAAAGTCTAAAAATAGAGACTAAGTTTTTACAGAAGGAAGGACGCATTACAGCTAACTGCTACAAAATGCAGAACATGAATTGAATGTCTGCTACTAAATAGAAGGAAAAACAACCTAAAGATATTGGGAAATCTTCTGGTGATTTTTTATGACGATTCCAAACTTTGTGAGGAGTGAATTCTTGATTCAACTTGTATGTTTTATATGTATCCCAATCTGGACTGGTTTACAACATATGAAGTGGTTTCGAGATGTGTTGTAATTATGGGAAACAACACACCTTGTAAAATAGCTGGAATTGGATCAATCAGAATTAAAATATTTGACAAGCCTATGAAGACATTTAGTGATGTAAGGCATGTTAAGATGAATCTCATATCCTTGAGTACCCTTGATTTAAAGGGGTACAAATATACTAGTGAAGATGGAGTTCTAAAGGTCAACAAAGGTGCTCTTATTGTGATGAAAAGATGGCGAAGCTCTGTTCGATTATATATATTGTAGGGTTCTATAGTTATAGAGAATGCCATTTCTTCCTTATTAGATGAAGACGTCACTAAATTCTGGCATATGCGACTTAGGCATATGAGTGAGAATGAGATGACTGAAGTGAGCAGAATATGACTTCTTGATGGGCAGAGTACTAAAAAGTTGAAGTTCTGTGAGTATTGTATTTTTAGAAAACAAAAGAGGGTCAGATTTTATTAAAAGGACGGATGCTTCTCTTATTCCATTACCAATTGCTTCTAGAACAAGAATCAAAGCAGGCAAGGGAGATTGAATTACGAGATCCTTTTTCTTTGAGTTTGTACTAAATAAAAAAGGGCAATTGTCACTGCTTATGGACCCGAACATGGGTGATCTATCCATGACCAGGATGGAAGGGTAGCATAGCTAGGAAGGATATGGGCTTTCTAGTTCTATTTCGTCTAAGGTAATGGGCTCGCTTCTAGCGCAGGAGGCCAAGCATTCTATTAGATGTCTCGGCCTGGGAGCCCTGTTCAGCAGCCGTTGGGATATCACAGTTCTTGGCCATACTTAATTATATTCATTATTATCTCTGAGGACCAACAAGGGCTCCTTTTAAAGAATGTACATATTATTTATTAACAATAATTGATGATTTCTCCAAAATAAAATATTTGGATTTTCTTCTTGAAACAAAAGAGGGACGTATTTGTTACCTTCAAGGAGTGGAAGATAATGATTGGAAAGAAGATTGGAAAGCTCCACACAGATAATAGATTGGAGTTTTGTTTAAATGAGTTCAACGGTTTCTGCAAGGTGAAAGGAATTTTGAGGCACTTGATAGTGCGTGGTATTCCGCAGCAAAACGGTATGGCAGAATGGATGAATAGAACTTTCATGAAAAAGTATGGTTTATGCTTTCAAATGATGGGTTGCCCAATATTTTGTGCTGAAACTGCTTCTATAGCTTGTTTTCTTATTAACCGTTCACCTTTAATTGTTATTGGAAAAAGGACTCCATAAGAGGTATGGCTGGTACTCCTAGTTATTTAGATTTGAAAATATTTGGGTACATATATGCTCATGTAGATAACGGAAAATTGGAGACAATGTCTAGAAAATGCATCTTTCTTTGTTAATTTGATGTTAAAGGATATAAACTTTGGTGTCCAACAACATATAAGGTGGTGATTAGTACATATGTTTTGTTTGATGAACATGCGACGGTTCAAAAGTTCTCTCTAAAAGATCCTGGTAATACAATTCAGCAGAAATAAAGCCCTTAGGTGGAGTTTGAAATAGGTTCGGTATCTAAACCAAAGTCTACAACTCATTCTAGTTCAAACTTGAAGGTGAATACCACTTTGATACCACCACTAGTAATACCATAATATTCAATTACTAAAGACAGACTTAGAAGGGAAATTAGACCTCCACAAGGGCATGCAGAAGCTGACTTAGTAGCGCATGCATTGAATGTGGCTGAAAGCATTGATTTCAGTGAAGAGCCTACTACATACATAGAAGCATTGAGTTGCAATGATTCTAGCAAATGGATGTTTGATATGCAAAAGGAGATGGACTCACTTCATAGCACATGGGACTTAGTGAAATTACCCAAGGAAAAGAAGGTTGTTTATTGTAAGTGGGTGTTCAAAATGAAGGGAGATACATCAGGAGTTGAAGAAGCCAGGAACAATGCAATGTCAGTGGTAAATGTTATAGTCTAATTTAAGGTATAGACTTCACAAATGTGTTTTCTCCAGTTGCAAACCATAGTTCAATTAGAGCTTTGCTGGTATTGTGGCTAGGCATGACTTGGAGCTTGAGTGGTTGAATGTGATGACGGAATTCTTGCATGGAGAACTTGAAGAGGACATATATATGCAACAAACATAGGGTTTTGTAGTCACAGGAAAGGAAGACTATGTGTGTTTGTTGAAGAAGTCATTTTTATGGCTTGAAACAATCACCGAGATAGTAGTATAAAATGTTTAACTCATTCATGACCACACGTGACTTTAAAAGAAGTAGTTATGATAGTTGTGTGTACTTTAGGAAATGTGGTGATGGGTCATTTATATATCTACTATTGTATGTTGATGATATGTTGACAACTGCCAAGGATAAAGCAGAGGTAAGAAAGGTGAAAGCTCAGCTAAGTGAAGAGTTTGACATGAAGGATTTGGGAACAGTAAAAAAGATCTTTGGAATGGAGATCTTGAGAGATATGAAGGTTGGCATATTATACTTGAGTAAAAAATAGTAAATTGAGAAAGTACTTTATTAGTTTAATACGCTGAATGCAAAGGCTAATAGTACTCTATTGACTGCCATTTTAAACTGCTATCTTATTTGTGTCCAAGTCAGATGAAGATATTGATTACATGTCATGGGTCCTTTATTAGAGTGCAGTTGGATTGCTCATGAATATTATGGTTTATACACAACCAAATTTAGCATATACAATCAATGCAGTTAGGAAATACATGGCAAATCCTGACAAAGAACATTGGAAATTAGTGCAGTGGATTTTCAGAAACCTACATGCCTCTACTAATACTTGTTTGCATTTTAGGAGAAGTACAAATGGAGTTATTGGGTAGTTAATTCATATTTTGCATGAGATCTTGATAAAAGGATATCTCTTACATGATATGTGTTTACTATTGGTGGTTGTGCTATCAATTGAAAGGCTACTTTACAGAATACAGTGGCATGTCTATTACTGAGGCAGAGTACATGGCTATTATAGAGGCTTGTAAGGAAGTTATGTGCTTAGAGGAATTGGACTTGTAGATGTCTAAAGTCTTCTATGACATTCAAAGTGCTATTTTTCTGACAAATGATCAGATGTTTCACGAGAGGATAAAACACATTGATGTGAGGTATCATTTTGACCCAATAAAACTTAGGTAAGATAGGCTCAGTTCTAGAAGACCAACTGAAAAAAAAAACTTTGTGTGTAGGAGAATAAATTTCTTTGAGAAAAATAATAACACTTCCCATTAGCAACTAAAAATTACA
The DNA here is from genome assembly GCA_035079005.1 of Fraxinus americana. Taxonomy (NCBI): domain Eukaryota; kingdom Viridiplantae; phylum Streptophyta; class Magnoliopsida; order Lamiales; family Oleaceae; genus Fraxinus; species Fraxinus americana. The sequence goes on from CM068711.1 coordinate 15,294,047, forward strand.
GAAGCCATACAATTCTCTTTGCCTTTCACTGAACTAGTGAGACCTATATTTACTAAGCTTCTCCTACGTGTGACAAATAGTTTCACTTACAAAGGACCTTGCAGCATCTTTTCCACAACTCCAAATTTTGTAGGCTTTTCCTACAAGCCAGGAACAACTTCTTTATTCTCTACATTCTACTGAAAGTGGGCTGGACTTGGTCTTCTTGCGATCCACTCGGATCACAATTCTCCTTTTTACAGAAACCAGCTCCTGCTGGTTTGGGAAAGTGGAGGTTAGGAAATTGCAATTGAGCAGACTCACGAGTGAACTACTTTGCTTTGCTTGGTAATTGACCGTTTTTCCCAATTTTGACAGATTCTAATACTCCCTTCCTGGTAGTAGTGAGCTTACTCTCCACAATGGTGTCTTTGGCCAGTGGATCCTCCCCTCCAAGACCAAATCATCCAAAGCGGGCAATAATTCCTTCAGATCATCATCAAGCATGGATGGCTCAAACAACTTTAACTTATCTACATCAATCACTAAATACATGTCCGTATAAACTGGAAAATCTAGTTGATAGGCATTCTCTCCAATTCTGTGAATAATGTTGAAAGGACCATATCGTATAGGCTTCAACTTCTTGCCCTTACCTCGGATTCGCTCTTTTCTCAGGTGTAGCCAAACCAGGTCCCCTTCGACTTTCTCGTGGACCTTTCAAATTCTATCAATGAACTTGTGCACTCGTAGTGCCCTATTGTCCCGTATCTCACTGATTCTTTCTTCGGCAGTGAACTCCATGTCGAATGGGCTCTGTGGTAGATAGCCCAAATAGATTTCTGAAGGATCTTTGTTGGTAGAGCCATGCACGGTGTGATTAATGGCAAGCTGAAGGTAAGGAATACTTTCATCCCAGGTCTTAGGATGTTTGGCGTTGTATGGTCTCAACATGTGTACCACCATTCGATTCACCTCCTCTATTTTTCCATCTGTCTGTAGATGAAATGCGGGTGATTGCTTTCTTGCAAGGGAGCAGTACCACCAATTTGGAAAACACATCAAAAAAGGGCAAGATCCAAAGTTTTGAGGCTAAAGTGTAAATACTCAAAAGTTGTGTTGGATCTCACGAAGAAGATTCGAGAATGCTAGGGGTCAATTTGATGTAATTAGAATTCAAAAAGAAGTGAAATATGGTCAAAATATTCACAAATCAATTTTCAACTGCACAAGAATATTCCGAATTTTTAGCTTGAGATTGAGACCCATTTTGACCTAGTAAACGTTTGAATTGGAAAAAAAAAGTTATTTCTAATAAAGTCGAAGCCATTTGAATTATCTTTATAACTTAATCTGAATCGCCTAAATCGAATATCGGAAGAGAAGGTTATGATAAAAATACTAAATGGTGTGCATTGTCGAATTTCCCGAGAAGTGGTGCAGCAGCACCACAAATCTGTCTATTTTTCCACTAAGGTGGCATCGAGGCGCCGCCCGATGCATTCTAGGGCGCAGATTTTTGGCCAGCTTAAAGACCATGAAAATTCCAAATTCAGGGAAAATAATGGGAGAAGTGTAAATACAATAATGAAGCACTTCTGAGGGTTCCACACATTTAGAGACATGGAACAAAACTTGGAGAATTAGAGAGCAAAATCGAAGGCGGAAAAAAAAAATCAAAGGGTTTGGAATCAAGATTTGGAACTAGAAGAGGAACTTGATGCAAGATTCATCCACTTCTTTAAATCTCAATTCAAAACCCGGTGATATACTCAATACAAATCTTTTATTTTTATTTATTCTATTCAAGATTCATGGTCTTTCATTATTTATGTGTTGATTTTAATCATATATCTAATGCTTTGACATACGTATCACTAATTCAATGTTTTTGTGAATCTTTTACAAATCAAGGGGCGAGTTTTAGATTTAGACCACGTATTAAAATTCAATAATTTAGTGTAACGTGAAGAGATACATATACTAATTATTCTGGTATTAAATGAATTCTTAGAACTAATATTTCATTTAATTAAGATTGATTCACGTAGAGATATGAGATTGAATCACTTAAATCAGCTCAATGTAAACTCGAGATAAGTAAATTGAATACAACAGAAGAATTTGATTGAACATCACATTAGGTTATAAATCTTGAATTAAGATTTAAAGGTAATCAATAGATGAAATTGTTAAGCCCTAATATCTCATTCATATTTAAATTTTAAATCGATCTTTGCAATCATCCCATTATTTTCAAGTAGTTAGATAAAAAATTACAACAAATCACAAACTGTTGTTTGTTTTCATCCAATAGTAGTTAGAAATATTAAATTAATCATTAAAGTATAGTACTCGTGAGAACGATAATCCGAACTCAAATGTCAACTATATTACTTGTTACAATATCGTACGCTTGCGATATAAAAAATGTAACAAGTTTTTGGCGCTATTGTAGGGACTATTTACATTTAGTCTTATTTTATTTTATTTTTGACTATTATTTAATTATTTTATTTTTTCTTATTTGCAAATAAAAGATGTTCGTTGTATGTTCCGTTCCCAATGCGACAATCTACAACCGTTCGATGCGAAAATAGAACGTACCTTCAAAGGCAAACTCAAAGAACACCAAAAAATAGAAACGTCAGATGGCAGATGATCAAAATATTTTTATTTCTGTTCCTTTATAGCCAACTGGGCAGGTTACTGAGAGAGTAGCAGTACCACAAAATTAGGAAAATGAGCGAGTGGAGATAAATGAAAGCAACTTGGCAGTCTCAATAGCACCAGTGCTTTCCAGTATTGTATATCCAGATTTTGGGGTAAATAATTTTCAGATAATGGCAGATTAGTTCGATTTAACTAACAACACTCTCCAATTCTACGAGTTGCCTCATGACAATCCAAACACACATATCTCTAGATTTCTCAAAAACTGTCAGAACTTCCATGCTCCAAGAGTTAATGAAAATGCTATCTAGTTGTATTTATTTCCTTACACATTGAGGGATGCAATTTTGGAGTGATTGGATGCTGAACCTCATGGAAGCATTACAATTTGGGAGAAACTGACTAGAAATTTCTGCAACAAATTCTTCCCATAGGCAAAAGTAGTAAAAATTCGATTGGAAATTCAAACATTCCAACAAAGAGATGGAGAGAGTTATCATCAGGCATGGAACAAATTCAAAGAGCTAATGAGAAAGTGTCAAATCATGGAATCACCAAAGGTAATCAAGTGCAATATTTCTACACTGGACTTTCACCACTGTCAAAATCTCAGGTGGATTCCTTAGCAACAGCGCCACTACACATTCAATATTTTCATCAGAAAGAGCGGTACCACAGAAGATAACAAAAATTTATGAACTAAACAGCACAACATTTACCAATGTACAGATTGGTGCTTTAACAAAGTAGGTAAGTTACTTGTAAAATTGCAAACATATGGGGCAAATGTAGTGATGGTTAGTTCAGCATGTGAGAATTGTGGAAGAAATCACGCTACAGAAAATTGTTTGATGCTTGTTTCTTTAGATTAACAAGTAAACTTTATTCAGAATGGTTTCGACAATTTCAACACATATAGAAATAATTTCCAGCAGGAGAGAAAATCAAGTTTGGGAGAGATGTTTCGTTAATATGTGCAAAAAACATATCAAGTATTCCAACAAATTGATATTAATTTTCAAAATCAGCAAGCATCTATCAAGAAATTGAAAATACAGATTGGTCAGATAGCTCAACAGTTTACAGAACGTCCACAAGATCATTGTTAGGCAATACAATGACAAATCTTGAGTAGGAGATGGCAATAAGGGTAGTGGAAAACGATCAACCAAGGGCTTCTGTAAAGGTTAAAGAATATGTACCTCCACTCACATTCCTCTAAAGACTTCGAAAGAAGTTGATAGAGGAAAATATTCATGCTATAACTATAAGAAGTGGGGAATGACTACCAGATATTAATGCGAAAAGACCAGAAAGAAAAATGTGAGCATGAAGAGGTTTATGAAACTACAATAAAAGAAAAATCTGCACCAACCTCAATTGAGAATAAAGAAAGTATAAAACCATCCACTTCCAAGGCTTATGTGCCTCCCATTCTGATGTGATCCAAGAGAGGTGCCAATTATTCAAGAATTGAAGTGTGTTGGAAGGAAAAACTGGTTGGAAGAACTAACACAATCAAAGGGCGAAGGGGCTGAAAAGTCATAACTATGTGACCGCATAGTTGTGAAACCCATGCGGTCGCAACCAAGCATACCGACAGCAAAGTGGAGGCCAGAATCTATTCTATGTGACCGCAAGTAAACATACCATGGGCTGCAAAGAAATAATCCGGAGCAGAATTTTTGAAATTTCGCGAGTTTCCTTATTCAGTTAGGATTCTATCTATAACATATCTTTTGTAATCTTTCAAGTTAATTTCGTTTTAATTAGGATTTTATTATATCATTGTAATCTTTTAGATTTATTTCCATGTTAAACTAGGTCTTAGGGTTTTAGTATAAATATGCATTATTTCTTTCATTGTAAACTAAGAAAGACATTATGAAATTAAATTGAGAGGCGTTTTGCTTTCTTCTTTGTTCTTCATGGACAAATTTATCGAACTTATCAAAGATGAATAATCTTCGTGGCGTTCAACAATCTAAGTGAGGTTCGTAGATTTTACAATCACGGGGTCAAGATATTCTTGTAATTGTCTTGGTTTCTTGATTCAATTATTTATTGGATCGAACTTTAAATTCCGGGTTTGAATTCTTAAATTGTGTAGCCAATAGGTCGTCATGTCCATTTGTGATTGTATCGGTTGTTTGGTTCATTGTTTCTTGGATCAAAATCCATAAACCTTATTTGTCTTGGGCTTTCTTGGGTCAGATTCAATATCCTTTGGGTTCTGTAGTCATCGTCGCTACATGGGTTCACATCATTTGGTATCAGAGCTTAGGCTCCAACAAAACAAAGCTATGTCCTTTTCATCTTTGTTTGAGTCTTTTGTTTTTCGTTTTTTCATGTTCTTCGTTTTAGGGTCTTTCAAAAAATTCAAAAAGTTGTTTTGTGCTCAATTTGCGTCCAAATCAACTTTCGTTTCTTTTGCCGGTATCGTAGTTGAATTCCGGATCAAAAAAAGAAAATTTTGAAAAGAAAAATTCCGAAATCTTTTTTTTTTTTCAAAAAAAGGGTCCGAAAATTAAAAATAAATAAATAAATTATCTCGAAAAACTACCGACATTTTACAATCCAATCTTGAGTCAAATTTTATTTTTGTCCGGTCCGATTCAAATTCAAGAACCACTTTCTTGAATTCAAAAATTCCATTCGATTGTCCAATTCAATTCTTTTCTACTTGAGTCTTCCAAATTATAAAATCTCACTTGGTTTGAATTCTAAGAGAATAACTCCTGGTTGAGTTCGAATTTGTTCTTTGAAGTACTTAGGCGAAAGCATTGAGTGAAAAAAAAAGAGAGAGAGTTGAAGAATGTTCCAGAAGAAAAAAAAAACAGATTCAATTCCAATGTCAAGATTCAAGGGCGAATCTTCTTGAAGAGAGAGGGTCTAATGTGATCTAAGGGGGGTGCCAATTATTCAATAATTGAAGTCTGTTGGAAGGATAAACCGCTTGGAAGAACTAATGCAATCATAGGACGAAGGGGCGGAAAAGTCGTACCTATGCGACCGCATAGTTGTGAAACCCATGCGATCGCAACCAAGCATACCGAGAGCAAAGTGGAGGCCAGAAGCTGTTCTATGCGACTGCAAGTAGACATACCATGCGGCCGCATAGAAATAATCCGGGGCAGAATTTTTGAAATTTTGAGAGTTTCCTTATTCAGTTAGGATTCTATCTATAACATATCTTTTGTAATCTTTCAAGTTAATTTCGTTTTAATTAGGATTTTATTATATCATTGTCATCTTTTAGAGTTATTTCCATGTTAAACTAGGTCTTAGGGTTTTAATATAAATATGCGTTATTTCTTTTATTGTAAACTAAGAAAGATATTATGAAATTAAATTGAGAGGCATTTTGCTTTCTTCTTTGTTCTTCATGGACAAATTTATGGGTAAAATGTAACCAAATGTCATAAACTTAATTTAATTGAGTAGAATAATAAAATGTTTATGCGTCGGCAAAGGAATAAGAAATAAATCGGTAGTTTAAAAAATGTGAAGTTTTTTTTTTTGGGAATTGTACAGCTCTGCATAATGCGGAGCACATCTCTACGGTCTTTGGAGCTGTGCTCCGCACAATGCTTAGCTGTACAATTCCAAAAATAAATAAAAAATAAAACCTTTACATTTTTTTAAGTACTGATTTATTTCTTATTCTTTAGCCGATAAATAAACATTTTATTATTCTACTCAATTAAATTTAGTTTATAGCATTACGCTTACATTTTACCCAAACTAAATATAATTTTACTTACTTTTAATTTAATAATTCAAAAACATTGATACAGATCACAAAACATTGTATTCATTTACAAATTAACTTAATTCTAGAAAACATTCAATTTTATACTGTAAAAAAACAAAAAACACAACTTCATTCCATACATACAAGAAACAGAAGACCATCCTCACCGACAACACAACTTCATTCCATATATATACTTCTCATTTTATAAACTTACACATATTTAATATTTCATAACAAATATTTCTAAATACTTCTTCCACCGCTCAGTGCTAAATATTTAACTTCTAATATATTTAATACTAGATATTTTCTAGAACATGCTAACTTCTCATTGCGTATAATAGAGATTTTTAAACTGTCATGTGGCCACTAAAAATTTTCATTCATCATATTAAACTTCAGAACTTTACTTGCTATAATAATTTAATATATGCTCGTCATTAATTTGTTCATTACTTATTATTAACTTCAACAGTATTTTGTAGTTCAATTACTTTGATCTCCTTCTCATTTTAGTTAACATAACTTCAATATATACATTCATATATAAATTCAAATATTACTTCTCTAACCTATAAAGTCTTCATCATAACATTTCCATTTCAGTTAAATAAATTATAAATTCTCATTCCAGTTCAACTGTTTGATCACCTATTGATACTAAAATATCTAAATTTATATATTTAACATATAAAATACTAGATATTTTCTACGACATGATAGCTTTCCTTCGCACATTAGATATTTTTATGCTAGCTTTCCTTCGCAAAATAGATATTTTTAAAGTGACGCATGTCTATTAATACACCTCATTTGCCACAATTAAACTTCATAATTTATTTTAAACACTCCATAAGAATACAAGAAAAATTATAATTTCTCTTCTACTTTTAAAATTATCGGTTCTTTTTATTTACGTTGTTCTTAACTTACAAAATTAAACATTTTCATTACGTTCAAACTTGTCGTCATCTATTTTAAACATATAAAACACATAAACAATTCTAAGTTCTATTGTTTTAAATTAATTTCCTACTTGTAACTTTTAAGTATTTTAAACAAAAAATAACATTTAAAACAGAGTAAATACAATTTCAAATTTCACTGATTTCGTATTTTTGTTTTATTCCATGCAACAGTAACAAAACAATTAACTATTATGCGACATTAACACTTCTAGCTTTACCCCGTCCACACTCAAATAGCTTAACTAAGTATTCTAAATACTCTAACTATATACTTCAAATCGAATTGAACAATCAAAAAGCTTATTCTATAAATCTTCTATAAATAGCTGATCTCGATACTTCGCTTTTCATATCTGCAACTACAGAAACGTATTACAATTACGACTTGCACTTGCCAATACTTCTTCAAGTCTCATTCCAATTTTCTACCGGTAATTTTTTATATCTCAATTATACTATTTTTTTCTTCATTTCTTATTTTTAAGAAGAAGTTATAATTTCATATATTCATATATATAATGACACTATTTTATACTTTAACTTCATTTTGTTGCAACTTACAGATTTCAATCAATGGCTCCAACTCACAAATTTATCCCACAAATTACTACATCGAAGACAAACCGGTCTGCAAAGCTTATTGTTGTAGGAAAATAAGCACCAAAAGCTGCCCGAAACTCTATCGCTCGATATCAAAACCTTACTTTCATGGATTTGTAGGTAAGTATACATGAAGATTTACCAACTTTTAATGTATTATATATATTTTATGTTCTCATGTTCATCTTATTTTAACATTCAACAGGGTAACACAGTTACAGCTACAATGTATGATGCTAATACTACAGCCCTTGTTGACCAATTAATACTCGGTAAGACGTACATAATCTCAAATGCAACTGTCAAAAATAACAAAAGTGAATTAAAAACTGCACCTGAAGAAAAGATTTGGAGTATCACGGGGAAGAACAAAGGTTGAAGAGCTCAACAGAAATAACTTGGACTTCTTGTTTTTCTAAATATGAGCTCACTCCATTTCATGCACTAGAACATCATATGGACAACAACACAAACATATGTAAGAATTCTACCGTGTGAACTGTACACACAGTTTTTTCACGTGATGTTCCATAATATTTAACACATGCAAAATACATGACATATATTTTCTTTTATCCATGTAGATGTCATTGGTATTGCTATAGAAGTTCGACAAACAAGAATTATCCAGACTCATTTTGGTACTCAAGCCAGTCTTCAAGATGTCATATTGATAGATAAAGATTTTCAGATGGTGATATTAACTCTATGGGACACTTTCATTGAAAGAGAATGCGTAACTATTCTTCAAAACTTACCAACAAAACCTGTGGTATGAGCGATAAATCTTAAAGCTTCTTCTTTCAATAGTAATTGCAACTTCACCATACGCTTTCGTTTCAAATAATATAAACGAAAAAATAAACATAATAATTATTATTGTCTTCCTTCTACAAGCATCACACTCTATACTAAAATGAATAGCACCATTTTCATTAATGTTGAGTCATTAGATGTGGCAGCCTACAAAGAGTGTATTAAAACATATTTAAAATATTTTTTACCTTACTTTCTTCCTGCTAAAATATGACGGAATACTATATTTTACATTCTATGTATAATCGCATAATTATTTTTCACATGGAGTTAACTAATAATGAAAGTCTTGACTAACTTATGGATGGAAACTCATTAATTCCTATGAGCCCACCGAAGCTTTCGCCCCTTGCAGACAACAAATTCACATCTATTGCTGAATTACTGGGAGTCTACTTAGAGATTTCTTCTAGCTTAAATATACATAACATACATACTACCAACTATCCAAATACATTCTCCACTTGCCTATATTCACAATTAGATCATACTTTTTTTTTTCAACAGAAAATTTTTTATTGCATCAAAGCCCGTTGGATAATCATTACGACCCATCAGAAATTTTGGTATATATCCTGCACCAATTGTAAGAAAACGCCAACTGCAGACTTAGAACAAATTCATAAATGTCGTTTTTGTAAATACGAGCATGTAAAGGCTGAACCTCGATAAATCATATAGTTAAACATATATTTACATATCCACTAATTTTAATATCGTTTAAACAATAGAATGTAATTAATTCAAACTAATTTTATATCCAGAGCTAATGCTTTTGTTCAACTAAAAGACACAACGTATCATTTGGTGAGGCAGCAGAAGCTTTACTAGAAACCAATGTCAGTGCAATAATGGAACACTTCCAATAGGTAAATCTTGCACAATAACAGTTTTTACGAATAGTTGTTCAAACATATAAATATACTAACGACGTACATTACAACTATCGCAAAATCCAGATATAGTGATAAACAATCTCGGTCAAACCAATTGTGAAACGGAAATGCTGTTTTATCTTAACACTAGTCAAAAAAATTGAGATCCACCTGAGTACCGTTACGAAATTATTTTTATCTTAAACCTCACCCTATCAATTACTGATGCTAATTCCGCAGACACAATGACTGAATTAAATCTTTTAGCTATGACCAGTCATGATTCATCAAGTGAAATAATCGCCCCAACGTCGACGAAACAAATAAAACAGGGAAACACAAAATGTCTGTATCTTCTACAAAAAAATCTCTCTTCCAGGCACCAGTTAAAAATACCGAAACGAAATTGACCAAGAAAAAAAGAATTCTAAATCTCCTGATGACGCAGCCAATGTTCCAACTTTGCGAAAACAACATGAATCATGAAATTGTACCATGGACAGTTGTATAGTATTTTAAATAGAAAATATCCTCAAAATCAAACTACATCACGCAACAATGTTTTTGTTTTTCTTAAAAATCAATATGGTGCTACAAATATTTTGAAACTAATATCCAAATACAACTGATTGTATATTGTACTAATCATATATGAAACTTTTTTCCCCTGCTATTAAATAATGTTCAATTACTCATTATTTATTCTATCTTTTATTTGTCCTTCGTACTTAATTTTCTACGTAATTAAACATGCAATGCTTTAAATACTTTTACTATTTTATACATCTCGTTTCTTTCTTCAATATAACCTTCTCTCACAAAAATCAAACTACCAATATATATAAAATACTTTCTAAACAATTCATTTTCAATGTACCCAATTTCACGTTGCCACAATGTAATATTAATTTTTTTATCCTCAAAAAAAATTATATAACTTTAATATTTTCATTCAGTCAAAATTAACATAACAATCTATCAACGACCGCCTACGTTATTCTGGCACGTGTGACCGTTTGCAGATTAAATACATGGACATAAACACATAAATTTTACAATGTACATGAACTTGACAACTTGTTTTCCGTCCATACATAGTTTAAGATAGGTACTATTTTTGTGTAAGTAGAAAAAGTAGAGTTCAGGAATATTTCAAATATATTTAACAAAACGTAAAGTTCAAAAAATTATTTGAAATCAATCCCTCTCAAAACGGAAATTAATTTGTAAATAAATACGAGCTTTTCTAATTTGTATCAATGTTTTTGAATTATTAAATTAGAACGAAGTGAAATTATATTTCGTTTGGATAAAATGTAAACAACTGTTATCACCTAAATTTAATTAAATAGAATAATGAAATATTAATTTTTTTGCAAAACATAAAAAATAAATCAGTTTTCGGAGTAATACTTTGCACAAGTAGAGTTCAAGAATATTTCGAATATAATAAAAAGAAGTAGAGTTCAGAAAATTATTTGAAATTGATCCCTCCCATAACGGAAATTAATTTGTAAATAAATACGAGCTTTTCTAATATGTATCGATGTTTTTGAATTATTAAATTAAAAAGAAGTAAAATTATATTTTGCGTTCAAGAAACTATTTGAAATCGATCTATCTCAAAACAAAAATTAATTTGTAAATAAATACAAGTTTTTGTAATCTTTATCAATGTTTTTGACTTATTAAATTAGAAAGAAGTGAAATTATATTTGGTTTGGATAAAATGTAAACAAATGTTATCACCTAAATTTAATTAAATAGAATAATGAAATATTAATTTTTACGCAAAAAAAAAATTAAAACATAGTGCGGAGTAACTCCACACAAATGCGGAGCTGTCCACATTTGTGCGGAGCTGTACAATTCAAAAAAAAAAAAAGAATCTTTACATTTTTTAAAATATTGATTTATTTCTTATTCTTTTGCTCACAAATAAACATTTTATTATTCTACTCAATTAAATTTAGTTTATACAATTATACTTACCTTTTACCCAAACTAAATATAATTTCACTTACTTTTAATTTAATAAATTACTGATTTATTTTTTATTTTTTACAAAAAAAAAAATGAACTTTTCATTATTCTACTAAATTAAATTTAGCTGATAACATTTATTAACATTTCACCCAAATTAAATACCACTTATTTCTAATTACAAAAACATTGATGCAAATTACAAAAGCTCATATTCATTTACTAATTAATTGTAGTTGCATTTGTTGTGAACTAAACAAATGGAAATTATGTTTTGTAATTAATATAAATTCATTTTTTAAATAAATAAATATTTTGAACTTTATTATATTAATAAATAAATTATATAACCTTATCTCTTCCACCACACATTTCCTATCATTATCTCAATTTCCATCTTCTCTCCATCACTTATCTCAATTTCCATATTCTCTCCATCACGCTATCTTTCTCTGCAACACATCACCACCAACAAACAAATCACCACCATCACCTACTTCATCAACCAAAAGGTAAGAATTTTATCCCCACAATAAATTTAACACTAATATTATCCGAAAAGTGCGGATGGTGCCCACAAAGTGCGAACACAATGCTCGCACGGTGCCCGCACGCACGATGCCGACACCGTGCGGGCACAATGCTCACATGGTACGGCAGTGTCGACACCATGCGGGTGCGGGCACGATGCCCGCACCATGCGGACACCGTATTCGCACAGTTGAACACCGTGGCCGCACTCCTTGCACATTTTTTTTTCTTTTTTCCTATATATACACTGTGTAGTTCATTTTCCATATATTTTCGTGTAATTCACTCTCACTTAAGTAATATTTTATATTTTGTTTAGAATGTGTTTGGGACACATTCTTTTGAAAGAATGTATTATTGAATAGTAGATTGATGGAGAATGTGTGGTTAAAAATGAAAGAAAAGTTATTGATGTGATGGAAAATATTATTTTATGGAAGAATGTGTGGTTGAAAATGAGTAGAAGAATGAAAATGAAAAAAATAATGCCTACCAAACAGGGCCTTAGGCTGTAAAACAATATTTTGATCATTACACAATGGAAATAGTTCACGCAGTACATAATCAATCCTAGAGCACTAATTTTCAATCCAATTAATTTTTTTCATGCTTATATTATCTATATAGTTTCTCACACTTAATATGTTTTCCAACTTTCTTTTGTTGGTTATTTGTGTAGATGTCTTTGGAATATATATATAGTCTCCAAACCGATGATTTTCTGCTACAATAACTCGGTATCCAAATTATCATTATCTTAAAGATTTTGTGGAGCTTCTCGATGCAAATCACCAAGAGTCTTTAATATGTAGCATTTTTTACGGCTTTATATATGGAGTTATTTATAGACCGGAAGAAGAACAGCAGTTCAACAGTAAATTAATTCATGAATTTATAATCAAACTCGTCAATTATGGCAAAAACAACAAAATTTGGATAAAGTTTGATGACCAGTTAGCCCGCTTCGGTCTACAAGATTTTTGTCTCATCACCGACTTACCTTGCCACGAAATATTTATGAATCTTGACTTCAGTATTAATCGATTTCGAAATCAATACTTTAATGGTACGAAAAGAATTAGTATGTGAATGTTTTTTGAAGCATTCTAGCTATGTGAAGATCAAGAGGATAAATTCAAACTCGAGCTGGTGATGTTAGTAGAATGTGTTCTAAAACCTACTGGAAGATATATTAATTACATAACTCTATGTATGGTTGAACACCTTCACGACTTCCTTCAATATCCATGGGGCCATAGAGCACATTTTATTTTATTAAACTCGCTGTGAGAACCCCAACTGGAACGAGTACAGAGAATGCAAGAAAATGAACAAAACGAATGTAAATATTCATTACATGGATATCCACTTGCATCTCAGGTACTTTTCTCTTATTCTTTTACTACTCACCAATTTATATATAATTTATTTTTCTTGTATAAATCGTATATACCTAATATTTATTTTCAATTATCTTTCAATACTGGATATATGAAGCATTTCCACAGGTTGGCCTCAAATTTGAACACCGTAGACATAGAACCTTACAATGTCCAAGAATGCACAAGTGGAAGCGGAACAAAATATCGTCCGAAAAAATAGTTAAACAATTTTTGGATACACAAGAGATAATTTAATTGTTTACTTATATTCCTTTATTACATTACATTGTTCATTTAATTATATTTTTTTGTCCTTCCTCAAAACAAATTTATAATAGCTCATTAAAATATTTCATTACAATTACAGATTGAAGTGTTTGCAGTACTACAACCTACAGAGGAAGAATTGCAAACCCCAAAGTATGCAACTCTTTCGTTGTCACATGACAACTACCACAATATACTAGATGACATTGTAACTGGGGAATTGAATAATGTACTTCCACAAATCCTAGAAGACATTGATCACATACCAACTGGTCCTGGTACTTCAAGGACATCTATTTCAGTTGGAGCTGGGCCAAGTTCTAATTATATTGGCTCCAATTATGTAACTAGGGAAGAAATGGAACGTATGTTTTTAACATACATAGGCAGCATATCGTGTCAGATGTCTCGGGTTTATGCCAAAACTTAAAAACAAATATTGTTGAAGAATCTAGGAGACAAGAAAGCCATTACCAAACAATTTTTCAAAATAAAAAAGAATTGTTTGAACAACAACAGAAATAGCAGCAGGACCACTATCAGCTAATACAATCTAACATGCAGCCTATGGATATTCCAGGTTTGTGCGATACTTTGTTTAGTGCATGCATTTATGAGGAATCAAGAAGACAAGAAATGCAATACCAAACACTCCTTGAAAACCAAAAACAATTCTTCCAACAACAACAACAACAGTGGTAGGAAGAACACTACCAGGGCATTCAACCTAGCATGCAAGGCTATAATATTTAAGTTCAGTGTGATCTTACATTGACGAACAAAATGACAATATACTGAACAAATTACCTGACTGGGAATCAAATATGGAGGCTGTTATAGGTTCCCTTCAGCAAGATCTTTCTGTCCATAGGAACCTTGTTCTGAAGCACGCCTCAACATCTCAACAGGTTGAAGAAGTTACAAAACTGAAAAAAAAAACTAAAGGGAAAAAGATACAGTGTTCACCACCATCAACAAATTATCCTTTGGAAGACTATTCTATGGACAGATACACAACCGTTAAAGATTGGGTAACAAAGAATACATCAGGGTAACCACTCTAATTTTATTTCATTAGCTTAAATATTATTATTTTAATTTCATTTATTTGAAACTAAATGACATTATGTTATATAGCGCATATTGGGATGATGGATCTAACAATGTATACGGAAGAGATTTGATAAAAACTTTAATGGACACAACACAAAAAATATCACTACTTCAGTTAGTAAAATTCATTCATCATAATACATTTAATTCCATATATAATATATTTAATTTACATCTACTTATTCTATTAGAATCTTAATTTGGAGTTAAAATTGTCGTTGTAGCTCATCAACGACGATTCTACACCTATCTCAAATGACTTTGCAATTCTAGACTTCAGATATGAGAACGAGTGTACTAATCAAATGATGGTGCAAGTGGAAATCCGGGGAGGGGGTACCATTAGAAATTCAGGGGATTTAGCCACTTTACAACAACTAGTGTGTCCCCCGTGCGATGCACGGATATTGTACTAAAAAAATAAATTTATAAACGTTGAGATTAAATATTTCATTTGACTTAAAAATGATTATTGAGGTTGTTATAAAAGTATATGAAATAAGTATCATATATGCGTTACAATTGTCATAAAAAAATTAAATCGATGTTCCAACTACTACAAATTTTGGAAAAGTTACTTGAAAACACATTTATCGTTGAATTGTCTTGTCCGTCATCCTTATCGCAAATCAAAATCTTCAACCCTTTGTGATTTGTAACTCTAGACATAGCAACGTATAATTGACCATGGCTAAAAACTGATTTTTTCAAATACAAACCAACATGAGATAGCGATTGACCCTGATTTTTGTTGATTGTCATTGCGTATGATATAATAAGAGGAAATTATCTTTTGACGAAAAGAATACAAATTATACCTTAGAAATTTATTTTATACCATATTTATAATTCTTTTCTCACTTTCATATCCTAAATTTCAATCTGCAATTAACATGTTGCATTACATATGTTAATACCAGATCCACATTTAAAGTTTGGAATGTGATAGGAAAACTTACTTCACTGTCATGCGAAATGAACTCCAAGCTATATGTTTCATTCGGATTTGATATCTTTGGCAGCTCGTAAACACGGATAACACGCACTTTTAGCGCCCAATTAGTTTTCGTGACGTTGATATCTCGCACAAGATCAAATATCGGTGTCATATGCACTTATCTATCTTCGACGTGGTAGAAAAAGTGAAAAAATGTTAAAATCGTGAAACAAAAAAAAATGGTCATTAACAGATGTATTCGAAACAGAATTGCTAAAATGTCACCCGGACTGCGACTTGAACGATATACTCACAAAAATATTGCACCCGCAAAAATAATTCTCCCGAGACGAATAGAAAACGAAGTCTTCAAATTTCTTGTAAATGTGCTTGCATAAATCAAATTTGAAGTCTTTGTTTACACTGCTAAAATGATGAGCAATGAGGTAGAATGATGGATTTTGAAGTAAAATATTGACAAAATTGTAGTATTTCAAAATGGTTGCACGTCCTACTGAAAACGACATACTCTCGTTTATGTGCAAATCAAATTTAAAGGAAAAATAGAAATAATTAATACAGAACAACTTTTGTAACATTGGTTTACCTCATTTTACTATTAATAATTATTAATTACTTGGGCATCTAAATATCTACTGAGTTTCATAACTCAGAATTTTAATCCATGATTTGAGCTAACCATGGCTAACGGTCTTTGTTCAGTAATTTATATTTACTTGCACCATATTAACGTGGTATTTAACATGACACACATTTCACGAATACTGTTATAATAATAATAATAATAATAATAATAATAATAATAATAATAATAATAATAATAATAATAATCAAACATTAATTAAGTTTCAAAACCATAATAATAATGTAATTAGCACACACAAAACAACTTAAACGTTTAAAATGATAATAATCCAAAGAAATTTATATATAAAAGGCAGGTTATAGTGACTTTTCGATTTTCGAACATTTTTTTTTTTAAAAAAGAATGATTTAATGAACACAAAACTCAACAAATGAAATTGTTACTATCAATAAAAGCATGCTATAATGTTTGACTAATAGGTAGACGGACTTTAATTAGAATTCCATAAGAGGAAAGTACATTTTGGAGGGAAATTTTTTTTGACAGCACTTCTGTTTTTATATATATATAGATACGTAAATGGCAATTTACCAGTTGCTGGTCGTCCGTGAATAAGATGCAAATACCTATTAATTCCATGTTTGTACACACGCAACAATTGGTATCTCTTTCTTGTAAATATCCCCGAATGGAAATTCTAGATCTACGACTATAGCCACAACATTCACACACCAGAACAAATCAAGGCACATTCGAATGCAGTACTTGATTTAACTCAAGCATTGTTGTTGTCTCCAGAACTTTCTACTTATAGACACTATATAAGGAAAAAAACAAACAGATTAATGGAGGTAGACATCATACCATATCAGCCTTCTGCAAATAATGGGGTGAGTATTTAAACTATTTACTTCTTACTATAATATTTCGCTCTCTACTTAATTTAATTATACATTTATGATACTAATTTCATTTAACATAAAACCATTTCTTTCGTAGGCCAAATTGTGGAATTTTTTGCTCAAATATATAGAATGCTTCTTTCTAAGATATCTAATAGAATCAGTTTCTGCAGACAGGATGACTTTATACAGGCAAAAGATTGCAGCTGATTTTTGTTTTGATGAATACTTTTTGCGTTTTCATTGATCCTGATACTACTGGATAATCGTGTTTGAGAAAAAAAATGCTAACATTGGATTCATATTTAACAACACAGCTGAGGAAAATCTTATACTTATAAACACAAAGGTACATATAAATCAATTATCATTTATACTTGCGTACATGTTAAATGTTCACCTTTTGAACTACATTTCCAATTATGAATTTTTATTCATTGGACCATTTAATAATTAACTTAATAAATTGCTATTTGTAACTTCACTCTTCAAATTTCTGTAGTAGTAGTCACTTCAACAACTAAAAATGCTTTAAACTTATTTTATAATGATGTCCGAAGTAAAGCATGAGAACCTTGTTAAGGTGAGAGAGATGGATACAATTGTAATTTATTTGTTTCCAATGAACCATGCTGCTAAGATTTATTTTAAACAGGTCAGTATCGAAATAGATGCTTCAAATTTGTCTATTTATTAATTTCCAATATTTATTTTGCATTAAAAGAAACATCGTTTTGACGATTTATAATTCCAAACTGTTGTCAAAACCATCATCGCTGTTTATTACTAGCATGAATCATAAAGTGGTAATGCCCAAGGCGATGGTAGAGCTACAAAAAATTGACAATAGCAAGGTCACTATCCTATTCGGAAGTCAGACTGGTACTGCAAAAGGCTTTGCCAAGGTAAAAACTTCATTATGATCATTCAAAGTCTTGAATTGGGGTTTTCCACTTGTGGTTTTGGGTTTTTTGAATTGATTAAAATTGTGGTTTTGCAGTTACTGCAATGGAAAGAGGAAGACGATTTTATAGTATTTGGGATTGGATGGAAAGAAAAGCTCTGTTTAATTTGATGTAACCAAAAAACTCATGTTTCCTACTATAATTTTTTAGAAGAAGATAAAGTTTTGACCCCATCATTTCATTTAATTTAAAATTTTGATTTTCGAAATTGAGTTTTCTATTAAGTAATAGTAAAAGGATTAGCATTTAGTTTATATTAA
Source organism: Fraxinus americana (assembly GCA_035079005.1). Lineage (NCBI taxonomy): Eukaryota > Viridiplantae > Streptophyta > Magnoliopsida > Lamiales > Oleaceae > Fraxinus > Fraxinus americana. The sequence goes on from CM068711.1 coordinate 15,312,662, forward strand.
TTATCTTCAATATTCGAATTTAGGGATTGAAGATGAATCTGATTATGACAAACTATTCAATGTCAAGGATGATGGGATATGAACTTCTCAAAAACATCAAGGTTAGTGATTTTGGTATTGTTAATTCAAAAAAGAAGGTTTTAAATTTTTTCCTAATACTTATAATGTTTTTTAGCTATTCTTGGTTGATGTTGTTGGAAAATGAAGTTTCTTGATGTTTGTCTTCTTTACCTTTTTTAATCAGAGCTCATTGAAGCTATGGAAAATACATGTGGTGATTATGTCGTTTAATTGATTGGTAAACTAAATGTACTTTTTTTTTTTCGTTTGGAGCTAGAATTTAACTTTTATTTTGTCTGTTGAAACAAGACGAAAATGAGGATATGATTGTACATGTACTTCTATGAGTAAGTACTCCTTGCTAATTGAATTTAAATTATATCCCAAACCAGATATTGCAAGGCAAACTGTGAATTTATACAATAACTATGTCATTTTTTTATTTTTTTTTCTGACAATTTTGATTTCATCTGCTTTCTCTAAATCGGATTTTCTCACAAAAAATGTCTTCTTCTGCTGTATGTTTCTTCCACATTCTTTACCTCTACTATTGCTTCTTCTTTGCAAAACGAGAAAACACCTCTGAAGTAGTATAGAAATTGGACACTGGTATATTTCATATTTGCTTTCATGTAGAGTAATTTTGTTTCATAAAGAAACTTTTATATTTGTAGATTTTGAACGATTTTAGCTCCGCACAGCACAATAACTCAGAACGTCAAAAAATAGAGGTATTTTTTTTTACTCTCAATCGTGTACGCGCACACACGTACACGGTAATATTATAATTATAGTGTTTTTGTGCAGAAAATAAGGTGGAGAAGCCTCGGTTCAGTGCAGTATCAGTTTTGCGTTGTTTGAGAAAGTTGGAGTTCGACTGCAGTGAATTTCAGCTGTGATATGTTACTGGCGAACAAATGTATTTAGTTGGCTCTAATTATACTAGACAAGGTTCTGTGGCGTGAGTAATTATGTTTCACCTGTATTCCTTCCCACAAATCTAAGTTTGATGAGATTTATTTTGAATTTGATTCGAGATTTCCTTCTGAGTTTTTATTGTGAACCCAATATTTCACTAACAAGCATTACTGCCGATGGTTTCTTAGAGGAAAACCTAAGTTCATTTTTTGGGGTTTTTGCACATATTTATTATTTTTCTTATAATTTCGTGTCAGGTTAAGTGGATAGTTAAAGTCATAGGACGGTCATTTTCCAAAGTAGATAGCTGGAACTATTGACCTTTGAAATTACTTATTGTTTAATTGGATTGTGCAGGCCATAGAACATACATTTTCCAAAGTAAATAGCAGTAAAAGATTTTGGCTTTCGTGTTCATTGAGACGAAAGGGGTGGGCAGTCGGTTAACTTTTGGGATTACAAGTTTATGGTGTTTGAATTTTGATAAGATATATCATCAATATTTATTTGTACATAGAATCAGCTTATGAATGCTAACTGAATTCGATTAGAAAAATTAATGTTGTGAGATATACTGCATTAGGTAGTCTGGAATTAGAATTAGAAATAATTTCACTGAAGTGGGCTGATTATTTAATTTTGTTGATTGAACTGCTTAATTGAAACTTTTTATGCACATTCAATATTAATATTATGAAATTGTGTAGATTGATGTGATTCATTGCAAGCCTTTCAACACAGTATACATTCCGTGAGCGCATTGGTTCGACTATGCTTAGTGTTGTGCAAAGTCAAGTATCGTTCTATTTGATTCACAAAATATATGGATTAAACAAAAAATTATTTTCCTTCTCTTGAATCAAATGGGAGCTATGGAAATAAAGACATTTGAAGTTGTCCAGAACATTTTTTCTTTTTACCCAAAAATAGGCTTTGGCAACACTTAAAAGGTAACATTCATTGATTAAATGTTGCCAAAAGGGTCAATTGCAACGTTCGTGTGGGTGAATGTTGCGAAAAATGACATTTTGCAGCATTTTTCAAGTCAACGTTGCGAAAAGTGACATTTCGCAACGTTTTTGGAACGTTGAACTTTTACGTTGCGAAATGTCACTTTTCGCAACGTTTGTAAAAACGTTGCTAATAGTCATTTTTTTCCTTACATTCCTAAAAGTGTCAAAGCTTTGTTAAAAATTAAAAGCCCTAATTTCTCCTCCTCCTCCTCTCGTCCCCGCCTTCCTCCCTCACATACACACAGCGCCATTTCCAATACTGCACTCAGGCGACCTGCAAATCGAAGAGCCCGACCTGCAAATCAAAGAGCCCAATGTCACCTCCACAACCGCCTACTCTGTATTGCCGCCGTTCTTCCCCTCCTCATTGCGCCATCTACGTACTCTGGCCCTCCGACCCTGACCTCTCTATCGTCCACCCCCGCGTCGACGATCTGGTCGTGTCCGGGCTCACTTGAGTAATCTTTTCATCCACACACCTCAATGAGGCTCACTTCGGATCTGGTCGTGTCCGGGCTCGCAAATGTAAGTAATGTATAACTTCATTTTATTGTAATCTAAGTGTTTGATAAAATGTCTCACTGGTTTTTGCTTGTTTTGGAAATTTGTTTATGGTAATGTACGCAGATGAAGATGTTGATATTGTCTCAAATGCTAGTTGCACTACCAATTGTCTTGCCTAAAAATAATACCCTTGCACTCCCAGGTTGTTTGGAATTTGGGGATCTATATAAGCCCTGACTTGTTTTGATTTGGTTTTATATATTGGAGCGTTTTGATTTTCTGGAGTCAAATGGAGACTGATGGAGCTGGTGGTAGTGGAAGTGGTGCCGGCGGTTGTGTTGGAGTAGAAAGTGCTGGAAGTCTAGAGCAGGAGAAGAAGACTACACTAGAGGGAGAACAAAGGGTTAAGCGTAAAATGAAGACTCCTTATGAGTTGGAACTTCTTGAGAAAACCTATGCTAGTTAGTTTCATCCATTTCTCTTTTTATTGTTCATTTTTGTTTGATTTTATCCTGTGATATTTAGGTTCTGATTTTTGAACTATTTCAGTATTTTGAGCATATTTTAGGATTAAAATTAATGAGAATAAGTGTTTGATTTTATGCTCAGTGGAAACATATTCGCCCGAAGAGTTGAGAGCAGAGCTTTTAGTAAAATTAGGTCTCTCTGATCGGCAGCTACAGATGTGGTTCTGCTATAGAAGGTTAAAGGACCGAAAAGCCCCCACAGAGAAGCAGCAAACGAAGAAGGCCTCGCCAGCTGCAGTTGCAGGATCCTCTTGCAGGAGTGCAGATGAAATGGCTGTTAATAATGCTGAGGTGGAAAATGAACATGGCTCTGGTCTGAGTCTGTTTGGGAATTCGGATTTGATGCCCCGTCCACCACAGCAACAGAGAGTGGTTCAGAAATTTGGGACGGCGGTGCCAAGGATAACGGCAGAAATGTCTGTGATGAGGAGGTTCTATGAGCCACCTCTAACAATATCTAAGCAGAGGGCAATAGCATTTGTGGATGCACAGTTGGGGGAGCCAATGAGAGAGGATGGGCCAATTCTTGGAATGGAGTTTGATCCCTTGCCTCCTGGTGCATTTGGTGCACCAATTGGTATATTACTTGACCCAATTTAACTTTTTGTTATTTAAGAGTAAATGCAAAATTCTTTTAGGCACGGCCTGAATAGGGTATAGATTTACTATATGAAAACTAGTAATAATGTGATTGTTGTTCAGAGATTCATCGAGTGTTATCTTGTTTTCACATCTCTCGTGTGTAGTTGTTGTTAGATGTAATGTGCTTTCTTGAAAGGCTATACCACTGTTAGGAAATTATTGAGAACAATTACCCAAGGCCCAACCCACACCACCAGGCCCAAGTGAGGTTCCATCCTAAAACCAATTGGTAATGGGTGGAGTAGCCCACTTGGGTTATATGGTGGATTTACTTTCTTCCCACAACCGATGTGGGACTTGTTTGCCCCAATAATCCCTCCCTCAAACAAGGCTCACGAGGTAAATCACCACTCATCGAGATAATCCATCGTAGCCTGCACCCACTACGTTACCATGGATCTACCATCTCATGAGAATTTTTCACCACCTCGATTTATCTAGCCACACAACCTGGGCTCTGATACCACGTAAAGATTATAAAGACAGGAAATAGCTAAAGGGAAAGCAGAGATGAATTGAAGAAGCTGAATTGTATTACTCGATGAATCTCTGAACAACAATCACAACCTTATAAATACTAAAAAATGTCCTAAAAAATCTCAACCAACACCAACGTGTTTTATGAGTTTATTTGCTTAAATAAAAAACCACTAACTCTTAAATAAAAGGAAGATAACATCAGTTTCCTAAATAAATGGAAAATGTAAAACTAACTGGACTTATTCAGCAAAGACTAATTCAGCAACTTCCAACGTCCAGAATATGACAGTAAGTTTCACTAATTTGCTCGAATGCTAGTTGCACTACCAATTGTCTTGCCTAGAAATCGTTGTTCCTGCCTTAAAATAATATCATTGCACTCTGTATCAGGAAATCATTGTTCCTGCCCTAAAATAATATCCTTTTGAGGGACCAAAATCTCCTGAAGAAATGCTCACTATACTGCAGAGAGTGCTTGAAGAAAGTGCTCATGTTCTTGTTTCATCCAGGCTTGAAGCAGAAGAAAGAAGAAGAAAAAAGAGTCGTCAAAATCAATTGTTGATATTTGACTTTATTGCATAATCAATTTGCAGAGGCATCAAATAAAGAATATTGTATTTGTATGGCATGTGAAATTATCTTACTCTTTTTTAGATAGGTTGTGTTGTATCACATTCGAATTTTGTATTGATTCAAAAATTTATAATGAAATTATCAATTTTTATACAATTCCAAAATGTGTTCACAAAGTGTTATTTTTAATTTTCTAGATCAATTACCATAACTGTAAAAAAAAAAAAGGTGGTCTACGGCAACGTTTTTTAAACGTTGCCGTAGACTCTTTCGCAACGTTTAAAAAACGTTGCTAAAGACTCTTTCGCAACGTTTTTTAAACATTGCCATATCCCTTCCCTCTTTGGCAACACTGCACTTTGCAACATATGATAAAACGTTGTAAAAGGCCTTTTGCAGCGTTTTTTGGCCGCTGCAAAAGGCCTTTTTTGGTGTAGTGGCTTATAAGCCTAATTCAATCATTTGCCTTCCCTTATCTTTATTTCACTAATTCTAGAGGGAGAAGAAAGAACTCAAAAATAGATTTTCGTAAATCATAATGTACATGAGCAAGTATATGTGCATATTCAAATGGAGAAAGCAACATTGGTATTTCAAAGGTTTAAATATATTGCTTTCAATCAGCCACAACAAAAGGAAAGTGGGGAAAGGAAATTAGTTACTTTGCTGTCTAATACCTTTGTGCAATTATGTCAGGTCTCCAACAACATTAGATAGCATTAAGAAAGAAAAATAAGTTAAAATTTTGTCATTTACACTTGGGGGTCGACAATATATGCATTGCCTAAGGGTAATGTTTTGCCTATTTTTCACACTTCCATTTAGGCTTTTTCTGTGATCTCAACTTCTGCCTCAGGTTAGGAGAAGTTCAATTTTCTACCCAAAAATAATATCAAATGATAGCATAAAATTTATATTTATGTTTGGAAAAATTCAATGTCGAAGAGAATGTACATATGGCTTAATTCAAATTATTATGTGCCTCGTACTTAGAAACGGTGTTTAATATTCTGCTACCAAAATTATTGATTTGCAGAAACAAATATACTATTTGGATCTCCAATTGGAGTGGAATTCTCTTACTCTGTAGATTCTTCCGCTTATTATAGTGTAACCAAGCTGTACAAGGTTATTCCAAAGCATACGGCTTTCTGGATGTATATGATGATATCTATACAGACGGATCTTTTATATATCGTACAATGAAGTATAGCCCGTACATTGCACGGGCATAAAAACTAGTCTTTTTATAAAAGACATGAATTCAACTTCGCCTTATGTGGATATTATGTGTAAGTCCCGTAACTGTCAAGTCATCACGAATTGCAAGCATAATTGGAAAGTCATTTATGAATTTGGGGAAGAAAGGTGCGAGCTCGATCACGTGAAAGTACCCACACTCGACCTTGGACGGGGATGCCCCACACTCAACCACTTGGCCAAGTTCTCTAAGATCAACCACGCGCTTGAATGCGGGATGGGCCCAAACTCGGCCATGGGCTTCCAAGTCCAACCACTTTGTTCGAATCTCGAGCTGGGAATAATGACAGCTTATCTAGGGGTGGGCAAAAATTGATCGAACCCGACGAACCCGACCGACCCAAACCAACCCAACCGGGTTGGGTCGGTTTTTTTCCATTTTTTGGTGGGTTCGGTTTCTGGACAAGAAGAGTGGGTCAGGTCGGGTTGGGTTGCGGGTTAACCCATAAAACCCGAAAAAAACCACCCAACTTGACCCGCCAAAAAAAAAAAAGGTTTGATTCACAAGCGAAGTCACACACAGCCCAAACCCAAATCCCCTCCCTCTTCAACAGCAGGACTCCATTCCATTCACATTTCACACGATTCACTCATGACTCAACCTTAATTCCCTCCCTCTTCAAAATCAACAGCAGTCGCCACTCGCTCGTCGACCCCGTCGTCTTCTTCTTCTCTCTTTCCCACCAAAGGTATGGCAAGTTAATCCTCTCTCTTCACTAGCATTGTTTATTTGTTTTGCTTGATTTATTTTTTACATGTTCTACGGATTTGATTTTACAGCCTGTTGAGTTGTTTACGAATTATTTATTGTTATTGATTGCTGAATGTTGTTCTACGGATTTGTTTTCTTTATTGTTATTGATTGCTGAATGTTATTGATCGTCTTAGCCCCTGCCTCGTTCTTCTTCTTCTTCTCGTCATTCTTCTTCTTCTTCTCGCCCCTGCCCTCGTTCGTCGCCCCTACCCGTTTTTCTTAATTGATTATTGTTACTATTATTATTATATTGGTAGTAAGTAGTAACCATTTGCAAACACATTGGACCTGCAGGCTTTGAAGACTCCTAATTTTCCATCAACACAGGACTTCTTCTGCCTCAATCATGGACACAGACACAAACACAGCCACAGGTGCAATATTATTACTTTCTTGTATTGCATTAATACTTCCAAATTCCAATTAAATATATCTATTTGGTATTTTTGTAATGTTTGTGGTATATGCTGGTAGATACGGATGAATGTGAAGTACATAGCACAGAAGCTTCATCACACAACACAGATTTGCAAGCAAGTCTTCCTCCACGTGCACCGTCAACATTAGGTAAACGGAAATCTACTAGATTATCTTCATATGTTTGGGATCACTTTACACTATTGGGTTCAAGAGATGATTCGAATGTTAGGTGTAAATGTAACTATTGTGGAATAGATTATGCTTGTGGCAGTAAGAAGTGTGGTACTAGCACATTAGGCAATCATTTGATAAATAATTGTAAAAATTATCCAGGTAGATTGGTGGATAAGAAGCAAAGAATCCTATCTTTTGATTCTACAAAAGAGGGTGGTGGGAGTAATCTTATTGCTATTGGTTGAAGTAAAGAAGAATATAGAGTTGCATGTGCTTAGTATTTGCATTATTTTCGGGAAGACGATGGTGGTAGAAAGAGAGGTGGACCACCTTCAAGTTTAGATTGGAAAAATGGATCTGTATTTGTCAAGTTCCTTAAAAAAAAATTTAATGTCACTTTGACTTTTAGTGCTTCATTGCGCGTTAGCGCTTGTGCTTATCTTCATGAAATTTGTAATCTTGTAATGGAATTGGATGAATGGAGATTGATGTAGTTCGAAACTACAAACCAAACGATAATAAAGTGAAAACGCATTGATCTCTAAGAAAACTCACGCCTTTTCTTATTTCTTGAACAACCAAAAACCTACAATCGTTTGGAGAGCCTTAAATATGAAAGAAAACAGTTAACCTACTGGACCAACAGTCCGTAAATGGGCTGGGCTACAAAGCAAAACAAATAAACATTAAAATTAACGAACTACGAAACTTAAAATGCTGTTTTGACTAGGAAGACGACGTCAAATGCCCAAAATCCATCATATGTCACGGCCAAGCAATGAGTTCAATCCAAATCGTAACGAGCTTTCCGAAATGGGGTTATGAGCCCAAAACGGACACCGTATGCAAAAGTTATGCCACTTTCTTTGAGCGCCGACAATCCAGCTCCAAATATGCAATCGCATGTTCCTCCACATTAGCCTCATCATTCTCCCTGGGGTCAATGGGATTGGCCCTCGAATCAGAACTGGTAGCACCATCCTCTATGTTATCTCCATGGTAGGGTAAAAGATGTTTCACATTAAAGACATCAGAAGTCCGGATATGAGAAGGAAGGCGAAGGCGGTAGGCGTTGAGATTAATCTTCTCTGTAATTTCCACAGGACCAATGGTACGAGGTGATAACTTCGAATATTCATGGGAAGGTACTCGATCCTTGGTCAACGCTGCCCAAACATAATCCCCAACATCAAATTCAATAGGAAGCCGATGCCGATCAGCCGCCTCTTTATACTGGCGGTTGGACTCCAACAGATTAGCCCGAGTCTCCTCATGAACCTGCTGCAAACTACGAACAAAGTCAATCCCCATGTAAACGAATCTTAGAGGGCAGAGTCAACAAATCAACAGGATTGCGGGGCAGAATGCTATAAACAACTTGAAACGGACTGAAACCGGTGCTCCTGTTTCGAGCATGATTATAAGCAAACTCCGCATGGCTAAGCCGCTGATCCCAAGAACAAAGATTATCTCCAACTAGGCATCGCAACAAATCATCCAAAGAACAATTTACTACCTCCGTCTGTCCATCTGTTTGAGGGTGGTTAGCACTACTGAAATTAAGTGACGTGTTAACTGACTTCCATAAACTCTGCCAAAAATGACTGATGAACCTCGTGTCTCTGTCAGACACAATAGAAGTAGGAAAACCATGAAGACGATAAACCTCCCTGAAGAACAGTTGGGAAACCTTGACAGCGTCATTGGTACGCTTACAAGGAATGAAGTGTACCCTTTTGGAAAATCGATCCACGACCACAAAAATGGAGTCATGACCACGCTGTGTGTGCGGTAAACCCAAGACGAAATCCATGCTAATATCAGTCCACTGAACTGACGGTACTGGTAATGGACGATAAAGCCCAGCGTTTGTAGCCTTTCCTTTTGCCACATGACACACCCTGCACCACAATACAAACTTTTCCACTTCACGACGCATAGAAGGCCAATAAAAAGAGGTACTACTAAGAACTAACGTACGATCTCGGCCCACATGACCCTCACCATGAAACTTCTCGATCAACTTCAATCGTAAGCTGCAATCCAGTAAACACAACTGAACACCCCGAAACACATAACCGTCTTCTAATAAAAAATGAGGATAAGGTCCTTGCATTAAACTATGGAAAATTAGGCCAAAAGACGAATCATCAGCATAAAGGGAGGCAAAAGTTTCAAACCCCGTGACTGCCAACTGTAGACGTGCTAACAATCCATGTCGTCGATTGAGCGCATCTGCCACACGATTAGATGAACCAGCCTGGTGTTTGATGACAAAGTTGAACTGCTACAAAAGGCAATCGATGATGCATGACGGGCAAACACTGAATCCTGACTAGACAAATGCTTGAGGGCCTCATGATTACTGTATAAAATAAACTTCCACTGAAATAGATAATGCCGCCAATGGCGTATAGCCTGAACAACTGCATAAAGCTCTACGTCATAAGTGCTATATCGCCCACGAGCCCCTACTAATTTCTGATTGAAATAAGCCACCGGTTTCCCTTCTTGACTGAGAACAGCCCCTATGCCCAATTTGGAGGCATCGCAATGTAAGGCGAAAGGCTTTGTGAAATCAGGTAATACAAGTATCGGAGGTGAAGTCAAGCGCTCCTTAATAACCACAAACGCCTCCTCAGCCTCGGGAGTCCAGTGAAACTTGCTCTCTTTCATGCAATCAGTAATGGGAGACATGATGGTGCTAAAGTGTTGAATAAATCGTCGATAAAAGGACGCCAAACCATGGAAACTCCGTACATCAGAAACTGATTTAGGCTGGGGCCACTGTCGGATAGCATCAATCTTAGCCGAATCCACTACAACCCCACTGGCTGACACAACATACCCCAAAAACAGCACACTATCGGTATAGAAAACGTACTTGTTACTGGCTGCGAAGAACTGTTCCCTGCATAAAACAACAATGACATCCCTTAAGTGTACACCATGAGACTCCTCGGATCCACTATACACCAATATGCCATCGAAGTATACGACTACACACTTACCAACAAAAGGGCGAAGGGCTTGGTTCATCACTTGCACGAACGTGCTCGGTGCATTGGATAAATCGAATGGTATAACCAACCACTCAAATAATCCCTCTCGTGTTTTAAACGCTGTCTTCCACTCATCACCAGGGCGAATTCTGATCTGATGATATCCGCTTTTCAAATCCAGTTTGGTAAATACCGTTGCTCCTGCCAACTGGTCCAGTAAGTCATCTAACCACGGCATCGAAAAATGATATCGAACTGTTATTTTGTTGATAGCTCGGCTATCTATACACATCCGGTAACTACCATCTTTCTTTGGCACTAGAAGCGCAGGGATTGCACACGGGCTAAGGCTTTCTTTGATATACCCCTTCTGCACCAACTTCTCTACTTGTCTGTAATACTCCGAAATTTTATGCTCGTTTAATTTGCTCATTTAATTGTTTTAGGATAGTAGTGTAACTTTTCAAATTTTATTTGGCCAAACTATTAGTGACTACTACATTTTCATGTTTTGGTTAAATATATAAGCTAGCATGAGGTGGTTAAAAATTTAAGCAAGCATGTGGTGTTATCTTTGTAGTAACAAGCAAGCATGTGGTGTTATCTTTATAGTAACAAGCAAGCATGAGGTGTTTTAGGCAAGCATGTGGTGTTGGAGGAAAGCATGAGGTGTAGGAAGCAAGCATGAGGTGTTTAATTCTAAGTTTTATGTGATATAGAGTGCTAGCATGCATGCAGATTTTTGAGAAATTCAGCCCACGTGTATGCACTCATTTAACTTGGTAATTAATCACCTTTCCACCTTAATTTGACCATAGACTTCTTGCCTATAAATAGTTAAGAATTTTCCCAGCAAAGGTCTTTGCAACCTGAATTATATTTGCAACAAAGAGTAAGGTCCAGCGGGAAGAAAAACATCTAGTACACATTTCAGTCAATTTCTCCAAGTGTTACGGTAAGATACTTAATTTCTATGCTCAAATGGTAGGATTTCATGATAATACTTATGCTTAAGCTATGCATGAGAACCATAATATGAAAGTGGTGGATAAGTCCACGAAGTTAGATATCTATTTATGCCTTAGGACAAGTCCGAAGGGCACCGGCAAGCCGGGATGTGCAAGTATGTGTTTGAATGCTTTCTTTTGTGTAGTATTAACATGTCAAATGCGAGCATGGTATCTTACTGAGTATTCTTTATACTCATAGTATTTATACTAAACTTTCAGATTCTTGATCATTGAGTTGAGTTGGTGGAAGTTAGTCGGCCTACTTGATGATGGGACAAGGTTATCTTGTATCAAAACTTCATTTTCGTACGTTTCGTTCAAATACTGTTTTTCGTGTGATATTAGATATAAACCAGTATAATACCTGATGTAATATGGTACTGGAATTAAGTTTTGTAAGCACATCGTTCATGTTACGCTGAGAGGTACGCGTAAAGACCCTTTTTACTACGACGGTAAAAGAGGCAGAAACTGGGCAGGTTTTTAGGGTCAGTTCAAAATGAAATTACGAACTCTAAAAACTTCTATTTGAGACTCTAAAAATACTCCCATGTTTCTCTTTGAGTTGTCTTAATATGAGAACAAGAATCACTCAATTTGGATGTCTGTAGCCGGAGATATAAATTTTTAAGTGTCGGAGGGTCAATCTGAAATTTCTGTGCAGTACCTCACTGCTTTTAATGAAAAGTCCATATCATATGATCTTGAAAACTCTCCATATTTTAACCTGGAAAAATTCTTGGAAATATCTTTCAAATGCCACAAATTTCATAGGAAACGGAGTTGGGGTGAATTTTATAAAAATGTTTGAACTGGCTGCCCAAACTAGCCGTAACAGCACCACGTCCGCATATGAAAAGAATAATTTCAAGTCAGCATGCACTCCTGATGGCCATTAAACTTTCGAGAGATATTTTATTATAAATTAAAAATAGATTTCCGGTGTGCATTACATTTTACTTAAGAGTTTTTACATGTAACAAATGCTGAAGTTATTACGTTAGTACGTGACATTCGAAGCTTAAGTTTGGGGTGTCACATTGTCTTCTCAACTCCTCATGTTCGGCAGGGCTCATTCGATAATGTGGGCGGTTTGGTAGTGATGCACCAGGTATCAGATCAATTTGGTATTGTATATCCCACAAAGGAGGAAGACACTGAGGAAGGTCCTCTGGAAAGACATCATGAAACTCGAATATTAAGGCGGCAGCTTTGGGGTGAAGACCCGCCCCCTCGGCTGCCATAGGAACTGCCGACACTCCCGTCGCCTCAGTTCCCACCAGCAACAACACAATACCTTCCGCCAACATCTCACGCACAAACAAAGATCGGGAAAGTAAATTGCTACTGTCCCCTGCCGACGAGACATAATGAGCATCCTTGGAGGGTAGTAGTATAATTTTCTTATCCGAAAAGGTGAACGTATACGCGTTACACACATCCCTATCAAACTGCCATGGACGTCCTAACAAAAGATGACATGCGTCCATAGGCACCACATCATACCAAACACTATCACGATACACACTGCCAATATAAAAAGGAACCAGCACACGTCTAGTAACACAGATCTCATTACCTCGTCTCAACCATGCCAGGCTATATGGAGTAGGATGGGGTTCGAATCCCAACTTCAGTTTCTGTACAGCCACTTCTGATATCACGTTCTCGCAGCTGCCCGAATCAATGATGAACTTACACACTTTCAGTGGTACATGTAGACAGAAATATGTTATTGCGCTGCAAATCCTCAGACGACCCCTTAGGCGTAAGGTACACCTGTCGCACCACCAAAAGAGGACCCGTGTCACCTGTATGCACTACTTCAGCTTCTTCTTCCCCATTTGCCACATGGACATGTTTTTCGAAATAGGTGTGTGCTGCCTCTCCTATCAACAAACCAGGATGTGGTTGTCCTTGCGAAGGGCACTCCCTCTTCAAATGACTAACGCTACCACAACCAAAACACTGAATACCACGCCCTCGTCCACCAAAAGGAGCCCAACCATTCGGGTTTGCACCTGGGGAACCGCTAACCAAATGTTCCGATCAACGCCCCGACCGCCAATTATGGAGGATTGAGACGGACCAGATGTGGGGTTTGGGGCGAATGGTCGACCCCCACCTCCAGATGGACCACCAGAATTAATTACTGCAAAACGACGGATTTGTTGATTTTCAGCCTAGAGTGCGCGCTGGTAAGCCTCTGAAATAGACACCGGCGAAAACATATTAAGAACATCCTGCAAATTCAACTGCAACCCACCAATGTAGCGTGCCACCAACTGATCCTCTGATTCTCCCACGTCATTACGTGCTATCAGCTGATAAAATTCTGTGGAATAAACATCGACAGATCGGTTGCCCTGCCTTAAATTTTGTAATCGCTGATACAAGGTCCTAGTATAATTAAAAGGAAGAAACGCCACTTTCCAATTTTTTTTATCTTTTCCCACAACTGAATTTTTGACTTGCCCTGCCAGATCCGGTTCTGCTTCAGTTGCTGCCACCAAGTAGCAGTACGACCACGCAAACGCGTCGCTACCAATAGTACCCTTTTATCGTGAGGCACTTCTTTGTAAACTAAGATCTCCTCCACAGCCGCTAGCCAATCAAGGAATTCATCCACCTCTATCCTACCATGATATTCAGGAATATCAATCTTGATTCCAGATTCCCAACGTTGAAACGTATCCCACACACGAGGAGATTGTACGCGAACGCCACGTACAGCTGATAATGTCTCCTCTTCTGACCTCTCGCCCGAATCATACCCGTCTTCCCCGTCATTTGCGGGATCACGACGTGGAGGTGCAGGAGGTGGTCCGTTCTGCACGACCTCCGTCGCCCAAGTCATGAACTAATCAAACCGAACTGTCAACGCGTCGATCTGATTACACAGATCTGCAACTTCATCAATCTGGCCACCACGACCAGCACGTCCTCTTCCACGAACCATGCTCTGATGCCAACTAATGTAGTTCGAAACTACAAACCAAACAATAATAAAGTGAAAACAGATTGCTCTCTAAGAAAACTCACGTCTTTTCTTATTTCTTGAACAACCAAAAACCTACAATCGTTTAGAGAGCCTTAAATATGAAAGAAAACAATTAACCTACTGGGCCAACAGTTCGTAAATGGGTTGGGCTACAAAGCAAAACAAATAAATATTAAAATTAACGAATTACGAAACTTAAAATGTTGTTTTGACTAGGAAGACGACGTCAAATGCCCAAAATCCATCATATATCACGGCCAAGCAATGAGTTCAATCCAAATCGTCACGAGCTTTTTGAAATGCGGTTATGGGTCCAAAACGGACACCGTATGCAAAAGTTATGCTACTTTCTTTGAGCGCCGACAATCCAAACGCTCCAAATATGCAATCACCTGTTCCTCCACACTAGCCTCATCAGAGATTAAGTGGCAATATTCTATTAGGTGAAATGGGGACTAACATGAAAAAGAAGTTCGAAAAGTATTGGGGTAAAATAGAAAATGTAAATCAGTTGTTGTTGTTTGCTACTATTCTTGATCCAAGATACAAAATGGATTATTTTGAATACTGTTTTAGTGATCTATACAGGAATGGGGAAGTTGTTAGTATCATGATGAAATCTTTGAAAGTCAATCTAATGCATATTTATGAGTGGTATGTGGCTCATGAAGGTGTTCATGGAAGTAATCAAATATCTACTCATGAGTCTTTGAGTTCTTTCAATACAGATAATGATAGTTCTTCTTCTATGAGTGATACTCGCTTTCTAGATTTATGAAAAAACAAGCAGTTAAAGATTGTTAACTTAATTAATTTTTTTTTTTGTAGAATTAGAATCAATAAATTCAAAACTGAATGAAGATGATGAAGGGCAAAAGAGTTAAAAAGTTTCCAGGATGTTAATGTGCTACTGTGGTTCGTTTTCATGAAATGTGTAATCGTTTTAATGAAATTGTAATAATTTTTTTATAATTATTTTGATGAATATTTGATGGATTGTACTATTTTAAGTTTCAAGTTTATTGACATTGGATGACTATATTAATGCTACGCTAAGCTATAAATTGGATGATTTTAATATTTGTACGACAAGTCATCCCGAATCGACCAACCCAACCCAACCCGACAACCACATAATTGGGTTGGATTGGGTTGAGTTGGGTTTCAAGATTTCGAACAAACCGACAATATTGGATTGGGTTTGGGTTGGGTTGGGGCAAATAGCAACCCAACCCAACCCACGCCCACCCCATCATAGAATCTAGTGACATTATTTGCAATTAAGTAAAAAGTTGAGGATGTCTGGTGCTAAAAAAGATTGAAGGTAGATTAGTAATAGATTACAAAGGTTAGGGATGAAAATGCAAATTTCCTTTTTTTTTTTAAATAAGAGAGACCAAGAAGGTTTAAGAGGGGTTTGAGAAACTGAAGCAATGGCAGACCTCTTTTGAGCACCTTAACGCTCAAACCCTAGCTACACTCCCACCTCCGCATAGCCCCACAACATGTCTCCCCCGAACTCTCAGGAATTCGAACCCGAAATACAGCCCGCCCGCCCACCCGAAATCCAAGAAAAAGAAACGGCGACGGAACAAGTTTCAGAAGAATCAATTAATGAAAGGAATAGTATTAAAGAGGAGGAGGAGGAGGAGGAGGGAGAATGTGGATTTTGTTTATTCATGAAAGGGGGCGGCTGTAAAGACACTTTTATAGAATGGGAGAAGTGTATTGAGGAGGGTGAGAAGAATAAAGAGGACATTGTGGAGAAGTGTTTTCAGGCGACTGCTGCTTTGAAGAAGTGTATGGAAGCTCATGACGATTACTATGCCCCGATTTTGCAGGCGGAGAAGGCGGCTGAGGAGGAGGCTGCAAAGGAATTGGAGAAAGAGGGATTGAGTAGCAAGGAAGGCGGTGGGGAAGAATCCGGGTTGCAAAAAAAGGAGGAAACTTTTGAGAGGGCTGAGAAAAAGGAAGGATCTTGATTTGGGAGAATTGAGAAGATCGAGCTGTTTAGAATTCACACGTTCATTTTACAGATGGAAATTTTGAAGCTTTTGGAGAATGTTCTTGAGGTAAATTAAAGAAAAACGCTAGGCCAACTGGCCAAGGATAGTTTAATTGAAATTGCTAATGTTCTAGAATAAATGTTGATTTTAATGTATTTGGCCCCCACATTTTTTGTTTTCCAAACTTAGTGATCGGTTGTGATGTAGTAAGCTGTGGTTTCTTGACATTGAATTGAACTTGACAGAATTCTCTATTTTTGTTTGGTTTATGGTTATTAGAAAGTTGAATCTGATTCTAAACACTAGTTTTTTCCCCCCAATTGGGGGCTATGCCAAAGCTTCTCAGAAATTATGTTGGGGCTATATATTTCGCCCCAACTCCACATCCAACTTTAAAGAGAAGATAACGATTTTGGGAATTTAGTGATTACAGCTATAAATTTTGGAATATTATCGTGTTAGTCTTTGACTGATTACCTTGATAATATTTTTAACAATGTGTTTAGCGAATGTGACAAAAGTCTTCTGGTATAATTCTTCAAGGCTTATAAGATCATTATTTTGTTTTTGCTAATCTAGTAATCTCTGCATCCATCAATTGATAAAGCCCGGTAGGCTACTGTTGACTATCAAACAAAGAGTAACAGAATAAGATGTGCTTGAACTTGATCGATGTCTGCAACTTGAGGGGTCCACACACATGCATGGACACACTTGTTGTTAAGAAGAAACCTTTTGAATTAGTTTTCAATTTTTGAAAAGAGAGAGAGAGAGAGAGAGAGAGAGAGAGAGAGAGAAGAGGGAATGGAATAGGAGGTAAACTTAGTTGTATTAGAGATTGATCTAGAAGCCAACAATCATTCTTTCTATAGAAAGTATGAAGTACTTATTTACATGTTTGTACACAGTTACATAGGAAAAAAATTTACTTAGTGTTTGTTTGATTTTGCTAAAAATCAGTTTTTAGTATATTTTGATAAAAGTTGATGAAATTTATGGTTGAAATGTTGATAAAAGTTGTGGATCCCATCAAATGTGTTGTTAAAATTAATTGTTGACTTTGCTCTGATTTTTATCAACTTTTTAAGCAAAACCAAAAAAAGTGTTAATATCGGTTAAATGTTTTCAAAGTATGGAACTCTGAGAAGATGATATTCAATTTAAGAGAAAGGCGTCCCTTAATCCTGCAATACCATGGTCAATTTGAGGAAGCACTTTTGGGACATTGGAAAAAGCAGTTAGCAAATACCTTAACTTGCCAAAGATTTCCAGTTGCCTGATATGTGACTGCTGAGATCGCTGCACTTCTGCATCTAAGAAGTTTTATGCAAAAGAAATCTTCCTGTCTCTTTTGTGAATATCAAGTTTTTAATTTCCAAAAATGAAAATCTGTAAACCATAAATGTGAAGAGGGTAAAGAATACTTAATTGAATTTAACTGGATAAAAAGTGTCGATGTGGTGTTATAGAAGATATCTGCTTTCAACTATTGCTTTTGAATTATTATGTTGCTGAGCATTGATTACTTTTTTTACTTCTGAGCATTTTATATATGTGCATGTAATATAATAGGAGCTAAACCTTTCTTTATGGAGAGATAAATTGTTTGTGGAGATTCGCTTATATCTGCTTTTTTCATTATTGATTGTTAAAATTCTGCGTGAAGATATTGTTCTTGCTCCATTACCGTAACTTTCAGCCATAGAAATTCCCCAGTTCAATTAATGTTGCTGATTTGAGGAAGCATTAATAATTAAATGTCTATTTCTCATTAGTATACTGCAATTTGATATCCAATTCTTAATCTTATGCTGCTATGTTATTGACTTGGGCTATTCCTTGTGTATTCGTTTCCTATCGCCAATATCCCGATTTCCTGTCATAATATTTATAAGCATGTCTGCAGCATAAAATTTTGAGTTTCGGACGTGCAACTTGGTGGAATGTGGAGATGAATTTGGTATTTCTATCAAATTGTTTGTGTCGTGATTGTCAAACTGTAGCAGTGTCTTTAGACAGTTTTAGTGAGCAGTTCATTTGTGATGCTTGTAGTAATGAGGAAAACTTGTACTCTTGTAAAAAGCATCATCAGTGCAAAATGTTATTCAAATTGGGATAATTTCATCTTCATCTAGTGGTGTCAACTGTCATAGTGGGTCGGGCTGTGATCTGCCTGCCTGACTTTGAGGGCAGCTTTGTACGGCTTGGCACTATGGCCTGCATGCATGCATGCGTGTGCCTCACAAAATTGTGGTGTACAGGGCTTGGACCAGACCATCTCAGGCCTGTTATTGGATTGTGTTGGGCTTGTCTTCAAGCAGCTATCCGGACCATTGAAAGACATCATCTTTGTGAGTTCGTAAATCCAACTTCGCCCTGATCATCTCATATGCCATTGATCACAATTAGTTAGCTTTTTTCATGTAATGTTTGGCACACTAGCATTACTGAATTAGACAAGATTAAAGATGTGATACGGGATAATTTATCACCTAGTACTTGTAGATGTTCATGAGGAATCAAAAAGCTACAGTAAATCTGCAACAATTATAACATCCGGAAACAACTTACGTAGCCGTTAGAATTGAATTTATTGGCTGAAAGTAAGTTTTTTTTATTTGGAGACCTAATTAGATGTTGACCAATAGTGTAGGACCATAGAACAATTTCTTTTACACATGAGGATTTTTCCTTGGCTAAATCTTAGTAATATAATTACATGATTGATTTAAATATTGTATGTCAATTAACCTAAGTAATTGGTGAATTATTATAATTAGATAAACTTTCATTTATTAAAATTAGAAATATTATTTATGCTTGTGTAATTAGCAATCTAATATTTTTATATGGTATATAGAATATTTATTTTGACATAATTTAAATCAAATGTTTAATTATATGGCAATAACTTATTAGTAGCAATTATATATTTATTAATATAGTTAATTGGGTAATTTGTTGAGTGATTGATTACACTATATGGAAAAACGTGATGTATTAATAAGAGAATAAATGTTTGTACCAAAATAGGTAATACAGTCAAACCTTAGAGACCCCTATATATACCACTGCATATTACTTACACTCACACATAACTAAACTTGTACTTTACACCTTTCTTTCGTTTAACTCATCTTCTACATATACTTTCTCCTTACAAAGTTTTGCACGTACGGTGTCCAAGGAATTTTGGAGTGAAAGTCTAACAAGACGATTTCCTTCATTTACTTTGATCTTTTTCCATACAATTGTAAGTGTAGTAGTACGAATTGTTATTTCATTATTTAAATTATGGAAATTTATGTTATGAATATGATGTTACAGAAATCCAAGTTATTATTATGATAAGAGTCATATATGTGTAAGTTCAAAGGACCGGCGTTTAGTGGCGCTACGTGCAGGAATTATAGTCACGAAATTCGAATTTTAATTCTCTGTGACTCCATATGTATGTTATGATTTTCCATATTTAAATATGAGATAAAATTCGTTGTTACTCATTTACTAGTATTTATGTCTCATATATATATGTTAAAATTTTTATAGGTAACTAAAAAGGTGGGTTTGAGGTGATAGTGATTGTGCTTGCGTGGGTGAAAAATAAAGAATAAATTATGTAGTTAAGAATTTTAATAATATTCATTGTATTTCTTTTAAAACTAATTTTAAATCCTCGCATGTTAAGAAAACATATCCTATTTTTTTTTCTTTTGTTTATGAAAGTACTCTTTTATGGTACATGTATAATGATTCCAAAGATAAAATTTGGGTTGTTACAACAATACTTTTCCAATACTGCTAGAACTGTTATTGCAAATCCAATTGCAAAGAGAAGCTGCATTTCAGAAATCTCAAAGCCCAGAAACCCAAGATCCACAAGATAAAGAAACGGTGGAAGAAATTTCTGAAGAATCAAATAATGAAGGGGATGGTATTGAAGAAGAAGAGAAGGGTGAAGGTGAGGTAAAGACACATTTACAGAATGGGAGATATGTATTGAGGAGAGTGAGAAGAATACAGAGGACATTGTGAAGTATTTTTTTTCAGGCCATTGTTGCTTTTAAGATATGTTTGGAAGTTCATGCCGATTACTACACCCCAATTTTGCAGGCTAAGAAGGCAGCTGAAGAGGAGGCTGCAAAGGAATTGAAGAAAACAAAGAGAGATTGAGTAGCAAGGAAGGCTGTGGGGAAGAATCTGGTTTGGGAAAAGGAGGAAACTTTTGATGTGGCTGAGCAAAAGGTAGGGTCTTGATTTGGGAGAATCGAGGAGATCGAGCTGTTTAGATTCATACGTTGATTTTACAGATCAGAGAATGTTCTTGAGGTAGATTAATCGAAAACTAGTGAGTTGCTGGTAGAAATAGGTATAATTCTGAATAATTTTATTTGATCTAAATGTTTTTGAATGTATTCTTTTGGGGTTTTTATTTAGTGACAATTCTGAGCCTGTTATCATAATTTACACTTACTTTACACAAAATATATGTCGAGCATGTTTTCGAGCTTGTGAGTTATGTTGTATGTGGCTTCGGTAATTTCGGTTATACATTAATAGTGATTAAAAGATGCAATGCACTTATATTGTGAAAGTGGTAAAATGGGATTGAGGAGAACTGAAACTGTAGAATGTAAAAATAAGTTATTCGATTCAGGATGTTGAGCTGAATGTGGTTAGTTTTTTGATGAAATCCGCAAAGGTGATTTAATTGCCAGGCCAAGGCTTGTTTAATTGTTTGAATTAATTGTTTTTGTTCTAGAATAATTGTTGAATTTAGCAATCACATTTTTTATTTTCTAAGTTAGGAACTGATTGTGATTTATTAGGCTGTATTATCATGGCGTGAATCGAATTTGACAGATTCTCCTTTGTTTGTTCAGTTCATGGTTAATAGAAAGTTAAAAGACATTTTTCGATCTCATTTGCCCCAGTCAGATTCTAAACACTACAAGTTCTTCCTATATGCTGCCATCTTCCAGTCAATGACAATGCTGAGGCTTTTCTGAGATCTATGCAGGGGCTAAAGACCCTTCCCACCTCCATATCCAATTTTGAAAAACTCGAAAAGAATGGGAAACAGAAAATTTATGGGAATTTGGAGAATATGGCTATGGATTTTGGCATATTATTATTGTTTTCTAACAAGCTCTTTGACTAATCTTCTTGATAAAAAAAAACAGGTATTTGCCATTGTGGCTATAGGTAACGATCTTCTGGTTGAATACTTCAAATCTTATAAATTGTATGTCTTATGTGATTATATAAGTGGAGATAAATTGTTTTTGGAGATTTGTCATTATCCTGCTTGGAGAAATTGAATGGTCCTTTGAGAAAGTTGGATGGGAAAACATAAGTGACTTTGAATCTATATGGTCTAAATTAAATATTTTGAAAGATACTGACTGTTGATTATCAAATTTCGAGATATTTGAATCTCTCTCTCTTCTTGTTTATATATACTGTAATGCACCAAATAGTCATTTTTTATTGTTAAAAGTCTCTGTGCATTGGTACCAGCATGTCTTTGATGATGGATCTCATTCAACTATAGCTGCTGTAGAACTTGTTGAAGATACTCTTCTAGCACCATTGCCATTACTTACAGGCGTAGAGAGTCCCCTGATTTGCTTCAGTTATGTGCAGTCTTTTCTACTGGTGATGTTGCTGAAGAGCTATAGTCATCTAGTGAAGCATATCATTATTGTCGACTTAATGTTAAGAGCATTTATAAATTGACTTATTTACTTAGAGGCTTTGATTTGAAATTTTTGTAGTGAAAAGTTTGGAGCATACCCTTTTTGTAAAAGGCCTACTCGATCAGGTCAAGCTAACGAAAAATCCATATATTGTTTATTTATGTTCAATAAATCTACTAAACAATGCATACAAAAGCTGGTTTACAAGGTTTCTTTTACGAATATCTTGAGTAGATTGGCAGTGGCTACTTAGTCGAAGTAGCTTGGAATGAATCGTGTTAGATCAAAGAATGACCAAAGCTTTGTGCCATGATTCGAGGTTCCTATTCTTCCATTGTCTTCATTCATTTAGAGCGAAATTGCCATGCCCAAGAAAGTTCCACCTCTTTCTAGAGAAAAGAACATTTTTCCTTCTTTATGTACGACTCCTTGTGTGTGTGTGTGTGTGTGTGTGTGTGTGTGTGTGTGAAAGGGTTTAAATACAGTGTCTAGACGTTACAAGTACATTGAAATATTATTTATGAAACTCGAACAAGGTAAAACCACCACCAACCAATCTACATTCTACATGACGTTGGAAGATTTTATTTACGAAGGTTCACCAAACACTCAACTCAGTCATAGTTTCTCACAAATTGTCTCTTGAGCTTATCATCCATTTCTGCAAGAATAATATTTTACGTGAAAGTAGGGTCTACTGATTAATTGTCGCAGTGCCCAACTTTATTGGACAAGTAATTAGTGGACATCTCTGTTACCTATATCTAGATTGGTGTTACATAATATATTTCCACAATATTCTATATGTATCTTTAAGATCGAGGCTGTGTCTGGTACAGCTTAACTTTCCAAAAAAATCCCTTTTTGTACCGTTACTTTTGAATTCAGCCGCCTTTGTTGAATGTTTGTCTCACATGTGGGCCATGCTAGTTGAAAAAAACGGTCACATTTCTGATCAAAATCTGTATAAAGTTGCCAACAGACACGCTCCGAGTATGAAATTTTATTTACTCATGTCCTTCATTACGAGCTGATGCGGACATCATCGAGATTTATTTTATTGTTATTGGACTTTATTATTTGTGTTTCGTATTATTGGGCTTGTTTTAGCGGGTTGGCCCAAGCCCTTAAAATTAGGTTATTTTCTGCTATTTATTAGGTTTTCATTGTAGTTGATTTCAGTTGATGATTAATTAAAATTGAGATTGGCCGTAGCCACGTTTTCTCTTCCCCTCTTTCTTCACGGCTTCTTCTCTTCCCCTTCTTTTTATTGCTTTTCTCCCTTTGATTCTACATCAAATTGGTATCAGAGCCGAACCTGTGTTCTTTGATCAAGACGCTGCAGAGATTTGGCTACCGGTGTTTTAACAAATCTGTCATCTCCTCCAAATTACCAAACATAGCCGGTTCCACCTTCAACTTCCCTGAATCACAGTAGAGACCCGCTGTGTTACAATTACCACCACCACAACACATAGACAATACATAGCCACTACTAAAGTTCCAATACAAACAATACATACACCACAAATTTCCAAAACCCGAACTGTATCACCAACCTACCTCCCAGCCGCCGACACCCAGATCTTACCAGCTGCATCCAATCAGCCGAACCCACAGCCACCCACAAACCGCTTGCTGCAACACCACCGTCTACCAAAAAAATATATATATATATACAGCCACCGCCCGTAGCGACAACAGCAGAAGAAAGAGAAGAAATAGATAGCAAGACAGACGAGAACCGAAGGGAAAAGGAAGAGCCACCGTCAACAATCCACGACCGACATTGTAGCTGCCATATCGAACGCCGAATCACAAAATCAAGCCCTGGACGCGAAATTGACCTCGGTTTGGTTTTTGTTCAGTGTCACTTATCTAGTAATTGGGCTTTGATTTGGGCCGTCTTGTTATTTATTTTAATTTTCAATTTGGGCCCTGTTTATTAATTTGTTTGAATTTCATTTCGGGCCCAACTTATTAAATTGTTTTAGTTGAGTTCAAAAAAAAAAAAAAAAGAGCCTGTTTTGATTTGGTACTCTCTTTTAGAAAAAAAAAAAAAAAGTATTTTTGTCAATTGGGCCTCAGTTTGTGCCTAGTTAGTCTTGCCTCTGGGCCTCGATTTGGGCCCCTATTTTATTATACTGTGTAATTTGTTTTAGTTGAAAAAAAAAAGAGCAAAAAAACAAACAAAAAAATCTAACATTTTGTAGGTAATTCTCTTTCATCTGTTGATTGGCGCAATTACTTCAGCAGCAAAACGTGAGCTACTGTTTCTTGTCTCTGGAGATTAATTTCTGGGTGCTCATTTGCTTCGACGGATAACAGGGACGCTACTATTCTTCTCTCTAGCTTTACAGTACTGTGTCATTATAAAATTGCGTTAATTAAGTTTTTGTGTTGCTATTGTTCCTCATTTACCTACAAATTTACGTCACTAAACCCATAATTGTGTTATTCACCCATTTTTATCCTACTTAGTTAAGCCCTAGCCATATTATACCCTCAATTATTTTACACGATTGAATTGCTGTTAGTATTTGACATTTGCTTTATTATTTTACATAGATCAGCGGTAGTAGTTTGCCATATTTAGATCTACATAATCCCATACAAAAAAAAAAAAAAATCGATTTGTTCATTGATCTCTCTATACACTTCATTTAGCTGGTAGTGCATTACATGCAGTTGCGTAGTGGTCGCCTTGTCACATCTAGTTCTCGTAACCTGACCATGGACCCAACTCAATTTGACGCCATCACTCGTCAATTAGCACAACTTGTCACTAGCCAACAACAGTTACAAACTGAGGTAGCAGCTACTCGTGAGGAAACTAGAGACTTAGCTGCTAGGTTGTCCACCCTTGAACATACCCCGCATTCGACTGAAGTTGAGAACTCTGACGCATCTAGTAATAGGGGTTATCGTCGTCCCCAAGGTGTCCGACAACATGTTAGGCACAACCGTAGGGACGGACATCACGTTCGGGAACGGGAGCGAGAACATCACCGTCATGATACTCAATCTCCTCCTCGTCACGATGAACGTCTCTTCAGAAACATTAAACTGGATGCCCCAACCTTTGATGGCTGTTTAGACCCTCGGGTATTTACTCAATGGGTTAGAGATATGGACCGATTCTTCGCTTGGTATGGAGTCCCAGAAGACCGGAGAGTTCAGTTTGCTAGTCTGAAGCTAACCGGCACCGCTCAACTCTTTTGGGAAAGTGTTGAGGATCTCCTGGAGCGTCGTCATGCTCCTCCTGTTGGGAGTTGGGATGAAATGAAGCGTCGCCTTCAAGAGAAGTATCTACCTCATTCGTATAAGGGTCATTTGTTGGATCAATGGAATGCCCTCACGCAAGGCACTCGACCAGTGACTGAGTACGTTACTCAGTTTGATGAATTTCGAATGAGATGTCAGGTCGTTGAGGATGAAGCCATGACCTTAAGCAGGTTTCGGCAAGGCCTCAGAGATGACCTTAAACGTGAGCTTGTCCTTCGAGGCATTGCTACTCTTGACCATGCCTATGCTTTCGTCCGAGATTACGAGTTAGTTACTAGGACTCCGTTTAGAAGTCGTAGTGACAACCGTACCCCTATTTCTTCAGCATCCAGTTCTGCAGCGTCCACTGCGCACCAAAAGTCTATCATAGGGCCTTCCCCATCTAAGGGTCCTCTTGTAGGAGAAAATAAAGGTAGGGGTCCAGAAATTCCAAGGACGTCATCCCGCTTGCAATGTTTTAATTGTAAGGGTTTCGGTCACATTTCTTCTAACTGCCCAAGTCGAGCCCTAGTTCTGGAAGAACGTGAGAGTAGAGAGGATGGTGTATTGGAGGATCAAGTTTACGAACCTAAGTTTGAAGAGTTTGAGGACTTGGATGATAATGAAGATACCTTCTTAGGTTGTATTCGAACCCTTTCGGTGGACTTAGAGTCAAGGCCACTTATCCCAGACACGTCGAGATTGGGTGTTGTACGTTGTACCCTGACTCAACCCAAAAATGCTGACGATTGGCGACGTCATGCCATTTTCCACACTTACATCAAGATCAATAATAAAGGATGTAAAGTCATAGTGGATAGTGGTAGTTGCATTAATGCGGTGTCGATGACTACTGTAACCCGTCTGGGGTTGCAATCTGTACCTCACCCTCAGCCATATAGTGTCTCTTGGGTTGATACTTCCTCAATAGCTGTAAAGGAACGTTGTCTGGTGCCTATTCAGTTTCTCGAGTATAAAGATCATATATGGTGTGACGTCATTCCCATGGATGTCGGTCACGTCATTCTTGGTCGGCCTTGGTTGTTCGATTTAGATGTAACCATTTATGGGCGATCCAATTCATGCTCGTTCGTATTTAATGGTAAGAAGATCCACCTTAACCCTCTACCACCAAGACCTGTTGGCTCACATGAAACAAAGAAAAGTGGGGAACGAAAGGGATTACACATCATTAATCCTACAGAGTTCGAACGCACACTTGTGGGCGATTCGGTTGTGTTTGCCTTGGTTGTCCTGGAAATCCCATCTAGTTCCCCGTCCGTAGCCCCTCCTGAAGCCCAGGCGATCATTCAAGAGTTCCAGGATGTGTTCCCCGATGACCTACCTGACGAATTACCTCCTTTACGAGACATCCAACATGCCATAGACTTGGTCCCGGGAGCGTCGCTCCCAAATCTGCCTCATTATAGGATGAATCCTACTGAACACGCTGAACTAAAGAGGCAAGTGGATGAACTCCTTCACAAAGGATTCATCCGTGAGAGTTTAAGTCCTTGTGCCGTGCCGGCGCTGTTGACCCCTAAGAAAGATGGCTCTTGGAGGATGTGCGTAGATAGTCGTGCCATCAATAGGATCACGGTAAAATATCGCTTTCCTATTCCTAGGCTTGACGACATGTTGGATATGATGGTTGGTGCTACGATATTTTCCAAAATTGATTTAAAGAGTGGGTATCACCAGATTAGGATCCGCCCAGGTGATGAGTGGAAGACCGCTTTTAAAACAAAAGATGGTCTTTATGAGTGGTTAGTTATGCCTTTCGGTCTAACTAACGCTCCGAGCACTTTTATGCGAGCAATGACGCAAACTCTTCGTCCTTTCATGGGTAAGTTCCTTGTTGTCTACTTTGACGACATTCTCGTCTATAGTACAACGAAGGAACAACATCGAGATCATCTCCAGCAAGTTTGTTCTGCCCTCCGGGCAACAAAATTGTATGCTAATGTCAAGAAATGTTCACTCTTCACCGATAGCGTTGTTTTCTTAGGCTTCATTGTATCATCTATGGGGGTATCTGCCGATCCAGCCAAAATTCAAGCGATCGTTGATTGGCCTGAGCCTAAGACTTTGCATGATGTCAGGAGTTTTCATGGCCTCGCAACCTTTTACCGTCGTTTCATCAAGGGGTTTAGCACAATCATGGCTCCCATTACGGAGTGTATGAAGAAGGGAGAGTTTTATTGGACCCATGAAGCAACTAAAGCTTTTAAACTAGTTAAGAGACGGATGACGGAAGCTCCTGTCATGCGCCTTCCTGACTTCACCAAGGTTTTTGAAGTTGAGTGTGATGCCTCCGGGGTCGGCATCGGGGGAGTCCTTAGTCAGGAACGCCACCCTGTCGCTTATTTCAGTGAGAAGTTGAACGACGCCAAACAACGGTACTCGACTTATGATAAGGAATTGTATGCAGTTGTGCAGGCTCTGCGATATTGGCGTCATTATTTGCTACCCCAAGAATTTGTTCTTTATTCAGACCATGAGGCGCTTCGTTATCTCACCTCCCAGAAGAGATTGAATTCTAGGCACGGTCGCTGGGTTGAGTACTTACAGGCCTATTCTTTTGTTTTAAAACATAAGAAAGGTGTTGAAAACCAGGCGGCTGATGCATTAAGTCGTCGTATCTCCCTTCTATCAATCATGAACGTTAAAGTAATAGGTTTTGAACGGCTTAAGGAAGAGTACGAAACTTGTCCTGACTTTAAGGTTATCTTTCTTGATTTGCAAAATGGACAATCGGATACTGTGGACGGTTTTCGCCTTGAGGAAGGTTATCTTTTTCGAGCTAATAAATTGTGCATCCCTCGCACTTCGGTGCGAGATTTCATAGTTTGGGAAATTCATGCAGGAGGTTTAGCCGGTCACTTTGGGCGAGATAAGACCATAGAGGAGATTGAACGTCAATTCTATTGGCCTAGTTTGAAGAAAGATGTGGCCAAGATAGTTAGCACTTGTAACACCTGTCAGTTGGCCAAACAAAAGAGGCAAAACACTGGCCTCTACACACCTCTCCCCGTTCCTGATTGCCCTTGGCAAGATGTGAGCATGGACTTTGTGTTAGGGCTTCCACGCACTCGAAGAAACACGACTCCATTTTTGTGGTAGTGGATCGCTTTTCCAAGATGGCTCATTTTATCCCTTGTAGCAAAACTTCAGATGCATCTAGGGTTGCCACATTGTACTTTAATGAGATTGTTAAATTGTATGGCCTCCCTAAATCCATCGTGTCAGATAGGGATGTTAGGTTCACTAGTCACTTTTGGAGAACGCTGTGGCACAAAATGGGTACAAAGTTAAAATTCTCTACTGCCTATCATCCGCAGACTGACGGTCAAACGGAAGTGGTTAATCGTAGTCTTGGTAATTTACTAAGGTGTCTAGTCCAAGAAAATCTTAGAAATTGGGATTTAATTCTTCCTACAGCTCAAATTGCATATAACAGTTCCATGAATCGGTCGTTAGGTAGGAGTCCATTTGAAGTTGTTCATGGTTTTAAGCCTAGGAAGCCTTTAGATCTCATCCCAATGTCCCCACATGATAGAGTGTCTATGTCAGCTGAAGCATTTGCACAACATCTTCATGACTTGCATATTGAGATCAATAAACAACTTGAAGCTAGTAACGCATCTTATAAACTTCGAGCTGATTTACATAAGAGACATGTTGATTTTAATATTGGGGATTATGTCATGATCCGAATTCGACCAGAGCGGCGCCTACATGGACCCGCCTCTAAATTGCAAGCTCGTAGCGCTGGTCCTTTTAAAATTTTAAAGCAAGTTGGCCCAAATGCTTATGTTGTTGACCTTCCGCCACATCTTGGCTACCACCATACTTTCAATGTTGAGGATTTAGTTGCTTATAAAGGTCATTTCAATGCCTCTGATGATCCTTTCTTGCCTCCATCTGTGGACCTTGACCCGGAATCTGTTGCTACTTCTAACCCATTGCCATTCGTCCCAGCACACAAAGATAAAATTGATGCTATTTTAGATGAACAGATTGTGTTGACTAAAGGTGGGGATGTTCAGCGCTTCCTTGTTCGTTGGGTTGATCGGCCTGAGTCTGACTGCACATGGATTACTAGAGAGACACTACAGCAGCTTGATCCAGACTTATTGGAGCTCTATCGAAGTCAGCAGGATCTTCATTTGCCCAGTTCTCCTTCCACGCATCCAGGGGACGTTGGTGGGGACACCAGATCCCGACCACCGCTAACACGCTTTTATCGACGTCGGAGGAAGCTCGTCCAACCCCTGAGCTTATGGTTGGGCGATTGATTGCAGCCTTTTTCTACCTATCCGCTCGACGGGGTCGAGTTTTCTTCTACCCCGGGAGAGTTGATGCGGACATCATCGAGATTTATTTTATTGTTATTGGACTTTATTATTTGTGTTTCGTATTATTGGGCTTGTTTTAGCGGGTTGGCCCAAGCCCTTAAAATTAGGTTATTTTCTGCTATTTATTAGGTTTTCATTGTAGTTGATTTCAGTTGATGATTAATTAAAATTGAGATTGGCCGTAGCCACGTTTTCTCTTCCCCTCTTTCTTCACGGCTTCTTCTCTTCCCCTTCTTTTTATTGCTTTTCTCCCTTTGATTCTACATCACGAGCTTTTTACACATGCTTCTGGAGCTACTCGGTTAGCTACGGCACTTGGCGCATTACCCCAACGGTGCCCGAACATTTGACAATCCCAAATGTATATAACTAATTTAACTTCCCTCAACTTAAATTCTGCTCACAAATCCTATAGCTAGTTCTAACAGGTCATTCGTCAATGATCAACTAACATATTAGACGAGACTATACAAAATTACGTGATAAATTTTATAAAATATTGCAGAAGAACTAGGTTTACATGAGGAATCAAATAGCTGCAGCAAATCTCCAATAATTCTTTCTGAGTACTACTAGTACTTTTATTGCAAATCCAAGTTGAATCTAAAAAGGACCCTACTCTACAAACTACTATAAGATGCACATATTAAAGAAGCTTCTTCTCAAAGAAGTACTTCAAATGCCATAACTGAGTCCAGCCGCAGACAAGGAAATGGAAAGCAATAGAAAACTCAGTGTTGACACTTTCTAGTTTGTTGATTTGTTACTCCTGAATTTCTTCTTTCCTTGAGCAATCTTATTGTATGTGAGAAATTGTGTAAGTTTATTGGGCCTCATATGTGGTTCTCCTAATCTTGTTGGGCCGGTTCCTTTACCCACTTTTATATTACCCAAGTGGCACTCTCTTATTGGTAATCTTATGTTGACCCGGATTGTGTGTTTATTTGGGAGCATTCTCGACCCTTGGATTTTAATCCAAGGCTGGGCTTCATTCTTGGGCTTGATATTTTGGTGATATAACATTAGCTTCTAAAACACGACATTTCTCTCTTCTCCTTCCCTCCTCTCGACCCTGAACTCTCTGGTTCCTCTTCGTTTTTTTGGGGGTTTTCTGTGTGGTGAAAACCGGTGAGTTAGAGTGTGATACCTTGGGGCTTCTTGGCCTGAAACAGTGGCTAGAATATTGGCATCCTTCTCTAAGTCGTTTTGGTAGAATCAAGGCCGTTTGGGAGATCTTCGATCGATGACCAAACCGATTCCTCACCTGGGATTTTCTATTGTTCTCTTTCTCTCTGGATGGTGGATTGCAAGCATGGTTGGAACTGTTCCTGAGCCTAAAAGCTTCGACCATTGAAGAGGAAGGGGTGCTCACGGGCTCGACCAAAAGGAAGGGAAGCAGTACTGCAAAAAGGGGAGTTTCTGTCCCGTTTATTAAGCTCTAAATTTCTGTCCATTTCATGTTCTGTTCAGTTCTGAGGCTTTGATTTTCAGTTCCTAGGGTTTATGCATATTCTGTTAATG
This sequence comes from Fraxinus americana, assembly GCA_035079005.1. NCBI lineage: Eukaryota > Viridiplantae > Streptophyta > Magnoliopsida > Lamiales > Oleaceae > Fraxinus > Fraxinus americana. Next base: position 15,343,848 of record CM068711.1, read on the forward strand.
CTATGGGAATAATTTGATTGCCATTGGTATAAGATTGATTGCTTATTGACAATGCTGATTTCTGAGATTAATATTGAATTGCCATAGTGTATAAGTTGCTGGAACGCTGCTATTGTTTAGAATCTGATATTATGGGCATGTTTATACTGTGTATAGTGGTGTCAATGGGCCGAGCCGAGCCGGCTCGGCCCATTGTCTCACGAGCGAGCACGAGCCGAGCTCGTGGCTCGTTGGTAACGAGCCGAGCTTGAGCTCGGCTCGTTACCATTTGGGCGAGCTCGGCTCGTGCCCGAGCTCGCCGAAAGCGAGCAGCTCGGCTCGCCGGCTCGCATACTTTTTTTTTTTTTAAATAACGCTACTAGTACTACAACTACAAGTCTATTTTTTTTAATATATATTTTTCAAAACATTTATCGGGGCTCGTCAAAAGTCAAAACATTTATAATTTTTAAAATAGTAAATATACATTTATTTAAAAAAAAAAAAGATAAACCCTCCTCCTTTATCCGGGCTTGGGACCGGCTACTTCAATTTCGTGTAGGCGGAGTTAAAATTGTACACGAAAAATTTTTTACGTATACAATTTTTTTTTAAAAATTATAAATATATGAAAATAAAATTTTGTAATGAATGTATTGAAATTAAATATCACTTACTTGATTACATGCAATTTTGGCATATTTATGTTGAATTCGATAATTAGCGTCTTCCAAATCCTTCACGCACATTAACGCTTCCAAAATACCTTCTTTTAGTCGACTTCGAATATCAGAGAGAACCCTCTTCCCTGCACTAAAAGCAGACTCCGAAGCTACAGTGCTAACCGGAGGTGTTAGTAGATCTTTTGCAATTGCAGAAACAATTGGTCATCGACGTTTATTATTTCGCCAGAATTCGATTACATCTTCTGAACTTTTCTTAACTGATTTATTACTAGGCATAGTATAACGAAAGTAATCAATTAATTCAGATGGCAACGCATTTGGACTACTACTCGAAGTTTGAGTACATGCAGTGGAACACATACTACTACTAGAGGAACCATATGCATATGCAGTTGAATCATATCTAATTGAGTCTATGTTTTCTAATAAATTAATTACTTCAGCGTCATCATCGTTTATATTAGTGGGAGGAGGAGTAGGTACACGAGTAACTTGTGTACCTATTCTTGAAGCATATAATTCATACATCTCAGTTAACGTTTGTTCCAAATTCCTATAAGTAATAGGCATATTAAAAGTTAAAGCATTTGAAATTTGGTCAATTATAAATTTAGTACCCGATAAATTATATCGGGGGTCTATGACGCATGCTAAACGAAATAACATAGGTAATTCTTCCCAATATTTTCTAAATTTTAATTCCATAGCATATATAACCGCATGAAAATCAAGATCATTTTGATATCTATTAAAAGCCCTAGCAGTTATATAAAGACGTTCAAGAACCATGCAACTAGTTGGATAATAAACACCAGACAATATATTCGTAGACGTATAAAAACTTTCCAAAAATTTCTTAATTTTAAAAACTGTATTCCAATCAGATTCATTTAAGATATCATCGTTGTCGTCTCTAATATGCCTACTGTTATAAAATTCAGTGATAAATGGTTCAAAACCTTCACAGGATTTTAATAATAAGTAAGTTGAATTCCACCTATGACCTACATCAGTAATAAAAGTTTTCGTATTAGAGTTCCCAACTTGTTCACAAAATTCTTCAAATGCTTGTTTTCTACTAGGTGTAATCGTAATATACATAAGTGCATTCCTAATTCGACTAATTTCGTTCTTCACATGTTTTAAACCGTCTTGTACAATTAAATTAAAAATATGGCACACACATCGAATATGGAATAAATAACTACCAAAATCGGGTTGAAGTACTCTATGCAATTTATCGATAACTACTTTATTTACAGAAGTATTGTCAAAAGTAAAAGAACGAATTTTACTCTCGTATTTATATTCTTTAATTATTAACATAATTGCATTAAATATAGTGTTAGCATTATGAGGATACTCGACAATTTTAAAAGCAATAATTTTTTTATGCATAACCCAAAGTGGATCTATATAGTGTGCAGTTGCAGCTATATAACCTCTCTTATTAATCCATTCCCATAAATCCGAAGTTAAAGATATGACACCCCCGTATTTTTCTAAATCCCCAATCAATAATTGCTTTGTATTAAGAAAATATTCAATTGTATTAGAACGAAGAGTATTTCGACTTACCCCAACGTACCTTGGTTGAAGATATTGTTTGACGTAGTTTACGAAATGTTCGTTGTCAACTATTGCTAGTGGCAGCTCCGCCGCGGCAACGAACTTCACCATTCCCTTTCGTGCTTCCTCCTCCGAATACATCCACGTAGAAAGTGGCGTAGTAGTAGCACCGGTTCTACTAGTACCAAACTGTAGTTGCGTTTGTCACGTTCAAGAAGCCCATGTTTGGCCGCACATGCTTTGTAATGACGGTTGAGGTGAGTGGTTCCAATGCCTTTTTGCCATGCCAGTCGTTGTTGACAGTATTTACATATTGCTTTCGTTTCTGGAAGTTCATCGATCACACGACCAGTGTTAACCAATTTGAAATGGTCCCAACATTTTGCCTGCTTCTTCCCCTTTCTCTTCCCTCTTGCATCGGGAATATTTAGTGCAGGTTCTTCATCTTGTTCCAAATCAATAGGAACACTAAGATCAACATCAACGTCATCCAAATCAATCGGATCGGCTTCACGAACGTCGAAATCGTCAATGTCTTCTAGAATTGGTAGTTGGTTGAGACTGGCAAATTCATTCCCAAATTGATTTTGAGTAGGTGTTTCGCCTTCCATACCGAACAAGTTTTCAACAAATGCACGTGGATCCATTTGTGAATTGTTGAAATAGAATGTAGAAATGTAGAAATGAGAAGTGAATGAAAATTATGTACTAGTGGCTAGTGTATAAAATGAGTTGTAAAATGAAGATAATAATGTAAAAAAAATGTAGAAGAGAATTATAGAATAAATGAATGATATATTGTTGATAATGATTTGTAAATTATAGAGTAGAGAGTATAGAATGAAAGTTTGGTGGGAAAAAAATGTTGTAATGGATTGGGTATTTATAGGAGAAGAATTGGAGAAAAGTAGAAAAAAAAAATTTTAAAATTCAGTGACCGTTTGGTCACTTGGTGACCAGAACGGTCACTGAAATCAGTGACCGTTCTGGTCACTTAATTTGAAGTTTTTTTTTTTTTTAATACTATATGGACTCGTCTTAGACGAGCCCAGGTGGGCTCGTCTCACTGCCGAGCGGGCTCGGCTCGTCTAGCCCACCAGCCCGCTCGACTCGGGCTCGAGCTCGTTTTTTGACAAGCCCGAGCAGCTCGTGGGCGTGAACAGTACGAGCCGAGCGGGCGAGCCGACGAGCCGCTCGACTCATTTGACACGACTAACTGTGTATTGATGCTTGTCTTAGGCTGTAATTCCCAACAAATTGCATGTTTCAACATACATCTAGAGAATTGACACGAGTTAGAAGGATTTGCTGACTCACCTCTCACGAAGATAAAACATCTTGTCATGAATGTATAGAACATTTTCTTCAGGTCTAAATCCATTAACTGGTGAGAAGCAAGTTACAATCAAAAATTAAAAAAGAAAAAAATAATAATAATAATGTAGCTAGATGATCATACATTTTGAATGATACAGGAGTTCTTGAACAACCACAAGGTTAGTAGAAAAACATCAAATGTAACATCTGGAACTTGAAAAATTAAATAAGATAACAATGAATCATTTGATCTATTGGAAAGTTAAAAATGAAATCAAAACTAATTTAGGTGCGCCAGCGATACAACTCTCTTTAAATATTTCAGCAAATAGTCTTGTAACTTCACGAGAGGGGGGAGGGGCGGGGGCGGGGTGCCTTCTCACAATGACCAGGCTCGGATCACAGTTTACAAAAAAATATATGAGGGTGTTTGGTGGATATTAAAATTAGATTTTTAGTAGATTGTGATAAAAGTTTTTGAAATGTGTAGTTGAAAAATTGTGATACCTATGAAAGATGTGGTTAATATTAATCGTTTGACTTTGACTTGAATGATAATCAGATTTTAATCCGGACCAAATATGGGCCCACTTTTAACACATTCTACTACATCGCTACACGAATTAAAATTTCTTTGGGCACACACAAGATATGCTATAATTACCAAAAATGTGGTTCTCAAAATCTATCACCTACGCTTATTGGATTATGTCCTCATTTTTTCTAATTTCATCCATTCTTGCCCAAACATGAATCTTAAAATTATCAATTTCGAAAGATTCATTTAATGATACAAAGTATAGTTGGTCTAATTTCTTGATTACATAGAATCTCTTTAGCATTTTTCCAGTCTTGTCCAAGCCACGCTTATCTTCTGCATTATCTACTCTTCTGAAGTCATCGTTCTTTATTCATAATGTAACAAAAAATATCTAAATTAGTCACTCTTTAGGACAATTCGACACTCTATAGTACAAAAGAACAAGAATAAACAGAAAACACAAGAATTTGGAAGAACGTTGAGTGCTTACTCCTATAGAACCTTTCTTCGCGACATTTGTCCAATCCTTGGCGTCAACCGTGGAAATCAATGATGATGGTAGCAGAAGGCTTATGCTCCGCTGCAAAAAAGAAAGCCAAATATTCACCTTCTTCCTTTGCTTGAAATGCAAATTGCCCCCTCATCCACAATGTCCGTGTGGTGGAAATAAGCATTGTCATATACCGACGACAAAATTAGGCATAACAAGTTAAAACCAAACCATTTCACCAACCACGAAGGCAAAAGAATACATAGAAGAACGAAAAGAAAGAAAGTAGAACCCGACAAAGATTAGACATAGTATCTATTTAGATAGGCTCGAATAACCCTTGAGAATGTATATATAACCCTATTTTGGTCTGATCCAAATAATTTTCAATTTTAAAACGAATTGAATCATAAACTATTAACTACCCCGACATATTGTGAGAATTCTGTAAAGGGTGTTCCTCATTAAGGTTAACCATGTGGTACTTTAATATACTTTCAAAATAATATGGCTCAAACACAGCATAACTAAGAAATTTTTAATTAAGGACTAGATTTGATTTCAGTTCAACCTTGAAGAAGCTTTTTAAAAAGCCCTGCTCTCACAATCAGTCAATATCCAAATGAGGGGTAAAATTTTGAAACTAATCGAGCCATATCCAGTGACGTTCAAAGTACATAAATAAACTTTTTAACGTTGAAAAGGCAAAATATTATTTTTTAAGATTTTGTGGTCAGAAACTAAAAAAAAAAAAAAAGAATTTGAGTTTGCGTGTAAAATTATTTTATTGAGAATATGTATGATTGAAAATGAATTTGAAAAAAATAATTTTAAAGAATGAAGTTCAAATAGGAACTAAATATACTAGGCCTGAAATCGATTCAATTAAAATAGCAATGATCACTTATCTTGAAATTCACATAAGAATAAGACTAAATTCGCGGTTAATTATATTAACGTCACAATTTTTAATATATGCTCCCATATTTAAATTGCAATGGAGGTCTTCAATTTTTTATCATTTGTACACTTATATCCCAACTTTTTTAGTCACATGCTAATCAGCGACCTTCAAACAAAATTAGCATATCTTGTCTCAAATCACGATTTTTATATTTTTTTTTTTGCTAACATGTATTGAAATTAGGGACAATTATTTTTGCGAAACTTTTATTTTGTTATTCATTTTAACTATTTACAAATATGAGAAACAGATAAGCCTTTTAATAAATTTTATGGACGAAAACCTTCATTACATACAAGATGTAAAAATTAAGAGAATGTTTGAGGATAAGACTGTAATGGAAAAAAAGTTAGAGATATAAGTGCAAAATTGAGCAAAAATTGATGACATTCAATGCTATTTAACAAGAATTGTAGCGTAAATATAATTATCCTAAATTCACACCACAAATGGAATATTCTGGAGCTAAAAGAGAATGAGATCACAAAATAAAATTAACTTATGTTTGTGGGGGGAAATTATTGAAAATACCCTTAATTCAACCATACCCTTTTCAAAATACCCATTTTTACTATTCAACCTTAAAACTACCTAAAACACCCTTAAAATAAAAAGTTTTAAAACAAGATATTTTAGTCCTTAAACTTTAAATCTAATTTTGGATTCGACAAAATTGTTTGCCCCTTGCAATAAAAAATTAACTTTTCTTCACCATCAACTCTTTCCACATATCTTGAGCCAAAAAATTTAATTAATAATTTTATTTTTGAATTAATTTGAATTAATTGTATTTTTACATTTTAGGTCACATAAAAATGGTATCAGAGCCCTATATCTTGAGGAATTAAAGACATTAGAGAATGGAAGATAATAACGAAATTTGCATAGGATGGTACGTTAACAATTCTACTGAATATTTAGATACTGATAGTTATATTCAATATCTTGTTAATAAATCAAGAAATTTGATTAATAAAATAAAAGACTCTGATAGTCTTAAAATAAAGAAAAAATTTGAAAAGAAAATTACTTTTCTTTTAATAGATTTTGATGAAGTTTTAGACGAAGACATAGGATATCTTGTTAAAATGCCTATTCTTATAGAAATGAAAACTTTACAAATAATACAAAGAGTTCTTAATAATGAAATTAGGAGAATTGAAGAAATAGATACCTAAGAATTATGGAAATTGAAAATTCAGAAAATTTAGAAATTGAAGTATACGAAGGAGTAGAAGGATATGCCTTAAAAGGAAAATTTGATTAGGAAAAATTTAGAAAAATTAATAGAGCAGAATTAAGTCTAAAACACCAGGAGAAAATAAATTATTTAATATTTTAGGATCAACCTTTAGAAGAAAAAAGTTAGTCATTAATAAATATCATAAAATAGAAAAAGCCATAGACATTAAACATACACAAGGAAAAATAAAATTAAATCTTATAACAAAAAGAAATGTCAGTGAATTCCTAGGAAAATTAAAACAAGAAAAACGAGATAAAATATCATATGTTTACCTTGCTGGAATACAAATAATAATAAAATCATGTTTTAAAGAAGAAATTAATAGTCCTATAATACTTAATCTACAAGATGAAAGATGTATAACTGCAGAAAATGGAAATTTAGGGATAGTAAAAGGAAACTTAGCCTATAAAAAATTAAAATTTACTTGTTATCCAAGATATTCTGTGCATATAAATGATAAAAATTTAGATGATTGTCTTAGTCTACATTTTAAGATGACTAATAAAATATTAAAAGACGATAATAAAGTTTTTACTATATTATATCAAGGATTGTATTGTTATACAAATAGTAATTATGGAAATATATATAAAGAAAAGTCTTTTATAGAAATTGACGAAGAATTTAGGGATATAGGAGAAGCAATCTTACTCAGAGAACAAGACATAGAAGAAATAGAAAATTTCGAGATAGGACATGACGATGCTATAAGTATTGATCAACTTATAATACCAAAACAAATAACATATAAAGAAAATAAAATAATTATTGGAAATAATACAGTAAGTCATAGTATTTCAAAAATAATACAAAATAAAAATAATAGTGTTTATGGAATCAAAGGAAAGTTTTTTAATGGAAATAAATGGATAAATGAAATTAAAATACTTATTGATACTGGAGCAAGTCAGAATCATATTTGCTCTCTTATTGATGAAGGAATTAAAAAGAAAAAAGTTGAACCTTATAGTTATAGAGATTTTGAAGGAAAAATAAACTCTTGACAAGTACAAATTAAATTAGGAAATTTATTATTAAGCATAGAATGTTATATTGATAATAATATGAATTTTGATGAACATCCAATATTATTAGGAAATTCATTTTTAAATAGTCTTGATAATTATAAAATAGACAAGGAAGGAATTCTTATTATACATCAAGAAATAACCACATATTGCCCTAAAGAAAAATGAGTAGAGAAATAAAATTTTCAATAAGTGTATATATACAAATAATTGTATTTGAATCAAAAATAACTACTTGTGCTCTAATTGATACAGGAGCTGAGATAACTGTCTTTAAAGAATTTTTATTACCAAAGTGGATAGAAAATAAATAACAATTAACTTTACAAGGAATAACTGGAGTAAGAGAATCTTTAAAATATAAAAATGAAAATATAGAAATTATAATAGGATCTAAAATAGTAACTATAAGAAATGTTTACCAATATAATATTAATGATTGTGATATTATTCTTGGAAATGACTTTCTACAACAGTTTAGTCAATATAGTCAAAATATTTATACTATTCAATTAAAAACACCATGTGGACATTTACTAAAAATTGCTAGAGAATTTAAACCATTCGAGTTCAAATTTTCAGTGGTGAAAAAATAGAATTTATACTAAAATTACTCAATTATTCAATCAAAACAATTACTCTTGATCAAATAAAAGATCTTTTAGCTAAAAATTATAATGAAAACCCACTTGAAAAATGGGAAAAATCAAAAACAACAGCTAAAATAGAACTATTAGAACCAACAATCATTATTAGAGTCAAACCTATGCTCTATAATCAAGAAGACAAAGAAGAATTTCAAGTACAAATTCAAGAACTTCTTAATCAAAAACTTATAAGAAGAAGTAATAGCCCTCATAGTAGCCCAACGTTTATGGTTAGAAATCATTCGGAGATAAAAAGAGGAAAACCTAGGATGGTAGTAAACTATAAAGAACTTAATAAAAACACTAAATTTGATGGATATTATCTACCAAATAAAGAAGTATTAATAAATATTGTCAAAAACAAAAAATATTATTCTAAATTTGATTGTAAATCTGGATTTTGGCAAATAAAACTAGAAGAAAATAGTATACCATTAACAGCATTTAGTACCCCTCAAGGACATTATGAATGGATAGTTATGCCATTTGGATTAAAAAATGCACCACAAATTTATCAAAGAAGAATGAATGAAGTTTTTAAAACCTATAATTTTCTTATTGTTTATGTTGATGATATACTTATTTGCTCAGAAACATATGAAGATCATCTTAAATATCTCAGAATTTTTGCTACACTTTGCTCAAAAGAAGGTATAATACTTAGTCAGAAAAAAGCAGAAGTAGCAAAACATGAAATTGAATTCTTAGGAATGATAATAAATAGTGATGGAATAAAATTGCAACCTCATATTTCAGAAAAAATAATTTTATTTCCTGATAAATTAGAAAATAAGCAACAAATTCAAAAGTTTTTGGGTTGTCTTAATTATGCTGAAAGATTTATAGAAAAACTTGCGTAAAAGAAATAAATTTCGTAAAACTATTAAGAAAATCAAATAAATTAGGTTGGAATGAAGAACATACTCTTTGTGTTAAAAATTTAAAAGAAAATTGTAGAAATTTACCTAAACTTAGACTTATGAAAAGGATAAATTAATAGTTCAAACCTATGCTTCGTATTTATATTGGAGTGTTTTATTAAAAACTGATTTAAATGAAATTTGCGGTATACTAGTGGAACATTTAATAATGTCAAGTAAATTATTCAACCAATGAGAAAGAATTATTGGCAGTTGTTAAAAGAATAAACAAATTTAAAATGTTTTTGTTACCCAAGGAATTTATTGTTCAAACCGATAATACACAACTTAATGGACTAGTAAATAATAAATTACCAAATTCAACCCAACATAGGAGATTACATAGATGGCAAGTGTTACTATCTTTTTATAATTTTAAATTTGAATATATTAAAGGAAAAGATAATTTATTTACCGATTTCTTGAGCAGAATCATGAATATGGAAAAGATTGAAGCATTTACAAAGGAATTACAAGATCTTCTAACGATTTTAATGCAGAGTTATCTTGCCGTTCAAGAAGACCATCTTGATAGTCGACAAACTTTGTTTGATTTAACAAGCAAAGTTGTTGAAAGTGGGAAAAAGATTAAAAAATTGAATGATCACAAAGAAAAGATAGTTGAAAAATTGTCAGAATGTTTAGACTTTTTGCAAATTGTAGTCGAGTATCCTCCTTTAAAAGGTGAATACAGCCGAAAGGCTAGTCACATCCCATTTCGGGAGATTAATACATCCACCTCGAGTGGAGAATCAAAATTTAAGAGAAATGACTCTCTTACCTCGCAAGAGGAAAAAGTCATAAAAAAGGGTCCACAACAACTACCCGTCAAGCATGGACAAATTGTTGGAAAAATTTACAAGTGGAAAAGGAGCCACCGAGTCTAGTACTCAAACATCCTTATCAAAAGGCCCATTGGAACAAATGTACCTACGTTATCAGTGAATTCCAAGAAGATAAAAAATCACCAATTGGTGACCTTAAATCACCAAAGGGAATAATTGCTACTCATCACATCAGAGCTAATCTACATCCAATGGAAAAGGAGTATTATGAATTCTCAAAATGGGTATATAATTTCAGAGAAGGAAGTTCTCTATATTTGACAGCCCTTCCAACGGCGATTTATCCAAGGATTAGTGCAGTTCAAGGAGCAGATCCTAATATTGTTCGAAAATTGGCAGCATTTGGATTTTTAGATCGACTCTTCCCAGGGATAGATCTAAAAGGTTCGACAAAGAATTTGTTAATTGTGTTAAAAAATTCAGTGATAAACAACCAATTGAACTGAGATTTTACACAATTAGTCCTGAATATAAAGAACCAGAGTGGTATGGAGAACATCATCTCATCACAATTCGGAAAAATAATGAAAATCCACTTAAGGAGATTCAGATTTTTAAAGAATTACCCACTATTAATAGAAAATGGATGATTTACAGACGAGCTCTCGGAATAAAATCAGTCTGCTCAACAATGCAGTTCTTTTTTGGAGAAAGATACATGGTTTATGGTATGAGCAATAATTGGATCCTTATCTGTAGAGGAGATAAAGAATCAAAAATTCTTGAAGAAAAAATCTGTGGAATTATGAACGATCAATTCTCTGGAAGTGAAGAATGCATTAAAGAAGCCTGCCGACTCATGGGACACGTCCATAAGTGAAGGACGATCAAGAAAAACGTGACTGACAGCACCATGTGAACTTTGAAGATAAGAAGACAACTGTCAAGCTGGAATCAAAAGAAATTGCCGACACTGGAATAAAGATAACAACTTTAAATATTTTCAACCACTTTTGAAATTATTGTACTTTTTACTTTTGTGTTGTAAAAATCTGATTGGCCAGAAGCTTCTCGGTGAAGTGCGAGCCTTTCTATAAATTGAGACTCTTCTCATTAGAAAGGGGCATCGAAAATTAGCCATCTGAAATCTCATCCGGAACTACCATCTAAAACATTCAACAATGATCTTTGTAATCATTCTCTTTAGAGAGTAGAAACCACTTTTTGGAGTATCAATCTCTGTAAAAATCTTTGTATAATAGCTTCCAAACTATTTTCAGATCAATAAAATCTTTGAGTTTGAAATAAATCTTTCATTACGCTTTGAGTGTTGTTCTACACAGTGAGTCTGTTTGAGAGTTTTGAGTGCCTTTGTGTCCATTTTGCTGTGATGTTGTCGGACTTTGGCCAACTCTTGTGACGAAGGTGACCAGGAACATATAACATTCTTGCTATTTGGCGAAGCGTGGTAAGGCCCTTATTTTAAGCTACAAGAAAATTTATTGTCTGAAAATTTGCATGAAAATTATTATATAACAATTTTTATGAGATTGTTTACTTTGAAGAACTTTTATCATGGAAAATTACGAGTTTTATTATAGATCTGTACCTTTTAGATATACTAATAGTATTGATTATAGTCACATGATAGAAATTTCAGAAACTTATGATAATTATACTAGAGGAATAAATTTCATAAAAAGAGATAGTAGATATTATGAAAAATGCCTTACAATTGTATCATTTGGATTAAAAGAAAAATTGCCTAAAGAAATAATAAAAATGATTATATTTTTCTGGTTAGATAGTGAAAATAGTGAAAGAACTTTTGAAACTATAGAGCATGTAAGTTATAATGAAGTTTCTGAATTATATGATTTTGATCTTAGTTTTGACGATATAGAATAAGAATATGCCTGGAATAACTAGAAAATTTTGTGATAATAAAATAAAAATTTTAGAAGAACAGATAATAACTGACAATAATCGTAGAGAAATAGAAAGGGAAATTTCTAATTGGAATAAAATTAAAAGAGAATTATTAAGGAATGAAATTACAAGAGAATTAAGAAGAGAAGAACAATTTAGAAGAGAAATAAGACAAATGATAAATAACATAATAATTAATTCCTTAAATATACCAGACTAATATGAGTTTACCAACAAAAATAAGATTTGATAAATAAGAAATAGAAAATATTAGATTACCAATAGGAAGCTATCAAACTAAAAAATGGAATACAACTCTGTTTTAACCTTTAAGCTCATGGGGAAATACAGATGAATGGTTAAATATGACTACAAATTGGACTAATGCATTTTTATGGCAACAATTAGGACAATTAAAATCTAAAAATGTAGAAGCTATAGACGAAATAAATAATATAGATCCAAAAGATGAAATAGCTAAAGAAAGGTTAGAAGTTTTAAGAAAAAATATGTCTAAACAATTTAATAAAATAAAAGAATAAATAAATAATTTAGAAATACTTGATGAAGCTAAACTTGAAGAAATTCAAAATCGAATATCAAAAATTGCACAGAAAAATAGTATTAATAAAATAGCAACTTTAGAAGAAAAAGTAGACATTATTAATTATAAACTTGATATTCTATTAAATAAATTAGGATTTGAAATTGAAAAATCATATTATAAAAAACCTAAAATATGAGTATGAATGATAAAATCAATTTAATTGAGAAAAATATAAAAGCAATTGATGAAAAAATAACTAGAATTAAAATAGACTACGAAAAAGAAAAAGAAAAACTACAAAATAACTTTTTAAGAATAGAAAATCTTTTAAATAGAATAATAGAAAATTTAAATAAAGAAAAACCATTTAAACCAGATTATGCCAAAGAACTTAAAGAAGTTAGAAAGAAAATTGAAAAATATGAAGAATTAATAAAACTTAATGGAGGATTAAAAGAAGATATAGAAAGATTATTGATTGATCTTAGAAAGTAAGAAGAAAATCTTATAGAAAAAGAAGAAGGAAAATTAATCATAAAAGAACAATGAACGAAGATGGAAACTTTAATATTTGACTTAGAAGACTTAAAAATTTGTGAAGAAATAACTAAAAATCATATGGTCGGAAAAACAGGAGGACCACGAGCAGTTAAACAAGAAGAATATGGAGAAACTAGCACAACTAGATATGAAGCAGAAATAGACCCTAGAAGATATGTTAATACAAAAGTAGATTTTAAAACTACCAAAGAAAGAATGTATAGAGACCAATTTAAACCAGTTTTAAGAGAATCAAACCCAATGAAAATTGTAGGATCATATTTAAATTTAGATTGTGAATTAGATGTTAGAAGAGCTATAAATGAATGGAGTACTAATATAATAGCACACTTTAATTATAATCGAAGTAATACCGATAATAAGAATATAACTGAATATTTATTAGCAACATTTAAAGGAAATGTATTTAATTGGTATAGAGGATTAGAAAAAACAACAAAAGGTATTTGGAAAGATAGTATTGAAGCAGGATTTGGAATTAGTATAATAGAAAGAATAAATAGAGTCGCTACAAGAATTTATAGAGAATTTGCTGGAGAAGACTGGGTAAATGAAAGTACTAAAGTTAGATTAGAAGAAATAGAAGATGCTAAAAACAGAATGGAACATTTACAAATCTGTAATATGTGTTACCTTAACGAATATTATTGTGAATATAGTAAATATTATTACATGATGTTTGGAAGTGGAGCTGATAATAATTATTATAAAGAAGTTTTTATTAGGAAATTACCACCACCATGGAATAATTATTTTCAAAATAAGATTAAAGAAAAACAATTAGGAAGAAATGAAGAAGGTTATACATTAGGATTTATTATAAGAACTATAAAAGATGAAATAAGTACTATGTGTAGTAATCAAATGATTTATAAACAATCAGGATTTATACAATATAGGATTTGTTGTAGAGATACCGAAGTATCAGGAAATTGGGGATGTTATGATTATAAAAGAAAAAGAAAAATAAGACCCAAAAAATATAAAAAATATAATAAGTTTAAAAAGAAATATTTTAAACCAAAAAGAAAATATTTTAGAAGAAAATATAAACCTTATAATAAAAAACCATTAGATAAAAAACGATATAAATGTTGGAATTGTAATGAAGAAGGACATATAAGCACTGAATGTCCAAAAAAGAAAGTTAGGATATTAATTACGGACTTTGAACAAATTAGAGATGAATGTGAAGAAGTTAATATTGAAGAAATAGAAGTGAATGAAGAAATATTTGAGGAAAAATCAGATTTAGAAGAAACATCTAGTGATGACGAATAAAAATAGGAATAAAACTAAAAAATATAAAGTATGAGGACTTAATTTACAATAACAAAACATTTCATTAAGGGCAAAATTGACTTTTACACGAAAAACCCAAATGGGTCATTTGACCCGACTATTTTGGAAAATCCCCCGTTTGTAGGTCGATAAACACAATTTTAAAAACTATTAATCAATTGCAAAAGAAAAAATAAAAAAGAATAATGTTAATTGTTGTGAAGACTATCGATAATCTTTTTACGTGACATATATGTGACAGTTTGTGATTTGATACATTAATGTAATAATTTTTTATTGACTTGTGCATCAAATTACGTGAAAAAACTATCCATATTCTTCTACTCACTCACACACACTTTCCTCTCCTATCACTTGGGGGGCATTTGTCAAATTGACCTTATTGACCAAGCCTTTTAAGCTTTTTATGGAAGTGTCTATTTTATCCTTAATGATATAGGTTTTATTTATTACAAAATATATCCCTTCTTTATGAATAATTTTAGAGTTTTTAATCTTTTACAAAACATCATAAATTACTAGTATCTCTTTTCTCTTGAATTTTAATAAATAATTCCATTCTTAGTTGTAGTATGTCGGGGTAATTTTCAATATATCTTATTAATTTTTTATCAAATTCTTCAATCGATGTGTTGATATTTTCCCCATATTCTATTTTTTCTTGTATTCTATTAAGTTCTTGAGAAGTAAATCTTATTTCATCTAACATCTTATCTAACAAATTATATAATCTTTTAACTGTATATCTTGACATTTCAGATAATATAATGAAATAATAATTCAAACATTATGAATATGATCATTGAAATAATTAATCACTACGATTCTTTAAGATCTAAGAAGAATTATTTCTTAATTTAACAAAAACAATAGTTTTATTTTAATTCTGATCTTAAGTTCCTTTTCTTAGAATCGAGTAACCTTCAAACTCTGAATATGCAAATTGTTCCCTCAAGCGGCCTTCTGCCTTAACAGGGTTTTTTGCTATTTCAGCTTCTTGCCTTCACTGAGTCGATTCTTAGAATTAAAACTATAGATCTTAACTAAAGAAAACTCTCTTTTTGTTAAAATAAGAAATAAATTTCTTCTTCAACCTTTCAAGAATCTACGGGAAAAGTAGTTTAGAATCTCATATTTGATTAAGAGGATTGGAATGTGAATGATAATATCTAAATAGTACTGATATTGAAAAATTGATATTCAAATAGAAGATTTGACTTTCTCACAAGTTGAGTGCTCAAATTTTTCTCTTCAATTCGTTCTCCCTTTCATCTAGCCTAAAGGCCTCTATTTATAAGCAATTGAGGCAATATTATTGCCTTCTTACATCATTCATTACATCATACTCCAATCATGGAGTTTTATTAAAAATTTCTACCACTAAGACTATCGTGGCTCTATTATTACATAAAACAAATAACTTTATGTTACATCTTCTTTATTCAAGGCTCCACCCTTCTATTTTTCTTCCTCTTGGTCCTGCATCTTTATGTGCATCTTGGATGTGCAGCTTGGACATTCTCGCAGTTGGCAAGATTGCTCTATAGTAGTAGGACATCCTGGGAATTGATGTATATCAAATTTTGTAATGTAGTCCTTCAATATTTCGGACTTTTCATATCCTCAATTAGTTACCAGCATCCAATTTTCATACTGACATAAGTATGAGAAATTCTTTTCATATAGATTTCTTGCAATTCCATATAATGTCTTAATTCCAATGGCTCTTCTATATCTGATCCATGACTTGATGATTTTTGACATTCTTTTGTCACTTTCCATGACATCTATGTTAAAGTTTGTTGCAACATATCCAATTGAAATTATATGGTTAACTGGGTAATACATAATTCCATCATATTCTGGACTGATTGAGTAAAATTTTAAATATACTCTTCGTCCTCTGGCATATCTTAATACTTCTTATTGTAGCATCTCATCAAATTTTGCTAATTCAGCTAAATTTCTTCCTGGATATATCAAATCCAAGAATACATAATCTGCCATTGCTTTTATGAAGTTGGGATCTCCTCCTTCCATTGTTGTAACTCTAGGATAAACATTTTGTCCCAGAGAGATAAAATATGTATCACACGTCTTTAATTCATAAACGGTTTGGACTACCATGGCATATTTTTCTTCGTTTTTTGTCCAAATGGACTTTATCTTTTGGGTCCATGATACTGATTGTTTTGGAATTATTTGCTCTTATTGTCACCTCTTTATTTGATATGACTGGAGAGGCATCTCCTGTTGATATGGTATCCCTTCTGGGTCCACTGCTGCTTCCTACTATACCTGTTTGGTATGAATTGGTATTTGTTTGGTATGAATTTGGAAGACCCATTTCTGGGCTGTTTGGTATTTCTGTCTCAGACAGTATATTTTTCAGTTGTGCTGCAATAGCATCAATCTCTTTTTTAAGTTCTATGTAATTTTTCTGTTGTTCGGAAGTTATTTCCAACAACGTTTTTATCATTGCATTGAATTCATTTGACATTGTTGTGGCTCCAACATCTATATCCCCACCTTCTTCTTGGAGGAAATTAGTCATTTTTTGTATTTTAAGGACGGATTTGTATAATTCCATGATCTTATTCTTATCCATCAGCGAATTCTATATTCCTGCTTAGAAAATCTGCAAGATAATTATTAACACATTTAATATGAATAATATCAAAGTTATAAAAAGATAAATATGCTTGCCATCTGTGTAATCTCCTATATTGAGGTTCCATTGGTAGCTTATTCCTGACTAATCCTGGAACTTGAGAATTATCAGTTTCAACAATAAATTTCTAAGGTAATAAGAATAATGAAAACTTTTTTATTCATCTAATAATTGCTAATAATTATTTTTCATGTGTAGTATAATTTATTTCTACTTGATTAAAAGTTCAACTTGAATATCTGCAAATTTCATTTAAATCTGTTTTTAATATAGCTGCCCAATAATTATCTGAGACATCTGTATTGACTATTAGATTATTTTTTTCATCTGATAATCTTAATTTTGATAAATTTTTACATTTTTCTTTTAATGATTTAATTATTTCTGTATGTTCATTATTTCATCCCTTAGTATTTATTTTTTTAAGTAAAAATATGTATTTTATGTCTCTTTTTTGAAAGATTTTTAATAAATCTTTCTGCATAATTTAGACATCCTAAAAAAAATTTTATTTGTTCTTTGGATTCTAATTTATTTGGAAAACTACTTATCTTTTTAGATATGTGAGTCCGTAATTTAATTCCTCTATTATCTATTGTTAATCCAAGAAAATCAATTTCTTGTTTTTCTATAATAGCCTTTTTTTAAGAAATGACAATTCCTTCATTTTTACATTCATTTATGAATTGTATTAAATGGTTCCTATATTCTTCTTTATTATTAGAACATATTAATATATCATTTACATATACTATCAGAAATTTATAAAAAATTTTAAATATATTATCTATTCTCATTTGATATATTTGAGGTGAATTTTTTAATCCAAAAGGTATAACTAACCATTCGTATTTGCCTTGAGGTGTACTAAATGCTGTATATTGTATACTATTTTCTTCCATTTTTATCTGTCAAAATCCTGATTTACAATCAAATTTAGAGTAGTATTGTTTTCTTTTTGCAAAGTTTATTAGAACTTCTTTATTTAGTAAAAAGTATCCATCAAATCTAGTATATTTATTTCATTCTTTGTAATTTATAATCATTCTGGCTTTTCCTCTAACCTGCTCAGAATGTTTCATAACCACAAAGGCTGGACTACTATGGGGTCCATTACTTGATCTAATTAGTTTTTATTCTAATAATTCTTTTATTTGATCATTGAATTCTTGTGTATCTTGTATAGTATATCCCATTGGTCTTACTCTTATAATTACATTCTCTGTTAACTCTATTTTTGTTTTAGGATGGTATGGTTTCCAAAATGTTAATGGATTTTCTTCATATACTTTTTCTAATTATTCTATAATTTTTTCAATACCTATTTCTACTCCTGTTTTTAGGACTTTTTTATATATTATTCTTTTATTTTTTATTTCATTTTGTATAATTAATTTTTTCTCTCATCTATCACTACGCTGGGCTGGTTGAACTCTGTATGGTCTAAATTCTCTTGGTATTTTTAATAAATGTCCTCAAGGGGTTTATAACATAATCATATAATTATTTTGTTTATAATATTAGAATTGTTGTATAAAGTCATTTCCTAATAAGATATCACATTCTAACTTATCATAACTATATATTTTATTATTTATTATTTGCTTACTTCCAAGAATTATGTTAATCTTATTGGCACTATTTATTATCTGGGTTTCTTCTCCTGTGACTCCTGTTATTTTTATTTTACTTTTATTTTCCCATGTCTTAATTAAGAAGTTTTTAAATATAGTTATATCACTTCCAGTATCTATCAAAGCACAAGTTGTTATATCTGTTTCTATAATAGTGACTTATATATATACTGCTAATGAAAAGCTTATTTGATTATTCATTTTTGTTCCATAGTATGTTTCGTCCATTTTGAAATATATATAATCCTTCTCTTTTTATATTATAATCTTCAAATCCATTTAAGAAACTCATTCCTAATAATATATGAGAATTTATATTCATACTTTCATCTATATAATATGGCACTATAAGTTCAATTCCTCATATTTTTATAGGTACTTTAACTTCTAATTCTGTAATATGTATTTGTCCATCAAAATTTACATATCTATATAGTTCTGTTTTATAAGGTATTAAATCCTTATTTCTTATTGAATTTATATGGCATTCACTAGCTTTTGTATCTATTAATATATTTGGTCCTGATATTCTCTCTCCTCCATTAAAATATTCTCCATTTATTTTTATATTTCCTGTATTTCTATGTAGTTTCATTTCTCTTGTATGACTATTTTCTCCTAATAATCTTGGTATTCTAAGACTTGTTGATCTTCTGATCAATTTTTCATCTTTAAATATTATAATCTTATCAGGGTATTCCTCTTCTCTAAATTCTATTATATCAGGCTTATCTATTGATATCCTAAATTCATATTCCTTTGAAATCAAATTTACCTGTTTATTTGGTTCTATAATTTTACTAATATCTTTACATTCGTTATGGACTTCTATATATGTTTTTTTAGAATAAATATTCTCATAATTAGAATTAGTAAATGTATATAAAGCTCTATATTCAATAGTCATGATTTGATCTCCTGGTTGCAATATATCATTCCTATGTAATTTAAAATGCAATCCTAAGACTTCATTAAAGTTTTTATCTTTTAATGAAATACAATATTTTGGGTAACAAGTAAATATCATTTTCTAATATGCTAAGTTTCCTTTTATGGTTCCCAAATGACTATCCCTTAAATTTATTATTCTTCCATCATGTAAATTTACTGTTAAATGTGAATCTATTCCTTTCCTAAATAAGGATTTAAAAATTATTTGTGTTCCACCTAAATAAACATATTGAATCTTTTCACTTTGTTTTTTATTAATTTTTGATAATAATTCATCAACTGTATTTTTTGTTAAAAGATTTAATTTATGAGTTCGTTGAGTTGTTCTAACATCTATAGTTTTTTCAATCTTATGGTATTCGTTTATAGCTATCTTTTCTCTTTTCCAAATTCTATCAAAGATTTCCCATTTTCCTATTTTTAAATCTAAAGATAGTTTTTGTAATTGTTTAAATTTATTATTATCAAAGGTTACTTTTAATCCGTATCCTTCTATTCCTTCATATTTTTGTGTTTCTATATTATTGTTTTCTATTTCTTCAATCTCTTTATTCGGATTTTGATTCATTTTCTTCTGATTTTGTTTCACTTACATATACTTCTTGATCATAGTATTGTTCAATATCAAATATTTCACTTAATTCATCTTCTATTTCTAAATATTCTACTTGTAATATTCTAACTTTCTTCTTATTACAATCTGAACTTATATGGCCTATTTCTCCACAATTCCAACATTTACATTGGCTTTTATCTCTTTTATTATAAGATTTATTATTCTGTCTATTTGGTTTAACCTTCTCTTATAATATCTTCTTCTAGGTTTCATATTCTTTTTCTTAAAATTTCTGAATTTTGTAAATCTTCTATTTTTATGTTTTCTTTTAGGATAACATCCCAATTGTATAGGTTTTTCCATATCTTCACAATATATTTTTGTTAATTTTCCTGATCTTTTTAATAGTTGTCTTTGTTGACATATATATGCTAATCTATTAAATGGAAATTTTATTTTTGATTTTAAGGTTCTTGGTATTCCTGTATTTTCTTTAATATATTTTTCAAATTCTATTTTAAAATATATTCCTCATGTTCCTGGTAATTTAGTATAATACATATCTAAGTATACTTCTTGATTTTCATTACCATAAAATTGTAAATAATAGTAATTTCTAAATTCACAAGTATATTCTTTTATTTTACACATATCACAAATTGTTAAATTTATTAATTTCATCATAACATCTTCTATTTCTCTTTTTACTTCTTCTTCAAAATTTCTAATCCATTCTTCTCCTAAGAATTCACTTGCAATATATGCTACTAATCATTCTATTCCTTCTTTATCTAATTTTATTATTTCTGTTTGTATATTTCTTCTCATCATTAATTTTGTATCATTATTTATTAATTCCCACCAATTTCTAACATTTCCTTCAAATGATGCTGTTAAGAAATCTATTTTTCTTTCTGTATTTTCCCATGTATCATCTTTATTGTATAAAAAGAATAGTATCATTGAGTCTGCCCAAGTTATTAAGGCTTTTTTAGTATCTATTTTACAATCTAGATCTAACTTTGTTCCTCCATGATTAATTGTCTTATCATAATTATCATTCAAATCTATATTTATATTTATTTCCTTTAGATGGTTGTCTATCTCTTATCCTATCATAGAATTGTTTATATGATTTATTATATATAAGTGCATAATTTTCATCTGGAACAAATTTTTGATTAGAGGTTCCTGCTGGGGTAGGTCCTCCTCCAATATTCATTAAAACTTGGTATTCATCTATATTTTCTAAACTTAATTGATTAAAATTTTCTATTAGTAAATCTAATTCTTCATTCATCTTTACCTTCTTCTTGAATATCTTCTGTAATTTTTCTTTTTTCTAGTAAAATTTTGGAATTTTCTTCTTCTTCTTCTATTATCTTTGGTAAAATATATTTTCTAAAATTGTGATCCATATTACTTGTTTCTATAACTAGATTTTCTTGTTCTGTATGTTTCTTTCCTATTCTAGTCATCTCTTTTTCTATAAGTTTTTTTTATCTATTTTTTTATCTCTGTATTTATTATTTTCTTTTAGTTCTCTAATTTCAATTTTTAGTATATTTAATTCTTCTTTTATTTCATTTCTTAAGTTTTGTACATCAGCTATTAATATTTTTATTAGTGTTTTTAACTCTTCCATATGTTGAGTCATTATCTTTTCTTTGATTGGTTGAAATAATATACTCTACATTCAGTATCTTTACAGTATTTTATATTTTTATCATACTTTTGTTTTTTATTTTCATCAGTTGTTAGTCTTTTTAATTCCTCAAAATAATTTGCTTTTTCCTTATATTTTTCCTGTTTTAATTTCAATATTTGGTTTTCTTGATATTTTGTTAATTTTTCAGGGGTTAATAATTCATCTAATATTAGATGATTAATTATTTTTATTCTTTTTAAATTTTTAGTCAAATTATTTTCCATTTTAATAGTTAGGTCTTACTTTTGACTGACTAAAATAGAATAATTGACATTCAATATCTGTTGATTCTATTGCTTTCTTATTAAATAAGAATTTTTCATATTCTGTAGTTGGAAGTCTTGTTAAATTCTTATAATATCTAGCTTTTATTTTAGATTTTTCTTGTTTTAATTTTAATATTTGATTTTCTTGACTGTCTGTCAATCTTTGTTCTGGTATTAATAATATATTTTCTATTTGTTGATGTAATTTATGGATTGAATTATAATCTTTATCGAGTTTTTCCTTAAATTTTTCTATATTAAACATTATCTTATCATGAAGATTCATAATTTTCTTTGTAATAAAGAATTATTTCTTCTTTTTCAATTTCTTTTCTAATTTTATGGTATATGTATTCATCTATTATGTATCCTATTGTTAATTTGTTTAATATTTGTTTTCTTATCTCTCTAGGTAATTTTTTTAGTTATTATTAATGTTATTAATTTTAACTTTTTAGGACAGAGTTCTATTATCTTTCACTATTAGGCCCCGTTCGGGAAGGATTAAAAGCCAATTAAAATTGAAAATATGGCCGTTATTGGGTCACACTCGTCTAATAAAAGTCACAATAACGGTTATATTTTCAATTTTAATCTCTCCCATACAAGGCTAGTTATAATGATTTCTTTACTTTTAGTCATATTTTCTTATTTCTTTTTCAATTAAATCATACATATGTTTTTCATAAATTTCTAATATCATTTCACCAGTATACATATCTCTAACAACATTTAGTCTTACTTTTTCAATTATAAATTGTTTTATCTCTATGATAATTTTTCAAGTATTTTTAATGGAATTGTTATACTTTTATTATTTAATATTGGTTTTATGATTATTATGTTAAAATTTTCTCTTATTATATGGTATTTATCACCTAAATCTTCGATTTTCATTGTTTTTAATAATTTTCTTTTTCTTTTAGTTATAGTATTTTATGATTTTTATAGATCATTTATGGCTCTGATACCAAAAGTGGGGGTGTTACTATGAGCGAACAAAAATAAAAAATCTTAAAATCTAATAATCTTTAAAATCTTTAAAATTGGTCTTTATAGCTTTTTAGTTATTCTAATTATTTTGTATTCTTATAATGTGTTGAGTAAATCTTCAAAATCTAATAATATTTGGGCATTTATAATATAAAGATCTGTTATTATATCTATATTTGGATTAAAATGTATATCATATTTTAAAATATTCTTTCTTCTTTTTTCTAATTTTATCTATTTTATCATTTATATCTTTCGTTATTATAGATCTTACAATACCTTTAGCAAAATTTTCTATCATATTTTCTTTGAAACATTTTAATATTTTTTGTGATGCAATTAATTGTTCTTGATATCCAATTTTATCAAATTCATTTTTAAATTCAATTTCTTTTTTTATCTTTAGCAAGTTTATTAATCTTGTATGGTCCTCTTTTAGATCTTGATTTTTTGTAAGTCATTTTATGATAATCTAAGGGTGCGTTCTCTTTGCTGTTTTTGGGCCATTTTCTGTTTTTAATTTTCCAAAACGGGGGAAACGCGTTCTCTTTATTATTTCCGAAATCGCATTTTCGAAAACGAAAATTCTTTTTACACAGAAAACGCAAAACGGCTTTTCGGCTGTTTTCCAGCAAAATCAAGCAAAAATAGAAAACGCAGAAATGGAGTTACTGTTCAGTCTTCCTTCCACAATTATCTCATCTCACCGGTTTCTCTCCTCCAACGCCGATGACCACCATTGCACTACCACCGCACAAATCGCAGATTGGAACCAGAAGCAAAATAAAAATGAGTCGCACCCAACCAACCACCGCGCAGCCAAAAATCGCACCACCACCACAGCCAAATTCGCACCCAATCACCGTTCATAGAGAGAACCAGAAGCAAAATAAAAAACAAAATGGAGAAAATGAGTCGCACCCAACCACCGCCGCAGCCAAAATCGCACCCCAACCACAGCCAAAATCGCACCAAACCACAACCAAATTCGCACCCAACCACTGTTCACAGAGAGAATCAGAAGCAAAATAAAAAAGAAAAGGGAGAAAGGGAGCGCACCCAACCACCGCCGCAACCAAAATCGCACCCTAACCACAGCCAAATTCGCACCCAAAATCGCAGCCGATATCGCACCCAACCGCTGTTCACAGAGAGGGAAGAGACCCGACGGCGAGGATGGGAAGAAGGCAGAGAGACGTGACGGAGGAGGGAAAGAAGAGAGAGACGCGATCGGGGAGGGGAGGGGGGGGGGCGGGAGAGAGAGAGAGAGAGAGAGATATATATATATATATATATATATATATATATATATATATATATATATATATATATATAGGGTGGAAGAAACACGGGGAAATGATTTGGGGAAAAGAACGAGTTTTCCATTTTTAGTTTTTGGAAATGATTTTTCAAAATACCAAAAAGAACACATTTTCAATAATTTCAAAATAGACACTCAAAACAGAAAACTCAAAACGAATTGAAAACTCAAAACAAAAAACTGAAACACGAAGAGAACGCCACCTAATTCTTTAGGATTTGATTGTATTCTTTTCATATTTTGGTTACTTCAAATAATTATTATATTTGGGGGTATTTTAGGTAATTTCAATTTTTTAGAAAAGTCAAAGGTTATTTTGGAATTATGACTTTATATTTGGGTTATTTATTCATATATCCTCATCATTTGGCCACCATTTCCACTCCAACACCAAATCAAGAACAATATTGTGGCCTTATTTGGTGGGGATTCTCAAAATTTTACAGTAAATCAATTCTTATTTTCAAGTATACATTTTTCAATAAAATAATATTTTACATCATATCAAATTTTTTTTTCTTTTTCAACCATATATTTCCCATCATATCACTATTCATAATCAATTCTTCCCCCAAAAATCCCTCCCAAACAAACAGTTTTATTTTTTCCTTCTTTCCCCGAGAAATAATCGATGTTTTGTCAATTTGATAAATTATAATAACTGGGAAAGTTGCTCCTCATTTAATTTCTAAGTAATTTCCCTCGTGAAATTCACCGCTCTCTCACCCACTTCTCTCCCTAGATTTCCCTTGGTTTCTGTCTCTCAGGTACCCCAATTCTTTAATTAGCCGAAATTTCCAGTTTTTCAAAAATTCCTCACACTCAAATCACTCAATCTGATTTAAAATCTCAATCTTTAATGAACCCACAAAATACTTGTGTACTTATACGTAATATAAATGCGTATGTATTCATATTACATATATAGGTTGTAAATAATCAAGATTAATTCTTGGGGTGGGATTTGGGGATGATTGGTTGGAGGTGGCGATGAGGGTTGGGGAAAAATTGCCACCATTGCAGGGGCAGATGATACAGAGGACAAGAAGGCTACAAGTTTGGTTCATTAGGGTCTGTTCTGGCATTTTAGTTTGGGCATGTTTGCTTCAGCTTGTCTCCGTTGGGGAGATGTGGCACCCCCGCTTGCTTACCGGATTAGCTGGCTCCACGAGAATGTGGGTTCGTGTTGAAGACCCGTTGCCTTCTTCGCCCCCACCCCTTGTTCCAGCCAGTGAGTAACCTCCTTTAGCTCTAATTGCTCTTGCGATATGTTGTACTTGGTAGTTATACTTTACAATCCTCTCTAGTACTATTTACTTAAAATGAACTTGTTTATAAGATGGTACGTTGTTGACTACTTGGTGCTAGTTGTGACTGTGGATTTCAATCTTAGGAGCATTTGCTTTCTACGCAATCTTTTTATGTTCTGAGTTGTTGAAGGGTATTTGGAATGTAGAGTAATCGTCCCGAGTAAAGACTTCAAAAAGTAGGTGAAGCTAATGATAATCTCATTGTGCGATACTGAGTGCTCTTTTAATTTCCTTTGAGGTGGTTGGAGATTATATCTTTACGAGTTCTACATAGGTAGAAAGTCAAGACTACATGATTTTCAGTTAAAATGATTCTCGAATGTGGGTAAGTTACTTAGTTTCAGCAAAGTTTAAGTGTTGTATAGTACCAAAGAAAAAGTGTCGAATTATGTCTGTTTCCTAACATCATTAATAAAATGTGATTGCACGTTTGATATGACTGGTGTTTGTAGTCCAATTAGTGATGTGAAAATTGATGCATTTCGATTTTATGTTGTCTATGAGCCTATAAATTCTTACCTCAACTGGATAAGGTTGTGAAACAGTCTTGGATTCGGGAATTTTATAAAATTCTCACCTATCATTATTTCTAGCATTTGTGAAGCCATGACCCAGGATTAGCATTTACTGTGGCCATCCGTCAAATATGGAAAGGATTCAATTTTATTGTTATGCATAGAACAAAATTGCATAAGGTCAATTGTCAATATAAAAATGTTCTTCAGTGAAACAGTTGTATTACATTAAAAAGGAATGATAGTTTAAAATATAGTGGAGTGCTTCCTTATTTTTGTTCTCGTTTCCCTCACAAGGCTCAGATCTTAAGTTAGTTGTTGGATATATTTGGTTTGGTATCTTGAAGTGCAATTTCAAATATGGAGAACTAACGAGGTGAGCTAGGGAAAGTGAAGTTTAAAGAAAAGTTAAATAAAAGTGATTTTTTCTGAATTTGTCTTACTAAAGTAAAAGTATTCTTCAAAAGTTCTTGAAAACAGTTCAATATTATGGAAAATGAAAATAAAATGAGTTATTTTCACCATTTCTTCTGTGATTATACTTGTGAAGTCTTCTCATTCAAGTTTCCCTGTGCAAATATATATAAGAAAAGTTGAGGGACAAACATATCATCTTGTAAGAAGTTACCATTGAAACACGACTTGCTATTTTTTAAATAAATAAAAGAAATCATGTCAGCTATTGAAAAGCCTTAGAATTATTTTCTGTCTTCTTTTGGATGCATTACACGCTTATGCTAGCATCGCATTGAAAAGAATTTGTGATTGTACTTTCTTGACCACCATTATTTTTTGCAGGGGAATACACAAGTAATGGTTTTCTCAAAGTCTCTTGCAATGGTGGCTTGAATCAAATGCGTGCTGCGGTTTGTATTTATTTATTTCCTTATCCCTGTGTGAATTACTCATGTCTATGTTCACTCTGACTAATTTAGCTACCTACTTTTTAGATTTGTGACATGGTGACAATTGCTCGGCTTTTAAATCTTACTTTGGTCATTCCAGAGCTTGATAAGACTTCATTCTGGGCTGATCATAGGTATATATTGCTATGGAGAAGTATTGTGTGTGCATGTATTTGTACTTACGCATATATAAATCTACATAGTCAAAAGCTGAGTTGTTTTTGGCATGCAGCAATTTTGAGGATATTTTTGATTTGAGACATTTCATTGATTCATTAAGAGATGAGGTTCGTATTATTAAAAGGTTGCCAAAGAAGTTTAGCCAGAGATATCAATATCAACCACTTGTAATGCCTCCTGTTAGCTGGTCAAATGAGAAATACTACTTACAACAGGTTTGTGTGCATTTTTTTTTTTTTTAGATTGTCGTATTGTGTACACAAGCATCTTGTGCATTCATTGATGATTTCATAGGCAATGAATATTGTTGCTAAACATTTTATGCTGATGATAGAGGTTGTGACATGCATCAGAATTTTAACTATTTTGTTTAAAACCAAATCAACAAGAAAGATGCTCAGGTTCTTAGAAATTCAATAGGAATGAGTGCTTTTCTGTAGTTCAACAACTTAATTTCAGAGAGCTGACAATGGAGTTCATCTGTTGCTAATAAAAAATAGTTCTTCAAAGTTTTTACAAAGTGAAGAGAATATTTCAACAGTTGCTGTTTTTGGAGATGTATCTGATCCTGTTATGCTAGTCTTGGGTAAGCCTTTGCACTGAATACAGTTGGTAATTCTTTTCTGATGCTTCAGAGTTGATTTTGCAGATTCTGCCTCTCTTCAGCAAGCATAGGGTGATTCACTTCAACAAAACAGATGCACGACTGGCAAACAATGGGATCTCTATTGAACTTCAGAGACTCAGATGTCGTGTCAATTTCCAGGCACTAAAATTTACACATGAGATTGAGGCTCTGGGAAACAAGTTGGTACGTATTATTCAAGAGAAGGGTCCATATTTAGCATTGCATCTAAGATATGAGATGGACATGTTAGCTTTCTCAGGCTGTACTCGTGGTTGCTCCGAAGAGGAAGCTGAGGAACTCAAACGGTTAAGGTAATTGATTGATGAAATTGAATCATCATTAAAAATGGATTTGCTTGGATCATTTTATTTTATTTTTATTCCTCATGATGACAATATCAGGTTGTTTGTGCATCTTTCTATTGATATCAGTAAGTCCATGCGTGTGAATGTGTTCACGGACGTAAAAGATAGATTCTTTAAGTTACTCAAATTTAAAAATTTTTTTCTGTAGTTAATGGATGTTATTGAAATTTTTTATACTACAGATGAAATGTTGGATATGAAATATGAAGAGTTACCCACGTTATCTCTAGATGAATGAAACGCGCGCACAGCCATTTTTTTCCCCCCTTTTCTTGCTTCCAGTTCAATGCTCGGAAAATAGTAACTCTACTTAAGAGAGACCCCATTAAACCAGCATTAAGGTTAGCAAGATTCCAAGTCCAATGAGGCTACTTAACCATAATATTGAAGCTTTTGACTTATCCATGTTACCTTTTTAAGGGGACTAAAATCTTTAATGAAACACTTATTGATTTTTAATATTCAAAAGCAAATGTACTTGTGAAGTATATCTATTTAATTGCATGATCTGATACTCGGAGGTTGCTACTTGCTCTGAAATGAGTGCAACCTGCAATTACTCTCAAGTGTTATAGAACAGTTGCCAATTTGAAGCTGAAACTTCATTAGGTTTTCTAAGCACCCCTTATTTATCTGCCAGTCATTTGTAATATTAAGTAAATATGAATCTGAAAAATATCATTTTGGGCAAACAATCTAAGAAGAATGTTTTAGCTATTTATTATAAATTGCTTTAAATTCAACTACTAATTTACTCAAGAACAAGAGCAACAATAATAAAGACAGTTGATTACAATGATGATGCTCAAATATATTGATTTTTCTATTCTATATTTTGCAATGCTACAGTTTCATCTTTTACCACTTTTGTCCTGCTAAAGGAAGCTGTTTAGTTTTCTTGCTTACATATTTCCTTTTACATTTCTTGACTTCGTTGTTAGTTCAGGTATGCATTCCCTTGGTGGAGGGAGAAAGAGATAGTATCAGAAGAGAGGAGATCTCAAGGCTTATGTCCTCTTACCCCAGAGGAAACGGCTTTGATTCTGCAAGCATTGGGTTTTGTTAACACCACACAGATCTATATTGCATCGGGTGAAATCTTCGGCAGTGAACGGAGACTTGAAGCTCTAAGGGCCACCTTCCCAAGGATTGTGAGTGCTGCAACTTCATCCTTCTTTCTTCCTTCATAATATAGGGTTTGGAGGAAATCATTTAGCAGGTGGTGATCAATGTTTTTCATATCTTGTGCAAGTATGTTTCTGGGGAACAGAATACCTTTTATCCGGCTTCTTGGATCCAGATAAAAGGGACCAATAGGTAACCACCTGACACGTGGTTACTTGCTTTATGGGAAATGAGTAGGTTATTTATCTTTAAATTTGTCTTCCAGCCTATTCACCTGGAAGTCTTAGTAAGCTAGTCAGGGGCATGAATGGACTATGGAATTACCTTATGCCGAGTATGCCACTTCATCTGATTGACTTTGCATAGTGAAAGGATGGGCAATACAGAATGTGAAACGATGTAGATGACAGATTTTGCATAGGATTTTTAAATACCCTGTCAACCTGTTAAAATCGATGGTTATTTACTCTTTTTTGTACTTACAGTTTCTCTAAATGTCATTGTCATTGTTGTTTTAGGTGAAAAAGGAAATGCTGCTAGGTCCAGAAGATATACGGCTGTTCCGGAATCATTCATCACAAATGGCGGCCCTGGATTTTATGGTTTCTGTTGCCAGTAATACTTTTATTCCAACTTATGATGGGAACATGGCAAGAGTCGTGGAAGGTCATCGAAGGTATTATATACAAATGTTTATATTGCATATTTTCTTATCTATATCGATTGATTAGCCAATATTTGGTTGATACTTCTGATTCAATTTGTTCCAGATATCTTGGATTCAAAAAAACCATCCATTTAGATCGGAAAAGGCTTGTAGAATTGTTGGATTTACATCAGAATGGGACACTTTCCTGGGATGAGTTTTCAGATGCGGTACGACTGGCACATGAGAGAAAAATGGGACAGCCAGCTCATCGTAGGATTGCTGACAAGCCTAAAGAAGAAGATTATTTCTACGCAAATCCTCGAGAGTGCTTCTGCAAGAGCACAAGTTGTGACGACTTACTAGGCACTGGTAATAAGACTATAATAGAGCCTGATATGATCCCCAAAAAAGGGGTTTAACATAGACTTTTAGTTTGCAAATCTCGAGTGAAAGACACAGAGACACAGTGATGAAGCAAAGGAAATCATGCAATGTCGAAAAGCCAAGGCTTGGATAGACAGCTAGATGTGGTCGAAAAGGTTTGCAGGAAACCCCAAAATTTCATCTGAAGTTGGAACATATGAATATGTGATCTTCACAGGAATGTTCTGTACGAAACAGCTGGAAAACAAATGAAAGATACGAGGAAACTCGACTTAGAAGTTCCCTTTTCGTGTCATTAATGTCTTCATTCATTTTTGTTCGTATGTATTTGTGTTCTGCTGTTTGAAGATTTTTTCTGTATTATCACTTGATATCACAATTATTTATAAGGAAATTTCTTCATTGTTTCTGCCATGAAAGTTAGATTTGTGTCAAGATTTAACCTTATCCAATTGTAAAAAGTTTACATTAGGAGTGGGCGCAATTTGGTTCGGTCTGATTTTAAAGGTAACCGAACTGAATATCAATGGAAATCTTAGAAATGGAATAATTGATTCCATGTCCAACTATAGAACTGAATCAAATAACTCCGATTCGATTCGGTCCTGTCCGGTTCGATTCTTTATATTAAAAAATTATAAAAATAAAATATGAAACTACTTGTGAGACTAAAAAATAGAGTATGAAATCACTCATCATTCTTGTAATTTATCAATATAAAAAAAATCAATTAAACAAGAAAACAAACAAAAATTCGCTCCAAAGCTCAAGATCAACTCAAAAAGGAGAAAAAGAATAAACTATGTTACGCATCATAAATGGTAAAATTTCGATGGAAAATTAATGCTTACAAAAATTCATATAACAATAACTTGATTATTTTTAGTAATCCTCAAGGATCTTATTTTTTATGGCCGATCACTTTGAAAACAATGAGAAATTTGAATTCTTATGACATATTGAACTAAAAATATTTTTTTCTATTGGGTTACATTAAAATTATGAATTTGTAAAGTATTTATAAAATTATTTAAATTTTAATTTTGATTACCCATTAAAGGAAAGAAGAAGCGTATGAAAAATAAAATTTTAATGTGAGATAATTTTTGGATCTAGTGTTTAAAGATCTAGTGCATCTTAATGCAAGTAAAAAGAGAAATTCGGGAGAACCAAATTTACTATTGGTTCTCAAGGCAATACCGATAATCGGATCCGAATCGATCGATTCTCAACATACGGTTCCAAAATTGACCCATTTAGTAGAGGTATCGGACAGAACTGACCGGTTCTATCTAGTTCTGGTCTGGTTCTGGGAAAAAATTCCCACCCCTAGTTTACATGATGAAAGAATAAATTCAGTCACCGTGAGGGTAAGGGTTGAATTTTAGTTTTTCGATGGAATTGATATTTGTTCCTTGTTTCAACAGGATTTGTGAATTTGATTCATCTCCAGCCCATATTACCTGGCTAGTGCTCAAGTTAGACGAGTAGGGGCTAGAGGAGTGGAAGCTTTTGCGTTTGTTGTATATCCTCTCCATTATCATATCTAAGCAAGATATAAATGCTAAGTTATGGACGGGCATAGGTTTCTAATCAACCCTTGTGTAATTTGCTTTGAAGCTTGTACGAGGGGGAGGGGGGCAGTTTTGTTATAGAACAGTCCTGTGATTCATGTTGAAGTATATACTCACGTGCCATCCTTCCATTTTAGCATATGAAAGGATGAATATAGTCAATCTAATGTAACAGTTATAGGTGTAGTTTTTGCTCAATAGCCCAGTTCTTTTTCAATTGTGGAGAAACTTGATTTTTATACGAAAGGATGGCATGGCCAATCCACGAAGGACAATGGCCGATGGATTGCTCAACTGACCTATCAGGTATGGCCAATTCCTAGGGTCCTGATTTGTGGGGTTGTCCATGTAGGGCACAGTGAGTAACAAAGTGTCTTGTGATATTTGATTGGATGTATACACGTCTTAGGTTAGAACAAGATATAAAATTCCCCCTTTCATATTTTCAAATATCCCAATGATTTATTCCTTTGTTGAAAAATTGACTTTGAATTTAGTTAAACTAGATCTATATCCAAGGTTGGACAATAGGAGTTAGGAACTTCTCGAACATGTTTCGTATAATGGATAAGATGTTCCATTAGATGTACATAACTTACCTTAATAAGACTTGAGAAAGAAATTAGTCTTCAAGAGACCTTTCACCATTTGTGATCATGGTCTTCAAGAGACTTTTCACCCTTTGTGATCATGCTCCAATTATAATTGCCCTTTTATCTTTCTCTCATGCAAAAGAAACAGGGACATTTTCCAAGTCATTCATAGCCATGGGGATCAAGAGATAAAAATTTACAATTTACAAAGAATGAGAGACCTTATCAGACCGGATATTGACATTCTGAAGCTTTCAATGGGAAGTCATGGCTGAATAAGAAAATTAAAGAACCTCCCAAGTACCAGTTTCTCAATACTGGGTTCTTGAACGACAGATGAATGTCTCTTTAAGCATAGAACTTCGGAAATATTCCACAACCTCCAATTACCATCTGTCATGAAAACAATGATGGTCGGGGAGAATTTTCTAATAAAATTGATATGATCCGGGATAGGCAATCACTTGGTCAAATTTTGGAGTCCAAATTGAATAAGTTGACAAGTCAAGGTACAAGTTTCGTGAAGGGCTCGGGAGTAGAAACGAGTTGGATTCAAGGTTTGGAAGATATTTGGAAAGAAAACGAGTAGCGTGAATGAAAACAGGCGTAACTTTCAGCTCGGTTGTCGAATTTTCGCCCATGAATACATTCCGGAAATAACACGAAATTCTGCACAAGGCTTCGCGAGCTCATGATACTTTTGGACTTGTGATCGAACAGAAACATACCGAGAACAAGTTGGCAAAATTTTCCTACTTTCACGAGATTTCCTTGTTTGTCTAAGATTCTATTTTATTTCCAACTTTGACAATATTCTATGACATAATTACATTTTATTAGGGTTTCTAGCATTAGTATAAATATGAGATTTATTTCATTGTAAAACTAAGAATCTTTTTGACATTAGTAATTAAATGAGATTTCTCTCTTTTTGTTCTTGATTGAACATGTATCAAACTTATCAAATATTGTTATATTTGTGAAGTTCAACCCTTAGAACTTTTCAAAGGATTAGACACCATTTGTGGCTTTCGCAAATCAAGGTTCGTTAGTTTTGTAATCAAGAGGTCATTCAAATTTTGTTTTTGTTTGGTTGCTTGGTTCAATAATTTGCAAGTCGAAATTTTACCATCTACAACCTGAATTTGGGCTTTCCCGACGTTTTCAATTAATTTCGCCATTTTCACGCTGATCCCGTACCCAGGTTCGCATCATTTGGTATCAGCGCTTGGACTCCAGATTTAAGTTCTATCATTTTTGTTCTTTTGAGTTTTTTGTTTTTGTTCTTCGTATCCGTCGTAAATTTTAAGTCTTTAATCTAAAAAATTTCAAAAAAAGAGTCAAAATTGTTTTTGGAACTAATATAGCATCGAAATCAACTTCCGTTTGTTTCGTTGATATCGTAGTCAATTTTCGAGTTTACAAAAAAAAGGGTAATTAGCACAAATCATCCCTATCGTTTAGGGTCATTGTGCAAATCATCCCTATCGTTTGAATTTTGACATTTACAACCCTATTTCTACTTTCTTTTGCAGAGTCAATCCTTTTTGTCATTTCCGTTTGTCCAGCCGTTAAATATGGGTCATTGCAGTGCTAAAAGTCTTATTTGCCATCAATTCCAATTATTTGGCCCTTTAAAATATTACAGCTAAATATCTATAAATTAATAGCTTTGGCATCAATGGAAACTAATTGCGAATATTAATAGCTTATTTGCCATCAATTCCAATTATTTGGCCCTTTTTATTAGTTTTCATTTATTTATTTATAAGCCAGTTAATTTTTATACTTTTGGAGTTGCGAATGTATTTATTTGATTCAAGGTTTAATAAATAGTATTTATTTGCCTTGATCACAAGATCTTTAACCAAGTTGATGTTAAATTTAAGTCCTTGTTTGGTACAGATTAAAATCTAATTATAATCTCAAGTCAAAATCAACAATTAATTTTAACCACACATTTCATGGGATCCACAACTTTTCAACCATACATTCCATCAACTTTTATCAAAATCTACTAAAAATTAATTTTAATCTACAACAAACAGGAGCAAAATATATTTGTCTCGTAAAAATATTGTCATGTCATTTTTCATGATTTGAAATTATAATTCTACTCAAATGAATATTTTGTCTAGAATTGATACATTCGCAACTCCAAAAGTATAAAAATTAACTGGCTTATAAATAAATAAATGAAAACTAATAAAAAGGGCCAAATAATTGGAATTGATGGCAAATAAGCTATTAATATTCGCAATTAGTTTCCATTGATGCCAAAGCTATTCATTTATAGATATTTAGCTGTAATATTTTAAAGGGCCAAATAATTGGAATTGATGGCAAATAAGACTTTTAGCACTACAATGACCCATATTTAACGGCTGGACAACCGGAAATGACAAAAAGGATTAACTCTGCAAAAGAAGGTAGATATAGGGTTGTAAATGCCAAAATTCAAACGATAGGGATGATTTGCACAATGACCCTAAACGATAGGGATGATTTGTGCTAATTACCCTAAAAAAAATATTGTTCACTGGTACTGTTCATGTCGTTGATATTCAAAAAATAAAAATAAAAATAAAAATTTACTTGATTTATTTGGGAAGTTGACACAATCATATTATCTATCCAAAATCCAAAATCTGTTTATATTCATTCCAATCCAGAAATTCAAGAACCACTTTCTTGAATTTAAATATCACTGATCCAATTGTCTCATTCTTTTCTTGAAACTTCTTGATTACGCTTACGTAAATGATGTATGATGATTAAGGATTTATTTTTCAAACTCGATGTTTTGTGGGTAGTACGGTATGCAGTCTAACTATTGATAAGGAGTATATATCAGACTTGACTAGTATCACGATGGTGGAAAAATTGGGATTACCTTTGCAACAACACCCTAGGCCTTATAGGATGACTTGATTGAAGGAGTGTAGGAATGTAGATGTGACCAAGCGAGTAATGTCACCATTGGAAGATATAGTGATGAAGTTTGGTGTGATGTAGTTCTATTAAAATCTTTTCATATCTTGTTTGAGAGACCTTGGAGGTATAAGAGGAAGGCTATTTATGATATAGAGAGGAATGGGTATAGGTTTCTTCATGATGGGGGTAAAAATCACTGTGGCTAGGTTGACACTAGAACAATCCTTTGCAGACTGATGGAAGGTGAGAGGTGAGGCAGAACATGAAAAGCAAGAGAGGGAGATGACCACACCTAAGGAAAACACCCGAGTTGAATTGTAGAAGGAGTTCATAAATAAGGAAGTTGAGATGGAGGACAGTGGATTGAACAAGGCAGTTGATATTGGGGAGAGTGAACCAATTAATGACTCGGAGCACACGCAGATTGATACAAAAATTGTAGAGATGGTTCGGCAAGAGAGTGAGCAAATAATAGCAGAATGTGTTGAGCAGGTGGTTGAAAATGTTGTGGGGAATGAAGAGCAGAGTTCCATTATTAAGCATAATATGGTGGAGACTATGCATTATGAGTATGAGGACCCATATCTCATTGAGGGGGAAGCTAACAAATTTAACCGTGTTTTGCTTAATTCTTTCTTTCAGGTGGATCGTTGTACGTGGAAGTTCATACAACAACATCTATGGGTGATTGTGTTTGTGCTGCACTACATCCATACCTACAAAATGGATGAGTACTGTGTATTGATCCTATGCCATAGAAGGAAAAAAATTTACATTTGATCCATGTGGTGCAATGATGAGTTGTGTAGCAGACTAGTTATCCCTTACTCGATCACAAGGCACGGATTCGAGGACGAATCCTTTCGAAGAGAGAAGGGATGATATAATCCGGGACATGCAATTGTTTGGTCGAGTTTTGGAGTCCAAACTGAAGAAGTTGACAAGCCAAAGTTCAAGTTTCGTGAAGGGCTCCAGAGTCGAAACGAGTTGGATTCAAGGTTTGGAAGATATTTGGAAAGAAACCAGTAGCGTGGATGAAAATGGGCATAACTTTCAGTTCGGTTGTCGGATTTTCACCCATGAGTACATTTCGAAAATAGTACGAAATTCTGCACAAGGCTACGTGAGCTCATGGTATTTTTGGGCTTCCGATCGCACGTAATTTTCCTATTATTTTTTGAGATTTCCTTGTTAGTCTGGGATTCTATTTTATTTCCAACTTTGACAATATTCTATGACATAATTACATTTTATTAGGGTTTCTAGCATTAGTATAAATAGGAGATTTATTTCATTGTAAAACTAAGAACATTTTTGACATTATGAATTAAATGAGATTTCTCTCATTTTGTTCTTGATTGAACATGTACCAAACTTATCAAATATTGTTATATTTGTGGCGTTCAACCATTAGAACTTATTAAAGGTTTAGGCACTCTTTGTGGCGTTCGCAAATCGAGATTCATTGGTTTTATAATCAAGAGGTCGTTCAAACTTTTTTTTCTTTGGTTGTTTGGTTCAATAATTTGTGGGTCGAGATTCTACCGCCTGCAACTTGAATTTGGGCTTTCCCGATATTTCAATTAATTCCACGATATCCACGATGATCCCGTACCCGAGTTCGCGTCAAAAATATTTTGTCTTCCCAAGGAATTGTTACTTGAAATTCTTTCTCGACTCCTTGCCAATGATGGTCATGAAAACAATGATAGTCAGGGAGAATTTTCTAATAAAATATTTTGTCTTCCCTAGGAATTGTTACTCAAAATTCTTTCTCGTCTCCTTGCCAAGTTGATCTTTAGGTTCAAATCTGTAAGGAATGACTTTCTTTAATTTTTGATACTTCTTTTATGCATTCTGAGTACTCAACTCCATGGACACGACCTCAGCCAATTCAGAATACGTTGTTTTATTTCCAATGAACCTTCCTTTAGCACTCCGAATTTTCCATTTCCCTCCGGAAAAATTTCATATCCGAACATTGTAGCATCAAATGAAGATTTATTGCTGTTCCAATGAGGTGATCATGAACTAGTATATTTGTATGCAATCCATTTGCCAGGCAATGTATCACATTTCCACCTTGTACCAGGAGAACGAAATATGGAGCCATCGGATACATCTGCCGTGTTAGAAATGGAATCATGAGCTAAAAGGTGGTTCGAATAATAAACAATGGCAATAACAATAGCGATGGATGTGAAAGTGTACATGTTAGAGTTTTATGAAACTTTAAAACATAATTGCTTTATCTTTAAGATCCTCCATGTCAAACACCAAGAGAATTATAAAGTGCAGAACATACTTTGATTCATTGGGAATAATTCTTTAATACCGGATCTTGGAATTTGAATCTTGAATATTGACTCTTTCGATTTTGACTTCTTGCTCCATAATTTTGATTGTCTTGTTCTTCAATTTTACTCTTGATTATGGATTCTTGAATTCTTTATTCCTTGTTCTTGATTGTGGGTTTTGGATCTTCCTCTTCATTATGTTTTTCTTATATTCTTGTATTGATGGGATGACATAAATAATGAGAATCAAATATGAATTAGGGGCCATAACCATATTTATATTTCCATATGTATTTCACTTATCATGAAATACAATTCTAAAGGAATCCAATCTCTATACGTATAAATTGACCCACACTTTATTTAGATATCTAAAGCCCAATTACTTAATTTTTTATTAGATCACTTTAATATTGGGCTTAACTCTAAGATAACATTTATACACAATTAATTATATATGTCGGCCCATATGACAAATTAAATATTTTCTCAACAATCTCCCACTTGAACCACATATGTTACCTTATAAATATATATAATTTCATGAGTTCAAAACTTTTGCTATTATAATCAAAAGTATCTCTAAACATTCTTATTCATCAATTATGCCGATATAGGATCAAAGTGGTCTTTGTTGCAAGTATCATAACTAAATCATCAATAGTCACGTATATTAATACAATCAAATGACATAGATCAAGTGTTGATATATAGCATGTTACATGTAATGTGACCCAAACATGCATATTTCTAACTTGTCATACCTTATTCTTTGATGAGATCAACCAAAACTTTAATTAGAGTGAAACTAAGTTGAATACTTTATTTATGCAGAATAACCTTTCTATATATATATATATATATAAGCATAAGATGTATCTAAATCAAACAACAGCCAAATACAAACTCCCACTAAACAATCATATCATCAAAAGATAAAACACCCATATGAGCAATATATTTATGAAAGATCCTGGGTGGCAGCCCCTTAATAAGCAGATCCACAATTACGGAGGTTGTCCTAATATGCTTTATTGAAACCTGACCACTCAGAATTCTTTTCTTAACAACTAGAAATTTAATGTCTATAAATTTTGACATTATCGTGCTCCTCTTGAAATACAAGACTGCTATTGTCACAGAATAACTTAAGTGTCTTGTGATTCCATAAAAAATGTGTTGCCCGGTGACAAAATTCCACGGTTATATTCAATTATCAAAATCAGAATATCCAATAATCTCAAATTATTCTGATTTAATTTATGTGATCATGTAATCCTTAGTTCTCTATAAATATCGAAAAACTCAATTGGCTATTTTTCAAATATCCGTCATAGATTACTTAAATATCTGCCCAGCATTACAACAATAAATGCTATATCCGGTTGTGCGCAAACCTAAATATTCATTAAATTCTCAATTGTTGAAGTATAAGGAATTTTCTGTACTTTAGGAACTTTATCAATATATCTCTTTTGAGATAATCCTAAAATATTTCGAGAACGATCCTGGCATATTTGTGTCTTGAAACAAAAGAGACGTCACCAAGATCTTTCATTTCAAAATTTCATGACAGAAATCTCTTTGTTTCGTGTAATAAACATATATCATTACAAGAAAATAGTAAGTCATCGACATTCAATACCAAAAATATACTTACTCCTACTGAATTTGCGATATACACAACCATCAACTGCATGCATCTCAAAACCAAACGAGATTATCATTTGATGAAATTTGTGATACCATTAACGGGAAGTCTACTTAAACCCATAGATGTATTTCTTTAATTTGTAAGTCATTTATAGTTCAAGATCAAAATGTATCACAAATGTCATAATAGTCCTAAAAGAGTCTTTCGTAGAAATCAGAGAAAACGTATCTTTAAAGTCAATGTCTTCCTTTTGAGTAAAGTCATTTACAACAAGACGGGCATTATATTTCTCCACATCACCCTTCGAATCCCTCTTGGTATTAATTATCCATTTACAATCAATGGGTGTTGCACATTTAGGCAATGGGATGAGTTCCAAAACGACATTGTCTTTCATGTACTTTATCTCTTTATTCATGGCATCAATTCATTCTTGAGAGTTATTCTTTTGCATAACTTGATGAAAGTTGATTGACCAGATCTTCTTCCATCAATCAATGACTATAGGTTCATCCGAAATTTCCTTAATTGCATTTATTCTTGAGGTTGTTGAGTTTGTTGTTCTAAAACAATCTCTTGATTGTATATAGGGGATTTTGTAATATTATTTTGATATGAAATTGCTTCTTGAAAAAGACCAGGAATAAGAATTTGTCCCTGATCATGATAATTGTCAATTGCAATAGAAGGGATATATACATATTCTTCCTCAAAGATAAATTCATAAATATTAAAACATTACCTCCCCCTACAAACTCTAAATCCTCAAAAAATCGAACATTTTGAAAATTGACCTATTAGTGGGATCTTTAAAATTTTGTAACCCCTTAACAGTGCTTTATTTGGAACTTTATTGAGAATTTAAGTTGCAATATTTAGTGTTTCTTCCTAAAGAAATTTTGGTAAGGTGAAATAACTAATCATACTTTTTACAATGTCCTTAAACATTCAGTTTCGTCTCTTAGTAACACCATTCATGGTAGGGGACCCTAGCATGACGTACTGTGAGACAATCCCACATTCCTCTAAGAATTTAGCAAAAGACCCTGGACATTGTTCTCCTAGTTCGTCATATCTGCCATAGTACATCACCATGGCT
Source organism: Fraxinus americana (assembly GCA_035079005.1). Classification (NCBI taxonomy): domain Eukaryota; kingdom Viridiplantae; phylum Streptophyta; class Magnoliopsida; order Lamiales; family Oleaceae; genus Fraxinus; species Fraxinus americana. The sequence continues at coordinate 15,384,674 of CM068711.1, forward strand.
AGATCTAACGTGTTTGATTCTTTTGTTGAGTTTATTTTCAACCTCAGGCTTTTAAGCTTTGAACATGTTCGGTTGTTCTTGATCTTGATTTTGGCTTATTGCTTCATAATTTTGATAGTCTTGTTCTTCAATTTGATTCTTGATTATGAATTCTTGAATTCTTCAATCCTTGTTCTTGATTGATATCTCTCTTCAATATATTCTCTTGTATTTTGTGTTGATGGGATATCACAAATAATGAGAATCACATATGAATTGGGGATCATAACTCTATTTATATTTTGATATGTATTTCACCCATTATGAAATACAATTCTAAAGGAATCTGATCTCTACACATAATTTGGCCCCAATTTACCCAATTACTTAATTATTTATTAGATGACTTTAATTTTGGGCTTAACTTTAAGATAATTTGTATATACAATTAATTGTCTATGTCGGCCCACAAAGTAAATTAAACATTTTCCCAACAGCACAAGGTTTGACACCTGGTGAAGGATACATTTTCTCTGTTGAGACCTTTTTGTCTGAAATCGGAGAATAAATAAATTCAAAGGTAATTCTAATGTAGTACCTCATGTAAAAGTTTAAGTTATTACAAAAGCGAAACTTATTTATTTAAATTATTGACATATATGAATGAGCTTACAAGTTGATTTAAAGTAACTATTTGGAAAGTATATCTATGTGTACTTTTCAAGAAAGTTACTTCTAAGTATATCAAGCAACTTTTAAGCTTAACCAAAGGTCCTTGCCAACTTCATTTTACATTAAAGCCGGACAAGTAAACAATTTTCATAGATAGGATGTTTGGCCACTTTGATTACTATGGATGTGCAATGTTTTCAACGACATTGTTCATTGGATTCATAATCAATTAACAAACATTTTGGCCTACGATCTTTACCAAAATCCTTACGAGTGCTGATTCATTAGCATACCCAATGAAACGTTCCTTATTGCTAAAATGAATGCTATGGTGGGTGTTGTAGGATAAAATAAAGGTGAATTAAAGTAGATAATCAAATCGAAGGCCCGTGTTCACACGGTTTCCTTAAATCGAATTCGCTGCCTCACCGGGGTGCACGAGGTTTTGATCGGTGTTGGATTCCCAGAATACAATCGGTTATCGGTCCACGTTGCACTACGTTACCGGCCTACGAACCAGCTGTGTCTATCTCTCAAACGATTTAATAAAGGAAGAAGAAGAAAAAAAAAACTACAGCTGCCGAAATGGAAAAAGAAGGAAGCTGTTTTTTTTTTCTTTTGGTTGTGCCTGGTGTTTGTTGTGTTGTGTTTTTTGTCTGTGTGTCTGTCCACTGAGAGAGTCTTCTATTTATAGCACTAGAGGAGGATCATGGCTATAAATGACATTGAAGATGATTTCAAAACTGACTGAAAACTGATGAATTGATTCCATGAACTGAAATGATTTTCATTCATTAATCATTATTTCCCAACAATCCCCCACATGAATGAAAATTAGAGAGATAGAGTAGAACGAATCAATCCTGCATAGGATAGGTAGCATTTAGTTTTGAACCTTCCCTTGTGAAAATCTATCGAGTATTACTAGCAAACCAGTGGATCTGATGCCTTGAACTGTTTCGCCATTTGTGTAAACCAAGACAATAGACCTCACACAGGACTGTTCTCGATACAGCTTAGTTCTCAATGTTGTGTTCGTTTTGGCCATGAACACGTCGCCTAGTTCTGCAAGAGTTTGTTCAAGGATGTAGCCTTCCCAATCCTTATAGAAGCGGCCCCACTTCACACTCACATAGGTGACCTCTTAACTCAGTGTTTCACAACAATGCCTAATGGTCATTAAAAGCATAGCTTAACCTGCATCTTCCAATCATTGTGAGCACCATAGGAATGAGTAGAAGGAAAACCTTCTCAGTGATTTACACAGATATACATGGTTTAGTTGTCCCTTTGAACCTAGATCCTGGGATCTCCATTCAGCTAGGTTGGGTTTCCACCATGATACCTTTCAACGTCATAGGCTGCAAGCCCATTCCCCTCGATGCTTTTTCAACTAGCTCTCGAGTTAACCCTTTGGTTAACAGATCCGCAATATTATCCTTTGACTTCACATAGTCCAGAGTGATAATACCTTGTGAGAGTAGTTGTCGAATGGTATTATGTCGTCTTCGAATATGTCGAGACTTACCATTATACATATTGCTCTGTGCCCTGCCAATTGCTGATTGATTATCGCAATAAACACAAATTGCAGGCACAGGTTTTGACCATCTTGGAATATCCTCAACAAACTGGCGAAGCCACTCCGCTTCTTCAGTTGCTTTGTCCAGAGCAATGAATTCTGATTCTATTGTAGATCTTGCGATGCAAGTTTGTTTGGACGATTTCCAAGAGACAGCTGCACCACCAAGAGTGAAGACATATCCACTAGTAGATTTTGAATCTGACATATCAGATATCCAATTTGCATCAGCATACCCTTCGATTACTGCAGGGTATCTAGAATAATGTAGTCCAAAATCACGAGTGTACCTCAAATAATGTAACACCCTGAAAATGGCTCTCCAGTGGATAGCACCTGGGTTACTCGTGTAGCGACTCAATCTGCTAACTGAGTATGCTATATCCGGTCTCGTACAAGTCATTAACTACATTAAACTCCCAATTATCCGAGAATATTCCAACTGTGACACACCATCACCAGTGTTCTTAGATAAGTGGAGACTCAAATCCACTGGAGTCCTGGCCACAGTGGTATCTGACTTGTTGAACTTGTCTAGTATCTTATCAATGTAATGAGATTGAGACAACGCAAGCCCATTTGGTGTTCGAGTAATTTTTACTCCCAAAATGACATCTGCGAGACCCATGTCTTTCATGTCAAACTTTAAGTTTAACATATTCTTAGTGGCTTTGATAATCTTATCAGAGCTGCTGACAATGAGCATGTCGTCGACGTATAGATATAATATGACATAACCATCATTAGTATCCTTGACATATATACACTTGTCGCACTCGTTGATTCTAAAACCACTAGAAATCATAGCATTATCAAACTTCTCATGCCATTGCTTCGGTGCTTGCTTTAAACCATAAAATGATTTAACTAGCTTACAGACTTTCCTTTCTTAACCTGGAGCCGAAAACCCCTCTGGTTGCTCCATGCAGATTTCTTCATTCAAATCTCCATTTAGGAAAGCTGTTTTTACATCCATTTGATGTATTTCCAGATTTCGCAAGGCCGCAATAGCAATTATCATCCGGATAGAAGTTATTCTCAACACAGGAGAATAAGTATCAAAGTAATCTAAGCCTTCTTTTTACTTATAACCTTTGATTACTAGCCTAGCTTTATATTTATCAATGGAGCCATCCGCTTTCATCTTCTTCTTGAAGGTTTACTTGTAGCCCAAAGGCTTACAGCCCGGTGGAAGATCTACTAATTCCCAGGTATGATTCTGTAGGATAGAATCAATTTCACTCTTTATGGCTTCTTTCCACAAATGACCATCTGGAGAAGATATAGCTTCTTTATAGCTTTGCGGATCATTCTCCATCAAATATGTGAGAAAATCAGGGCCAAACGTCTTAGAAGTTTCGGTCCTTTTACTCCGTCTAGGCTCATCCTCACCTTCTTCAACTAGATCTTTACTGCTGTCAATAGTAGAAGATTCCATAGTCCGTTTAATAGGAGTTAACTGTTTAGGAGATTTACAAGGAAATATATTCTCAAAGAGCATTCCTAAACTCCATAATCGTGTTCGGATGAATATCAGGTACATTCGAATGATGTACTAGGAACCTATATGCACTACTATTTTGTGCATAACCAATGAACACACAGTCAACTGTTTTAGGTCCAATTTTGACCTTCTTAGGAGGATGCACCACAACTTTAGCAAGACACCCCCACATTCGTAAGTATTTATACGATGGTGTACGACTTGTCCAAAGTTCATACGGAGTCTTATCCATATTCTTTCTTAACACTTTATTCAAAATGTAATTCGCAGAAAGAATAGCTTCTCTCCACATGTTCTGTGATAATCCAGAACTAATCAACATAGCATTCATCATTTCTTTTAACGTTCGATTCTTACGCTCAGCAATTCCGTTCTGCTGAGGTGAATAAGGTGCGGTAGTTTGATGAATTATTCCATGTTTAGCACAAAATTCACCAAATGGTGATTCATATTCACCACCACAATCACTTCGTAACACCTTTATTTTCTTGCTAAGTTGATTTTCAACTTCATTCTTATAAAGAATGAATTTATCGATAGCTTCGTCTTTACTTTTAAGCAAGTACACATAACAATATCTTGTGCTATCGTCGACAAAAGTAATGAAGTACTTATTGCCGCCTCTTGTTTGGACAAATTTCAAGTCACACACATCACTGTGGACTGGTCCCAATGGCTCGATACTTCTTTCAATACTATGAAACGAAGACCTAGTTAGTTTAGCCTCAACGCAGGTTTCACATTTATGATTTGAATCAATTTGAAACCTAGGCAAGTAGTTTAGTTTGCTTAGTCTACGTAATGCATTGTAATTTACGTGACCTAATTTACCATGCCATAGATTAGAGGACTCAAGCAAGTAAATAGAAGGAGTTTTCTCATTATTCATAACAGTTGGGGTTACAGCAATTACGTTCAATTTAAACAGGCCATCAGTCATATAGCCTTTCCCAACATAAACTCCTATTTTGGTAATCACCAACTTATCCGCCTCAATGATCATTCGGAAACCATTCTTGCTTAAAAGAGACCCAGAGACCAGATTCTTGCGAATCTCTGGCACGTACAGCACATTAGTCAGAGTAAGCTCTCTGCCAGAGGTCATCTTTAGGATCACCTTGCCTCTACCAAGCACTTCAGAAGTTGCAGAGTTTCCCATAAACAACTTTTCACCATTTGTAACTGGTGCAAAAGTAGTGAACATGCTCCTGTTGGAGCAGACATGACAAGTGGCCCCAGTGTCTAGCCACCACTCCTTAGGGTTAGACCCCACCAAGTTAACCTCACTAACTACCGCCGTAAGGTTTAGGTCCGACATGTCATCTGAGAGATGATCTCTCTCATTTCCAACCATATTAGCCTGAGGACGTTGTTTGCTATCCCTTCGCGGCTGACAACAGTCTGCTGACCGATGCCCAACTTTGTCACAATTAAAGCACTTTCCATTGAACTGGAACTTAGACTTCTTTCCTACCGCACCGGTAGGCTTCAACTGAGACCCTTTCATGGTCTGCTTTTTGTCTTTCCAATTCCCGTTACCATGTTTGACTTTGAAGGATTGACCTTTCTTAGTACCAGAACTTTGACCGTGTTCCAATACATTAGCCTTCTCAGAGTAAGAATTCCTTGATTTACGTTCAGCCTTTTTGTTATCCTCTTCAATGCGCAGCTTGATAATTAAATCCTCGAAAGACATCTCTTTCCTCTTATGCTGTAAATAGCTTTTGAAAGTCTTCCACTGAGGAGGTAGCTTGTGAATAGCAGTAGCCACCTATAGAGATTCTGACATAGTCAGACCCTCAGCATGCATTTCCTGCAAGAGCACTTGATACTCTTGCACTTGGCTCACCACTGAACGTGAATCAACCATTTCGAAGTCCATACACCGACTGACCAAGAATTTCTTAGACCCAGCATCCTCGAACTTGTACTTCTTTTGTAAGGACTCCCAAAGCTCCTTAGCAGACTTGTTTACTACATACACGTGATACAGAGAATTCTGTAGGCCATCCAAGACATAGTTGCGACACAAAAAATCAGCACTTTTCCATGCAACCCAAGCCGCACGCCTATGCATATCAGTGTCGTTTTCAGCCACGACAGGGGCATCCTCAGTGAGGAAACGTGCAAGGCCCAAAGTAGTAAGATAAAAAATCATCTTATTCTGCCATGTCTTAAAATCAGTGTCAGCGAATTTATCCGGTCGAATTGCATGATTCACCGGAAATTGAGCCGGAAACGGTGGCAAAGGTACCGAGGCCGCAGCCCTAGGTACTGGCAAATGTATTGTGCCAAATTGGATTGCCAAGGCCCCAGCCGTAGGCAAAGTGGGATTCACTCCAACATGAGGAATTCCGCTACCAATTATCCCATCAACGGGAGGAATACCAGTCGAGGTTTCCACAGGGTTGACAACGGTCATTGCGGGATTTGATACACCGTTTACAACAGTGTTGTTGTTCACATCATCATTTCCACGTGACGCCATTGAAGCTTAAAACAAGTAACAAATAATTTAGAATACTTATAAATTCAAGATCTAAATTATATGTTGAAAAATTTTCGAAATTGAAGAATGGATTATTTTTTGTCAAATTATCAACAACTTAGCAATCATTAGAAATAATTAAAAATAATTAACCAATCATTAAATCAATCATAAAAAGGAAAAGTTAACAATAATTAATCTAATGATGAGGAATCATCTAATCATTGTGTAAAAGAAAATAATCATGCAATGATTTAACTAATCATGACCAAATGATATAATCATATAATCATTACCTATAATTGTAAAATAATTAGGCAATCATTTCCAATGATTGTAAACCATGCAAAACCACTTTTAAACCATGCAATACCACCATATGCAACCAACAATACACGGCAGTGAAGGAAAAACATTCTGTAAATCGTTTTTTTTTCCTTTCAACCTTATTGAATCAAAACGAATAATTTATCACACGTAATTAATTAAGTAGATTATGTAAATAGCAAACAAATTAAAGGTGGGGAGGAAAAGGAAAAAACAGTGACGAGCAACAAGAAAAAAAAACAGTAAACGATTTTTCCCTGAAATGAATTCGATTTAAGCTTGTAGGATAAAATAATGGTGAATTAAAGTAGATAATCAAACCGAAGGCCCGTGTTCACACGGTTTCCTTAAATCGAATTCGCCACCTCACCGGGGTGCACGAGGTTTTGATCGGTGTTCGATTCCCAGGATACAATCGGTTATCGGTCCACGTTGCACTACGTTACTGACCTACGAACCAGCTGTGTCTATCTCTCAAACGATTTAACAAAGGAAGAAGAAAAAAAAATAAACTACAGCTGCCGAAATGGAAAAAGAAGGAAGCTATTTTTTTTTTCTTTTGGTTGTGCCTGGTGTTTGTTGTGTTGTGTTTTTTGTCTGTGTGTCTGTCCACTGAGAGAGTCTTCTATTTATAGCACTAGAGGAGGAGCATGGCTATAAATGACATTGAAGATGATTTCAAAACTGAAGAGGAATGGCCGACTGAAACTGAATTTTCAATGTGACTGAAACTGAATTCCATTGAAATTGAAAACTGATGAATTGATTCCATGAACTGAAATGATTTTCATTCATTAATCATTATTTCCCAACAGGTGTTTCCCAAGGAAATCTTCGTTATTTTAAGGTAAACAAATGAGTTCATATAAACCTACGGTTGGAAATTGTGGGTGCTCAAAACTTTGAAGAAGGTGACTGGATTATGGAACAAGAAATGCTAGAGACCAAAATAGATTAATTGTGGCTATATAGTCCTCTTTTACCCGTAGCCTTTCATCCATAGAGTAAGGACAGTGTGCTTTAGGCATTAAGGCTATATACTAAGGATGGTTTGATGTTGGATTTTATTCATTATTCATAAGTGTATTTTCTACACTTATTCGGGACTTGAAACTATAGAATTTTATTGTTCTTTTGGCAAAATATGACCTAAATTGTGTCATATTACATCTTATAGGTAAAACTCGATATTTGATGAATAATTGGAGAAAAGAAGCAAAATGTAGTGAAAAATGGCGAAATTCAAAGTTTGAGGATTAAATTGCAAATACTCAATGGTTGATTCGGATCTCAAGAAGATACTTTGAAAATTGTTATGAGACAATTGGATGGAATTAGAATTCAAAAATGAATGAAATATGATCAAAATATTATCAAAGTCAATTTTCAATCGCACAAAATATATTTCAAATTTTTAGTTGAAGATTGAGACCCATGTTTGGCATAGCAAACGTCCGAATTGGAAAAGCTATATTTCTAGTAAAGTTGTAACCCATTGAGTTGTCTTTCAAACACACTTTGAATCGTTTCAATCGGATATCAGAAGAGAAAGCTATGACTAAAATAAGGACTACTATGCAGAGACAAAAAAAATTTGCGCGCGAACGTAGCTTTCCTTATTCGATTAGAACTCTTTTGAAAACCAATTTGGACGTGATTTTCAATCAATTTTTGACTCTTACAAATAGAGAACTGCATAATACATATGGAGAACCTTCTTAGACCGAAAAATCTCTATAATATACATATTTTGGAGGCGAAGAACATGACTAACAACGTGGAATCAAGGCGAATTACATAGGATATTGAAGATTCTTCATCCGGATTCAAGATTCTCATCAAGAACATAAAAATTCCTAATTCTTCATTATTTCTTCTTTCCGGGTAATGATTTTCAATTGTTCCTTTGTAATTTAATTTTAAATATGTTAGGCTAGTTTTTCAATTGTATTGAATGAATGTTTGGACCTTATTTTTATTTATTTTAATTCAAGATATCAGTTTAGGATTTTTGTGTTATTATTTGATTGATTTTACATACCCATTGCACTACTTATTGCTTGATCACCAATTAAGTAGTTAGTTGCTTGTTGTAGTATAGGAATACTCACAATAAGTCTAGAACGCAGTAAAATCGACATGTGCAGTTAGAATTATGAATAATCTCTTTCACACATGCAATATTATTGATAATTTAAACCAAATGCATGATTTTCATATGAATTCGAATTAGGAATATGATTGTCTCGTGTAAGTCATATGTTGGTGTATTTTGAGAAAGAACATTTAGGGGCTGTCTAATACAGATTAAAAAACCCAAAAAATTGATTATGTTACTGTTATTTTCAACCATTTGGGCCCCACCAAGATACAATGTAGTCAAACATTTCGGCTAAACAGTGTAAATAACGGACAAAATTCTGATTTTAGGCAGCAACAAACAGGCTCTTAATATATTAGCTTTATCGATTGTCAAAAATGCTTGAATTGAATAGAATGATTATTGAGAATTGAAATAAGTGGAAATAGGGGATACATGAATCTAATACAAGCATTCACATTAGGTTTAATCATTTTTTTATCACTTTCTTATAGTAGAAATAGAATAAATAATAAATAAATCACAACTCTTTTGATGTCATCATATTTTGAATTTAATAGTAGCTATTGAACTACAAATTAGATATTATTTCTCGTGGGAACGATACTCTTTTAACTCACATATTTTACTACTTGTACAATAATTCCGTACACTTACGGGTTTCACGCGAACAATTATCTTGCAAAAGCTTGCTTTCCTACCTTAGCAATCTTACTACTTGTGCTCCCAATGCGTTAGATGCTGTTTCCCAAGCCACACTGGGAACGTCCACATCGCTAAAAGCAGAACGAGGTAACAAATTGTAATCCTCTTTATAAAGGGAGAGATTTTTGGGGGAAGAATTGATTTTGAATAGTGATATGATGGGAAATGTGTGGTTGAAAAAGAAAAAAAAAATTATTGATGTGATGGAAAATATTATTTTATTGAAAAATGTGTGGTTGAAAATGAGAATTGATTTATTGTAGAAAAATCTAATCCCTCTCAAACAGCGCCAAAAACTTAAAATTGGTTTGCAAAAAGTCAAGTTTAGAGAGAGAAGATCTAACTCTAGTGATAGAAAGTCCTACTTGAGTGCTTTTGATTTCTCGAGATTTCTCGTGTTTGGTTCGATTTTTACCTCTCATTGGTGGAAATTGAATTAAGCATACTGTTTTCAGTTTTGATTTTGTTTCTGTCATAGTAAAATCTGAACTGGCTCTTGGTTTCTTAGTGTTGTTCTTTGGAAATAAGTTTTTGCCGTTGTTTGGATTGAGCTTTCTTCATTAGTTTCGGCCATTTCAGATTCTGGGTTTCTGTGTTTCAACTTCTGTTCTGGTGGTTGCTTTAGCTTCTTAAGTTCAGACATGTTTTGCTCAGGCTCGGTTTCAGTTTCAGTTTCGGCTTAGTATAGATTCAGATTTTGGTGCTGGCGGACTGTGGATTTCAGCTCAGGCTTCGTTCAGGGTCAAGACAGTTTCTGGTTCAGTGCAGATGGTGTCTTGGTTCAGTTTCAACAGGGAAATTGTTTGACCAGCTTGTTCCCAGTCCGGCAGTTTCAAAGTTCGCCTTCGGTTACTAGTTCAGCTTCATTTCCGTCCAGATTTACTGGAATTCGTGGGTGCGATGCTCTACCTCAGGTTCGTCTCCAACCTTGGTCAAAATTATTACAGATTCAGGTGGGTTATTTCTACTTGGTCAGTTGTAGTTTCAGCCGTTTAGCCGTGGTGTAAGGATGATAAGCCACGCAGGTCGGGTAGGCAACCGCAACCAAATCCCAAATATATGGGCTAATTGAGCTAATGGCTGCATGGATTACACAAGGAATAAATCCTACAACGTTAGTTCAGGAGATTGATTCTGTTTCCATTTTTTATTTCCTGCTGTTGCATTTTCCTGTGGCGGAAATTCAGCATTCCATTTCTGTTTATTTCCTTTCCTTCTATTGCATTTTTCTATGGCTGAAATTCAGCATAATTTGTTTAAGTTTGGCTTATTTAAAGCCTTTCTCGTGAATAATGAAATCATCCAGAATTATTATCAAAACTGTGGTACAATTCTCACCCTAAGAGAATTAACCTTTGCATTCTATCCGTCTTTGATCGGGACCGCTAACAAAGGACTGTTCCAGCTTTATTGAAGGCTGTTAAGTATAGTGTACCTATTGGTGAAGATTTTAAAATCAAATTTTAGATTTGAATTTAAATTGTTGTCATATTGTCGTTCACGTGCAATATACTCAGCTGGTTTTCAGCATAAAGTTGTCGGTCAAAGATTATCCACTTTGGGTAATATTTTGCATATTTTAAATAGTGGAAATTGTTAGATATTTTTCATCTTTTGCGTGTTCTTGTTTTGTTTTGCGAATGTTTTGTCGCCTTGACTAGTGTTTATCGCTACGCAACGGGGATCGACCTGTTCGATCAGGTAGCCGGGGTCGAGGGGGCAGTGCTCCCCGCCCCCCGTGGGGGCTCGGGGGCAACGCCCCCGAAAGAGAATTTTATTTTCAGAAGTCTTTAAATATGTATGTTTCTTCGAACAGATGCATCCATTCATTTTAAGGGACACACCTATTCAAAAGGTCTCTACTTCTATATATTCTGGACGAATTCTCATTTGTAAGATACATTAAAAAAATTCGTTATTTTCTATTCTTCTCTCTTTTCTCTTGGCATCGTTAGTTTCATTATAGAGTGTTTTCTTGGTTTGATCAAATAGTCACAGTTTGAATCAAACGCCTCCATTGTATCCTGAGAGAGATTTTCTATCATACCCCGGTCGTGACTTTGTTGGAAAGGGGAGAAATATCTCTTAAAAGATAACGATTTTTGTGCCTTGAAATTCATTAGTTTTTTCCAGATTTTCTTATATATTTCACAACAGAAATTACATTCCATCATAATTTAAAAATTTTCATTTAAGATTTACAAGTTTTTTTTTTCAAAAATAAGATGATAATTAAAATTTTAAATTTTAATAATTGTATTACATTATTATTACAAAAATTAAATTAATCTATATACCCAACCTATCTACTCCACCGATTTCAAAACCCTAAACCTTTTTAATTTCTTCTCTCCCTTCTCTGTTTACTCTCTATCTTCTCTCTATTGGTGAGCAACGAGATACTCTCTCCCTCTCTTGATTTTCACTCTCTACAGGCGTTTACTATTTTCTCTCTATTGGTGAGCAACGAGATACTCTCTCCCTCTCTTGATTTTCACTCTCTACAGGCGGGACCCTATCCCGATTATCAAAACAACGAAGTGACTCGGAACATAGCAGCATCGTAACGTCCGTTTGCATCAGAGTTGCGCTGTCGCGAATGGCAGCTATGCCCTGAAATTGGCTTGGTTTATTCATCTTTTCATGTGCATTAGAAACTAGATTCGGCGGTTGTTTTGGGTGGTGTGGGTAGCGTGATTATGGTTTCCTAGTTGTGGCGATTGGTTGGTGGCGTCGACGCCATGGTTGTGGCGGCGGTGATTGAATGGTTTTATTCGATTAACTTATGGTGGTGGCGGTGCATAGGCAGTTGGTGGTTCAAGGTAGCAGTCTGGCCGTGAAATGATGGGGGTGTGGCCGAATCTGGCGGCGATATGCAGTAGCGGCGATATTCACGATCTGGTCGTGAATGATGGGGGTTTGGGCGGATTTGGTGGCGCCGCAATGGTAAGAAAGGGTTGGGGGTGGCGATGGTGTGATGGTTGGGTGAGTTCTATTATGTTGTGAGTATGGCGGTGGTGGTTTTATGATGATGTGGGTGGGATGGTAGTGCGGTGAGTTCTGTGATGCTATAGGTGTGGCGGTGGTGGTTCTGGCTTGTGGTTCACGGCAGTAGTCTGGCCGTAAAATGATGGGGGTTTGGCCGGATCTGGTGGCAATATGCAGTGCCATGAATGATGGGGGTTTGGCCAATCTAGTGGCGCCGCGATGGTAAAAAGGGGTTGGGGGTGGCGGTGGTACAATGGTTGGGTGAGTTCTGTGATGTTGTGGGTGGGGCAGTAGTGCGGTGAGATCTGTGATGCTGTGGTTGTGGCGGTGGTGGTTCTGGCTTGTTCTCACCGTGATGCTGTGGTTGTGGCGGTGGTGGTTTTGGCTTGTGGCGATAATGGTGGCATTGCTGCTAATGACAGTGGTGGGGTAGGGGTCACAAGTGTTTGTGGTGGTCACAAACTATTTACTTGGCTGTGACCTTTAAATTGGGTAACTCTGACCAATCAACAATATGTGTTGGTGGTGATCACAAATGATTTGTTTGGCTGTGACCTTTAAATTGGTTAATCTGTGACCAATAAACAATATGTGACCAATAAAAAAAGATAAATTGTTACAAAACAAGTGTGATCTAAAAAATTGTTAATTTATGACCGATAATTTAACAATTTGTGACTGTCTACTAAATTGTGATTTATAATATTTGTGATTTGTGATCGATGAGTAAGTTGTGAAGTATAAATTTTTTAATTTTTGACCGATGAACAAATTGTGACTTGTAAAATTTTTGAATTGTGACCGTAAAATAATTTGTGACATATAAAGTTTCTAATTTTTTATCGTAAAATAATTTGTGACTTATAAAATTTTTGACTGATGAACAAATGTGACATAAAATTTTTGAATTATGACTGTAAAATAATTTGTAACATTTCAATTTTTTATCTGTGACCGATGTGTTGACCTATGGTTGACTTCTCGTTTTGATTATTACAAACAAATTACGTTTATTACTAATAAATTGATCTTAAGTGTCTATAGTAATTATTGCATACGAAATATTTGATGGCACAAAGTTCGAGGCCAAGTAATTTGCATACAATAGGCCAACGTGGAAACAAAATCAATCAAAGCAATGAAGTATGTTATTGCAAAAACTCACAAAAAGATGTCTCAACGAAATTCGAGACAAAAGTTGAAGTACCGTCAAGAAGTGCAAGCCAAGATGTTTAAAACAAAGTATTTAGATTTTTCATATGTAAAGGTAAAACATTTCAATACTTGGTAATAAATCGTGACGAGTTCAAAGTTTTGAATTTACGATCAAAAAATCACGACAAATGTTTTACTCAAGAATTATGTTTTCAAAGGTCAAGACATGTATAACATATACCTTGAAAAATATTTCAAAACATCCTTAGAATAACTACATTTGATAAAAACAAGAAACGAAAATGTTCTGAGCCAAAATTGGTGTACCGAACGTCCGGTATCCCAGATTTGGCTCCAACGGTCATTTTTCTAATTTTCAAATTTTCTGACAAAAAATAATGGATATTTGACCTTCCGGTATTTATCGGACGTCTGGTATTGTGCGTCCGGTAAGACAGATTTTTTGACCGTTTGTTTGCTATAAATATCTCACTATTTCTTCACATACATAAACCTTTTCTTAAGCATTAAGTGAGACTTTTTGTTGTTCACAACCACCTTATTATCCATCTTTAAGAAGATCAAAAAGTATCAAACTTTTGAGTGATTTAACTTTGTGAAAATTTTTAGGTTCTTCAAGAAGTTTTTCATCTCAACACTTTGAGCTAAACTCATTACCATCTATTGAAGTGTTTGCCTCTTCTATTCTTGCTATCAATTTTGATTCTATCGTTCAATAAGAAGAGAAGATTTCACTTGTAAATTCATTTTGAATTGCGGGTTGTGTTGAAGCCCCGGTAAAGCTCAATATTGTAAAAGAATCGGTGCTCCTTGGTTGTAAGTCACCGGAAGCATTGTAAAGAGTTGGATTGCACCACAAGTCAATCAACATAGTGAAAAAGACCTTGATCATGACGGAGAGATTGGTAACGGGGGACGTAGATCGTTGGGTTGGATCGAACCTCCATAACATATCGTTTGCACTCTCTAACTCTCTACTTAACGTTTTACTTTGTGCAAGCATATATCATACTATCTACGTGGTTATTTTCATTTAGTTTATTTCTTTATCATTTGTGTTATCATTTGTTTAAAATTTCGTAGTAGTTAACGAAAAAGTTTTAAAAATCAATTCACCCCCTTTTAGTTAGCCTATCTTGAGTTTACACGATGGACAAATTGTGACCTATAAAATTTTTGAATTGTGACATGTAAAATTTATAATTTGTGACCGATGAACAAATTGTGACATATAAATTTTTTGAATTGTGACCGTAAAATAATTTGTGACGTTTCAATTTTTATTTGTGACCGACAAACAAATTGTTACCTGTAAAATTTGTGATTTGTGATCAATTATACAGAATTTGTGACCAAATTATATAAAATTGTGACCTTAATTTATTTACTTAATAAAATATATGTTTAATTAATTAATTTATAAATAAAATTAAAAAAAAAATCTGAGATTTGAAAATTTAGATTTTAAAAAATCTGAAATTTTAAATTTTAAATCTTATCTCTTAAATTTGAAATTGGTAAAACTAAACATCTTATTTATGAAATTTTCCCTTTTAAATATTGCCATTTGATTTGTTTGAATTTGGATTTGGCCCTGCCTAGCCTAGTCTTTTTAGTAACTTTCTTGTTGGGCTTCTTTAGCACCCAGCGTGCAAGTGAGAATGGGTAAGAAAAAAATTTGGCCCAATATAGTGGGCTACCCCCACTTAAACATAGGAAAATTATAAAAAATCAGGGGTTTAAAGTTTACTTTTTAAAAATCAGGTGCAAAGTCTGTTTAATCAAAAATCAGGTATTTCATTTTAAATATTAAATATTAATTAATTTATATCTAAATTATAATTATCCAAACCCTAAAATTCAAAAAATCATTTATCACACCTCTCCTTCACTTTCATCTCTCGCCTCTTTCTCTCTCTCTATCGCCTCTCTCTCTTCTTCTCGCCACCGCCGTCAATGTCGAAGATCAGGCGAGGTGCTGATGAAAATCAGGCGAAAATGGTTGAGCAAAGGGGTAGTTCTGATGAAAATCAGGCGAAGGAGGTTGAAATTGGTTGGATGCAGCTGCGGCTGCGACCGCGACTGCTGAGGTGGTAATGGTGGGCCCCTCGACGGGCGCAGGGGTGGTGGTGGTGGTGGTGTGCGGTGATGGGGCTTGGGTGCGGTGGTTCCGATCTGGAAGGTTTTTTTTTTCGGTTTGGATGAGGTTGCGGTGGTCTGTGTGTTTTGGCGTGGTGCGGTGGTTCTTTGTGTTTTGGCGTGGAGGTGGTGGTGAGGTCCTGTTGTTTTGGAGTGGTGCGGTGGTTGTGTGTTTTGGTGAGGAGGTGGTTCTGGATGGGTGGTGGTGGGTTGGGGTTGGGGTTAGGGTGGGCGGCGGCGATATTGTATGGTGTTGGTGTTGGCGGCGGCGATATTGTGTGTTGTTGGTGTTGGCGGCGGTGGTTTGTGGTGTCATGGGTGTGGTAGAGGTGAAGAAGATGGTAGAGCTGGTAGTGGTGATTTGTAGATACAGGTTGGGATAATTGTGCGGATGAGGTAATGGTTGTGGATTTGGGAATTTTTTTGTTGGGTGGTGGTTGCGGTGGTGGTGGTGGGCGGCGGCGGTGGTGGTGATTGTAGTGAGGCATTGGTTTTGGTTGTTGGAGTGGTGGTGGTGGCGGCGATTTTGTGGCGGGAGCGGCGACGTTGGTGGTTATTGTTAGTGGGTGTGTGACCAAGTATTTGGTTGATTGTAACTTTTAAAATTTTAATTTGTGACCGATGAACAAACCAGACTGTAATATTTTTGAATTGTGACCGTAAAATAGTTAACACATATAAAAAATTTGATTTTGTAACCTAAAGATAATTTGTGATCAAATTTATTAATTTATGACTCAATAAAAGTAATATGTGACCAACTAATTTAAAAATCTGTGACCTCAAAATAATATGTGACATACAAATTTTGTGATTCGTGACCGATTAACAAATAAATTTTTAATTTGTGACCAATAAATAAATTCGTGACTTATAACTATGAATTGTGACCTTAAAATTTTTGAATTGTGACCAAATTGCATAGATCTGTGACCTTTATATATTTATTAATTAAATATATAATTTATTAATTAAATTATAAATAAATTTTAATGAAAACCTGATTTTTGAATTTTTAAACTATAAACCTGATTTTTGAATTTAGAAACTTAAACACCTTATTTTTTATTTTTTCCCTTAAACATATTGCTACTTCAGCCCAAGTGATTCATAAGGCAGTGAAGCAATGTGAGGTTCATACACCTAAACGTGTTGCACGTGAAATTGATGATGAATTTTCTAAATCTCCAAGTGTCTCTAGAACACTAGGGGATGATGACACAGATTCAGACAGCTCGGTGGATATGCCTCAAGTTATTGCAAACAATGCAGGTGATGGTAAAAGGTCGATTCAAAGTAATACCAAAGCTCCATGGGTTAATCTCTTCAAGGATAACCGGAAATTTGATGAAGGCACTAAGTAGCAAACTTATGAAAATTAGTCGGATGAGGTGATTTTGTGTGAAACGGATGCTGAAAATGTAGAGGAGGCTTGGGGATATGGTCTAGTTAGATATGTTCCTGGTAGATTCCCGAAGAAAACGGCCTAGCTTCAATTGTGTGACTCTTGGAAGGTTAAGTATCAATATTTTGATCATACGAGTGGGTGGTTGGTCTTTAAATTCAAGGCGGATTCAGAGAGACTAAGTGTATTACATGGTGGTCCTTACTTTGTCTATTGGAGACCATTAATGCTAAAAGTGATGCCCCGCTTTTTTGAATTTGATGATAAAGAAGTTAGTACGATGCCGGTTTGAATCAACTTGTTGGGATTGCCTTTGGAGTTTTGGAGTCCTAGTGCCTTGGGGAAAATTGTGTCTAAAGCTGATACACCAATCACTACCGATAAGCTCATGTCACTAAAGGTAGACTATCTTATGCGAGAGTTCTTTTCGAAGTTGATGCGTCTATTGATCTTATGCGAGTAGTAAAGATTAAGCTTCCTAATGGCAAATCATATATGAACACAAGCCGAAGTTTTGTGGTTCTTGTAAATTTTTTGGACACTCTACACTTGGATGCAAAAAAAAAAAAAGGGTGATAGAGAAAAGCAAGTGAGCAAGCTGTTATGTAAAAAAAAAAAAACCGAAATTGTATGTGGACGAAAGGGTTGTTTCTACCGACAATGTTGAAACGGTTCAAGCTGTTGCGGCTGGGCAGACTATTGGGGCTGGTGTGGATAAACAATTTGCTGGACAGCAAGCTGTTATACAAATTTGACAGCAAGTTGAGTAGAAAGAGGGACAATTTATCGAGGTAGTCGATAGGAAAAAAGGACAACAAAGTATGTTAAGAATTGGGGTTCCAAAAGATCAACCTTATTAAGAGAAGTAACCCAATAATTTATAAGTTCGTTTATGTTTACATTTATTCGATGTGGAATTCTATCCCTTAATATGCCCCCTCAAGATTGTGACTCGTTTGAGCAGACCAATCTTGAAATCCGTATGCTCACTTTTTAGAGTCTTAATCGAATCGAATCGCTCATTAGAGCTTAATGGGCTCTGATACCATGTTAAGAATTGGGGTTCCATCTTAAAATGTCAACTTTATTAAGAGGAGTAAGTCAATCATTTATAAGTTGGTTTATGTTTACATCTTTATTCGATATGAGATTCTATCTCTTAAAAGAGTAGACGTATAACTCCTATCTAAATTGTGGTCAAATCGAGGATGGATGGATCCTTTAATTCACATGAACTATCCTTTAAAATTACAAGCAATGAAAAGTTGAAAGGAAAGATCGACGATCAAAGGCAAGCTGTGGCCGCTAATGATAAGAAAAAAGGAATTTCCCTTGCTTCATTATCATGAAGATTGGTACTTGGAACAATATGGTTTGAACCTCACCCTAAAACAAAATGGGGTTCGAAGCCTCATAAAGAAAAATGGCATGGATATAATGGGTGTTTTGGAACAAAGCTAAGGCAACCTAAGTTAGACCAGGTGATTAGAAATAAATTTGGAAGTATTTAGGAAATCAACAACTTCTATTTCCATTAAACTGGCGGGATATTGATTTTGTGGAATCCCATGAAAGTCCAAATGGATGTGTTGGAGACTGCATCACAAAGTATTCATTGCTTCGTTACTTGTAAGGTTAGTTCACTTACATTTCTTGTTAGCTTTGTCTATGGTTTCCATACTATTGTGAATTGTAGGCCTCTATGGAGTAACATCAAGGAGTTAGGATCAAATGTTTCTTTGCCTCGATTGATCATAGGTGATTTTAAAAATGTGCTCAAATTCGAGGAAAAATATAATGGGGTAGATGTTACCCAATATGAGGTGAAGGATTTTACTAATGTTTGCCTCAATGTTGGACTTACGAATGTGAGATATATTGGTTGTTTCTACAGTTGGACTAATAGCTCGGTGTTGAGTAAGCTTGATAGGGTTATGGTGAACGATGTTTGGGAACAAGAGGGGTTTAATAGTCTTGCTAATTTTCTACCATCGGAATGCCTCTCTGACCACTCGTTGTGCATAGTATCACTATTTGGGCTTGATAGAAGTAAGAGGAGGCCTTTTAGGTTCTTTAACATGTGGACTAACCATGAAAGCTTTCAAAAGGTTGTACAAAATTGTTGGGAACTTGACGTTAGGGAATGAAACAATTCACTCTATGTAAAAAGTTGCAGGGTATTAAGGGAAAGCTCAAAATGCTTAATGAGAAACATTTTGCCCACATTTCCACTAGAGCCGAAACGACTACGTTGGCTTTGAACAATGACATTAGTGAACAAAGAAAAACTTACAAGTTTCATTATGTAACTCGGTTTAAAAAAAGAAAAAAGAAAAACTAAAAAAATTTCATTATGTAACTGATACTGATACAAATTTTGACTTGCTACATATTGAGAAAATATCGTTATTTGCTCAGACATCTTTATTCACAGAAAATAAAATATGTGGAGAAAAATAAAGCAAAATTTATGGTTCATCGAAGATGGAAATTTTCGTTTATGAAATATTGTAAATAAAAAAAGTAATAATACTATTTCTTACTCAAGAATCACATAGAAGTAGACACTTTGTGGAGAAAACTTAATGAATTTTTTCTACCTAATTCTCCATGGAATTGGCGGACACATGAAATCTCACCAAATTGGCTTCCCATATTCATTCCAATTTACGGCAACTTTTCCAACCCATTAAAAGAAATGCCCGTATTTGAATGGAAAATTTGATTGGGGAACTAACAGAAATCTCTTAATTTTGGGGTCCTTTTAAAAAATAATTATAAATATGGGCTAAAATATAAATACTACAATTTCAACCATTATAACGATAAGAAATATTGTGTAAATAACAGGTTGCAAAAAGAAGCCATTTACCAGCAAGAAATCCGAAAACAAAACCCTCCAAATGAAGAAAAATCGAAATCATAAGAGGAAATTTGGCACAAATCTAGCCCAAACAAGATCGAAGGTTGCTTCAGCTATCATTTTTTCAAAAGTTTCTTCCTCAAATCTACGAATAATCAACACAAATCTACATGTTCGTAAATTTTTTACTTTTGATTCAATTACTTCATATTTTGTTTAATTATTGAGTAACAAATTATATATTTTATGATAATTCAGTAAAAAGAAAGTAATTAAAAGCTAATTTTTAATGATAATCACCTATTTTTCTGTTCATGTTCATATGAGATTTCATCTTTTAATTAATGATTTTGTAATTCAAATTTGTAGGAATTGGATTAAGTTAGTAAATATAAAAATTCAACTCCGGATCAATTTAAGTAATGCATGCATGGTATTTTTGAAAATGTAAATACAAATATGAAAAGGAGAAAAGTGACATGCTCTGTCACTTTTTTTAAAGCAAGTCACAGACTATCTCATTTGAATTCTTTTGGATCAATTAACAATATATAAATATATGTGTCTATAAAAATTAAATTAAAAGGTGAGATAATGCATATGAATTAAGTTGCTAGATTAAGAAGGTCGCATATTATCTCATTTAAATTCTTTTTTAATCAATTAAAGATATGAATACATGTGAGTCTGTAAAAATTTAAGAATTAAGCTAAATGAACATAATGGCTGACATAGGGGTTGACATACCACTCATATTACATGTGGGTCCTGACCTGAATTAAATAATGCCGAACTCTCCATGTATGTGTGTTGTGTCATCCCCTATGTCAAACATTATGTTTGTGTAGCAAAACTCAAAATTTAAATATGAATATGAATTCAAACTTTGTTTTTATATTAAAGAGCTACATGATGTAACAATTTATTCGTCTTTGTATATGATTAATGTGTTCGAATTAAAAGTGACATGTTATATGTATTTTTTTTATTTTTATCTTTAACAAATATGGACAAAATTAAGAAAAATTCCTTGATTACAGAAATTTTTGATAGATTTTTGCTAGAAATTTGAAATGCTTCAATCCTGTCCGCGTGTGTATTTTCCTTCCTCTAATCTTTCAATCATTTTCCTTCATTTCAAATTTCTGTATATTTTCTGTGAAAAATTCATGTACTTATAGCAGGGTTTTAAAATTAATGTCACATCTATTATGAATGTAAATGGGAACAAGACAATGCATATAAAAGAGATTAAATATACTAACAGTGTCACATTCAAACATGTAACATTTAAACACTGTTAAAATGTTAACACTTTTTGTTTAAAAAAATGACATATCATGCATTTGTTATTACAATTATTACTATCAAAATTCTTAGTATTGCTTCTTGCAAGAAATAGAGCATTGTTGTTATTGATATACAATCGCATCAATAAAAAAACTGGTGTATCCTTATCTTTTCACGTAAGCTAAATTAGGCAAAATTTATGTAATTCAAAGTGTATATCACTTTTTGTTAAAAATATGACATATTTCACTTTTTTGAATGAGCTAAAGTATATCACTCATTTTTTTTGTTAAAATAATGCCACTTTTTTAAATGGCTAAGCTATAAGACCGGTATCATATCGGTATGAAGTTTATGTGATAACTTGCGCACCCGATTTAATAACATCCTTACAAGCCTTCAAAGTTAAATAGAAAATAATCATTTGCACAATTTTCACTTGATAAATTACATGCAAGCATTCATGTCATACCAAAAGACATCATTTAAAATACAACCAAGTTATACAATAAACTAATTAAAATGTAAATGTCAAAAAGAATTTATAAATACATCTATACAAATCATCTATCATCGAACACTTTCGATGCAATTTAGAGGCTATACTTGACTCATCGGATACATCTTCATCTCTGCATCATCAACATATCACAAATGTCTTTCTTTTGAATCTACAATTACTTCTTGGGTAAGAATATAAGGTAACACTCCCTTTAAACTAATATTATTATGGTATTATTGACTTCCAATCTTTCAAAAAGACAAAAGAAAGATTATTAAAGAACTAGTGACCAAAATTCAAATAACTGACAAAATCTCAAAAGAGTGACAACAATATCTTCATATTTTCATATCAAAATGCTTAATGGAGGAGGGATCTTGTCCAACTATGACCAAGATGGCTGATGAAAGTGGGTCCATTTTTGGTAATGGTCATGTGGACAATAGATATCGGGCTCACTTGCGTCCACGTAAGCAAATTTTAACATGTTTTGATAGGAGATTCGGACAGAAAAAGTTGGTGTTTATGGACGTGAGAGACGTTTAACAATGCGAGATAAAAATATTTAAGCACCGGTAATATGATCAAAAATGAATATATATAAACAAGCAATCATAAACAACTCAACCAAAGTGAAAGTAATCTAAACTCAAGCAAATAAATATGGAATAATCAAGAGAGTTATCTTGATTGAAAGAAGCACAAAGAATTGAATGCGATGTGATTTGCCATATTTTTGAATAAATATTTTTGAAATTATTATTCTGTAAATATTTACATCAAATTATATGATTACAAGAAGGAGAATGAATCCTTGAAGCAGAATTTTGAAAAACAATCAATTCATATTGGGGGATTTTTAATTCGAAAGCTTTTTTGGGATTTTGGGGTTTTGGACATAATTAATATGAGAATTATTGCTTTAATTAGTTTTAAGGGAATTAATCTAATATTTGTTTTTTTTTTTTTTGGGGGGGGGGGGGGGGTAGTGGCCTAATTTTTTAAAATTAATTCACCATTAATATTATTTCTTTTCAAAATTGATTAAAAAAAAAAGAATTTGACACTTTTGAGTCAATAGCAAAAGTTAAACTTGATTAATTAATTTTTTGCAAATAGCAACAAACATGAAAAAAATTTAAATACATTCTATCCAACTAACTGACTCCATAATGCCTACCATAACAAATAAGGGACGGGACAGACTTGACAACATCTTTTTGCTAGCTGGGGAATATGAGGCAGGTTCTGCAAAAAAACAGCTTATGATTTTTTTAGAAACAAGAGACTGAAGAGAGCTTGGGTAGGTACTGTGTGGAATGCTTCTGTTACACCCAAAAATGCATTTATTTTATGGCTTGGAGTGCAGTCCAATCTGCTTACCAAGGACAAACCGATGTTTTTGGATATATATCAAAATTGTTGCTTTTGTAATGGTGATGTGGAGACGGAACAACTCTTATTTTTTGCTTGCCATTTTAGTGCTTCAATTTGGGAACAAGTTCGAGGGTGGCTCAGTATTAGACGTTCTATGTCTACACTTCCAAGTGCCTTGAAGTGGATGAAAAAAAGAGGCTCAGGGGACATCTTGGCATAGTAAGGCCAAAAAGATCGCACTTACTAGTACTGTTTACCATCTATGGACGGCACGGAACATGAAAATTTTTGAAGGTCTTAATGCACAAGTTGAGAGTGTTGTTAGACAGATTAAAACACTTATACAAAGTTATATTTTCTTTATATCCGCATGTTTTAGTTATTTACGAGTCTTTGACCGCTAGTTGAGTAACTTGTGTATTGATTCTCTTTTGGTTGCCTATGTATGCCCGGTGTTTCTGTGGTTTTTTTGTTTTTTCACTTGTCCTTTGATTCGCCCGGGAATGCTCGGTGTATCCCTCATTTTCTTAAAAGAGGCAATCTTTCATTCACTGTTCATTTTTGTCACACAAGTTTTCACACTTGCCTGTTTCCAATCCAATTTTGCTACAGTACGTAGCCATCTTTGTTGATTATTGCAATTGAATTTATATAAATATCTTCTACATATCTCTTCTAAGAAATATCTTCCAATTCATTCTTCCACTTAAATCTTTTCAGTTCTCACTCTTTGTCTTTCACTTTTCTCTCCCAGTGGCGCCATGAAGTTCCTCGAGTATGGTTCAATTCTCACTTAGTTCTCATATTTCTGTGTACAAAACGTTTACAATTGTTGATATATTATGTGTGTTTTCCTAATGAATATGTTTTGAGTTTTAAGTAATATAATGTATTGAATTTCTGGGGATATCGATTTTTAGCTAATTTGATGAGTGTTCTACTATATTGGAGTTCTAGGTCTATTAACTTTTGGGTAATTAGTTGTTGGAAATGCAATCTGAACATTTTCCTGTGTAAGTGGTAAAAATTTAATGGATGTAAGATAAAACTTTGGAGGAGATATTTATATAATTTCAACTGCAATAGTCAGTTGAAATTTTCAATCCTTTAATTGTATTTTAATGAATTTTAGGATTTATTTTTTACACTACTGAGGCCTTATAAGTTGCTTATTTTACTTGATGAGGAGAAAAAAGTAGCTTATATACTCAAACCATTCCAAACTAATGTTTTTTTTAAGTTTGTTCAATAAGATAGTATTCTAATTACCAGTAAAACTTTAGCAATAAATTTTATTTTTTAGTTTGAAGATTGTGTCAATATATCATTTTAATGGAAACACTTGTATATAGCAATTGGAATACAAGATAGAAATCATTTCCTCGTAAATTATTGTTAGCATGTAAAATAAAAAGAAAGAAAAAACCTGAAGAATGTTAAAAAAAAAAAATTCTTAAGACTCCGCACAGTGCAGAGCCTTACTCTGCACACGGTGCGGTGACACTCCGCACTGTGCGGAGATCACTCTACACGGTGTGCGGAGTGTGCAGAGAGGCACTCCACACTGAGTGACACTCCGCACACGGTCCGCACCGTGTGTGGAGTGATCTCCGCACTGTCCGGTTGTGTTTTTTTTTTCTTCTTCTTAAAAAAAATATATTTATATATATTTAATGTAAAATCAATTTTCGTTAAATAAAGAATTGTATTAATTTTCAATTGGGTCTAAAGATAGCACCCCGTTTACATTTTTATTTTTTATTTTTTTAGTCTTCATTTTTTTTCTTTTACATAAATAAAATCAGAATTGTATTAATTTGATACATAAAATCTGTTACATACATAAAATCAAATTTTTTTTTTTTTTACATTTTATACAAACCATAAATATAATTTCACTTATTAATAATTTAATTCAAAAATATTAGAAAATATTCAATTTCATACATACATGAAAATCAAAAATCCTTTCGAGGCCCCACGAGAAGCGCTACCCCTGCGACCTGACTGGGCAGGTCGATTCCCGTCGGGGGTGTTGCCCCCGAACTCCCACAAGGGGCCTGTCCCCTCGACCCCCTTGATATTTGGTTCACTTGAGAAGTTCAGGCAAAGGAAGTAAATAAATTGGAGAGATCTGTTTTAGAATTTATGGAGTCTGTTACGAAACAATTTGAAGGAAGCAATGATTCATTGCATGATGCAGAATCTGAGATCGCATCCTTCAAAGAAAAATGGGATTACTGGAAATCACAATTAGAAAAAATCTGGATGTGTCACGGTTCATCTGGTACGTCGATATCCCATCCATTGCTACAATAAAATCTTATCGATCCATACTTACTACAAGAAAAAAATTTATTTCATTTTAGATGTCAAATATCCCAAGTGTCCAGCCTTTCCATGTAATAGGTTATCCTCTTCACCCCATACTTGCTCTTCAAAATAGATGAGAAAGGCGATTTAATTTATCTGAGTATTATTCATTGTATTCTTGAATAACTTATGTGTCTTATTTGTATGTCCAGTCACAAGTATGTTGAGCATTGTTCAGTAATAACATCTTTTTATTCAATTCATCCTCCTAAACATCCCCCCATTTCAAATAAAGGGTGGGGGTAGGAATGCCAGTTAATGGTTAGGTAAGTGAATGAATACTTTTTAACCTTTATCCTTTTCCAATTGAGAACAGACAAAAAAGGAAAATGTATTTTTAACCAGTGTTATGTTTCTCTCAGATGCATGAGCACTGACTTTGGTAACAACCTCTTATCACACCTTATGGGATCGATATTTGGCATGCATCACAAAAGAAATGTTGAAGCCGACATAAGGGAAAGCTTGTTGGAATCAAGAGGCATATATTATACTTCTCTGAATTATGGAGGAGCTGGAAGACGAGTGGGTCTTGCAGAGCCTCCTGCTCTTTGTATTAGCAATCGAAAGTCTGCCAGTAGGAAAGCAAACAAAGCATTGAACTCTGCCAGTAGGAAAGCAAGCAAAGCATTGAACTATACAAATGTGTGAAAATTTTGTAATATAATATCGCATCAATCGTTAACATTCAAGAAGCTAACATTAACTTCAAAATAAGACAACCCATGCATTGCATGGCCAAAAACTAGTTTGTATATAAGTTTTGATCTATATAATTCACATTTACTTATCAAAAAAATAAATAAATAAATAAATAACACAAGCTCATGGATTGCTCTATTATTATCCATGATGACAAAGTAGCAAAAGCCAAAACTCATCGCGGCACAAGCACAACATTAATTCATTTAAAACTAAACTAAAGTTTGATAGAATGCTCTAAACAATTCGTAAAATGTCACATTCAGCAATATCAATTTGGAAACCCGAACAATTGTCTTTCCCCCATGCCTCAGTATTCTTTAAGAAAAAGCATCTCGTAATCTATTTAGAACGTGCTGTCAAAACTTTGCCTCTATGATCTTGTATCTAAATTTTATTTATACACGTATGTATCTTCTTTTCTTTCGAGTGCATAATTTGTTCTCCAACAAAAATTAAAACGAAAATTACGAATTAAAAGAAGAAGAAAAACTATATAGTTTCTAAAACTTGACTTACCAATCTGAAAATAGTCACAAACTTGAGGTTCCTAACAGCAAATTTCTCATCCTCTTTTCCATTCTCTGCTATGCGCAAATCAATACAAAAACAAGTCGGGATATACCTTTCCTCTCTTTTTCTCAGTCTCTCTTACTTTTCCTCTACAGATCCGCAACAAGGTAAAGCCATTTCCTCTCGATCTCAATTCATTCAATTTTTTTCTCAATTTTTCATGTTCACATTTTCATTTCCGCATTCCCGATTAATTTAGAGAAATCGAACTGAAATTCCGTGGAAAGAAAGAAGAATATAGTCAACGATCGTAACTAGGTT
Organism: Fraxinus americana; assembly: GCA_035079005.1. Taxonomy (NCBI): domain Eukaryota; kingdom Viridiplantae; phylum Streptophyta; class Magnoliopsida; order Lamiales; family Oleaceae; genus Fraxinus; species Fraxinus americana. The sequence continues at coordinate 15,411,681 of CM068711.1, forward strand.
GGGCGCGTTTGTTGATTATCTTTTGTGCGCGTGTGTGTGATTTTTTTTTTTTTGTGATATTAATTGAGGAGAGTTTGAATAGTCGAGTTGTTCAATATCTTGTTTTGATTCTTGAATATCTTGAAAAATCGTACGGAAAGTATTGGTTTTTAGTAATTAAGTGGTGGGAATTAGATCTCCAATACTTAGTTGAGATCCACTGGTTATCAACTTTCAACAAAGCTAAGTTTTAATTGGTATTTTATTTATTTATTTATTTTTGAGGAATTTCCTTTTACCCTGTGTGGAAAATGACAGTCATTGTTAAGTTATATTTTTTTGGTTATTATGGTTTTAATATTGTAGTCGTTCTTTTGGTTATTACTATGTAATATGAATCTCAGGGTGCATTATATAATTTGTGAGATAGATTGGTGGAATGGGCTTATAGTATTTCTCTGTAAAGGATTAAACTGACAACTTAGAGGTTTTTAGGTCCAGTACTGGTGAGGTAGTTTTTTCAATTAATATTTTAGTTCCAGTACTGGTGAGGTAGTTTTTTCAATTGAGTCAAAATATTTCCATTCTGTGTATATTGTTACTGTCCTTCAAAAGACGTTATTCAGTCTACCATGAACATTTTGGCATGATTTGCCTGCTTGTTGCATCCTGAAACTCGGGAATTTTATAGAAGAACCATAAATTTGTGGATTTAGAATTGTACAATTGAAATTTCCTCTAGGTTGCATGATATCTAAATGTGTGCTTTGGATTTTCTAGGTATGTATAGGCTGATTTCACAACATATGCATTGTTCCAACCTGTCAACATTTTGGGCTAATTTATCTATCCCCAATGGTAGTGAAATTTAATGATGGTACCATATTTTTAGTATATGATGTCTTGGCGTAAACTGGCTCCAAGTCTAGTGGGTAGATTGTTGCAATGTAGCAGTGATGGAAGCATTATTTTGTGATGTGGTTGAAATAGTGGTTGTAATTGTCTTTAGTGTTACCGCAATGTTTTTTCTGGTTTAATTTTACTTGAAGTTTTCTTTCTAAGTTTTGTATATTACATGATTCTCTAATAGTGCTTGCATGAGAACCTAACATGCCACTATCAAACTATATGCAGACACAGTTCCATCCTTCATATTGTAGAAAATTTCTTGTTTTTAATTTTATCATATCAACTCCTAATCCTAATATGTGCATCTGTATCAGTTTCTTTTGTAGACTGCTAGGGGTATGCTTTTGCCAGGTTCTAGCAGCTCCCAGTGAAGCTGTTGTTGATTACCTGTTGAGGTTGTGATCTGTGAATATTAGTTTGCAATGGGACGTTTAAGGCTACAATCTAGTATCAATGCAATTGAAGAGGAACCAGAAGATTGTGGAATTACCTCTTCCAGTGAGGCTGCTTTAGCTAGTATGATTAATTCAGAAATAGGTGCTGTATTGGCAGTCATGAGACAGAACGTGAGATGGGGAGGTCGTTATGTGTCGGGAGATGATCAATTGGAAAACTCCCTCATCCAGTCGCTGAAAGCACTGCGGAAGCAAATATTTTCATGGCAACACCAGTGGCAATCTGTCAATCCTTCCTTGTATCTCCAGCCATTTCTGGATGTGATTCGGTCTGATGAAACAAGTGCACCAATTACTGGCATTGCATTGTCATCTGTTTACAAGATTTTGACTCTTGATGTTCTGGATCTAAACACTGTGGATGTTGAAGATGCTATGCACTTGGTAGTTGATGCTGTGACTAGCTGCAGATTTGAGGTAACTGATCCTGCATCTGAAGAAGTTGTACTGATGAAGATACTTCAGGTTCTTTTGGCTTGCACGAAAAGTAAAGCATCAGTTATGTTGAGTAATCAACATGTTTGTACAATTGTGAATACATGCTACCGTGCAGTTCATCAAGCTGGAACTAAAAGTGAGTTGTTACAGCGGATAGCTCGCCACACAATGCATGAACTTGTTAGGTGTATTTTTTCACACCTTCAAAATGTTGACAATACGGAGAGGTCACTGGTGAAAGGAGGCAGTTCTAGTAAAAATGAGGTATGTGTCATCTTTATTTCTTATTATTTTTTCTTTTATTTTTCAAATGTCCTAGGCAGCATTCTTCTGGTAACTAGCAAAGGAGAAAAACCATGTACTAACGATCTATGGGGTTCTCTGTCTGTCTCCATGAGCCCAAAAATGTAGTTCCAGTTCATTGGTGACTACTGTATAAGAACTGAATTTTTTATATTGACCTAGACCATGAGTGTGTGTTCATGCAAATGTCGTTGCAGTTCTGTACATCGCAGGTGAAAATATTTAGCCTCTCTAATTGAGATATAATTGAGTTCTTTAGCATTGGAGAAATGTATAATTAGCTTTGGAAGAAAAAGTCTCTAATCTGTAGAACTTCAGAATATGCATCCTCATTCTTGTGCATACAATAGATAGCAAGTAATGATTTCTATACACGTCTTGGAACATTATTATCCATATGTATGATCTCAGCTTGCAAATTTGATATGCATTCTACTCTTATTTCTGGCTAGTAATTTTGTGCCTTTCTGTCTAGTGAAGGTTGCCAGATTTGATAATGATTACAGTTTCAGCAGCAAATCAGAGAATGGAAATAGAACTTCTGAATATGATGGGCTACCATCTTCTGGAGTCTTTAACTCTACTTCCAGCAGTCTAGTTAGTGGAATGATGGATGAAACAGTTGGGACTGATAATGGGAAGGATGCTGTTCCTTATGATTTGCATTTACCGACAGAACCATATGGCATCCCCTGCATGGTTGAGATATTTCACTTCCTCTGTTCATGGTTGAATGTTGTTGAACATGTAGGAATGGGCCACAGAGCTAATACTATCTCATTTGATGAAGATGTGCCACTTTTTGCCTTAGGTTTGATCAATACAGCTATTCAATTGGGTGGCCCTGCCATTCGCAATCACCCTAGACTGCTGAGTTTGGTACAAGATGAACTATTCCGTAATTTGATGCAATTTGGCCTTTCAATGAGTCCACTGATCCTTTCAATGGTCTGTAGCATTGTTCTCAACCTATATCAGCATTTGAGAACCGAACTGAAGCTTCAGCTTGAAGCTTTCTTTTCCTGTGTGATATTGAGGCTTGCACAAAGTCGATATGGAGCTTCATACGCGCAGCAGGAGGTAACAATGGAAGCTCTTGTTGATTTCTGTAGACAGAAAACCTTCATGGCAGAGATGTTTGCGAATTTAGATTGTGATATAACCTGCAGTAACGTGTTTGAAGATCTTGCCAATTTATTGTCTAAGAGTGCATTTCCAGATAACGGCCCTTTGTCTTCTATGCACATTCTCCCTTTGGATGGTCTGATAGCTGTTATTCAAGGAATGGCTGAGAGGATAGGCAATGGATCAATTAATTCAGAACTACCTCCAGTAAATCTTGAGGAGTATACTCCATTTTGGATGGTAAAATGTGAGAACTATGGTGATCCTGATCATTGGGTTCCTTTTGTTCGTAAAAGGAAGTATATAAAAAGAAGGTTGATGATTGGCGCTGATCACTTCAATCGAGACCCTAAAAAGGGGCTTGAATTTCTTCAAGGAACACACCTGTTACCTGAGAAGCTTGATCCACAAAGTGTGGCTTGCTTTTTCAGGTATACTGCTGGATTAGATAAAAATCTTGTTGGAGATTTTCTTGGAAATCATGATGAATTTTGCGTCCAGGTACTACATGAATTTGCTGGAACATTTGATTTCCAGGATATGAACCTGGATACTGCATTGAGGCTCTTCTTGGAGACTTTTCGACTGCCTGGAGAATCTCAAAAGATACAAAGAGTGCTTGAGGCTTTCGCAGAGAGATATTATGAGCAATCACCGCAGATTTTAGCTAATAAAGATGTTGCATTTGTGTTGTCTTATTCGCTGATAATGCTTAACACCGACCAGCATAATGCACAGGTGAAAAAAAAGATGACCGAAGAGGATTTCATCCGCAATAATAGGGACATAAATGGAGGTAATGATCTCCCTCGTGAGTTCCTGTCAGAGCTATATTACTCAATCTGCAAGAATGAGATCCGCACAATGCCTGAACAAGGTGCTGGTTTTGCTGAAATGACTCCTAGCCGATGGATTGATTTGATGCACAAATCAAAGAAAACTTCCCCGTACATTGTTGCTGATTCCAGAGCCTACCTTGACCATGACATGTTTGCCATAATGTCAGGTCCAACAATTGCTGCTATCTCAGTGGTATTTGATTATGCAGAACATGAGGATGTTTACCAAACATGTATTGATGGATTCTTGGCGGTTGCAAAGATTTCAGCATGTCATCATCTTGAAGATGTTTTGGATGATCTGGTAGTGTCTCTCTGTAAGTTCACTACACTCTTGAATCCCTCATCTGTTGAGGAACCTGTTCTAGCCTTTGGCGATGATGCAAAAGCAAGGATGGCTACTGTCACTGTGTTCACTATTGCAAACAGATATGGGGATTTTATCCGAACGGGCTGGAGAAATATTTTGGATTGCATCTTAAGATTACACAAGCTTGGCCTACTTCCTGCTCGTGTGGCCAGTGATGCAGCAGATGACTCAGAGGTGTCATCTGAACCTGGACAGGGGAAGCTTCTTACGAATTCATTATCTTCTGCTCATATGCAATCCATTGGTACTCCTAGGCGATCGTCTGGCCTGATGGGCCGATTCAGTCAGCTCCTATCTCTGGAAACGGAAGAGCCGAGGTCTCAACCTACGGAACAACAACTTGCTGCTCATCAACGCACACTTCAGACAATTCAAAAGTGTCATATTGACAGTATCTTCACAGAGAGTAAATTCCTGCTAGCTGATTCTTTATTACAGCTTGCTCAGGCACTCATATGGGCTGCTGGGCGACCTCAAAAGGGTAATAGCTCTCCCGAGGATGAAGACACAGCTGTTTTCTGCTTGGAATTGCTAATTGCTATTACACTGAATAACCGAGATAGGATTGGACTTCTCTGGCAGGGCGTTTATGAGCACATTTCAAATATTGTTCAATCAACTGTAGTGGCTTGTGCGCTAGTTGAGAAGGCTGTTTTTGGACTTCTTCGTATTTGTCAGCGGCTGCTTCCCTATAAAGAGAACTTGGCTGATGAACTTTTGAGATCACTGCAATTGGTTCTTAAGCTTGATGCTCGGGTTGCTGACCAATATTGTGAGCAGATCACTCAGGAGGTTAGTCGTCTCGTGAAAGCAAATGCGACTCACATTCGTTCCCAAACGGGATGGCGAACTATTGCTTCTTTACTTTCTATTACTGCTAGACACCCGGATGCTTCTGAACCAGGATTTGATGCCTTATCATTTATCATGACTGATGGAGCCCACTTGTCGCCAGCTAATTTTATTCTTTGCATAGATGCAGCAAGGCAATTCGCAGAGTCTCGTCTCGGACAGACTGATCGATCACTCCGAGCTGTGGATCTCATGGCAGGTTCTGTTGCTTGCTTAGGACAGTGGGCTCGAGATGCTAGAGACGCTATGGCCGAGGTCGAGGCTGTAAAATTGTCTCAAGATATTGGAGAGATGTGGCTGAGGCTTGTTCAGGGGTTGCGGAAAGTTTGTTTGGACCAGAGAGAAGAAGTACGGAACCATGCTCTAGTATCATTGCAGATGTGCTTAACAGGAGTCGATGAGATTCACCTTCCACTTGGCTTGTGGTCACAATGTTTTGAAATGGTCATATTCACAATGCTTGATGATTTGGCTGAAATTGCACAGGGAAATTCTCAAACTCAAAAGGAGTATCGAAACATAGAAGGGACACTTGTCCTTGCCTTGAAACTCCTTGTAAAAGTGTTCTTACATTTACTCCATGAGCTATCACCGTTGTCAAGCTTCTGCAAACTTTGGCGGAATGTCATTGGTCGAATGGAAAAATATATGAAGCTTAAAGTTAAGAGAAGCGAGAAGCTGCAAGAATTAGTTCCCGAGCTTCTAAAGAACACCTTGCTTGTAATGAAGACAAATGGAGTGCTTGTACCTACCAGTACTCTAGGTGGAGATAGCATTTGGGAACAGACGTGGTTGCATGTGAATAAAATGTTTCCATCATTACAATCTGAAATATTCCCTCAGGGTTCCGAGACTGTGCTGTCTAATCCAGGCGACTTGGGTAGAAGTCCCGGAGATACAGAGACATGATGATGGTCTGCAGCACATATCCAACCTATTTTAATTGTTTTCGGTGAAGCTTACGACATCGTATCATTTAAATTATTGGCAGGTTTCCTCGCAAATTTTCTCCTTGTATCTTCCCTGATGCTTTTGCTATGGACCATTCAATTTCATTTGTGTCTTCAAAATTTACTAAGATGAGAACATTGGCTCTTTTTCTGGTGGATGAGATTTGAGTGACATTATTTCTTCCCCCAAGACTCTAGTAGATTACATATTTATGTACAGAAGGTAAAGTTTGTAACTTTGTTTCTATTAGTAGTTACAATCTTTTGAGAATATTGTAGTTTGCCTTCAGTTCCTGAAACTTAATGCAACTCGTGACAGTTTTAACGTCTCACGATTTCCCCTCGGATTTTAAAATATTGGAGGTGTGTATTACTTGCAGTTGTGATGAATTTGATTCGAAAGATATTGGCTTGCTTTTTATGATTCTCTATTGAGGCTAAAACCAGCAAATGACCCATGGATCATTTTGTGGCAATTTTAAATATTTATTTTGTTTAATTTGTTAAAGTAATGACTATTTCTGAGTATAATTTGTTAACAAATAGTTTGACTTGTGAATTTGTAAGTAGGTCGAGTAGAAGAAGTCTGACAACCAGAGACATGGAGGAAGCGCTAACCATCGCCACCCCAGGGACAGACACAGGTGAAGAAATTAGACCGTGGATCCAATATGGGGAGAGTCGTGTTAAAACCTAAAAAGGACAAACCCTTTGCCTTTGCACCTCCTCCATCCCGCGCAAAATCTTGTTGATTCCGATAACTTGCTCGTATACACACAATGTACATGCTATTTAAGGAACTGAGTTATTATCATTATGAAATATTATAAACTATCGAATAAAAATTCTTCAGCTTAACAGTGTTTTTGCTTTCCATTGGTACATGAAACGACAGGTTCGACTATTTCTTTCTTGACAGAGGGATCTTGCTCTTCCATCTAGACATTATAAGTGAAGTTTAGCACTCTGATCTCCGACAGATTTAACGATAGATACGGTCGAGATGATTTTTCTTTCCCCTATGCTATGGGTTCTCTTCAAAGACATCAAGCGAGGGCTTAAAACTCCGGAGACAGCACGTAAAGAATTGAAATATATTTCCAATAAATTTGATAAGGCAAATAGTAAGTACAAAAATATTGGTAGAACATACGATTCATTTCAATTCTCCGACTTTAATCAAATTCCTGACAAGGCCACGTACGTCACAACGAGCTGAAAAGTTAACATCATCTCATCTATATATCTTGCTAGGATTCATAATTTTCTCTCGAACAATATAATTTTTTTTAAAGTGATAAGAATTATAAGGAATTGCATGTGAATTTACAACTAAGGTGAGATCAGCACAAGGGAAACCTTGTCATTAAAGTTCTACCTTCCATTTCGATCATATATATCATTTCCATTTTCAGCTTTCTACTATAGTTTGATAGTTAAATATTAGTTGAAACCATTTCACCCACCTCAACAAAATAATATTTGGTGAGGCGTACGTGAACTACATGTGTTAATAAACCATCTCTTTTTCCTTAGTAGAAAGTCTAAACCATAAGTTATAACACATCATAAGCAATTGAAGCAGAAAATGATGAATTACAAAATATCTGTTTGAAAAACACCTCAGAATCTAGCAGATTAAACTCAATCAGCAAGAGTTTGAGAACGGTAGAGGGAAAGAGGATCCACGTTTGCTTTACAAATTTTCTTTTCTTTCTTCTCCTGGACCGTTTAATTAAATACTAAGTATTAAAATTATGGGACGAACAAAAGCATAAAATCAATTCTCCGCTGAAGAACTGGATCTTGGGAAGAAATCAAGTGAAATAAAATCATATTTGAGAAAGTTACATAGGGCTGGACATGGTCCGGTTCAGTTCTTAACCAGAATTTTCGGGTATTTAGTAGGTGGAACCATTCGGTTCAGTTCCCGGGTTTCGTACAATAATTAATTTTTTTATATATATATATTTATAACAATGCTACATTAAGCCCCCGTTTGACACCCTTTTTTTTTTGGAGAAATTCTCGTTTTTCTACAGTGACCTCCTGCAGTTTTCAGACAAAAGAAATCAGCCGTCAGATTGAATGCAGAGATGATAAGGCTGTTGTATTACTTGGACATATTTGCCCTCTCAATGGAGATATTGTTTGAAAGAAACAAATAATGACTTAAAGGGCAAAAATGGAATTTACAACATTTGAAAATTTGACTTGAATTGCAACTGTACTTTGTGCGCAGGAAATGTCTAGTAAATATTGAATTTTTCAGACGTGGGTCCTGCATTTAGTCAAAAATGGGTGGAAAAGTACTGTAGAAAAACGAGAAATTGGCCAAAAAAAGGGTGTCAAACGGGGGCTAATTCAACTATAACATGTTCAATCTTAACTTCTACAAAATAATGTAATCCAATCACGTGATATTTTTTGCGTCTCTCTTTGTCGATTTCTTCATAGATTTGATTGTCAAAATCAAAGGAAGATAAAGATAGCGACCTCGTAATAATAAAACGACATAAACGACACTGCGGTAAAATGAGAGATTTTGATAAAATCTGACTAATTTGGGATTGACTGGGAATTAGAAATAGTAAAATCATATTTTGGATTTGGACTAAATTAATTAGTTAATAAATTTATTTGGAAAAAAAATAATAAAATTTTGACTTATTTAAGACAAAAATCAAAAAAAAACAAAAATAAGGAGGGTCGGTTCTTATTCGATTCCTAGTCTAGAATCGAATCAAAACGTTGATTCTCGATTAAGATATTCGTTCGGATATTCAATTTAAAAAGAACCGCTCAGGTTGCTTCAGTTCGGGTCCTATTCGATTCGAGAATTTTGTCTAACCCTAAAATTAACAGATAAGTAACAACAGCTCATACATATTTGAACTAATAAACACCTCCAACCAAGTTTTTTACTCATTTAGATTACAACAAACACAAGCTTCACAACAAGCAGATGTTCAACTTACTTGCATAAGACCAATTTGCCTTAGAAAGAGAAACAGTAAAAACTACAAACACAAATGCAACTTGCTTCCCATAATAACTCTTCACTTACCTGCAAGTACAGAGAAAGAGAAAACATAGATTTCCCAGTAACTATGAAGACAAATATGGGAGACAACACAAGATAGTATGTTCACACCCACCAAAACCAATTAAGATTTTCTTTTGTTCCCTCATGTTGAAAGTAGAGTGCGATGGGAAAGTGGTATGGGCTTCAACATAACAACACTTTAGATTGGAATGGCCACCTTGCAAGTGTAACAAGTGCCGACCATTTTTAACCAAGATTGGTTTCATCTTGACTTTTGACATTTTTATTGGAAGTTAAAAACAAGAAAAGTGGAAATCATGAAAGTTTGCAGTCTAACTATTAATATATAGCACAAAGAAAATATAGAGGAGTAAAGAAGCATTCTTTTCTTTTCTATCTTTACCTTACAAACATCTTCTGAATACCGCATATATGACAATGTAAGAAAATCAATTTTATTCTAAACACCCCGTGCAAATAATCTGAAGTAAAATCGAAATACAGCAAAGTTAAAAATTGCATCTATTAAAGGCAAACATAAAAGCGATTGCAAAATTCAATGTCCAGCTTAGAGAGACTAAAACAAATACATAGCCAATCCAGCAGTTATCCCTCACGAAATATTCCAAATTAATACACAAGTTAAGAGACCATATTAACGTCTAGAAAGGCGCAAATATTGCTAAAACTTGCTCACCTGTTTGTCCTTATCAGATAGAGTGGGTAATTCAATTCATATTTGAGAAGCATGCATGGTAAATAATGACTCGGACAAGGTCGAGGAATTCTTTACCTACCATACAGACCACATCATCACCTTTTACTTCATCTACCTGGCAACCAATCACAAACTTCAGTTAATGTGCCAAATTAAAATAAATTATCTCAGCTGGATTATACAACCAATAGTTATATATGCATGCTTAAGTTTTTTTCCCTTATATGATCAAGTAAACAATCAGACATGTTGACACGATCTGTCCCAAGTTACCCTAATGGACCTGATACATGTCGTGCGCCGATGGTAGATACCAGCTAAGTGCCGGACCTACTACCAAGGCAACTATGACATGTTCTAACTGTGACTCTTTTATAAAAATTTTGACAGAGTTTCCCCTGTAATATGTATTAAAACCACCCGAAACAAATTAATATAGTCAAACCAGTACATATAATTTAAAACAGGGTACGCCAACCCCTCACCAATCAAACTATGAACAATACAGTACTGGAAAGTCAACTTTTACAATTACTCTACAAACAAAAGTCTCAGATGTACTTAAAATACCCAATATGCAAGGAGCCCATAATATGGATGCATGAATTACAACTTTAACTTTTCTGACAACGCATGCATGTATCCTAAAAGAAATATGTACCGTGTAAATTAACAAAATGAGTCCTACAACTAATGACAATGTGTGTGGTTCAAATCGGTGGATCGACGGACTCCAAAGCTACTCAAATCAGCTACCACCTGCTAAAGAAAAATGTAATAAAATCTATGAGTTTGCAACTCAGTGAGTGGATGGTTCATAGATATACATACTTTTTCCATTTATACTTATTTGTTGAAAAATCAGATTTACTTTCTTACAGCTTTAAGAAATTCCAAATTCCGATCATTTCTTAAAGAAAAGAATCATGCTAAAATCATAAAACTCTTACTCTTTATTCTGAATAATCAACCGTAAATCATGTCGAGTATCGCTAATCGGGTATCAACAAAAATCTGTATAACGCTGTCAGTTCTGTAAGTTACAATCATATTTCTGTACCATAATGTCATATAACATCATAATGTTGGTGCTAATTCATAAATTAAGCTCAAGTTGATATCCATAATTGATACTAATTGATACAACACACTGAGTAAGTAAACTAGTCGAATTCAGTAAGCTAAAATCATAATCTGAATTCCATAAGCTGAACCGCAAGCTGGAAATTATAAGCTGAAAGCTAATAAACCACATATACTGGATACTCATATCAAAATATCAATAAGCTAAACTATAAGCTAGAAGCTAAGCTAAACTGTAAGCTGGAACATATAAGTTGAAAGCTATAAAGTCATATGAATATAAACTGTCTAATCCACACTTCTGTACACGGTCGTAACCCCTCAGTGCACAAAGTGAAAATAAACATAATCATCTGTATGCACGGCCGTAGCCCCTCAGTGCATAAAATGGAAATAACATAATCATCCTTATACACGGTTGTAGCCCTTCAGTGCATAATAGGTATCCTTACACACGATTGTCGTCCCTCAGTGGGTAAGAATCACCTTTATACACGGTCGTAGCCCCTTAGTGTATAGGAAACAAATACACGACTCTAGTACACGGCCGTAGCCCCTCAGTGCACAAGAGTAAGATAACTACATCGGGGTATTTTTTGATGGCATCAACATAATCATTCTCATTTACCAACTTCTCGACAATAATACATTTCATGTAACTAATATGCTTCTTTAGATATTGGGACTCATTGAAATATTCATATTAAATAAACATGATTATAAGCTTGTAATTTAGAAATCTTATTTTTGGAAAAGTAAATTCTCCACTCACTCAAAACAAGCTACAATCGAAGACAATTGGTAAGCTTTCCAATCTCTGCTTCACTACCTGAAACACCATACAAGATAATTAATTCAACCATTATCGAGTTAAGAAACCTCTAATATGCAATGCTATAATACTTCAACTAAATTTCTCGATACTTGAATAAATGTCCCAAATTATTCCTTTAATCAAGTGGGACTAAATACACTTTCTAATCCATTTACTAATAACCAATTCATCAACATAACCTTCAATCCGAGTATATAGGTAAACACCCACTTCAATCTAGTGATGACTAGTAATTGTAATTTGCCCAATAAAATTTTCCTCTTCTTCCATAAATTTATACTTCCAAGCAAACATTTCATCATCACAATCATTTCCCCCAAATATCCTTACTTAAGAATCAAATTAGAAATTCTAGAGTTTGTCAAAAATGGTATAACTTACCTTAATCCAATTTTACTTTCACAAAACCAAAAGATCGGCCCGAAATCACACTCTTTCCTACAATCTAAAAATTTATTCAATCGTTTAGAACCCTAGAAATTCAACATAAATATACCATATCTCTTGAAGCAATAGATAAATAAAACCCAAGATTAAGGAAGAACAACACTTACCCTTCCTCTACCACTCTTTCCCTTGTTTTCTTCTTCATTTCTCCTTATTTTCACACCGATTTCCAACCATTTCTTTCGGTTTTCAGCCTCAGTTCGTTCTCTCTGCGGGCCCCGTATGAAATAATTGAGAATTGGGTCTTAAAATGCCAATTAGTGGAGATTATGCACATTTAGTCCCTTAACTTCCAATGTAATATCAGTCAGTCCGCCACTTCAAATCTAATCCATTTAAAACCCTCATAAATTTCCAACTATAAAAATAAACCCCCAAAAGTAATTGATTCCAATTAAGTCTCTGTTTGACCTTGACTTGGATAATCCCACCTTTGACTTTGACTATTAAAAATGAGTTTGTAACACATGTAAAGGTAACAGAGAGAAGAAAATGGAAGATAAAAGTTTCGTGAACTCAAGAACTCTGCATTGTACCTCTTATCAAACAGAAGTGGTCTCGCTTTCAGTAAAGATGTATTGACCCAAAAAGATATTGTATCCCTTCGTCACAGCTTGCAAAAGAGTTTAACTTAGCACATCATCTGATTAATTGTTATAATAAACATAGAGTGAATTCATGCAACTATAGATCTAAACATCTGCTTAGAAAGTTTCCATTGAATGTTAAGTAGCGTGAAAAATATAAACATGGAAAATGATAGCTTTCAATGTTTCGGTCAAAATTAGATCTCGAGTTTTACAAGAAAAATATGAAACGTGAGGCACTAACATGTATCTCAATACTGACAAAAAATTGTCAGAAAGCTAAATCCCAACAAATAAGTGGTAAATGACTACATGGGAGAGTTTTTGCAATTATTTCAACATTAGAAGTGTTAGTTTTATATTTTGTATTGGCGATTCTATGAACAAATTGACCAACTTGAACAGTTATAAAAATTTAAGGACTAAATTGTAAATTTTCATAGTTGCTGGATTAGAATTAGGGTTTGGAGTTATGAGTTTGGAACAAGAAGAATTCACGCCGGATTTTCGCTAGCTGCTCGCTGGAGTGTAGCTCGAGCGACTATAGTAGAAATTTCCTCGCTCGATGTTCTCCCCCATGTCGCTCGAGCGACAGACCCTTCGCTCAAGCAAGAATGCATCTTCGCTCGAGCGACGTATTTATCTGGAAAACCTAATTTTCCTTTTCCGAGACTTTAAGTCGGTCCATACAACCTAATTCGTCCAAACTATATATTGAAGACGCCGTATTTTCTGTAGAGAAGATTAAACAACATATTATTTAAGAAGATTACATCCTGCACAAGATCAAAGTTCAATCCTTCATTGTTCATAAGCCTTTTTCATTGAAAACATCAAAGCAATCAAATCAAACACTGAATTGGTTTCTTCGCTTGGATATGTTGCAAGATTGTGTCATCAATTGTGCTGCATTAAAGATGAAGGAAGAGTTTGAAGAACGAGGAGTCTTGGGGAAGATCTACAGGAGATAAACTACGTAAAGAGTCAGGATTGGAATTTGTGTGCTCATTCCAAGAGGACTGCTTTACAAAGAAGAGCCGGGATTGGTGTTGGTGTGTACATTCCAGGAGGGCTGCTTTATACTTCAGACATGAGATCAGAAAGCTTGTGTTGTCAACTTTGCTGGTAGTCTGTAAGTTTTATTGACAGTATATAGTAGATCTTCCGGAGTTTTTCCCACGTTGGATTTCTCCGTGAACAATTCTGGTGTTGTTTACTGCTTTATTTACTACTTTGGGATTACTGCGGTATTTCAAGATAGGTTAACTTGAATTGTTTGATTAATCATCTAGACATAATTAACTTGCGACTTGTTGCATTTTAATTAAATTTTAAATCCGCATTTACACCTAATCACCTCCTTCTAAATGTAGTAGGGTTGAATCTTGCGTTTCTCAATTTATATCATAGCCTAATCTCGTGTCCCGAACCTTATTTTGATTGTCTAGATGAGTAGTTCGTTGTCCATGCCACCACATTTTGATGGCAATAATTATGCCTACTGGAAGGTTAGAATGAGAGCTTTCCTTAAGGCTTTCGATGAATGTGAAATGGGTGGACTCCACCTTCAACAAATATTGATGAATCATGCTACAAGTACATTAAGTTTCACATCAAGTTTTACATTGTTCCACGTGGCGCTATCACATTGGACAGTTTTTAAATTTAACACACTTTCCCTCCAAACCGTTTTTGAATATACACACAATGTCAAACTTCATGTAAAGCAAAGAATGTGCAAATAGCATTATTCAATACTGATGGTGTAGTTATACTCACTGACATTTCTTTATGGACTAAAACTAATCTGGATGAGTGTAGTTGGAATAGTAAAGGTTTACATGCTTTGGTTATGGTGGTGTCTCCTGGGGAGTTTAGGAGAGTGTCTATGTGTGAGACTGTTAAGGAGGTTTGAGATATTTTGGAAACTACCCATGAGGGAACTAAGATTGTAAAAAACTCAAAATTACAGATGTTGACTTCTAGGGTTGAAGAACTTATGATGAATAATGATGAGAGGTTTGATGAATTCTATGCTAAACTAAACACTATTGTTAACTCTAGTTTCAATATAGGCGAATGGATGACCGAGTCAAAAATCGTTCGTAAGGTTCTTAGATCCCTACCTGAGAGGTTTAGACCTAAAGTTACTGCAATTGAAGAAAGTAAGGACCTAACGCCCTTAAAATAGAACTCGTCGGTTCACTCCAAACCTATGAATTGACCTTAGCACAGCCAAGAAACAGAAGACCATTGCTTTGAACACCCCATAGGGAAGAAAATTCTGAGTCTAGTGATGTAGAGTCCCTTAAAGGAGAAGAGATAGCTTACTCCGTGAAGAAGTTTAAGAAGGCCTTGAGAGATAGACCTAAACCACAACCTAGACAGAGGAGTCCACCTAGAAGATTTCATAAGGAAAAGCATGATAAGAGTGTTGGTAAAGGGACTAATGGTCCCAGGTGGTTAGATGTTATGAATGCCAGGGGTTTGGGCACTATAAGAATGAATGTCCTAATCTTAAGAGGAGTTTGACAAAGGATGGAGGTAGAGCCTTTGTTGCTGCACTGTCTGATGATGACTCTAGTGAGAGTGAACCGAGTATGCAGTCTGAGTGTGAGAAAGTGGGGAAGTACATGGCCTTTGTGTCTCGAGTTGATAGTGAATCTGAAAAGATTAGTAAAAAGACTGAGGTTGCGATCAGTAATAAGGCCTCGGATGATGAGGATAATTTTCAAGTTGTGTACTAGGAGCTGTATGAGGACAGCCTTAAGATTAAAAAATTCAACAATGCCCTACTTAAGAAGCTTGATTCACTAGAGCGTGAAAAAGAGATACTTGCTTGTGAGCTTAAGGAGTTGACTAGTTCCCTGAGTGAGTTGAGATATATTAATGAGAGGTTAGAAGGGATGGTTAAGACCTTCACGAGTGATCTAGAAAAATTCAATTCTCAACTTGAAGCTTTCTCAAGTGGGACTAAGAAGTTAGATAGTCTTTTAGGTATGAACATGGCTGTTGGTGATAGACGAGGTCTAGGTTATGTTAAGAACAACTCCAATTCTGCTAGTACCTCTAAGACTTCTTTTGTTCCTGCTTCTACTCAGCCACACATTGCTAGAAATCCTGATTTGAGACCTAAGCGTGTCATAAGACAGAGAACCCCTAGGGCCCGTAAGAACACTGCACCTCAAGTTCGTTCTCAACAATCATATGTGTCTGAGCCTAGATGTGTACCCACTTGTCATCGATGTGGTGTATTGGGTCACATTAGGTCAACATGTCCTATGTGTGTGTGCACGGAGAGAAATCAGGATATTCTCAGTCAGGTTAATTATCTTTCCAATCAAGTTCTTCAGGTGACTGAGTTGATCTCTCAATTCACTAGGGCTACTTCAACTGCTAGGAAGGCATGGGTCAAGAAAGTTGATCTTGATCGTATGTCAGCTGTTGGTGCTTATGCACCACACTAAGCTCTTATACGGGCATCTGCATGCATTGTCAATCACACTGGTGCACCTTGCATTCATCAGATACTTTGCAAGCGTCTAATTATTTTGTGATTTATTTTATTGTCTTTGTTTTTATTATTATTTGCTACTTACATTTCGTTCGTTTTATTTTTACTTATGTGAGTATTTCATTCAAAATAAAAAAAATTATTGTGTGTGTGTGTGTGTTTTCCCTGCTTAGGTTGTTTTTTTTTTTTTTTGTGGACTGCGACATCATGTATGTGAAACTTGACGATACATGTTGAGTATGAATATAAATATCTGATGAATAGTCTGCATTTCATCACATGATTGCTGTTTTCTTTGGAGTATTTAGTATATGTCCAATCATGTATTATTTGCACTGCACACACTATGATCATGTAAATAGAACTTGACCGCAAGTGTGAGACTTGTGATGACTGTCACTTGTTTATAGGGTTAGCGCGACTCTGAACTAGGGTTGTTCGTAGGTCGGTTCGGTTCAGTTCTGAAAAGACCCGAACCGATCCAAAACTTTCGGGTATTTAATAAATGAACCCGTCGGGTCCAAATATAATTATAGAACCGTTTGGGTTCGGTTCGGTTCGGTTCGGGTCGGTTCGGTTCCGTACCATAATCAAATTTTTTAATATTTACAGCAACACTATATAAATACAACTAATGACATTTCATTCGTAACTTTTACAAATTAACATAGCTCAATTCAAAAACATATAAATAACCAGCCATCCAATAAGATTAATTCAATGCATAAAAATACCAAAAATTAGATATTAATATTACAGCAAAACTACATAAAGTATATTCATTTATTTCAAATTAAAATGGGCTAATGGGTTTTAAAAATGATTTGAGCTTTAAAATTAAAATTATGAAATAATCTAATTTATTTAATTAATTTGCTAATTTGTATAGAAAAAAATAAAATAATTTAATTAATTCAATATAAAAAATAAAAAAATTATTTAGTTTCGATTCTTATTCGATTCTTCGATTTTTTGTCTAGACCCGAGACCCGACCTAAACCCATCGATTTTCGATTCGGGTACCCGTTCGGGGTATTTAATTTATGAAGAACCGTTCGATTCGGTTCGGTTCGAGACTTTTGGACACCCCTACTCTGAACATGAATTGACTTATTGTGTTAGACCTAAGCTCATGCTTATACCCCTATTGATTAAACATGATATATGCTCTATATCTTAATGCTACTTTTCGAAACCTATTTGACTTGAGTTAGTAAGCCTGCAGGGTTTCTCATAACCTGGTGCCTCTGGTCATTTGACTTGGGTTAACCGGTCTAAAGCTCGTTACAGGGGTCATGTTAGTCGCTTAATAGAAAGTATCCTACACTTAAGATGGATCAAATATATGAGCATTCATATTTAAATTGTGATATACGAAAAAAATTCTTGTGCTGAAAGTCAGGGGGAGAAAAGAATTGTTTTGAAGAGAGCTTTTTTTGTATAGATCCTTATGTGTTTAAAAGTTTGACTTTCATAAGTAAGGAATAGACCTATTGACAGTGATCATTGGCATGTCCCTTCTCACAAAATTAAGGTTTGGAGTTTCATTTACTTGGAATTAGTGACACTTTACACACGTGAATCACATATACAACTTACTTCAATTAAACTTGATCTATGTGTGTGGGGTAGCACTTATATCCTTAAATTTAGCATAGTTGTATCCAACTGCATTCTCTAGTTGACCAACACATTGAAGTGCATGTCATGTGTTTTGAAAAAAAAAGTCGAGTGGTGCTAAAACTGAAAGTTTTGAAAGAGTGTTATTTTTGTCAATTTCAGAAAACTATGCTTAAAATTGAATTTTTCAAATTACAGATGCTATTTTTGACATTTGAGCTTTCGCTCGAATTTCGCTCGTGCGAAACTTTCAGAAAGGTCTCGCTCGATCTTTGCTCGAGTGACGGTCACGTATAAGGCACAATTGTAGCCTCATTTTTCCTCATTTTTTCAAATTTTTCTCTCAAATTTTGATCTCCTATTGTCAAATCTTTGCATAAACATCCTTTTAGTAGCTTGGGGATCTTGTTTGGACCTCACTAACATTAATTTCGTCATCTAATTCATCTATTTCAAAGGTAATTCATCAAAATCCTAGTTTTGGCTATTTTGGGGATTTTTTAATTTTCTTGGTTATTTGCCACAATTGGACACTTACATTCACATGTTTTGAGTTCGTTAATAATTTGAGATTGTGTGTGCATCAATGTGCTTCAACTTTTACACGTCTTTGATGATTTTGGTCATTACTTGAGAGTACTTCATTGCACCGGCTATATTTGGCTTACTTTGGTCGATTTTGATGGAATTTGGGATAGGATTAGTTCATGGTTAACTTGTTTATGTATGAGGAATCATGGGTCGGCCATAGGTGTGCTGGATTGTTCTTGGAAAAGTCTTGATTTTACATTACCCTCAATGTGTTCGATGAAATGTTTCTTTGATTTGTTTGTGTATGTTCGGGCATCACTTTGCACACACGAGTCATATTCCATACTATGAACATCTCTGTGCACTCACATATCGTTTTGAAGTACATTTGGCTTAAGTTTTGACTTAGTGACATGACACTGCAGCCACCGCACCTTCGTCATGCAGTCACCGCACTATATTCATGCAATGCATACTTTAACATGTTTGCATCATTTTGCATGCTTTGTGGCCTTTTTGCATTTCTTTGAGTGCTTGATACATACTTACATTGTTTTGCGTGCATTGTCGCATTCTAGCATCGTTTTACGTGTTTGCTTCCATGTTACATCATTTCACGCATTTGACTGTGTGGCTGCTCGTGTGGTCTACATTCTCTTTCGTAGCGTCTTTTGACATGTTTGTTCTGCAACCATGTTCTAGATGCTACCGAAGAGAGCCAGGACCACCATTCAGCAGCCAGTGGGTCTACTTCGTATAGTAGGACGAGGTTCATTTCCTCTACTGCCCATGAGGTTTTTACTTCTCAGTTTTTACATCGCCCTGTCCTCGTAGAAGGTGAGGTCATCTTAGCTGATCTATCCCCCGATATTGCTACTATTTTTGTCTCTCGGGATTAGGATTCTTTGTTGATTGGGTTGGTTCCCCCTCATAGTCTTTTAGTTCAGGAGTTCTTCGCGAACATCCACGAGGTTTGCGATACTTCTTTCCGAGTCTATCTTAGAGGTACTACTCTTAGGCTCTCTCCTGATATCTTGGCTACATCTCTTCATATTCTTCGGGTTCTTCACCCGATTTTTTCCTATCTTTCGACTGAGACTAGCCCTTTTGATGCAGTAGTTTACTATACTCTTTTTGATACCCCATTTGCAGGGTTCAACTGCGGTTCTTACTGGATCGCTTCCGACCAACGACAGGTTTTGTTGCGTATTGTGTGTACGAACCTGTGGCCGATCGTACACACTTCTTCTTTATCTTCTGATAGGACTAGATTTCTTTATACCCTGATTCATGGAGACTCGATTGACCTTTCAGCCTTCTTGTGCCAGCAAATTCTTTGCACTTTCAGAGTCCATGGTCGTAGGATAGGTCTTCCTTATACTTGTCTTATTTATAGATTGGTCACTGCCCTTGGTGTAGTCTTTTCTGAGGGTCCTTCTTGTCAGTTGGGACGACCAATTGGTCTTGTTACTGTTTCGTAGAGTCGATCTCATGCTTCATCATCTTCTGCTCCTGTTGAGCCTACTGATCCAGTAGTGCCAACAGATCCCATCAATGATCTACTTTCTGCTGAGATCACTGCACTGCATGGCGAGGTTATTGATGTTCAGAGCCGACTGCGCTGAATGCGAGAGCACTGGGAGTACGAGAGTGATGCGACTAATGCTTCTGATGGAGACGATGCTCCTGCCTCATAAATAGTACTAGTATTGCAGTTGATATTGATATATGTGTTGCTTACAGTGAGGTTGATTCTTGATGTAGTATAAAATTTTTGTATCCATTCTTCAGTTATTGGAATATTTTTGTTGCCATTTGTTGTGTGTTTCTGATCCATTTATTTGGTATTTGTGACAAAAATAGAGAGAGTTTTCATAGTAAGGGGGAGATATACATATTCACTTCATGTCTAGAGCAGCTTGTTACATATTGATACTGATCATATGTCTTTGAGGGGTCGTTGGGGTGAGACATAGATACTGTTTAGACACTTTATACTTTTCATTTTATTTGATCTTTTGCATATGTCTTATGGGGTCGTTGGAGAGAGATATAGATACATGTTCTACTGCTTTAACACTTAAGAGCTTGCAGTAGTGGCATTACATTTGCTTTGCACATCATGCACTGAGGGGGAGCATACGCATTGCAACTGTGTAGCATTTCATGCATAACTGTTTGAGTTTTTCTTGATGTTTTGTGGTATTAATATGGTTATGGTGTCTTAGTTAACATTAATACTACATCTCAAATTAGTTTGCTTATTTCACTGACTATGCTTCTAAATACTTTATTATTTATTTCCTGTATCACGTGCTTTTACACTTGTATGTGAGTTTTTGATTTCAAGATACAGGATTGACATAGTGGAAGCTGCATTCAGTTGGTTTTATTGGACTTGGGTAGATTGGATAGGTTGTTGTAATTTTGTACTGTGTTTTGTCACCGAATACCAAAGGGGGAGTTTGTTAGGTTTATATTTTGTATTGGCGATTCTGTGAACAAATTGACCAACTTTTAGGGACTAAATTGTAAAGTTTAATAGTTGGTGGATTAGGATGAGGGTTTGGGGTTATGAGTTTGGAAAAAGAAGAATTTACGTTGGATTTTCGCTAGCTGCTCGCTGGAGTGTAGCTCGAGCGACTAAAGCAGAAAGTTCCTCGCTCGATGTTCGCCCCCTGTCGCTCGAGCGACAGACCCTTCGCTCGTGCGAGAATGCATCTTCGCTCGAGCGACGTATTTATCTAGAAAACCTAATTTTCCTTTTCCGAGACTTTAAGTCGGTCCATACAACATAATTCGTCCAACCTATATATTGAAGGCTCCGTATTTTCTGTGGAGAAGATTGAACAACATATTATTCAAGAAGAATACATCTTATACAAGATCAAAATTCAATCCTTCATTGTTCATGAGCCTTTTTCATTAAAAACATCAAAGCAATCAAATCAAATACTGAATTAGTTTCTTCACTTGGATCTGCTGTAAGATTGTGTCGTCAACTGTGCCGCATTAAAGATCAAGGAAGAGTTTGAAGAATGAGGAGTTCTTTGGGAAGATATACAGGAAATAAACTGCGTAAAGAGTCAGGATTGGAGTTTGTGTGCTCATTCCAGGAGGACTACTTTACAAAGAAGAGCCAGGATTGGTGTTGGTGTGCACATTTCAGGAGGGCTGCTTCATACTTCAGACAGGAGATCAGAAAACTTGTGTTTTCAACTTTGCGGTAGTCTGTAAGTTTTATTGACAGTTTATAGTGGGTCTTCCAGAGTTTTTTCCACGTTGGGTTTCTCCGTTAACAATTCTGGTGTTGTTCACTACTTTATTTACTGCTTTGGGATAACTGCGGCATTTCAAGATATGTCAACTTGAATTGTTTGATTAATCACATATACATAATTAACTTGTGACTTGTTGCGTGTTAATTAAATTTTAATTCCGCATTTACACCTAATCACCCCCTCTAGGTGTGTAGGGTCGAATCTTGCGTTTCTCAATAAGGATAGAACTTTGTAGTGAAGTAGATACGTGGCTGCTTTTTGATTTTTTCGATGTTATTCACAAAATCTTATAGAGCAATAACACTATTGCACTTAACCCCTTGCCAGTTATGAAACAAAGGAAAAGGTAAAAGAAAAAATAAATCAAATAATTATGTTTAAGGCTATGTGCATTTAAACCTTGGATAGTCCCGCAAAGCTGATTGACAGAACTTCAGAGAATGCTTCCTAACCTTGATCGGGCATCAGAATAACCTTATCCTCTGCCTTAAGTGTTATATCATTTTCAATCTTAATAAGAACCTGTAACTCAGGTCCCATTGCATCTAGCATAACCTGAAATAAGTTGATAACCAATTTGCACTCAGTTGAGTCAAAAAATAAATAGTCACCCCGTTCTCTTGTCTATTGATACCAAAACCTTTAATTTAATTTTGGATTTATATTCATAATTACTACAAACCTTCACACATAAGAACCATCAAATTCTTCTTCTTCTTGACATCATGGAAGCAGCAAGATTCAAACATGACTTCACATTTTTAATTTTCTCAATTTTCCCAGCATCCAACAGTAAAAAATGTATATATAACTGCATAAAGGAATCCATAAAGCCCGAAATTTTTATTCCTCATTCAACATGATTGTTAATATTGAAAATTGTGGCTTAGTAAAAAAATCGAATTATAATAAACAATCTAATAACAATTAAGATTTTGAAAAAATAAAAATGCAAACAGAGTTTCTTAGTGCTCTTGATAGCAGTCTTCAAATTCTCCACTGATGATACTCCGCATCATGCCTAGCCACTACCCATTAAAAAAAAAAAAAAAACAAGCTTTCTCCTAAGACAAAAACAAATAAAATTGAAGAAAAGATTCAATTAAACTACCAGACATTCCAGTTTTAAGACAACTGGATATAACCTCGACCGATCGAGAGCGTGGGCCTAGTGTCCCTATGATTTTTGTCATTGCCGAAAAAAAACTCTATACAGGAACACCCGATTACTCTAGAAGCTCCAAATCATCCATGCAAAAGTGGATCTGCAAATACTCTTGAAGAATCCTCCGAAGAACTCGAGAATGCATAAATTTGGCTGCATAAACAAATGGCATAGCATTAAGTTCACAAACGGTCACTAAACTTAGCTAAAAATTACAAACGGTCACTGAAGTTTAAAACTTTCAAAAATAATCACTAAAGTTTCAGGCACTTTCACAAACAGTCACTGAACTTACTATTAGGATTGTTACGATGTTAGATCAAACTTAAAGGAGAAAAACACGTGGACATAGAAGCTCAAGGACCTCAAGTGAAAATTTCTTGCTATTAAGGCCCAAACCCAATTTATTGGAAGATTAGGGCATGGTTTTCTCCCAAAGCGCCTGAAACTTCAGATCGTGAATTGTGAATTTTTTTTTTGGACCTTAATAGCAAGAAATTTGAACTTGAGGTCCTCAAGCTTCCATGTCCACGTGTTTTTGTCCTTTAAATTTGAATTAATATCATAACAGTCCTAATAGTAACTTCAGTGACCATTTGTGAAAGCACCTGAAACTTCAGTAACTGTTTTTGCAAATTTTAAACTTCAGTGATCGTTTTGTAATTTTTAGGTAAGTTCAGTGATCGTTTGTGAAATTAACCCCTAAAATAAATATAAAAAAGTTGAAGAAAAAACATCAATTTTCCAAAATTTCAAAGACAAATGACATGAAAAAAATTCAAGAATCATTCGAGAATGATTTTGAACATGGAAAAATAGATCTAGAAAAAAGATTTTCCAAGTTTAGAAAGAAGAAAGTGAAAAAAAAAAAAAGCAATGACATTCAAAAGCATATCTAAAAAAAAAAGATTTTTCAAATCTAGAAAGAAGAAAGAGAAAAAACAGCCACAAAATGAGATGAAATGAATGTTCTAAAAACAGAAAAGAAAAAGGATCGCTTATCTTTTACACTCAGCTAACTTCCAAGCGGCTCAACAAACTCAGCTAAATCCAAAATGGTTGAGCCGACCACAAATCGGGCTTATGAACAGTAACACACAAGTGCCTCTTTTACTTTTAAAAAATTAGAAGATATAAGAATCCCAATATGGAAGAAAAAAGGGATAATTGCAATAGCGGTACCAAACCTTTCATTAAAACCTTTCGTTTGCCACCCAAGGTACCAAACATTTTAAAATGTCATAGCTAAAATCCAAATGAATGATTTTTGTTAGTTTGACCAAATAATTTACTTTGACAATAATTTTGACTGGTTTTAAAAGGTTAAAATGGTAATTTTATATTTTTTATAGAATTTGTTTGACGCTCATTAATTCCTCATTTAAATAAAAAAAATGCTACTGTTGCAACAGTAAATGCTATTGTGACATAGCCGCAATATTTGAAAACACGAAAATCAACCGTCTTTTAGCACTTGAAATGTCATAATTGTCCTTTTTTTTAAATTTGGCATAGTACAAGTGAGGAGCAACATGTATTTTCACTAGGTTTTTCAGCTGATTCAGGCAACACAGTCAAATATGGTTGCCAAAGTGAACCGGTTCACTGTATAACGGTATAATTTTTAGTTCTCATTTTCGAAAAAATGCACACCAAACAGGGGCATAATAAAATAACCAAAATTAAATAATTAAAATTAAAAACTTATTCAACCTTCTTTTCCATACATCCCACCCCCTCTTAAAATCTGCAAATCTAGGAAATCATCCTCTTCGAATCCATGGCGTCAGAAACATATAACTGATGCAAGAAATCCTCAATAAACCTCTTCGAATCCTTGAATCCATGGCGTCAGAAACCCACATCTGCACTCTCATTACTCCCCTATAGTCATTGGCTTCTTTGTTTTCCCTCCCAAACCTTTACTTCCTGGGATCCTACCTTCAGATCCCCACTTTGAGCTAGACCTCAGCCACAATGCCTTCTCAATTTTCGATGTTGGTATCGAAGTCAATGACTTCTACAATGATGGCGACAAATTATTCGAATTATTACCATTAATCATCGTGGAATTACCAACATTGCTAGTAATACTGTTATTATTGCTCTGGTTGTTGGAAGTATACATGAGGGTTTTTGGAAGAGGATGAGCGAGTGGATGCGAGGAAGATCTCATAAGCCGAAGCACGAAGGCCTATGTCGGAGAGAGACACTTCCAAGGGGTGAGAGAAGTGCGGCTGAGAATGAATTTGTGATTGCCGTGTAGCTAGAGATGGCGGAGGACGGCGACATATTGACAATGGCGTCAACATTGGTGGTCGAAGAGAAGGAGAATGGGGTGAATGGAGAAGAAGGTGGTATGAGTTTTTAATTTAAATTATTTGATTTTGGTTATTTTATTATAAAAATGTAAAATTATCATTTTAACCTTTTAAAATCAGTTAAAATTGTTGTCAAAGTAAATTATTTGGTCAACTAACGATCAAACTAACAGAAACCATCTATTTGAACTTCAACTGCAACATTTTGAACGGTTTGATACCGTGGTTGGAATAAATGAAAGGTTGAGTACCGCTCCTGCAATTATCCCAAGAAAAAATGCCAAAAAAATTTATATTATAAGAACAAAAGATCAAAAACTTGTTTGGTAGAGATTAAAATCGGATTAAAATTGAAAAATTAACCGTTATTGTTGACTTTTATTAGACGAGTGAGACCCAATAATGGCTATATTTTCAATATTAATTGGATTAAAATCAGTTTCAAACAAGCTCCAAATAAGAAAATTCACAACAATAACGGCTAGTTTTTCAATTTTAATACGATTCAATCACAAACAAGCTCCAAATAAGAAAATTCACTTGCAATGTATAAATTGACTCTAAAAAAACAATATTTTAGGTAATGTTTTCATTTCATCTTCCCCGATCCCATCTACGCAAGTTTCTTTTTGTTGCTTTCTACAATCCTGCATCAATGGCTACTCACAAAATCCATGGTCTAAACCTTTGCGGAGTTATTTCTGAAACAAAGCGCATAATCGGTGCCCACTCCCGCCACTTCTTAGCTCTCTCTGTACTTTTCCTTCTTCCCCTTTCCTTTTCATCCGTCATCTACCCAACTCTTCAAACCACATTTTATGAACCTAATTCCTCCATTCTTTCCCAATTTCACCGATCCCTTTACTTCTCTGTTGATAATCCATCACAACCCGCAATTTCAAACCCGCAAAATCCCCATCGCTTCCTACTCCCGCTTGCGTACACTGTGTTCGTTTTTGTTTTCTCGCTACTAGCTACCGCTTCCGTCACTTACAGTACTTTCCACGGCTTCTATGGTAGACCCGTTAAATTGGTTTCATCGTTGAAATCGGTTTTGTATTCGGTGCCACCCCTTTTTGTTACTCTTGTTGTTATGAATGTACTCGTGGGTTTGATTGTATTGGGTTTTGGGGTCTTTGTGGGTTTGGTGTATAAAGGGGTACAGACTTTAGGGTTTGAAATTGAGTACGAGTCCTATTACTTTCTGTGTTTCGCTGTTTTCGTCATGGTTTTGGCTGTGTCGGTTTTAATTTACTTGACGGTGGAGTGGTCGTTGGCTTATGTGGTTGTGGTGTTGGAATCCAAATGGGGGCTTCAGCCATTGAAAAGGAGTGCGTGTTTGATAAAGGGAATGAGATGGGTCGCGCTAGCGGTGATGTTCTTGTTCGGGATCTTGATAGGGCTTTTTGCAATGGCGAGCTCGTCTTTGGTTTTGAATGCTGGATATATTCGAGGAGGGCGGCTTAGCTGGGCATTTGTATTGCAGACAGTGGTGTGCTCGGGTTTTATGACTGTTTTGATGCTTTACAGTGTGGCTGCACATACAGTGCTGTATATGTACTGCAAGGCCTTGCATGGGGAATTGGCATTTGATATTGCGGAGGAGTTCGCTCGTGAATACGTCAGATTGCCGTTTGATGATGGGAAGGTTCCTCATGTTGTTTATGTTGTTCCCCATTGATGAGCTTGAGTTCGGTAGTGTAAATTCTGTCTCAATATTCACTCGATAGCTGGTAGTCTTATTGTGCGAATGTTTTTTAGTAATTAATATGTGCGCGATGCACATTGTGAGACGAACTTGTGTATGATAATATAGTACAAGAAATGTGGAGATCTTAGACTTGTAGATCCTTGAATACATATACAAAATAATGACCAGTGATGCTGTCCATTGTATTTGAATGTGTGTACTTCAGATTTATTGTGCTTTATTTTAAGTGGAAAATAAATGACTATCTTTGTATTAAATCAACTAGCCTCTGCAGTTGGAACATCTTGAACTTGTATTTGAATGTGTATGCATATTGATTCCGTTTTGCAGCTTCTTATCATGTGGGGAGCGCAATATTGTTGACATTTGAGATGAATTTGTGAAAAGAGAATGTTAAATGTGCCAAATCAGGCTCTTATACTGTGTTTGATGGCATAGATTTCGAACTCATAGGAGATGATTCAAACTTGCATTAATTTTTTTCCAAATTCCATTTACCAGAACCTTAATTCCATGTTGCCATATATCGTGCTAATCATTTTTACACTAAAATTACTTAATAATAGAAGTCTGATTTATATTTTCACAGAAAAAAAGGCACTAATGAGTATGAATGTCTCAAAGTTCTTCTATCCAGCATAACTTGCATTACTTAAGTATATCTGGGATAGAGATGTACTGCTGTAATCGCAATTTGATATAGATCGTAAAAGAAAATTGCTTTGCCAATAGAACATGCATATTTCAAAATTCTATACATCCTTTGTGTGTTGAATTCATAGCATTGGTTTAGCATAGAGTGGTTGCAATATAATGTTTTGTATATGGCCCTCCTTTTCTCGAAGTGGGATGACTTAATTTCTGCTATGATGGTGAAGATTTTGACATTATCATGAATGATAAGTGTATTTTCTGCACTTATTCGGGACTTGAAACTATAAAATTTTATTGTTCTTTTGGCAAAATATGACATAAATTGTGTCATATTACATTTTGTAGGTAAAACTCGATATTTGATGAATAACTGGAGTAAAGAAGCAAAATGTAGCGAAAAATGGCGAAATCCAAAGTTTGAGGATTAAATTGTAAATACTCAATGGTTGATCCAGACTTCAAGAAGATACTTTGAAAATTGTTAGGAGACAATTGGATGGAATTAGAATTCAAAAAAGAATGGAATATGATCAAAATATTATCAAAGTCAATTTCTAATCGCACAAGATATATTCCAGATTTTTTGTCGAAAATTGAGACCCCTTTTTGGCGTGGTAAAGGTCCAAATTGGAAAAACTCTATTTCTAGCAAAGTTGTAACTCTTTGAGTTATCTTTCCAACGCACTTTGAATCGTCTCAATCGGATATCAGGAGATAAAATTATAACTAAAATACAGACTGCTGTGCAGAGACAAAAAAATCCGCTCGTGAAGACAACTTTCCTTATTCGATTAGAACTCTTTTGGAAACCAATTTGTATATGATTTTCAAACAATTTTCAACTCCTACAAATAGAGAACAACAGAATACATATGTAGAACCTCCCTAAACCTAAAAATCTCTATATTATACATATTTTGGAGGCGAAGAACATAGCTAACAACGTGGAATCAAGGCGAATTGTATAGGATATTACAAATTCTTCATCCGGATTCAAGATTCACATCAAGAACGTGGAAAATTCCTAATTCTTCATTATTTCTTTTTTCGGGTAATGATTTTCCAATTGTTCCTTTGTAATTTAATTTTAAATATGTTAGGCTAGTTTTCAATTGTATTAGATGAATGTTTGAACCTTATTTTTATGTATTTTAATTCAAGATATCAGTTTAGTATTTTTGTGTTATTATTTGATTGATTTTACATACTCATTGCACTACTTATTGCTTGATCACCAATTAATTAGTTAGTTGCTTGTTGTAGTGTAGGAATACTCACAATAAATTTAGAACGCGGCAAAATCGACATGTGTAGTTAGAATTAGGAATATTCTCTTTCACACATGCAATCTTATTGATAATTTAAATCAAATACATGACTTTCATATGAATGCGGATTGGGAATATGATCGTCTCGTGTTAGTCATTGGTTGGTGTATCTTGGGAAAGAACATTTAATATATTAGCTTTATCGATTGTCAAAAATGTATGAATTGAATTGAATGATTATTGAAAATTTAAATAAGTGGAAATAGGGGGATACCTGAATCCAATACAAGCATTCACATTAGGTTTAATTATTTTTTTTTTATCACTTTCTTAGAGTAGAAATAGAATAAATCACAACTCTTTTGATGTCATCATACTTCGAATTTAATAGTAGCTATTGAACTACAAACTAGACTTTATTTCTCGTGGGAACGATACTCTTAACTCACATATTTCATTACTTGTACAAAGATCCCGTACGCTTGCGGGTTTCAAGCGGACAATGAACTTCTAAAACACCACAAAACAAGCTTGTACGACTGATCAATAAAAGAATTTGACACCAAGGACCTTAAAGACATATTCTTTTGTTTACAAGATCATTTCTGTGCAAAATGCTGCTAGGAAGGAAAGGGGGCAGATTTCAGATTAACGAAATTAGAGGTAGGTTTTCAATTGAGTCAGCATAGAGACAAAATGGCAGCACATGTGCAAATATCGTGGAATTGGTTAAGGATGGTGAATAGTGTGAAATGACACTAACTCAGAAATTCCATGATGTTCTGACACCCAAGTTTATAAACGAAGAGCAATGTTGCTCATACATGGCCAAATCCAGGCCCAAATTCAGGGGGCCAAGATGGATGCACGTCGGCCCTTGATTTGAATTCATGTGGGGCCTTTTTTTTTCAAATCAAGGGCTGAGGTGAGGCCCCTAGATTCTGGTCGGTCACTGACCCTAGCCGACCAGCATTAATCATAAATGAAATTGAAATCCAGTTGCTGTGAGTAAGACAACTGATTGATTAAACTTGTCGTTTATACAAGTACCTAAAAACTAAAAAGTAGATGAGGCAAGGAAGGAGATTCAACTAGTACATAAATACCTATATGGAAGAACCAGTTTTGCTTCTCTAATCCTGTGGACTCCTATATAGGTTATAAATGCTAAGCAAAATAAAAATTTTGCCACTGTTTGACAACCATTATTAGGGAAAAACAATGTTTTGAATAGTGATTTTTAGAAGAATATGTAGTTATAAAGGGGGGAAGTTTTGGTTTTACGTGTAGATTTTATTGTGTGAATATGTGATTGAAAATGATTATATAGAAAAAAAAAGTTTTCAAATAATGGTTGTCGAACAAAGGCTTTATGTACAAAGAATATAAAATCCTGATTTTTTAACATATTAGTGCTTGTTTGGTAGGGATTTTTTGGGGAGGAATTGATTTTGAATAGTGATATGATGGGAAATGTGTGGCTGGAAAAGAAAAAAAAATTATTGATGTGATGGAAAATATTATTTTATTGAAAAATGTGTGGTTGAAAATGAGAATTGAGAATCAATTCTCAAAATCAGAAACAAACACCCCCTTAGAATCATGCTACAAGTACATTAACTTTGACATCAACTTTGACATTGTGCCACGTGTCGAGCATGATTAGACAGTTTTTAAACACCACACACTTTCCCGGAGTTAAATGTTTCAACAGTCATCGAACTTTACAAATTGTCACCTTTCAATAACTGAACTTCAAATTGCATCCAACCACTAACTGAACTTACAAAATTTGCACTCCATCACTCACCCCCTTCATTCCGTCTCTACAGTTGGCCCACGTGGTTGACGATTTCCACACTTGGCCAGTTAAAACCCATGACCTGTATTTTATTTGCCATGTCATCAAACTCCCCAAAATCCCCAAAAGACGTCTTTTATAATGAAAAAAGCGTGAGAAGGGATGTAGGTTATCAACATTACTTTTCCCCAAATCTCTCATCGAAGACTCTTCACTCCCAAATTGTATGAACCCTAGTCTAAAATTGAACGAAATGGAACCGAAACTGAAGGAGTTATAAGGGCGATTCTTGAAGCCGCTCAAATGGAGAGAGCAAATAGAGGTAATTCAGAAATTTTCCCTTCTCTTTACAATGTTAATTTCATTGCTGCTGGAATTGTTGTTCGAAGTAGAATTTTTGAAATCATTGGGTTTGTTGTCTGTAGAAGAGATTGGTGGTATGCTGGAGTTCGGAAGTAGTTGCCAAGTGTGAAATCCAACATTTTCTTGAGTTGAGTTTTGATTATTCAAATTGTTCACGAAAATATGTTTCGAAATTATATCACCGCAAGTCTACGGTTCGTTGACAAGTAATAAAGTGAAAATTATAAAATTTCGAGTATCGTTCCCACGAGGATTGATCTAACATGATTTCTACTATTGTAACCTTAACCGAAACTATAAAACTCAAGATGGTTGTTTTTGTGATTTTATGATGAAATTATGAATAACATGCAAATTAAACTAAAATTTCGATATAATTGTAAAACAATGGTTGAATGCAAAGTTTGAGAAAATTAATGTACGGAAAAGCGTACTAGGATCCCGAATCACCAAGCAAAGTTCACTCTTAACCCCTATCTCACAATTTGACAACACGATGAATCGTTTGAATAATCAATGTTCCTAACCTATCCAACAATCTCTTTCGAGTAGAATTGAACATATCCTAGTATACCATTTGACTATATTTCTATGACAAATGCAATATATAAGAATGCATGTAGTTTTGTAAACACTTAGAGATTCACGTAATGCATATCAGTATATTTCTATCCTCTATGAACAAAACGACGATTTATACATTGTTGAATTTATTTCCCTTCTTTCGAATGCGTGAAATAAACCACCTAAACTCACACAATTATCGTGCACTATAATCACGGAGACAAGAAGCGTATATAAATCATTCAAAACCATCAAACGTGTTTAATTGCTAAATTGCAAAATAGAAATAAAGAGATCACAATGCGAGGTTCATCGTTCACCTAGTACATAAAAAGTTTAGCCTAGCATAATGAAATTAAAATAACAATAAAAATGATAAAAAGAAAACATCACCAAGAAGTAGAAGCTTAAAACTTAAATCTTGGATCTTGAAGTGAAATCCTAGCTCAAGCTCTTCTCTTTGCTCTTCTAATTCGACTTTTTCTCCCTAAGAATGCATAAACCCTAATTCTAGACGAGTTTTAGTTTAAATAGAGTGCTAAGATATCATTCCATAAGTATTTAATTCAGAAAAGGAAACTAGAAAAATCTCACGCAGAAACCTACCTTGCGATCGCAAGGAAGGATCCCTTGCGATCGCAAGGAACAAGTGTTTTCCTTTCCTGGGCTTCTTGTTGAGGCTTGGGCGATCGCAAGGTAGGAATACTTGCGATCGCAATGAAGGCAACTTCTTTGGTTCTTCAACTTGGTCCTCAAACTTCTTCCTTGCACTTTTGAGCCTTGATTCCTCTTCTTTCTACTTCTGGTCATCCATGTAATCGCCAATTAGTTCCTTGGTAGAATTCCATGCTCGATTCATCATTTGGGTCAACTTTTGGATAATTGCAATTTAGTCCCTGAACTTTCACTGACTTGCATTTTGGTCCTTTTCACCTCTTTTCGCTTACATTTCATTCATTCCATCAAAGTAGCCCTACAGAACAATATATAACGAATTAAGTCATTTTCGAGCTTTTTATAACAACATTCAATCTATTTTGTGTCATAATTAAGTGTGTAAAACACACTTATCAAATACCCCCAAACTTGAATTGTTGTTTGTCCTCAAACAAAATGATAACTTATCTTAACACAAGGCATGGTTTAACAGCCTACCGTGTCTCAGCATTCGAATTTAGTAATATAGCAAAATGAACAGTTTCAATAGTGCAAAATCAAATCAATTTTCACCTGTCATGTGTAGAACTCGATATGTATGTGGGTGCTTACTCATGCAAAGCATACCAAACTGATGATGGGTGTAAATCCCGACCTACAGTAGTCAAATATTTCCTTTCTTCACTTGAGAGATTCACATCCCCCCAAACTTGTTTCTTTCGCTCAGAGATCAACACGTGTGTTTTAGAATAGAGCCTTTAATTTGCTTAAATCATCACCCTCTCTTAGTTTGGATAGATCTCACAGCCACAGGGTTGCATTTCGACAAACAGGGATTCTCCTATTTATTTGATTGTTTCAACCGTTGAGACTAGATTCAGTTACTTGCTTCGTATCAGATATATGATTCTATCAACCGGATGTCTGGGGCTAATCAGTGCATTCCATACATAGGAGTATGTACGTTATTCGTCAATGGATTAAAAATTTTTTTTTTTAACACCGTCCATTTGCTTTCTATATAACCCATGTAGCGAGCTTTGGGCCGATGACTCCCAAGTCAGATGACCATAGGGCACCAGCTTTTAAACCCTTACAGACTTAATCACTCGAGTTATACAGGCTCGAACCGATGTCTTTATTATTATTGTTTATTTTCAATGATTAGTGCAATGCCCCTTTTCTTTTAGACATCCAGTTTCCAGAACTGCTCTCTAACTTGAAACTTTTACATCATTTTTGTCTCATTGGTCTAATCCAATCCACACAACACAATTTTCACGCATGGAATTCCTACTCATCTCAATGTTCCCCTATGATAGCTAAAT
Organism: Fraxinus americana; assembly: GCA_035079005.1. Classification (NCBI taxonomy): domain Eukaryota; kingdom Viridiplantae; phylum Streptophyta; class Magnoliopsida; order Lamiales; family Oleaceae; genus Fraxinus; species Fraxinus americana. The sequence goes on from CM068711.1 coordinate 15,445,395, forward strand.
CATCTCCAAACTTCTAAAATAATGGCTTATTGATAAGTGCAATAGAGGTTTGCTAGGTTGACCTATCATGTCCAGATCTACTCTAATTCATTCATCCATCACTAGCTTAGCATGCCCAACATCAGTATTGTGCAGGAATGTCAAGTTTCCACATAGACAAGTGTAGATCAATTTAACATGCACAATGTCCACAATTCATAGCCATACTGCTTCCAATATTCTTATCATCGCCGGTGAGGCTATTAAACCCACACAAGCACACAAAACAAAAATGATGAAGTGAACAAAGAGAAAATAACTTTTTTTTTTATAAACAAGCACTCAAACATGCAACAAGACAAAAGCATGCAAAAATTAAAAATGAATGATAAACTAAAATTAGCCAAATCATATGCATTTCCACCCCCCAAACTAAATCGAACATTGCCCCAATGTGTAAAATGTAAGGATAGAGAGTGAGAGTAAGGGCAAGGGAATGGAAAAGGAAGGAACTCCCTGATCAAACTGGAGGTGGTGATGGTGGTGGAGGAGCAAAACTGGGTCCAGCATCCTATTGTGGAGGCAGTCGTGCAAGAATCTGGCGCGTCAACTCGGACTGCTCCTGAAGAAGTATAGATTGGCCCCGAAATAGCTCTGTATGCTCTTGAAGAATACTGGACTGTCGCCGTACCTCAGCCTCAAGGCTGCCCAAACGAGTGACTGTCGCATCGGTGCGGAGCTGTATATCATCGACCTGTCCAGTATATAGGCTCAATCTCCCTGTCAATGTCTCGACCACTCTACTCGATGCGAGTACTTCCCGACCAATATCGGATGACACAGTGCGGGTGGCTAGTGTGTCAGCCCGCACCTGCTGCAAATTTGTACTCATGGTCCCGAAAGTCTACTGTAGACCCTGTAGGTCTCTGCTGTAGCCAGTTATAGTGGCAAACATCTACCTCAAAATCTGTGTGTCGGCCCCAAGAGGTGGTGGTGGCGGTGCTGCCGCCTGAGGCATATCCACATCTTCAGCCTCATCACCCTGTACAGGTGGCTGCTGGGCCTGGTGAGCTCGCACTTGCACTTCCTGTCGCTTCAGCCTCGCTCTATCATGAGCTTCCAGTGTACTGCATTTAATGAATGGGCTTGATCTGACTGGAAGTTCCCCTGCTGGGAAATTGATGCCCGCGCGCTTGCAGATGCCGCTAATAAGGCTGGGGAAAATCAATGAATTCCGGCGGTCACCTGAAAGTCCCAGTGTATGGATCTATTCATAGATGAGGGATGGAAGATTGATCTTATGTCCTCGAACCAAATGATATAGCATGCCGGCTTTGGGATCCGGGAAGGTGGAGCGGTGTCGTGTTGGCTCAATGTTGTAGCAAATGAAGAGCCAAAGGATCGCAATGGAGGGTATGAGCTCATTCTGATACCACTCGTCTGTGTCTAGCGGCCAGGCATTCTCGCGCCCCATCAGAACCTCCGCTACCTCGGGCCATGGAAAATCCCCAGGTATTGGGATAATATGATCCCATGTCAGCTGGTAGTAGTCCTGGATCACTTCTGGTGTGAACATCACCCATTTGCCCCGAACCCATGTCTGGTGCTGATGCTTTGATCCAGGTGTGTCTATGCCCTCATTGAAGTTTGCGTAAAATTCCCGGACTAGACCTTCATAAATAGGGTGCGGGTTTGCTACCAATTTTTCCCATCCACAGTGATGGACCAATGTAGCCAGTTCAAACCCTGGGAAATCCTCTAGCTGAACTGGGCGCTCAGACAGTAGTTGCAAATGGGAGATGACATCGGTATAGCGAAGACGACAACTGGGGCCCAGAAAACGCCACACACCTCCGTCAGGTGTTTGGGTGCGGGCCGTGCCAGAAGAAGATCCAACTTTCTCCTTGCCTTTGGAAGTGCGTTTCGGTGGCATCCTGTATAAAGAAAATAACAAAAATCAGTCCAGATAAAATACAGTACAAGAACTACTAAAGGCAATGTGGAACTCCCCCAAACTTGATTGAAATAGGTGTGAATGGTGAAGTATGCAATCAAGGGCGAAAAACGAGGCAGGTGTCTACCGAATGAAAAATCACAAATCATGGGAAAACAGAGTGAACTTTACGCACATCGAAAGAGAAACATGAGTATGATATGACAAAGACATGGCAAGACGTGAAAAACCCCAAAAACAAGGTGAAAATTGGAAAATTTTCATGTAAAACTGTGATCAACTAAGCAACTTCGCCCCGTGACATCGGCTTGAAAACTCAAAATTTTCTCGAGCAATATTTGGGCATGTGAAAGAGGGTAGGTCCAACGACATCATATCCAAATTTGGTGCCAAACGGAGGTCAAATGAGTGGGAAACCCGGGGGACGAAGTAGGTGACGTGAGGTGCCATGTCCTAGCCATGGGTGCAGTGGTGTCCCTAAAATGCAAAATGGAGAGTTGGTGCTGTCATTGAGGGTTTGTGTCGTGAATGTGCATCACCTCATGTAGCTAAACATAAATAACAACCAAGCAAAGTGTGTAATTCGAGAAAAACAAAGAAATTAGCAATTAGGCATTTTGTCGAACACATTGCAGGCATGGTGTTCGGTTTCAAGTTTCACAACAATAGGAGGGTGTAGAATTAACCAAATTTTCAGCAACACAAATCATTCAAAACTCCACAACTAACTAAGCCCAACCGCCCATGCACAATAATCAACAAAATTCGAAAAGAAGAAAACCTAAAAATGAGGAAGAGGGTCGAAAATGCTTACCTCGAGGGAGTTCGTTGGTGAGGTGCAATTTGCAGGTAGGTGTGGATGTGTGTGGATGTGTGAGTGAATGTTACAATTCGATGAGAAGGGGAAGGGTGTGTGCTCGTGTGGTGTCGATTGGGGGGACGTGAAAGGGAAGAGAGGGAAAGGGAGGGGTTTTGTACAAAAAAAAAGGGGAAGAAAAAAAAATTTATAGAGGAAGCCCTTGCGATCGCAAGGGCATAATGCCTGCGATCGTAAGGAGGAATAGGTCAGGACCAAAGCAGGTCCTGACTGGGTTTGGGCGATCGCATGGTAGTTATACCATGCGATCGCAAGGAAAATATTTTTTTTTTATGGCATGCAAAAGAAAACAAACTAAATAAACCAATGACACATCACATCCCTCCTAAAAAAATATAAATAATCCCGAAAAACGCAATGTAGGTCATTTTCACGAAAACTTGAATGCCGAACCTAAATGCCACTCGACACTTCAAAGCTATTACGACTGAGCAATATTCATTTCAAAGCGTCGTGTGTGCGTGTAAACCATGAATGGCATGTCAAAAACAACTTGAGTCCCGAAAACACAAGATTGCCTCTTTGGCCTCGATTTACGTGAATCTTTGAACAAAAGTGATAAATGACCCCGAAAACACCCCCCAAACTGCTTCTTAATATGTCATAAATGGCGTGAAACCATGCTTGCATGTGTAAAGACTGATAGAGACGGTGGATCACTTAACATGCCAAAAATGAGAAAAATCATGGAAAATGCAATGTTGCACTCAAAACCTCTTTGCATCCCTCATTGTCAAAATGAGAGTCCAAAATGCTTGCATCCTACACAAACCCACTTCTGACCATAAAATGCTCATGGAAGCACGATGTGGTGTGAAAAAGCATGATGTAACTTAAAAACCCAAGTTGACCTAAAAATCACAGTTTTGGGAAAATAGTGTTATAAATAGCTCAAATACCCCCAAACTGTCTCAAGACACATTGCTCACTTCCCGAGGTGTTGATAATTAATGAGAACACATCCAACAACAAAATTGACCATGAAAGCACATGTTGGGTTGAAAATGCAGAAAAATGAGTATGTGGCCTAGAGAAGCGTGAGTTTTTGTCCAAAACACCCAAAAATGATTCCATCACCACGTAAGACATGTATAACACATTTAAAACTAATTGGAACTGCCCATGAGCATGTATGGATGGCTAAGATAACGGTGACCTAGAACTACGTGATCAAAGCAGAAAAAATGAAAACTATCAAAATGAAAACAGAAAGCAAAATAAATAAAAGGGTAGAAACGATGGGTTGCCTCCCATCCAGCGCTAGGTTATAGTCGATAGCTCGATTGTACCGTATGGAGATCATTCTGGTGTCCAAAGGTGAACGGTGGATTTGTCTTTCGAGAAATCCCCTCTCCAATAGTGTTTTAAGCGCTGCCCGTTGACCTTGAATAATAGAACCTGCTGCCCCACAATGAACTCACTTCTCTGAATATGCAGGTCATGAAATTTCTTGGTACGCTCCTTGTATATTTTTGCATTCTCATAAGCTTCCTGGCGAAATTCATCCATCTCATTCAACTGTAGTAATCGCTGTTCACCAGCTGCTTGCAAATCCATATTCAACCTGCGAAGTGCCCAATAAGCCCGATGTTCCAACTCAACTGGCAAGTGACATGCTTTCCCAAACACAAGATGGTATGGTGACATCCCAATAGGTGTCTTGAATGCTGTTCGGTAAGCCCATAGTGCATCATCCAATTTCTTGGACCAGTCTTTCCTTGATGAATTCACCGTGACTTCAAGTATTCTTTTTAACTCTCTGTTGGAAATTTCAACTTGCCCACTAGTCTGAGGGTGATATGGGGTTGCCATGCGATGTTTGACTCCATACTTACTCAACAACTGTTCAAACTGGCGATTACAAAAGTGTTTCCCCCCGTCACTGACGATAGCTCTCGGTGTGCCATAACGAGTGAAAATGTGCTTCTTTAAAAATCCAATCACCACTTTTGCATCGTTAGTAGGTAATGCCACTGCTTCCACCCACTTGGAGACATAGTCCACAGCAACAAGTATATATTGATTGGAAAATGACGATGGAAATGGTCCCATGAAGTCAATACCCCAAACGTCAAACAACTCGACTTCTAAGATACTTGTTAAAGGCATTTCATTCTTTCTCGAGATATTCCCTGTGCGTTGACACCGATCACATCTCTTCACAAATTCAAAGGCATCCCTGAACAATGTAGGCCAATAGAACCCTGACTGTAAGACCTTAGCTGCCGTCTTGGAGGCCCCAAAATGTCCTGCATATGCTGATGAATGGCAATGCTCCATGTAACGCCCCAATTTTCAATAAACACAAGGCGCTACTTAAGTCGGAATATCCTGTAAATAAGTATTCTCAATAAACACCAAAATACATAAATACTTTTTTTTTTTAACTATAGTAGATTAGAAATAAATGCGGAAACGTCATTTGAATAATTTGCTCACATCCAGTGTCAATACCAAATAAAATAAGTAAAGTGTCAAAATTTGCTAAAATATTAAAACCTGAGATTAAATTGACAAAATGGAAACCAACTATCAAAATACTTGTTTCAAAAATTTATGAATTAAATGGTCTATTATTTAAACAAGGATGCCCGCTCATTGCCTAGCCTTGCCGAGCTCCATAACCTGAAAGGGTGGAAAATAATGGGGTGAGCATAACGAATTATACTCAGTGGGGAAATAGCAATCAGTCCAAGTTAAATCTAAATATTAAATTAAATTATGAATATAATACCAATACAATATAATGTAGAAATATGTACTGTGGGACATCCCCAAGGACCCAATTTCGATCCCGGACCTATTTACGGTCTCTGACAACATGTTATAAGCGCATAACAATTTTGCACTGTGGAACACCCCCAAGAACCCACTTTCGATCCCGGACCTATTTACGGTCACTGGCAACCTTTTCATATGTATAAGCATTTTATCACAATTAAAATCACACATCGAGAATTAACATGGACAAAATTAATCACAATTGCTTGAACGTAAACCCCACCTCAAAGACTTGGAAATTTTCTTGAAATTGAACTGATGTGATGTTATCGTGCTTTAAACTTTTCCCGCGACCTCGTCTAGCAAGAACAAAATTAATATAATTTAGGATACTAAATCCTAATTAATACTTTAAAACTTTTAGGGACTCGATTGGAATTTTTAAAAGTAAAGAAATAATTAATTTGAGAATTCCTTAAATCTTTAGGATCTAATAATGAAAATTAAAATGTTTAGGGCCAATAAGATAAAATTAGAAAATATTTTATATTCAATTTGAAGAATACATAAACTTTAGGGGTGAAGAAATGATTAAAATTAAATAAGGGAATAACTTAAATGTTTTGTCAAACTTGGGGATTTAAAAAGTAAATTTTCATATTTAAAACCAACCCCCCATCCCCAAAACCATATTCACGCAGGAAACCTCCAGGTTAAAAATCAAACTTGGTTTTATTTTCATTTTGATGAGTTCCAACCAAAAATTGAGGATTTAAAAATGAGTTTTTCCATATCTAATACAACCCCCACATTCCGAAATCATAATTTCACGTCTGGAGTTGCTGGTTCGAAGAAGACATGATTCCAAAATTGGGTTTTCACACTTTAATGCCTACTAACCGAAATTGATGCCGAAGGAAGAAGTCTAATGGTAAGAGTAAGGTATAGAGGACGAGATATGGAGAGCAAGAGGTTGAAGTTGCGGGTCATTCGAAAACTCGACTCACGGTATTAAAATCTGAATCTCGTTTTCTGCATTTTTTTTTTTTTTGAATATATGTTGAGATGATACAGAGATTATAGAATCTCAAAAGCAAATGAAAATAAATTTCGAATGGATTACCTGCACAGATTTTTGTCGAGAATGAATTTTGGGTTTGAAGTTTATAGCTTGAAGATGGAAGAAACTGGTACAAATGTTAAAGAATTAGACAATGATGATGATGAAATCAAATAAAAATAATAGTTCCAATTGCGTGGTTTATCGATTCATTGCCCAGATTTTCTTGTGAGATTCTTGCAGCCGTGAGAGAGTTTTTGGAGATGGAATGAGTGGGTTTTTTTCTCTTTTTTTTTTTAGGTTTGACACAATTGAGCCATATAAACGTAGGCTCCAGAATTTGGACAATCAATTGGGCTGTTAATGGACTTGGGCCAAAGAAGAATATTGGACCCAAAGTAATTTAAAATAGATATTGGGTGTACAATTCGACCCGATAAGGAAATATTGAATTTTTAAGATTAAAAATCGTTTTTGAATTATTATATTAAATGTTTTGCTAGACAACTCGACGGACGTAAGATAAATTCTAAAATTTGACGGGAATGTCGTAGCGACATAATCTAAGTTATAAAATTTTCATTTTAAAATTCGGGTCGCTACACCTCACCCACTTAAATAAATTTCGTCATCAAAATTAAACTTACTTGATTTGAAAATGTCTGGGTATTTGGCTAAAATCTCATCTTCTCTTTCCCAAGTTGTCTCTTCTCTACCATGTCTGCTCCATTGGACTTTAACTAAAGGAATATCTTTATTCCTCAAGGTATGAACTTTCCTCTCAAGTATAAACGCAGGAGTTTCCTCATATGTCATATCCTTGTTAACATCTAAGGATGCATAATTAACAATGTGGTCCGGATCATGGACATATTTCCTTAACATGGAGATGTGGAAAACATTATGTACTGCTGATAATTCTGGCGGTAAAGCCAACCTATAGGCCACTTTTCCAACTCTTTCCAAGATTTCAAAAGGTCCAACAAACCTTGGTCTAAGCTTCCCTTTCTTTCCAAACCTTACCACACCTTTCATAGGAGACACTTTAAGGAACACTTTCTCACCAATTTCAAATTGCAGTTCCTTTCGTCTCTTGTCAGCATAAGACTTCTGTCTGTCTTGTGCTGTTTTAATCCTTTCTCTGATTTTCTCCACAGCATTTATAGTATGTTCCACTATTTCTGGACCCAAAATTCTCTTCTCACCAACTTCATCCCAATGAATTGGTGATCTGCACTTTCTGCCATAAAGAGCTTCAGATGGTGCCATGCCAATGGTAGATTGGAAACTATTGTTATATGCAAACTCAACCAACGGTAAATGCATTTCCCAGTTACCACCAAGGTCTAAAGCGCAAGCTCTCAACATATCCTCTAAAGTCTGTATAGTTCTCTCTGATTGTCCATCTGTCTATGGATGATATGTTGTACTGAATTTCAATCTAGTCTCCATAGCTGTCTGCAGGCTCTCCCAGAACTTGGATGTAAATCTGGTATCCCTGTCTGACACTATAGAAACTGGTACACCATGCAATCTTACAATTTCTCTGATGTACAACTGAGCATACTGATCTAAACTGAAAGTCATCTTCACTGGTAGAAAATGAGCAGATTTTGTCAAACGATTAACTATGACCCATATAGCTTGATGACCTCTAGCAGATCTAGGAAGTCCAACGACAAAATCCATTGCTATGTGTTCCCACTTCCATTCTGGGATCTCAAGTGGGTTCAACAATCCAGATGGGCGTTGATGTTCGACTTTAACTTGTTGGCAAGTCATGCGCTTCTCAACAAATAAGCCTATTGACCTCTACATATTTCTCCACCAATAAATTCTTCGTAGATCTTGGTACATCTTTGTACCTCCTGGGTGTGCAGTATAAGGTGAATAATGTGCTTCCTCTAGAATCTCATTCATCAAGGTTTCATCCTTCGGTACACACAGTCTTCCCTTGAACATGAGAGTGTCATCAGTTGATACTTCAAAACCTTTAATACTGCCAGCGAGTACTCGATTTTTAATCTTGCACAAAAATTTATCCTTACCTTGAGCTTCTTTAATTCTGTCTCTGAGAGTCGGTCGAACAATCAAAGCAGCTATAATTGCAGTTGCGTGATGTGGAGGAGCTACGACTTCAAGTCTCATGTTGGCAAAATCCTTGATCAACTGTTCTTAATTGGTTAGGGCAGCTAACTGTCCTTTACCTTTCCGGCTAAGTGCATCAGCAACAACATTAGCCTTGCCAGGATGGTAATGGATAGTACAGTCATAATCTTTCACTAACTCCAACCACCTTCTCTGTCTCATATTCAATTCCTTCTGAGTGAAGAAATACTTTAGAATTTTATGGTCGGTGTATATCTCACACTTACTACCATATAGATAGTGTCGCCATATTTTTAAAGCATGAATTACAGCAGCCAATTCCATGTCATGTGTAGGGTAGTTCTGCTCATGTAGCTTCAACTGTCTAGAGGCATATGCAATCACTTTTCCATGTTGCATCAGTACACATCCCAAACCTTGTTTCGATGCATCACTATAGATAACAAAACCTTCTGACCCTTCTGGAATAGCCAAAACTGGTGCAGATATCAATTTCTGTTTCAACTCTTGAAAACTCTTCTCGCACTTTTCTGTCCAATGAAACTTTATTCCCTTCCTGGTCAACTATGTCATCGGTCCAGCTATTTTTGAAAATCCTTCGATAAACCTTCTATAATAGCCAGCCAATCCCAAGAAACTACGAACTTCATTCACATTGGTTGGTACACTCCAATTAGTGACAGCCTCAACTTTGGCTGGATCAACTTCGATACCATCTGCGGTAACCACATGTCCAAGAAAACCAATTCGGTCGAGCCAGAATTCGTACTTCTTGAATTTTGCATACAACCTTTCCCGTCGAAGTGTCTGCAATACAATGCTGAGATGCTCCTCGTGTTGTCTCTTGTCCCTTGAATAAATCAGAATATCATCAATAAAGACAATTACAAATCGATCCAAGTATCGATGAAATACTCTATTCATCAAGTCCATGAAGACAGCTGGTGCATTAGTTAACCCAAACGCATCACAGTGAATTTGTAATGTCCGTATCGAGTCCTAAATGCGATTTTTGGTACATCATTGTCCTTAACCTTCAATTGACGATAACCTGATCTCAAATCAATCTTGGAAAATACAGTGGCACCCTTTAACTGATCAAACAAATCTTCTATTCGTGGTAAAGGATACTTATTCTTTACTATGAGGCGATTCAGCTCCCTATAGTCAATGCACATCCTCATTGATCCATTTTTCTTTTTCACAAACAGTATCGGCGCTCCCCAAGGTGATACACTCGGTCGAATAAATCCTTTATCCAACAGTTCTTGTAGTTGCACCTTCAACTCTTGAAGTTCCTTTGGTGCCATCCTGTAAGGTGCTTTAGATATGGGTGCAGCTCCAGGTACCAAGTCAATCGTGAATTCCACTTGTCTATCGGTGGAACACTAAACAGATCCTCTGGAAATACATCAACAAAATTACGCACAACTGGTACATCTGTAGTAGTTATCTCAGTTGTTTGAACACTAGTGATGCTTACTAGATATCCTTGACTGGTACTCTTTCTCAACATCCTTTGTGCTTTCAATGCTGATATGACACGAGGCATGGTTTTAACTTTTGTCCCAAAGAAGGTGAATTCACATTCTCCTGGTTTCTGAAAGAGCACTTCCCTCTCACGACACTTAATCGTAGCATGATTACAACTGAGCCAGTTCATGCCTAAAATGATATCAAAATCCCTCATGTCTATTAAGTACAAGTCTGCCTCTAAGTTCTTCCCATCTATTTCAAACTTAACAGCTTTCGACATCAGATTAGTGATAATAGTTTCACCTGAAGGAATACTAACCTCCAGGGCATCATTCACACTTTCGCACACATTTCCAATCTTAGCATGAAAACTAGCAGAGATAAAAGAATTCGTAGCACCAGAATCAATCAAAATGATAGCAGGTATATTGAATACTGATAGAATACCTGTTATCACGTGTGAATCTTTCTCTGCTTCCTTCTGAGTTAAAGCAAAAACTCGGGTCTTTCCCCTCTTGGCATCTTCTTTACCCTTGAATTCAGGACATTCATCAGCAAAATGACTAGGTTTCTTACATCTGAAACACATCCCCTTTCCAAGCAGGCACTCCCCATAGTGTTGCTTACCACACTTCTGGCATACGGGTTTCTCAGTGCTAGCCTTTTCCTCAATTTTTCTCCATGGTTTCCCTTTCTTGTTCTGATATCTACCTTTGCCCATATTCTGACTGTCCCATTTCCTTTTCACTGGTGCTTCTGCGGGTTTCTGAGTAGTCTTTTCCAAGTTTAAGCGAGAGGATATAGCTTGTGCTCGCTCAATAGCTTCGGCATAGGTAGTGAGTCCTAAACCTGCCATGATTCCTCCAATTTCTGGGCGTAAACCCCTTTCAAATCTTCTAGCCTTCTTGATATCCGTGTCAACCAGATGGATAGCATACCTGGACAACTGGTTGAATTTCGTTTCATATTCCACAACGGACATACTTCCCTGCCTAAGTTCAAGGAACTCTGTTTCTTTCTGATCTCGGAAAGACTGAGGAAAATACCTTTGTAGTATTAATTCCTTAAATCCTTCCCATGTCAGTTCAAGTTGCTGTGCCTCAGTCCTGGTGCGCTGATATGACTCCCACCAATGATCTGCGTCCTCAGCAAGCTGGAACACAGCGCATGACACCTTCTGAGTGTCTGAGCAGGCTATGTGTTTAAAGATCCGTTCTAATGCCCTTAGCCATTCCTCTGCAGCTAGGGGTCCCTCTCGACCATTGAATGTTGGTGGCTTATATCGGCGAAACTGTTCAACAACCATGCTGGTGTTGTTTGCATTAGCATGTGGATTCGGTAAATGAGAGGCACTTCGTGGGGCTGTTGGAACTTGTTGCTGAGTGAACCTCTGGAGAGCATTCGCGAGGTCCCTTAATGCATTATATCCCGCATCACCAGTAGCAATCTGGCCTGGGGTAGCTTGTCTTCCAGCAGCCCGATTCGCAGGAGCTCGATTTGTTCTACGAGACATTTCCTAAACCATAACAATATTAGTTTCAGCCTCCACTTAATTGTGCAATTCACAATGCTCATCCATGAATAATAAAATTTAAAAAGGAATCATCATAGAAAAACACAGTAGAGCTAAAAGCAAATTTTATTATTATCTCAAATTTTCCCAAAAGGAAAATAAAATAATAAACTTGCAACCAATATCTATAATCCGAAATATGTTCTCCTACTGAATTCCACAAACGACTCTTCATACATCTCTCTCTCATACGTTCCATTTGGCATATCAATTATGAAAGTAAATTCCATTGAAATTGGTTACTACATGTTTTAGTCTAATTCCGAGGACTAAATTTAAAATTTCTAAAAATTTTTAAATACTTCACATCACAAGTTCAACTCCTAAACATAATAACTCATGGGAAATCTTATAACATGTACTGGATACAAACTTTCAAACATTTCAAACTGCATCAACTATAGCAAAATTTCATTCTCATATAACTTTTCGTAGTAAACATTCAAATTCAGATGCAGCTCTATAATAAATTCATGGTATCCAGCAAATGAAAATTTTCAAACTTCATCAAATAAAATTTTCTAAATATTTTACCTTTTCGGAGTCGGCGTGGCGCGGCAAGAGCGGGTGGCATTCAAATTAATTACTAAACATTTTCTCATTTATTTTATTTTTTGCAAAAATTTCACAAGTCTACAGAAAGGTAAACCTGGTCTCTGATACCATACTGTAACACCCCAATTTTCAATAAACACAAGGCGCTACTTAAGTCGGAATATCCTGTAAATAAGTATTCTCAATAAACACCAAAATACGTAAATACTTTTTTTTTAACTATAGTAGATTAGAAATAAATGCGGAAACGTCATTTGAATAATTTTCTCACATCCAGTGTCAATACCAAATAAAATAAGTAAAGTGTCAAAATTTGCTAAAATATTAAAACCTGAGATTAAATTGACAAAATGGAAACCAACTGTCAAAATACTTGTTTCAAAAATTTATGAATTAAATGGTCTATTATTTAATCAAGGTTGCCCGCTCATTGCCTGGCCTTGCCGAACTCCTTAACCTGAAAGGGTGGAAAATAATGGGGTGAGCATAACGAATTATACTCAGTGGGGAAATAGCAATCAGTCCAAGTTAAATCTAAACATGAAATTAAATTATGAATATAATACCAATACAACATACTGTAGAAATATGTACTGTGGGACATCCACAAGGACCCAATTTTGATCCCGGACCTATTTACGGTCCCTGACAACATGTTATAAGCGCATAACAATTTTGCACTGTGAAACACCCCCAAAGACCCACTTTCGATCCCGGACCTATTTACGGTCCCTGGCAACCTTTTCATATGTATAAACATTTTACACAATTAAAATCACACATCGAGAATTAACATGGACAAAAATAATCACAATTGCTTGAACATAAACCCCACCTCAAAGTCTTGGAAATTTTCTTGAAATTGAACTGATGTGATGTTACCGTGCTTTAAACTTTTCCCGCGAACTCGTCTAGCAAGAACAAAATTAATATAATTTAGGATACTAAATCCTAATTAATACTTTAAAACTTTAAGGGACTCGATTGGAATTTTTAAAAGTAAAGAAATGATTAATTTGAGAATTTTTTAAATCTTTAGGGTCTAATAATGAAAATTAAAATGTTTAGGGCCAATAAGATAAAATTAGAAAATATTTTATATTCAATTTGAAGAATACATAAACTTTAGGGGTGAAGAAATGATTAAAATTAAATAAGGGACTAACTTAAATATTTTGTCAAACTTGGGGATTTAAAAAGTAAATTTTCATATTTAAAACCAACCCCCCATCCCCAAAACCATATTCACGCAGGAAACCTCCAGGTTAAAAATCAAAATTGGTTTTATTTTCATTTTGATGAGTTCCAACCAAAAATTGAGGATTTAAAAATGAGTTTTCCCATATCTAATACAATCCCCACATTCCGAAATCATAATTTCACGTCTGGAGTTGCTGGTTCGAAGAAGACATGATTCCAAAATTGGGTTTTCACACTTTAATGCCTACTAACTGAAATTGATGCCGAAGGAAGAAGTCTAATGGTAAGAGCAAGGTATAGAGGACGAGATATGGAGAGCAAGAGGTTGAAGTTGCGGGTCATTCGAAAACTCGACTCACGGTATTAAAATCCGAATCTCATTTTCTGCATTTTTTTTTTTTTGAATATATGTTGAGATGATACAGAGATTATAGAATCTCAAAAGCAAATTGAAAATAAATTTCGAATGGATTACCTGCACAGATTTTTGCCGAGAATGAATTTTGGGTTTGAAGTTTATAGCTTGAATATGGAAGAAACTGGTACAAATGTTAAAGAATTAGACAATGATGATGATGAAATCAAATAAAAATAATAGTTCCAATTGCGTGGTTTACCGGTTGATTGCCCAGATTTTCTTGTGAGATTCTTGCAGCCGTGAGAGAGTTTTTGGAGATGGAATGAGTGGGTTTTTTTCTTTTTTTTTTTTTTAGGTTTGACACAATTGAACCATATAAACGTAGGCTCCAGAATTTGGACAATCAATTGGGCTGTTAATGGACTTGGGCCAAGGAAGAATATTGGACCCAAAGTAATTTAAAATAGATATTGGGTGTACAATTCGACCCGATAAGGAAATATTGAATTTTTAAGATTAAAAATCGTTTTGAATTATTATATTAAATGTTTTGCTAGACAACTCGACGGACGTAAGATAAATTCTAAAATTTGACAGGAATGTCGTAGCGACATAATCTAAGTTATAAAATTTGCATTTTAAAATTCGGGTCGCTACACTCCAGAATCTGATGTACTTATTCTTCAGGCACGCATCGTCGAATAATCTGATCTGCACCACGCCTATAGAGAATGGGATCTTCCCAAAAGTAGTATTTCAAATCTGCATAGAACCTCTTCCTCTGGTGATTAGAATATTCCGGTGGAGGAATGGATTTGACCAAGTATTTCACAATATCAGGAGAATTTGTTCATCGGGAAAAACCTCATTTATTTCCACTAACTCATCTGGTTGGCCTAGCTCTAGTCGAGATAGATGATCTGCTACAACGTTCTCACTACCCTTTTTATCCCTGATTTCAATATCAAACTCTTGCAACAGTAACACCCAGCGAATCAATCTTGGTTTGGCATCCTTCTTTGTCATTAGATACTTTAATGCAGCATGATCAGTGTAAACCACTACTTTTGATCCGACCAAGTAAGGGCGAAACTTATCAAATGCATACACAACTGCCAATAACTCCTTCTCTGTGGTTCCATAATTCAGCTGTGCATCATTTAAAGTTTTGCTGGCGTAGTGAATCACATGGAAAATTTTGTTTATTCGCTGCCTCAAAACTACTCCCACGGCATAATCACTGGCATCACACATCAATTTAAACGGTACTGGAGCTGAGATGAGCTTATCTTTTAGAGTGAGAAAAGCTGTTAAACACCCATCATCGAAGTCAAATGGATTGTCTTTCATCAGTAAGTTGCACAGTGGCTTAGTTATCTTCGAGAAGTCCTTGATGAACCGTCTGTAAAAATCGGCATGACCTAGAAAACTGCGAACACCCTTTACAGAAGTAGGTGGTGGTAATTTCTCAATGACTTGAATTTTCGCCCTATCCACTTCTATTCCCTTAGCTGAAACTCGATATCCCAGAACTATGCCTTCCTGCACCATAAAGTGACATTTCTCCCAATTCAAGACCAGATTCGTTTCCCTACATCTTTCCAAAACCAAATTCAAATGTTTCAAACACTCATCAAATGAAGATCCAAATACGGAAAAATCATCCATGAAGATCTCTATGAATCTCTCAACCATATCAGAAAATATAGCCATCATGCATCTCTGAAACGTAGCTGGAGCATTACATAAACCAAAAGGCATCCTACGGTAAGCAAAAGTACCATAAGGACATGTGAATGTGGTCTTCTCCTGGTCCTCTGGTGCTACTGGAATCTGATTGTAACCGGAGTACCCATCAAGAAAGTAGTAGTGTGAATGTTCTGCCAACCTCTCCAACATTTGATCAATGAAGGGGAGAGGAAAATGATCCTTCCTAGTAGCTGTATTGAGTTTGCGGTAGTCAATGCAAACCCTTCATCCTGTAACTGTTCTGGTAGGAATAAGCTCCTTCTTCTCATTAGGTACAACTGTGATTCCCCCCTTCTTCGGCACTACTTGAACTGGACTGATCCATGCACTATTAGATATGGGATATATGATTCCCGCATCCAAAAGCTTCAATACTTCAGCCCGAACCACTTCCTTCATATTTGGATTCAACCTCCGCTGACTCTCCACACTGGGACGAAAATTCTCCTCCATGAGGATCTTATGCATACACAACGAAGGGCTGATCCCCTTAATATCTGCAATGGTCCATCCTATGGCTGTTTTGTGTTCTCTGAGTACCTGAAGTAGTTTTTCTTCCTCCACCTCACTGATTGAGTTCGATATAATCACTGGATAAGTGCAAGAATCTCCAAGATAAGCATATATGAGGTGTGGTGGTAGCTGCTTTAGTTCCAATTTAGGTGGCTGCTGAATCGATGGTATATGCTTCTTCCTCTCTGTTCCAAGTTCTTCAAAATTTGGGAAGTGTTGTTTTCGAAAATATGGTGGGTTGGTCTCCATAAACCGTGCACAAGTTTCAATCTCAAGTGAATCAGAATTGATTGATTGAGAATGAACAATGCACGCCTCATATGCATCCGAATGATGTTAAAGTAGAAAAGTATCATTCACCACCTTGTCAATGACATCGATTTTGAAACAACTATCTGCCTCTGAAGGAAACTGTATGGCCTTGAAAACATCGAAGGATACCTGCTCGTCACCCAATCTCAAAATCAGCTGCCCCCTATGAACATCAATCAGTGCTCTTCCAGTGGCCAAAAATGGTCTGCCCAGAATTAGTGGAACGTCTTTGTCTTCCTCCATATCCAAAATGAGAAAATCAGCAGGAAATATGAATTTTTCCACCTTGATGAGCACGACCTCGATGATTCCTCTTGGGTGTGTCAACGATCTGTCAGCCAGTTGCAATGTAACTGTGGTTGCTTTAGCCTCTCCTAATCCAATTTTCCTGAAAACAGATAAAGGCATTAAATTAATACTGGCACCAAGATCACATAATGCTTTATCAAAGTAAATTTCACCAATGGTACAGGGCACAGTAAAACTCCCTGGATCTTTCAGTTTTGGTGGAAGCTTGTTCTGAATTCTGGCACTGACTTTTTTAGTCAACATTACAGTCTCGTGATCTTCCAACTTGCGTTTGTTTGATAAAATATCCTTCAAGAACTTCGCGTAGCTCGGTATTTGGAAGAGTGCATCAGCTAATGGGATGTTTATATGGAGCTTTCTGAACACTTCAAGGAACTTTTTGTATTGCTGCTCCATTCGTGGCTTCCTCAACCGTTGTAGAAATGGAATGGCTGGTTCATAAGGATTCACTGAATTATCTGGAACTTGCTATGGCACTGCTGGTCTCTCCTTCACTGGTGTCTGTTCGGTGCTATCAGTCTCCTCTTCAGTCTCCTTCTCCGGTGGGTCCACTATCTCTTTGTCTACTCCGGCCTTTTCACATGTATCTCAGGTAGCTGAACTCCAGTTCTTGTAGTAATGGCCTGAACGTGCTCCCTAGGATTCACTTCTGTATTGCTCGGTAAAGTGTCAAGCACTCGTCCTGTCATAGAAAGAGCTAGTTGTCCCATCTGAGTTTCCAGATTTTTGATAGCTGCACCCTGATTCTGGAAGTTTGTTTCAGTCTTCCTCATGAATTGATTTGTGGTTTCCATGTATTTATCGGTCTTTTCCATAAGCTTTGCAAACATGTCTTCCAACTGAGGTTTCCTTTCCTGCTGAAACTGCCCCTGAGCCCGAGTATGATTCTGATTGTGATTCTGGTTACCACCCCAAGAGAAATTGGGGTGATTTCTCCATCAGGGATTGTATGTCTCAGAGTGAGGATTGTTCTGCTGACGTTGACCCCATTGAGCGAAATCCACCTGTTCCATCTGTTGTGTAATAATGGGACATTCAGCTGTACCATGCTCTGCTCCACATTCTTCACAACTGGGCTTCTTCACTTGTGCTGAATTCACGGTCTGTGTTATACCCTCTATCTTGTGAAACAAGGAGTCAATCTTTGCGGATAATGCCGAATAGGTATCTACCTCATACACTCCAACTGCTTTCTTTGCACCCACTCTATCTGTAGACCACATGGCTGAGGTACTAGCCATTCTCTCAAACAACTCCCAAGCTCCCTCGACTGACCTGGTGGTTAAAGAACCATTTGAAAGTTGGTGTTAGTCCCCAATAGAAGTATCTGATTTGTTCTTTCTTGTCGTATCCATGTTGAGGACACTTCCTTAGCATGCCCTTGAACCTACTCAACGCTTCATCAAGTGATTCAGTTTCATGTTGGCTAAAAATTGATATGTCGTGCCTCAATCTCGCCACTTTAGCCGGTGAGAAGTATTTGGTGCAGAATTTCTGAGCCAAGTCGTTCCAAGTAGTTATGCTCGCTACCGGGAGTGAGTCGAGCCACTCAAGTGCTTTATCCCGAAGAGTTCATGGAAATAACCTTAGTCTAATTGCATCTTCTGATATCCTAAGGTATTTGAAGTGTTCACACATATCCAAGAAACGGGATATATGTGTATGTGGATTCTCGTTAGATGTTCCGTAAAATCGATGTCCATTCTAGAAGAGTTGGATGACATTTGTCTTCAATTGAAAGTTCGGCTATCCAAATGTTGGGTAAACGATGCTGGACTGGCTTTGAACAACGTATGGTGCTAGAAAATCCCCAAGTATAGGATTCCCATCATCCTGAGCTTCAACATTGGCTGGCGATGCATGACCTATCCTCGGTTCCATTTGTTGTTCAGCCATTTCGATATGTCCTTGATTGACCTATTGTGCTACTCTTGCTTCTCTCTGTCTGCGATGAAAAGTTCGTTCAATTTCCAAATCAACTTGAACTAAACCACAGCTGATTGATCTTCGCATACAATGCCTGAAAGGTAAAAACAGTAGCAGCACTTGGCTCAACTTGAGTAATGGAACGAAATATTAAAATAAAACTAAAGAAAACAAGTTCGAATTAGTGTCTAAATAACAAAAATCAAATTAATACTCAATCCCTGGCAACGGCGCCAAAAACTTGTTCACGAAAATATGTTTCGAAATTATATCACCGCAAGTGTACGGTTCGTTGACAAGTAATAAAGTGGAAATTGTAAAATTTCGAGTATCGTTTCCACGAGGATTGATCTAACTTGATTTCTACTATTGTAACCTTAACCGAAACTATAAAACTCAAGATGGTTGTTTTTGTGATTTTATGATGAAATTATGAATAACATGCAAATTAAACTAAAATTTCGATATAATTGTAAAACAATGGTTGAATGCAAAGTTTGAGAAAATTAATGTACGGAAAAGCGTACTAGGATCCCGAATCACCAAGCAAAGTTCACTCTTAACCCCTATCTCACAATTTGACAACACGATGAATCGTTTGAATAATCAATGTTCCTAACCTATCCAACAATCTCTTTCGAGTAGAATTGAACCTATCCTAGTATACCATTTGACTATATTTCTATGACAAATGCAATATATAAGAATGCATGTAGTTTTGTAAACACTTAGAGATTCACGTAATGCATATCAGTATATTTATATCCTCTATGAACAAAACTACGATTTATACCTTGTTGAATTTATTTCCCTTCTTTCGAATGCATGAAATAAACCACCTAAACTCACACAATTATCGTGCACTATAATCACGGAGACAAGAAGCGTATATAAATCATTCAAAACCATCAAACGTGTTTAATTGTTAAATTGCAAAATAGAAATAAAGAGATCACAATTTGAGGTTCATCGTTCACCTAGTACATAAAAAGTCTAGCCTAGCATAATGAAATTAAAACAACAATAAAAATGATAAAAAGAAAACATCACCAAGAAGTAGAAGTTTAAAGCTTGAATCTTGGATCTTGAAGTGAAACCCTAGCTCAAGCTCTTCTCTTTGCTCTTCTAATTCGACTTTTTCTCCCTAAGAATGCATAAACCCTAATTCTGGACGAGTTTTAGTTTAAATAGAGTGCTAAGATATCATTCCATAAGTATTTGATTCGGAAAAGGAAACTAGAAAAATCTCGCGCAGAAACCTACCTTGCGATCGCAAGGAAGGATCCCTTGCGATCGCAAGGAACAAGTGTTTTCCTTTCCTGGGCTTCCTGTTGAGGCTTGGGCGATCGCAAAGTAGGAATACTTGCGATTGCAAGGAAGGCAACTTCTTTGGTTGTTCAACTTGGTCCTCAAACTTCTTCCTTGCACTTTTGAGTCTTGATTCCTCTTCTTTCTACTTCTGGTCATCCATGTAATCGCCAATTAGCTCCTTGGTAGAATTCCATGCTCGATTCATCATTTGGGTCAACTTCTGGATAATTGCAATTTAGTCCCTGAACTTTCATTGACTTGCATTTTGGTCATTTTCGCCTGTTTTCGCTTACATTTCGTTCATTCCATCAAAGTAGCCCTACAAAACAATATATAACGAATTAAGTCCTTTTCGAGCTTTTTATAACAACATTCAATCTATTTTGTGTCATAATTAAGTGTGTAAAACACACTTATCACAAATAACCTCTTCCCAGTTGCTTGTGCTCGATTCAATTTTTCAATTTGTTCTTCTGAAAACGTTGTGCTGGAGTTCGGAAGCAGTTACCAAGTGTGAAATCCAACATTTTCTCGAGTTGAGTTTTGATTATTCAAATAACCTCTTCCCAATTGCTTGTGCTCGATTCAATTTTTCAATTTGTTCTTTTGAAAACGTTATACAGATGAGCCAAAGATGCATTTAACATTGCTATTGCATTTGACCAGTTTATATTTACAAAGTTGATGTAGTCTCTTCCCAATTTTCTATTTATTTGTTCTGACCAAGTAAGGCAGGCAGCATTTGGAAAAGGCTTTTGCTGTTGATGTGAATTGAATTCCAATTTCCAGCACTTACTGAACATTCAGTTTCTCATGCTTTATTCTGACCAACCTTTTTTGTGTGTTAGGAAAGAATAAGGACATTTGCCATAGTTGCAGACAACCAGGGCACCAATTGTGGACATGCCCAAAGAAGCAAAGATGTCCGGCTTGTGCTAATGGTTTTATGAAATGGATGGAAGTAGAAAAGACCGCAAATTTTGGTAGGTTATTCTTTTGTTGCACTAGAGATTGTGGGTTTTTCAAGTGGAGTAAAGTTGAGCCCAATAAACGTGTACCATTACAAGATGAGGGCCAGTCCAATGGAGTAAAAAATGAACAGGAATCAAGGTGCGACTGTTCAGCCATTCACAAGCCAGAGTATCAAACTGAAGAGCTAGCGAGTTTGTTCAAAACTTGTACTCGAATTACCGAACAATCGGATGTCGAGATATCCATCAACATTACGTTCCGCAAGGGATCACGAGATGTGGATGCGAATGAAGAACAAAAGGGAAGAGATTAGTGAAGACAATCCAACTATGTAGTCGATGAGAAGATGGTTTAGAAATTTAATATTTTCCTATGTAGAATTTGTTCTCATATGTGATGTAATGGAGATTGTTAACTATGTACTTGTTAGCTTCAAACTTGAGTTTCATTTGTACAATTTGGTGTGAGTAATATTGCTATGAGTTTCAGTAGATGAAATGCATATTTGTCTGTGCTTTACTGGCTGTCATGAATGTTGGAAAGCTCTCAATTATCTCTACTACCTGGCCGTCTCTTGTATGGACTTCAGAACAGAGAAATGGCAAAATGCAGTAATAGATTCACCAACCATTGTACCAATTTTTTCTGAAAAACTGAAATGGAAAAAAATGAATTTGACAGCTCCTTGAATGGGAAAGGACTTGCCAAATGCATCTATTACTTAAAACCAAGAGAAAAAAAACCCAAGAATGATATGAAAAACCCAAGAAGGATGAAGACAGAAACTAGAAATGTCACATTTGTGTCTGTGCATCCAAAAACAGTTATTTGAACTTCATTACATTGATTTGAACAGCTTCCACTACACCTTATCTAGTTGGCTATGTCACATACAATCTGTGCATCGAAAAACCAGCAATAATCCAGCCAACAACGTCAAAAAAAATGCCAAAACTACATTCATATATACATCAAAATCTGTTCTTCGATATTGGCACAAAAACATCGGCCAGAAGTACAAAGGACAGGTATCTTCAGCCATCAAAAATCTGGTGTGTCCACGTAACCCGTTTGTTGAAGTTCGACTTGCTTTGTCAAGGATGCTCCACCATCAGGGATAGAAGGAGCTGGTCCATCCTTCTGTCCAACAAGTTGCTGCTTAACCCCGGGAGTTGGCATGAAGTGAAAATTACAAACTTCATCATGTACTTGGCTCGAACTAGATCTATTTCCTCGATCGGGAATCAGTTTTCCCTGTTAACATCAAAAATAACAACACTCTATCAAACCTTTGCTTTTGTTCAAAAATAACAACACTAGCCCTTATAAATACTTACATCTCTTCTTACGTCCTGCGAAGCATGCTTGCCCGTGTCAATTGGCTCTAAATGTCCCTCATACCAGTTCTGGAGAAGGGAAAGAAACTATTAGTTCATATTTTAAATTAAAATTAAAAATAAAAATCCACTAAGTGCTATTGAAACATACATATATACCTTGAAAAACATGTCCACTAAGTGCTATCATCACTGTGGATCCTAGATTGGTCCTCAAGACCTCTGCTGCATAAGACCTTAGTGAGGCAAACTGTTTTTCGATAGTCCCGTTGAAGAATTGTTTCACATAGCTTCTTGCCTTCCAAGCTACATTTCTAGTAATATTTATCTTCAAGTCCTCCTTCAATGTAGCATGCATACTCTTCGTTTTCCACTCTGGATCTGCCTTGAATTGCTCAATGTAGCGATGAACTATGAACATATAGTTACAATGACGATTGTATTGGTCCCTACTACATGTGTGTTGAGGCGTATATGACTTCACTTGAACTGCGTCCGAATTATTCATCTTAGAAGCCCATATTTTTCATTGGCAGTCTGATTTACAGATGGCTTGAACTCTTACTCCGTCATTCACCTTACACTTTACATTATATCCGTTTACTACACCATAAGTTCAAATCGCCTTCCTAAATTCTTGTGGATCCCTCATATCCCATTCAGCCATGAACTCTGAGAAGCGATACCCAACCTCATCATCAGACTACATGTCTGACAAAAGTTCTTCGGATGATGGACATTCCAAATTGTTGGCATTGTCATTTTCATCTCAACCACTACAGCCTCTTCTTCTTGTTCAGTTGCCCCTCCATCACAACCTACCTCAATTCCCTCTGACACATTATTGTCAAACAATCTATCATCTTCACCAATCGAGCAGTCATTATCTGAATCCCCAAAGTCAGTGTCATCATCCGTATCTACCACAGAAAATAGAAAGTGAAAAATATCAGTGATGTTGTAACATCTCACTGAACAGAAATTGGAGAAATTGGTAGTAATGCCAAATGAATATTTCAAAGCAAACATGAAAAGAAAAGCAAAAAACTACAATGGGAATAAAGTGATTACCGACAAGAAGAATGTCAAATTGGTATAAATGCACCACAACAACAGACAAGAAAAGCAAATATGAAAAGGAATAAGGTCATTACCGACATTATCGAAGAAACAAAACAATACAATACAATGGAAATTACCTCCGTATGGACCCTCCATGTGCGAGTGTTGGAAATACCAATATTCGTGGTGGGGGTGGGGCCTTCAACGATGATGGAGGGTTCGCTTCGAGTCAGGGATCACGGGCTTTGGTAGCTGCTGAATTTGGTAAGTCCAGTGCTTCAAATGTCGGAGTCGGACTAGGGCTCCAAATGCGATTTCATCATCGCACCTTCAGTGGTTTTGGGGATTTTGGGGAGTTTGATGACATGGAAAATAAAATACAGGTCATGGGTTTTAACTGGCCAAGTGTGGAAATCGTCAACCACGTAGGCCAACTGTAGAGACGGAATGAAGGGGGTGAGTGATGGAGTGCAAATTTGGTAAGTTCAGTTAGTGGTTGGATGCAATTTGAAGTTCAATTACTGAAAGGTGACAATTTGTAAAGTTCGGTGACTGTTGAAACATTCAACTCCACTTTCCCGCCCATTTGCATTTGAATTCACATAGAGTGTCAAACTCCATGTGAACCATTGAATGTACAACAAGCCAAATTCAACATGTTAATCCCACGTTGTCTAATTTTCAGCAAACTTATGAATAGCATATGGCCAAATACTGCAAAAATGTGAATAGGTATTTTCGTGATACAGTTACCAAAGAAATGAACATCAAATAACTTGGATATAACAGGTTTATAGAGTTTATGTACAAGGAAAATGTTGATCTTAAATTTTAGTTAATAAAGTATTGCCGCATTTCAATTCTTGTATTCTTGTATTTTGTTCTCTTGCAATGATCGGTGTTAGGTTAAGGCATAATCGAAGGAAATTTGTATTGCATCTATCAGTACGGGTAGCTCATTTTACTTTAGCACTACATTATCTTCTGTTAGCCTAGTAAGTTTCTGTTCATTCATTTGTTCTGTTTTTCGTTTTCATTTACTGACAAAGGCTGAAGCACTTACCATAGCATTAAGTTTTGGAGCAAGCGATTGTTTATCATCATTCAAGTTTTTAGATATTCATTTGTTATTATTGTCTCTTCTCGAATATGCTTGCATTTTCTATTCTATTGAATTCTTGAGCCTGCTTTAAAAACACTTGGTGAGCAATTAAATGTAGAGTTGTGCTACAAGTACAGAGGTTTTTTAATAGGAGGAGTGGGTGGTGTGTTTACAGGGAAGACACAGTATTGGAGGTGGGGTGGATTTTTTATTCTTATTTTTCAAACATGTGGGGCCCCCCAACGTCTCTCACCTGGCAGGCCCCTGTGAATTGCCTCATGTACTTGAGGCAATTCTCTTAAATGTATTGTCTATTCCTGTTATGTATATCTTGGAATGTTGTGGAAGATCTTGGTGCAAGCCTATAATGGGTCTGACCTGATGAGTCCATACTAGGGAGGACAAAAAAACCCATTTAACCCAAAACTCGTGGGGCCCTGTCCCGTTCGGGGCGGGGATTACGTGCCTAATCTAGTAACGGGGCAATGAGCATTGCCCCTAAGCGGGTACGAGAATCATAGCCCCGTCCCGTTTGAAGTTAATTTTAAATTTAAGTTTATTATCAAACAAAAATAATAGATGTATCATATTTTTAAAGAGAATATAAGTTGTTTCTAACAAATTGGTAAAAAAGTAATATTTACTAAGTAAAAACATAAAAAAAAAAAAAAAGCAAAAAATGAAATTTAAAAGAAAAAAACAAATGGGACGATAAATGGGGTAGTGAACCTATCACGCCCCATCGCGCTTTAAACGGGTATGGGAATAGGGCAAGATAACAAAAATATCCGATGGGACCGGGGTGGGAATGATCGACTCATCCCAACCTGCTCCGTTGCCATCCCTAGTCCATACATATGTCGGGTAAAAGTCGATGCAGCCATATCTAGGTAGGTTATCTTATGGTACCCATCTTTCATGCATTTCCCATTTTGGTTTAGCCGTTTAGAGCTCTCCGTCAACTGGAAGTAAAGTCGTGACTTTCTTATAACAGATGAAAATGTGGTTAATTTGGGATGTCATTAAAGGATCAGTAGTGATGATGTTCATATAATGGAATCAGCAAAAATCGTGTTCCAGAGTTCTCTAACAACGATTATTTCAGTTATTGGACTGTACACCTACTGAGCCACCCAGCTCGAATTTAAAGCATTTCTCGGTTACATTTGTGGTGAATTACATTACAATTTAACTGACTAACTAGCCTGCAGATGATGATAGATTATGTACCAATTAAACTCCGCTGAATTTTGAGAATTAATTTGTGTAGTTGACCTTAAATTTGTATATGACAAGGTTTAGTTTGACATTATGGCTTAATTTATTGTTGTTTTTATGTACATTAAAGTGAATCTGTTCACAGATGCTTTAAATTGAACTGTAAAAAGGTATACCCATTCTTTTGTGTTCGAATTTCCTAAATTATCAAATCATTATTTTTCAATTTAAGTCGAGCACCAAGACAAAGCAAATCTTCCTCATCACAAGTGGAAAATGGAAATGCAACAAAATAGAGTGCCACCCCAAATTTATATTACCAGTCCAAAAGCATCTTATCATCGACAATGTCAAATCTGGACACTCATTAAAGAAATTACTGAAACAAGTAAAATCTATGCACAGATAGGACTTCTCTAGGACACAATTTTACTGGACGAAGATTCCTTTGACGATGCAGCAAAAACAGTATAACCGAACCTTTCACGCACGCCCCTTTACAGCATTGTCAACATTTTTCCAACCAAAAGTTAAATCCAAAATTCTAAAAGCCATAAATAAAGCAATGGAACAAGGCAAATCAAGTGGCCAACTCCATTAAAACTTGGCTAACAAATAAAAAAATCTTGAGTTTCGAAAATATTTTTCAAATTTTCCTGTGATTGGACAAGGCAGATGAAGATGATGGCATGGTCAGTTTTGTGACTGTCCTGTTCTGCTCAGAAGGGAACAGAAGGCTACTCCAGTTAGTTGATCTCTGAACAAATCTGGAGGGTATTTGGTCACTGTCTTCGCCACCAGATGCCTCGTATCCATCACTAGTCGATCTCGAGAACGGTATTTCCTTTTGAAAAGCCATGGCAGATGTCGACAGCCCAACAAGTTGTCGCGCTTCTTCGGCTCCTGGTGAGGAGACACGGAAAGGGTGAAGATCTGGAGAATCTAAGCTACTCTCTGGGGAAGAAGCAACAATGTGAGCTGAGCTTGGCATAGCTCTGCTCGTTCGGAAAGCACTTCGAGCTTCATGTTGAAGAGAGACCAAACCAGTTGATATCTTGGGAATCACATTATCTCTAATGTTTTCTGCATTTTCACTAGAAATCTTGAAGTGAGGATCAAAGGGCATGTCAGTAGGAAGGCGAATCCGTTTGCTACCCCGTTTTCTATTATTATCAGGTTTAGGAGCCATTCGACGTCCACTACTGCCAGTTTCAAGGGAATATATCCCTTCACGTTTTGCTACGGGCTGCAGAATTTTCGACTTCTTTCTTGCCTCTGCAGCAGCATTGGAAACCTCTTCTGCATTCAATCTTGCCAGTGTCCATGGACTGATCTTTACAGCTGCGGGATTCTTTTTCTTCGTCGATTCCTCCAGCGCTGTCTTTTTCCCTAGTGAACTGACAGATAAATTGTCTGGAGGGACTACATCAAACTGCAACAGAACCAGCATATTGCACAATATCATTAACAAGTGCTGGATACTGGAAACTAATGAAGGATTCAAGTGCCTTCGGTTTTTCGCCTTCTAATAATTGTGAAACCAAACACAACATGGTGGCATCAATTATACCTGATCTTCAACAAAAAGGCGAGGTGGAGTGCACCATGCAGCACGGTGTAAGGTGTTAATGGAGCTTGCACTGCTTAAACCAGTAAGAGAGCTACGGGGAGACATCTGAGGACTTTGCTGACCTGCGGCAGCTAGTTGCTCTTGTTCCCTTAAAGCTATAATATAATCATATGTGCTAATTCCCTATCAGCCGTGCATAGTAAATATCAGCCGAAAATTTACTTCATTAGCATTCTATTTTCCCTTATAATTAGCAGGAAAACTTGATAGAAAAAGGAATATAAAATCCCACCTTCTTTATGAGAAGAATGTGAAAGAAGAACAGCTGAGTAAGTGGCAGGGTTGCAATCATAGCCAATAGAGTGCATAGTGCCTGTCATACATATGCTCATAATCATAATTAGAGGTCAATTGGAAAACTTGTAAAGCGCTTTGATAAAATTTGACCTTGTTGAAATGAATCGGCAAAGTATTTACAAAGTTCACAAGTACGGATTAAATAGAGTTGAAGTGTTAATATGACGGGAACTTATAGATTACTCACCACAACAATCACAAAGGGAACCACTGTGAAACTGCTTCCCAACTTGGAGCTGATGTCCACAGAGAATTTGTTTCTCTCAAGAAAGCATCGTACGAGTACAAGGATTCCAGTTGACCATTGAAGTATAAGCTGCAATCTCAAGTCCAAGGTGCACAAACCATGTACACACCTGTCAATAATCAATTAAAGTCTTCTTTGGAAGAAAATTCGGATATTAATATCGTTTAATAGAAAAGTATAATTTACACAGACAATGCTAGGCCAAGCCAGGAATTTGTTGCCAAAATAGCTGGGTTACAGAACACAATACTGATGAAGCCGGATTCAAAAAGTGAGGGTAAAAAAGAAATAATTGAGATAAAAGTTAAGCTTCCATTTAAGATAGTGGCCAGATTTGTTCTATTGGTTCAAGACTTCGAGTCGGTTTAGTTACCTAGCTTCTTTGCGGTAATCAGAATAAGGAATAGTGATGGGAGTTCATAGATGAAGTACAGAAAAATGAAATATGTAGAATCTGCAGGTTGTTTGTCAAGATCACAAGTAATGGAGGGTTGAGCATATACCAGGAGAAGGGCAGACACCATGAGAGTAAAGAATTTTCGGTAGTTCCTTTTGCCTATGCAATTGTTGAGCCACTGCAAACCCAGAAAGGAGAAAATATTTAGTTTTTAACAAGACGGTAATGTTTCTTCAAACTTTGGATTGTGATTTACCCTGCAATGATGATCAAACCGATCAACACACTTATCACAGACTCTACAATGCTTACTGTACTTGTTAACCTGCAAATGGGAGATAATTCTGGTCATATAGTTTCAAATCATGATAAAGGAAAAGGTTCAAATTTCCCTAATTGTAATAATAAGCACTGATTTGTTGGGACACACAATCAGGTCGCAATTCTAGGGATATTTTACGGGAGAAGATAGCAAACTAGCACTCATTGCTTCTTCATATGTGGTCTAGGATTGTAGGACGGTTTTGTGACATAAATCTCACTTCAAAACCATTTGATTTCACATGTAACTACCAACCTCTACTTCACACAAACTACAGTAGAACATGCCGTCTTCGCTCATTTGTTGCTCAGAAGATTCTTCATTCGAGTTACAAACATAAGCACAAGGTAGCAAAGCAAACATTGCCATAAAGCAGGAGATTTGATGGGATGACATATTCTTCTTATCATTGTCAATACATTCAGATCTTTTATCAATAATTTTATTGCTTTTATCGAAAACTCTTTCTCCAGGTGTGGCTACAGTGGCATCTTGAATTGAAGAAGTTGATTCTGCACCAAGTTTAGACTTGTTCAATCCGACATGCTTTATGCTGTTGGAAATTTTATGATATTTTTTGGACCTAAAGACTCCTGGATCAGCAGGATCAGCAGCAGCACACCAAATGTACAGGCTGAAGACACATATAATCTGTGAAAAGATAAGGTAACAATTCAACCATAGAGAATTAGAGAATACTTTCTTAATTTTTTCATTACACAGAATAAAATCATAAACACGTGACAAGGTTTGAAGAAGATAAAGTGGGCCCAATCTCACGGTTGACATAAAAATGGTGAGGCAATATAACAGAATTGCCTTCAAATAGTAAATATAAAGAACATTTTGTGGATGAATAATATTACCTAACCGATTATTCTGAAAAGAAATTAGGCAGAAACAGAATCAATTATTTCTTCCTTTCTACATAATTTGAAACTGGTGTCGAATTCTGGAACTCTGGTTAAAAATCAGGCGACGAATGTCTAAATCAAGTATTTTTCAGCTATCATCATCTAAAACTCCAGTCAGGATTAAAATTGGTCTCTCTGTGCACAAATTCATACACAGTGTTTTTACAATTAGACAATCTGGATTGCCTTATTGCACTTATCAGATTTTGGCCACTCCCTGGAGCATCTGTTTCACAAGAAGTATTCAAGTCATCCCTGAGTGATCTAGATTCAGGAAGGAAGCAATGAGAACATGGAAATGGAAAGAAACTGGTTTTGTAACACCTTCATTAAACCCCAACACTCTTACGAGACACAAGCCCTCAAGAAATTGTGGGGAAGAATAGGCTTTTTTCTCATTAAGAGATGATGTAGTCCTTCTGTTTGTGGCAAATTTTTTTTACTGCACAATTTAATTGCTTCCCAATATCATTGTAACAAACAGTATGCAGACACTAATTGGGGTAGAATTGATATATTTTTTGGGGACGATATCTACATGGATTTTTAAGGCGCGTCTCAATTTCCATGAGCAGTGCCAAGGATATTCAAAACAAGAGAAAAATCCAATCTAAGAAATGCAAAAGGAAAAGTTGGACAAACACCCCATTTTCATTATCAGCTGAAAATGAAAAGTCTTGGTGAAATTGAATATTTCCTATGAAAAAGAAGAAGA
Organism: Fraxinus americana; assembly: GCA_035079005.1. Classification (NCBI taxonomy): domain Eukaryota; kingdom Viridiplantae; phylum Streptophyta; class Magnoliopsida; order Lamiales; family Oleaceae; genus Fraxinus; species Fraxinus americana. Next base: position 15,475,590 of record CM068711.1, read on the forward strand.
AAATGGAAAAAATAAATAACGAACAGGAAATATTTCAAGAATAACTACAAGTGAAATCATAGATCTCAGTTTCTTTATAGTTCCCATTCACCCCATTCAAGAAACATCTTGAATTACATGATCAATGCAAAGAAAATGGAAAAGGGAAGTAAATAGTTCTTACAAGAGGAGTGTAAATCCCCATCACTATGTATTGAAACAATTCTTTTCCCACAAATGGAGCAAAGAAAACATAGAAAGCAAACCCTAATGCTAAAAATACAGCAACAGCAACCACCTGCACATGTAGAGACTAAACTCAGACTCGGAATACAAATAAAAAATCAATCAAAAGATAAGCTTAAAGGCCAAAAAAAAAAAGAATATTCATGGGGAGTGAAGAAGAAAAATATACCTGGAGAGGATGGTAGGGAAGCTGCCACCCATGTTTCCTCATTGTGATAAATTGAAGTTGCAATAAACAGAAAAAATTCAAGAAAATGTAGAGACGAAGTTTGTTTTACTTCCTTTTTCCACTCTTGAAGCTAGTTTTCCCTCATTTTCATGTAAGAATTTTAGACCAATGCTTCATCTAGAATTATGGTGTGTCTTATCAGTGAAAAAAAATTAAAAATTAAAAAAAAAAAAAAATTGATACCAAGAATGAGCTCAATCATAGACCACCTACCCACCACCCCCGACTTCACATACAGATGGTGAATAGACAGAAAGAAAAAGCAAAGGAAGGGTCTTTACATTTACATTTGCATTTGGGGATGTAATGGGATTAGAACAAATGGATTTTTATTTTTTTTTCTTGAAAAGCCTTTTGCTGAAGGCAAGCAAAGCAAAGATCTGGGGTGGGGTGGGGGTAATTTTGAACTGGTTTTGAAGGCTATATTTGCCCCTGAAATTTGCTACTTGTACAAAAAATAAAAATAAAAATAAAAATAAAAATAAAAATAAAAATATATATATATATATATATATGTATATATATATATATATATATATATATATATAAACGATTACCAAAAATAATGTAGAAGGAAAAGATTAAAAAGGTGATTGTATTTTAAATTGGTAAATGATAGAATATCATGTAACGTTATGTAATTAATTATGTAAATCTTAATGTACATGTAGTAAGATCCTTACCCCCGACAACCCAACTTTCACTTTTTGGGTTGTTCTCTAGCACTGGCTTGTCCATGGACAAAATCAATTGTAATTTACACACTTGAATTAAAGTTATTTTGCTAGAAAGTTTGACATACTTGCATGTGATAGTAAATAATTAGATTAAAAAAATGACTGTGTTTGAAGTTGTACAATGATAGAATGACACCTGAGATTATGTCAAGTATTATATCACTCATGTAGCATGATTGAACTACAATTCTCCCTTTTTCTTTTGTACAACAGTACAAGTAGTAAATTCCAAGGATTAATAGCAGAAGACCTCCTCAAAACATTTTCATTTGCGATATCACATACCTATTAGAAATCGCAGAAAACTTCTATTTGAAACCATTTGTGCAAAAAATCTCTATATCGTCAAATTTGTCGTTAAAAACAGTAAAAATATCAAAATTAAAAAGTAATAATTGCAAATTTTAATGTCCAAACTTTTTATTCTTTTACAAATTATATCCAAAAAAAATTTATATATCACCTACGATCTCAAACTTTTAAAACTTTATTTCTACCATAACCCACTTCATCTTCTTCCCCAAAACTTTATTATTTTATTTAATCCTTTCCGAAACCCTCCTAAATTTCTCACCCCCAAATTCTTCATTTTTTCTTCTCATTCTCAAGATTAGAAATATTCACTCCCCACAAAACCCATTTTTGAGTTGCATCTCTATGGGGAATACCATAAGTTATTGAATTTCTCCAAGACTGCATTCCTCCATTAGCTCTCAAGAATTTTCCTTTACTCATCATTAGTTTCACATAATTATCTTCTTTGAATTAGGCTACATTTACAGTCTTTTTTTACAGTCAATTACACAGCCCCTCACATGGGGTGGGCCCCACAAAATTGTGAGGTCTACCCCATGTGAGGGGGCTGTGTAATTGACTGTAAAAAAAGACTGTACAACTAGCATTTTTCATCTTCTTTTATACGCTCCCATTCAATTGAAGTGTTCATTTTTGTTTCCGGAATAATTTGTAGAACCTTTTTTCCGGTCATGTCGAGAAGAAATAGCTCGTCTCCGCCATGAGGTAGCAGTTGCGACAGCTCTTAAAGCGGATTACATTGTTTTTGTTTTCGATTAATTCAACTGCCCACCTGCTTTGGGCGAAGCATCGTTGCGCGTGTGTGAGGACCTATCTTGGGAATGAAAAGAAAAAATGATGAATTTGGGATGAAAGATTTAGGAGTGTTTTACAAATGATTAAATAAAATAATAAAGTTTTTGGAAAAAGATAAAGTGGGGTGGGGTTCAAAATAAAGTTTTAAAGGCTTGGAATTGTTGATGGTACATAAAAAATGGATATAATTTATAAAAGAATAAAAAATTTAGATACTAAAATTACAATTATTACCTTTTAATTTTGACATTTTTATTGTTTTTAACGGTAAATTTAACAATAGGGGGTTTTCACACAAAATGTTTCAAATAAGAGAATTTTCTACGATTTCCAATAGGTATGAGGTATATCACAAATTAAAACGTTTCTAGACTTTAATTAATTCTCTCTACTTTTATTTTTAGATTTTTTGTGGAACAACTTAATACAGTCAAATATGTATGTCCAAAATATCTGCCGGTAGTGTGTAGAAAGTAGAAACAACTTCATTAATACTATAAACGAGTAATTTGCTGATATGTACAAGTATTGTCGAAACAGGGTGTCCTAAATAATTAAACTGAAACTGATTTGGTCAAACTAGGTTGGTTTGATCCTTAATTTTAAAAGAATTCGAGCTTCACTCGAATTACAATTTACATGTGATACTTCAGTTCATATTGGACGTAGACGAAGATAGACTAGTTCAAATCGATCTCATTATTTTGACACTTCAACATACCTCATACAAGCTTCCTCGGTTTTAAAATTTAATCAAACTCGACTCCTAATAGAATTGGTCGTGGAGATTCTTTTTGTTTAAATCAGAATCCAAAGAGAGAGACAAAAATACTTAGAGAATTTAAAAATAAAACTTACCCCCACCCTACTCCATCCCATTTATATAAATATTTCATTGGGTGTGGGTAGTTGACTAGTCTTAGCCCTATTTATTTCCTTCAAAATAATTTTTTTTTATTCTCATACTCATTTTCGATCATACATTTATATAATAAAATATTTTGCATGTAGGTCTAAAACTTTTTCTACTTTTTAACCTCATAAAAAATACTGTTCAAAACTCTATTTTTTTTTTTTCAAAATAATGACCATCAAATAGACATTTAGGGGGTGTTTGGTGGGGATTAAAATTAGATTTTTAATAAATTGTGATATAAGTTTTTGAAATGTGTGGTTGAAAAGTTGTGGGACTCATAAAAGATATGGTTAATATTGATTGTTTGACTTTGACTTAAATTAAAATTTGATTTTAATTTGAAATAAACGGGGCATTAATATATTGTCATATTCTCGTGTTTTTGTATTTGTTTATGATCATCAAAGAATATTAATCATGTGCATTTGGAGACATGCAAAGGTAACATTAGGGTTGCTTATAAGTTATAGCTCATATATTAATGTTAAAAGTATTCTAGCATATGTCACGTAAAGATCTCAAATGAAAGATAATTTGGGTACACAATCAACTATATGACCCCTAAGAAAAGAGTTTGTAACTCTTTTTACATGGAAAAGGTGACGTGTTTACCGTTACAATAGCAAATCATTTGCTAATCGAAGAACGCTAGGGACAATCTCACAAGGAAGGAGAGGAGCACTTGAATGTCAAAGAATCGTTAAACTTAATTTCAATGTATTATGTTCTTACTATATCATGGACATTTTGATTTAAATCTCGCTTAAATTCAATTTGTTTCGATCAATAAATTATTTATTAGTTATTAGATAGAAGAAAAATATATTTTGTGGGGTTGGTGGGGGCAACATGATCACATTATCTTGTCTCATTTGATGTTGATATGACCAAATCTTGGTGGGAATATGGCTCGAGCCTCGTGTCATTTGTTACTATTGATAACAACATCTCACAACTTGTTAGAAGAAAGAAAAAAATAAATAAATAAAAATAATATACCTAAAGTAACAATAATTGCAGTAAAAAGTAGAGAATAATAACGATAACAAACCTAAATTTGATTAAAGTTATCTTAACGCAATATACCTTATTTCGATCATGTAAAATATTTTAGAATATACATATAAAGTTGATGCTTGATAAAGAATCAACATCATGATCTCCACCACAACTTTAATTAGTAGTAATAAATAATAAGTAATGATAATTTGAGAAATTTTCACGATCAACTTATATTTCACTTGAGTGGTATCTTTGATAAAATAAATTGTATAACATTAACAAAATTGAAGAGAAAAAAGTTAAAAATATATATTTATTTTACTATTCAATCTCATATAATAAATTAATAAAAACATAACTGAATTCCGATCTGTAAAAATATAATTTTTGTTAACTGCACCACATCTTAATGATAATGAACGTTCCCAAGTTTTGCTTATTTTTGCACTTATATTCCCAACTTTTATTTGTTGTATTTTTTTCTTCGACTTTCTACTTTTTATTATGACATTTTGTCCTCGATGACATCCAAAAAAACCCATTAGAAGGGAGTAAAAATATTTATTTCTCCTCGTCTTTTTAGAATAGGCAAGATATAAAGCATAAATAAAAAAAATTCGACCATTTTTTTCCCATTCAAACAGCATATTTGAACAAAAACTGTTATAAGAGACAAGATATGTTAATTGAAGTTAAAGATAAGAATACGACAAAAAAGAAAAGTTAAGTTATGAACATAAATGCTAAAATGAGGTGAACGTTGGTATATTTATTCGTGTTATTCTAATGTAACAAGCTAAATTAATAAAAATTGCAGTGTAAATATAATTACCCTTATATTTATTTAACGAGCTAAAATTTTATTAAAAATACAAATTTTCCCATCTTATTATTCTTCTTCCCCAAGCCCACATAAAAGAGATGGACGATAGTTATAATTCTTTGGACAGATTTTTATTATTCATTCTTGTTTTGGTTTTGGTTTTTCTTTTTTTTTTCAAATTAGGGGTAATATCTTCCTTTCACTGACTTTCTATCTTGTAATTAAAGACAAATATGAAAATACAATTTTTTAGTGGGGCATAGGTGCTAAAAACGAAAGATTGGGGAGCAAGAGGCAATGAATATTAAAGTATGGGGACCTCTGCTGCAATTTTCCCTTTTTAAATTATAATTAGATGATAGTTGCCCACCCCTTTTGTCATTTTCACCTCGTGAACCATCACAATTGGAATCCTAGGCAACCAAGACAATTATATTAACAACTATTCCTTTTTTTCCTTAAATTTCTCTAGCACGAGTAGGGCATCCATATTATAACGAATTAAACTACTTTTACAGAAATATTTTGATAGAAAATTTGACAGATGTTGAGTTGGTATGCACCCAACTCTTGATTTGAATTTATGAAATTTAAATCAAGAACTGAGGTACATGTCATCTCAGCATCTATCAAAAAATTATATATAAAAAAACTTTACAAGCAAGCATGGTTCTGTATTAAATTCACGTTCTTTATGTTCAACCTAAGTTGTTTCAAATTTCAAAAAGATAAACACAATTGTACCTATTTTGCATATTCGAGCATGAATTTAGTAGCCGATAAAGTTTTAATCGGATTTTTTTGGTTGGAGTTAAGATATCACCAACCATTAGAGATTGACTTGGTTGGTTGTTCTGATCTATGGTCCCAATTTCTTATAATGGTCCTTCAATGATCTATATACCTTTTGTTTGCATCTCACTTATCAACTTACAAGCATTGTGAAATGGACTTGTTTAAAGAATTTGAACCATGGAGAATTCATCATAAGATTAATAGTAATTCGTGATACGAACTCAACTATTTTAGTTACGGATAATAACTAATCGGCCTTTTGCACAACACATTACTAGAATTAAATTCAAAAATTCGATCTATTTAAAAATTTTGAACAATTCAATTCAGGGTGTGAGTCCTAAGAAAGACTAAATTGTAGCAATGATATTTCGTTTACGTGCATATTTTTTAGTCTTATTGAATTGTATCGAATTTAATATATCAAACATCGTCTAGACGGACCAATATATTAAATCATGTCATTCTTATATTGATGAACCAAAACCTTTAATGATGAGAATTAAAAAGATGGTAGGTGTGGATGGGTGTCTATCATTATAAAACTTTATACAAACATGTGACACATTTAATGATTCCCAATCCTCAAGTGGTGCACTCTTGCCTTTAATGCTTTATGTCACAATTTTATTGAACCTCAATAATTTTTATGTGTATATAGATTTGATCATTTGGAATCAAATTTTGACTAGGCAAGTTCAATTGAAACATGTCAAATTTGAAATATACACTCAACATTCAACTTTACAACTTTTTTTAGCTCAATTAAACTTAATTAAATATAAGAAATCATTTTGCACAATCCGAATTTGTTAAACAACTAGCAACTTTTGTGAAATGGACCGTCTTGACTAGTTTTCGTAATGGATCTAGCCTTTCCACAAACTTCATGATAGCCCGGCTTGAATAAAGAAAATCATAACTTGAAGAGATCTTAGTTAGTATGGACATTTTAAATAATATGAGATGAGCCATTAATGATTACGAGCGTAAAACTTTTTAGTTCATATCACTCCAAGCCCATTTAGATTCAAATATCATTGGTAAATCATGGCCCATGGCACCAAATGACGGGATAAAAAATAATTTTACCACCATTTTGTTAATTCTCTTTTTAACGATTTGTAGCATTGGTTGGAGGTACAAAATGTTATATGCTAGACGACCAATAATCAATGGGTCAACATTTTTGACAATTTCGATGTATTTCTGTCGACACACTAAAAGTGCAGCCCAAATTAAATGGCCCAAAGAGCGAAACCCAGTTGGGAATCCAAGATGAAAGCCCAAGCAAAGGGTATTATTGAAAAATGTAAAAGCTCACAAACAAAGGAACGCCATCGCCCAAACTTGCAGAACGCCCAGATGTTGAGCGAATAAAGTACCATATGGATGCCCAGAGCGAAAGAGTTGTCGCCCAAATTGTTGGGTCGCCCAGAATCCTACCGATGACTAAACCCTGTTGTTATCTAAAGTCATGATTTGAGGCGGTTTGAGCACATCACGATTACATCCCACGATTTGAGAAAATTAGTGACAAGCGGTTATGAAAAAAACGTGGTGATAAGAGTTACAAATGGTAGTTATTGGCCAGTCAGCCACTATGAAAGAAATGGGTAGTTACAAACAGAGTCCAAACGGTTAAGAACTGTCCAAGGAGTATAAAAGGAAGAGGAAAGTAATGAAGAAAGCCCGACAAAATTCATTCTCAAACAGAAAATATGTAATTTACTTTTTCTTAAATTAACTTTTATTCATTCATCTCCTTGTACTTGTGTGCTTGCGCCCTTTGGAGGCATCTTGTTCGTATCCAAACTATAATCTTCATATTCGATAAACACCTCATTTTTGGGACTTTATTCCAAGAGATTTGTTCCTTACACAATCATTTGATCCTCTTTTAATTATTAGTGAGTAACCACGCGAAACAATTTGGCACAGCCCGGTGGGACAATTGGTGTTCGAAGATGCAAAAGGAAAGCATTATGCCTCATAAATGTTCTGATAAAGCACCAGCAAGTCACGGAGTAGTCCAGTCTGTGATCAAGCGATATAAGGAGTAGCAACATTCTCCTCAGACGAAAGGGCAGAGTCCAAGCAGTCACAGCCGTTATGAACCAATGACAGAGTTGAGTCATCGAACCATGCGTGCATTGCTTGGAGAACACACACAGGATGTCGTCGAACAGGTAAATTTACTAAACGTCCATAATATGGAAAAATTTACCCAGAATGGAAATATTCATTATGATAACATGGCCAACAACTAAGTACTTTGAATGATCTTATGAACAAGTTAGTAGGCCAAGTATGTCAACCAGTAATACCCATATGAAGTCATTTTCAAACCGGGACGATTGTGGGACATATTTCACCACAAAATTCCCCTGGTTTGAACCCAAGTCCAGGTTTAGAAGTATTTTTCGGTCCTTCTACCTCAAATCAGGGGGTCAATGGAGCGCTAAATTTGAATGGTGATAATGTGACTACCAACTTGGGAAGTAATCCAAACATAAGAGATAATGTCCTGAATGGTGGACATAACTTACCTCGCGTTAATGAGGGAATTAATGCTCAATATAGTGGGTACAATGGTCTGAACAATGGCACCATTCCTGCCAATCAAGGACCAAATGTCAGGCCGCCTCAAGTGAACCAACAAGTGAACCAACCCATAGGAGTCCCATATGATCCAAACGTTTTGTTGAAGAATCAAATTACGAAAATAGTATAAGATCAAATGGCTGTTGGAGTATGTCCTATTATCAGGCCAACTTATACTAAACCATATCTTGATTGGGTAGATCAAGCATATCCATGGCCTAGAGGGTATAAGGTGCCTGAATTCTCGTTGTTCACCGGTTTAGGAGAAGTGTCTACTCTAGAGCATATAGGGCGATTCACGCTACAGAGTGGTGAAGTGATCGATTATCATAAAATGAGACTATTCCCTAGTTCATTAACAGGAGAAGCCTTTTCTTGATTTATTAACTTGCCAACAAATTTCGTTCAGACATGGCAACAAATGGAGCAGTTGTTCCATGCTCAGTTTTATAAAACAGAATCTGAAGTTTCATTGGCTGATTTGGCGAACTTACGTCAAATGCCAAATGAATGGGCAGAATGTTTTCTTCAAAGGTTCAAAACAGTCAGGAGTAAATGTTTTGTACCCCTGCCTGAGAAGGAATTTGTCAAAATTGCTCAAAGCTGCTTAAGTTTTGATTTAAAGAAAAAGTTCCAGGATAGAGAATTCCCTGACCTATTCCAACTTAGTGCGAATGTAATTAGGCACGAATGTTTGATAAGAGAAGAAGAGCAAGTGAAGAATTCTAGTAAAGGAACTTATTACAAAGACCCAATTTTGGCGTTCATACCATAAGTGATGAATTTTACTATCAAATTGAAATATGTTTGGCTGAACTAATCAAATGGGATGCATATACTTGTCCCATAATAGTTAAGTATAGAGATTTAGCCAGAGATGAGCCTATAAAAGGAGAAAACAAAAAGGCCGGAATGTTCTCGTTCGATATAACTAAGGCTGACCTTATATTCGATAAACTGTATAAGGATAAGCAGATAAAGTTGAGCGACAAAAACAAATTGCCAAGCCCTGAGCAAATTAAGGGTAAAAAATATTGTAAATGGCATAATGTATGGTTACATATGACTAATTATTGCTTAGTTTTCCGTCATGTTTTACAGGACGCTATTGAGTCAGGACGAATCACGTTCGAAGACAAAAAGAAAATGGCAGTGGATGAAAATCCTTTCCCACAGCCACTTGAAGTGAATATGGTGACGACCACTCTTAAAAATAAGTTGTCAAGATTCAAGTTGGTTATCGATGATGAGGAAGACCCTAAGACACATACCAGCGTATTTGAACGTATAAAAGGAAAGGAACCCCATGAAGAACGAAAATGTTTTGTGTGCCAGATGTAAAGGAGAAATGAGAGCAAATACTGAGAAACCAGAAATATGGCAGAATTACCATCACCCTGAGTTTGTTCTAAACAGGAGGCAAGACACATCGTCTTATAGAGGACCGCCTCAGGAAAGACAGTTCAGGCCAACAAAGTGTGAGAGATCGTTTAAGCCACAGCCTTGCCAACCTAATGTGTGGCACTCATATCAATATAATGCAAGACTTGTTGTACCTTTTAATGAAATGACCAGGACTCAACAAAGGCGATTTCAACGGAATTATGGACGAATGATGAGGCAGCAACAAGAAATGCCACGTCCTAAAGTGCCAAGAGTACTGGAAATGGTTAATCAAAATGTTCTCAAAAATGGTGAAGAGACTGGCACAGGGGAATCAATGGACGAAATACCAGAAGGTTCTTCTAGGAGGTCGAAGTTTGAGCGAAGCAAAAGAGACGAAGAAGATACAGAACCACCCCTTACTATCCAATTCGGTGCCTTACCTCCCGTCATGGCTAATAATTATCTATTAGCCAATGAATTCAAGAAAAAGGAAAATGAAAGGGAGGAAGAAGGAGAAGATGAGGAAGAAGCATGTGTGCTGGAATGTGAAGGTCGTCAGACGTCTCAAGAAATACAAGACGAAGAGGATGATGGTATGACTGATATTGAAAAAGAAATTGATCTAGAAGAAGAGAAGAGAAAGAGAGGAGTATCGCGCAATACTTTGCTGAAACAATTGCATCGGGAGGGGTTCGTGAAGTAGATTTGTTGGGAGTACCATCTGGGCGTTCTTTCTATTTCTACGTACTATACGGAACACCCAAGAGGAAGAAAATGGTACCTTGCTCTGAGAAATACGGATCTCCTCCAAGGATTCTGCCTCCGCCAACAGGCTGGGTAACTGCTGAAAAAATACTAGAGGATGAAGAAAGTGTCCCACGGACAAGTACTCAGCCTGAAGTATTGCATGTTGATTTATCACAAAGGGACAAGTCAACAGGGGATAAACAGGAAGTAGAAATTGATGCAGCAGAAAAAGTCATCTTCAAAAGACCCACCATGAAACTAACCAAACATTTAAGGTCACTTTATGTGAAGGCCTTGGTCAATGGCATACTCATGGTGAAGATGCTTATTGATAATGGGGCAGCCATAAATACCATCCCATTAAGGGTGATGAGGAAATTCGCGAAAACAGAAGATGACATGATCCTAACAGAAGTCATTCTCACAAGCTTTAATGAAGGAGCAAGGCCTTGGTCAATGGCATACTCGTGGTGAAGGTGCTTATTGATAATGGGGCAGCCATAAATACCATCCCATTAAGGGTGATGAGGAAATTCGCGAAAACAGAAGATGACATGATCCTAACAGAAGTCATTCTCACAAGCTTTAATGAAAGAGCAACCTCGACCAAGGGAGTAATGCCACTAGATATAACTGTGGGAACAACTACTAGGACCATAGTTTTCTTTGTCATTGATGGTCCTACTAGTTACAATATACTACTAGAACGAGACTGGGTCCACGGAAATCGTTGTATACCATCATCGCTCCATCAATGCTTGGTTTTCTAGAATGACCAAGGTAAAGTAGAAGTGGTGCAGGCAGATTATAGACCTTTTGTTGTAGAAGCTAACTCGGTAGAAAGGTTCATGTACGAAAGAAATTATGGACCTGTCAGGATAATTCAAGATGGAGAAGAAACTCAAGTTGTCACACAGAGTGAAGAACCATTTTCAGTAGAAGCACTCGCTGAAATGTTCAGTCAAGTAAGGCCAAACATAGTGGCCCTTGAAGAGCCAGTGATTGGCAAAAGAACGATCAAAGAACATTGATGAGTGGCAACCAAAAGAGCATGTGATCGAGATCCAGGCCTTTAAAGCCACACTAGTGGCTTTCAATAAAGAATGTCAAGAGAAAATCAAAAGAGAAGCAGCATTGAAAACATTGGGAGACAAATTGACAGTATTCAAATTAGAACAAAGTGTTGACTAAGAGGTCAACAAAGTGGATTTCTTGGAAGAAGAAGTACCTACAAGGGACATGGACAATGAAGTAATGAGGATCACCAGGCCTGGGAAAGCTCAAGCACAAGACCCTTTGGTCAAAGTAAACATTGGCGACGTAGGAAAGGATCACCCAACATTTATCAGCCAGATGCTTAGTCAAGAGGTTAGTACAACATTAATCGCTTTATTAAAATAATATAAAGATTGTTTTGTTTGGGAGTATGAACATATGACTGGTTTAGATAAAAATTTAGTGGAACATAGATTGCCAACTAAATTAAATTTTAAACCCCATAAATAGCCTCCTAGACGTTTCGCTCCTAACGTACTACCTGAAATTAAGAAGGAGATTGAACGATTGTTAAAAGCAGGCTTCGTCAGGACAGCCAGATATGTTGAGTTGTTATCTAACATTGTGTCAGTGTTAAAAAAGAATGGCAAATTAAGGGTGTGCATAGATTTTAGAAATTTGAATTTAGCGACACCTAAAGATGAATATCCAATGCCCACGGTAGATTCTTTGGTTGATTCCACTGCCGGACATGTCATGTATTCCTTTATGGATAGATATTCAGGGTATAACCAAATATATATAGCTGAAGAAGACATACACAAAACTGCCTTTAGATGCCCAGGGGCCTTAGGGTGTTACGAATGGATAGTTATGCCTTTCGGCCTGAAAAATGTAGGGGCGACTTATCAAAGGGCAATGAATCTAATCTTTCATGACATGATAGACAAATTTGTTGAAGTGTGTGGATGATATTGTGGTCAAATCTGTTAAAAAGGAAGATCATTTCGAACAACTGAAATGCTCATTTGAGCGAATGAGACAATATAAATTGAAATTGAATCCTTTGAAATGTGCATTTAGTGTCAATGTTGGGAATTTTCTTGGTTTTCTAGTGCACCAAAGGGGAATCGAACTCAATAAGAATAAAGCAAATGTCATTTTAGAGGTCAAACCGCCTAATAACAAAAAAGAATTGCAACGATTTCTAGGTCAAGTAAATTTCTTAAGGCGTTTCATCTCTAATTGTTCAAGGCGAACAAAAACTTTTTTGCCTCTCCTAAAGTTAAAAAACCAGGACGAACTCATATGGGAAGAAGAATATCAAAAAGCTTTTGATAACCTAAAGACGTATTTATCAAATCCACCAGTGTTGGTGTCACCTATCCAAGGACAGCCAATGAAGGTGTATATATCGGCTGAACAAGAATCAATAGCTGGAATAGTCGCGCAAGAAGACCAATTTGGTGAAGAAAGGGCAATATATTATTTAAGTAGACGTCTGACAAAATGCGAATGTAATTATTCTGTCATCGAGAAACTATGTCTCGCTTTATATTTCACATGTACTAAGTTTAGGGCTTATTTACGGCCTGTAACAGTTTATCTAGTTTCTAAAGTGAATCTAGTGAAGTACATGTTTTCTCGCCCTGTTTTACACTAAAGGATAGGCTTTTGGACTTCGACATTATCCGAATTTGAAATACAATATGTACCACAGAAAGCAGTGAAAAATCAAGCATTGGCTAATTTCTTGGCCGATCACCTGTGCCTTGATATGCCTAAAATATTAAATTGGAAATAGACTCATTCGAGTTGAAACCATGGATTTTATATTTCGACGGATCAAAAGCTTCCAAAGGTATAGGGGTAGGAATAGCTTTAATAAATCCTCTAGGAGTTTGTTATAAATTCGCCTTCACATTAGATAGAATGTGCACCAATAACCAGGCCGAATACGAAGCATTGATTGTCGGCCTAGAGTTACTGATTGAAATGAAGTAAAAAACGTGATTGTTAGGGCCTATTCCCAGTTGGTGATCTACCAACTTACTGGCGATTTTAAATGTCAAAGTGATTTCGTCATGAGTCAGTATAAAATCGCCGAAGAATTGCTAGAAGAGTTCGACCAAATGGAACTTCAATATGTCAATAGAATGTACAACGACATAGCCAACGAACTAGCTCAAACGACCTCAGGCTACTTAAAAATTTTAGATATGGAACCCACTTGTGAATATGGAACAATGTTGCTCGTTATACAAAGGAGGGCAAATAGGATTGGAATTCATTGCATACAAGAAGGAGACGCAATGGATTGGAGGGTAGAGATAAAAGAATTCTTGAAAAAACCAGGTAAAAAGAACAGTAGAAAGATAAGATTACGATCGTTGAATTACACATTAATCGAAGGCGAATTGCTTAAGAAACGCCCAGATGGAGTGTTGTTGAAATGTGTAAACTTACAAGAAGCTAAGGTAATTATGGCTGAAATACATGAAGGAATTTATGGAGCCCACCAAGCTGGCCAAAGGATGAGGTGGTTAATTATTAAGAATGGATATTTTTGGCATAAGATAGGAGAAATGTGTGTCCAATATGCAAAATATTGCTTGGCATGTCAAAAACATGGACCAATCCAAAGAGTGACAGCTAAAGAAATGGCACCAATCATTAAGCTAGGCCGTTTAGAGGTTGGCCGATAGACTTAATAGGGAAGATTTATCCACCATCATCCAAGAAACATACATTTATTATAGTGGCAACAGTTTTTTCACCAAATGGGTAGAGGCAATACCTCTAAAAGAGATATCTCAGAAGAGTGTTATAGGGTTCATTCGCGATCATATCATTTATAGGTTTGGGATCTCACAAACTCTGATGGTGGATCATGGGACTTCCTTAAATGGGGATCAAGTGAAGGAATTTTTGAGCGAATTCGGGGTCAAGTTGGTAAATTTCATGCCTTATTACGCTCAATCAAATGGTCAGGCTGAATCCTCTAACAAGATTCTGAAGAACATCGTAAGAAAGATGATAAGGAAAAACGCCAGAGATTGGCACGAGTGTTTGAATAAAGCCTTGTGGGCCTATAGAACGTCGCCACGCACAAGCACTAAAGTTACCCCTTTTCAGCTAACATACGGACAAGACGCAGTGCTGCCCATGGAAATCAACGTGCAGTCAATGAGAGTATGTTTACAAAACAACCTGGGCGACAACGAACGCGCAGAGTTACTCGTCCAAAACTTATTGGAATTGGACGAATTAAGGTTGGACGTCCTGGATAGATTGCAAGTCCAGAAACAAAAAATGGCTAAGTTTTACAACAAAAAGGTCATAGTCAAGTCCTTCAGTTCGGGCGATTTGGTTTGGAAAACAATACTCCATTTGGATAGCAAAGACCCAAAGTACGGTAAATGGTCACCAAATTGGGAAGGACCATACAAAGTGAGAAGTGTGTTGCCTAATGGAGCCTACCATTTAGAAAATTTAGATGGTACTAATCACGTGAGGTTCATCAATAGCAAATATTTGAAAAAATATGTTCATTCCTTATGGAAAAACGAACAAATAAAGACTTAATCATGTAAGTTCTATTGAGCGATGATAGCCAAATAAAATAAAGAACGAAATACGTTCAAACAAAACTTTTATTAAGTAAATGTTGGTTACATCCATGGAATACAAAAGTGCAAAGTCTCCTATGAGCAAAACTATAAAACATCCTACGAGTTACAACTAGGGATAAATAATTATGGTCATTTTGGCAGCAACGGTGAAAATTGTGGACTGGGACCAGCCGCCTTCCTAAATGCATCGCTGCAATGGCGAGCAAAAAGGCTGAGAAACACTCTCAACAAATAAAGTGGCCCAGAAGTATTCTCTTTCACCATTGATGGATGGCAAGAATTTTGCTGCTGGCCAAGAAACATTTCCTATATCTCCCATACCGACAGGTACATCAAAATAGACAACAAATAGGATGGATCAACTGATCCATTTCTACAGAAGACGGAACTAGAGATGAATTATCAAGATGCTAAACGATGGCAGCAAGATAATTCCTAGAGAAATGGTTAAAAACGAGGATGAAGATGATAAGTGCAAGAATATATATTTATAAAGGCATGGAGATGAAAAGACAGAATGCGAAAGGCCACACACATGCATTAAATGGCCTAAAGTCTTGGGAAAATGAGATTAGAGGATCAGGTATATGGACTCAAATACAAGATAACAAAATACCTGGGGGGTTGACGATTAAGGAAAAGAACGTCAATTAGTTCACAAGCAGGTAAAAGAATCATTCATTGATAATAAATACTGCTGTTACGGCCAAGTTCATTCATGGCAATTAATTATAAAAGAAAGTTAGGACCTTAAAACGTCTCGATTACAATTCGCTCCAAGCAGACCTCAGTTGTTCCCTAAGCTTAACCCAATCCTCGTCCTGCCTTGAAGAAGCGGCGTTTATCTCGGCTACAACTTCGTTATCAACCTCCAACTGTTGGTAACGGTCAACCAAAGACTTGGTTCGCTCTACTTTTTGGGAAGCATTACGCTCTTTAGTAGCCATCCCAACCTTACAATCATCCATCCTTGCTTGAAGTTCTTTCATCTCTGCAGCCAATTTCATTATTAAAGAATCTTCAGCCTTAATTTTAGAGGAGACTTCAATCAATTTAGCCTCGGCTTTGTTAATCTCTTGAAGCAGAGATTCCTTCTCAGAGGATGCACGAAAATACTGAGTGCTTTTAGCCTTCAACTCGACACTTCTAGCCAGCAGGGAAAGAACTTCAGAGTGAATGACCTTCAACGTCGCCTTAAAGTTAGAAAAAACATTGAGCGACGGAAGCGTAAGTGCTTGTGCCAACTTCATGCTCAAAAGATCAAATTTCTCCTTCTGTTTGGCAGCACTGGCCATACGAACATCCATGTCCATGAAGGCAACATACTCGAGCATCGATTGTTTGAGGATCTCCATGTTTGCTTCTGAGGAGTCAGAAGGATGGCTGGAAGAAGGACAAGTCTTGGATAGAGCGCACAACTGCATTAGTGTACTGAAAGAAAATGTCGATGTTAAAACTGTCACTACTAAAATTAAGGCAAAGAACGAAAGAGGAATATGAGCTACCTCATCAGCGACTTTCGGATGTTTAGGATCATCGTCAATCAGCCCTACCATCCGCGAAGACTTTCCTTTCTCTGAGCAAGCCGACCTTACCACAACAGGCAGGTCCATGGAAACACCTGATCCACCCAGGGAACAGTAAGTCAAAGACTGCTGAATCAATAAATAGAGTGAAAGTGCCAAAAGATGCCCTACCTACTGGTTCGGTACTTGGAGAATGGATGCTCTAGGAAGTCTGCAGTGTCTCAGTAGGTTGGGATGAAGACTCTGGAATTGAAGGTTTCTCTTTGAGTGAAACCCCTTCCTCAGATGATCCGATTGAAACGATTACAAGAGCGGGAACTGGAGCAGGAGATGCTGAGGTTAAAACCTTTGAAGGAGAAGCCAAACTCCTCTGAAAATTCAAGAGAAACGTTAATCCATGAAAGACAGCATTTCATGGAATAAACGAATCTAGTTACATTTTTCTTGTGGATAAGAGACACATCATCATCATTGTCACCCTCAGCATCGTCTTGCAAAACTAGGGAAGCAGTAGCTGGTCGTTTACGGCTGGAGGTACCTTTGGTTGCAGCTGCCTGGGCAGGTGAAGAAGCAAGGAGAAGGCTTGAACGCTTTACACGAATTGAGGATGATGGAGAGAGACTCCTAATAGACAAAGGGGTTACAAGAGTGGGAGAAGTGGAAGAGGTCTCTGACCGATCCAATAGGTGAAAGGCATGATTGGCATCAACAGCAAATAGCCTACGTTTTACAGATGGCCAGAGTTGATCAAAAAGTGGATGTGTAACAATTGTAGAATTGAAAGGAGCAAAAGAGAAGCCGTGGGTTAAGAGTTTATTACGAGTATCGATGCTTTCAGCCTCGGTTTTACTTATAAGATGGAAACGCTCTGTCAAGTTCTTGGAATAACAGGGAGGAACAGGCCATGTTTGGCCGAATCTAAGCTGACGGGCAAAGAATTAGAGGGCATATATTTCAACCCCAGCCTTGGTGTTCGTCTCGGTCAAACTATCATGGAACAATTCACTTCCAACTAGAAATTGAACCCAGACGGGTAAAGACGAACGTACTTCATCCATGGTAGAAGGAGGACGAACAAAAATGGGAATCTGATGAGCAGAAAAAGGAAAGAATGAAGGGATTGAATTCAAAGTATAAAAAAAAGTGAAAACATCCATGGCAAACATATTTACAGGGCTCAATTGATGAATGAATAACTCATAGCAGGTAACCGACCTAGGAGGAGAGGGCACAGCACCAAGTTGTGGGAAATACGCCCTCAACCATAATTGGGCTAACCAAAGAGGCCCACTGCCTGTAGGGGAGGCACCACTCTTCAGTTGGAATTGGAGGGAAGCCATGCCTCTATAAAAGGCAGCCAAAAAGAATGAATATAAATTCAAGGACCGGCCATGTGCCAGTTCGCGTGATATGGCAGATAGCTCATAGAAGGTTTCAGGTTGGAGACACAAAGAACATATTTACAAAGCCAGATCTGGAGGAAAGCTACACGTTCAGCATGGCTGGGTTCAGAAGCGGAGGTAGCGTAAGGATGTTGCAAGCTCGAATAAGATTCAGTGATCTTCTTATCGAACTTTGGGGCAGTACCAGTGACTAAAAGGCAAGGGGATATAGTGTCGCCCAAAGGGGGAAGGCTTACTAAAGCCCCTACATCCCTCAGAGTGACAGACATTGGATCAAGGGGGAAAACAAAAGTATTGTACTCAAAGGACCAAAAGCTCAGCGCGATAGGGAAAAGCGTTGAATCATAAATTGGGGGGTGGAGCGTAATTTCTAATAAGTCCAAAATTCTTGCACGATAAAAAAGGGCTTTAGTGGGGCCATGTTTCATTAAACGTGCATGCCAAAAACGGAAAGTAGAATCAGTTTTAGGCCAAGTACGAATACCTCGTTCTTGGATTGATTTCAATGGCAGCGAGTTCAGGAAGGGAAGGTCCTCAGTGCAGGGGAACAGTTGACCGACCGCCATTTTCCCCACCGATTCGGCATCTTTAAACAATGGACCTAGATAGAACTCATTTAAGTCTGGATTGGCTTGAGAAAGATAGGATGGATTTACGTATGGCCTAGTGAGGAGGTTTTGGAAGTCCTCAAAACTGAAGAGAGCATCAGGCTGAGTTTGTGAAGTGGCCATTGGATGAGAAAAACAAGTTCGTTGGAGTTTGCCTGAGAAGCGTAGCAAAGAAGCAAGAAGATGAACAGTAAATATAGCGAGGACGAAGCGCGAAATACTGAAACGTGGGTTAATGGTACTACGAAATGGCGTGTCCTTCGGATTTAAGTTTGTAAAGTTACACATTTTCAAGTATAGAAGAAAGTGATGATTGAAATTCTCGAAAATTTCAGATGTTGCTGGACAATACGAAGTGAATATGGCAAAAATTAATTATTAAATATTAATTCTGCCATATTGGGGGGTAATTGTTGATACACTAAAAGTGCAGCCCAAATTAAATGGCCCAAAGAGCGAAACCCAGTTGAGAATCCAAGATGAAAGCCCAAGCAAAGGGTATTATTGAAGAATGTAAAAGCCCACAAACAAAGGAACGCTGTCGCCCAAGCTTGCAGAACACCCAGATGTTGAGCGAATAAAGTACCCTATGGACGCCCAGAGCGAAAGAGTCGTCGCCCAAATTGTTGGGTCGCCCAAAATCCTAGCGATGACTAAACCCTGCTGTTATCTAAAGTCACGATTTGAGGCGGTTTGAGCACATCACGATTACATCCCACGATTTGAGAAAATTAGTGACAAGCGGTTATGAAGAAAACGTGGTGGTAGGAGTTACAAATGGTAGTTATTGGCCAGTCAGCCACTATGAAAGAAATGGGTAGTTATAAACAGAATCCAAACAATTAAGAACTGCGCAAGGAGTATAAAAGGAAGAGGAAAATAATGAAAAAAACCCGACAAAATTCACTCCCAAACAGAGAATATGTAATTTACTTTTTCTTAGATTAACTTTTATTAATTCATCTCCTTGTATTTGTGTGCTTGCGCCCCTTGGAGGCATCTTGTTCATATCCAAACTGTAATCTTCATATTCAATAAACACCCATTTTTAGGACTTTGTTTCAAGAGATTTGTTCCTTACAAAATCGTCTGATCCTCTTTTAATTATTATCAAGTAACCAAGCAAAACAATTTCGTATTTTTGTACCAATCTTTTTTAGTGGATGAACTCTAATGACTTGTCTAAAGATCTTGAAAGAATGAAGTCGGAATCACATCATATAATGTCATCCATGTTTTGTTCACTGACTTACAAATGACTTACAAACTCAAAAAAGGAAAGTATTTATTAGAAGAAATGAGTAGTCCAAGAACAAGGCAACTCAATTCAAGAAAATTCGATCCTAATTGAGAAGATATTGATTGAGTTTGTCAAATTAGAGAATATGGTGACTATGACCACTCAACGTGTATAATTTGTCGATGCTCATGAGTTAAAATACTTTTAAATAGTACCACAATGCAGCAGAATTTGTACTGTGCAAGTTAATAAAACTTGCATCTTTGTATTTTATTGAATAATTGATTAGTTATATATAAATATAGTCGAGTGACATGGCACACTACAACATGTGATGAAAAATAATGATTAATTACAAAATGAATTGCATTATCTATTGTAGTATGTCACGTCACAAGTGTTTAGCATATATATTAGGAGTATTAAATGTGGATCAAAATAATGATCCATTACATAAATATCATATCTAGAATTCAATAAGTCAATATAATTCTTATATATACATCTAGTATAAAAAATGATTTATGACATAGGTTTATACTCGGAATTCACCTAACTCATATATGTTTGTGTCGTATTAGAGGTCACGTCGCCCACCTTTTCACCAGTCCCCGCGGTTGTGACAAAATTAGAGAGAAGAATGGTTACTCGTACAAACTATTGAAGAATCCTCGAAACTAAGAGGGGCTTTTCTTCCCCCTTGTTTCTCAATATCCAGGAAGAGGGATGGGAGAAATGTGAAGTTTTGGTGGCAGGAACGCAAGGGCAGTGGTAGGACTGGTGCAAGGCAGCAGCAACCACACTACCCTACAATGCACATGAACAAATTGAATTTGAATTGTTGAGAATAGGATTATCCCAGAGAGAACAAACGCATATAATGAATGGTTGATAAGCCATCCAAAAATAGGAAAAAGAAATAAAAGGGAATATACATTTTCAGAAGATGTTCAAAAGCAGCAATCAGATGAGAGAACCAAGAAACGCAGAAAGGGACTTGATAGCGACAGATTTACAACCGATAAAGAAATTATGAATGTATTAATAGAAGTCCAAGTCGATTCTGCCCCTAAAGCACTGTTCAAGATGGTCACACAAACGATTCTATGACCTCTATATACTAAAGGGTAAAAAGGAAATGTTTTATTTTCGGTAAATAAAGTTTACAGCAAAAAATTGAAAATTGTACACACTTCGGCTTAAGAAAAGCTAAGGACCAATAATTTCCAACATAATGAACTAATGGATGATTGTGCAAACGAAGCATATACTCAAAAGACAGAGTAAACAACAAATGATTCATCAGTTGGCAAGAAAGAATTTAAAAAAAAACCTCATAAAATCGAATCAAATGGTGCAACAAATTTATGATTTTGCACCAAAATCAGTTTCTACTTCACACCCATAATAAACAAGATTCAAACAGTTTTATAAAAAGAGAAAAAAAGAAAGCACGGGACGGGACGGGACAAGACAGAACATAAATGTAGCACACATGAACCTATTAATGATAAAGTAGTCTCTGAATAGTCGAGAACAAAACCATCTACATTCCAGTCTCCTATATGGATAATCCCGGAAAAGATGGCCCATGATCCTCCCATACTTTAGTAGACTTATATCATGTTTATCTCATTTGAAAATAAAAGGCAGCAAGCAATCCCTAAGATAGCAATCCCTAAAGGTAGAGGGAAGCTACTTAGGACCAATATCCTTGAGGGCACAGATCTGCTCCTCTCCCATGGCAGACATGACACTAACAACGAGGTCCTTCCCATCAGCAAATCCATCCTTGATCTGTATGCAGATCACAAAAATTAGGGAAGAAATCCCAATAGGCTAGAAAAGTAACGAAGAACAAAGAGATTTCCTTTGCCCAGCTAACGACAAGATTATATTCGACAAACCTGAGTAAGCAGACTTTCATCGGTTGGAAGCCTCAGGTCATCCTTAGTGTTACCATTATCAGTCAGCAAGCTCACCTACACCATTTTCAAAAGCACTATTAGATAATGTGATAAATCTCAACACTGTCGGACAAAAAGAAATCAAGCACATACAAATCCATCTTCAGATATGTCAATGAGCTGGTAATCAACACGGTTAACATGAGGGACCTGTAGTTCAAATATCTCAATCGTCATAACAAGCAAAAGAAACAGAAGCAATAAACATTAATATATATATATATATATATATATATAGTTGGAGAAAAAATAGTATCCATACATCACAATTGTGTGAAGACGGCACAATATCTTCAAGCTTCTTTCCATTAAAGATGTCAATTGCAACAAAGTGACACTTAGCATGACCATGCTTCCCAGTCTTGGAAGTTGAAACTTCTACAACCTGGAATCAAACGATCAATTCCACTACTATTACCAATAAGAAGTATCACAGGACCTGATGCTGCTCAACAAAGCTGCTTTGAATGACAAAATTGTGTATCTAGACGGTAAATTGTAAATTAATTTATATTTCACTCTCTAAA
Organism: Fraxinus americana; assembly: GCA_035079005.1. Classification (NCBI taxonomy): domain Eukaryota; kingdom Viridiplantae; phylum Streptophyta; class Magnoliopsida; order Lamiales; family Oleaceae; genus Fraxinus; species Fraxinus americana. The sequence continues at coordinate 15,498,063 of CM068711.1, forward strand.
ATAAAAGAACGTCCCAATTCCGAGAAATCACCTTCAAATTGAATAAAATAGTAACAGGCAGATCTAAAATTTCCAAAATTCAAGTAAAATTTCACAAAAAATAATGATCAATTTACATAAACAAACAAAAGATCAAAAAATTGAATTTTTAAAAACAAAATACCATAAATAATCAGATAATTTTTAAAATTAGCATAAAAACTTCAACCATAATTAGCTGGAAAATACACAAAGAAATCAAATTTAACTCCATCATAATTACAAACTATACGGCTATACCTGAAACAAAGATCTAGAGGTAGAACAAAAAAAACCCTAGAAACGCATATATGCTCCAGTATACATCCACACACACAAAAACAAAACAAAATTAGCGAGGTTATCAAAAGTGATAACATTAGTAAAAACCCAGATTTCAAAATTTAAAAAAATTATAAAATCAACTAGCACAAACATATAGATATACATGAATACGAACCTTGCAAGGACGGCCTTTTATAACAATGTAACCGTTCTTACGTATGGTTCCAGCCTGCTGGGGAAAAGTCTTGGAAGCGCCGGCGTCGGCCTTCGACTCAAATTGATGCTCCTCGTCAGACATGGTCAAATTTCACAAGAAATGCTAGAGAGCGTAAAATTTGTACAGAAAGTGGGGAGAGATGAGAGTAGGTGGGCGGTGGTACGGCTGGGTGTTCATATATACATGATTGAGGAAGAAAGAGACTTTAGGGTTTTTTCTCTTCGAGGAAATTGATTTTGGACCGTTGGATTGTGACGTGAGCGGTTTACGGATGAGATTGAGATATCTTTTGGATTTTGCCTTTTTTGAGTTGGCTTTAAAACGACGCAGTGCTTTTTTCTTTTCATTATAGGGAAAATTGCGGCCGCGGTCCCAAACCTTTCATTTTATTGCAGATTACACCCAAACTTTTAATTTTTGCAGCCGAAGTCCCAAACCTTTATATGTAATAGCAGCGTCGGTCCCAAACATTTACTTGTTGCGGTAGAAGTCCCAAATCTTTGTACATAATTGCAGCGTCGGTCCCAAACCTTTGTATGTAATTGCAGCGTCGGTCCCAAGCCGTGAATTCCGTCCATAAAATCGTTAGTCAACGTTGAAACAGTAATTTTGACTCGGAAAAATTACATCACCGGTCCCAAACCTTTCATTTTGTTGCAGATTACACTCAAACCTTTCATTTTTGCAGCCGAAGTCCCAAACCTTTATATGTAATTGCAGCGTTGGTCCATTTCCAGCTCTTTTTTTTTTTTTTTTTGTTTTTTTGCAATGGAAACAAATTTCATAACCAATTGTAAAAAAAAAAAATTCACTTTAATGAACAATTTTCATGTAAAACGAAGTCAAACGAACACTAAACTTTGATGAAAAAATAGTTTTTGAGCAAATTTTTTTTTTTTTTAACTTTTTGGCAATGGTAACAAATTTCATAATCAATTGAAAAAAAAAATCACTTTAATGGACAATTGTCATGTAAAATATGTCTATTAAAGTGATTTGAAAAAGAAAAACATTTTTTAAATAACTTGTTTTGACAATTTTGCACATCAATTAAGTTATCATTTGAGTCAAAATTAGATTCCGTTTGATTGCAATTGTGGAAAATTGGTGGAAAGAAAATGAATTTCAGGGAAAGTAATTGCCTAAAAATTATTTTCTAGGGAATTGTTAATTAAATGTGTTTGATTCGTATAATTTTCCTCCCGGAAAAATTTTGAAATTTTAGATTTTTTTTTGTTCACGTTTGACTTTATTTTACATGAAAATTGTCCATCAAAGTGATTTTTTTTTTTTTTACAATTGGTTATGAAATTTGTTACCATTGCCAAAAATTTTAAAAAAAAAAAAATTGCTCAAAAACTATTTTTTCATCAAAGTTTAGTGTTCGTTTGACTTCGTTTTACATGAAAATTGTTCATTAAAGATTTTTTTTTTTTAATAATTGGTTATGAAATTTGTTTCCATTGCAAAAAAAAAAAAAAAAAAAAAAAAAGAGCTGGAAATGGACCAACGCTGCAATTACATATAAAGGTTTGGGACTTCGGCTGCAAAAATGAAAGGTTTGGGTGTAATCTGCAACAAAATGAAAGGTTTGGGACCGGTGCTGTAATTTTTTCGAGTCAAAATTACTGTTTCAACGTTGACTAACGGTTTTACGGACGGAATTCACGGCTTGGGACCGACGCTGCAATTACATACAAAGGTTTGGGACCGACGCTGCAATTATGTACAAATATTTGGGACTTCTACCGCAACAAGTAAAGGTTTGGGACCGACGCTGCTATTACATATAAATGTTTGGGACTTCGACTGCAAAAATTAAAGGTTTGGGTGTAATCTGCAACAAAATGAAAGGTTTGGGACCGCGGCCGCAATTTTCCCTTTTATTTTGTTCTTGAGAGATTTATTTTAATGAATAAGAGCCAGAGGAATCTTGTAAGATTACATCCAAAGACCTTTAGTGGGTGTTTGGCCCCCATTTTTAGGAAAATTTAGTTTGTGAATAGTGATTGATGGGAGAATGTGTGATGAAAAAGTGATGAAAGGTTTTAGATTTGTGTGTAATATTAATTTATTTGGAAAATGTATGGTTGAAAATGAGTACTGTAGAAAAATGAATGGAAAAAAAGGAGAAAGAATGGAGCTCAAACATAGGCTTAAACATGAGATGGTCCTATTTTAAAGAGTTAATATTTAAAATAATACTCGAGACTCTTTAAATTAATATTTTAATTTAGAGAGTGAATATGACTCTCTATAATTAAATGTATTAAGTTTCAATTTTCAACGTAAGAAAACAATAAAATAATTTAAAGAAAAATTAGTTAAAATAAAATATAAACAAAAATAATAAATAAAATTAAGTTTTAAATATAAAAAGTTTGTTGGAATACTTCAAAATTTTAACTCTTTAAATTTATAGATACTCTCCAAATGATAGAATACGCTCTTTAAAAATAAAGAGTATATTGAAAATGCTATAATCTATTTGCCAGGTTACAAATTCATTTTCAATTTATGTTTTCTTTTAAGGTTGCATTTGATTGCCAATTTTTTACATGCAAATTCTTATTTTTGCGTTGTTTGTATGACAATCTTTTTTATTAAAAATATTTTTCTTACCTTTGTTCACGTGATCATATTTTCCTTAAAATAAAATAAATATTTTTTCTAAAAGGAATAGGATTTTATTTTCATGGAATTCAAACTTTCCAAAAATTCTACTTTATAAACTCTTTTACCTACTCACGTACCCCATTTCTCTCTCGTCTCTACCCACATACAAAACCCTTACCCTTTCTTATGTACTCACACGACGAACCAAAAAGAAGGAAGAAGAAACCAAATAGTCACACAACCAAACCAGAAAAGGGGAAAAATCATAACTCGGGCGTATTGTTTACACCCATTCACAAGTCAGGTTTATAGTTTGAAAATTTAAAATTCAGGTATATATTTAATTAATTAAATATATTTATTAATTAAATACAATAAAATCATATTTATACAATTAATTGGTCACATATACGTAACTATAGGTTACAATTTATTTATTGGTCACATATTATCAAATTAATTGATCACAGATTATTTAATGGTCACAGATCAAAAAATTTAAAGGTCACAGTTTATTCGTCGATCACAGATTTCCAAATTAGTCGGTTACAGACAAAAAAATTATAGGTCACAATTTATTCTTCGATCACAAATTTTCAAATTAAATGGTCACAGATTCTTCCACGGTCACAGATAACCAAATAGTTGATCACAAATTAATCAAATAATTGACACTGCCACCTCTACCGCACTGCCAATGCCACCACCACAAAACAGCTATCACATAAACACTATCACCACCACCAACACAAAATAGCCACCATATAAACCCACCCCCAACCGCCATATCCACCACCAAAAAACCACCACCACACAAACACCATTATCACTACCGCACAAAACAATATTCAAACCCACCCACCACAATGTTGCTTTTACTTCGCCTCTTCATTACAACAGCACCACGGATGCGTCGGCCTGACGGAGTGGGTGGATCTGCTTCACCTCTTCATTACAGCAGCACCGCCTTTTCATTACAGTAGCACCGGCGACAGGTGCTCCAAGCGGTGGTCTTGAAGGAGAAAATTTCAGATCGAGCTGATGCACTTCTGCCTCGATTGTCGCTGTCGATGGATTGTTGATTTGGGTGGTGGTCTTCGATGGTGGGCGGTAGTCGAAGGTAGGCGTTGGTCAACAGTGGGTAGAGAGTGAGAGAGAGAGTGGAGATATGAAGAAAAATGGTCGACTGTAGAGAGAGAGAGAGAGAGAGAGAGAGATATGAAGAGAAATTGAAGGAAAATGATTTAGGGTTTGTAGATACATGAATTTTGATTAAAAAAACTCCTCCCCTGATTTTTGTACCGAGATTTTCAAATACCTGGATCCATGTAATTTCCTCACCAGAAAAAGGAAGAAGAAACCAAACGCCCAAATGAATCACCACTTCCACATCCACCATTTTGTAGGTCGACAACGAGACTTTGATCATATGAACTCAGGTTTGTTTTAATAGTACTTTAAAAAAAATGTGAATGTATAATCTTCCAAGTGAATGTATCTTATGTATTTAGTTTCGAATTCTAAAAATTGTGAATGTATGATCTTCCATATTTATTTATAGTATCATAAATATGATATGGGGGAACAAGGCAGACTAGACAACTTTCCTTGATTCGCACTTTATCGGAGATTTAACGTGGAAGTGCAAGACAATAAAATATGATGAATTAAAATATTTTCATTTACTACTCAATTTACTTATAACACTATGTTTGATATCCATTCTTCTAAAATATATTTTTCTCTCTTATTTTCAATCACGCATTTTTTAATAAAATAATATTATAAGCAAATTCAAATTTTTTCCTTATTTTTAACCACATATTTTTCATCAAAACACAATTTAAATTGCATTCTTGGAAGAATAATGTGGCTGAAACATGGTGTAAATGTTGGGGTTGTGCCAGTAATAAATAAGCAACGAAAAATATTTCAACCTCTTTTTGTGTAGAATTAAAATGACAATAATAATAATAATAATCAGCTCTAAAAACTCACACACACACTACAAAAACTAGACAATATAACACAATAATTTGTTTACGAGGAAAACCCTTCAGTGTGAAGGAAAAAACCCTGGAACCTAGTCTAGTCGAAACTTTCCACTATGAAGAATAATGGGATACACAATCAATCTTTTCCAGAACAAACTCCAGAGGTTACCAACATATCAAGAACACATATAATTCTTGAATAACATCATCACTCTAAAGTGGACACACAAAATAACAAAAAGGAATCTGGACGATCGGCTATAGTCAAGACGTAGCTCTCTTCGCCAGGAATAACATACTGAAATTTCAGTTTAATCAGACCACAAATAAGTTTTGATCATAGGCATAAAGGAATGAAACCCATTTGTCTCTCCCTCACTCATTTTCTCTATTTTTTCCCATCAAGAAGTTTCACTCTATATATATATATATATATATATATATATATATATTGTCTTTCTCCCTTTTTAAGTAAAAAACTAGTGGGAACTTAGTGGGAAGTGGTCCCCACTTACCCTTAAAAGGAGAAAGTTCCCTTACGTAGAGGGAATACCCAACAAATCTCTCTCTCTCTCGACTACATGAGGGGGTCCACCATGCTCACTTTCCTTTTGCATACTTGTAGTTTTTTCATAGACAATGGCTTTGTCAAACTGCTTATGTCATAGCTCAGTGGAGACTTCATTTTCAGCAATATTCATATCTCCATGGACTAGTTTTGCTTTCGTCATGTAGAGACCGTGAGTCTTCTTTCCTCTTACTAAAACAAGAGAGCCCTTTGTAAGTTTCCAACTACCATCTATGAGGTGATTATGATAGCCTTCTTCATAAGCTTTCCAACATAAATCAAGCTACAACGTATATCAGAAACATGTTTGACACTTGTGAGAAGTAACTTGCTGCCAATGCTAGTTTCCAATTGTACATCCCCATACCAATATTTTTTTTTGCTTTAGCTTCATTTCCCATCCTAATCAAACCAAAATCACCACCGGTATAGGATAAAAAGAAATCCCTACACAAAGTAATATGAACAGAAGCTGCTGTATCGACTATCCATGTAGAATCTTGGCATGTAAGGCTAGCAAAAGCTACCTTGTAAGCAATAAATACCTCTGCATTAGATGCAACTGCTGCAACCTCCTTTTGTTCTTTTTATTCTTCACCTTTCCATTTTAACTGTTTTCTTTTCCATTTTCTACACTCTTTTTTAAGATGCTCGAGCTTGCCACAATGATAACATTTTATGTTTTTTCTTGACTTCAATCTTCCTCCAATCATCACCATAGGTTTTTCTACTTTGGCTTCTTCCCCGTCTCTCTATAACAAGTGCTTCAGAATTAGAAGTACCATTTTCTTTTCTTTTAGCATCTTTTTTGAACATACTATCTGTAACGCCCCGAGTTTCGTGAACCCGGATTGCCACTTCATCGTCTTTTTTAACTGATTTAACTAAAAAGTTTTGCGGAAAATAACTAAATTTTGAAATATCGCATTTATAACGGTAAAACCACGTCGACAACAAAATTCATTTGATTACTTGCGAAAAATCGTTTAAATTTCAGAACTCAAGTTTGAAATAACGGATACAACAAAATAAGTTCATAATGCGTAAATTTAAAAACTAAATAACTTCGACTATTAATTTATGCCACCACTGCCAATCACACTCGACCGTCTACGAAATCTGCAAATATTGTTAAAATAAATGAATGAGTATTTCGAAAAAATACTCAGTAGACTCATCGCCGATAATTAATTTACAGAATAATTGAACATGTAGTCATGCAATTCATATCGTGACATCATCATAGGCTCATTTTCTTGAAAATCATAAACTCTTTAAAAACATAGGGTATGGGTAGTCTCATCTCGTGCATTTAAACACATAAATTATGCATAACATTTTCATCTTATCTGATAAGAGATACTCGTCTCTTCTCATGCAATAAAGCATATAAGTTATGGCAAGTATAACAATATCATATATCTTATATGACACATTTTCATCTCATGCATTAAAGCATATAAATCACGTAAATTCACATAATAAATGAAATTATAATTTAAACTAATTAATGGTAGCGAGTCTACCTCAAATTATCTTGATTTGGGTGAAAAGTAGAGCGGGAGGAAACCTCAATCTCCTAATTGTTCGTAAGTTTCGTCTAGCCAAAATAGAAATTAGGTTTGAATTAGTATTTCGAAATTTTAAAATCTTAAAGCGATAAATTAAAGTTTAGGGATCTAATTGGATATTCATTAAAGCTGAATTTGACAAATTTAAGGGTTGAAAATACCAGTTTCAAAGTATTAGGGCTAAATGCGAAAAATAAGAACTTTAGGGACTGATTTAATAAATACTGAAACTGATAATAAAAGTTTAAGAACTGAAATAGTAACTTTTAGAAGTTAGGGACTACACTGTAAATTTATTAAAACTGAAAATAAAAGTTTAGGGGTTGAAATTATAACTTTAACAAGTTAGGGACTAAATTATAAATCTTTTAAAGCTGAAAATAAAACTAAAAGGCTGAAATTAAACCTTTTAGAAATTAGGGACTAAATTGAACATTTACTAAAACTAAAAGTAAAATTAAGGAACTGAAATTAAAATATTTAAAACCTTAAAACTGAAATAAATCAATTTAAAACTTGGGGGCTTAAAGGTAATTTTCAAAAATAAAAAAAAAATTAAAAACATCAAATATCTCTCTCTCTCATTTACAGAGAGAGAGAGAGCATCGACGGGGGGAGGAATCAGCCCCCCTTCGTCCAATTCTGACCACCGACCGGGCGGTCGGTGTTGGCCCCACCGTCGCGAGGTGGTGTCGGTGCGTAGGTGGCAGTGGCTGGGTGGTTTGACGCACGGAGGGCTCGGGTTCTTGGGATTCTTGGCTGCATTCAACCGGAAATGGGTTAAAATACGAGGTAGAGTAATAGGTTTTTCCTTTTTCTTAATTTTTGTAGTGATTTGAGATGAGTTTTTAGGTGAAATAGGCATGTCGATAATTTTTGCAAAAGTGGCGGTTTTCGGTGGATTTTGGGTGAAGTCGTGGATGGTGGTGATTCGAAAATGTTTATAGCTGGGTTTGGCTTCGAATGGTTGGTGTTGGGTGTTGGGGCTATAGCTTGGGTGGTTTGAGCTTGGTGGTTGGAATTCGAATTTGGGTTGGTTGCACTGGTTTGGCTGGGGTCGATTTTGTGTGAAAACATCATGGTGATGATGCTAGAAATTGATGTTTTAGCATCATTTAGAGTTTCCAATCTTGAGGGATTGTTGTTGGTGCTAAAAATCTATTTTAGCATCAACATAAATGTTTACAATAACTGAATTGGCGAGGATTCTTACCCTGATTGCTTGGTTGCATGAAATGTGGAGGAGGGAAATGAAATGATGGTGAATAAAATGGTGAATTTTTAGGACACAAATCCCTAAGTGGCCAATTGGGCCAACTAGTTGTGTTGTAAATATTTTTCAAATTTGGGCCTAAGATAATTGGGCTGAAGTGCATTCGATTTGGGCTTATTTAGTTGGATTTATAGAATTGGACTTTAAGTAATTGGACTTTAGACAATTATATATTTATCACTTAAATTTACTAAAATTCGGATTTAAACAAAATAATAAGAAATTGATACTTTAATTATTCGAAAAATGAATTCGATTCGAAAAAATTAAATTCGTTTATAACGGCTAGACGAACTTGTTTTTACTTTAACGTTAGGGTTTAAAATTTAGCGACACGTTTTTCGAGAAAAATAATTTTATATTATTTAAAAATTCTTTATCACTACACTATCTTTCACCATGTCGACAGTTATCGCACCATTTGGAGCAGAATTACTCAAAGAGACGACTAAAGTTTCCTAGTTGTCTGATAAGGAACTCAACAGAAGTAAAGCCTGCACCTTATCATTTAGGATAAGCTTCATGGTAGACAATTCATTCAACAACTCTTGAAAGCTACACAAGTGCTTTGCAACATTATTACCATCCATGTACTTCAAATTTACAAGCATACAGACCCTCTAATTTGTGCCAAATGCTATATGCATCTATTTCTTTACCTATATGATGTAAGATGCTCCATTCAACCCACTGCCTAATCTATCAAACAACCTTTCTATTCAACTTCTTCCAATCTTCATCAGTTTTAGAATCAGGTTTATTGCCATTCGATCCAATGAGTTCAAAAAAAGACTTTACAATACAAAATATTGTCAATCCTAGTCTTCCAAATAGAACAATTTGAATATGTGAGTTTAACAATGTCACTAGTTGAACCCTCCATTTTCATTCTCACAAGAAATCTAGAGAATTAATTCTAATCAATGAGATACACAGTCAATCTTCTCCAAAACAAACTTCAGAGGCTACCAATACAATACTAACACATAGTTCTTGGATAACAACAACATTACTTAGAGATCTGTCAACGAGTTGAAACTTGGGCTCGAGAGACTGGAATGGTTATCATATGTGACAATTTGTTATTTGAGACAACAAAATTATAAGAAATTAGAACCTCAAATAACAAGCTGCCATATAGAATGGCTAATGAAGTCGCTGAATATGAATAACACTATTTATTGGGATGAGGGAAGACAAGAAAAGTAAATAAAATTAAGAATTTATTTATTTTATCAAACGTGAAAATCTTGTGCTTTTTAATGGGTCAACTCTAGTTTGCATGCCGCGATCATCTATTTTCCCATCAACTGCCCTATAGGTTCACGTTCTGCAAATAGCATCTACTGCAACTCTAATAGGAAACTGCTTATTTTAGTATCTTCAAATAGGTCTAAAAATTAAACATAAATAATACAAACCAATATGATTCCACCAGTTATAAGATGTTACAAAATAGAAAGTAGACATTCTACATGATCAGGGGAAACTCTTAAAATTCCACCTCTTTAAAGGAGCTCTCGAGTTTTATCTGTCATTTTGAATGAATAATTGCTGTATATCCTCATCTTAAAAGAGGAATAAAGCCATTCAAGTTGCTGTATCGACTATCCATGTAGAATCTTGGCATGTAAGGCTAGCAAATGCTACCTTGTAAGCAATAAATACCTCTGCATTAGATGCAACTGCTGCAACCTCCTTTTGTTCTTTCTATTCTTCACCTTTCTATTTTAACTGTTTTCTTTTCCATTTTCTACACTCCTTTTTAAGATGCCCGAGCTTGCCACAATGATAACATTTTATGCTTTTTCTTGACTTCAATCTTCCTCCAATCATCACCATAGGTTTTTCTACTTTGGCTTCTTTCCCGTCTCTCTATAACAAGTGCTTCAGAATTAGAAGTACCATGTTCTTTTCTTCTAGCATCTTCTTTGAACATACTATCTTTCACCATGTCGACAGTTATCGCACCATTTGGAGCAGAATTACTCAAAGAGATGACTAAAGTTTCCTAGTTGTCTGGTAAGGAACTCAACAAAGTAAAGCCTGCACCTTATCATTTAGTATAAGCTTCATGGGAGACAACTCATTCAACAACTCTTGAAAGCTACACAAGTGCTTTGCAACACTATTACCATCCTTGTACTTCAAATTTACAAGCCTATAGACCCTCTAATTTGTGTCAAATGCTATATGCATCTATTTCTTTACCTATATGATGTAAGACGATCCAATCAACCCACTGCCTAATCTATCCAACAGTCTTTCTATTCAACTTCTTCCAATCCTCATCAGTTTTAGAATCGGGTTTATTGCCATTCGATCCAATGAGTTCAAAAAAAGACTTTACAATACAAAATATCGTCAATCCTAGTCTTCCAAATAGAACAATTTGAATATGTGAGTTTAACAATGTCACTAGTTGAACCCTCCATTTTAATTCTCACAAGAAATAGAGAGAATTAATTCTAATCAAAGCCTTTCACTATAAAGAATGATGAGATACACAGTCAATCTTCTCTAAAACAAACTTCAGAGGCTACCAATACAATAAGAACACATAGTTCTTGGATAACAACAACATTACTTAGAGATCGGTCAACAATTTGTTATTTGAGACAACAAAATTATAAGAAATTAATACCTCAAATAACAAGCTGCCATATAGAATGACTAATGAAGTCGCTGAGAATATGAATAACACTATTTATTGGGATGAGGGAAGACAAGAAAAGTAAATAAAATTAAAAATTTATTTATTTTATCAAACGTGAAAATCTTGTGCTTTTTAATGGGTCGACTCCAGTTTGCATGCCGCGATCATCTGTTTTCCCATCAACTGCCCTATAGGTTCACGTTTTGCAAATAACATCTGCTGCAACTCTAATAGGAAACTGCATATTGTAGCATCTTCAAATAGGTCTGCTAATTAAATATAAATAATACAAACCAATATGATTCCACCAGTTATAAGGTGTTACAAAATAGAAAGTAGACATTCTACATGATCAGGGGAAACTCTTAAAATTCCACCTCTTCAAGGGAGCTCTCGAGTTTTATTTGTCATTTTGAATGAATAATTGTTGTATATCCTCATCTTAAAAGAGGAATAAAGCCATTCAAAATGGATGTATCGGCTGCTGAAATTTGTGAGAGCATGTTAGGCTAAACTTAAAAAGGTAAGTAAAAGTGATTTCCAAACATGTTTACATATTTGAAACTCACACTTATCTTAGTGGCAAAAAAAATAAAAAAATAACTAGCATGAGGCTGACCTTCGTTTCAATAGTTGCCCTTTGAGCTGCTAGTGGAACCTGATCTCGTGTGGATATCATCTGTTTCGTGTATAAATATCTGAGGCGGCTCTTCTCTGTCACAATCGAAGTGAACTGAATTATATGGATGAATGCCTCAACATATATCGTAAAAATGGATATGTCCAATATAATGCAGAATTCTCAGACCTTAATTAGAAGAACTATTATTTTCGTGCAACAGTATCCATCATCTCATTCACGGGAATCAATTTACTGAGACTACCAACTCGACAAGAACTTTCATAAAAACGATTCTCAAATCCATTCAACATTATTCTTTAAGGTATCCCAACTCCCGTGAACCTTTAGATTGTTCATTAAATAGAGTATTGCCGTTCCACATAATCGTATCCCTTTATACTCAAAAGTTATTTAACAGAACTATTACCAATATAGTTTTTACTTAAACATGGAGAATTGATATGAAATGTCCTCCAGAAATTTAACAATATTATGATAAATCGAAGACCCGGTAAATCACAAGCCCTAACAAATGACAAGGATTAAAGTGTGCACAAAAGAAAAAGGAGAAGAGGCAAAATAACAATAGCAAAAAAAAAAAAAAAATTATCTCTAGAGAAGTTCTCATGATAGAAAAAAATATATTCAATGAACTTAAAACTTATTGGGCATCAGAAATATAATTCGTATTCAATGACAGTTCATGGACATGAAGTAAGTTAAATGAACGAAAAAAAAAAGTTATTAACCTTTCATTAGCCTCTTGGTAAGTATAACTTGATGCAACAGCTAAAAGTTGACCATTGTGGTTGTATGACATAGAAGCAACGCTGTTTGGATATCTTGGCAACTGAAATTAAGAAAAATGAAGTCTAACTATAAAGGCTCCAAGAACAGAAAAGCAACTAAAACTAGAAAATACCAACTTAGATACATTGGGAAGGAAACACATAAAAGTAGAACTTGGCTGTGAAGCACGGAAACGTAGACTAAAATAGTATAAAACTACAATATATATATATATATTCCTTTATTTTATACTTTTTTTATTTTTCAATAATATTAATACTTTCTTTAAGGAAATTTGGACATTTTGCAGGTCAAATCTTCTGAATTTAAAGGGGGATTATTTGTTGCGCTAATATAACTTTTTATTTTGCATCACACGTGCCAATTGAAAAAATATTCATGTATAGAAAAAGTAAATTTAGTAGATATAAAATGTAGGAATACACTGAGCATAAGGAAGAACCACATATATAATTGCTTAAAAATGTGCTATTCTTTAATTTATTATTTAGTTTATGAATTGCACCACTTTGGCGTTTAACATCACATTTCTTGGATGCTAAGGTATATAATCCATTGCATATCTTGTAGGTTTGGAATTTTCATTTTATTTTGACTTTTCTACCTAAATGGTTTAACCAAATTTCCTAATTTTCTATTTTTAAATGTTCCTCCTGTTTGTAACTTCGCCGTAAGAAGCACTCAACCTACGGGAACTATTCAGAATGTGAACAAAGGGGTACCAGCGCAATGATTCTCTCTCAAAATCCAAATATCAATTACAAGGCATTAATTGTATCTTGTGAAATTAACGTTATAAAATATGCTAATTCGTCGGCAGCATAAGCACTCTTTTAGAAGATAAGATGAAATATACCTCCACTAATCGTCTCTTGCTACGAGCATCCCAAGTTGTTGCATAGCCCTCATTGTCACCAGTGACAAAAACACCACCATTGCTGAATAAGAGAAGAATTATACTGTCATGCGAGTTGTAAAAGTCCATCATAGCAAGCTGAAAATGAAAGCAACACATACGACGGACTAAATGCAATGTCATTCACTGCTACAAAATGATGTCTTCCATTCTTCCCCTTTGGATGGCATCTAAAGGCATATCTGCAGAAATTCAAGAAACAAGTGACGATATGTTTCGATAACACACTCCTTGGAATACGTTTGATATAGATATATAGAACAATTTAAACAAAGTGTGTGTACATGCAGTAGTTACATTTTACTATTAAAAAATATCCATCTAGAAAATTGAAAGGTTGTATATTTACACATTTAGTAAAAGATCATGGGTGTGCATAAGTTATAGAACTCTCAATCATAAGATAACGTGGAAATTATTGTAATGTTAGCGGAGATCACTGGATAATTGGGATATTATTGTGAATGTTAGTAGAGACATGGAGAATTATTATGGATATCTCATGGAATCATATATTATTTCTTCATAAATCTTAAGGGGGTGTCAAAAACCTATAGATAGAAGAATGAAGATAACAAAATCTATTAGCTTCCATACTTGCATGTGTCGGTACATGAAAGTAATATCTACACATTCAACGCACCAAGGAAATTATACCATTTCTTTTATACCATCAGGAATTCAAAGTATCTTGTCCTTCTACAGAATGTAGGAAACTTAGAAAAAAAGAAGGAAACGAAACATTTGAGTCATCAATTAGTTTAACAAGTATCAGATCTGGAAATTCTGCAATAAAACATGCAATGCAAAGTGCATGCTCATTAATACCTGCATTGAACTTCATAAATAAAAGATATATGTAATGCTCTTCACATGGTAAGGATGCTAGCAAGCAATTATTCTCATCATCAAATTAGAATAATATGCAACATGTTATCACGGTCCAAAATTAGAAAAATAAGAAAAAAAATTTTAAGCATATATCAGGCAGCCAAATGAAAGCCAAAAAGGAAAGAAAGTTAAAAATATCAATGGAGTCATCCAAAGCCTTTGATCTCTAAATATCAGACTAAAGCATTAACGAATTATACCGACCCTTCATTCTTTGACTTGGATTGGCCAAGATACTCCAAAGCAACCCTTCCATCTGTTGATCCAACCACAAAACCTGAACAAGTGGTCATCACCCGTTTAATTGACACAGATGAACTCAAAAAAAAAGGGAATTGAAAAATTAATAAAATCTTAGACATATCAGGAGAGCATCACTTAAATTATGCCTAAATTGACACAACAGTTATTAAAAAAAGTAATTGAGTATTGTTAAATTCAAGTCTAGCTCATTATGGAATTATGCCCCTCTTTGGTGGGAATTAAAATCAGATTTTGAGTAGATTTTGATCAAAATTGATTAAACGTATGGTTGAAAAGTAGTGAATCCCATGAAACATGTGGTTAAAATTAATTTTTGACTTACACTTAGATTAAAATCTAGATTATAATTCCTACCAAATAGGGGCTATATTTCCTATTATAATTGATCATGAATTACTAGCAATTCAGATGAGGCAATCTCAAGCATTTAGGTACAGCTAACGGTGAAAGCCATGCATTCCTGTCAATATGATAGCATAAAATATTTTTGCAGTACCTTCAAAATTATGAATAGGGCGAACACATTTTAATTGGATGTCCATAAATGATTCTTTGGCTTGAACTGATTTGTGGTAGTTGCGCAAGTCATAAATACATACTGATGACCTGATAGCAACCATCAAATTGAACCCAGAGAGTGACAGAGACTCCACTTCCACATCCAGATTATTCAGGCATCCAAGAGACCTAGTAGCTCGTGAATCCCAAAACATTATCTTTTTATCCCAACCAGCAGTGACAATTAGACCTAAAAAAGAAACTAGTTGGTTAATACTTTTTCAGGATCACAAACATATGACAAGACTAAGAGCACAATGATAATTTTGTTTGTTTCTCGTATTATTCAATATAGTCTGAAAGAAGTAAAAATTCTACTTGCTACTGTAAACCTCGTCCCTGGTTGCTGGACTTCAAAATGATCATTGGTTAAACACTCAATCTTACTACACTCTGACATTCATTTACTAAAAACGCTCAAACTGCATTTAATCTTCATGGATGGAATACTCATCATTACTTCCAATTATGATACCACCATAGTCTTTTATAACTGCAATAAGCTACAACAATAAATCAACAAACTAGCCATTATTCTCTACAAATTAGAGTTGGAGTACTTGAAGCTTTCTTCGCCATACCGCTCTGTTCATTGCCAATCTACTAGGAGATTTAAAACAAATAGATCTTCTCTCTCTTCTACTTTTCTCAACCAATATTGCGTCACTCGTATGAACAGGACAATATTTAGGTCGGTGCAAAACATAAGCCAACCACCTAAGTTCCTTTTTTAATTTATGGCATCACCTCCACTTGCTGGCATGTATACTCATTTCTTAACTTACCTATTGTAGTACATTCATAAATCCACAATTTTGAACTTATCCATTTTAGTGTGACCACTCATCTACCAAGCATCCACATATCAGCTACATTCATCTTACGGACATCTTAACCTTTAATGGCTTAGTGAGAACTATAGAGTAAAATTTTCCTTTTAACCTTAATAGAATCTTACAGTTCAACTAAACATCTAGAATTGTCATAGATTCTTCTAAACAAGAATTGCGATCAGAAAGATCATGATGACAACATTCAACTGGATGCCATAAATATGGAAGAAGTTATGTTCCTTAATATACAGGCCAAGACAGAGAGCATATCAAGCATTAGTTTAAGCAGTTATCCAAAGCATACGTTGATATAAGTGTATGTAATTATACTGCAGACATGACGGGTTTGAATGTAGACAGCAAGAGTAAAATTAGAACCTAGCAAAGGTGAAACATATGCTAATATTATCTTACATGTTTCATCAGAATATTCAGCGCAGGTTGCTAAATCGTCATGATTCCCAATCGTAACACTGGTTCCTAAATGCATATCATACCTAGCAAAATTTAAAGTGAGACATGAAATAGAGCCTCCTGATCATATTGTGCAAGCAATTTAAAGACAAACATGAGAAAGTCAGTTGCCCACACAAAGTTCATTTGATACTCATTCACGATCTTTTCATTGCATAATGTGGCAAAATTGGTTTGATGTTTAATCTTATCCATTTCTGCATGTGGATCAGATAAGTAATTTAGTTAGCTTCAAAGTCGATCAGTCACCATCAACCTTAAAAAGTGTCTGCTTTGTAAACAAAGGTTTGAAATGAAGTCAAATGGTAAGCAATTTAATCTTAAGAAAAATAAAAGCTTGAGTACATCGTAAGGCAAGAGGTTGTTTAATTCAGTTCTTATTTTCCAACTTATTTAACGTAGTTATTGAAACTTGGCTTTAAAACTAATGTTCTTTTAAAAACTGAATTGTTGATTGGTTGGCAATATACTTCTTCATTTAAAAAAACAAAGAAAACAGAAAAAAAAAAACGAGTACTATGAAAAAAAAAATGAAGTCATGATGCATAAGATTTTGAAACTAGATATAAGTGTTGTAGCTTGTTCCTTATTGAGGCTTGAGTATGGAGAAGCTTCTATTGTAAATTAAGAATGTTTTAGAAAGGAAAAAAAATAAAAATAAAGGTTTGAATCAAAATGAAAGACCCGACTCCTCTCTCTCCTCTTCTTTTTTGTAATCATCAATCAGTATGAGGCAATGGACAGAACCAGTTGCAAGCATGAGAAAGACATGGAAAAAGATGAGATAGAGATCATCCAGGATCATATAACCTTCAATTACCAGTGCTTCCAGGACACCAAAAAAAGAGATACGGTGCGTACACAGTAAGCGAAGAATGCAGACATACTTGTGTATAGATTGACATTTGACACTTAGCAAAAGCAGGTAAATGATAAACAAATTCCTTGGGATATTTTCAATATATGCAATTCATTATTTTCAGCTTTTTCAGTTCCATTCTGTTTATTTGAAATCCTCAAGCATAAATCTACATCAGCATGTTGTTGAATGTAGCCTTAAACTTTTAGCTTACATGACATCAAATTATACGTGTGACGTAGTTATTCACTTGTGGTGAGACTTTGAGCCAAATGACCACTTCACACGTCAATTTAGTACCAAGGTTGAAAGGTGAAATAGATTTTACAGTAAGCTTTAATTGGGTCCTTTTAGAAGCATTTGGGACATAGAATCTGTTCAAATATAAAGTTATAATGTAAAATTGCTACAGAACAACATTATTAGCATCCGTAGTGTCCAGAAGGACTAGTTACACCAAAAAGACAAGAAATTTATCGCTACTGGATGCATCTATTTATATGTTTGGTTGTACTTAAACCTTAAGACTTACTTTACACGAGAGCAAGTTTCGTTAGTCAAAAATGCAAATTTAAAAATTAAGTGACAAAATAAAATAAGTACAACCAGGCTAGCTCATAATACGTCACTTAAGCTTATATTCAGCAATCATCAGGAATGAAAAACCTGCAGATAGAACCATCAGAGCCAGCACTTAAGGCCACCGAATCGCTCTCGAAACAACAATCAAGAAGTGCAGCCTCTGTAGGAACTTCTAATCTGAGCTCAGATTTATCCACATTGAACAACCGAAGACTCTGCTTATACACACAGCCAACTCATAATCACATTACACATGATACGTGTATAATCATATAGATACAGCAACACATATCTAGCAATATGATGAAATTAAGGGTGTCAGTCAGGCATATACTCACAGAATCCCAAGAAGAGATTAGGAGATTATTGTAGAGCGGAGCAAACCGGATCCTGGAAATGGCGTCTCGAATGGGGTTCTTGAAATTCAAGCAATCTCCGTTCATACTGGAACTAATTACAGTTTTTGAGTATTGAATTGGGGCGAAACCCTAATGGGGTTTACGTTGCTTGATTCTGACCGCGAGTCAGAAAAGATTTTAATGGAAACTTGGATTTGAGCAGGGTTTTGGACTTATGGCTGCCTCTAAATCGATTAAGTCAAATTTTTTCCCACACCCGCCTATTAGATCTTCGAATTTTCCCCTGCCCAGAAATCAATTCTCGAATTTCAGGGCATTTTCTGCGCTCCCATCTCCATTCCCTTTTTATGCTGAAGATTTCGATTACAAGGCCCCAGATTTTGATCTGAACCACAATTTGGAGGAGTTAAAGGAAAACGAGGACACTGGAAAAATCCACCAGGTTCATTTCTCGTCCACTGTGTATATGTATAAATTGGATATATATTTCTTCAAAAAAACTGGGGGTACAGGAAATTTTTAACAGAATTTAAACAGAAATTCAAATTTCACTCTGCCCACGTGAATTAAAATATTGGCAAAACCCCCCCCACCACCCCTGCTGTGTGTGTCTGGCAGATACGGGAATTTGAATTTCTTATGAGGGCATGCAGTTGTATTTATTTCCATTATCCCAATATTTCAGGGAAGTTAACGGGTGTGGATGGTGGATAGAGAAAATTGTTGATTTTTTGAAAATTTTTGGTTTTGTTGTTTGAAATCGATTGAAAGTTGCTTATTTTATTTAAACAAAAGCCTATTTTTTTAATTTTTTTTACATGAAAATGTATAATTTGTACTCAATAATCGTGAATTTGGTTCTCTGCAGGTTTTGTTGTTTGAAATCGATTGAAAGTTGCTTATTTTATTTAAACAAAAGCCTATTTTTTTTACATGGGAATGTATAATTTGTACTCAATAATCATGAATTTGGTTCTCTATAGTGTGGTATTTGGTTGTTGATATAGAAATTTGCGATGAATAGAGGTAGACCTAGGATTTTTGGTAACTCTAGGGGGAGAACGTGCGTTATGCTAGTTGGTTAATATTAAAAATAAATGTAGGTAAATTTGGGAGAAATTCATTGGTATATGTAAAAAAGTTTCATATTGATTCAAATTGACTTACTTTTCATCTATTTTCTTTGAATATTATTTATTGTTTGGATGAACATTTGGTATTAATTTAAATATATTAAGAATGAATATACACAGTGAAAAGATTCCATTACTTGCAAGTTCAAAATAGAAGCTAAAAGTAGAACAATTATGGAGCCAAACTACAAATAATGTTCGGCTCAATAACTGCTTCATGAGTGGTTTAAAATACAAGTGACATTTTAAAGGTCATTTACAAAATCCTAAAGCTATTTGCTGCTACATGTTGCACTTTAAGAGATTGTTTGGGAGATATTTTAATCCAATTAAAATTGAAAATATAGTCATTATTGAGTCTCACTCGTCTAATAAAAGACAACAATAACTGCTAGTTTTTTAATTTTAATCCGATTTTAATCTCTATCAAACAAGCCCTAAATTGGAAAGAGACAAAAAGAAACAAAACCCATTTCTAACTTGCACTATTGCTACAATGCTTAAACATTTTGAATCGTTGGATTCATCCACTGCAGTTCCTTTGCCTTTGCCACCATCATCTTTCTCATATTCTTTGTTTTTGGAATATCAAGAACTGGAATCTAAAAATAATACCATTTTGTTTATTGTAAAATGTAAAAACATTAAAGAAAAACAAGAAACGAAATATCACAACTTAAATTACCCATGTTGTTGCTCTGGTAAGTAATAATCTACACAAACAATTTTTTTATGAACTATGACATGAACGTTTTGAAGCATCTAAAGGAGCAGAAATAGAGCCCAGTAGGAAAATTAAAACTAACTATTATCTTGGTAGACTACCCAATTCAATCTTCCATATTTTTCTGCCTAACAGAAAACAAGAGAAGCTAATATTTGAATGAAAATGAGAATACACGAACCTCTTCGCAAGCATAGCATATCCCTCTTCATAAAATTCCTCTTCAACTCCAAAGTCAGTTGATTTATAAGTTCCTTTAGTAGAATATTGAGACTGCTTTCGAAAGATAAGCAATGGGTTGAGCAAACCCCGTTTGACATCCATTTTCTTTTCATTTTCATTCTCATTTTTCTTCTCTTTCTTCATTTCAACCACGCATTCTATCAATAAAAAAATACTACACATAAACCCAAAAATTTTCATTACTTTTCAACCACACATTCTTCCATCAATCACTATTTCAGAATTTATTTTTTACCCAAAATGGGTGTCAAACATGGGTGTTTGGGGCAAAATTAGATGGTCATGAGGAATAATATCAACAACCAAGCAAGTTGTTGTTGACCTATGGTTCATCCTTAATGTTTTGATTATAACAAACAAGATTAATATTACTTCTAACAATTGATTTTGAGTGATGATAGTTCAACGTTAAAATCAATCAAGTATTGCAAAAATCAACACATCATAAATCGGACTCGAAATGAAAGTCAAAGTGAAAATTAAGCATTCAAGTCAAATTATTCAAGACGAGAGCATAAAAGATCAAAATCAAGACTATCAGATCGAGCTCATGATGAAGAACAAGATCAAGAGTTTATGAGCCAAATATGAAAGAAATTTCGAAGCAAGATCAAATACTAGACTTTCGAGATGATATGTAAAGGTATAACACTTTGATCTTTAGTAATGAATGACAATATCTCAAAAATTATTTTGTGCACGAAAAGTTATTTTCATATCACTTGCATAAAATATTTTTGATCAAAAGTAAGATTGATCTTGCAAAGTGTACTTGAATTTAGATCATATCTCTAAAAAAAAGAAGTCAACGGTCAACCGATCGATCGACAATAATCAACCGGCCAAAACTGGCGATCTATCAGACTTCTCCAACAGTCTAAAATTTGACTGTTATGACATCTAATTTTTCCTGTACAAACATAACTATTGGTCATCTGAAAATTGGCGGTCGACCGGACCGGTCATCCGGTTTGACAGAAAATTTGACGCTTTTCACTACTATAAATACTAACTCACTTGTCATTTATTATAACAACTTTAGAGCATTCAATTGAGATTCTTTTGAACTAAAATTATATTGATTTATCATCTCATTTATTATTATCAAATCATTTAATTTTGAAAAACTTTTGATCAAATACTTTTGAAAATCTACTCATCAATATTTTTTATTTGAAAAATTTTTGAACTTACATTTTTACATTCATTTAAATTTATTTCTTCTTAACAAAAACTTTGATTGTTGGATCAAATTTCTCGAATCATTTCTTTTATCAAAGTTTTTTATTTCTCATTGTGATTAATTTATCTATATCAATTTTAAAAGTGATATTTTTTAAGAAGATATTTGCACTTACATTGTATAAACTTTTTCTACTTCTTCATATTGAAACTTTGATTGAATCAAACTTGTAAACATCATATTTATCAAAGTTTTTAATTTCTATTTTAGTACTTCATTTATCAGAAATTATTCATCGTAAGAAATATATATTTTTTAAGAATATTTTTACACTTACATTACACAAACTTTTCTTCTTGTTCATATTGAAACTTTGATTGATTGAACTAAACTTGTAAAATAATCATATTTATCAAAGTTTCTCATTTCTCTCTTAGTACTTAATTTATTACAATCATCCATTAAAAGAAAGATATTTTTTGAGAAAATTTTTGAACATACATTGTATTTATTTCTCCATCTTCTCATTAAAACAATTTGATTGATTGAATCTAATTTTTGGCTATCATATTCATCAAAAAATTTCATCTAACACTTGATCTGTTATTTGTTACTATCCATTGAAGTATTAGCCTATCTTGGTACTTAATTTGTTTGTATTATTTATCAAGAGAGAAATTTCATTGTAAAATCACTTTGATAAAGTGTAGGTCGTGTTGAAATCCCTTAAAGATCAACATTGTATAAGAATCGGTGCTCCTTGTTGTAAGTCACCGTGTGGGTCATATGAGGTCATGTAAAGTTCAATAGTGTGGGTCATGTTGAGATCCTATAAAGCTCAACATTGTATAAAGATCAGTGCTGCTTGTTTGTAAGTCACCGGGAGCGTTGTAAAGGGTTACATTGCACCATAAGTCAATCAACATAGTGAAAATGCATTGCTCGTGTCGAAAAGCTTGGTAACGGAGGACGTAGATCATTACTTTGGATTGAACCTCCACAATTATATCGTTTGCATTATCCCCCCTTTTACTTATCGCTTTTATATTTGTGCTTACTATTTGAATAAATCTATTTAGTCTTTGCTTATTTGAATTTACATTAATTCTTCGAAAAAAAATTAAAAACCAATTCACCCATTCTTAGTTAGTTATTCTTGGGCTATCAGTTGTTTCATCTTTCAAACCCCGTGACTTCAGTGCTTTCTACGAAAAGAAAGAATAACCATAGTGTTCTATAGGCAAGACGTAAAAGAACAATGTGCAAAATTAAATATTTATTAGTGATGCATACCTTAACAACCACCTTTGCATCAAGTTTTGTAGGTAAACCTGGACAAACCCACCGACCGTACCGGAAATGTTTAGTATGATGTCTTAAAGTGAAGTATTTACAGCAAGTTGATAAGGAATGGAAAGAAAAATATATTGATCTTACCCCCATTGCCCCCATAAACATTGAGCCTCCTTATTTGACCACCAGTTGCAGTTACAGCTCCCGTTCTTTTGCATTCTCTTCTAGACGATGGTCAATCATCAAGAGTGAAACAATACCCCCTTGAGCGTCCAATATTCACCGATAATCTCCAACAGATGTAACAGTCACAGTCCAGTAATCAATCACGTCTAGAAGTCTCATCTCCGACAAAATAAGAAAGTAAGACAGGTCAAATGGTCAGTAAAGTGCACATAAAAAAGGAAAAGAAAATAAAGAAGCTTCTAAGAAATAAATTTCATGCTTGCCCCTTTGTTGAAACTCTATATCAGCTTTCACAAATCCAACAACTAACGCCCAATGCAAGGCCTGAAGCCATTCTTCCCTATCAAGCCCTTTAGGATTTACACTCAAAACGTTGTTTAATAAATTCTCTTTAGCAAAGATAGCAGCCGATATACTATTATACCTTATAAGTGTGTTTTGCGCACTTATTTAGGTCACAAAACATGGAAAATTATTGATGTATATATTAAAATATAGTATAACTCGATATAATTTGTATTTGTAGGATAACATTGATGGATAGAATGAAGAGTACGCAAAAAGAGCGAAAAAGGACCAAATCAGAAGAAAATGAAACTTCGGGGACCAAAATGTAATTATTCAGAAGATGACCCGAATGGTGAATCAAGCATGAAATTGAGTTAAGTAACACATTGTGATATCATGGAATGTTAAAAGAAGAAGGAGAAGGAAGTAAAGCCAAATGGTAAATGAAATAAAGTTTGGGGACCAAAGTGAACCAAATGAAAAATAATTTCTACCATGTAGTTGCATGGTAGAAAGTTTATACAGTCGCCCAAGCACCAACAGGAGATGAACAGTGCAAAATTTTTATAACCATGCAATCGTATTGTTTATTTTAGGCGCAAATTTTCTGGTTTCCTTATTTGAATCAAACACTTATGATAACGCATCTAGAACTTCTTTATAACCCTAATCTCGTCCAAAAAGAGGGTCGATGCATTCTTTAAGGGAAAAACACATTGGAGAGCTAACAAGACGACGAGAGCAAGGATTTCATGCAAGATTCAATATTTCAAGCTTAATTTCTAGTTTTTGGGTGATGTCTTCTCTTTATTATTTTTATTGTTCTTTTATTTTATCTATGTTAGGTTAGACTTTTTATGTACTAGGTGAACGATGAACCTCGCGTTGTAATCTTTTAATTTTTAATTTGTAATTTGATATTTAAACACGTTTGATAGATGTTGAATGATTTATATACACTTTCTTGCCTCCACGATTCTAGTGCACGATAATTGTGTGAGTTTGAGTGATTTATTTTATACATTCGAAAGAAGGGAAATAAACTCAATAAGGTATAAATTATCGTAGGGTTCATAGGGATATAAATAAACGGCTATATTTTACGTAAATCTCTAAGTGTTTGCAAAACGTCATGTATTCTTATATATTGTATTTGTCATAGAAATATAGTCAAATGGTATGCTACCATATGTTCAATTCTACTCAAAAGAGATTGTTGGATAAGTTAGAAATATTGATTCTTCAATCAATTTATCGTATTATCAAATTGTGAAATAAAGACTAAAAGGGAACTTTGCTTATTGATTTGGGATCCTAGTACGCTTTTTCATACATTTATTTCATTCAAATCTTTTACATTGAAACGTTATTTTTGCATTTAAGTCATCATTTTAGTTTAATTTGCATGCTAGTTTTAGTTTAATCATAAAAACTGAAAAACTCATCTCAAATTTAATAGATTCGGTTAATGTCGCGATAATAAAAATTAAGTTAAATCAATGCTTGTGGGAACGATACTCGAAATTCTAGATTTTCACTTTATTACTTGTCAACGAACCGTACACTTGCGGTGATTTAAATTTAAAACATATTTTCGTGAACAATACCCATCAAAAATCTACAAAAAAATAAAAAAAATAGAGACCAAACTCAGTATAAAGTAAAATATATAAGATATTCACTACCAACAATCAAGGTATCAACATCAAACCAAAAATCATAAGAACCCACTGCAAAAACTGAAAATGATGTTTGATGGGTTGCTAGGAACTCTTTAGCAATTCAATTTCATGTAAAATAAGTCCTCCCATTTCTTAGCCAAAGCAATCAGCCCAAGCTTTACATTTGGCTTCACTTTGGCTCACTGGCAAATCAGAGTCCCAAGTGGAACGGGTGGTTGCTTTTTACATATTTTTTATCAGACTCAAAAGCAAGCTATTTCAAATTTTGGGCCGTGTGCATAGAAAGTATAGCACCATTAATCTTTACAATTTTAAAGCTGCAGATGATGATATTGTTTCCTTTTTTCGAACTTCCTGGTTACCAGCAAAGAAAACTATAAATCATAGGAGATGTGTCATAATATGAAACAGATCTCACAACTTGCATAATTATCATTACCTGTGAACTTTGTAGCCAAATATTATTGCCCTGTCTTATTCTTTGAACCACGGAAACATTATTGCTTCAAAGCCAGAACATACTTCACAGATTGTAAATTATGATTAAACATCAGTTTGTATTCAACTGATCCTCGCTTGATATTTACGGAATTTTATTTAAAATCTTTGCAAAATATGAACTTCATGTTGGCTCCAAATATGGAGTTCACAGAGCCAATATGAAGATACTTCGTATTATCAGGAATTTCAGTACATTCATTTTAGGCTACACTTGGAGGAGAAATAATTTTTGAACCTGCAAATTTCAATATAATCTTCACCATGTCAAAGCATAGACTCCTTTTGATGTTATTCGGTAAATCTTTTATTGCAACAGATCAAAAACTTGTCAAATTTTAAATATAGAAAGTATATGTGTTCAATCAAAGATGCTACACTCATGTTACTAACAGATTCTGGATTAAAACAGCCAATATACATTCTTCTCATCATTTGGTTACATTTAGAAAATGAAAGTGAACTTATAGATTGAAAATGAAATGATGCAGTATGTATGATTAAAGAGTAGGAAGAAAACTAAATTGAAGAAACGATTTAAGATGAAGTACCAAGATTTTAACTACTGATTCCTATTTTTATCAATGTAAATATGTAAAAGTCATAAGTGTTGTAATGTACAAGTGAAGATATACATAGATAACATCCTACTCTTCTATAGAAAGAATATGTGCCTTCAATTACTTCTCAAGAAAATTTTACAAGGAAAAGTATAATGTGGGATGGACCTATAAATCAAAGCGCAAAATTACGAACTTCGATGTATACCATAAGAAAATATATAATCTCCAATTAAAGAGCACAAAGGTCAATTTCTAGATCCAAAAAAAGTAAGTTACTTTCCGCTTAGTAGAATTAGAATCACAGTAGTTATTAAATGAGATTTAGTATTCAATTAATTAAGGTACGAGAAGACAAGATTGCCTAAAAGAAAACAAGTTCTAGTTGATAATTTCTGGCATGCCATGACTGATGCCTCTAGCAGCTCGAAATCTTCCCTGTAAGAAATAGAACTGCGTTTTGTCCGCATCATCTCCTGCAGCACCTCATTTCTTCAACCAAATTACCAGCTATTTCCTCATCTTCTTGACACATATATGTTTTTCATCTGCTTCTACAATGCAACAATGAATTACTTTTGTTATCAAATAGTAGTTTAATTTTTTATCTCATGTAGAATTCTACCAGACAAAAAAATTGAAATCATGTTATAATATATTACCTTTGGACTTCGTTAATTGGATGCAGAATAAAAAAAGATGAATAATCATATGAGCAATGCAAACAAATTCTTAACACTCCAATTTCCAATTTCAGATACATGGAAACAATCCAAATAATCAAAATTTAGAATCACAATGAGAGAAAAGTGTTCATATAGAATTGATAAAAAATTGTTGATATCCAATATTAAACAATTCACAAAACGAAAATTATAAACACGCGGAAAGTTTAAATAAAGAAGTTCGAGGAAGAAAATAAAGATTTCTTAAACAATCAAAGCTTACCTGAAATCTACATTATACGAAAGGTGAATTGACAATGCAATCAACTAAATAATGTACTTGAATAAAAGTGAACAAAACAACAGAGAAAACCGGAAGGAGAAATAGCATTAATAAATTCGGAATCAAAATCATAATGAGTTTAGTCACGAACTATTAATACATAGGAAAAGAGAAAATCCTTCGATATTAAGTAAACATGAAAGGTACAATTGAAATTGTACATTTCATATAGAAGTCAGAGTTCCATCTGTGTGGCACACTTTGTACACCACGAACATTGGGAGTTCATTATTCAGAAGCTCAAAGATGCATGTGTCACCAATTTGAAGTTGTTTCTCTTTGGCATAGTTTGCCCAACCTATGGTGATCCATCGTGCGTAACTATTTGTTCTTAAATTTGTATAGACAGGCCAATTGAGATGCGAAGAATCATGGATCCGAACATTGTGTACAAATCTTGGTCAATGTTGTTTAGCAAAGCTCCCAGGTATATAGTATAAAGTAAAATCACAAATCAATGAATAATGGAATTTAAAGTCAGGTGGAAAAGGCGAATATAAAATAATGTTTCATACATCTAAGTAGAGGAAGATACATATGACAAACAATTGAAGTTAAAGAGAACCTTACAATTTTTTGATTACCATCGTGATTAGTTGTTAATGTTACTTCAAAGACAGGATTACTCGTAAGTGAAGTCTCCGCTTTAAAAATATCGAATATCGAAACATCGAATGTAGCATTTCCATTATATTCAAACAGAACAATATAACCACCTAGTAAGTTAGGAGGGTCAAAGAAGTATTCCCATCCACCAGCCAATATATACACCAACTCTATCCAATCGTACGTTAGAAATAATACCATCGTACCCAATCAAACATATCATATCACTAAGTTCATGTCCTGAGCGACTTACAAAAGATCTAGGAAGCGACTATATAAGAAAAAAATAAGGATGGCATTTAAACATTTCTTTACTTTACATATAATTTTAAAATTTTCAATAAATGACAAAGATTGAACCATTATAATATTCACTAGACAAACATTATGGCCTAACGAAGGTGTGATAACTAGAAAGAAACGGTGTGGTATATCAATTTCGTGCAACATGATATTTCCACTATAACAATAAAAGGTAAATGTATCTATTAAACTCTTAGAAGCAATTGTAAATTAATTTTTTTTCCATAGGAAACACATAAGTAAATGGTAAAAAAAATATATTTTAAGAAATGCAATTTTGGTTATTTGTGTCACCGTCAATTCTGCAAATCGAACTGGTGATCAATCAATCCGTTTACTCTCGGGTTTGAATAACCCCTTTCATGTGTATAAATCATCTCTTCTTCTCTTATTTGAAAAATCAAAGGTACTTCCATTCTCTCATGAGTAACACAATAACACGTTAAATGCAAATTGAGAAAAAGTAATTTTTACTTCACTTATGAAAGTGTCGAAACACCCTTACCTTAAACACTTGGAGTTTGAATATAATCTTGCGTTCAATATATAATAAAATTCAGTGTTCTCTTTATTTCTTCTTTAGAAAAAAATTTTAGATTCAAAGTGTCTTAGTCTATGGGAGGCAAAGCAGAATAATTTATGTGTGAGTATAATAGTTTGGGGAAGGAAATGTGGTCTTAGAGATTATAGGATATTATTGTTTTTCAAATGCAAAAATGATGATAGTAATTGGTAGTAACTAAAATGGGATTTAAAACAATGGTAGTGGAATATTAATTAGATGTATAAATGATGGGTTATGAGTTATAAACGTGTAGGCATCATTTTCATATGAATGACCGTTTTGTTTATAATTAACATAATGACATTAAGTGATTTGGAGGTTATGTCATTTAGTAAATGATTCAAATGGTATATTTAGTGGAGAAAAATGAAAAGTCAGCTTAAGGAATAAAAAAAATTTAAATGAGAATGCATTAGTGGAGAAAAATCGTGAGTGAGAAAAAAAATTATTATGATGGGATGAATATGGGGTTGTTGGGTATACTATATCCGTTTTATCTAATTCTTACAAGTTAAGCACTAAACATGTATGCAACAATTATTTTAAATACAGTTAACTTTTTTATCAAATCATCTGTTGTCACCTCAGAATACTACTGCATCTGTTAAATTTCTTCTCACATAGTGGCAAAATTCCACTCATTTTGACTGTTACCAAACACGGCTCAATTTCTTGAACCGTGCTAGACGGATCCGTCTAGATACAAATCAGGTTAAATTCCTTTGAACACTGCTGACAGTACATCTTGTCAGTTGTGCAGATGAATTGCGGGTAATTTACATCTGGGTCCCCAAACTTTTTATAATTGAGTCCCCAAATAAAATTTATTTTATTGTCACTCATTTTTAACTATATATTCTTCTAATAAAATAATTTACATATAGGCCCATAATATTTTCTTATTTTTTAATCATGCGTTCTCTAAAAATACTTTTTCATAAAATCTATTTTAAAAAATCTATATCAAACAAACTTTAAAGAAGATACGCAGGTACAATGTATCGAAAAGATGTGCAAGGAAATATATCTAAAAAATTAGCCCCTGTTTGGTACACATTAAAATTTTCATTATCATTCTTCTACTCATTTTCAACTACATATTTTTCAGTAAAATAATATTTTTCATCACATCAATAACTTTTCCTTCTTTTTCAACCACAAATTCTCCATCAATTTACTATTCCAGAATACATTATTCCAAAATAATGTGATTAATTGTTAAAAACGTTCCAAGCGAAACTTCTGTAACTAATTTATACTTGGAAAAATTAAATTGAATCACTGAATAAATTTACCCAGTCCGTTTTCGCAAAATTCTCATTTTAGTTTCTATTAGTTTTTTCTCCACATTAAATATTTTTTAAAAAATAATTTTTTTCACAAATAACTTTTTCATGTAATAATATGAATTTTAAAGAATTTTTTCCCCCATATTTGATACACTCACATGACTAGGGGTGGGCACGGGTCGGTTCGGTTCGATTTTTTTCGATTCCAGAAATTTTTGGGTATTTAGTAAATGGAATCGGCGGTTCCAAACATAATTTTGGAACTGGCGGTCCCCAGGGTTCGGTTCGGTTCGGTTCCGTACTATAATTAAATTTTTTAATATTTAAAATAATATTACATAAATACACCTGAAAGTAAATACTAATATTAATAACAAAAAGTAGATATAAATACCAAGTTCAATCTTAACTTTTACAAATTAACGTAATCTAATTTAATAACATATAAATAATAAGTTGTCAAATATAAATACGAAAAAGTAAATATTACTAATAAAATTTCGATAATTCATATCAATAATTCATTTGTTTCAAACATTCAAGTCTATATATAAATGAAATATAAATTAGAAGTAATAAAGATAAAATATTTTAAAGTATTGATAATACTTACCAATTATTTAATGTAATAATCAGTTGCTTGACTTTCCATACTAACTACTAAGAGACTATATAAGAAAAAATTGAAAAAAACATAACTAACAAACATAAATAAACTCCAAATTATTCAACTAATAAGATTTAATAAGAAATTTTTTTTTAATTTATTTAGAAAAAATAAAAGAAATTGATTTATTCAATATAAAAAAAAATTTCGGTTCTTCGGTTCTCGGTCTAGAACCGAGAACTGAACCAAATCATTCGGTTCTCGATTCGGATACCTGTTCGGGTATTTCATTTAAAAAAACCCGCTCGATTCGGTTCGATTCGGACATTTTGCCCAACCCTACACATGACGATTTTGTAAAATGAGTTTAACGGCACTTTATATAAATGCAAAAATAATTTAAAGACGAGTAACTAAAGTAAAAAGTTCGCACTAGTAATAATAACAATGAAGAGAACAATCTTTTTCTTTTATTTTTAAATTTGATTTATTTATTCATTTTGCACTTTAACCTTTTGATTTATACTTTGCTCGAAGAAGAAGAAAGAAGCACTGCAATCACATTCAAAGACAATCATTATTTTTAAAGTTGATTGTCACTGCGGTGAGACTTAAATCTTACACTATACATGAAGCTTATTGAATTAACTTTCTTTTTAAGTTTTTTTTTACAAGGACTGTATTTTTAGAAAATAGAAATAGAAAAAAGTAAAATATTAAAACTCCTCACATAATAAATCCATGCAGTATATCAATACTAAGAACGACCTTTCTAATTAGCGTTTAAAAGTCCAATAAACACTAAACATGTATGCAACAATTATTTTAATACAGTTAACTTTTTTATCAAATCATCTGTTGTCACCTCAGAATGCTATTGCATCTGTTAAATTTCTTCTCACATAGTCACAAAATTCCACTCATTTTGACTGTTACCAAACACGGCTCAATTTCTTGAACCGTGCTAGACGGAACTGTCTAGAATAATTCCAATTTCTTTTACCTTGAAGATACAAATCAGGTTAAATTCCTTTGAACACAGCTGACAGTACTTGAAGGAAAATCATTTGTCAGTTGTACAGATGAAATTGCGGGTAATTTACATCTAGGTCCCCAAACTTTTTATAATTGAGTCCTCAAATAAAATTTATTTTTTTGTCAAACTCATTTTTAACTATATATTCTTCTAATAAAATAATTTACATATAGGTCCATAATATTTTCTTATTTTTTAATCATGCGTTCTCTAAAAATACTTTTTCATAAAATCTATTTTAAAAAATCTATATCAAACAAACTTTAAAGAAGGTACGCAGCTACAATGCATCGAAAAGACATGCAAGGAAATATATCTAAAAAATTAGCCCCTATTTGGTACACATTAAAATTTTCATTATCATTCTTCTACTCATTTTCAACCACACATTATTCAATAAAATAATATTTTTCATCACATCAATAACTTTTCCTTCCTTTTCAATCACAAATTCTCCATCAATCAACTATTCCAGAATACATTATTCCAAAATAATGTGGTTAATTGTTAAAAACGTTACAAGCGAAACTTCTGTCACTAATTTATACTTGGAAAAATTAAATTGAATCATTGAATAAATTTACCCAATCTGTTTTCACAAAATTCTCATTTTAGTTTCTATTATTTTTTTCTCTGCATTAAATATTTTTAAAAAATTAATTTTTTTGACAAATTACTTTTTCATGTAATAATATCAATTTTAAAGAATTTTTCCCCCATAGTTGATACACTCACATGACGATTTTGTAAAACGAGTTTAATGGTACTTCATATAAATGCAAAAATAATTTAAAGATGAGTAACTAAAAGTAAAAAGTTCTCACTAGTAACAATAACAACAAAGACAACAATCTTTTTCTTTTATCTTTAAATTTGATTTATTTATTCATTTTGCACTTTAACCTTTTGATTTATACTTTGCTCGAAGAAGAAGAAGAAAGAAGCACTGCAATCACAATCATTATTTACAAAGTTGATTGTTAATGCGGTAAGACTTAAATCTTACACTATACATGAAGCTTATTGAATTAACTTTCTTTTGAAGGTTTTTTTTTTTTTTTACAAAGATAGAGACTGTATTTTTAGAAAATAGAAATAAAAAAGTCCAATAGTAGCACTTGAACCCTTTCAAAAATAATAAAAATAAAAAGTAAAAAGAAAGAAACACAGAAGACCAATCATCTTCTCAATTCCAAACTGGATGGAAACCGTGACTTAAGTCACTAAGTCACTCCACACTTTGTGGGTCCTTAACATGAAGTCAGCAAAAATTGGAAAGTTTCAATACATTTACATGACAATGACTAGAGGTTGAAAGCACTAACTTGATAAGTTCACAAGAATACAAATTGAGAGCACTAACTAGATGTGTGCCTAAGTTGCCGTCATTGTAAAGAACTACCACATTTCACCGACTTTGAACGTGACATTTTACTGTTTTTAAGAATTAGCCAACTTAACTACAAAGACAAAATGGAGTGTGAGAAGAGGGCTATGGTTTTAATGATTAGGATATATTTTTAACGCATGTTTGATGCACATTTTTTTACCATATTTTAAGTTAAATTTAGGTCGTTATACAGTGTATGTTAGAAAGAGAGAACCTCTTATTTTTATTTTTTTACTATATTCAGTAAAATTACTAATTTGGCCTTTTGCATAAAATTCATTCTGAGAGAACTAATGGCAATTTCGTCTTTATGCTTCCTATGCAGTTAGACTCTACTTAGTGATGTCAAAAGAGTTGAGCGACTCGTTAAAAGACGAGCACAAGCCGCTCGAGCTCGTAAAAGACGAGCCCGAGCCATGAGCTGAGTGGCCTGCTCGCTAGACGAGCTGAGTCAGCTCGGCTCGTGAAAAAAACAAAGAAAACTAAACAAAAAAAATAAATAATAAATAATTTTTTTAAAAAAATCAAACGAGCCACGAGCCGAGGGCTCGTTAGTTCACGAGTTCGTGGGCCGAGCCGAGCTCGCCCATGAGCAAACAAACCTCGAGCCGGCTCGGCTCGTGAGCTCATGGCCTTAAGGGCCGAGCTCGATCCATTGACACCACCAACTCTACTGCACAACTGGGTCCCATTGGCCCTTATAACGGTCCAAAAATATATTTGATTTTGGCCAAAATGGCATTGTTTTAATAAGAATGTTTTAAAACAGTTAGAGAGATAAAGTTAGAGCATCTTCAATCGTAATGTAAAAAGATTTATATTATGATTTAGATTTCCAAAGTGGTAAAAAAAAAAAAATCCAATGGAGCGATGTAAGAGAAACGTAAATTGCATTTTTCGGCAAAAAATGTACACACACATCTTCTTTAATCCATGAGGTAAACACTTGATTTGGATGTTTTCATTAAAGCAAAATTTGAATGTAAATCCACTTAGATGTAAATAAGCAATTTACGGCATATTTTACGCAAGATGTTCTTAGCAAACGTTATGAGTAGAAGAATTAAAAGAGGGACTGCTATTATTGGAAACATGATTTTTTGTTAACTAATTTGTACCCTACATATTAAAAAAATTAAAGTAAAAACATGACATTAGCGACAAAAATAGTTTTAGCAATGGATTCTAGTTGCAGCCATGTTATTGATACTCTCATTGATAATATTTGTCGACTGATTTTAAAGTTCCGTCACAAATTATTTTGTTGTTAATTTAGTTTAATATTTGTGCCGATAAAAATATATTGGTGCGATTATTAATTTCATTTAATTTATACGTGGTTTTGATTAAGGACTTTGACACAATTTAATATCCAATATGTAATTATATTAAAATGAGTAATGATATTCATAGTCAATGATTACAATAGTAATCCTATGTGGCAATTTATTATTTGAGATATTAATTTGTTATTTGAGGTAACAAAATTACATTAAGTTAATGTCTTTAATAACAAGCTGTCACATAAGATGATTATTGCAGTTGCCGACTATGAATAACATTTTATTGGATTGGAATACCTATTTTTATAATAATATTCACTGAAAGTCAGTTTATGATTGTATAATTTTTATAAAACAATAGAATTTGCTTATTGTAATCTTTTTTTAATGGCGATCTATCACTAAATTAAATTTATTGAGATGTATTTTTAAAATTATCTGTTACTTATATAAATAATTGTAAAATAAACATGCCATATGGCAAACGGGCGGCCCAATTCTAAGCATGTCGAAACGAACCCAACCCGAAAGCTGCTCATCTGATCCCCTGTTGGCAGAGGTCTCCAGCACAAACTCATCTCTGGCTAGGAAATAAGTCAACCAACGATAGACCTAATGAAGTGATTGACAAGACAGCACATTGCCAGTGCCACCTCTGCACACCGACACTGTCAAATCCTAAGTCAGAAGTGAAGATAGGGGGATCTCAGTATTAATGGCTTGATTGATTGATTGACACTAATAAGAACTATTAGATCTTCTACCATCGGACGGATCTCATTCACTTGACACTAGATATAAAAACTCACACTCCATACGTTAAGGGGGGACAGGCAAGCTTATGCATTTAAAGTAAACCTTGATTCTCTCTACTATACTCGAAGGCCAACCCCCTTTTTATGCACTAACAAAAAACAACAACTTATTAAGTGTTTTGAATCATTCCCTTCATTGATTCATCTAGGAAACGGGTGATCTGAGTCATAAACTATTGAGATCTAAGCTTATGTGGATATCAGTTTCTACTTATCTGTTGGCCACGCCTCGGACCATTTTTTGGGGTCAACAGATTGGTACTGTCTGTGGGAAACTTTCCATAACCACGTACATCCTAGTGGTAAAAATCGTGAGTGAAAAGCTTTGAAGAAAGGCTTTGGTTCTTAAACAAAGGACCATCTTGAGAAAGCAATCCAAGAAACTCGATGAGTTCGAGTCACCAGGGAACGCATGGTAGGAATATTCAACATGAGGCCTCTGAAGAAGAGGTCCTCTGCACGAATATAAACATACGTTGCCCCCACCATCGTCATAGAAGGGGTGGTACAACTACACGCCTGGTACGAGAAGTTGGAGAAATAGCTGCCAACATGAGAAATATGGCCCAACAAAATGCTGCCATGCAGCGACTGCTAATGCAGATACAACAACAAGCTGGGTCTGGGCGCCTCATCAAATGACTTTTCGCTAGGAGGGTGAAGAAAATGATACAACAGCGTATCCACAAATGTACGGAACGAATGACCCAGTAGAAAGGGAAGTACAGGTTGACACATCTACCAACTATGTCACGAGCCACCATGGCGGAGATGTCCCTATGGAGGAGCACTTTCCTCCGGAATACCCTCAGGAGCATGAACCTCAAAAGTCTGCTAGTGTCTTTGATAAGATTGGACCCACGAGGCCTATGAATATGCCTCAACAACCTCTCCCTGCTCAAGGGGAACGAGAACATCATTAGGGGTATGAGCCTCAAGGGGTGCCACCACCGCCTAGAAATAGGCGGGAAAGGAAAGATGCAGTAAACACGAGGAATCGGGTGGGAACGTCACAGCCATGTTATTAAGCCGAAGAGGACGATTTTGACGGTCCTTGAAGATTGTTCGAGTTGGATGATGATGATGAAAGTTTTCCATTCTCCCAAGAATTGAGGAGAGCCCCAGTCCCCAGCCACTTTGTGCCGCCGAAGATACCTAAGTACGAAGGAAGAGGCGACCCTGCAAAATACCTCAACAACTACAAGACTCAAATGTCTCTACGGGGAGCCTCACCCACACTGAAATGTCAAGGTTTCCACCTCACGCTATTAGGGGCTGCTGAAATCTGGTACAGTCGTATCCCAGCGGCAGTATCCGAAGTTGGCCAGATCTAAAGAAGGCCTTTCTGAACCAATACTTGTCAAGCAAAGAGGGAGAAGCCCCTATCCAAAGGCTACAGGACATGATACAACAAGCAGGAGAAACTCTAAAGAGTTACCCAGCTCGCTTTACGGACGAAATGACTTACTGCGAGCACGTCACTTATAGAGAAGCCTTTTTCGCATTAAGAGGAGGCCTCAATATGAATACCCTGTTTTGGAGAGATGTGCGGAACAAGAATCCTACCACCTACGATGCCTTAGTGAAAATGATGAGGAGTGAAATCGTCAACGAGGAGTTGATTGATCATCGAAACTGAACCTCAATGGGGCTCCCATTACCCCAGAGGCAACGAAAAGGTCCTATGTCCCATCTGGTGGACCAGGAATGCACCCAAGCAGGACACACCATAGCCCCTACTTCAGGGCAGGCACAGCTACTTCCACGTTGAACGCCATGCTCTCTTTTGCATATGAAGAGGTTGGACCTAATGTCCACAGTCAGCTGAACCTACCCAGAGGAAGAGGTAGTGGCAGAGGTAGAGGAAGAGGAAGAGGAAAAGAGCCTAGAGATGGGCAATATTGCACCTACCACGGAACCAATGGCCACAACACTGAGAATTGCTTGTCTAGGCCATATCATGGAGAGCCGCTAGAGCCCCTACTGAGGATAGAAATAACCATCACAGGTAAACAAATGCCCCTTTGTTCAGGCAAGGACATCGATACAATGAAGAGCCCAAGAAGGAGCCTCCAATAAATGTTGATAATACACCTATCAGGGAAATCGACACCATAATTGGCAGTCCTCATATAGGAGGAAGTTCCAAAATTGCCTTAAAAACCTACGCAAGGGAAGCAAAGGATCCTCCCATGACGTATTACCTAATCAATAACTCCAGTTGAGGCACTGAAAATATCCATCCAATTACTTTCTCACCAAAAGATGTTGTGGGAGTTCATTACCCATATTGAGATGCATTGGTGGTTCGAGCTGTTGTAGCCAGAAATGGCCTGAAGCGCATGCTGGTTGACAATGGGAGTTCTGTCAACATCCTTTTCGGAACCACTTTTGACAAGATGACATTGGACCATGAGCTCGCCCCCATGAGTGCCCCTCTGTACGGTTTTACTAGGGATATCATTGTCCCTAGAGGAAGATTACATTGGCAGTGGAAATGGGAGAGTACCCATTCAGAACTCAACACTTCATGGAATTCTTGATAGTGGATCACCGATCCACTTACCATAGAGTTCTGGGGAGACCCACCCTGAAAGAATTGGAGGTAGTAACCTCTATACATTATCTCTGGATGAAGTTTCCTACCAAAGAAGGAATTGCAACAGTAGGATGTAACCAAATGAGTTCAAGGGAATGCTACCTTAGCTCCCTAAGAAAATATGAGCCCAGAAAACAAGATCCTATTAGATATTGAAATGGCTGATGCACCTGAAAAAGGCTCAACCCCTGAGTAAGTGGGAGACGTCAACATGATAGATGCCTCTGAAGAAGGGGTCATCGAGGTGGATTTGGATCCACGGGTTATGGAGTCTAACTCCCAGCGACCCCAGTGGAAGAATTGAAATCTTTCTCCATAATCCCAAACGACCCCACAAGGTCATTACAGATAGGGAAGGATCTTAAGCGGAAACGAAAGCCAAGATTAAAAACTTCTTGCTCAACAACTTGGATGTGTTCGCCTGGAAACACGAAGACATGGTGGGGATTGATCCCAAAACCAGCTGCCACCAGCTCAATGTAGACCCTAAATTCAACCTCACAAGCAAAAGAGAAGGGCCTCAAATTCGAAACGATATGCCGCATTAAAAGAAGAGGTACAGAGGCTCATATCAAACGGATTTATCAGGGAAGCAACATACCCAAGATGGATATCGAACCCGGTGTTGGTGAAAAAGAGTAACGTCAAATGGAGGGTTTGTATAGATTTTTCCAACCTCAACCAAATATGTCTAAAAGATAGCTTTCCGCTCCCAAGGATAGACCAGTTGGTCGACTCCACTGCTGGCCACGAATTATTCAGGATATAACCAGATTCCCGTGCATCCCGTCGATGAGAAGCACACTTCTTTCATCACTGATAGAGGATTGTATTACTACAAGGTCATGCCATTTGGTTTGAAGAATGCCGGTGCAACTAATCAACGGCTAGTAAAAAAATGTTTTTCTGACCGACTGGCCAAAATAATGGAGTTATACGTTGATGACATGCTAGTGAAAAGCCTCAAGTCAGTCGACCATATTGATCATTTGCAAGGCACCTTTAACATCTTAAGGAAATACTGTATGAAACTGAACCCATTAAAATGTGCCTTTGGAGTCGCTTTTGGAAAATTCCTAGGTTACATGGTGAATCGGCGAGGCATTGAGGCGAACCTCGAGAAGATTAGAGCCTTACTAAACATGAAATCTCCTAGTAAGCCAAAAGAAGTGCAATGCCCAACGGGATGCCTCGCGGCACTGAACTGGTTCATTTCTAAGGCGACTGATAGATGCCTCCCTTTCTTCAAGGCCTTGAAGGGAAGAAAAATATTTTAATGGAGTGAACAATCTGAAGAGGCGTTCCAAGGGCTAAAGAAGCACCTAGGACAAGCCTCTCTTCTTTCAAAGCCCAGAGAAGGGAAAACTTTGTTATTATACTTGGCTGTGAGTGCCGACACAGTAAGCTCGGTACTCGTACGAGAGGAAGGTAACGCCCAACTGCCTGTGTACTATGTTAGCAAAGCTTTCCTACCAGCAGAGACCGTTACACGGACGTGGAAAAAATCGCATTGTCCTCATGATCACTTCAAGAAAACTAAGACCTTACTTCCAAGTCCACAGTATACGGGTTCTGACGAGCCTCCCCTTAAACAAATACTCCAAAAGCTGGACGTGTCTGGTATACTCAAGAAATGGGCAGTAGAATTGAGTGAGTTCGACATCACATACCAACCCAGGACCGTAATAAAGGGGCAAGCAGTGGCAGATTTTGTCACCGAGTTCACAGAAGCAACGGACTTAAATATCGAAATGGAACTAACACACCCTTTGGTATGGACATTATTTGTAGATGGGTCCGCTGAAGAAACTGGTTCGGGAACATGAGTCCTGTTAAAGAGCCTAGAGGGCCACAGCTCAACTGTACAATACGGTTCGATTTCAAAACTTCCAACAATGCTGCTGAATACGAGGTACTCTTGGCAGACCTCAGACTAGCCAAGGAAATGCAGGTAAAAATTTTGGCAATCCGGAGTGATTCACAACTTGTTGTAAGCCAAGTCAATGGCAATTTTGTAGCCAAAGACAAAGGCATGGCTATATACCTGAAGAAGGTGATGGAGCTGATCCCTTGCTTCGACAAGTTTGAGCTAACCTAAATCCCAGGGCTGAAAACCTACAAGCAGACGTCCCATCAAAATTGGCAAGCAGAAAAGACTCAGAGTTGCTCAAGTTCGTAATTGTGGAATACCTCCCCAAACCCTCTACAACCAAAATGGAAAAAGTGATGTGGATCAGAGAAACTCTCCAATGGATGCGACCCATCATATCATACCTCCAGAATCATACCTTGCTAGAAAACAAGGAAGAGGCCCGCAAGCTTAGGCGCAGGGCCGCCCATTATGTACTTAAAGACGAGATCCTATACAAAAGGGGTTTTTCATCACCTCTCATAAGATGCACTGGAGGGACGAGGGGGATTATGTGCTAAGAGAAATCCATGAAAGAATATGTGGCAGCCATATTGGAGGCCTAGCACTGGCCCACAAAGTACTGAGGCAAGGCTACTATTGGCCAACTTTGAAGAAAGATGCTTTACAGTTCGTTAAAAAATGTGATATGTGCTAGTGTTTCTCCTCCATTCAGAGGCAACCATCCCAAGAGTTAACAGTGGTATTCAGCCTATGGCCCTTTGCAAAATGGGGGGTCGATCTGATAGGACCCATGCCAAAAGGAAATTGAGGTTTGAATTATGCGATTGTCGTCATCGACTACTTTACTAAGTGGGTCGAAGCCGAACCTCTGGCTAAAATCACTGAAGCACATACTTCAAAATTCCCATGGAAAAATATCATATGCTGGTTCGGAATTCCCAACTCAATAGTCAGGGATAATGGGCGTCATTTCGACAACAAGAAGCTCCGAGATCTCTGTGACAAGCTGGGCATCAAAAAATACTTTTCATCTCATCATCATCCCCAAGCTAATGGTCAAGTTGAAGCGGTCAACAAGACCATAAAGCAACTCTCAAAGAAGAAGCTAGACGAATCGAAAGGAGCGTGGGTGGACGAGCTCCCACATATGCTATGGGCAATACGCACTACCAGCCGAACGACAACTGGAGAGACTCTTTTCTCCATGGTATACGGGGCAGAGGCGATGAGCCCAGTTGAAGTAGGTCTTCCATCGCCTTGACGCTTACAGTTTAACGAGATCTCCAACGAGAAAATAAGGCGATGTGAGCTTGACATTCTTGACGAAAGGAGAGAGGCTTCACAAGTCAAGTTGGCTATCTACCAAAGGAAAATCATACGATACTACAATCGCAAAGTTAAACACAAATCTTTCTGAAGAGGCAATTTGGTACTTAAAAGGGTGTTCCTGTCATCAAAAGAGCCAGGGATAGGCACGTTGGGCCCAAATTGGAAGGGTCCTTATCGTATCGTAGGTGAGGTCAGGCCTGGGACCCTCTTAATTGAGAATCTTAACGGAAAGATGCAGCCTCACCCATGGAATGTAGAGCACCTCCGAATGTATTATCAGTACGATCCTATTCCATATATGTACTGTTTATGATCAATGAAAGTATTTCCATCAAATTAATTAATTGTGACGAGCTTACAAGTATTATTGCTTAAGTATGACTAGCTCATACACATCTCCATCAACGATTAATATATGGCGAGCCCATATCTCCATCAAATTAATTAATTATGACGAGCTCACAAGTATTACTACTTAAGTATGACTAGCTCGTACACATCTCCATCAACGGTTAATATATGGCGAGCCCATATCTCCATCAAATTAATTAATTGTGACGAGCTCACAAGTATTATTGCTCAAGTACGACTAGCTCATACACATCTTCATCAACGGTTAATATATGGCGAGCCCATATCTTCATCAAATTAATTAATTGTGATGGGCTCACAAATATTATTGCTTAAGTATGACTAGCCCATACCCATCTCCACCAACGGTTAATATATGGCGAGCCCATATCTCCATCAAATTAATTAATTGTGACGAGCTCACAAGTATTATTGTTTAAGTATGACTATCTCATACACATCTCTACCAACGGTTAATATATGGCGAGCTTATGAGCTTGTTTGGGAGAGATTTTTGGGGAAAGAATTGATTTTGAATAGTGATATGATGGGAAATGTGTGGTTGAAAAAGAAGAAAAAATTATTGATGTGATGGAAAATATTATTTTATTGAAAAATGTGTGGTTAAAAATGAGAATTGATTTACTGTAGAAAAATTTAATCCCTCCCAAACAGGGCCTATATCTCCATCAGATTTATTAATTGTGACGAGCTCACAAGTATTATTGCTTAAGTATAACTAGCTTATACACATCTCAATCAACGGTTAATATATGACGAGCCCATATTTTCATCAAATTAATTAATTGTGATGAGCTCACAAGTATTATTGCTTAAGTATGACTAGCTCATACGCATCTCCACCGACGGTTAATATATGACGAACCCATATTTTCATCAAATTAATTAATTGTGACGAGCTCACAAGTATTATTGCTTAAGTATGACAAGCTCATACACATCTCCATCAACAGTTAATATATGGCGAGCTCATATCTCCTTCAAATTAATTAATTGTGACAAGCTCACAAGTATTATTGCTTAACTATGACTAGCTCATACGCATCTCTACCAACGGTTAATATACGGTGAGTCCATATCTCCATCAAATTAATTAAATGTGACAAAGTATTATTGCTTAAGTATGACTAGCTCATACACATCTCCACCAATGATTAATATATGGCGAACCCATGTCAGTCGTTTTAGTTATAGTAGACCCGTCGAAATGGGCTGCAGCGAGCTATTGTCACTAGTCACGAATCCAAACAGTCCCAAGGCACAGCAAGTCTTGAAAACATTATCCATAACGAGATGTTGAGTATCTAACAAGCTCGGTTAGTCCGAAAGTAAAAATATAGCAGGCTCGTCAAAAGGAATTACCAACACAGTTAGCCTATTTTACTACTATCACGACAAGATCACAAAGCGTTTTATGGCCTAAACAAGAAAGTAAGTTGTATGGCTTAAAAATAAAGCGCGACTTGTGCAAAGAAAACATGATAAAAAGAATTTATTCATTTCAAGTAGAGGTAAATACAAGGAAAAACCAAATATTACGAATAAACCTATTCTATATGCGCGGCATCTTCTTTTAACGCTTCTTCCGAAGCCTCCACCTCGTTCCCTTCATCAGCCGGAGTTTAAGGTTTTGTTGAAATATTCCAATATTAGATCTATCTTCTAGATCATTCTCCTATTTGTTATTAGATGCTTATTCTAGATCCTTCTTCTATTTGTTATGTGGTTAGTTTGTTAGATTTTACTCTATAAATAGAGTAATGTATTTTCATTATCACTTGAGATTTTGATGAATAATAAGTGTTCTACATATTCTATCATCAAGTTCCTTCAATATGAATTTTGTATTGAATTCTACCCTTTTCAGTTTCTTCCTGCTAGTTTCTATTTCTCAACAGGTTCATCCGCCAGAAATTTCCTTTTCAGAGAGGATATATCCAGCTGGGGATGCAGCTCGGCCAACCTCTCAAAGACCTTAGCATGAATGACCCTTTTTCCAATGAATTTCCAGCCCCTCATACTCGGTAGTCTCATGAAAATGGGCCATATAATCATGCACCGCCGCCTTCCCAGCCTTCTTCAATTGCTCCTCAAAGGTTGAGGCTTCAGCAGTAAGCTCGGTAACGCGAGCCTTCAATTTCCCTTCTCTTTATTGGCCGCTGCTAGAGCCATTGAGGCGATCCTCTGAAGGTTGTCCGAATTTTCGAGCCTATTGGTCAATGCGTTCACCTCGCCTTTGCAAAGGTACGCCTCCTCATTTAGTCCCTCATTTTCTTTGGAGAGGGCCTCAACCTTGGACATAGCCTCTGAGCATTTCAGCTTGGAAGCCTCGGCATATTTGGTGGCAGAGTCATCTTCAGCTTTAGCCTTAATTGAGGCAAACTTAGTGTTCTGAGCTCGATTGTAATAATCTTGTACGAGCCCATGCATCCGCCTCGCCTCCATTTGAGCATTGACTATGAAGCTCTGAGAATGAGCTTGCATGGCGAGCCCTACCTCCATGAGATCGGCTACGTCACAGGTCTTAGCATAAGATGAGTACTTGTCAGTCCAGTACTTATGGCTAAGCCTTGCGGCCCCTTAGACCCCAGAAGGGAGCATCTCCATTATCACATGGGCGATCTCATCTGACCTCCCTTCCAAGAAGTTTTGGGCCTTATCCTCACCGAGGATACTCGATTCTGCACCCTTCATTTTCTTCTTTAGTAAGTTGTCTCCCTCCTCGATAGACTCTTCTGTTTCGACCACTTTCAAGGCAGAGATGGGCTCGACAAGAATGGGACGATTCAGTGTTTTGTCCAAGGTGGATTGGCGTTTAGGCGGGGGAGGAGGTCCCACATTCTTCGACAAGATTAGCTCCCTTTTCAAAGGCTTGCCCTCTGAAGCCTCGCCTTCTCCATCTTTCTTCCCCTTCCCCTTCTCTTTCTCCTCCTTCCCCTTTTCCTTTTCCAGCTTTGACGGAGGAGATGGAGGGTTCACCCTGGAAAGACGGGCCAGCTCGTCTTTTTGATTTTTATAGGTAGACGAGCTGCTACTAAGGGGTTTCTTTCTCTGAG
This sequence comes from Fraxinus americana, assembly GCA_035079005.1. NCBI lineage: Eukaryota > Viridiplantae > Streptophyta > Magnoliopsida > Lamiales > Oleaceae > Fraxinus > Fraxinus americana. Next base: position 15,542,350 of record CM068711.1, read on the forward strand.
CCTCCCCAAGGCTTTGTAGTTGGAACAGTTACACTTTATCCGCTCCTTGTTATCATGCTGACCTACAAATAGAAGACAAATTAGAGACGACCACCACGAGAAAAGGTTACAATAATCAGCCGAGCCGATGTTACCTTTGGTAGCCATTAGAAAGTAGATGACGAATAAGGTACGCTTGGCGATGACGTTCTTAAAGTAGCTTTTTTCGACAGGTAATGCGTAAATCGTCCTCACCGCATCCCACTCGAATGGTTCAAGTTAGCTGATCTATAGCAGCTGCAAAAATACCACGCCAGTTCAGTACTAGATAAAGTAAAGCAACAATATGTAAGAAATGATAAGTAAATGGGGGCTCGAATCACTGTACTCATGGTACTGGGTCGACACAGTTATCTCCGGGACCACATCCCCTTCAACGGTCTGCCAGCGACCCCTAACCTAAAACTAAGAGGATTTCCAATTTTTTATAGAGGTAGGGGTCCCCCAGACGAAGGGAGAATGTGAGCCCCAGGGGTTCATGCAGTACCATCCCTTACAACTGCTATCCCCACTTGAAACTCGGGGTTGAAAGAGGGTCTAAAAAACGTGTGGAGTCATATCCTCTCCAAGCGTGACATCTTTTCAGATAAGAAAGGCCCCTGCTAGTTGGCTCCATGCATTAGGTACTAACTGGGTGGGGGCCAAGTTATATTGCCTAAGGATAAACCTAAAAAACGGGTGTAGATGTAATCTCAACCCCCCAGCCAGAGTTGCTTCGCTCTTAGCCACACACCCTTCCCTAGGAAAGCAGACTCTCTCTTCCTGGCTCGGTAAGAGCATCTCTATATCATCAGGAATTCTACACGTCTCCCTAAAATTCTCCAGTTCGCCCTCCTTTATGTTAGTAGGCCACAAAGATGCCCCCACCTAATACTACAGTCAATGGGATCCTCACGCGTCACCCTAGAACTATGGGAACCCCCCATCGCTTCTATGATCCTCTCAGTAGGAATTACCGGAGGGATTCCCGCCTCCGCATAAATTATGGCCATATCCACTTCGGAAGACCCCTCACTCAACCTTTTTATATGAAGAGGTTATTTCAAATTAAGAGAAGAGATAAAAATGCCTTAGTATAAAAAATACTTACACAAATTCTAAAAACCCAAATCCCGAACGGTCTCGAGGTAAAAGAAAAATAATCAATCGTCGGTAATTGCAAGGGCTATAGGCTCGGACGAAAGAGAGCTTCAACACTTGGTTTCACGAAATATCAGAAAGTGGAAAAAGATGCAAAAGTAGGTTTTCAACTCCTTATATAGGCTTAGTAGATGAATCCCCGTTGTCGGATGCTTCCCTAGTTTAATCTAAGCCCTCCAACTGTAGCCTCACCATCTACGTAGAATCCAAAGGACGCCCATTTGGGTTTGAATCAAGGGCCCAGATTAATCAGTGCAACACACACATCCGAAATTCGCGTGCATCTGGGCGAAGGTGAAATACCATCATCATTACGCATTAAATACGCACGTCGCTCGAGCCTTGGAAATGACTAAGAATATCCAGCTGTCGCTTGTTGGGAATCAGCACTCACCAAATCATCCATATTACGTCCTTCCCCCTGCAGCTCGTCCACATAAAAGAGGTCCTACTTTTATATGGTTCATCCATACAAAGAAGGCTCTACCTTCACACGGCTCACCCATTTCGAGGATTGTCCCACTCCAGCAACTCTGAACCGAGTCAATGAAGCTTCGTTACCAACTACAGCGGATGAAGATACCCTTTCCGCTAATTGACAAACTTTATAAGTCCACGTATAATATACATAATCATACCTGGACTTCAGGGACTGATGCAACTCATATAAATAATCGTAAAATAAATATGTCAAATAGCAAACGGGCGACCCAATTATATGCATGACGAAGCAAACCCAACCCGAAAGCTGCTCATCTGATCCCCTGTTGGTAGAGGTCTCCAGCAAAAACTCATCTCTAGCGAGGTAGTAAGTCAACAAACGACATACCTAATGAAGTGATTGACAATACAGCACACTGCCAGTGCCGCCTCTGCACACCTACACTGTCAAATCCTAAGTCAGAAGGGATCTCAGTATTAATGGCTTGATTGATTGATTGATACTAATAAGAACCATTAGATCTTCTACCATCGGACGGATTTCGTTCACTCGACATTAGATATAAAAACCCACACTCCATGCATTAAGGGGGGACATGCAAGCTTACGTATTTAAAGTAAACCTTGATTCTCTCTACTATACCCGAAGGCCGACCCCATTATGCACCAAACAAAAAAAAACAGCAATTTATTAAGTGTTTTAGATCATTCCCTTCATTGATTTATCTGGGAAACGGGTGATCTGAGTCATAAACGTATTGAGATCTAAGCTTATGTGGATATATGTTTCTACTTATCTGTTGGCCACGTCGTCGGACCATTTTTTGGGGTCAACATTATCAATGATGAAAAACTTAATTGGTAATGTTAAATTACTATTTTTAATTTATTTTATTAACTTCTAACATCTATCAATAATAATTATTTATTTTTATTTAAATTTTTCCTTCTGCCTTAGCCAAAGTACTTGTTCAGGTCAATTCGCTTTTTCTTTATTGTAAGCAAATAGTCTAAAGAGCTTTTGAATTGAAGGCATCAATTACTACCTAAGGCCTCTTCTATCTTGGTTTAGTTTGATTTCACGCGAGAATGCCTAATGCGATTGTGGCTGGTTGAGGTCGGATGGGATTCACAAAATAATTTTTAGATAAAAAATACTAGAACAGATATATTGAAAGAATTGCATGATCCTTATACTTCAAACGGGGTAAAAAACAAAAATATCATTTATCATTATAATGATGAAGTATCGATGATGTGATAACTTAAGTGAAATAATGAGATATGATAGTTTAATCTCTCACTCTCTCATTAAAATTGAATTGTCATATCCCATTATTCCACCTAAATTGTCATGTTACCGATATTTCATCATTATAATGATAAATAGCATTACGCGGTAAAAAGTAATCTTAAATATAGCTTTAAAATTTTTGTCATTAAATAAAAACTCTGTAGTAGCATAAAAAATATATGTTCAGCCCCTGTTTGAACCACATTATTTTTTTTCCATTCTTGTTCTTCTACTTATTTTCAACTACACATTTTTTAATAAAATAATATTTTCCATCATATCAATAATTTTTCTTTCTTTTTCAACCACATATTCCCTATTACATCACTTTAAAAAAAGAACAATACTACATGTACAACACATAGATTACAACATTGAGTTATAATCTCTCACAAGGGAGTTTGGCCCTGCGATTAAAATAATAGTGGGCCCCACCTCCCTTGTGAGGTGTTGTAATCCAATGTTGTAACACAACATTGTACAATGAGCATTATTAAAAAAATAAAAAAAAATACATTCTCTTATTTTAATATGCACCAAATTCAATTTCTTGCTCGCATCTTTCTTTTTTTGCCCTTTATTTTAGATAAATAATCTTTGACTTCCTCGGCCTCCACCAATCAAAAACAACTAAACAAGGACAAGCATCCCATATCCGTAATTGTACCCAACCACCAAGGTTAGTTATGTAATATCACCCTAAACCTCAATAGATACGTCATCCTATTCCTACCAACAATGTCAGTAGTGGTACCCACAGTTTTGTCCGACTCATGGTATTAACCAACAGATTGTTAGATTTACACGATGATTTAAAATTTCATCTGTATATAAATCATTATATAACTACTGATATACAAATTATATTATTCTTGACCGGTAAAGCAATACTTAAAATAGATAATTCGGAGCCCAATTTAATGCTAATTAAAAAGTTTAAATATTAATTCTCAAACATTAACAGCTAGATTCGAGAAAGATTGCGTACCAAGTTGGTTGTTTTTGTTGGTAAGAATAATGAAGGCCTATACACCGTACACACACGTATATACTTACATATGTCCGACCGTATTGTTCGAGACATCATTCTCAATATGGTGTACAAAATGTGTATATTTGTAAATTAAAATTTTTCTATGTACAAGTACAATCATGAATCTCTATACTTAACTACCTTGCGAATAGCTTAATGCATAATCTCCTTTTAATTATTTAAGCAAAATGCGGTAAAAGAAAATGAAGGAAAACCTATGGACCGAACGTCATCCCCACCCATTTAAGAGTTAACAGCGATGACATCTTTTGCGTCTCGAGATCACAAATAAACCATATAAATTTGTTCAAAAAGTGGCATGCATTAATTAATGATAAACCAATGACATTGTTATCATTCTTTAAAATTAGCATTTTCAAGGCTAAGGAGTTCACTATATTCAATAAGTGGAACGTATTAAAACTACCTGTTCTTAGATTTGATTTTTAAAACCAATATTCTTATGACTAAAAGGTTGCAAGTTACATTGTCCAATTCTATGTAATAATCATGCTAGTTATTGAACTTTCATTCGAATAATGCTATTTATTTAGAATCATGTTACATGTACATAGAAGTTTGTCAGGTAGTTTCACGGGATGCCAGAAGTTTGTCGGTAGTTTCACGGAATGCCAGGTGGCAGGCAGGCAGCACTGGATTGATTTGTTAAATATGGTTTTGTCCAACATTCAATAATGTTAAGCCACCTGACATTCGATCAAGGGGCTTGAAGTCATTCAATTATAGGGTCTGTTTGAGCCACATTATTTTGGAATAGTAAATTGATGGAGAATGTGTGATTGAAAAAGAAGAAAAAATTATTGATGTGATGAAAAATATTATTTTATTGAAAAATGTGCTGTTAAAAATGAATAGAAGAATAAAATGAAAATTTTAATGTAGCTCAAATATGGGCATAATCTAAATGATCATCAATCTGAATTAACATTGTCAAATATCTAAAAATGCATTTAGGGGGTGTTTGACACCCATTTTAGTAGAAAAATGTGTTTTTGAATAGTGATTGATGAAAGAATGTGTGGTTAAAAAGTAAGGAGAATTTTTAGGTTTATGTGTAATATTATTTTATTGATAAAATGTGTGGTTGAAATGAAGAAAGAGAAAAATAATGAGAATGAGAAAAAAATGGGTGTCACACGGGGGCTTTAAATTCATTAAACGACATGAGAGAGACTCTCCTTAACACATGATCCAATGATTATCTAAACTCTAGATAAATTTTTTCCTAGCACACATATTGACGTGAATTCCTACATTAAATAAGTGGACAAATTTATTACAATAATAAATTTTTATTAATATCTGTACCGAACATGGAAGGTGGAGAGAATCTTGAAAGAATTAGTCTAAATGTACCGAATGAAGGGTATCGAATGATGTCCCCCCTCTCACAATGCGCGCGAGCCCCATGTGTATTTAAAAATTTTGGCTTGTTGTCCCCACCTCTTAATGTGAGTGGGGTGTAAAAGATTCGATATAAAACTTTGATAGATGTAGCATAATTCATCTTGAAATGCCCTTTATTTCTCATTTCCACAAAATAAATTAATTATGAGAGAGAGAGAGAGAGAGAGAGAGAGAGAGAGAGAGAGAGAATCAAGAAAAAGCATGGGATAAAAGTGACCCGATGTTGACAAATTTCGTGTCACTGTTTTTAGAAGGTCGTTTGTTTTTGTGAAAAATTCTTATCTGGGATCTCTCTCACTAGGAAAACTATTTTTCCTTTCAATCTCTCTGAAAGAACTTGCTTTTCTTTTCTTCCTTACAGAGAGAAAGAGAGGCCCAGTAGATGGAAATCTCCTATCTTTACTTGAGTTTGATGAGGATCCAAGCTTCCTCAATGGAGTTACCAAACCTTTTACTTTATTGTTTCTTTTTTTGTATTTCATATTTATAATTACTTTTGCTCTTTTCGCTTTTTTTTTTTTTTGGGCTTTTGCTCATTTCTAGTTTAGAAAAAACTCGGAATTTCCAATGATTCTGATGAGGGTTCTTGATGGGGAGTGATTCCAGACGTGGGTCTAAGGTTATTAAATTTTTTCTTCACTCCCTTGTTTTTCAGATTTCTGGTTTTGCTTGAATTTTACTTAGAATTAATTCTCTGATTAATTGAATTATAATTGTTTTTTAATGACTGAGCTTTTCAGATTATGAGTTTTATTGGCATGGATAATTGGATTTGTGCATTTGCTTTACCAGATTACGTGTTTTTATTTATTAATTGATATGTGCTGATGGATGGTTGGATTAAACCAGTGATATTTTTATGTAGGATACACTTAACTTCTGCTCTCTGAATCTAGTCTTGTATTGGAAAATGATTGCAATTTTTGTTGCTCATTAAAGGTTTTAAAGTGATTAATTAAAATTGCTTATTTTATCTTGATGTTGGCTTGTAATTCTTGTTCCTTAGGTTTATCTTGCTGGTAAATTGCTTGTGTAGCATATCTTAAATTCTTGATATTATGTTTAAGTCGGATTGCTCTAAGTTTGATTAAATTTCAGAAATACAATTCTTTCTTGTAACATGCTACATTTGGACCCATAAGTAAATTATTATTATGCGCTCCATGCGGCAGTAGTACTCTTGTTACATTTTGAGAGCGTCCTTTTAGCACATTATATTTCCAATCTCGATCAAGCTGTTCTTTTGGTGCATGCCCAACTCGTGAGCGCTTCCTCTGAATGTCACTGTTTTTAGTTAAATTGTGTACTAATCAGCACGAGTTAGAGGCTGATGTTTCTATATATGTATGGATGCCCTTGCTACTTTAATTTGATTCTGTTTTTATGATGCAAAATAATGACGACCGCAAAATGGAATTTGTATGCCCATAGGTTCAGTAAGTACTTTTGTTGCATTATGTCATAGTAGAAAATCAGACACGTGTTGGGTTGCTTCTCCTTCGAGATATTCAGGGAAAAATATGTTTTCATCGCGTAATTCTATTCGATACATGTCGTACACGTCCATGACTTTTTGCATCCAACATCCAAAGTTATCAAAAAAGCGACTATCCTAGCATTGAGGCCAGATATTCGAACTATGATCTGACTGCAAGCCATTTATCTTTATTACTTTTGTGGTATAACTTTCCATGTTTTATTAAGTACTTGACGAATGTTATTGTTCTGATTTTCTCCACAACACAATATTCAATTGGATTTATTGAACCAATTCCTAGTGCATTATGAATTGGATTTGATTGTGTTAATTTCAAAAAAATTAAAAGCCCGTTTGGTACCGATTAAAATTCAATTAAAATTGAAAATATAACCGTTATTGGGACCCCACTCATCTAATAAAAGTCAACAATAACGGCTAGTTTTTCAATTTTAATCCGATTTTAATCTCTACCAAACGGACTCTAATTATTTACCTTGAACGTTTACTTATCCGAATATTCGTTGCAGGGATGGGAACAAAATTGCATTGTAAAAGCTACTTAACAGGGTATTACTCCATGAGGAACCTTAACGAAGACTCTAGCTGTATTAGCTGGCCCCTGTTTTACGGAGATAAAAGCTTAACAAATGGGCAATGTTACAATGGGTTCACACCAAGGATTATGACGGATGGATATCCTGGGTATGATAAGAATGCTTTAAGGCAGAAAATTCTTGAACACGAGACGATTTTCAAGAATCAGGTACCTTTTTTATCTAGTTTTTCTCGTTTGATATGGTGCTCTAATGAACCGGTGATGTTGCAGAAGGCTGACTACATGAATATATTAATGTTGTCCAGGTTAATGAACTCCACCGTCTTTGTGGAATTCAAAGGGAAATGATGAAAGAAATCAAAAGGAAGGAACTACATAAACATTGGGCATCAGTCGAACCATCGTCGTCATTGAGTCGTCAAGGATCTCAAATGCCATCGGATGATGCTAAAAAATGGCATACAATGGGCTTCCCATTGTTAAATTCTGGTTATGGTACAACATCCATGTCGGGAGTTGAAATTGTTAATTCTCCTTCGAGTTGTACAAAAGGGTACAACATGCAGTCTGGTCATAGCCCTTTGCTAAATGGGTGTACTTCAAAGGACTCGGAAGCATTGGACTTGAGACCCTCCAAGGTAAGGAAGAAGTTGTTTGATCTTGAACTTCCGGCTGATGAGTATATTTATACTGAAGAAGGGGAAAAGTTACAAGACAACAAAAAATCCGGCATTTTGAGTTGCACTTTGAATGGAGATCAAAAAATTATACCTGAAAAAAGTATGGAGTTTTTCCTTGGTGACTCTGGTAGTGGAAAGATTTGTTGCCAGAAAGATGCTTGGGGTTCAGGTTCCAGTTTGAGGAGCTCTGATTTTGCCGATCTAAATGAACCTGTTCATGTTGATGAAGCAACAGCTCGATCGTCAGCTGATTTGTTTGGTTATACTTCCAACCAAGGAGAGACTATACGAATAAATCAGTCTGCCAAAACAAATGCAGGATTTCCTTTGTTGAATATATTTCGCGAAAGTAAAGTCAATGAAAGAGGGTGGCTCTCCCATATATATGAAGCAGGTAAAGAGTTTTAATGAATTTCTGTAATATCCAAATACTTCATCATTTTTACTGTTTTTTTATTTCTGCTGTGAGCTCGTGTCCATTATATCCTATGCTTTTTTCTGGTCATATCTTTAGCATTAGAATACAAATAAAGGAAATTGAAGAACTTTATGCATCCGATATCAAAATTTTAAAGAACTTCACCACTCCTAAATTTTCTAGGAAAATCATCATAAATATCTATTGAATATCCATAGTATTTTATGTCATCGTCGTTTGTAAAGTTGATTCTCTCTGTTGAAACCTTGTTTTATTCCCTACTTTCCTGAGAGAATAATCTTGAAATGACTATTGACTTGTATTTATTTGGCACGAACTTTTCCTGGATGCTGACAATTTTGAACTTCCCAAACCTTTAACAGGTCCCAGTAAAGGCAACCCGGGTTTGATAACTCGAAATTTCCAAGAAGCTATGGTTCCTATACTTAATCATCCTGCAGAAGTCCTGCTTAACCGGGCTCATCATCCTCCTGGAATAAATCCAACTGGACGTAGTGGGGAAGATATATGGAGAAATGAGTTGGACCATGGTTTAGAATCCTCGGATAGAAATCGCAATGACTCCAATTATACCCATTTGGAACCTGTTGTGGCTTCTTGTATCCCCCGTCCGTACCCATTCGTTCACTCCTCCAGTTTTGCCAATTCACCGTCTGAGTCCGTCTCATCTTGGGCAAAGCCAACAAGTAGCCTTGGCCAAAAGATAACCAAGTCGAGTAGGAGTATGCAGCCATCTGTTCAGAGCCGGGAAGCTTTTGGAGACAAGTGGAATGTTAGCTCTCAGTTGAATCCAGGTTCAGGAAGTGATATAACAATCTGTAATGGGTTCTATCTTGGGTCTGCCTTAGGTTCCAAAGAACCAGTTCATTTACCTTCATCCGACTCCGATTTTCTCAAGTGCGGTAGGGGTAATGATGTTGCATCTGAACGCTCAATTAACCCTGGATTTGAGAAGTTTCTCAAGGGCACCAATCATTTGAACTTGAACAGAGTAATGACAAATAGTTTTCCAAATGAGGCTGTTCCTCTGAAAGATCTCAACATGGAGGACAGAAATAGTTCTCCCAAAGACCACCCATCGTCGTTTCCTTGGCTTGGACGCAAACCAGTTGACAAAAATGAGGCTGCCAAAACTAGGAAATTGGAACTCTCTGAAATCTTTGGCTCCATTCAAGCTTCTTCTAACTCAAGTCTGAGAGATCTTAATCAAGTGTTTACTCCAAATGTCTCGCTGGCTTCAAATGATTGTGAGATCGGAGCTAAGGGGGAGATAGGCGAGTCTCAGAATAGTCGGAAAATTCTTGGGTTTCCAATTTTTGAAATCCTCAATGCCCCTAAAAACGAGTCATCGTCCCTTGTTTCCGAAGGAAAGAATGTAAAAACTGAAAAGAAAAATATATTAATCGATATTAATCTTGCTTGTGAGCCCGAAGAGCATATAGCTGCAGAAGAACTGATTGTAGAGAACAAGCTGCATTCCAACGGTACCAGTATCCGGAGTCAAATTGATTTGAACACTTGTATTAGCGAGGATGAACATCCATCTGCACCCTCTGTTGCAAGCAACAGTGCCAGTGTGAAGATCGTGCTAGAGATAGATTTGGAAGCCCCGGTTCTTCCTGAGCTGGATGATTTTATACCTGACAAAGAAGATAGACAGAATCAGGCATCTTTGCAATGTAATGAAAACAAAGCTGAACAGTTACAGGATGAAGTTGTCAGGAATGCGGCAAAAACAATATTTGCCATCTCATCATCTTGTCAGCAAATTCAAAGCGAGGATTCAATTTGCTGCCCGTCTGAAACTTCTTTGACAGAATCGATCCTCTGGTTTGCTGCTGTTGTCTTGTCATGTGCAAATGAATTGAAAGGAAAAGACAATGCACCTATTCAAGATCTTTCCAAGGAGATGGACGATTTTGAGGCCATGGCATTGCAACTAACGGAGACCAAGGAAGAAGATTACATGCCTAAGCCATTTGTTCCTGAAGTCCCTAAAGTGGAAGAAACGGGAACCACTTCATTACCAAGTAGATCCCGAAGGGGCCAGGGGAGGAGAGGAAGGCAGCGGAGGGACTTTCAAAGGGACATCCTTCCCAGTTTGGCATCATTGTCAAGGCATGAAGTCACTGAAGATATTCAGATATTTGGAGCGCTGATGAGAGCCAGTGGCCATTCTTGGAATTCAGGATTGACTAGAAGACATGGCACGAGATACGGTGGAGCTCGAGAAAGGCGATGTAAACTCGTTGACACTCCCTCTGCACCTGTTGAAAGTCCGGTTTGCACTCCACTGATGCAGAAACTTAACAATGCCGAAGCTGGTTTGGAGGATAGAAGCCTAACGGGGTGGGGAAAGACTACTAGACGCCCCCGCCGACAAAGATGCCCTGCAGGTAATCCTCCGATCGTCCCATTAACCTAATAAGGAAAAGAGGCTAAAATTTCTGGATTTGCAAATTTATAGAGGGAAGCAAGACATTGGGAAGCTTGCTTAATGACTTTCAGCAGCAATCGAGAGCCGAAGGTTTGATTCCACCTGGTGGCGAATTCAACCAACAGAGAAAGCAACCTTAGCCTTTTTTGATTTGATTTCCTCATACTGCTAGTAGTAAGGAAGCGGATCTCTATCTACAGGGATTCTAGGCTCTTTTACACCCAAGGGAAAGCGGAAAGCCAAAACTCATATATAATAAGTCGATACTGGTTCGGTCGAGACTCTTTCTTAGTGAAGTGGGAAGACAGCACCAGTTGATTGTTATTTTTCGTTATCGCCTTTGTAAATGTCAATGTAGCTCATATTTTGTGACTTGGTATTATATAGAAATAATGTTGTCTCTTTTCTTCTGGATACACTTGACATTCCTTTGAATCTCTTCTTTGACATTAAAATGTACAATATTTTTACTCAAAGTCCATACCCGAAGACTGGAGGAATTTAATCTTTAATCTGAAAGTAGCTATGCATGTTTGGCTAAGCTTAAAAAATTGGTCATATGTAAATAAGTCTTAAAATTATTGGTACGTTGGTTGAAATTAGGGCTGTCCGTGGGTCGGTTCGGTTCGGTTCTGAAGAGACCCGAACCGACCCAAAACTTTAGGGTATTTAATAAATGGACCCGTCGGGTCCAAATATAATTATGGAACCGTTCGGGTTCGGTTAGGTTCGGTTCTATACCATAATTAAATTTTTTAATATTTACAGCAACACTACATAAATACAACTAATGACATTTCATTCGTAATTTTTACAAAATAACGTAGCCCAATTCAAAAACATATAAATAACTATCCGTCCAATAAGATTAATTCAATACATACAAATACCAAAAATTAGATATTAATATTACAACAAAACTACATAAAATATATTCATTTGCTTCAAATTAAAATGGGCTAATGGATTTTAAAAATGATTTGGGTTTTAAAATTAAAATTATGAAATAATCTGATTTATTTAATTAATTTGCTAATTTGTATGGAAAAAAATAAAATAATTTAATTAATTCATTATAAAAAATAAAAAATTTATTTAGTTTCGGTTCTTATTCAGTTCTTCGGTTCTTGGTCTAGACCCGAGACCCGACCCAAACCCATCGATTCTCGATTCGGGTACCCGTTCGGGTATTTAATTTATGAAGATCCGCTCGGTTCGGGACTTTTGGACACCCCTAGTTGAAATTGAAAATAAAATAAGTTATTTTGAAAGCAAATATTATTTATTTATTTATTATTTGAACAAAAAACATAACAAAGCTTTAATTCAACTAAAATGGTTTAGAATATTTTATTATGTGAATATGTGTTTGAAAATGTATATGAGAAATAAAGAGTTTTAATTTAAAGAGAGCCAAACATGGCTAAGTAAGACTGGGTCGATTGCCGTAACAGTAACTAAGGATGCAAGTTCATGCAATTTTCATCTAATTTATATAAAACAATTCGGAAACAAATTTTTTAATTATAAAAATAACTTTTAAGCTTTGCCAAACATGCAAAATCATATTTGTAGGAACTTATTGTAATTTTCAACCAACGTTATTGCACACATTATGACAATACTAAAGTATGGTTCAAAATTTCCGATCTAATTAAATCTATGAACCTAGATCCTCCCAATAATGTGTTCATTGAAGATTTTCTCTTTCAACTTTAAGCCCTGTTTGGCTCTATTTTTTTTCCATACATTTGCAATTACAAATTTTACGATGATCCATAACTCTTATCGACTTTAAAATCATACATTTTATTAACTTTTATTAAATTAACTACAAAAATTAACTTTTAGCTAAATCGAACAGAGATAAGTAAGTAAGTTAGTGGTTGCGTGTCATTTTCCGTTTGTTTCTCATTTTTCATCCATAAAAATGAAAAATATAACCGTTATTCATCACATCAGTCCATCAATTTTGAATTTGTATATCTCATGTGTAGCCCAATAACGACTATATTTTTCATTCTCATTCTACAATAATGAGAATCAAACGAGTCCTTAGCTATATATATATAAAAGGATTAAAATCTAAATTTTAATTTAAGTTAAAGTTTATTTTGATTTTGACCGATACCAAACCGGGATTATATAGAGAGAGGAGCGTTTAAGATTGTGCGGACGAGTGGAGAGAGAAGATATATTATAGTATAGTATACTGTGTGTCAGGATAAAGACAGACAGACGTGTTTGGTTGTCGTTTGTTTGAGTTCGATCGTACTTTAAGATTCTTAGATACTCAATTCACCAATCAAAATAAACCTTTTATTTTCATTTCTGATTTATCGCAGCATATCCTACTTTTGTCATTTTGTCCCCACCATTAATTTATTCAACTTACCAGACAATTAATATTTTAAAATATAGCCCCCGTTTGGTACACATTAAAATTTTTATTCTCATTCTTCTACTCATTTTCAATCATAAATTCTTTAATAAAATAATATATTCCATCACATTAATAAATTTTCTTTCTTTTTCAACCACACATTCTCCATCAATTTACTATTTCAGAATACATTCTCCCAAAACAATGTGGCTCAAACACACCCATAATCTCGATATGACGATATCTCTTGAAAAAAAAGAAGGTTAAAAGGTTCGTTCAATTAGAACCAAACTTGTAGTAAATATTGATAAATCAATCATACCAAATTATATATGGGCGGATCCAGCACCCGGCGAGTCGAGGCGGTAGCCTGTGCTGGATTCGCCGGGGAAAAAAATTAAATAAGATTTATGAAAATATATATATTATTGTATAATTTCTATCGAAAATCTATGTAGATCATTTGGGAGAGAGGATGCATTTCCACATGAGAGACTTGGGTTCGGGTTCCCTTCAACAACATTTTCTCTTTTAATTTTTAAATACGGTAAATAATGACTAAATATTAACTAATAATTGTACCAATATTCAACAAAAATAAGGATATCTTATATAGTAAAGGGGGCATTTTGTGTACTAGAGATATGAGGTTCAATTCTTTGATTTTCTATTTTTTGTTTAATTTTTCATTACAATAAATAATAACTAAACAATTATTTATTATTAGTTTTCGTTTTCGAAATAATTTCTTTAAAAAAATTATCGACTCAAATTATTACTTTATGAATATATATATATATATATATATATATATATATATATATATATATATATATATTGTTAGGATTTATTAATTTATTTTATAAAATTCAAATTTAGACAATCTAAGTGTTGTTCTTTATTCTTTTAAAAGTTTGAAAAATACTTTTTCTTTTGGAGTGAAAAATAGTTTTAGTTTTAAAAATCGTTAGTTTCAAAATTTTGCATAACCTTCGTCTAAACTCGAAACTTGTCTTTACCATTTAATCATGCTTTACGTATAAATTGTTTCGTTTGAATTAGTAAAGAAATTAAACTTGATCGTACATGTATGATTGAAAAATGTATTTTTTTTCTTATTATTTTATATTGTATTGGATTATATTTTCAAATGTATATTACTTTTTTTACGTTTTAGTGCATTTATATATTGATTGAAATTTTTTAAACATTATTTAATTAAATATTAATAAACAATCTTATTGTTGCGGTCATCAGCGACCGCCCTATCTGACTTAATATCCTGGATCTGTCCTTGGATTCAACCCATCCGAATAATATTATGGACGATGAAAATATTATTTTTTTGAATTTCTGGTCAAATAAGTCGACGATATAAAGCTAGATAGAATCCATTTAGATGGAGGCAGCCTATTTTCTAAATGTTGGAAATAAAGAAGCTAGAAATCAACTTGAGGTGACTAGCGGTGAGAATGAAACTTTACTAGGTGGTGACTTGGTATCAGGTCACATTAGGGATTAGGGGCTAAATTGGATTAAAAAAAAAAATTGAGGATGAAAGTGAACAATTAATAGTGTTCTAAAGAGTATAAAGCGTGAAAATTAAACTTTGGCCTAGGCGAGTTTTAGGCGTAAAAAAACATTTTTTTATTTTAATATTATTTTAAAATTTTAAATCAATCTATATATTTTTAATAATTAAAGAAGAAAGCGTAAAAAAACGTGTCTAGCACGAAGAAAAAATAAAAAGCACAAAAAAAGCACGAGGCGAGGCATTTTGTGCCTGCTTCGCTCGTAGGCACCGCTTTTTAGAGCACTGACAATTATGACATTTTAAAAAAAATTAAGTACAAGATATTTTTATTTTAGAGCGTTCATGTTTAAAAATAAGATCTAGAAAATATTCTATTTTTAACCTTTTAAACTAGAGAATGACTTTATTATTACTTTATAATGAATACATTAATATATTACATATTTTAATATTCTACTTTTTAAATTATTTAAATCACATTTAAATTGATTGACTACTTATATATAAAAATATATTAAAAGATGATGAGAAATCAATACATGTTTATAGGAAAACAAAATGAAGATCCAAATCAAATTAGGGATGACAAAAAAAGAAAAAAACTCGATACTCGCGGGCCCCATCTCGAATGAGGCGGAAATTACCTGTCTAATTGGATAAACAAGACGAGGATGAGATGGGGATCGTTGCCCTAAAGTGGATATATGATGGGTACGAAAAATATGGTCACCACCCCGCTACCGCTACCGCTACCGCTCCGTTTAAAGTTTGTTTTAAATTGAATTTTATATATATAAAAGAATTTTCATCATTTCTAAAGAGAATATGAGTTGTTCTTAAAAAAATGAAAAAAATGTAATATTTTTCACCAATTAAAGATATAAAAAAAGCAAAAAATAAAAGAAAATAAATGGGACAGTAAAAGGGGCAGGGGACTTGCATTGCCTTGCCTCGATCCTGCCTTGTCCCGCCTTAACCGGGTATGATGATGAGACAATATGATAAAAATAACAATTGGACGGGGGACGGGAATGGCCGATCCACCCCATTGCCATCCCAAAATTAGATAGGATGTGTATTAAAAAAAATTACTATTTAAATTTAAAGATATTCTTTGCCTCTCTTTTGATGGCCATTATAAAAAGAATTTGAGGGAAAACATTATAAAAAGAATTTGAGGGAAAATGATTTTTCTAAAAGTGATTTTTTGGAAAATGTTTGATTAAAAAAATGATAAGTTTTGGTTTTATGTGTATACTATTTTATCATATGGATATGTGGTTAAAAATGAATATGAGAAATAAAGAATTTGAAATAAAGAAAGTCAAACATGGGCTTAATTATATTTAGCCCCTGTTTGATACTCATGATTTTGTGAAAATGAATTTTGTAATAATGGATTTTTGAAAAATGTGTGGTTAAAAAGTATGATTTTTTTAATTTACGCGTAAAATATTTTATTGGGAGAATATGTTGTTAAAAATAAGTTTGATAAAAAAATAAGGATGCATTTGATTGTATGTATGAAATTTGCATGGAAAGAAAATAATTTTAGGCAATTGAATTGCCTAGAACTTATTTATATGTAAATTATTAATTAACTATGTCTGATTTAGTTTTCAACTTAAAAAAATATTATACTTATCCATTTTTTGTTGTTGGGTAGATGAGAGATAAAAAGAGAGTGAATTGCTTGAAAAATAAAAACAACCCTAAAGAAAATATTTTTCTTATTTATGAGGGAAATATGATCACATGACCAAAAGTTGGAAAATATTTCCATGAAAAAAATTATTTGTCAAACACCCCAAAAGTAGAAATTTGGGTGAAAAAATGACATTTTTCATGAAAAGTAAAGCCAATCAAAAACACTTTTAAGTTTTGAAATATTGAAAAAATAGGGGCATAAAATACTCTTTATAAATAAAAATTTGTTAAAGACTCTTTTAATCATTGTGTTTGGTTGTAAAGTTAGCGGTGCAAATTCGCCTTGTCTTTTTGTTTGTCCCCCTAACTTCTTTAAGATTATAATTTCTGGTCCTAACCTTTTTTTTTTTTTTTTCTATCAAATCAAAAGGAAAAGTAATGTTGTGCTCTTTTCCCCAATTTAAGTGTAAAGTAATATAAATATAAATAAATTTTATACTATATGGTATATACAAAATTAATTATGTCATGGTAATTTCATTAAAATATTAATTTTAGCAAGTTTGATTTAAAAAATAAGATATATAACCCCCTTTTGGTACCAATTAAGAGCCTGTTTGGTAGTGATTTTTGGGGGAAGAATTGATTTTTGAATAGTGATATGATGGGAAATGTGTGGTTGAAAAAGAAGAAAAAATTATTGATGTGATGGAAAATATTATTTTATTGAAGAATGTGTGGTTGAAAATGAGAATTGATTTACTGTAGAAAATCAAAATCCATACCAAACAGGCCCTAAAGTTTAGATTTTAATTCAAGTTAAAGTCCACAATTAATTTCATTCATACATTTCATCAACTTTCATCAAAATTTACTAAAAATTTGATTTTAGCCCATATTATTACATATTATAATGATATGAATAATTTAGAGAATGTGTGGTTCAATAAGAATGATTTTTGTGCGTTTATGTGTAATATTGATTATTTTATTAGAAAATGTGTGGTTGATAAGAAGAGGGAGAAAAATGAATTATAATTTAATGGAAATAATTAATTTAAGTTTATATAGCCAACGATTTGAAACAGGGGGTTTTTTTTTTTTATTAACGAGTCATTTGCAGCTCCACTTTAACGAGTCATTTGCAGCTCCACTTTAACGAGTTGCATGTTGAGTTGAGACAAACTAGGATTTGGACAATCATAATCATCTCAACTTGATCCATTGACATGTCTACTGGTTTTGAATTTTCGTCGTAAAATTCAATTTTAACAATTTCCATCATACGGAGAACTTTTGGTCTAATTTTGCAAAGATAATAGAGAGAATAAGGATACCACTCGTTATTTTTGGAGGTAGGTAAATGAACGGTAAAAACGGTGGGAGTCCTTGTACACAACAAGACCCAAAACCAATGCAAATGAGATGTAAATATCAAAAAACAATGAAACTCATCTCATTACTATTGACAAATGGCTCTGACACGTGGCCAACAGAAAATGTCTTCAAGTCAGCTCTTCCTGCACACGTGGCACGTCGTTAGTCACTCGTGGCCTTTCTCGGAGGGGTCGGGAGCGGCCGCAAGCACTCCGATGGTCAAGTCAGTTTGAAGCTCAACCGGAGAAGAGTTCACCGGCGGTGGAACACTCGCCGGGAAGTGGTTGACAAAGTGTGTATCGAAAAATAATAATATTCGAGGGAAGAGAATACTTAATTTCAAAATGTAGTGGTGGTTTGGAGAGTGTTGGATTCCAATCCTTCTTCAGGCATAAGGAGGGAGTATTTATACCAAGGATGGGGAGGGGAGAGCCGTTGGATGAGGAGACACGTGTTGCTAGATCTCCAGAGTTCGTCCCATCCTAGGTATCAATCCATCCATCCATAGGCTAGCTGGCATTGAATGTTTCTGACAAGAGCAGCTGATTTGACCATTTTAGTCCTGCCACGCGTCCCATCAGTCAGTGATTTGACTTTGGAAAGATCTCTGCATAAGAGATTTTTGAGGAGGCGAGGCGAGGCAGGTGAGGCGTTGCAGCGTTACAGAAGCGGAGTGCGGGCCTTTGCATCCGCGATATGTTGGCGGATGAGTCCAGTTCGTTCGCTGGCGCCTATTCAGTTCGTCCTTCACGTAATCACCTCGGCAGCGCATGTTTCGATGGGGCAACCTCTGCTGATATGTGGCGCCGAGGTGGAGGGTCTGACACCGACCCGTAACAATTACTATACAGAAACATCCCTCGTTTCGTCATCTCAAGAATAATTTTTGAATCCAGAACGATTAGAACCTTAACGTCAGTACCAGATTCCAATCATAAGTTAACACTTGCTTCAATCCACTCCATTTCGTCAAGGAGTAGTTTGTTGCAGGAATTGTAGTCGCACTCTGGACACCTTATCACCTCGTCATTTTGAAATTGTGCGATTGGTCTTCGATTAGCTCTCTTGGTCAGTCCGATTATGGTGTGACAAAGTAATGCGAAGTCTGGGCCTTAGCATTTGCCACGTGACAGATGAATTGAGTTCGTCCACTATGTGGCGGATGAACTGAAGCTTTGGACCCCGTCATCCAACACGTGGTGGATGATTTGGGGGCTTGTAATAATTTTTTTTAACCAGATGAGAGATGGATAGGTTGAAGGAAATGAGTACACTTTTTGGAGTGTAGTGATTGTATATGCAAAATCAGGGGCATCGCAAAGGGAAAGATACAGGGTATGTGATCAAGAATGGGATCGAGGTGAACTCCTACTTAGTTACTGCTCTAGTGGGTATTGCATGTGAAGTGCAGGGCTATTAGAGATGCCCGTTTGATTTTTGATGAGTTTTATGTTGTTGACCTTGTTTCGTGTACTACCATGATCGTTGGGTATGGCCGAAGTGGCTATGCAAAAGAGGCATTGAAGTTGTTTACAGACAAAAAATGGCAAGATATTTTTCCCAATGCAGTTACCTTGGTGAGTGTACTTTCAGCTTGTTCACAGTCAGGCAATTCGAAGTTGGGTGCATCAGTTCATAGTCTTAGGATTAATATTGGATTAGATGATGCTAATGTGAGAAACACTCTAGGAGACATGTATGCCAATAATTATAGAATATGAGATGCAAATTATTTATTTGAGATTTTTTCAGATAAGGATGTGTTGCTTGGAACTCAATTACTAGTGGGTAGGCTCAAAGTGGATTTGCTAATGAGGCGCTAAAATTGTTCTATTGAATGAGATCAGTTACATTTAGCCCTTTCAGCCTAATCTTCCCTCGGGATATCAGATTTTGTTATTCTCTTCATGCCTACTCTATCGAAGAAGGTTTTTGTCAACCAAGAATATTGTTAGGGAATATTACAGCAATATTCAAAGCATAAACAAGTTTCAACAACCTTTTCTAACACTGACAGTTCAATGTTCAAACCCCAGCAGAATGTAATCACCAGTTACAACATAAAGAAATCAGTATTCAATGGCAATCAAACTTAACCCATAGCATTAACATGATATACCAAACATAGCAGAGTACAATACAAGTTAATAAATGATTTCAACTATATGTGGACTGCACAAATCGAAACCGAAAGCCAGAAATATAGAGCATATACAGAACACAGAAAATGGACAGGAACTCCCTTTCACAGTGCTGCCTTTTTCCCTTTCTTGTTGGCTGAATCTTCTAGGCTTAGGAACAGCCTTCCATGCCTTGCAATCGCCGTCCAGAGAGAGATTAAGAACCAACCAAGCCTTCTTCAATCTTGGCTTGGATCATCGACCAAGAGGTCTACCAAAACCGCCAAGACACCACCCCTAAAATCAGACCTAAGCCTCAAAGAAACACAACACACCTTAGCCACTATTTCAGGCCTAAGTATAACATGGGTTTCTTCAATCAACAGGCTAAAGGGTCGATTTCTAGGCCAAAGGAAGAAAGGGGAAGATAGCAGCCTCAAAACCCTCGAGACAGAAAAGACAGTAGACGAGAGACTAAGAGGGAGAGAAGGTAGCGTCTCAAAGAAGCTAACCTACGTGAATATCAAGAGAAAGTCAAGCCAAGAAAATATCTAAAGACAAGATTTAATCCCAGCCATTGATCTCAATCCAATGGTCCAAATAGAAGCCAGCCCAAATAAGTGTTAAAGAGAACCATCACAATAGGCCCAATAAGCTCACAAATGTCAATGTCGGTACAGCACTTCTAAATATATATGCCAAATGTGGTTATGCATAATATGGTCTCAGTATTTTTGATGGGATATTGAGAAAACACAGTTACATGGAGTGCAATATTGGCGATTATGGAGAACACAAGGGGATGCTAACAACTGCCTGGCGCTTTCCAGCGATATGCTGAACGAAAGCATAGAACCAACTGATGTAATTTTCAAGAAAGGCATATGACATAGAACCAACCGCCATACTGGAATGATCAAAGAGGGGTGGAGATCTTTACTAAACAATGTGCAAGGCATATGACATTTTCCCTACATGAGGCGTTACGTATGTGTGGTCAATTTATTGGCTTGTTCTGGTAGACTCCAGAAAGCCTTTATTTTTATTGCGAAGATGGCCATTCAACCCGATGTTACTGTTTCTGGTGCTTTTCTTATGGAAGCAGTGTTCACTCTAGGTTCATTCTTGGGGATGTGGCAGTACGAAAAATGCTCGACCTGCGTCGTCATGATGCAAGCAACTATGTGCTTATGTCAAAATATTTATATGCTTCTAACAGAGCATGGATCCAGGCCAGTCAACTTCAAGATTTGATGAAGGCAAAGGTTTAGAGGAAGTTACTTGCATCTAGTCAGGTCGACATATACATCAATGTCGGCTTATATTCATAGATGGTGCCATCTCTGCATTACTTGTTGCTTTATGTGTCTCGAGGGGATTATTTTAAGGTTTAGTTACAGCCCAAATTACATTGAAGTGATCCTCTGGATCAATCAAGATTGTTCAAACTTGGATTAGGTTTGTTTATGAAGTAAAAAGATTGAAATGGTGTGGGAGTTCGTCATGTGAAACGAATTGGCAATGGCTTAAATGTTTTGCGGGTCAAATCTTTTGGGGAGCCTATGATACTAATTTGAAAGGACGTAATGACAAATCATTCTGGAAAAACATACTAATAACTATAGATTAATGCCATTTATCTAAACTGTGGATATGTGTCTATAAAGTGATTGGGCATCTTAAATGGCACCCATATTCTTAAATTTAATAAGTCCAACCATTTATTTAATACCATTTGATTGTCACCTAGATTGCTAATCATTGGAAGTCTAGATAGATATCATCATTCAATCATCATTCATAACTATATACAGCATAGGAAACCAAAAAAATTATGATGGTTTCAATGAAGCGAAGCATGGAGTTGAATGAGCAGAACCGTTTTGGCAATAATCTTCTCAGTATGGTTGATTTGATGAAAGATGTGTTGGGGATTGAACCAATACAATACACAAGCAGCGGAAATAATAATATATCAATCCCTCAATGTGCAGAATTAAACTGACGGAAGTAATGACTAGCTCCAACAACTCACACACACCGGCAAGAATATAAATTGAACACCAAGATTTGTTAACGAGGAAAACCCTGTGAAGGGAAAAACCCCGGGACCTAGTCCAATAAAAGAGTCATCCACTATAAAATAATGGGATACACAGTTTCTTCTCTAGAGCCAACTCCAAAGGCTAACAATATATCAAGAACACATCTAGTTCTTGGATATCAACAACAACAACATACTAAATAGATACACACATCAATAAGGAGAAAAATCTCACTAGACAAGTGTGCAAAGCCCAGAGAAATAGAGAGGAATCTGGACGATCAGCTCCGGTCAAAACGTAGCCCTCTTCACCAGGAACAACATACTAAAATATGGCTTTAATCGGACCACAAATGAAGCTTCAATCTTTGACAAGAAGAAGCTGAAATCGGTCTCTCTCTCTCTCTCTCTCTCTCTCTCGTATAACTCTCTGTCTCGGTTGTATTGTGTATGTGTGTTATGTTTGGTTCCCTCCTAATTTAAATTGGCTTTTGGGCCTGAGGAAAGAAAGCCCAATTACCATTATTCATGGGTTCCCTCACGAGATGAGGGAATACCCAATAAATCTCCCCCTCCCGACTACGTGAGGGACTCCACCAAGCCCGCTTTTCTCCTACATACTTGTAGTTTCTCCATGGGAAATGACTTTGTCATCATATCCGAACCATTCTCATCAGTATGGATTTTATCAAGCTGTAAATTCTTCATCTCCAAAGCATCTCGAATCCAATGATACCTTACTTCAATATGTTTGGATCTTGCATGAAAGGTTAGATTTTTACTGAGATGAATGACACTCTGACTGTCGCAGTAGAGTATATACTTCTCTTATTTTAGGCTAAGTTCTTATAGGAACTTCTTCATCCATAGCAACTCCTTGCTAGTTTCAGTGATGGCTATGTACTCAGCCTCTGTGGTAGATAGAGCAACACATTTATGTAGTCTTGATTGCCATAAAACTACTCCCCTGAAACAGTGATCAAATACCGAGAAGTAAACTTTCTAGAGTCAACATCACCAGCCATATCTGCATCTGTGAACCCAACAAGCTCAGGTTTGCTGATGCCAAAAGATAAACATATCTTAGAGGTCCCTCTAAGATACCCGAGTATCCATTTCACTGCTGCCCAGTGTTCTTTTCCAGGATTAGAAAGAAATCTGCTAACAACTCCAACAGAATGAGCAATATCTGGCCTTGTGCATACCATAGCATACATCAAGCTACCAACGGCTGATGCATAAGGCACATCCTTCATTTCTTCCTGTTCTTTCTCACTTGAAGGATTTTTCTTTGAACTTAGTTTCAAATGACTTACAAGTGGAGAGCTTACTGGTGTTGCCTTATCCATGTTAAACCTGTGCAATACCTTCTCGATATAATCTTCCTGTGATAGCCGCAATTTTCCATTCTTTCTGTCACGAGAGATTTTCATACCAAGAATTTGATTTGCAGGTCCTAAGTCCTTCATCTCAAAGGATTTGCTCAACTCCTTTTTCAGCTTCTTAATTTTCTCAATATCACGACCTACAGTCAACATGTCGTCCACATAGAGCAACAGAATAATAAATTCCCCATCGGAGAATTTCTTTATGAACATACAATGATCAGAAGTTGTTCTGGTGTACCCATGCTCAACCATGAAGAAATCAAATTTCTTGTACCATTGTCTTGGTGCCTGCTTAAGACCATACAAGCTTTTCTTCAACCTACATACCAGATTTTCTTTGCCTTTAGCTGTAAATCTTTCTGGTTGTTCCATGTATATTTCTTCTTCAAGATCACCATGAAGGAAAGCGGTCTTCACATCAAGTTGTTCAATTTCCAAATTCATACTGGCTGCCAAGCCTAACACAACTCGGATTGAAGACATCTTGACCACGGGTGAGAAAATTTCTTCAAAATCAATACCTTTCTTCTGACCAAACCCTTTAACAACCAATCTTGCCTTGTACCTTGGATGTGAGCTATTTGGTTCAGCTTTTAATCCGAACACCCATTTGTTCTTCAGTGCTCTCTTGTCCTTAGGCAGATCCATCAAATCATAAGTGTGGTTCTTATGTAAGGATTTCATTTCTTCTTGCATAGCTTTTAACCACTCCATTTTCTGGTCATGTAGCAGAACCTCCTGATAACTTTCTGGTTCTCCCCCATTAGAAAGTAACACATACTCATTACTAGAATACCTCTTGGAAGGCTGACGCTCTCTAGCAGATCTTCTCAACTCTTCTTCAGCTGGTACCTCAAGAGGAACATTCTCTTGATTTTGATCTAGTTCTGCATTATCCTGTGCAGGGGCTTCATCATGTCTGTCTCTTATGGTGTCATGTTCTTCTTGCAAATTTTCTCTGTGATTATCATGTACCACAGGATCTGGTATATGTGGAACTAAACTGATTTGTTCTTCATTGACTGTATTTGGGTTCTTAGTCTGATCCAAATCTTCAATGGTTTCATTTTCAAAGAAGACAACATCTCTGCTTCTGATAATCTTCTTATTCACTGGATCCCACAGTCTGTACCCAAATTCTTCATGTGCATAACCTAAGAAGATACACTATTTTGCTTTGCTATCAAGTTTTGATCTTTCATCTTTAGGAATATGAACAGATACCCGACAGCCAAAGACTCTTAAGTGATCAAGAGATATATCTTTCTCTGTCCAAAAACTTTGTGGAATATCACCATTTAAAGAAACTGATGGAGAAAGATTAATCAGGTCAACTGCTGTCTTCATTGCCTCAGCCCAAAAATGCTTAGGTAATTTTGCATGAGAGAGCATACATCTAATTTTCTCACAAATAGTCTTGTTCATTCTCTCTGCCACCCCATTTTGCTGCGGGGTCTTCGGAACAGTTTTCTCAAGCCTGATGCCATATCTTTTGCAATACTCTTCAAATGGCCCTCTGTATTCACCACCATTATCTGCCCTGACACATTTGAGCTGCCTTCCAGTTTCTCTTTCAACTTTCAAATGAAGGTCTTTAAATGCTTCCAGTACCTGATCTTTAGATTTCAAAGTATATGCAAACACCTTTCTAGAGTGATCATCAATAATTGTAACATAATAGAATGCACCACCTAGAGATTTACTTTGCATTATGCAGACATCAGTATGAAATAGATCAAGAATATTAGTCTTCCTAGAAACAGGGAATCTAAGAAATGCAACTTTACTTTGCTTTTTCCAACTAAACAATGAGTACAAGGCATAAGTGATGTACCTTTCACATTTGTAGGATCTTCTTTCTGACAAGAACTTGAAGTCCTTTTTCACTCAAATGACCAAGCCGCTTATGCCATAGCTCAGTAGAGGCTTCATTGTCAGCAATATTCACCTATCCATGAATAAGTTTTGCTTCTGTTCTGTAGAGACCATTAGTCTTCTTCCCTCTGGCTAAAACAAGAGAACCCTTTTTCAATTTCCAACTGCCATCTCCAAGGTGATTGTGATAGCCTTCTTCATCGAGCTTTCCAACAGAAATCAAATTGCAACGCATATCAGGAACATGTTTGACACCCCTTAGAACTAACATGTTACCACTGCTAGTTTCCAATTGTACATCCCCCATACCAACCGTTTTAGCTTTAGCTTCATTTCCCATCCTGATCCAACCAAAATCACCACTGGTGTAGGATGAAAAGAAATCCCTACGTGGAGTAATATGAACAGACGCTGCTGTATCGACTATCCATGTAGTATCCTGGCATGAAAGACTGGCAAATGCTTCATCATAAGCAATAAGCACATCCGCCTCATATGCAACTGCAGCAGTCTCCTTTTGTTCTTTATGTTCTTCACCTTTCCATTTTGACTGTTCCCTTTTCAATTTTCTGCACTCCTTTTTAAGGTGCCCTGGCTTGCCACAATGATAACATGTTATCCCTTTTCTTGACTTTGATCTTCCTCTAGACTTGTCATGCCTATCATCACCATGATGTTTTCTACTTTGGTTTCTCCCCCTTCTTTCTGTAATGAGTGCTTCAGAATTAGAAGAAGCACCATGCTCCTTTCTTCTGGCTTCTTCATTAAACATACTGTCTTTTACCATGTTGACAATGATCACACCATTTGGAGCCGAATTACTCAGAGAGACAACTAAAGTTTCCCAACTATCTGGTAAAGAGCTCAACAGAAGTAAAGCCTTCACCTCATCATCTAGTGTAAGCTTCATAGTAGACAACTCATTTAATAACTCTTGAAAGCTGCTCAAGTGCTCTGCAACACTATTACCATCCCTGTACTTTAAGTTTACAAGTCTTTTGATGACAAAGGCCTTGTTCTGTGCAGTCTTCCTTTCATAGAGACCTTCTAATTTCTGTCAAAGACTGTATGTATCTACTTCCTTGGCTATATGATGGAAGACACTCTGATCAACCCACTGCCTAATATGTCCAACGGCCTTTATATTCAACTTCTTCCAATCCTCATCAGTCTTAGAATCGGGTTTCATGCCATTCCACTCAATGGGTTCAAACAAGTCTTTGCAATACAACATATCCTCCATTCTAGTCTTCCAAATGGAATAATTGGAAGATGTGAGTTTAAACATACCACTAACCGAATCCTCCATTTTAATTCTCACCACAACCACAGAAACTCAACCAAAGCTCTGATACCACTTTGTTGGGGATTGAACCAATACAATACACAAGCAGCGGAAATAATAATATATCAATCCCTCAATGTGCAGAATTAAACTGATGGAAGTAATGACTAGCTCCAACAACTCACACACACCGGCAAGAATATAAATTGAACACCAAGATTTGTTAACGAGGAAAACCCTGTGAAGGGAAAAACCCCGGGACCTAGTCCAGTAAAAGAGCCATCCACTATAAAATAATGGGATACACAGTTTCTTCTCTAGAGCCAACTCCAAAGGCTAACAATACATCAAGAACACATCTAGTTCTTGGATATCAACAACAACAACATACTAAATAGATACACACATCAATAAGGAGAAAAATCTCACTAGACAAGTATGCAAAGCCTAGAGAAATAGAGAGGAATCTGGATGATCAACTCTGGTCAAAACGTAGCCCTCTTCACCAGGAACAACATACTAAAATATGGCTTTAATCGGACCACAAATGAAGCTTCAATCTTTGACAAGAAGAAGCTGAAATCGGTGTCTCTCTCTCTCTCTCTCGTATAACTCTCTGTCTCGGTTGTATTGTGTATGTGTGTTATGTTTGGTTCCCTCCTAATTTAAATTGGCTTTTGGGCCTGAGGAAAGAAAGCCCAATTACCATTATTCATGGGCTCCCTCACGAGATGAGGGAATACCCAACAAGATGATGAATCTATTTCTACCACCCGATTCTGAGTTAATACTATCACTAGGGCTAGACAAAACCCTCGAACCGAACAGAACCGAACCGGACAGAACCGAACTGAACCGAATCGAGCTGTTTTTCATAAGTTAAATACCCGGACGGGTATTTGAATCGAGAATCAATGGGTTCGATTCGGATCTAAATAATTTTTAAAATTTTTTATATTGAATTAATTAAATTATTTTAATTTTTTCTAAACAAATTAGCAAATTTAGTGATTAATGCTTCAATTCACAAGCCAAGTCCATGCCTAGCTAGTCCAGCTCAACCCAATTTCTAAATTCAATTTTTTGGCTCAATTATTAATTTCATTATTAAGCCCAAGATCTAGGCCATTTTAACTTTTTATCCTTTCATTTCCAATTTCGTACTTTCATTCGATATTTTCGATCATCTCCTTCCAAGTTGATGAAATTTAAATGTTGTATTGAAAGGGAAAAGATTGTATGCAAAAAAAAAAAAAAAATTCTATTGTAGATGTTTCTACTAGATAGAATTCAACATTCTTAATATTAGACAGTGCATTTAATTTGTAAAAGTTATGAATGAACAAGTCATTAGTTGTATTTATATAGTATTGCTGTAAATGTTAAAAAACATTAATTATGGTACGGAACAGAACCGAACTGAACCCGAACGGTTCCATAATTATATTTGGACCCGACGGTTCCATTTATTAAATACCCGAAAATTTTGATTCGGTTCGGGTCTCTTCAGAACCAAACCGAACCGGACCATGTCCAGTCCTAACTATCACTAACAAGTGGTGTCCCTTCTGTAGGTGAAGTCCCTCTGTGGCACTCTAAATGACGTCCCCAAGCTTCATCATTGACCACAAATTCACGATATTTCTGAATGAAATCTGAGGCATTTGTTTCAAAAAAAGAAAAAAAAAATTGAATATGTTTCCATGCCATAGATCAAATGTATCTGTTTTGCATAGATTGAGGACCTAATTGCTCTATTTTGCATATCAAGGACCTTAATTGTAATTCTTTAGAATGCAGCGTAAAATGATTTCATATTTGTTTAATTGTTTCTTAGAACTATGATTTTTGAACAGAACGAAGGGTGTAAGTGTAACAATTAGATACTTTAGGGACGTAACTGTAATTTTCTTAAATACAAATTGGAACGTTGTCGGGCCCCAACGGTCAAAAAGTAATTGTCAAAATAAATGTTTTAAATGTCTCTCAATCTTGTCATCCCGCGGCGCCATTGATCTTCCTCATTCCTTAGAAATGCAAAAAAAAATTTCCCAATCAAACACAAAAAATCTCTTTTCTCTTCTAGCCGCGTACTGGAGGAATTTTCTACACTGTATTTTCTTCATCTCCGTGTACCATAATTTTTTCATTATCGTAGACCTGAAACGAAAATATTTTAGGGTTTCAATTGCAAATTTACAGATTTTGTAAATCTTCACTCAGGTATAATTTCTTCTCTTTTCTCCTTTTTTTTTGGCTAGTTTGTAGATCTTGGAGGGAAGGTTCTCGTGTGTTTATATCTAGAAATTGCTGGACATTGATTTGTGTTTCTTTTTTCAATTAATTGTCTTTTTTTTGTGTTAATTACATCATAAAATCTAGGGGAAATGCATTAGAATTCTGTTAATTATTGGTCCAATTTTATGTTGAATCCTAATTGTATGTATTAATCAAGAGTTCATATTTTGAAACCCAAGTTTTCAATAAGAGTACAATAGGTGTGAAATTAGTAAAATTTCAATAATGTTTTACGAGATTTCCAGTTCGAGAAAAACAAATTTGATGGGGGAGGACTTTGGAGGGAGAGAAATTGAAAAATGGTCAATTGTCCAGCAAATGCTCAAAATTTTCAGCTTTGCTGAAACACTTGACTACCTTTTGGGCCTTGTGTCAGTGTTGCATCCTGGTTCAATATCCTGAGATAAATTTGTAGCAACTTCTTCTCGAACCTCTCCCCAATTTGGAGTAGAGGTGGCAATCGAGTCGAGTCGAGCCGAGCGGTTCGCCGGCTCGTAAAAAAACGAGCTGTTCGGGCTCGTCAAAAAGACGAGCCAAGCAGGCCGGCTTGGCTCGTGGCTTGCAAAAATAAAAAAATAAAATAAAATAAAATAAAAAGAGGACCAGAATAGTTAGGGGTGGCAAAGGTCGGCTCGGCCCTTACTCGCACAAGCCGAGCTCGTGGCTCGTTGACAAACGAGCCGAGCAGCCGCTATACCTTTTCTAAACCTAAAATATATATATATTTCGGGTTTGGTACCGGTTACTTCAATTTCGAATATGCGGAGTTAAAAATTGTACACGAACAACTTGTAGCGTGTACAATTTTTTAAAAAAATTATAAAGGTATTAAAATAAAATTTTGTGAATGATTAAATTAAATATCACTTACTCACTACATGCAATTTTGGCATATTTATCTTGCAGTCGAAAATGAGCGTTTTCCTAGTTCTTCACGCACATTAATACTTGCAAAATATCTTCTTTCAGTCCAGCTCCTGACCTCTGAGAGAACCCTCTTACTTGCACTAAAAGCAGACTCCGAAACTACAGTGCTAACCGGTGGTGTTAGTAGATCTTTTGCCATTGCAGAAACTACTGACCATCGACGTTCATACCTTCGCCAAAAATTCAATTACTTCTTCTGAACTTTTCCTAATTGTCTTGTTACTAAGCGTAGTATGATTAAAGTAATCAATTAATTCAGCAGGCAACGCATTTGGACTACTACTCAATGTTTGAGTACGTGCAGTGGAAAACAAACTACTACTAGTACTAGAGGAACCACATGCAAATGCCACATGCAAATGCAGTTGAATCATATCTATATGAGTTCATGCATTCGAATAAATTTAAAACTTCAACGTCGTCATCTGCTATATCAGTGGGATGAGTAGTTGTAGAGACGGAGGGTACCCGATTAATATGAGTACCCATTCGTTGAGTATATAAATCATATATTTCTATAAGTGATAGGTACATTAAAAGTTAAAGCTT
Source organism: Fraxinus americana (assembly GCA_035079005.1). Classification (NCBI taxonomy): domain Eukaryota; kingdom Viridiplantae; phylum Streptophyta; class Magnoliopsida; order Lamiales; family Oleaceae; genus Fraxinus; species Fraxinus americana. The sequence continues at coordinate 15,572,744 of CM068711.1, forward strand.
GTGAAATTTGATCAATTACAAATTTAGTACCCGATATAACAGGGGGTTCATGAAGCATGGTAACAGAAATAACATAGGCAAGTTTTCCCAATATTTTCTAAATATTTTTACAAAATATTTGTAAAATCATAAACACTTGTCAATTTTTTTTTTTTAATTTTAAAAACTAAACTCCAATTGGACTCAGGCAAAACAATATCGTCTTCGTCTCTAATATGCCTATTATTATAAAATTCAATTATTAAATGTTCAAAACCTTCACATGATTTTAATAATAAGTAAGTGAATTTCTATCTATGCCCTATGTCACTAATAAATATTTTTGTATGCGTCACCCCAGTTTGGGCACAAAATTCTTCAAATGTTAGTAGATTTTTTTTTGCCATTGTAGAAACTACTGGCCATTGACGTTCATACCTTCGCCAAAATTCAATTACTTCTTCTGAACGTTTCCTAATTGTTTTGTTACTAGGCGTAGTATGATTAAAGTAATCAATTAATTCAGCAGGCAACGCATTTGGGCTACTGCTCGATGTTTAAGTACGCGCAGTCGACGACAAACTACTACTAGTACTAGCAGAACCACATGCAAACGTCACATGCAAATATCTATATGAGTTCATGCCTTCGAATAAATTTAAAACTTTAGCGTCGTCATCTGATATATGCTATATCAGTGGGAAGAGTAGTTGTAGAGCCGGAGGGTACCCGATTAATATGAGTACTCAATCATTGACATATAAATCATACATTTCACATAAAATTTGTTCCAAATTTCTATAAGTGATAGGTACATTAAAAGTTAAAGCTTGTGAAATTTGATCAATAACATAGGCAAGTCTTCCCAATATTTTTTTTAATTTAAAAACTAAACTCCAATCGGACTCAATCAAAATAATATCGTCTTCGTCTCTAATATGCTTATTATTATAAAATTTAGTTATTAAATATTCAAAACCTTCACATGATTTTAATAATAAGTACGTGAATTTCTATCTATGCCTACGCCACTAATACATGTTTTTGTATGCGTCACCCCAGCTTGGGTACAAAATTCCTCAAATGCTTATTTTCTACTAGGTGCAATCGTGATATATACTAGTGCATTCTTAATTCGTTGAATTTCATCCTTAACATGTTTTAAACCGAAGTACTATATACAATTTATCGATGACAACCTTATTTACACTAGCGTTGTCGAATGTAAAAGAATGAATTTTACTCTCGCAATGATATTCTTTAATAATGTTCATAATAGCATGAAATATATTGTTAGCGTTGTGCGTGAACTCAATAATCTTAAAAGCAGTAATTTTTTTTATACATGACCCAAAATGAGTCTATATAGTGTGCAGTTGCAGCTATATAACCTATTTTATTAATCCCTTCCCACATATTCGAAGTTAAAGATATCACACCCTCATATTTTTCTAAATCAGAAATCAATAGTTTCTTTGAATTAATGAGATTGTATCAGAATGAAGAGGCAGCGTAATAGAAGCACCTGTACCTGAACTACCAAATTGTAGTTGAATTTGACCAGCAGGAAGAAACTCATGTTTGGCCGCACATGTTTTGTAGTGACGGTTGAGGTAGGTGGTTCTAATACCTTTTTACCATTGTTTACATACTACTTTGGTTTCTGGAACTCCATCGACCACACGACCAGTTTGAACCAATTTAAAATGGTCACAACATTTCCCAACATTTTGCCTGCATTTTCCCATTTCTCTACCTCTTGCATCGGGAATATCTAATCAGGTCCATCCAATTGATTCAGAACAGGATGATGAACCTGTATTAGATATTCCCGATGAACCAGATTAGAGAAAAATGCAGGCAAAATGAGACCATTTTAAATTGGTTCAAACTGGTCGTGTGGTCGATGGAGTTCCAGAAACCAAAGCTTTAAATACTGTGAAAAGGTATTGGAACCACCCACCAAACCACCCACCTCAACCGACCTACAAAACATGCCAAACGCAACTACGATTTGGTAGTCCAGGCATCGGTGCTACTACTTTCTGATTTGGAGGAGAAAGCTCGAATGAGAATGTTCGTTGCCGTAACTAAGTTGCCACTAGCAATAGCGGACAACCAACATTTCGTTTCCTACGTGAAACACAATATCTTCAATAGAATATTTCATTAATTCAAAGAAACTATTGATTGCTAATTTAGAAAAATATATGGGTGTGATATCTTTAATTTCGGATATGTGAGAAGGGTAATATAAAAGAGGTTATATAGCTGCATGCAATTGCACACTATATAGTATTGCTTTTAAAATTATTGAGTTCCTGCACAAAATATATTTCATGCTATTATAAACATTATTAAAAAATATAGTTCTTTTGCGTACAAGACAGTTTAAAACATTTTAAGGATGAAATTCAATAAATTAGGAATGTACTAGTAGAAAAAAAGCATTTGAGGGTTTAATAGAAATTTTGTGCCCAAGTTGGGGTGACGCATACAAAAAATTTATTAGTGACTCCACTTTATCAGTGACGTAGGAATGCTTTGAACATTTAATAATTGAATTTTATAACAATAGACATATATTAGAGACGAAAACGACTATTTTGACTAAGTCCGACTGGAGTTTAGTTTTTAAAATTAAAATTTTTTTGACAAGTGTTTATGATTCTACAAATATTTTTTTATGGTGTTTCCCATCAGTTGTATGGTCCTCGAACATCTTCATATAATTGCTAGGGCTTATCATAGATTTAAAGATGACCTCGATTTTAGTTTAGTTATATATTCCATGGAATAAAGTTTAGAATCAAATTTCACAAGCTTTAACTTTTAATGTACTATCACTTATAGTTTTATGTGAAATGTATGATTTATATGCTCAAATTAATCGGGTACCCTCCGACAACTTCTCCTCCTATTGATATAGTAGATGACAACGCTGAAATTTTAAATTTATTCAAAGACTCAACTCATATAGATTCAACTGCATGAGTTCATCTAGTACTAGTAGTAGTTTGTCTTCCACCGCATGTACTCAAACGAGTAGTAGTCCAAATGCGTTGCCTGTTGAATTAATTGATTACTTTAATCATACTACACCTAGTAACAAAACAAATAGGAAAAGTTCAGAAGAAGTAATTGAATTTTGGCGAACTAATGACAAAAGATCTACGAACACCTCCGGTTAGCACTATAGCTTGAGAGTCTGCTTTTAGTGCATGTAAGAGGGTCATGAGTCGGATTGAAAGAAAATATTTTGGAAGCATTAATGTGCGTGAAGGACTAGGTGTCAAACACCCTCTTAATTTAACCATTCACAAAATTTTATTTTAATACCTTTATAATTTTTTAAACACGTAACAAATTGTTCGTGTATAATTTTTAACTCCGCCTACTCCAAATTGAAGTAATCCCAAGCCTGGATAAAGGGGGTTTATTATTATTATTATTATTATTATTATTATTATTATTATTATTATTATTATTATTATTATTATTATTATTATTATTAAAAAGAAAGATGTTTAGAAAATGACCAGAAGTATATATATTTGGTTTAGAAAAGGTAGTAAAAGGCAAAAAAAAAAGAGCTAAAAGGTAAATACAATATTTTCTATCTAATAATGTACATCTATACAATATATGTTAACACCATCTCTCAAATTGATACTGATCGATCAGAAAGCATCAATTTGTTAATCATAAACTGATGTCGTTGACTAGATAGCACCTTGGTAAACACATCAGCTGTCTGCAATTCGGTTAAAATATCAGCTGTTTAGTGCGCTCATGAAAGACCGGATTAGCAGCAATATGAATAGCACTTATGTTATCAGCATGAAGTGGAGTCAGAGCTTGAGGAAAACCAAGTTCGTCTAACAAGCCTCGCAACCACACAATCTCTGAACAGGCTGAGGACATAGCACGATATTCAGATTCAGTAGAGGAGACGCGATCTTACTTCTTACTCTTCCAAGATATAAGAGCGTCGCCAAGTAACATGCACCAGCCGATAACTAACTAATTAGAAAAGAATAACCCACGACCAGATGAGGGTGGCGAGGTGCCTGCATAAACTAACTAACCTGTTGTACAGCAAATGAAATATCTGGTCGAGTAATTATCAAATAATTTAAACTCCCGACTAGTTGTCTATATAAAGATGGATCGGGTAATAATTCACCCTCCTCTTGACGAAGCTTCAGTGTGAGAATCTTTTGGGTATATTTGTGCTGATGCAAGAGCATACCAGTTGAATAAGAATGTACCTCAAGACCAAGAAAATATTGAAGTGAACTGAGATCTTTCATATGAAAGACAGTTTTGAGGTGATGTTGAAGTTCTTCAATTGACTGAGAATCCAACCCTGTAATAACTATATCATCTACATACACCAAAAGTACAACAAGTCCAGTGGCAGTCTTCTTAAGAAATAGAGAGGAATCATACTGACTCTGAGTAAAACGAAAATCAAGAAGAGTGGTACGAAACTTTTCAAACCATGTAGTGGTGCCTGCTTTAACCTATACAAAGACCTCTTCAACCGACAAACCTCAATGGTGGAATGAGTAAATATAGATATCGTCCTTCATGTCCCCATGTAAGAATGCATTTTTCACATCCATTTGCAGGAGAGACCAACCTTTAGAAGCATCAATAGCCATAATAGTGCGTACTGAAGTCATTTTGGCTACGGGTGCAAATGTCTCCTCATAATCAATATCATATTCCTGACAATTCCCAAAAGCTATCAAAAGGACTTTATACCAGTCTATAGTTCCATCAGATCGAAGCTTGATGGTATACCCATTTGCATCCAATAAGTTTCACCCGATCAGGACGTGGGACGATGTCCTATGTATGATTATCCAATAGAGCCTGAAGTTCTTCTTGCATAGCTTGCCGCCAACATGCTTGAGTTGCTGCCTGAGAGTATGATTCGGGTACAATTGTAGTATCAAGTGTAACTTGATGAATAGTATAAGAGTGCACATACCTATCTTGAGGATGAGAGACTCAAGAAGATTGTTGATGTTCATTCGGGCCAGGATCGGATATCGGTTTAGGATTCGGAGGAGGCAGTGGAGACCACTGTGTATGACGTCTTCGGTACACAACCCCTGGCTTAAAACGTTCAATAGGGAATGAATGACACATCATCAAAAGTAGGAAGTGCAACGGAAACAGAATCACCAGATTGGAAGAAATATTGATGTTCGAAAAAGACATTTCGAGAGATACGTATCAAATAAACAGCTGTAGATAAGGCTTATACCCAAAATGATCAATTAATAGAGTACGAACAACATCCAAGAGATGACGATTCTTATGCTCAGCGACCCCATTTTGTTGAGGAGTGTAAGGACAAAAACGTTGGGATAGAATGCCCTTTGTTTTGAGACAATCCCGAAACTCATTAGACATATATTCCCCCCAGAGTCAGGGCATATGACTTTAATATAGGCAGCGGTTTCAATAAAAGCAATAAAAGCCAGAAAATTGGAGAATACATTAGCTTTAGAGCGAAGAAAATAGACCCAAGTGAAACGATTGTAGTCATCAATAAAAGTCACAAAATATTTGTATTGAGCATGAGAAATTATGGGGCTAATACCCCATACATCTGTATGAATAATCTCAAAACAGGTGGATGTTTGACTCCCATGTGAAGGAAAAGGTAAAGATTTACTCTTACCCAATTTACAAGAACTACAATCGAAAGGTATATTAGAAAAGGAATCTTTATTTCCCAAATAACCATGTTTCTTAAGATGAGTCAAAACAATGGTATTGCTATGCCCCAATTTCTTGTGCCAAGCATTATTATCATTAGCAACAGCAGTACAAGCAAAAGAATCAAAATTAGGAATGGAAAACTAAAGAGGAAATAAACGTCCCACTTTAGGCCCCTTAGCGATCACTTTCCCCGATACTTGATCCTGCACATAACAACCAGTACGATCAAAGTGAATTGCACAATTATTATCAACCAATTGTCCAACGGAAATTAAATTCGTAGATAATTCTGGTGCTACAAATACATTGTTAAAAGATCCCAGAGTACCAATTGCAGTGATAGGAAGCGTACAAGCGTACTGCCATTGTATCTGAAATCTGAATATGTTGGTCACCCTTATACTTACTAATATCATGTAAAGCATCAGTACTACCAGTCATATGATTGGAGGCTGTAAAGTCAACCAACCAAGGAGAGGTTCGGAGATTTCGCTTATCTTGGAGCCCGAAAGCTGAAATGGCAAAAACAATCATTAGTTGAACCATCTCGGGTGTAAGAGTGGACGAAGAACTGATTAAAGGTGGTTGGCCTTGAATATGTCCAGGAGAGACAGTAGCTAAATTGGATTGAACAGTAGTCTGAAAAGCTTGACTTTGTCTATTCCGATGCCGCACACGATAGTCTGTAATAATATGCCCCTCCTTTTTGCAGTAATTACAGAATTTCTTGCTGCAATGCTTTGCAATATGTCCAAACTCCTTACAACTATAGCACTGTGTATGTGACTTGAATTTCCCTTGAGCACCATATGCCACATTAACAATCTCGGTATAGATTCTTAAGTAGCAAGACGTTGCTCTTCACGTAGTAATTCCCCCAAGCATACGTCCGAGGAAGGAACAGAGTTACGATTTATCAAGCCAACCCGTGCAATCTCAAATTCCGGTCAGAGCTTCATAAAAAAATTGATCTCTTTGACTCTCAGCATGGACAATCTGGAGAGCTGTTAATGCTTCCTTGGGAACTTTAGAATAAACCATCCCAGAATATTTACTCGACATATTATGAATCCAGCATAGAAATGCTTAATAGGAAGATCACCTTTCTTGTAATTGGCAATTTCTAGCTCCAATTGAAACTTTCGGGCACTATTGTCTTGATTATAAATTAACACGTCGAAGATAATCCCACGTCTTTAGTAGTGGTAAATGACAGAAGATTATTCACCATGTGAGGTTCAATAGTACTTAATAACCATGAGACAATGCGTGCATTCTTGCTTTCCCATTGACTAAGTTCCTTTGAATCAATGGGCGTGGTAGATGAGCCTTCTAAATGACTCCACAATTCTTTTCCCATTACAAACATCTTAAATTGAAATTCTCAAGTGGAAAAGTTCTTTCCATTAAATCGAAGAATGGAATGTTCTCCCGACATGATAAAATAGATAGAAAGAAGCTCAACAGACCAAAAAAAAAAAAAATGAAATCAAGATTGGGGTACTTACAAAAATACCCTTAAAATTAGAAGTGTTTTGAAAAATCACGTGAAAGGTTTTTAGGAAGTAAAAAATACTGTGTAAAATGAAAAAAGTGACACAATGTCACTTTTTTATAAAAATTGTCACTTTTTTTTAAAAAAAGTGACATGATTCAAAAAAAGTGACACTCAAAAAAGTGACGAATACTTAAAAAAGTGACAAAACACTAATCAAAACCTATGTTTGTTATTCAAAAAAGTGATAGAAATTTTTAAAAAGTAACAAACAATGAAAAATGAAAAAAAATTCAGAAAAGTGGAGAAAAAAAGTGACACAATGTCACTTTTTTAAAAAAAGTGACACGGTTTACTATTTCAAAGAGTTAAATGGTTGTTTGGCTATCTATATTTTACTTTATTGTTTGTGTTTGCACAATGCTTCAGCCACCTCAAGTCCATCCTACCCACCAGCAGCTATCTCCACTACCAGCACTTCGACAACCAGCACCGCCCGAACTTCCACCGATTATACCTCCACCACAAGCATCCCATGCACCTGTCCAACAGCCGCCACCAACACCAGCCCCAACAATAAAGGCACCCGCTCCCGCACCTACAAGACCCCCACCAATTCCACAAGCGCCAATGCCACCACCAGCCCCAGCACCAGCACCAAGTTTTGGATCTCTCACCTGCTTTGCCCTTCAGGTTTTCAACTACTCTAGGGATGTAGTTTGATGCTGAGTTAATATTTCATGTACCGTAGATATGAAGACAGAAATTAGCAATACATATTCTATATTCGTTACAAACAGTAATGAGGATAAAACATCTTACAACAGAAGTTTCCAATGGGACTATCTAGAGAAGGAATAAGCATAAGAATTTTCTGGGATACAAACTAGCTCAAAATCAAGAAAACAAACAGAGACAAGCGAGATAGCAGGGGAGTAACCTCTTTGCATTTTTTTTGCCATATATCATATTCACCACATTCTTGAGAAATCACTTTGAAAGAATCTTTGAAACCATATTGACATATGGAATTAAATGAATCAATACGTCGAACACTTGGTGTGCACATTCTATGAACTTGCAGAAGTTACCTATCTGGCATCGACAGTGTGAATCCGCCATGAAATTTCTCTCATGTTGGTAGAATTATCAAAATACTTGCCCACATTAAAAGAAGTGAGGTTGATTCGCCCAAAGGGTGCTACAGAGGATTGCGAGGGAAGGTGGAGCTGCCATAGATTTGTGAGAAAGTCCCACTGGTCGATGGAGGTGTAGAGACTCGCCGGTATGTGCCCAGTAGGCTGCTAACCCGGAGACGACGGTGGCGCGGCCGTGCACTGCTCTTTTCTGTTTGTCAAGATAATGAAAATGGGAAAAAGTTGAAGAAACACCAGTCAGTTCTCTACTTCTCCTTCTTTACGTTTTGGGAGATTTTAGACGTATTAATTACGTTTTGAATTATTTAATTAGTCCAAAGTGTATTATTCAATTTTGTTTCTTATGGGCCGTACGGGGCCTAATTATCCCATCAAGATTTATACCAGCGGGAAATAAGGCCCACCAGAAACTTACAAGCCCAATTTGAGAAAGCAGAAGCTTAATTGAAGCAGACCAATTCTTCTAACAAGCCCAATAGAAAAGCCCAATTCTTCAAACGAATTAACTTGATAATACCACAGCATCCAATTGATCCACAACAATCTGCCGACACAAAAGAATTCTGCAGAAACTTCCTTGTGTAATGTATCATTTTAGGGACCAGCTGGGCACTCCCCACAAAGCAAACATTATCCGTAACTAAATCGTGCTCGAATGTCATCAAACATTTTCCATAGCTCTTTTTTTCTAGTTACATCACTAATCACATTATCAACTTTATTGATTTTGATCTTTTAGAATTGGATTTCAAGTTGATGCACAAGTTGACTGGAAAATTTTATTCTTAGCATTTCAAATGTTCTAAACTTATTGTCAAGTTCTGTGTCTAATTTAGAGATTATGCTGTCAATGATTGCAATGGAACTAATCAGAGTAACCCTCTCTTTAAACTAACAATCCATTTCAATAGCATAAATCAATGCCATCTTTTATCCTTATAGACGTGTACAAAAAACAAGAGAGTAACAATTTAAAGATAGCCTGCAACTAGGTAAACCTCCATTAAGAAATAAGAAACGGTTGCATAATATATGAAACAAATATTGAAAAAGAATTGAAATAATAAAACTATTTTTTCACTGGGCTCAATAGAGCCTGCCAATGCCTTGTTGCAATGATGTTTAAAAAAGGATGAAAGAATATAGGAAAATTCTACTTGTACTTGATAACCTCGGTTGACAATCTCTCACATGTTGGTGTGGGGAGGGGGGAGGGGGGGGGGGGGGGGGTTGGGGGCATATTTAAAAAATTCAAAAAAAAGAAAGTGAACCCCCCATGTGAGTGGTTGTCAATCGAGGTTGTCAATCTCGATTGTACACGTAGCATGACTCAAGAATATAATAAGAAAAAGGCTGAAAGAAAGATTTTCGTGGATGCAAGAGAAAAGAAGGTTTTCAAATGAAAGAAGAGGAAAGTGATGGTACATAAATAATTTTCCTCCTAAATATCACTGATATAAGAAGGGTAAAGAAGACATTTGACAACCAAACAATGCAGTGCTTTTTAGAGGAATTTCTCTTGAAAATCATTTCTTTCATTCCCTGTGATGTTTATAGTTGCGTTTTTCTATCGCAAGTGTATGATATCGAATAAGTAGTATAATAGGCCTTTTAGTCTAGATAATCGTTCCCATTGGGACTATTATTTATTTTCAGTTTACCATTTCTAATTCTATTAGACGAAAAAAATTAAGAGTAGTGTGATTTTTGTCTATATATTTCTAACAATTTAAAAATGTTAATGGATGCAGACATACAATTTCATTTATTAATTTCCTTTAGTTCTTTAATCAATATTCATAATATAATGTAGTGCTCGGTCAAATATTTCTAATGTATTCAATTTACCTTTCTCGAGTTCAAATTGATTCTATTTAGTTAAGTCAATTTCATATCTCTGTGTGAATCGGGATATACTTTAGCCAAACACATTCAATTTCTAAGAATTCATGTAACACCATTAACGAGAAAATTTGTCTCGATGCTTTTATACTATTTCTCGGATTATACTACGTGTTCTAAATCTATTACTCACCTCTTGACTCGTTATAAAAATAGAAGATCAATGAATAATTGGCCAAAAATTCAAGCATTAATAAAATCAACACATGAAATTTATAGAACTAGAATTTTGAAAATTGAATTAAAGGGTCTCAAAAAGTACATTGTTCGCTCTAATATAAAATATTTAGTTACTCATAATATAAGAAGAAAAACAACTAATAATATTGGAGTACATCACCACGATTTGAAGTGAGATGTAGAGAAGTGGATGGATCTTGCACCAAGTTCCTCTTCTTGCCCTCAAATCTTTATTTCAAACCCTAGCTTTTGATTTCTTGTTTTTCTTCCTTCATTTCTTTCTCTAATTTCTTCTTGTTCTTCAATAATCTCTCAAATTCTCAAATTGTGTAACCCCCTTAATTTCTCTCTTGATTTCTGGTTGCGTAGGTGGCGCTTGGGCACTGAAGGTTATTTTCTGCTTCTTCTTGGCTGGTTGCGATGCCTGGGCACCTGGCCCCTCTGTTTGAGTAGTGAAATTCCCCTTTTGCCCTCTTTCTCCTCATTTATTTTCGATTCATGCCAACATCACTTATTTCTTCAACTTTTGCATCATGTCACCACCTCACCTAACCTATAAAATGGCACTAAAACATACATCAAATTATCAAATTAAAATGGTATGAAGTGCATGAGTTAAACACACTCATCAAATACCCACAAATACCCACAAATTTAATAGTTTGCTAGTCCTCAAGCAAACATAAAGAAAAAGAAAAAGAAAAGAACTCAAGGAAACACACAAACAAAACTAAACATATCGATTCACATAAAACAAATTTAGTCGAATAGCTTACCTTCTGGATCAAGATTGAAAACATTATATCAAATTTATGAAGCGCTTCAAATTCATAATGCAAAAGCCAAACTTTCACTTATCCAGTGCAAAAAAAGCGTGTGTGATGAATCAAGTGTAATGTTGTACATTCACCAATTGGTTCAATTCCCGACGCTTAGTGGTCAAATATATCATTTCTGCACTCGTGAGATTCATACTTGTTTACTTGTTCTCTTCCCTAGGTGTATTTCTAAGGTTGATTTTCAATCACTAATTCCCTACACCACTCCATTTTGTTTGAGTCTAACAAGCAACGTTAACAATTTATGCATATGATAATTTTCCCAAACTTTTGAGTGTTTCGACAGTCAAACTTATACTAAGCAATTTAAACTCACTAGTTTTTTAAGCCTCCAACAATTCGATCTTACTTCCACAAGTGCATAATTTTTCTTATTTTGATATTTTTTCAGATCAAGGACAACCTCATCATTTTTTTCTCTTTTTGATCCCTGTGATGTACTTTTAGTTGGTAACTCCCTGATTTTTAAATTCCAAAGGGTACCGGGTTTCAAGATACCCCTACAGACTTATTGACTCGAGTAAAAAATGCCCTTTTTATATTATTTTTCAAGGCAAAAATAAATGGGAATTAGATATAAAGGCACTCCCCACAATTATTTTTCAACATGCATGGAATCACCACAAACCTAAATCATCTCTTTCACTAACTCGAGCACCTCAACATTATAAAGCATGTTTGGCTAGGTTTAAAATTCAATTAAAATTGAAAATATAGCCGTTATTGGGTCCCACTTGTCTAATAAAAGTCAACAATAGCGGCTAATTTTTCAATTTTAATCCGATTTTAATCTGTACGGAACACGTCCATAATATAAAAGGTTCAAGGAAGTTATGAATAAGGGTTATGCTACAAGTACACAACCCTTTACCTAATATGTGCTATAATTGACAAATGGCGGCCCCCTATTGGGGGCCTCCTGGGAGACCAGCGAATTGTGTTTAGCGTTGTTCAAGAGTGAGTTGATTCATGTTTACTGTAGGTTGAAATAGAGAAAATTCCATAACATATTATTCATAGGATTATTCTTATTGTAATATATTACCTAATGTATGCCATAATTGACAAATGGCGGCCTCCTATTGGGGGCCTCCTGGCAAGGGAATTGCTTATGCAAATTGACAAATGGCGGCCTCCTATTGAGACTCCATGATATTATTTATGCAAATTCACAACAAAATCCAACAGCAAGGGAATTACAAAATTATCACACCCCCCAACTTGCTTATTGCTAGTCCCTGGCAATCTAGGGATATATTATCATCTCAACAATCGAGATTCTCCATGATATTTACTTATACAAATTCACAACAAAATCCAATAGAATCCTTTCCCAACTAAATTTTGCATTGTCCTCAATGCATAAACATGAAAGACAATTGAAGGGAATGACAAATATCACATAATAGTGCAGTGAATCAACATAAACTTAAAGTATAAGAGCCAAAAACACTCAATGGAATGGTAAAGCAAAGTAAATGACAAAATTAACTAGAATAAAAATGCAAAAGTAAAAGGTAGAAGAAAAATAACGAACTCCTATTGGGGTTGCCTCCCAAACAACGCTTTTGTTTATTGTCTTTGGCTCGACCCAATGTTTTCTCCCTATCCTGCATCCTGTAAATGTGGTTTCAATCTTCTTTGCAATGCACTAAGCTCCATGGACATAAGCACTGGTGATATTCCTCCGCCTCCATCAAATACATGCGTGGGATAACCAGAGGAGAGCTCAGAATCAGTAGTAGGGACCTGCAAGACAAAAGGTAAAGTTCTCTCATTAGAAACTGGCAATGTAAAATAAGAACTATTACCTGTCTCTTGATCATCTATCTCAAGATATTTATTGATGATGAAGTCTACTCCATCCGGTTCTAGAATTTCCTATGCCGATCTAAGGAACATACTATCAGCAACCTCTTGAGTGAGTGCATCAATCATGTGTGTTTGATGACACTCGTCATCTTCTTCTAGCTGCTTAGTAACATGAAAAATGTTGACTTCTAAAGTCATATTCTCAAATGAAAGTTTCATAAGACCATTCCTACAATTAATCAGAGCATTAGCAGTAGCAAAAAAAGGTCTACCAAGAATGATAGGAATTTTAGAGTCAACATTTACGTCATCTTTTACATCCAACACCAAAAAATCCACGGGATAGTAAAATTTATCAATTTGAATCAAGACATCCTCAACTACTCCCCTAGTTCTACTAGTGGACATATCAGCTAATTGTAAAGCCACAGATGTAGACTTCATCTCACCCAAACCTAATGACAGGTAAATAGCATAGGGCATGAGGTTGACACTAGCCCCTAAATCTGGAAGAACTTGTCCAAACTCATGACTCCCAATGATACAAGACACAGTAAGACAACCAGGGTCCTTATACTTAGGTGGGACTCTTTGTTCAATTACTGCACTCACTTGCTCAGTTAAGAAAGCGGTTTTCTTGACATTGTGTTTCCTTTTGATAGTTCATAAATCCTTAAGGACTTTAGCATACGTAGAAATCTGTGAAATTACATGCAAAAAGGGTAAATTGATTTTTACCTGCTTTAGATGCTCTAAGACTTCACTATCTTGATCAGTAGATTTTGAGGTGGACTTAAGAGCTAGTGAGAAATGTGCTCTCACTGGATTTGTCATCACTTCCTCTCTAGAGCTATACTCTTCAAGCTCATTAGACTCTTTTTCAGTTTCCACAGGTCTAGGGGTTTGTTCTATGACTTTCCCTGGCCTAGTGGTTATGACATTTACCTCCCTAAGATTGTTTACATTAGATCCCGAGATTTGTGCCATGTATTTCACAATAGGATTAGGTTGAGGTTTAGCTGGAAACTTCCCACGTTCCTCTACAGCTAAGGCACTAGTTAGTTTGCAGATATGATTCTTGATTTCCTTATGATTCTCAACAATTTGGGTAATCATAGTCTTAAATTTTTTATTTGTTTTCCCATGTGCCTCCATGAAAGCATGTAAGGTATCTTCTAATGAATCTCTAGATGATGTGGGTTGGTATGAAGGTGCATTGTAAGCTCTATTCGTTTGGATGGGTTACTGGTTTTCAGATTTCCAGCTAAAATTGGGATGATTTTGCCACCCTGGGTTGTAGCTTTTAGAGAAAGGAGCATAGGGTTTGTTATACGTGCCTAAGGTATTGCAATATTCTTCATAAACCCCCCTCATCTCAGCGAGAGTAGAACATTCTTGCACTGGATGACCAATTCCACCACACACATCACAAGGTCCAGAAGACTCAACACGAGTGACAGTAGATGTAAGCTTTGAAGTCTTAGTGCGTAGGTTTTCAATTTCTCTAGTCAGGGCTTCTACTTTAACTCTAAGATTGTCTTCTTCCCTAAGATGATAAACGCCTGTACTAGAAGGATTTTCTTCGGCTCGTGACCTATTGGCGCTATCAGTGGCACTAGGGCCAGTCCAAGTGTGAGCTTTTTCTGCTAGTTCATCTAAATATTCTATAGCCTCATCAGGATCTTTCTATAAAAATTCACCATTATACATCATCTCTATAAATTGACGTTCCCTAGATGTTAACCCTTCATAAAAATAGCTCACGATACGCCAACTCTCATAACCATGATGAGAGTAAAGAGTTTGGAGTTCTTTATACATTTCCCACGCTTGATATAAAGTTTCATTTTTCTTTTGGATAAAAGAAGAATTTGCTTTTTCAATGCAATAGTTTTGTGGAGGGGAAAGTATTTGCTAAAGAATATTTAGGTCATCTCAGCCTAAGTTTCAGTCGAACGTGGTCTCAATGAATACACCAACTTTTAGACCTTTCTTTAAGAGAAAATGGGAAGAATTTAAGCCAAATTGCATCCATTGTACCATGTTGATTGTGGAAGGTTGCTACAACCTCTTCGAACTCCCTAACATGCACATATAGGTTTTCATTCTCAAGTCAATGAAAGTTAG
This sequence comes from Fraxinus americana, assembly GCA_035079005.1. Taxonomy (NCBI): domain Eukaryota; kingdom Viridiplantae; phylum Streptophyta; class Magnoliopsida; order Lamiales; family Oleaceae; genus Fraxinus; species Fraxinus americana. Next base: position 15,587,974 of record CM068711.1, read on the forward strand.
GAAGAAGTTGAATCATTCCAGGTTTAAAATCTACACTGGCATGTTGGATGGAAATATAATACATGAAGGTGTAGATGTATGCGTGGAGTGCAGATAATCATGCAAATTTCTATACGGTACATCGTTCTCATTGTTAGACATTGTGTTATGTGATGAAGTGTCAGTTTTAACATATATAGAATCAAAACCAAGGTTAAAAAGATGTTCAAACTCTGTGTCGGGTCTGTCCGCAGATCGTCCTCGTTCTTCTCGATACCTACTCATAGAAAACGTAAAAGAAAATAAAGTGAAAATAGGAAAAATATAATAAAGAAAATTAAACTAACTAAAAACAAAGTAAAAGAAACGATGTCACCCTTTTGTAGTCGATCATTGCGTATTTTATACCGTCTCCCTGGTAAATGCGCCAAAATTTGATTACGCCCAAAGAATAACGCGGTAGTTGTAGCACAGATTTGGGGTGTCGTATCCACAGGGAGATGGAAGAATATTTGAAGGATAAAAAATGGATGGATTGTTCTCTTCAGAGTGTAGTTGAATTCAATATTAGAAAAATGAAGTTAAAAATCAATAATTTAAAACAGTGAAGTATCGGAATTCTCTCAGTTGGATTGGATCATTCACATCAATTGTTCAGTTTTATAACTCAATTAGAGGCTTTCATCTCAGTACTCTAATCGAAAGATTTATCGTGAAAACCAATTTCTTTTACAAATGTAATCCTAAAATTTAGATTTATGACATGTTTACACAATTTTACTGAAATTAGATTCATAAATTGACCATATACTTCAAGCATAAAGCAGTAAATGAATCACACCAATAAAATAGTTGAGATTTCAATTCAACAATTAATTCAATTCATCGATAGAAAAAACATGACTGAATTTATGATTAATTTAATAAAATTTAAATCAAACTCAACCTATATTCATGAAATTGAAATTCAACAAATATTTCGATTGAAAAATGGAAAAAGCATGACTGAATCCATAAAAAATCTAATAAGAATTAAACCAATTTCAATGTAAATTTATAAGAATAAAAACCAAAGTTCTAGCATTGTTTGACAATGAAAAGATCAAAATAACTGAATAAAAGATATGAAATCAACAATTTCAACTGAGTTCCTTCGTAGTTTCACCAAGATCTTTAGTTCCTCATGTGCTTCTTGAGCCAAATCAATGAATGAATGGTGTAGAATGAAGAATGATGAGGAATGAGGAGTTCTAGAATGTTTTTTGGGGGGTTTTTTCTAGGCTTCTCGCGGCCCAAACATAAAAAAACCTAAATTTGCATAGCGCGGCGCCAAGGCGCTGAAAATCTGCTCTTTTTCAATTTGTACAGCGCCTGGGCGCTGCAGGGGTCTCGCTTGGGCGCTGCGGTGTTGTATCCTTTTCAATATTTTCATCATAAATTTCTCTTCCGATATCCGATTGAGACGATTCAGGATGCGTTGGAAAGATAACTCAAAGGGCTACAACTTTTCTTCAGATACCATCTTCAAATTCGATCGCTTTTCATGTCAACAACTGGTCTCAATATAAGGCTGAAAACCGGTGCAAAACTTTTCAGCTTGAAAGTTGATATGTGATAATATCTTTGCTATATTTCACTCATTTGACTCCTTTCTTCATCCAATTGACCTCTAAAACTCTCGAATCTTCATCACAAGATTAGAAATAAGTTTAGATTATTTGCACATTGGTCCCTGAACTTTTGTTTTCCTCCATTTTGGTCATATTTCACGACATTCATCACTTTAACCTGCAAAACATGAATTACATAGAATTAAGCTATATTCCAACATTTTAATCAATACTTGATCATGTTTTGATAGTCAAATAAGTATGTAAAAGCACGCTTATCAAATGCTATATAATCATGTGACATCACATTTAAGTGAATATATCATTTAATATCATACAGTTGTCACATAGACTGGTGTATGACACCAATAGTGATGAAAAGCATGACTCGTTGAAAAGTTTTGAACCCCATAAATTGTATGGTAAAAATTAATTATTGATTTGTCTTAAATTTTAATCTAATTTTTAATTGAACCAAACATGAACTTAATATGCTTATTGAAGTTTGCTGGCCACGATAGGGGTTCACTGTGTGGCTTTCCGCGAGACCTTATAAATTAAGACTTTGTTTGGTTTAGATAAAAATCAGATTTTACCAAATTTTGATAAAAGATAATAAAATATGTTATTAAAATGTTTTGGGTCTCATAAAATATGCGATTAAAAATAATTGTTAATTTTGACTCAAAATTTAATCTAAGTTTTTACTTGAACCAAACATGGACTACATATGGAAAAACAACTTTGAATGGTTCTCGAACTTTACACCCTGGATGGATAATGACTCACAACTTTAAAATGGATCTGATTGGTCTTCAATGGTTACTATTATGAAAATGGAAAAGCTGTTTGTACATGGTATTTGTACACACTAGGTTATAAATGAATATGTGACAGCATTTTAACAGTTGTATTAATTGTCTTTTCAAGTGTAAATTCTATAAACGAAGTGGTAAACGAGGGTGTACATATAGCAAAACACTTGTGAAAACATCATCCCAAATTTCAATTTCACTGTAATTATGACTCTTTTTCACAATGTATGTATGTACAATATCATATACTTGTAAAGTTTGCGATTTGAGGCCAATTTATACAAGATTATAGTAAGGATATTCCATTTCCTAAACTCACGTCATGATTTTACTAAACCTATTGCATAAATATTTTCCTTCTTTGGCAACAGGAAAATAGTAGTCGATGTGAAGCCTCTAGGAATAGGAGAACTATATTTGGAGTAGCAGACTCCACTCTTGAATGGATCATGAAAAACTGTCCTAGCTAGTCGATTAGGGAAAGAATCCAAAAAGTTTTACTACTAGATCCTTTTGCCTTTGATGATTCTTCACAATCTCATGAATGAATAAAATGGATATTCATTCAGTTGTTACTCTTAGAACTAGACTTGAGTCACATTTTTGTTTTATTAATTTCTCTTAAAATTCTCATTAGTCTTGATATAACTGAAACAAAGTAATAGTTAGGGCGCAGGAAGGGAGAAGGTCTGGGCTCCGGTCTTGGCTCCTTGACCTGCCCCTAATCCCAATTATTTTAGTAAAAAACATACCAAATCAGTATAATTTTTTTTGTCTCCTCGACTGGAGCCATCGGTAGTAGTAGTAGTAAAGCTGCAAAAATTGAAAAGGCTATATCTTAAGTCACGTATGCAAATTACACAAAAAAAAAATGCTTGTTGTATATCATCATTTACACAATCTTTTACAGATTGATGATGTGTCAAAACGAACGTGGGGATTTTTTTTTTTTTTACTTGGTTGATGAGATTTGAATTAATCAAATTTCGTCACATCATCTGCTGATAAATAAATATATAAGTTGAGATGTACGTATAACAAAACCTAATTGCAAATGAAGTTCACTCTCAAACAATAAAAAATATAACCTATTAACAAGAATATATAAAGTCCACAAATTATTAGCAGTAGCCAAAGGCGGCCCTGACTATGTAGGCGAGATAGGCAAAAAACTAAGGCCCCACCTTGAGGAGGGCTCCCATAAAAATAATTATTATATGTATTATATTTATAAATAATAAAGAAAATTTTCCAAAAAACAGTTTTATATTCTTCAAAGCGTATAAAGTATTTTCAATCTCCATCGGTAAAATAATACGGCAATAGACAAACTTCCCCTCTCTCTAAAACACTCTTGTCTTCCAGGCAAAAAGAAGGTTCAATCCGCTTCCGGCGAGTGGCAAGTGTCGCTCGTCCGGCCAACTTTATCAGTTTCTTTTCTTCTTGTTATTTTTCTCCTTGTTATTTTTCTTCTCTTTTCCCTGTCCTTCCTTTGCAAGCAAAGGTAAGGTTTTCCTCTAGGTTTTCTTGAAAACCTAGCTTTTTCTCTTTGACTTCATGTCAGTAGAGGTACTGTTTTGGTGAAGGATTTGCCCGATTTGTTCGACGTTTGGTATCCAGTTTGACATTGGTTCGAGTTTGGGATACGTGCTTTATGTTGATACAGAGTTTGTGGCATATGGTTGGGATTGGGGGTTTTCAGCCAGTGGGGTTGTTTTGGAGCTACAAGATGGAGAGCATGGCTTCGTAAAAGGGGATAGATATCGGATGTAATTTCGGCGGGTCTTGTCCAAACCAAGGAAGTCCGATCGGGTTTTTCTCGCCAGCAATCATCCGGCCACTTTCATCGCATGGCTGAGCTTATGGAAGATCTGTTCCCTGTGTTGTTTGCGCAGAACAGGAAGGATGTTGGAGGGGGCTGTTTTATTGCCGGTTTAGAGGTTGTAGCTTTGGTTGATGTTGGAATTGAGCATGTGTGGCTTTTCCACTCTTTGTCTGTTATTTTTGTGCCTAGGATGACTATTGTGGTAGATTATGCTTTTGCATAGGAATCACTTAAATTCTGCAAGGAGAGAATTGTGTTGGAGGAATTTCCTCCTTGTATCCGTAGCTTCCCACTTTGATGATGAATGAATTACATTTAAAAAAAAAAGAAAAAGTGTATGAAGTATTTTAATACATTGACTTTTATTTTGTTTTTTTTTCTCGTTTTTAAGATGACTCTTCGTTTTCTCTGTGTCATTTCTTTTTTTCTTTTTTAATTTGACCTTTGAATCTTTATTTAATTATCTCTACTTGTATATTCATCCTTAATTCCTCATCCCCCAACCCTTTATAAATTCTGTTATGAAACGGATCGCATGATAATAACGATAATGAAATAAAGAAGAAGAAAACAAGAATTTACGTGGAAACCCAATTCGGGAAAAAATCACGGGCAGATGAGTACAATCCACTATAATCAATAGTTTTGTGTTTACAATATCAAGATTTCAATAATCTCAATTGAAATCTAAGCTCTCAATATCTCAATATGTTGTTGAAGATGTAAATAATAATATATGAATGTTGTATTATGAAGATACAATGTGGTTATATATAAAACCTCTTATTTGAGTCCAAGATGGAGAATGAATCCAAAATATGCCTTTAGCCATCCAAGAGTCCTCATTCAGACCAAACTTTTATTATTATTGAAATTTGATTTTCAATCATATTAGAACTCTACAAACCCAGATACCTTAAACTTCCTCCAATCAACCAAACACCAAATCTCTTGGAATTTGGATTACACCACAACAAATCTCCACCTTGAGCTAAATTTCGTCACAAAGAATTAAAATATATCTTCAAAACACCATTTCTCCTATTCCAAACATGCCCTAATGGACTAAATCAATGACAAATACCAACTAAGTTCAAGCAATGCTCAAACTTAAAAATGGGAAGTTGTTTTGTCATCATATCAGCAGGATTAGCTTTCTCACTACAATATTACCACGAGCAATTACATTACGCATAAAATGATACCTCACATCAATATGCTTAATCCTCTCGTGAAACATCTGATCCTTAGTCAAGAAAATTACACTCTGACTATCACAGAATACTGTAGATATCTGCAAGTCTTCACTGATTTCACCAATCAATCCTCTCAGCCACATAGCCTCTTTACATGCCTCTGTAATGGTTATGTATTCTGCTTCTGTTGTAGATAAAGCCACTGTATTTTATAAAATAGCTTTCCAGTCGATAGCACAACATCTAAGAGTAAACACATACATGTAAGCGATCTCCTCTTATCAAGATCCCCTGCATAATCTGAATCCACATAACCGATGACTCCATCTGAATTTCTACCAAAATGCAAACAAGCATTTGAAGAGCCCCTCAAGTATATGAAGATCCACTGCACTGCTTTCCAATGTTCCTTGCTAGGATTAGCCATGTATCTGCTAATTGCACTAACTGCATGTGCCAAATCAGGTCTTGTACAAAATATAGTATACATGAGCAAGCCAATTGCACTTGAGTAAGAAACTTGAGACATAAAATCAATGTCTTCATCTGACTGTGGACACAAGTTAGATGATAGTTTGTAGTGGGCAGCCAGAGAGTACGACGGCTTTAACTTTCAACATAATGAATATTTCAAGCACCTTTTCAATGTACCTTTTCTGACTCAAATACAATATGCCAGCCTTTCTATCCCTCAAGATCTCCATTCCAAGAATCTTCTTTGTTGCACCCAAATCCTTCATGTCAAACTCCTTGCTGAGTTGTAATTTTACCTTTCTGTCTTCTGCTTTATCCTTCGCTTCTATGAGCATATTATCAACATATAATAGCAAATATGTAATTGATCCACCACTTTCTTTTTTGAAGTACACACAACTATTATAATTACATCTATCAAAGCCATGCGTAGTCATGAATGTATCAAACCTCTTATGCCACTACCTTGGTGACTGCTTCAATCCATATAATGATTTTTTCAATAAGCACACATAGTCTTCCTTCTCTGAAGCTATGAACCCTTCTAGTTGTTGCATGTAGATGCTCTACTCAAGTTCTCCATGTAAGAATGTTGTCTTAACATCCATCTACTCAAGCTCCAAGTTATTCCTAGCCACCACTCTAAGTAAAGCCCGAATAGAGCTGTGCTTCATAACAAGTGAGAACACATCTGTAAAATCAACACCCAGAATCTGACTGTAGCCTTCTTCAATCCTCGGCGTGCCTTCCTTTCTTTTGAACACCCATTTACAACGAACTAACTTTTTACCTTTAGGTAATTTCACCAAGTCCCAAGTGTTATTTTTGTTCAATGACTCCATCTCCTCCTGCATAGCAATCATCCATTTGCTAGAATAACTGCAACTGACTGCCTTTGAACATGTAGCAGACTCCTCAATGGAATCAATGTCTTCAGCAACATTTAATGCATAAGCTACCAAATCTGCTTCCCCATACTTCTGTGGAGGTCTAATCTGTATGTGAAGTCTATCCTTAGTAATAGAATACCGTGGTGTTGGTGATGTAGGCAAAATATACAGGATATTACTGTATGTCAATCTTGAACTAGACTCATTTGTAGTAGGCTGTTCTACAACCTCTGATTGTTTCTCTGAACCAATTTCCAACTCCACCTGAGTTGAATGATTATGCTACTCAGCTTTATCAGAATCCCCAAGAGGTGAACCATGAACCATAGCAAGTTCATCAAATACTACATTTCTACTAACAATCACCTTTTTAGTTTTGGGACACCATAACTTATATCCCTACACACCAGATTTATACCCAAAAAAATGTACTTTCTAGACCTAGGCTCCAACTTTCCATTATCTACATGAGCATAAGCTGGACACCCAAAAATTTTCAAATCAGAATAGCAAGAAGGTTTACCAGACCATACCTCTTCTAGTATCTTTTTATCAATGGCAATCGAGGGTGAACGATTAACCAGAAAAAAAGCTGTAGTACCAGCTTCAGCCCAAAAAGACTTAGGCAACCCAAAATTTGAAAGTATACAACGAATCTTTTCCATCAAGGTCCTGTTCATCCGTTCCGCCACACAATTTTGTTGAGGAGTTCCAGGCACTATCAAGTGTCTCAAGATGCCTTCAGCCTTGCAGAAGCTATTGAATTCATCTGAGCAAAAATCTAACCCATTATCAGTGAGTAGACATTTCACTTGCTTTTCGGTCTGCTTCTCTACCAATGTTTTCCACTCCTTGAAGGTCTCAAACACATCACTCTTCTGCTTCAAGAAGAATACCCAAACTTTCCTGGAGAAGTCATCAATTAATGTCAATAAGTAATAATAGCCACATTTAGATAGTACCCTAGTTGGCCCTCAAAGATTTGAATGGATATATTTAAGCGTTCCCTTCGTGTTGTGTCTTCCTTTAGTGAATCTGACTCTCTTCTATTTTTCAAAGACACAATGCTCACAAAATTCAATTTTGCTAGTCTTCTGCCTATCAAGAAGTCCCCTTTTACTTAGCTTCGTCATCCCATTCTCACTCATATGCCAGCGCCTCATATGCCAAAATTTTGTAAGTTCATCATCCATCAAAGAAGAAGTAGAAATTTCTACATCCCCAATCACTGTGGAACCGTGCAAAATGTACATCTGTATAGAGTTTTTATGTCAATTCATGACAACAAGAGCACCCTTGCTCACCTTCAAAACTCCACCTTCACCGATGTATCTATAGTCCTTTGAGTCAAGTGTACTCAAAGATATGACATTTCGCTTCAGTTCTAGGACATGTCTTACATCTGTAAGTGTTCTGACAACTCCATCGAATATCCTGATTCTGACTGTATCAACTCGAGCAATCTTACAAGGCGCGTTGTTTCCCATAATCACATCACCTCTCGAAACTTCTTCATATGTAGGAAACCAGTCCCTGTTAGGACACATATAAAAAGTACAAGCCGAGTCAAGAACCTATTCATTACTAGATTTAGTATCTCCATCAGAAATCACAAGAAGTTCTTCACTACTTTGCTCAACGTCCACAACTTTAGCCTCCGCTGTGTTGACAAGTTGCTTCCATTTCTCCGTAGTACCAACAACTTTATTTCTATTTTTCAAGGCAAAGCAATCAGCTCTAATATGCCTCTTCTTTTACAGTAATGACACGTCTTTTCAGCATGTCTAGACTTCGATATACCCTTCATATTTCTGCCAAGATTCTTATCTTGATTCCTCTTACGCACAACCAAGCCTTTAGCATGATTTCAGATCCTCCAGCAAGATGCCTCATCTTCTCCTTAGATAGTAAAGCATCATAGACCTCTTTCACGGTGAGAGTATCCCGGCTATAGAGAATAGTATCCCTAAAAGTCACATATGATGGTGGCAGTGAACACAACAAAATCAAAGCCAAATTCTCATCGTCATACTTAACCTCCAATGTCTCCAAATCAGCCATGATTTCTTTGAACATAATTAAGTGATCATCCAATGACATACCTTCAGACATCCGGTAAGAATACAAGCGATGTTTCAAGTGTAGCTTACTGGTCAAGCTCTTAGTCATGCAAAATTGCTCCAACTTCAACCACAATGCAGCTGCACTCTTCTCCTTAAGAACATCTTGAAGAATTTGATTTGAGAGATGTAGATGAATTTGAGATTGGGCTTTTCGATCCCTACGTCGCTTTTCATCCTACGTCCAGGCAGCAGACATCCTATCAAAGCCAAGCAAGGCTTCCTCCAAATCCATCAGCGCCATCACCGCTCGCATCTTCACTTGCTATAATGTGAATCTAGTGTTTCTATCCAATAACGGAATGTCATACTTAATTGTCGCCATGCAGAACAATCAACCTTGCGCTCTGATACCACTTGTTATAAAATAGATCGCAAGATAATGACGATAATGAAATAAAGAAGAAAAAAACAAGAACACAAGAATTTACGTGAAAACCCAATTCGGGAAAAAATCACAGGCAGAGAAGAACAATCCACTATAATCAATAGTTTTGTATTTACAATATCAAGATTTCAATAATCTCAATTGAAATCTAAAATCTCAATCTCTCAATATGTTGTTGAAGATGTAAATAATAATAGATGAATGTTGTATTATGGAGATACAGTGTGGTTATATATAAAACCTCTTATTTAAGTCCAAGATGGAGAAGGAATCCAAAATATGCCTTTAGCCGTCCAAGAGTTCTCCTTCAAGCCAAACTCCTAATTATTATTGAAATTTGATCTTCAATCATATTAGAACTCTACAAACCCAGATACTTAAGACTTCCTCCAATCAACCAATACCAAATCTCATGGAATTTGGATCACACCACTACAAATTCTCTAACTTATGCTTACAATCTTTGGCATATAGAGAAAAAATGAAGAGTCTATTCAAACTCAAGTGTTATGGACAAGATTCTTAATCTAGTTTTGAAGGATCAAATCCGACATATAAAAGAAGAGGAAATTCATTATCATTATCTTAGTCACAAAATTTGGATTGTGGATTGCTTTAATAATTTTATTTAATAAAATTCTTATTTTTTGTAATTGTATATATATCTATAAATATTTATAGAACCCCATATTTAAAGTTGGCCAAAGGTCCTCAAAATCTCAAGACCGGCTCTGACAGCAGCATCACGACACCAAGTAAGGTCTTCGAACCAATTCCAATTTGGAAGTCCAAGTAACCTGGGAAAGCAAAGGAGTTGACTGATTTGCTACCAGGGCTATATGAGTTCAATGGTAGAATTATTATTTTTTTTTTACAGACAACACATGACAACATTTAATTCGAAGTTATAAAAAAAAAAAATCATACAGGTGCTGCCAGTACAGCACCTGTAGACTATCATTAGATGTGGATTTTTAAAGATATCTTGACACTTCATCATTTCAGATCCAGTACTAAAAGCATCCCACCACAAAAATTGATCGGTCTCTTCGAATCTGTGCATTTCTTCTGATTGTGTGTCGAACCAACATGCATTTTCCAAGTAAAAGTATCTTCACGAAACTCTTTATTTTTAAAAATATTCTTTTTTTCAAAATATAGAGAATCTTTAAATTTAAAGACTATAATATTTTATATACTCCAACAAATTCTTTATTTTTTCTCTTTATTTTTCTTTTTTTCAATATTCATTTATTTTTCCTTATTTTTTTATTAATATATATTTTTAAATGCAAATGGCTAAAATATTATATATAATAATTTAAATAACAAAGTATTGAAACTTGCTTGTTATTAAATGCAATCTTTATAAAATGCAAATAGAGAGACCCTCTATTTCATAAAAGTTAAAATAAAGAGTTTTTTAGAGTATAATTTTAAAGTTTAACTCTTTTAAAGAATATTTCACTTTTAAAGAGAATTTGCACTCTGATATAGGAAAGCTGTTTTTTGAAATATGGATGGCTCCTTCGGAATAGCAATAATATAGTCCTTAGAAAGTTGATCGTTGGACTTAATGGTTGTTCGTGTGAAACCAGCAAGAGTACGAGATTGTTGACATGTAATAGAATTGATGAGTTGAGAGTATCGTCCCACTGTGAATAAATTCAATTCAAGTTTACTAGTTTAATATGGAATTCGAATTATGTAAATAAAAGAGATTTTGATTTTCTAATTATTCTAAATTAATCTAAAAAAGCTATAAAATTAGGGGTTTTTTTAATATCAAATTATGGATGATTGTATTGAATTTCGAATCCGCCTATTACATCTGTTTCAATTCTTGATTTGTAATCTCGTTTCGTTCATGCATTCATGATAATCGATAAAGTTATGGTATATAGTTTTATTTTTCAAGACAAATTACATATATCCTAACCACGACTCGAATATATTCCTAACTGAATTCAATGATTCGAATGCATTAAAATTTAGATTATCTGTATAATTGCACCTGTGATAAATATTATTCCTAACATCTATTGTACATATGTTAATTTTGCCGCGTTCTAAACTTATTGTGACTCTTCCAACACTACAACAAGTAACTAATCATCTAATTGGTGGCTAGTTAATTAAATAATATAGCAGGTATGCAACATTAATTAAGGAATCCAAAAAAATACTAAACTAATAGTCTTGAATTAGAAATAAATAACAAATATGGTTCATCTTCATCTAACACAAAAAAAAAAAGATTTAGCCTAACATATTAATATGTAAATTACAAGAAAAATTTCACCCATATCATGAAATAATTCAATAAATGTTGATCTTCAAGTTCAAGATTGAATTTTTCAAAATTTTGATGTAATTAACATTCAATTTCTTGCTAGGGATTGATCTCCTCTATCAAAATATAGCAATTGACCTCTTTTTCTTGATGAATTTGATGATATTATTGTGTATGAAAAGCCAAGAGATATCTTTTTTTTTTAATGTGTAACTCTCGTTCCGTATTTATAAGAGTCAGAAAATAGGTCAAAATCGCATTGAACTTGGATTTCAAAAGAGTTTGAATCACGAAAGGAAACTGTTGATTCATTTGCGAAAAATAGCCCCCCACGCACGTGCACAAGCATGCCCACTGCACACATTGAACCATATGGCTCTTAGGTCATGAAATTCGTGTCTCGTCCGAGCGTTGATTTGCGTTGCTTTGTCACTGAGAAACTTTTGGTATTTTGGTCATACCATTCTCTTCTGATACTGGAAAAATAACTCAAAGGACTACAATTCTTCTAAAATTACAAATTTTCTAATTTGAACGGCTTCTATTCGAAAAATGGGTCTCGAATTGAGGCTAAAAATTCGGAACATAACTTCTTCGGTTGGAAATTAATTTGTGAAAATACTTTAAGTATATTTCACTCTTTTGACCTCCAATTGATCCTATATGATCTTTAATCATTGTTTTGTGGTTCGAATAAAATTTTGAAGGTTTACACTTTGATCCCCAAACTTCGAATTTCTTTTGTTTTTGCCCATATTTTCGTTCATTTCTTCCAAATCTACCATTTGTATTCAATGTTCAATCTAAAAAACATGATTAATACATAATTAAGCTATAAGTCATCCAAATCACTAGCAAATATTCTAATTTAATGGCATAGATAAGTGTACAAAATACACTTATCAAACACTCCCAAACATGAACATTTGTTTGTTCTGAAACAAAATTATAACACAACTTAAACAAAAATTTTAAACAAACATAGTTAGATAATTTGCCTTTGGTCTTAGGATTAGAATATATGTATTAAAACTATGAACTACTACAAAATCAGAATGCTAAAATTAATTTCTACTTATTCAATGGAAAACCGACGTGTATGTGTAAAAATTCATGTCAAGCATCATAAGTTCATAAAGTGATTCATATCCCGACCCTCAATATTCAAGTTTATCATTTCCCTTCTCGTGAGATTCACACTCCAAACTTTTTTATTTAACTCTCCCAAAGTTTGTCCTAAGGTTGAATTTTTATATAACACTGGATCCTTACCCTCTCTAATTTGGTTAGATTTTACTAATTGTAGCTCAACACATCAACAAATGGGAATTTTTCTTATTTTTGATTGCTTCAACCTCCAAGAATCAACTAAGTTAATAATCCATTGTCAAAAATTTAAATTCTCTAAAATAAGTATTTGGGGCTTAATCAAAACATGTAATAATTTTTTTTCTTTTTTTTCCCTCTTATGTATAGACTTCTCTCCATTAAGGTTTCTAAATGACCTTTGTAACGAGCTTTTGGTCGATTACTCCAAAGTCATGTGATTATAAGGTAACAGATTTTAGATACCCTTACACACCTAATCACTCGAGTTATAAAACCTACAAATAGAAGTTTCATAATGTAACAATATTTTTTTTCTTCTCTCTCTCTCTCTCTCTCTCTCTTTGTATGTGTGTTTTTATTTTTATTTTTTTGGCAATGATTAGCGCAATGCCCCTTATTAAACATTTATTCTCAAAAATCAATATTTAATTTAAGATTTCACCTAATTTTTATCTTATTGGTTTTATACAATCTACACAAAATTTAGCGCATATACAATCCACATTTATCTCAATGTTTCCTTACAACAGCTCAATTACTCCAAACTATCATAGAATTGGTTAAAGGATGTATAATTTAGTGGTTATTTTGATTTAGTGTCTTGTTCTACTAATTATTTTTTCACTTATTCAAATTTTGAATCAATTTTTTTTCATGATGTAAAACATAAATCTTGTAAGCAAAAATATCAAATTTCACATGAATAAGCATAAATCAACCCTAAATGCAGCTTTTTCACAGTTTATAATCGAATACATAGTTCCAAATATATGCATCATAGTAGACAAATTCATCTAACCCATATAAGCATACAAAATAAAAATAAAGCTGAAAATAATTTTTAATTTTTTTTTTCTTTTTTGCACTCGATCAAGCACACAAACTAATAAAAACTCAATGTTTTTGCCCTCAAATTTATAAAAGACATTGTCCTCAATGTCTAAAAATATAACAAGTAATATATAAAAATTATGGGCAAAGAAGAAAATTAAGTACTCTCATGATATATATTTGAAAGTTGTGTAAGGATTGGCATAAAAGTTTTGGCTCACTTGTTATGTTTTTTCCTTTGTTCAGTGTGTTTAAGTGTCACGTTCTTTCAAAATAGTAAAAATTAATCATAACATGGAATAATTTATAGTAAGCTCATACACACCCTAAAGGGGAATATGAGAATGAAGATACTATATACTACTAAAAGTAATAAAAATTACTAATCTTATATCTAAAAAGTAAAATAATTAAAAGGAAAGAAAATTTGGTTGTCTACCAATAAATGTTTATTTATAGTCATTCGCTTGACTTTGATGTTCTGCATCATGAAATTCTGAAAAAAGTTTTTGATGCCTCATTTAGTTTGCTTATCATGATTTTGATCCACTTTTCGTTGACTTTCCAAATCTTAACCTTGCCTCATTCAATGTGATATGACTTGCCTATTCCATTCGGTTCAAAATCAACTATGTAGACTTCTACCTCTTCTGACTTAATCACAAATTCAATTATTGGACAATCGATGAAGTCGAAAGAATGTGTTAATTTCATCATCATTAATTGTCACTTCTTCGCTTGGTTCCTTTGTAATTAATTTTTCATCATCTTTTTGCTCTTCTTCAATAATTGATATCTCTCAAGTTGAATGGTAGGTTCATAGTCTAAATTCATCGACAATGGTAATTATTTCCTTTTAACCTTTTCAAGTGGATTATATCCACACATTTTAAATTTGTCCCAGCATACAGAATCTCTTGTGCATGTTTTGCTGTCATTCAACATAACACTCGTTCAATAGGGGATGACCAAATCGCTTAAAAATGATGTCATCGTCTGGATGTATAGATACATATTCAACCTCGGGCATGTAGGATTATCAGATTTTTTAATTTCTTGTTTTCGACATCTTAAATATTGTTTAAATTGCAGAAATTTGGACATAAAAGGGTTTAATACATGTATACAAGCATTGCCCAGTATAATGCATCTTATTACCAAACTCACAATTTATGTCGTCTACAAACATATCCTCATCATCCATGTCGAGATTACATGTTGCAAAAAAAATTACTCCATTGTCATAATTAGAATCTTGCATATACAACTGAATAGTATCTGAAAGAATATCAAGTACAAAAGAGATCACAGTGGGTAGTCAAAATTAACAAAACAAAAATAAATTTAAAAAATTTAAATTCTATATAAACTAATAAACTCAAATTAAATACTTTATTCCCTGGCAACGACACTAAAAACTTGTTCATGTGAAACCTGCAAACGTATGGAATCGTTGACGAATAACAGAATTGATGAGTTGAGAGTATCGTTCCACAGAGAATAAATTTAATTCAAGTTTATTAGTTTCGTAGGGAATAAAAAGATTACGACTTTGTAAATTTAAGAAAGCTATAAAATTAGGGTTTTTTTTTATCAAACTATGGATGTTTGTATTGGATTTCGAATCCACCTATTGCATCTATTTCAATTCTTGATTTGTAATCAAGTTTTGTTCATGCCTTCCAACAATAAATAAAGTTAGGATATATAATCTTCTAATCCAAGACAAATTAAATATATCTTAACCACGACCTGAATATATTCCTAACCCGAATTCGAATGATAAGAATGCATTAAAGTTTAGATTATCTATATGATTGTACACATGATAAATGTTATTTCTAAAATCTATTACACATATATTAATTTTGTCACGTTCTAAACTTATTGTGAGTATCTCAATACCTCAAACAAGTTTTAGTGCAAGAATATATTTACCTATTTGTTTCTCTGTTTCTAGCTTGAATCCCCTGAACATTTCAAGAGTTTCATGCTTGAATTTCATCAAATATACATGATCATTTCTGAAATGGTCATTAGTAAATGTGATGAGATAAGATAAACTTTACCTGACATTAATTGATATGCATCTACATACATCACTATGTATTAGATCTAATAATTGTGCAGATCATTTTCCTTTTCAAGTAAAAGGAGATTTGGTCTCTGTGTCTTACAGACATGATTCGCATTTGTCAAATGATTCAAAATCATTTAACCCAAATATACATCTCCATGTAAGTTTGGAATTACATTCTTATTTATGTGACCAAATCCACAATACCAGATATAGGTGTTCTTTAGATTATCATTTTTATATCTTTCAATTTATATACTCATTATAGAATACTCAATGTTTAGAATATAAACGTCATTTTGTAATTTACCATAACCATTAAGATCTTATCAAGATAAAAAGGAACAACAATTGTCCTTTACATTAAAATAATTCATGTCAAAACATGAAATTTATTTAATGCTTTTGGTAATGGTGAGAACAAAATTAACATTTATCTAATTCTAATATCAAGCCTAAAGGCAATGGCAAGAAATATGCTTCTACAGGTAATACAACAACTTTTGCTCATTTTCAACATGTAAGTCAACTTCTTCCTTTTGCAGAGATCTACTTTTATTTAGTTTTTGTATATTTATTCAAATATGAGATCTATATCTAGTATCTAATACCCATGAAACTGATGAAGTAGATATAAGCCTTGCAATTTCATTTCCAATGACCCATCATTCCAAAATGATAATAGGGATCATAAGATTTGGTATCGTCCTTATTCGCTTTAACTGTCTTTGTCATCTTCGTTGCTTTCTTAAAGCATCCTTTAGACTTCCCTATCGAAGTCTATGACTAAGATTTGTCCACTACAAACACAGATGTTGGACTTAACAGTTTTAAGTATGTTCAGCAACTCAATGAGCATGCTTCGAATTTATTCATGTTAAATTCATAATTAGTTATGAATAACTCTCTGACAGAGATTGTAGAACCAAGTCTATACTTAATTCATTATTCATGACTGAACGCAATCACGACAACTTCTCAAAGTAGTCAGCATTTTTCAGCACACGAGCACCGACTGAAGATTCTTCTGCCATTATGCACAAGTATAGTTGCTAGGAAATATCATATCTTTCCACATGTGATTGTTCACCATTCAACACATTGAGATGAAAAATCATGTTTTAGCATCTATACTTTTATGTTGCTTTGTAGCTCAGGTGACATAGTCGCAAACATCGCATATATTGTAGTACCATCGTCATCACTGTGTTTATTATAGAGTCACCTCTTCCTTTGTCGAGTCATCAGCAAGTGTCTCTGGAAAGGGCTACTTAAGGACACAACCAATTTTCTCATGCTTGAGAACAATTCTCATATTGCGATGCCAATCAAGAAAATTTACTTTGGTTGTTGGCATCCAATATGCCTCTCAAATATATATGTGGTTACTCATGATTCAATAAACGTAAACGACGAAAAGTAAAAGAAATAATATATATAAAGAATGGATTAATTTAACATGGTCTTTTATTAAATTAATTTCGCTCCCACTGTTTAACTCAAATTTATGACCCTCTCACATAAATTTATAGAATCCGTACTTGATTCCCAGTGGGCTGGAATCCCATTTATTATATTAAAACCTTGAGTGTACTCAACAAGCCCTAATAAAACATTTGGGTAGATACTATTATCAATTGTATCTCCATACAACTCCCAGATCATTAAACTGACAACTCTTTGTCTTCACACATCTTATGTGTTAGCTTAACATGCCTCTAAGATTTATCTCATTGAGTGTACTCAACAAGAGATAAATATTAGTTAAGTCAAACCCATCATTCAGAAATATCTAATATTTTATAGTGTCAAACATATCCCTAATAGACCAGCCTTGAGTGTACTCAACAAGTTAAGATCGATTTAGGACTCTCGTTTTTCACTATAATGAAGGAAGGCAAATATAAATATGACTTAATATTTTAACATGCCTCAAAAATTTATCTTTTTGAGTATACTCAACAAAAGATAAATATTAGTTAAGTTAAACCCATCATTCAGAAATATCTAATATTTCATAGTGTCAAACATATCCCTAATGGACCAGCCTTAAGTGTACTCAACAAGCTAAGATTGATTTAGGACTCTCGTTTTTCACTATAATGATGGAAGACAAATAACAAATTGACTTAATATTTTTAACGAGGGATTTTGCATGCAAAAGGTCTCATCGTAATAATTATATATATTTTATTATACATCTAACATGCAAATAAACATACATATAATAGTGTGGACGATTATGGACTTATACTATCTAGTCTTCTCGAGCCATAAGGAAGCCTAGTCGGTCAGTTCCTAGGGGGTATAGTATTGATTCATACAATGCTCCATCTCTATGGTCTCCTCCTCTACTTGTATCTCCAATTAGTCCAGCTGCAACTTGTATCCTATACTAGTTGGCACGCAGGCCTAAATAATATTGGACGCAAATGCCCATAATAATATCAATAATAACGGACTCGCAGGTCCAAAATAAATCAGAGCTCGCAGGCCCCATAAAACAATAAGAATAAAACTAACCATTCAACACATTCACATGGTCGAGTCCATAATCATCCACTAATTAAACATTCATTAATTAAATGCTTTCCTATATAATATCTAATATTATATGCAAACATGTTTCAAGTTTCTAACAATTAAAGTCGTCTAAACTAATTTAGACAAATGGATCGGAACAATTAAATAATTAATTAATCAAATTAATTAATTAATTTAATTAGCGGACTTATTTAATTAAAATCAAATTTCAATTAAATATCAAATTAGAGTCCAACTCTAATTCTACAATTATAGGGCGGGACTATTTAATTAAAATCAAATTTTAATTAAATACCAAATTAGAGTCCAACTCTAATTCCAACAAAATTTTAGGGCAAGACAATTTAATTAAAATCAAATTTTAATTAAGTATCAAATTAAAGTCCAACTCTAATTATAATCAAATTAATACAGTTGAATTTAATTAAAATAAAATTTTAATTAAATAGCAAATTAGAGTCCAACTCTGATTTCAAGAAAGATTTTAGGGTGAGACAATTTAATTAAAATCAAATTTCAATTAAATGTCAAATTAGAGTCCAACTCTAATTTCAAGAATATATTATGGTGGATAATTTAATTAAAATCAAATTTTAATTAAATATTATATTAGAATCCAACTCTAATTTAATTGAATTAAAATTTTAATTTAGGATAAAACTCCTAAATAAAATAAAATTCAATTTAGGGTCAAAGTTTAATATTTAAGTTAAAATCCAATTTTAACGAAAATATAAAAAGTCGTCAATTTTAAATAAAATTTTAAACGGGTTAAAATTGAATTTTAAGATCAAACACTTTAAAATCTAATTTAAAACCCTTTTTAAATTTAAATTCAAAATCATTTTAATATTTATATTCAAAACGATTTTGAAAATTGCAATCTGACCCTTATTTCAAATTTTATACACATCCCTCATAAATTTGAGAAATAACAATCAGGCCCTTCAAAATTAAATTGCTTGACAGACTCCTTTTCAAAATTTAATTGCGAAAACGCTGCTGCGTCAAGGGCGAGCTGCTGCCGCTGCGGCGACGACCCTCGCAGCGTGCAGCGAAGCAGCAGCTCGCTTTGCCGCCTTCGCCGGTGGCGTTAGTTGCTGCCGGCGAGTTTTTCCATTTTTTTTTATTTAAACAGATTTTGAAATAAGAAAATCAAATTTTCTTAATTACTAGAAACATGAAAAATATCAACAATCAACTTTTGATTGTTATATAATACGAAACAATTTCTAACAAACACAAAGTATGCTCTGATACCACTGTTGGGAATTTACTTAACATACACAGCGAAAATAAAACAATTTTCAATTCCCAAACGAGGATCTGCAATGTGTTTAGATAGAAACTGTGATGAGAATAATACCTTTGATGAATTTCACAAACTCTTTTGCTTTTTCTTGAACTCCAATGATCACGATCTGCAATCCAAGCTGTCCAATTGTCCAGCTTCCAATGGTGATCCACACAGAGAACAAGAATGACGGCTAGGGTTTTCTTTTCTTGTGCTAGCAAGAATAATGAAAAATTTCATATTGTTTTCAAACCCTAGTAGCCTATTAATATAAGTTCAAATGGACTCGGCCCATATGTTAAACTTAACTCGGTCCAATATTTAATTAATCAAATTAATTAAATTTGGTCCATGAATTAATTAATCCAATTAATTAATTCGGGTCTATTAATAAACAACCCAATCAATTAATTATCCAACACTTGTCAATTAATTAATTGGTAAATCTCATTCTTCTGATTCTCTTTTGTGTGTGACCCATTAGGTTCTCGATCACGATACCTAACGACGTGAATTATTATTTTGATCTAATCAAAATCGATAAATTAAAATGCCCCTTTTAATTTATCACTAATTCACTTTCGTTGTCCCAGATTGACATCTAGCAATGTGTCAGGGCAATACATGTGACGGAAAATATCACGTAGTATGACAAAACCAAACTTGTTCGTTTACCGTGAAACTATAATCCTTTCGTCAATATGATCCGATCAATTATGAGATATGGATATGTATCAATCTCAATTATCGATCATATCTTTTATCTCACTGTTAAGTCAATGTACGTCGAAAACTCTTTTCCGACTTATGAGTTCACCCTGGCCAAGGATTTCATTATTAACTTAACTGGATAAAATATAGATCATAATCTCTTACTATCTAAGAGTGACGAATCCTCTACTGATCATTCACAACCTTCATATGATTCTTGACATACCCGAACAATGATGTATTAGCGACCCTTGACAAAGTAACATCCAACACCACCAAAGTATATCTGCCCTCATATAATGTACTATGATGACCTCAAGCCAAAGGACCAATTCCACTACCGAATGTTAGAGATTAACCACTAACACTTAGATAGTTATCCATGTGGAATCTCTCAGCGGGTCTCCAATGTTTTGTTCTATAACAAAACATCCACGTGTTCATTCAAGTGTCACCATACTTTAGCTTGTGAGATCAGCTACTTACTTCACAAGTAAGAATGCCACACGCGATAGTCTATCCGTAATAACGATATCCGTATCTCGTTATTACTTCGACCATGGACGATTTAAGATTCAGTCATATGTAATTTGTATCTCACAATCACAACTCCTTGTGATTAACAAATCACCAAGACTTGAATCTACGGATTCTATTATTTAATTTATTAAAATATTAATTCAATTAAATAATAGATATTGCCATATATATGCTTTGATTATATATATTCAAAATGTTTATGTCCAAAGTTGATTGGACCTAGGGTATAGCACTTACATCCTCGAATATGAGGTGTTGAGTTGCTCCCTTAATGTCTCATAACAAAATGTGATTGAGGTGATGGTAGATGGCCTCATTGTGTCAGAGAATAGGCGTTTGCATCGTATTTTGCTTAATTGGTAGCCACGTGACTTGCCATGTAGGCAAAGGCATGAGTAATTCAATTAACTTTAAAAATTATTGGTTTTAAAACGATGAATGTTATTGAGGCACAATATTGAAGGAATAACATAAGAATTGTTATATCTCTTCTTTCTATCAATGTCAAAGGGAATGACTCTATAAATATGTTTATAAAATTATAAAAGGAAAGATTGCATACTGATTACAATTATAATGCTATGAAAATAATATACGCAAATCTCGAAGATACAGCAGAATCACAAAAACATATAATTATATATTTAATAATTAGAAATATAAATAAAATGATTTTTTAAATCAATTTATGTCTAACATACTATTAATTATTTGAAACCAATCCTACACAAAAATCAAAACTGTCACATCGAGATTTGGCCACTCAATTTGTGGTGTCAATAGAATGAGCACATATAGTTGCACTGGTCAAGGAAAACTACTACTATTGTAAGGAAAACCCAAATCCATTTTTCACACATGGTTTGAATTGAAGATTCATTTTAACAAGGGCTCGCCTCAGAGGAGTGGGTTCGAGAACACAAGTGGATTGGCTTGTACAAACTCATCCAATGCACTTGAGTTCTCAGGTCACCCTTGGGCCATCCCCTTTTCCATTATGCTCATGTTGTTATCTAGAGTAAGAAATTTCTCAGTATTCGAATCTAACTTTTCTATTTTCTTATTCTACTACATGCTCGAGTTGTTGATACTCGTTTGTATAAGTTGCTTTAATATAAAAATTACTTTCCAATTGATTATCATATTTTATTGCTTGATTCAAAAATGGTTCTTTCTCGTAGGATGGTTTTAGGGTTGTCCATCTACAATAAGCAATGAGCGAATGTGTATTTTAATTCCACTCAACTTCTTTTATTCGAGATTTATAGCATGATTTAAGTAAATTTGATTGAGATCATAGAAATATGAACTTGGGATATAGCTACGTGAGATAATTCAATCTTTCATATATAGCTCACCTAAGCAAGGACCATTCCCTTCCTTGTGTGTCACATATATATAATGAAATGGAAGTTCATTTATACTAAGGCTGTGTTTGATTGTCAATATTTTTCATGAAAAATATGTTTTTTCTAGTCAATTTTCTACTTTTGTACTGTTTGATTGACAATTTTTTTCAAGAAAAATATTTTTCTACTTTTGATTACGTGATCATATTTTCTTTAAAAATAAAGGAAAAAAAATTTCTTTACAGAGATATGATTTTTATTTTCTATGTAATTCACTTTCTCATTCTCTCTCATCTACCCACCAATAAAAAAATGAATAAGTATAACATTTTCTAAAATGAAAACAAAATCAATCAAACACATTTAATTAATAATTTATATACAAATAAGTTATAAACAATTGAATTGCCTAAATTTTATTTTTTTTCCATACAAATTCCATACTCGCAATCAAACGCACCCTAAAGTAAATAAAAGTTTCCTCTGGATAAAATTCCGTCATACTCAATTTAGGGCCTGTTTGGTATGGCTGTAAATGAGCTTTCGAGACTCAAAAATTGCTTTTGGACTCGTTTGACTAATTTTATTAAGTGCTTATGGTGAATATAAGAGCTTTTAGAGGAAATTGGTCTAATATGACTTCTTCTAAAAGTACTTTCGAAAAATGAAGTGTTTTCGAAAGTTAATTTTCAAACAAAAATTAAGATAGCTTTCTCCAAAAAAAATTCGACATAAAGTAAAAGTCATGCCAAACGAGCTCTTAAAAGATTTTTGTAGGAAGGGGACTCGATGAATTTTATTTTCAATGGAAGTTCTATATATTTTTGCTAATAAATGAAATGTCATTTTCCCTCCATTGTAATTAATAAAGAATACATTACGTATAATTAATGGCTATATATAATTATACCACAATTTTTAATATTTGCACTGCACGAAAGGTTCATAATATTTACTCATTAATGCATTTGTTTCTATTTATTCGTTAAGATGGAGTAAAAAGCACGTTAACAGTATTGACATAGATAGTGATTAAGAGCAAGATTTTCTTGTTAATGAAAGGTTAAAGATAATAATATGATGAAATGTTAAAGATGAGAATATGATGAAATAATTAAGAATATATATTTGAGAATGAATAAAGATTAATGATTTCTAACGAAATTAAAATTTGGTGTTTTTTTAAAAGACGTGTAAATATAACTGTCATTAAATGTGTATGTTCCATGTGCATAAATATTTATCAGTTGATGTTTCACCTATAATTTTTGGGATTAATTTGTACACAATTTCTGTCTAGACATCTTTACAAGTGTTGTGTTGACAGGTGATAAGTGCGAATTTTTGCATTTATTTAGACCATTAATTTAGATATTTGTGAGTTTTTATTATCAATTTATTACTTAATTTAGTTATTTTTAATTTTGTAGGTGAAAACTCGAGTTTGAATGATGATTAGAAGGAATTTATGCGAGAAATGAGCAAAAAGAACCAAAGACGCAAAATTTCAAAGTTTGGGGTCACGATTATTCTTTCTGAAAGTTGGAGGACTTATCGTGCAATATCTGAAAATCTTGCTACAAATTGAATGCCAAAATCTGTTTTTTTTTCCATTTTGAGCAGCTTGGGAAAAATTGCGCCATTGTAGCAGCTTGGGGACCAATTTGTTTTCCTTTTCAAATGTTGAGGGCTTGGGGTGCAATTTACCCATTAGGTTTGAATTAAAACACAATTCAGCCCCTGTTTTGACTACCCAGAACCGAGAACCTAGCAGCTGGGACGTTCTTCTTCAGTTTCTCTTTCTCTTTCAATTCTTTTTCTTTTTTTTTTCTTTCTTTTTTTTTCCTTGGATTTCCTTGGTAATTTTTGGACAAAACTTGGAGTTTGGCAATGGTGAAATAGCTTGGAGAAGAAGGCCCATTGATATTCTCTTTATCAATAAGTTTTTCTTTTCCTTAATTTATTTTCCATTAATGAGTTGTAAGAATTTGTTTGTTATTTTTTTGAGTATTTAATGGGTAACTAAATATATTTGTGATTGAGGGTGATTCCAAACCTGAGTTATGATTTTCCATTAATTTGTGCTTTATAATTCACTTGATTGATGTATTTAATCCATTGATTTAAATGTTTATGTGGTTCTTCTTGATTGTTTAGGTGTACAACTAAATGATTGAGTTGTCTCAATGAATGCTATTTTGGAATTTATAGTACGTAATCACAATTTATTCTAAAAC
The DNA here is from genome assembly GCA_035079005.1 of Fraxinus americana. Taxonomy (NCBI): domain Eukaryota; kingdom Viridiplantae; phylum Streptophyta; class Magnoliopsida; order Lamiales; family Oleaceae; genus Fraxinus; species Fraxinus americana. Next base: position 15,612,476 of record CM068711.1, read on the forward strand.
TTTGTGGCAATTACATTTCAATGGATTATGAGGAATTTTCAATTGATTGTATGTGGATTAACACTTAAGTAAGTAAACCGAGTTTGTGAGTTTACCCTTGATTCAATTCATCTCTTTTGTCATAATGCTTTTGTTAAATTAAATTTAAAGAACTTGTTCCAGGTTGTTTAATGAATAGAGTTGAGTAAAGAGCTTGTTTTATTCAACTAACAAGTAAGAAGAGATTGAGATAATTGAACTTGTAATTATTTTCGAATTGTTGTTAATCTAGAAAACGAAAATCAATTGTGTAATTGATATGAAAATCATTCTCGTGGTAATAAAATATCCCCCCAATCACATCTTCACATATTTGATTTAAAAATTACTTTGTTTATTTCCAAATTTAAGTCTTTACTATTTTGAAATTATTGCTTTCCTTAGTTCAACGAAATAACCCCGCCCCCCATTTAATCAATTTCGTATATAATTGTTAATTTTACTTTCTAATGTGCAATTGATTAAATTGAATAAATCCTCTGCGGGAAATGACCCTTACTTGCCATATTACTATTTAAGACGACACGTTTAAGTTAATTAAGGAAATTAGTTGGTACTCATTTTGAGCGTATCGGTAGGACTTGTATGGTTAGTTTTTTTTCCTGTCCAACACCCAATAAAATACTAACAAGTGAAATTCTGTCATTCTTTCAGTAAAAATCCCCTGTGCACATAGCATTGTCCTACCCCTTATAATATGGAACTAAATCCCATAACCATAAGATCTATAGAAGTAAATACACTAACATTATATATTTGATTGGTAATTTAAGAAATAATATGATATTTTCCCAAACTAACGCAGATAAAAAAATAAAAATTGAAGGATAATGTAAAACATGAGAAATATTACAACATCTAAACGATGTAAAGAACGACACAACAACACATAAAAAATGCAATCAATTTTGTGAGAAAGAACGATGTAAAGAAGACATTAAGAAACGTTGCACAAATCTACAAAGATAAGAATGATCGAGCTTGTCTTTTTATTGACAAAATTAACAAAAGTGGTGGTAAAACATAATTATTTATTTATTTATTTATTTTGTCTACTACTAGTAATTACCTCAAACAAATTAAAGGAAAATTGATACAAATAGCATCAACGTTGTTTATATAACGATTATGTCGCAATTCTTTTTGAAGTCATTCAATTTTAACACTATCAATGTAGGTGGTCCTAAAAAAATTGAAGCATTGTCATTCCGAGAAGTAATAGGGATGTTTTTTTACTGAAAAACTGGAGCTTCGCATTGTCCATACTCGTAAAATTGTATGAGCCCAATTTAAATCATGTTTTTTGACTTGAAAAACTGAAATTAACTTTTAGGAAAAAAATTGTAAACGGTTTTATTTATAAATGATACATTATATAACCAAACGGAGGCTTAAGTGATATATATATATATATATATATTTTTTTTTTTTTTAAAAAGGTCATTTGTTGTATTAAATTGTGATTATTCTCTTAAATAACTTGTAAATTGTATATTCTCAATTCACACGTCTTCAATAATATTGTACAAGACAATATAAATATATATATATATTGAACAATATGGTTGCGACAAATAGTAAATTACAATATGGTTAAGGACTCGAGTGTGATATTATAGAGACGGTAGTTGTCATTCACACAAGCGTTCAATGGGTCAATATCGAGTACTTAACAAGAACGAGTCATAAATTTGTATCGGCGCATTTTTGAGCGCTAGCATTGATTTTTGCATTATCAAAATCTGACTGGTGTAATAGTTAAATTGTCCAGTTTGATTTGTATCAATTTTACATGTGGAAATTACAAGGAGGCTTACTTTTTAAGTTTCAAATTCAAAAATCAGAATTTAAGTTTTAATGTTCAAAAATCAGATATTTTATATATAGATACATGATTTTTATAAATAATTAAATTTTAATAATAATATTATAAAAATTAAATTATATACACCCCACACACACCATAAATCCCTAATTTCTTACCCCCATTCACCCCGTCTCTCTCATCCCCGTCTCTCTCCACGGCTGCCAGCGTTTTCTCATGTTGCTGCCGCTGCCGGTAAGGTCTCCTCGCATTCTCCCCCCTCTCCTCCCTTCTCCTCCCTAATTCAAAACTGCTATAAAAATTAATTTGATGAAGCTGCCCTAATTCGCTGTCGGTGTTCGTTGATTTTTTTTTTGCTGTGGTTTTTGGTCGCGGTTTGTGGTGGCTGCTTGGTGTTGGTGGAGGCGCTGGATCTGTGTTGGTGCGTGTCATTGGTTTTTTTTGTGTTGTGGTTTTTTGGTGATTCACAGTTTGTGGTGGCTGCTTGGTAGAGGCGCCGAATCTGTGTTGGTGAACGACAGGCGATGGCAATTTTTTTGGTGTTACGGTGCGCTGCCCTAATTCGCTGTCGGTGTTCGTTGATTTTTTTTTTTGCTGTGGTTTTTTGGTCGCGGTTTGTGGTAGCTGCTTGGTGTTGGTGGAGGCGCTGGATCTGTGTTGGTGCGTGTCATTGGTTTTTTTTTGTGCTGTGGTTTTTTGGTGATTCACAGTTTGTGGTGGCTGCTTGGTAGAGGCGCCGAATCTGTGTTGGTGAACGACAGGCGATGGCAATTTTTTTGGTGTTACGGTGCAGGTGATGGCGGTGGTAGTGTGACGGGGGTGACGATAGTGGTTTGGGTGGTATTGTGGCAAGGGCGGGAGTGGGGGTAGTGTTTGTAACCAATTATTTGGTTGGTTTGTGACCAAAACATTGACGGAGGATCGGGACTAGGGTGGGGTGTTTGGTGTATGTGACCGACATTTTGGTTCATTATGACCCATTGATAAACTGTGGTTGTGGTGAGTTGCCTACGTGGTGGCGCGGCGGAGTAGGGTTAGGGCATGTAAGACGGTGGTGGAGGTGAGGTGGTGTTGTATAGTCTCTGACCAATGTTGTGACCTGAGCCATGTGTTGTGACCAATGCTGTGACCTGAGCCATGTACTGTGATCGATGCTTTGACTACCAATAAAAACCTGAGCCATGTCCAAAAAAAATTCTGTGACCGGTGCTGTGGCCAGTTGAAATAAACTTGTGACTATCATCAACCAGAATTTGAGTCATTTGAAAATAAAATGGGACTATGAACAAAATCGTGAGTCATGTGCAATATATTTTGTGACTTGTGCTGTGACCATTTGAAAATAATATGTGACTATTAATAAAAATGTGAGACGTGAGCCTTATTGTGTTATCAATTATTATAAACAAAAAATCATGTGTTGTGACCTGTGACCTTGGCTGTGACCTGGACTGTGACTTGTGACCTGGACTGTGACCTGGACTGTGACTTGTGACTGGATCGTGACTGACCTGACTTGTGACACTGGACGTGGACCGTACAAAAAATTCATGTCATCGGAATAGTCGTCGGAATCGGAACAGTCACCGGAATAGTCACCGGAATCGGAGTGGTCGCCGGAGAAGTCGTCGGAATCGGAGACGTCGCCGGAGCAGTCGCCGGCGTGGGGGTGGTGGTGGTGGGGGTGGGTTAATTTTATATATATATTATATATTTATTTATTTATTTATATCTTTTTATATATTTAAATAAATAAATAAATATTTATAAATATGTGTATATATAGGTTAAAAAATCTGATTTTTGAAATGTAAAAGTTGTTTTGTTATTTTTGAAATAGGGTAAAGATAAAGTAGGGAAAGTGAATTTTTCCCATTTTACTAACAAAAGGATCCCAGCCCATCAAGCAGTGGGCTACTTCAACGAAGGACGCTCTTTGCTTGGGCTCACCTCCAAATCCGTTATTTTTAAGTTTCTTGGCAAATAAAAAATAAAAAATAAAAAAATAAAATTAGGCGGCAACATTTACATCTTGTAAAGCAAAATAATTTATTTTCAATGCCGCCATTAGACTTTACTGTTCGTTATTTCATTTTGGGCACTATCTGGTTGGTTATGAATAAATTACAAAAGAAAAAATATTAACTCGGAACTTGTTTGGTAAAATTTTCATTAAAAAATTATTTTTCTCCAAACTCATTTTCAATCATGCACTTTGTCGATAATATAATTTTTCACGTGTATTCATAATTCCCCAAAAGATTAATTTTTCAAAAAACCTATCCTAAAAAAAAATACATCAAATAGGCCATAGATTTCGTATAATTCTTAATTTACGTGCAGGGATAAACTTGATTAATGCTCCTAAAAAGGAAATAGTGGCACAATAATGCTGAAAGACCATTGTTGAAAATGATGGCCCAACTGGAATTCAAGGCCCAACTCATTTTTCTCCGTTGATTTAAAACGTGTTTGTTGGCTGGCTTAAAGTTGTGTTTTTATTAAAGTCTAAATTTGAAATGAAGGACTTAGGTCGGTTAGAAATATTTTAGGTATGGAAATTAAGAAAGATAGAAGAGAAGGCACACTAAGCCTTAGCCAAAAATCATATGTTTTGAAATTACTTAACAAGTTTTCTATGGTTGAATCAAAAATTGTTATTGTCCCCTTGGCTAATCATTTTAAACTATCAAATGATTTATATTCTAAAACAAAAGAAGAGTTTGAAAGGATGACACAAGTGCCTTATCCTAATGCAGTTGGGTCTGTAATGTACCTCATGGTGTGTTCTAAACCAGATTTGGCATATTTTATAAGTGTTTTGGGTAGATATATGTCAAATCCAGGTGAAACACATTGGGAAACCATGAAATGGCTTCTTAGGTACATTAAGGGGGACCTCAAACTTGGAGATTCAGTTTAGAAAATAAGCTGAATGTGTTATTTTGAAAGGGTTTACTGATTCTCAGGTGATAGGGATAACAGAAAATCCACTTCCTGCTACATGTATACCTTGTGTAATTCATGCATAAGCTGGAAATCCTAGCTTTAAAAGATTGTGGCTCTGTTTTCAACTGAGACTGAATACATTGCAGCCACTGATGCAATCAAAGAAGGAATTTGGTTAAAAAAGGGTTACTTAATGAATTTGGTTTCATTAAAAAAGTTGTTCTTTATTCTGAAAGCCAATCTGCAATTCATTTAAGTAGAAATCTTGTTTTGCATATTAGATCTAAGCATGTTGATATTAGATTTCATTTTATTAGAGATGTTATTTCACAAGGTGTTGTGAAACTTGAAAAGATATCTTCTAATTATAATCCTGCTGATGTAGGGACTAAGGTACTGCCTTTGAACAAATTTCTGGATTGCTTGGCCTTATTGAATGTGGTTCGTTGCTGAATCTGTGGATGCAGCTACTGTGCTTATGATATCTGTGATGTTTTGAATAACCACTCATAAATGTGAATCATTGTACTAAGGTGGAGTATGAAAGGAAATTGTGGCACAATGATGCTAAAAGACCATTGGGCTGAAAATGATGGCCCAGCTGGAATTGAAAGCCCAACTCATTTTTCTCTATTGATTTAAAACGTGTTTGTTGGTTGGCTTAAAGTTGTGTTTTTACTTACCTATTTTTTGGATGCCTATGATGTCACCACATGTCGCCTCCAACGCCGTTGGATTGGTGACTGTTAAGTGACTCATATAAAGGAGGCGTCTAGGGTTTGTGCAACACATTGGCTTTGAGATTTTTCTATTCTCTCTGTAGCTGCGCCGTTTGCTTCTTTGTTCTCTTTTTTTTCTGCTGAAATCAAATATTCTCATTTGATTTCTGATTTTCTCTTAATAGCCTGTAAATCTTGTGTGATTTCATTGTTTCAGGGTTGGTTCTTGTATGAACCATGTGTTGCGAAGAGAAATATCTTATTTTGTGTAATAATCGGTTTGGTCTGAGTGCTTTCCTTTTGTAATCCTTACCTTGGGGTTTGATTCGAATTATAGCTGTGGTTATTATTCACGATTGAGGCACTGGTTGTATGAACTTTGACCCGTGGGTCGTTGAAAATAAAAGATACGTTTCCTCTTTCATTTTATAATTTACTTTTGGGTTTTAGTTCAGTTTCCTATTCTTTATGTTTCGGATTCTTGAGTTATATATATATATACAGAAATGATCTAATGAGCACCGGTGCTCATCTTATCCTAAGCACCGATGAGTTGGCACATTAATTCATTGATAGATAAAGATTTTGTGAGTTCCAATCCACCAATGAATTAATGTGCCAACTCATCGGTGCTTAGAATAAGATGAGCACCGGTGCTCATTAGATCATTCCTGTATATATATATATATATATTTGTTGATTTATGAGTTAACTTGTGTGATCTCCTCCCAACAGCACCAATTTACCATTTGATTTAGAGACGATGAATGGCCGTGACTTCTGGTAGAATTTACCCGTATATATTTTTCATGTCCACAGTTATATCTTGGAAGAAGGGCAAAATGATAGTTGCACTAACCAATGCCACTAGGATTATGATTTACAATGTATTAGTGGCATCATACAACCTTCCTTACCCCCCCCCCCCCCCCACTCCCCCCTCCACCACATAAAAGTGTCACAAAAGGGGATATTTATACTATAGTAATGCTTAATTTATTTACATTTAATTATATACACATTTTCCCCTCTTTTAGATCAGCATCTAGTTCATTGTTAGTTATACCTAAACCATCAACCAATTGTGTAAAGTTAATTGGAAGCAAAGGCACTTGACATATTTGTATAATTACCCACTACACCAACTTGTTTATTTATCTACTTTTTTTTTATCATGGCTTGCTAGTTAGAATTTAATTCAACTTAATCTAAGTCACTGTACCATATAGTTTTCTAAAGAAACTAAGGGTCCGTTTGATTGCAAAGGTAGAAAATGAGTGGAAAGAAAATGAATTTTAGAGAAAATAATTGCTAAGAAATTGTTTTCAAGGGAATTGTTAATTTAGTGTATTTGATTAGTATAATTTTCAACCCAGAAATTTTTTAAATTTTGTGTTCGTTTGACCTTAGTTTGCATCAAAATTGTCCGTTAAAGTAATAATTTTTTCCACACTTGGTTATAAAATTTGTTTCCATTGCCAAAAAGTAAAAAAAAAAAAACGAAAAAAAATTATTTTCTAAAAAATCATTTTTTTTAATCAAAATTTAGTGTTCGTTTGACCTTCGTTTGCATCAAAATAGTTTATGAAAGTGAATTTTTTTTTTTTTTTTTTTACACTTGGTTATGAAATTTGTTTCCATTACAAAAAAAATAAAAATAAAAAAAAATAAAAAAGCTGCCCATGGGTGGGAAAAACTTTTCACCATATTTAGGGAAGAACGGCGCGTGAAGGGATGGCTAGGAAAAGATTTTCTTGGCAATTGTTTCCTCATCAAACAACCAATTGTGGAAAAAATGGAATTTGTTTTCCATTTTACTTGGAAAAACTACCCAATCAAACACAACCTAAGCTTTATTTACAATAAATTCGTAGTCGACTGTCCACTCGATTCATTGCTCAAAGATCAGTGCTTTAGAGAAAGAAGGATAAAGCAACAAATTTTAGTGCAACTTGGTTTCAAGCGATGAAAGCCCACCATAAGATACCCCCCCTTTTGACAAGGAGGATCAAAATAAAACAAGCTGTTGAACAAAACACTAATCCATTAGTAGCTTTTTGTCCTGTCATTTGCCATTCACAGTATCAAGTTATTAAAGAAACAAGCATTCTCATTGCCTTGCATTTCATATAATACCTCGATTCTTCGACTTTCTTAACATCATGATCCAATAAAGTATACTGTACAATACTCGATCCTGTGTTCATCAATCATGTACAATACTGTGTACCAAACATGCCTTCAATGCAATGTTGAAGCTACTAGACAGTTTGATCCTTGACAATGACGTAATCTATCTCTTCTGTTACAAGAACTCAGTGCATAAGCTCGGTGGCGTGGATTAAATACAATATTGCCACACCTAGTGAATGATATTAAGCGTTGATTAGTTATTACAAATTGCTCTTTTCTTCTCTTTAACATGTTGTGTGAGGAGCACGCTGAGTTGACTCCAGTGAAATCTCAAAAGCTAGGAGACAGATTATGATGCAAAAAGATAAGGACATGGAGTGCCAAATAGTTATAATATATGCTTCAACTTTACCCTTTTTTTTTCTTTGGCAAAGTCAGAGGAGGGGAACTTTTGGATATACAAAAAGAATCAATATAGATATGAAGGTTAGGTGAATTTGGATAGTGATTTAATCATATATTTTGAAACTAATCATATTTGTTAAATATGGAATGGTACAGGCCTCCACATCATCGTCCTTGGTTACTTTTATTTGAATGTAAAGCCAACTATAGGTGTAACAGAACTATAAGCACGTTCGAAAGCGAGAATGGGGATAGTACTCATAAGTCTTAAGAAAGAAAAATACGTTAAAATCCCTACTAAACATACATCGAGGGAACTTAGCTTCAAACATAGCACTTGAGGTTCTCTTTTCCTTGGTTCTTAAAGACAACAAACGAGTATGTTTGGGGTGCTTAAAGCTCCTTAAAAAAAAGAGCTTTTAATCACTCGTGATGCTGCGAAATAAGCTTATTTAAGGAGATTTTAAGCACGCCCAAACATGCTCTAAGCCTTAATAATATAGTAATACAACTAGGGTCGGCTTCCAGAATCAATTTTCACCGACCTATTGCGTTCGTCGCTACATCTACCGTAAAATTCAAAGCAACTATAACATGCTCTATTTGTTTTTCTGGCTACTCAGCAAATGAGTATTTTACAAAAAACTACCTCTTCTATTGCAAAATGGAATGAAGTGATTATAATGATTAATGACAACTACGGAAGTAAATTATAATAGTTCCAACGCTTAGAACAACTATTGAAAGGCAAGGAATTTTGGCTCAGGGCATGAAGGTCTGTCTAGGAAAAGAAATGGATGTGCAATGAAAGAAAGGATCACAGGGACCACATTGCAAGACAATGTTCTAAAGCAACTACAAGTAAAAAGCAAATCTGGGCAACACATTTCAGATTCTCTTCCTATAGCTATAGGATGATAATAGTGAAATATAACACTATTCTACCCGATAAAAGCAAAACTCATCAAATATCTCAAAGGCTTTGGGATTGGAGGCACGAGGGAATGGAAATGAATCCTTTCAGTTTCGAGTGGAGACGGAATGGCATATTTGAATGAAATGAAGCACCATATTAAATCACCTGGTGATGTACGACTTGTGATAACTCAAAAGCTTACCGGGAGATGAATGAGGGAGCGTTAATTAATGCTTTCCGGTTCTAGTAGGGATGGAGTGGGATAGTTGAGTGAGATGTAGCACCATACTACCTAGTAAACTCCACAAAACAACATAAAAATTCCAATGTTACCATTGTTATTATTCTTGAGTTTCTGAGCCTGAAAGATAACGGCAATTTCATTTTTTCCTTCAGATTGATTTCCATAGCAGTGTATTTCTTCAGGTTAGTTAACTGGGCACAACTGACTTCAGAAACTTCAAATTGCATAACTAAGAGGAATTGGATTATTCAACTATAGTAAAGTACATTAATTGTTGTGAAAAACAAATTGTGACAAATTTCAATGTTTCGACATAATGATGGATGAATTTAAGGTGAAAAATTGAGGTCTATTCTTATGAATGATATTGGAAGGCTTCTTACAGTCGATATAAAGAAAATTAGTTGCAATTCCAGCACCATCCTTGATATCGGCAAACAGTGCATAGTGAAGCACATTGTTCGTCAGATTATCCGAATGCTAGCATTGCATTTGAAAAAAGGGCAAGCAACAAGTCGTGCCTGAGTTGAATACCAACCTACTGTGAAGAAATTGGCAGCACATCATCCTCATCCTCCTCTGGAGCCGGAAGATTAAGATCAAATAAATTGGGAAACTTGGGCTTGATTTCTTGAGTTCGATTATTGTTTTCCCAATGACCACTGATAAAATGAGTTCTCTTGTGCCCCCCTAAAGCCTGGCCGTTCTTATAAACCTTGTGGCAGAATGGACACACGTGCACTTTGTTCTTCTTAGGCTTAACTTTTTTCTCCGCATAGTTGGATGAATTTTTACCAACCAACTCTCCATGCCTACGTGCAGTTTTGGAATCAAGAGCATTGTCATCTAGGATGTTTTCTCCAGTTTCATAATCAGGTTCAGAACGAACATTGTTTCTTTTGTGGCAGGGTCTATGGCCTCCAAGAGCCTGATATGAGTTAAAGGTCTTTTTACAGTTCAAGCATTCATATTTACTTCTAGTCTGTGTCTTTTTGCCTATTTCTGAAGAACCATTTTCCATCCTCCTACTCTCAGAAATATACTCTCTCTTTCGTGAGTGAATCTTAGCAGAATTTGAATTCATCCCATATCCATTTTCCTTAGTAAGTTCTTTGCTTAGCTCTGTTTCAAAATGCTCGACTACATACAAGTTCTTCCCGAATTCAATAGCAGAGTCCTCTCGTCTAGCTCCAAAACTCATAAACAGCTTCTTGGAATCATTAGAAGAACTGTTTTTATGGTTCCTATCAACAGATACATCAGAGTCAGCCTTGGTGCTTTCGTCTAAGAAATAATCGGAATCTGAGTTATTCACTTGAGCAATGTCAGCATCCGAAGAAATAGCTTTTGATTTCCTATCCCCAATTTTCTTCATTTGGGGAGTCTCGTGCACATTGTGAACAAAATCTAGGCATTCCTTTCTACAAATTTTCATTTTCATGTCAATGGACGAAGATTTAGTCTCCAAAACAACTGAATTATTATCAGAAGTTTCGACAACTGAATTCACACCGCCCTTATTCCCAGAATTTCTAGATAACATCATTAAACACAAGGCTATGTCCTCTTGTTCTTGCTCATCGACCTCAGAAACAGACGAAGAACCATTAGCTAAGGAAAAAGAGGATGACTTAACAACTACATTCTTGTACCTCTTACTCTTTGCTGATCTTGTTCTCAACCTACGATCCTCAACCTCAGTATCCAAATTACTATCCATCACCATCTTTGAACTCGTCCAAGAATGATCGTCCTTCAAACCCCTATCCTTCTCTGAATGACACGCCATATGACCACACAATGCTTTCATTGATTGAAACCCTTTACCGCATTGTCTGCAGACCTTCTCCGGTGGCAAGGGAAACGTCAAATCGACAGCCCTCCATGTTTTCTTGGGATTTTCTCTAAGTTCATAACTTGATTGCCCATTTCCAAATTCAACAACCTTTGACTCTTCGACGAAATTCTTTCCACCATCATTAAGAAACATCGTCTTTTTCATGTTTGCTTCAGCTTTTTCGTCAGATTCAGCAGAATTAGCAATTGCGTGAGACCTCATGTGACCCCCTAGTGACTTTCCACATGGATACCTCTTGTTACACAACTTGCACACAAACCTCAATTCTTGATCCACCTCCATTGAATTACTTGATCAACCAACAAAAACCCAATACTAAAATCAAGACTAACAAGCAATCGACTGCTCAATTTGCGCAACAACACAGCATTTCTTGATCCAGCACCAGACAAATAGTTCAACAAACAAAGGAACCAAGAAAACCAGATCAGAAAAGTAGAATTAGAGTATAAAACAAACTTGAGAAAGTTCAAACCATGTATGTGGGACTGGGCACAGATCACAAAATTTATAGCTTCATATGAACAAGTGATGCAAACAGGATCAGATGTGAAAGTTTATGGGAAGTAAAAGATCAGGCTCAGAATAAAAGGAAAACTCTCTTAATTCTGTTCTCATTCACAGAGAAACAGACATAATAATTATAACAACAGATAATTGTTTCAAGATTTTGAAGAGTTCAACTTTGGAAAAATAGACTTTCGAACAGATAAAGAAACAAAACAGAAGCAAATGACTTTTTCTTCCCTATATTTCTCCCTCTCTCTCCTTGTGTAAATATTCACATACTTTTCTTGTTTGTATGTCAAGGAAGCAAAATAAAAAGATAGTCTCCACGTGTAATTACAAGAGTTGAGTTCGTTGGTCAAAATCTAACGGTCATGATCTATTATTGAGTCGATACGGTATTATCTCCAAAACATCTCCTTGAACATAAGGTCACACCAAAAATATACACTTTTTCCCATGGATTTACAGAATCAAAACTCCTGGCGAATATGGTTTTCTTTAATTAAATGGGTCGTTGGAACTTTATGAGGTTTATTTTCTCACAGTCAAAGCTCATGGGACGTTTCTAATTGGAAGTCTTCTTTGAGAAAAGAGTGGAATTTGGGGTTGAATAAAACAGAGTTGTATAAATTCCACACAGATTTAATCAGTCAAAACATATTATCTGTAGAAATATTTGGAAAAGGGTTAAAAATTTATTATTATCTATAGAAATATTTGCAAAGAATTGAAAAGAAGATACTAAGAAAATAAATCATGCATTCAAAGACTCGTAGTAAAGATCTATAATCTAAAGGGATGCTTCAACACAAGTTCACATGTGTGGTAACCAGTGGCGGAGTCGGGAGGACAAAAAAACAGTTTTTTATACTGAATTGATACATTAAAAAAAGAAAAAATCCATTAGAAAAAAAGAATTTTCATATTTTTTTTCCTTAACAAATTTAATTGGGCTTGGGGCAGGTCTACGCCCCTGTTACCAAACATATGATAACATCCACTACTAAAGTACTTAAAAGTATTATCAAACAAGCAAAATGTTCGACAATAAAAAATTACTTTAAAAAAATATAACTTTCAAGCTTAGCCAAACATTAGAAAAGTATTCCAAAAAAGATTGTTCTTTAATTATTGCCACGGCGTTGCCATTAGGCTCTTTTCTTTCTATTTTTATTTTATTTTATTTTTAAATATCAATTCCAACCCATTTTTTATTCAATGTCAGATGCAAAATTGAAGTGACTCTAATGAATATTTCATGCATCTAAACATCCATAATTCATGAGGGTGTCTCTAATACGAAATAATTAAGTAGAAAGTGATACTGATAAGTTGTGATAATGAAAATGAAACGATAAAAAAGGAAAAAAAGTAATTTTGAAACTGTTACTAATTTATATACATAATGTCAGAAGTGTAGAGGGTACCCGTATGGCTATCAGTTTGGATCTACAAACTTCAAGTTCAATCTCATAGGATGGATTCGTGATATTTATGATTGATCACGTCAAAATGCTGATAGCGAACAAGAAGTTACTTCTTTTATGGGTATAGGAAATAGATGGGATGGAGCTAGGGGTGGGCAAAAAAACCGATAAACCGGCTAAACCAATCAAACCGAACCGGTTCGGGCCGGTTCGGTTCGGATCCCTTCAATTTATTGGTTTGGTTTGGTTCTTATTAAGCAAAACCATATTGGGTTGGTTTGGTTGGTGGGCTGAGACCTCAAACCCACGGTGAACCGACCCAGCCCAAACCAATAACGGGTTCTAATTTTTTTTAAAAAGGGAAATCAGATCTTCAGCCCTAAGCTATGCTTCACTCTCGGAATCGGACTCGGTCTCTCCAATCTCTCGCCGTCTCAGACGCTCAGACTCTCCCGTTGCAATCCAAATTCCTAATCAACTCAGTAAGTTATTTCTAAAGCCTGAAATCGACTCCGTAGTCCGTAGCCTGAAAGTGAAATCCAATATTTGTTTGATCTGGTTCGAGTTTTGTGTTCTTAAGTCTTTGTGCTAGAGTGATTTTTATATGAATCTTTTGTTGTAGAGTGATTTTTTTATGGATTGAGTTGGTTGTAGACTAATTTCATATGGATTACTGATACCTCTTCTTCCGGTCATGAGTTGGAATGTGTGTACTTACCATGGCTGTTTTTGTCGAGATTTCTTTGGTGGGAAACATTTTAGTGTTTGGAGATTCATTTGTTGATGCTGGGAATAATAATCAGATTTGGACTGTGTTGAAGAGCAATTTTAGGCCATATGGTCGAGATTTCTTTGGTGGGAAACATTTAATTCTGAGGGATTTGGGCTTAGGCCATTTTTGCCTGCTTATTTAGATCCCATGTATAGCAATTTCAACTAAAAACAAATCTGAATTTTGTTGTAATACGTGTAAACTTTGTGCAGGTTTGACGATGGATATTGACGATGAGTGTGAATATATTGTTGGAACCCCAGCAACACCAAATGCAGGTAGAAATACTATTACTCTTCCTCCAATTCTACCGTCATGTTTAGGGAAGAGACAACATAATAGGAGAACTTCGGATGTATGGGATCATTTCACTATAAGGGGAGATCAAAAAGATGAAGATGTCAGGTGTGAGTGTAAATATTGTGGGCAATCTTATGCCTGTGGGGCTAAGAAATATGGGACTAGTACTTTAAGAAGTCATTTGGTTAATCATTGTAAAAAGTATCCTGGTAGGGCGGGTGACAAAAGGCAAAAAATATTAACTTTTGATAAACCAGTTGATGGTGGTGGGACCAATCTTCTGGCTGTTGGGTTTAGTAAGGAAGCATGTAGATTGGCATGTGCAAGAATGGTGGTTGTCGATGAACTACCTTTTAGCTTTGTTGAAGGGATGGGATTTAGGCACTTTTGTACTATAGCTTGTCCTAAATTTGATCTTCCATCGCGTAGGACTATTGTCAGGGATATTCACCAACTACATTTGAGTGAGAAATTAGAGTTGAGAAAGAACTTTACTACTCAACGTCAAAGAGTTTCACTTACTACAGACACTTGGACATCTATTCAAAATATAAATTATATGTCTCTTACAACACATTACATTGACTCTAATTGGATGCTTCAGAAAAGAATTTTAAATTTTTGTGTAATACCTAATCACAAGGGTGAAACCATTGGCAAGGTTATAGAAAGTTGCTTGCAAGAGTGGGGCATTGATAAGGTGTTTACAATCACAGTGGACAATGCTAGTGCAAATGAAACAGCTATTTCATATCTTAGAAGAAAGATGATTGGTTGGGGTAATGATGGGTGTGTTTTGGATGTCAGATATTTGCACATGAGATGTTGTGCACATATTATTAACTTGATAGTGTGTGAGGGGCTGAAGGAAGCACATGATTCAATAGTTAGTATTCGTAATGCAGTGAAGTATGTGAAATTCTCGCCTGCTAGATATGAAAAATTGAAAGAGAGTGCAATTAAAGAAAAGATTGAATCAAAATCAATTGTGTTTCTAGATATGCCTACTAGGTGGAATTCCACCTATTTAATGTTGGAGGCCGCTTTGAAATACCAAAAAGCTTTTGAGCGCTTAGAAGAGGAGGATGGACATTACTTAAGTTATTTTCGAGAGGATGATGGTGGTAGAAGAAGAGGTGGACCTCCTTTAGTAAATGATTGGGAAAATGCATCTATTTTTGTCAAATTCCTTAAAGGCTTTTATGATATCACTTTAAAGTTTAGTACTTCATTACATGTTAGCTCCACAATTTATCTTCATGAAGTATGTTCACTTGTAGCAGATTTGGCAGATTGGAGTTCAAGTGAAAATTATCTTTTAGGTGAAATGGCTACTAATATGAAGAGAAAATTTGATAAATATTGGGGGAATATGGACAATGTCAATCAAATGTTGTTGATTGCTACCGTGCTTGATCCAAGATATAAATTGGATTATGTTCATTATTGTTTTTGTGATATTTATAATGATAAACAATTGGCTTGTACAATGACCCAAACATTGAAGGAAAATTTATTTTCTACTTATGATTGGTATGTGATGTCTGACAAAAATCCAGAAAGCAATCAAGTGTCAATATATACATCTGCAAGTGGGTTATCTTCTACAATTCAAGTCAGTTACACGTCTAGTGCATCATCTACTCGTATTTCGAAGTTTAAGGAACAACAAGCAGCAAAAGATTCAGTTGAGATAAAAAATGACGTGGAAATATATTTATTGGATGGTTGTGAAGATATAGAGAATAAGGACTTCAATGTCCTTGATTGGTGGAAGGTTCATGGAAGTAAGTATAGAACATTGTCCAAACTTGCAAAAGATGTATTGGCAATTCAAGTGTCTACGGTGGCTTCAGAGAGTGCTTTCAGTACGGGAGGACGAATTCTAGACCCATTTCGTAGTTCTTTAACTGCTAGGATGGTCGAGGTTTTAGTTTGCACTCAAAATTGGCTCAAATCTACTCCAAGCGAAGACAAATTTTACATGGAGGACGTGGAATATTATAATAAATTGGATGAAGGTAATTAACTATTTCATTTAGTCTATTAATTACATGTGTTTCAATTTCATTTACTATTAATTGAATCATTTTCATCTTTTAGAGCTTTCGGAAACAACAAGAATGGATGAAGATTCCAACATCAAAGACAAATAATTCAGTTTATGTGTTTGCGTTAGGTAATTTTATTGTTTTGCATCGCATTTGATCTTAGCTTTACAATGAAATATGATTCAAGCTACCACGTATTGTAGGTGAAGGTGATTCAAAATGATGGCTGTGCGGCTGTGCCTAGTGGACAACTTTTTGGAATTTGGATTTTACTTTCCTGGATATATATTTTCCTAAAATCTAGACATTAGATGTTAAACACAATTTATTTTTTGTGCTTGAATTTCTTTCTTGTAACATAAATTTTATTTTCTTACTCTTGAATTTGGATTATGCTTGGTTTTGGTTATTTTCTTAGTCTTGGTTTTGGATTATGCTTAATTTTATATTCCATTTTGTTATGATTATGTGTTGGTTCTTGGTTGCGTCAGTGTGAGTAGTTAAATTGAATGGCATACAATATTTTTTGCATGACTTTTCATTTTTTATGATGCAATATTATTTAAAAGTCTAAACCGACTAACTGAACCAAACCAAATCGAACCGATTTGGTTTGGGTTGGTTCGGTTTAAGAGTTAGAGTGGGTTGGTTTGGGTTGAAATTTTTCCAAACCGACTACTTTGATTTTGGTTTCGGTTTGGGGTCGAAACCAACCCAAACCGAACCGCGCCCACCCCTAGATGGAGCTATATTGGTTTTATACAACTATTTGGACTTATTTTTAGGCTACCAAAAACTCGGCCGGTCCACCAACGTTCAACACCGGGAAAGTATCCAGTTTTGACTGTTTTCAGCATTGGTTTGATGACTGAATTATAAAACAATGATATTAGAGTTTTCCATATAGCAGGTGAATATTCTGATGCTCATTTAGTAAAATATTTATAAAATGCATAGTGTGTGTTTTGTGACTTGTAACATATATGAATGAATGAATGGAATTATGAGAATTTATGATATATATTTATAAATTAGTAAAATTGAATAATGAAAAAAAAAAAAAAAAAAAGTAAAGGAATAATGATTTCATTCTAAAATAATTTTATCTTTCCGAATATGTTGCGAAAAATGGAATAAAGTGACAAAAATAATAATAATTTGAGTGATGCTACTTGTACATCAAGATATACATAGGGAGTTACACCCCCCCCCCCTCTCACATGGGGGTGGGACCCACTTGAATAAAAAAATATTATTCAAGTGGGTCCCACCTCTCAATTGAGGGGGGTGTAACCCCTTATGTACATGTCTTAATGTATAAGTAGATATTTCCTAATAATTTATTTCCAATATGTTCTCAAATAGAGTCAACAGTATTAAATTCTTAGCTGTTAAAACCTACTGAAAGAGTATAATAATAGAAGGTTGAATAAGGCAATAATAATTGTAATTATTGATCCAAAATGTCAATTTGCCTTGAGGAAATTAGGTATTTTGGTCCCAAATCAAATCGAGTAATTACTTTTCTTAATTTTGATTAATTATCTTAATTAATTAGACATTCGTTGATGGACCCAAAGCACTCTAGACTCAATAATTAATATGAACAATTTCAAGTCTGATTTCTATGCACAATAATTGAAAACATGCTCGAATTGGATTAGCAAATGTTGGGGCAAACAAGTCCCACATCGGTTGTGGGAAGAAAATAAATCTACCATATAACTCAAGTGGGCTACTCCACCCATTATCAATTGGTTTTGGGATGGAACCTCACTTGGGCTTGGTGGAGTGGGCTTGGACCCTGAGTAATTGCTCTCAATAATTCCCTACAGCAAAGAATTGAGAGATCCCATATATATATATATACAGAAATGATCTAATGAGCACCGGTGCTCATCTTATCCTAAGCACCAATGAGTTGGCACATTAATTCATTGGTGGATAAAGATTTTGTGAGTTCCAATCCACCAATGAATTAATGTGCCAACTCATCGGTGTTTAGGATAAGATGAGCACCGGTGCTCATTAGATCATTTCTGTATATATATATATATATATATATATATATATATATATATATATATATATATATATATATGAATCTCAATTAGGAAACCTGAATGCAACCTAGTTTTATTTGTATTTTGAGTTAATTTGCAAATTTGACCGTCTAAACTCAACATATTTAATAGCTTTGATCTAATGCCCATCATGGACGTGGCAACATCCGGTGTTGCCACTTCGCCAACGGTGGGCATTATGATCCATGCCAACTGTAGGCATTAGATCATTTATGACATATTTAAATCATCTTTCGATTGGCTTGAATGCAACCCTACGGAAGACCGTAATCCACTATATACCTAGTTAAATCCTATGCGATTTTTCTCGCCATTGCGAGTCTACACCGCCAACCAAATTTAAATAGGGCTGTTTAGCAATCCTGGTAGGTGAAACTTCTCATTTCCTCTTAAGCTATTAAACAAATTACTTGATTTCTCTAAGATAAATAAGACAATCTAAGAAACAGTCAAAATTTAGACAATTTTTAAGCTTAGAGTTCGGGCCCAGTGATTCACCGCGACATGCCAAGCCTCGCACTTTTCTGCACCAGACTCGACAAAAAGTGGTCATACAATAATCGGGTCAGGCCACTTTACACCTCTATGCCCCTACCAATGAGCAATTAGTGACTTGGGCAAGGCGTGGTTTGGATTGAATAAAAAATCCAACATGATTGATTTGATCTAAAATCAAACCAACCCAACTCAATCCAAACCGTTTAAGCTTGAGTCTGTTTGGGTCCAATTCAAGTTGGATCATATTATTTTTTGCTAAATTTGAATAATTTTTTAAAGTTTGAAACCACTTGAAAATTTCAATTATTTTTAACTTAAATAATGTATAAATAAGTTTAAAACTATGAAACATTTTCTTTTAGGATTTATCAATTTCATTACCACGTCCTTAATTTTTAGTTTATCGTCAAATTGTTTTGCATTTGTAAATAGTATTCATGTCGATCAAGCTATGTAAAAAAAATGGACGTTTGTATATTCTAAAATTTTCTCATGTCTTCACTAGTATTCTAAAAAGCTCATTTAGGTGCCTAAACTTGAAACCCAGGCAAAACGTCTTGCTTCGCGTTTAGGCTTTTTTTATTTTTTCCCAATTCCTTAACGTTCGAATTTTTTCATTTCTCTATTTTGTTTTTCCTAGGCGCGCTTTATTAAATTTTTTTTATTTTTATTTTTTTCAAATTCTTTTATTTAACTTTTATTTATTAATTTTTTTATTTTTTAAACAAAAATTCATTTGACTTTAATTTCAAATTTTTGAAAAACGTTATCTATACAAAAGTTAGAAATGACCTTATTCGATAAAAAGTTAAATAAGATTAAGCTATAGTGCTATCTACACATGTAATTACGATCTTGAGACTCATTATGTTGTTGAAAACTTTGAAAGTATGTATGGAGTTCTTATAAATCTATTAGGTAGGACTTGTCTAATTGAAAATTGAAACTATAAAAAATAATATAGTGTTTGCATTTTGAAAACTTGAAAATTGTATAATTAACTAATTATAGAAATTATTAAGGCCATGTTTGTTTCGGATTAAAATCAGATTTTAATTTAAGTTAAAGTCAAACAATCAATATTAACTACATCTTTCATGAGTCCCATGATTTTTCAACCACACATTTCAAAAACTTCTATCACAATCTATTAAAAATATAATTTTAATCCTCACCAAACACTCATTGAGTAAATATAGTAATTTATAATTTTAGATGTTTGATATGTATAATTTTAATTATTAAATAAATTTTAAAATGATTAAAAAATTAAGATAATGTTAAAAATAAGAAAACATTTTTTTATACCTAGGAATTGCTCAGGTTTGCTTAAACTCGTAAAGCTTAAAGCTTCGCTCCCACGTCTAATCACGCTTTACGATTTTTAGAACATTGGTCTTCACTATTGTATCTATTTAGTTTTTTCCAATTTAGGTACTAAATTTTTTTACGTGCAAATTACCTAATTCCCTACTTTTCAAGATCTATTTTCCAAAATCAGATTTCAAGTTTTAATTTTCAAAAATCAGATATTTTTAATTAGATACAGATTATAATTTTATATATACATATACAAATTATATTTTAATTTCATCCCAATTCAAACCCTAAATTCACTTCTCTTCCTCTCCGTCTCTCACTTCTCTCCCTCTATGTCACTGGTGACTTGATGGAGAATCGGCGGAGGCGGCCTGGTCTGTTGGAGTGGTTGTGGTTATGGTGGCGTTAACTCCCTCACCCCCCACACCCTATCTCTCTCTCTCGGCGATGTAGAAGGTGTCGAATCTAAAAATGGTGGTCGTGGTGAAGGTGGCGTCACCATCGGAAGAGAATTTCCGACGCAGCGTTGAGGTGTGCAGTGTGGTGGTGAGTGTAGACCAACCAAGCCCAGCTCATATTCACAGCTCACTAGGTTTACCACTGAACAAAAATGGCGGATTCAATGAAATTTAACAGAGTAAATTCGGAAAGATGCAAAATCAAAGATGTTTACTGGTACTTATGGACATGCAGATTTTCTTACAGTAGTGAATTCATGCGTTTTCTCGTAAGTTCACATTCTTCATTTTTTCAATTTATTTAATTTTTTCTATAATTAAGATATTTTGGTTATTTGAATTATGCTCGATGATGATTGATTTGCTTTAACCACATCGAAGAGAGCTGACGGATTAGAAAACCTATTGAATTTATGTAAAGGATTTTTTTATAATTTGCTTGGAAGTGGCTTTATGAATCTTTTCTCTATGGGTTTGAGATTGCAATTCACTCTCCCTATAGAGTTCAGATGAAGGCCCTTTGAAGCTCTTTATAAGTGTTGATTCTATTGGCTTAAATCCTGGAGGATTTCCTCACCATCGATATTCTCATGTGGAAAACTTTGGCCCTTTTTTTGAGAGCTAAATTTCCCATTCAAATTCATTCACATCATCTCTAGAAGAACCAAAATAAATAAAGAGAACTGGATCACTGAAAAGTTTTATTTTTTATAACGTGAAAAGCAACTAAAAATTTACAGCGATCATGATCGAAAGTGGGGTGTTGGTTAATTTGCGACCAACCATTTTGTTATATATGACCTAAATTATATAATCTGTGACCGTGAAAGAATCTGTGATCAATTAGTTTGAAAATTCGTGATCGTGTGACATATAAATTTTGAAATCTGTGATCGACGAATTAATTGTGGCCTACAAATTTTTTTTATATGTGACCATTAAAAAATCTGTGACCAACTAATTTGAAAATATGTGACCAGCAAATAGACTGTAAACAAGTTATAATCAAGTAACCATTTGAAATTAAATTGTGGCCATTAACAAGAAATTTGAGCCATGTGCAAAAAACCTTTGTGACTTGCACTGTGACCATTTAAAATTAACCTGTGAATATTAAAAAAAAAAAAAAAAGAGCCATGTGCAAAATATGCTGTGACCTATGCTGTGGTCATTTGAAATAAACATGTGACTATCAATAAAAACTTGAGCCATATGCAAAAATATTCTGTGACCTGTACTGTGGCATTTGAAAATAATCTGTGACTATGAACAAAATCCTGACCCACGTGCAATATATTCTGTGACCTGTGCTGTAACCATTTGAAAATAACTCATGACTATTAACAAAAATGTGAGACATGAGCCTTATTGTGTTATCAATCATTATAAACAAATAACCATGCATTGTGACTTGTGAGTTGGGCTGTGACTTGTGACCTGGGCTGTGACTATACAACGGTAAGTTGTGACCATCAAATGCGAATGATGTGCTGATAGTGGTCACAACTGTACAAAAAAAAATATGGCGAAGTTGTCACCGGAATATTCGCAGGAGTTGGAACAATTGATGGAATCGGAGCAGTCGGAATAAATCGACGAAGGAACGGTAATCGGAATATTCACCGGAATCTAAGCAGTCGCCGGAATAATCGTCGGAACGATAGCGGAATCAGAGTAGTAGTCGGATCGGTCGCCGAACGATTGTCGGAGCGGCATGGGTGGTGGAGATGGGGTGGGTTAATTATATATATATATATATATATATATATATATATATATATATATATATATATATATATATATATATATATATCTTTTTATATATTTATATATATAAATAAAAAATATATAAATATATATGTATGTATATGTGTATGTATATGTCAAATATCTGATTTTTAAAATTTAAAAGTTGTTTTCTTATTTTTGAAATAGTGTATATTTAAAGTAGAATTTATGAATTTTTCCTTTTTTTTACTCATTGGATTGGATTGGGTTTTAATTTATAACCCGAGACCCGATCCAACCCACCACGTCCACAAAATTGATTTTACAACCGAAGCCAATTGAGCTTATAAACGGTTGGCGTTATCAGTTTGGGTGGATTTTTGTCGAACCCTGTAATATATCAGCCAAGATTGACATCACCGAGAAGCACATCAGCTAATGGAAAGAAATTCATGACAAATATTTACTTCAATAATAATACAATTGAAGAGGTTTCCATGAAAATTCAAAGCCATATTAGCTTAAAGGAAGGATTACAATAAAAATTGGCATATACTTTTCTAATCTCTCATTGGCAGATTTTCTTTTGTGCAGCATAAAAAAAATGGAGTCCTACATAGTATAGAATGAACCTCCAACCAGTCATGGAGTTTCAGGGAAAAAAAAAAATATGTGCAAAGCGAAGACTCTGAAAGCTTTCTTTCAAAGTGTCCACTTTCAATCCAACCTCGTGCTTTTCACATCACAAGGCCAAAAAAATGTAGTATAAATACCGTAAATAGGCTTTGAAATATTCACTAACTAATGCTTTTTTTCGTTGTTTGACTTACTATTCCAAGCATCATAGGATCCGAATATTTCTTCAATCATATTGCTCGTCGGCAAAAGATCAACCGATTTCATCAGACCCGTCGAATATGTGTCATCCCAAATATTTGCATCACACGACTCTATTACAAACCCAAAACCAAAATCGTCATTTGACTCTGCCTCTAGTGTAATTTCGTTCGAGTATTTTCTGTGATCGTTTTTGTGTCTGCTCACTTGCCCCACACTCCCAAGACCTACTGACCCCATGATATCTGTCATCTGGGACTGGGTTTTGGAAAAGGTACTGATGTGTTCTTCGACATCTTGATCCCCTTCAATTTTGCTTTGAATTCCATCCAAATGATGAGGTTTATAATCAAGTCTTAAACCATCATGCAATTTTGCAGACTCTAATCTGGACTTTTGACTTGTACCATCATCCATCTCAATGGCATATAGATTACCAACATCATCATTCCCACCGTCATTATAATCATCGTCATCGTTGTTGTCATTTTGGGAAGAAGAATCATCTTGATCATCAAAAGACTCCACTACAGATTCTTCCTCCTCTCTTTCAAGTCGACAGAAGCCTCCATCTGTACCTTGCCACTCGTCATCATCACTATCGATCTCCAACAATTTAGATCTGTTCTGGACTGACCGCCTCCGAAGAATAAAGGCATTGAAATAATAGCAGACAATCTCCTTCTTTGTTCGAGTTGGGAACACCACTGCGAGAAGCTTCCAAAACCTTTTACCAAGCGACATGGGATTACAATAAATGACTTTATGAAATAATAGTTCATCTTCTTCAGTCCACTTGTGCGCCACCTCTTCTCCCATCTCATAAAATCCCAATTCCATAAAATTCTCATCCCAAAAGGTCTCTCTTAATTTTTCTCGTGCTTCATTTACATGTTGCTGCACACATCTCATTGAACCCTTATCCAGGCAACCACAGTCTGTTCTGCCACGTCCAACGTCAACATCGTTGTAGGTTGAAGTATTTAAATCAGGCATTGGAATGATACAAGTTCCCATAAGTTTTTCTTCAATTTCAACTAAGCAGTTGAAACCCGTATGATCTTTCCTGGTAACATATGGATCCCAAATTGGAAGATTTGCTTGATGAGTTAGTCCAATATGAACTTTTTTCGTAGGAACATAATTAAACAAAGATGAGTACCCATCCTTAAACTGATATGGTCCTCGACTAGGATCCAAAAAGTCAAAATTCTCTGGGAAATGAGACCAGCGAGAAATATCCTCAAATCCGGCACTATCATTATCACTGCTGCTGGTGACCCATGATAAAGGTACACTAGTATCCAAGTCCTTACCAGCCACATTAAAAGCAGCACCTATGTCGTCATTTTCGAGCGCCTCATCCACCTGCAGTTTACAAAAGTTGCTTCCATCTCCTGTGGCATAATAAAGTACAATAATAAAGTCAATTAAAGACAATACACAGTGAAACTTCTGCATCGAGCGACATAATCTGTGCCAGATAACAACACAAATAAGCAGAGCTGCAAATCATATTGCCTACTTCAAACTATTAATTCACTGAAAAACTTTTAGATAGACAGGAAGTTTTTATAATTCAAATAAAGAGAAGCTTTCAAAGGAAAACTTTTTAGTTTTTTCCTCCACAAACCAAGAGCAACAGATCATGAACAAACTTATGAAAAGAGGTATGTAAAAAAATGAATACCAATTTGGACAATATAAATGAGCAAACATGGTAAGTAAAATGGCAAATATTACCTCGCAGATCAACTTCTGGAGAAGTTTCGTAATGAGGAAAATTCTCAGAAAATGGAGCCAGCTTATCCTCAAAACCAAGTCGTTTAGCTTGCTTGAAAGACAGCTCTTGAAAATCCTCCTCATCAAAGAGCCTTTTGACTCCCATAACTTGTACTACAGGAGAAAACAACAAATCATGCAAATTAAGACAATATTTGAAATGAAAAATATGCCCGGTGACATTATGACATCTGTTACTTATTGCAATATTTCATTAAGGGTAATTAGCACATAACGTCTCCACCTTTCACCGTTATTGTGGAAAACGTCCTTTTTATTTTTTTTTTGGCATTTTTACCCTTATTTCCACATTTCATTGCGCAAAAAGGTCTTTTTTATCCATTTTCTCAATTAAAAATTGTAAAATGACGAAAATACCATTCCCTTTAAATAAAACAAAAGGAAAAAGAAAAAAACTAATTGCAAATATAGTCCCGACTTTTTTGAAAAGTGCAAATGAGTCCCAAATAAATTATTATAAGGGTAATTAGCATATAATGTCCACATCTTTCACTATTATTGTGAAAAACATCCCTACCTTTTATTTTTTTGGCATTTTCTTAGTTAATTATAATTTGATAGTGCAAACCATCATTTCTATCAATTTTCATCCAATTTCTCAATAAAAAACAGTGGAATGACGAATATACCCTCCTATTTAAATAAAAAAGCTAAAGAATTAATTGCAACTATAGTCCCATTTTTTTAGAAGTGCAAACAAGTCCCTAATAAATTACTAAAAAAAATTATTTTTTTATGAAAAGTGCAAACAAGTCCCAATTAGATTTATTTAAAAATTCAAAAAAAAAAAAAAATTAAAAAGTGCAAACAAGTCTTAAATAAATTATCAAAGAATTAGAAATTAAAAAAATATATTTTTTATTTAAATATGAGGGTATATTCATTATTTTACAGTTCTTTATTGAGAAATTGAATAAAAATGGATGAAAAGGATGGTTTGCACATTCAAATGTGTAATTAAGGGTGAAAATGCCAAAAAAATGAAAGGTATGAACGTTTTTAGCAATAAAGGTGAAAGATATGGACATTACGTACTAATTGCCCTTTTAATAATTTATTTGAGACTCATTTGCGCTTTTCAAAAAATTGAGACTATGATTGAAATTAGTTTTTTTCTTTTGTTTTATTTAAAGGAAAGGGTATTTTCGTCATTTCACAAATTTTAATTGAGAAAATGTATGAAAATGACATTTTGGGAAATAAAAGATGAAAAGAAGGGTGAAATGTCAAAAAATGAAATGTATAGACGTTTTTCACAATAATAATGAAAGGTGGGAACGTTATGTGCTAATTACCCTTTTAATAGGAAACTTTAGAATAGTGTTCACATGTCACCCAATGTGTTTTTAAAGTGTGTTTAACTTACACATCTACATTATTGGAAAAAAAGAAAACAAATAATTTCCAAATAGACGCAAAAAATCTTACATATACAGGATTCGAGAGCATGTTCTCTATTACCTGGCCCTCTGTATAAAACCAACACGCAAGACCCACCCAAATGCCAACCAGTAACCATAAACTACATGTTTCCGCAACCTCAAAAACGACATTTATTTAACAAAATGTAACAACAAGAGAACAATTTGCTGTATAGCTACGCAACAATGCTAGAAACATAGTTCTTAGAACAGATATAACAACAAAATTTGGTACGTGACAATCATTTTTTGAATTGAATGCATTGCTACCAACTGAATGCAATTGCAAAAAGTTACTAACTGTTAAACTTTGCAATCTTACTGTAGTGCATTGCATTACTTTGGTGCTACTGCTGGAAACAAGTGATTGTCAGTTTACCAAATGTAGTTGGAATATCTGTCCTAACAATTTGTTAACTGAAAACCACTTGTTTCAGTATCACACATTAGCTTCCATGAAACTTTACTGCGTTTTGAAATAAATAATAACAGCAGGAGACAAAGTTAACAGTAATTGGATTCTTATATGAAGGGAAAAATGACTCTAACAATAAGGTCATCCACAATAAATAAAGACTGATTAAAATAAAAGAGAGGATTAAAAATTAAAGTAATTTCTTCAAAAAAATATTTAAAATTTATTCTTTGTTACTTTTTTTATAGGAAAAAAAATTAATCACAAATAAATATACAGACAATTCAATAGCGACTTCTCAATTAGCATATAGTATTCAACTCAAATTAATGGGAGAAAAAAGTACGACTGGGTTATAAAAAACAGTAACCCTAGTTTCACACAAATTGATACAAATTACCAAATAATATATACTAAAATTCAATTCAGAAACAGGCATACCAGATCCCCCAATAAATTCAGCTCAGACGAAACCTATTTATTAACAAATTTACGGGTCGAAATGTACAGAACCAAGAATTGAAAGTGAAAACAAATAATTTTGTAGACTCAACGGCAAGGGTTGAAAAGGGGGTAAATCGAAAGAGGACTAAGAGAATTGAATGGGGCGTGTGTTCAATTGGAGGATTAAAGAAAAATTAGGGGAGTCGATTATCGAGTTCTTAGAAGGAATTGAACTAGATAATTGGGAAATTTTTGGTACTATTTGCGTCGTTTTCGTTTGGGGGAAGGAGGATCCGATTATAAGAAAACCCGAATATGATGACCCGTCACAGGACTAAATGAAGAAGGCTAAAATAGTTTTCTGATCCATTTATTCACTTGGAAAAAATCACCTGCCCAATAAAACAAAGGGTTTTGCTACTTGTCAACCACACTGCAATCTACAGCCCTACAATCGGGAAGCCCACGAATTTTTTATTGGATGTGCCCCTCCTTTTGTGAGGAGGGTATCAACTCCAGTATACAACAAAATGCAGAGCTGCTATACTGTCAAGAGGATTTGACACATTTCTTGACAGCATACTCACAATAAGGGAATACTTTTTTGAAATTTTTTATTCACATGGATCCCACTTTTATGTGAGTGTATGTCAACGAAGGTGACAAATTGTTTTGACAAAAGAGCTTAATTCAACAAAATAAATCTGTAATGACTACTTGACTTTTGTTATTGTCCTTGTTTGATGGAGATTAAAATTAAGTTTCTATTATATTTTGATAAAAAATGATGAGATATCTTATTGAAAAATTATGGGACCCATAAAATATGTGTTTAAAATTAATTAATGGCTTTGATTTAAATTAAAATCTAGATTTTGATTTCTACCAACAAGGGGTATATT
Organism: Fraxinus americana; assembly: GCA_035079005.1. Lineage (NCBI taxonomy): Eukaryota > Viridiplantae > Streptophyta > Magnoliopsida > Lamiales > Oleaceae > Fraxinus > Fraxinus americana. The sequence continues at coordinate 15,640,534 of CM068711.1, forward strand.
TCTACAAAATAGATCAATACTATCGACTCTCCTTAACCTCTCTTCTTTATGTAATTGAAACTAAAAAAAGTCAATAAAATGCAATATATCGATAATGACTCGTGATGAATCGCTAGATTAAAGAACAATAGAATTCGAATGTACTATCAGAGATTGAAGAATCACTTTTGATAAAATTATTATTCCTCTCAAAGTAACAACACATTGATAGGTAGATACATTATTCTAATTGCTATGAGCTTAAAATGGAAGAACATTTCATCAACTTTTAGGAAAGAGACATAGAGATGAGAAGCTTTACATTTAAAAACTATCATTTTATAATTTGTTGTGAAATTATTGATCACAGTGTAATGAAAATGATAAGAATTAAAAGCTGGGATTGTTAGAACTTTGATAAAACTTAAACTTTATGATCTTGCCAAGATCTCCATGTCAAACCATCAAGAAACTGAATTAACGCGGAACATACCTTAATCAATTGATTTCTGACTTGAATAATAAATCTTGAATCTGGATATGTAAATCTTCAATTTGGTTGCTTCAAATCTCCATCTTAATTCCTGATTGTGGGTTTTATAGATCTTCCTCTTCATATGCATTCTCTTGTATTCTTGTGTTGATGGGATGCCACAAAGAATGAGAAAATCACACATGAATTGGGGACCATAACCCTTTATATATTTTCATATGTATTCGGCCCATCGTCAAATACAAACCCTAATGGATCCGGTCTTTACACATATAGTCCGGTCCACACTTTAATTAGATGCTTAAAGCCCAATTACTTAATTCCTTATTAGATCACTTTAATTTTGGGCTTAACTTTAAGATAACATTTATACACAGTTAATTATATATGTTGGCCCATCACGGGAAATTAAATAATTTCCCAACAGGGATCACTATAAAACATTTTCTATATTGCATGAAATGTCACATTATATGAACTGATGTAGCATTGAAAGTGATATTAACGTTGTCAAAAAATGCTGCAAGACAAGTAGTATTGTACCTTAGGGATGGTTTCGAATGAGATATATTTACCCCATACATTTCAACTCAGTCACAAGATAGAACTCAAATCGGAAATCTCAAAAATTTGCAAGCGATCTTGAACCACATTTCCTCATGTTTTGTCTGCCTCACCTCCATAAGCAGCATTTTGTAAAATTGAATCAAGAACCCCTACGATTATCTTCAAATTCAAACCTAAGATGAACTCGTATCTAGAGAGGACCATGGGACTTCCAGTGAATTTGTCATTGAGATGTATACAATATTCTCATTCCTACATTGTGAAGAATTTCACAGTGAAAGTGTAAAGATTAAACAAACAGCACGTTGACATAAATGAGTAGAAAAAATAAAAACTCGACGTGTTACACATCGTGTCAATAAAAACGTTTTTCTATGGACAAAGTGAATAATATTGCTACAGTTTATGTCACCTGATGTGCAAAAAAAAAAAAAAAAAAAAAACTTGAAAAGATCCACACTTGCTCAAAATATAGTATTACAAATCAGAATACATTACATATATAAATATAACCAATATATATAACTAATATATTGTCAGACGTGTTATGTCGAGATTAAATACGAAGTAAACGATAAAAATATATTACACGATCAATTATCTTGCTATACATACTATGACCTGTGTAGTGAAAAAAACATGAATAAATTCAAGTACCAAAATAATAACACTTATAACTTGCAAGATGTGCAACATCAAATATATATATATATATATATATATATATATATATATATATATATATATATATATATATATATATATATATATATATATATATATATATATACCATGGTTGTCAATCTTGGAAATTTTGCAGCAATTTCGAAATATATTGAAATAGTGATGTAAACCATGGTATATCACAAATTATGAATGTCAATAGTATATTGCAATACAAGTGTAAAAAAAGAAAAAGAAAAAAAAGAACGTATATCATCGATAAAAGCACAAATTCATGTTTCATTTTGCAAATTGTAATTTCGCATCAATACTGTTGGAATAATAACTCACCTTCACCAACAACACACGAGCAGCTTCACCAGCCAAAATCAGTTCATCAGTCAACTTCAGCAAACCGGTTCCTGCAGCACCAGATCAGTTCACATTTCAACAGCATTCAGCTTCAGTTTTATTCTAGTTCCTTCTAGTCTCTTCTTAAGTTTGTTATCTTGTTAGTTAGTTAGATAATTGGTTAGTTATTTCTTCTATAAATAGGATAGATTGCATTGTATTTCCTTAAGCAAGTTGAATGATATTCTTCTTCTTCCCTGCTGTATTTACAGCAGGTCCATATCCGGTTTCTTCTCTGTTTTGTAGTTCAATAATTCCAGCCATAATTTCTGTTATTTCCAGCTCCCTCTCAGCTTTCATCCCTTGATTTTATCATGGTATCAGAGCTCCAATCCTAGATTTTATCATGGTATCAGAGCAGGTTTCGGATCCTGCCTTTTGAAATTCATCTTCTTTCTTTTCCTTTTCTATATTGAATCTATCAAAACCGAAAAAAAAAAAATTCCCAAAAATCAGAAAACACATTACCAGAAAAACAGGAAAGTGATGGCTCACAAGATGTTCGACGAAATGTCGAAATGGATTTATTCCTCTTTGAGGATTGAGTGTAGCAGATCAATTACCAAAGAGGTAATCTGCTATTAAATTCTGAATTGATTTCCAGACAAAAGGAAATGGAATCTGCTGTACAGCAGAAAAGTGAAAGGAAGAAACCAGAATTAAAGATAGATTAGATCTTCACAAATGGTTGATCTATTCCTAGATAGGGAGTCTCTGTGGTACCTTGAAGTCATATATGTCTTCAACATATATCAGCCTGCTTCCAAGAGTGAATGCACAGGCGAGAGATGATTGGATTTAAAAAAAATTGAATGATGAAACATATGGAATTTTATCTTCTGAATGAAGATATGAAGATGATTGAAACAAGGAATTGTTTCATTGAAAACGAGCTTCCCAGGAAGCTTCAAAACCTGCAGCCTACCAGCCTACCAGTCTTCAAAAATGTTCTACCAGCCTACCAGCTCATCATCAGATCAGTTCAAAGTTATGGACCTGCAATGATACTTCCTTCTTTGCTTGCATCTCTACACTCCTTCTCTACGGTTCAAGATGTTCCATCTTGAGGGGGGAGTGTTGGAATAATAACTCACCTTCACCAACAACACACGAGCAGCTTCACCAGCCAAAATCAGTTCATCAGTCAACTTCAGCAAACCGGTTCCTGCAGCACCAGATCAGTTCACATTTCAACAAAGATTCGACTTCGTTTATTCTAGTTCCTTCTAGTCTCTTCTTAAGTTTGTTATCTTGTTAGTTAGTTAGATAATTGGTTAGTTATTTCTTCTATAAATAGGATAGATTGCATTGTATTTCCTTAAGCAAGTTGAATGATATTTCTTCTTCTTCCCTGCTGTATTTACAGCAGGTCCATATCCGGTACATCATCATATTATAAAGAAACTAAATTCAATCGATTCTTTTTTTTTTTTTTTCCTGACTCTGATCAAAGCAACCTATAAAATACGAGCTGAAACAACTTATCTTCTCATACCGAAAATATAAGAAAAATATAGGGCGACAGGTATAATGCATCATATTGATTGGCTATTAATAAAATTCCCATCAAACACATTTCCATAAAGATCAAACACCAGTGGCATTGATTCAAAAAAAAAAAAAAAAGTAAATAAGTAAAATTTAAAGTTATTATTGTAGATGTGGAATGTCACCTAGTAGTGAGGAAAAAAAATTCAAATACAAATACTGGTAAACAAGTTCAGAAGGTGCATTTAGAAGGAGAGGTAGACGTATCTGTCCCCAGTTTGTAAGCTATAAATTCAAACGCAAATAGAGGGAACTGAAATAGTATGTAAAAGAATAACGAAAAGGCTTGATTTTTACCCATTCCAGTGGGGAGTAGAACACAGAATGAAATTAGAAGCTAACAAGCTTGAGAGAAAACAGACTAAAATGTGTTTTGACAATTTCCAAGTCATTCTAGCCCTCTTTCAGCTACATGGAAAGCAATAACATGATGCTAACTTGATGTTTTGAGGCTCAAAATAACTATTTTTAACTTATAAAGCATCAATTGGTGTTTTGATGGCTAAAATATGTCTTGATGTCATAACTAATAACTTGCAAGACGCGCGCTAGGTTGCTATATCAGAAAAATTGAAAAAATATCATTACAAAAAAAAAAAATAAAAAATAAAAAATCGAAAGCTGGTTCTCAAACTTAGGCGTTTTGTAACAATTACGAAATATATTGAAATTTTTTTTGAGAAACATTGTATATTGTAGGATGTGAAGATGAGTCTATACATGCTATGTTGCGTGATGAAAAGGAACGTGTTCATGACAAAAACACAAAATTGGTGATATATCCGAACACGTGTCATTCTGTAAATCATCAATTCTTTTTTTCGTAACAATAAAACATCACAAATTATATTGGACAACCTATTCATGTCGAACTTCATGAAAAAATTAGATCAAAGCACATTCTAAGAAATGCAAATTAAAAAAAAAAAAAAAATACTTTGAAGGACACGTCTTGTACAAATGTCCTGAATGACTCAATATTAATGTGTAAATATACAACTTTAACAATTGCTCAACTTTACCTTTTAACGGCTACAATATTTTCAAGTATCATCGCCATCTTCTAAGAACAATCATGAGGTAAGATTTTTTTATCATAATTAAACACTAATTCTTCATCTTATTCAGTTCTTTTTTTGATACTAAGCTTGCCAAAATATATCTATGATTTTTTTCCCAGTTAAGTTATCCAATCTTCGCACAAATTATTTTGTAAAAACTGTCAACATAGATTCCAAACATATATATTGTACAATAATATGTTTTATCTTCTCTCACAGATTATATATCATAAACATATGAGTTATAATTTTTTAAGTAAATAATTTTTCAGTGCAGGTTTCAAATTTTGTAATGGCTTCTTCACGTAGTGCAACAAAGGGTGCTATGAGAGTAAAATCAAAAGATGCACATCTTCTAGAAAAGAAGCACTGCTGATCAAGCAACTCGAGAAACATGCATCACAAAAAAAGAACAATTTTCGTCTTGGGAGGAAAAAAGGTTCCATACTTTCCCTTTTTACATTATTTCATTTCCATTTTGTTAAAATTGGTTTGTGACTTGAATTCTTGTTGAGTATTTGATCAGAAATACTATTGGAGGAGTATTTGGAGTTGGTAGTAGACTTGAAGATATCTTGAAGGAGTCCAAGATGGATTAAGAGGGTTTTACGCGAGACGCTTGCTAAATGCCCAAGGGACGCTCGAGTGCTTAGAACAGGGGTTTTGGCACTCACTTGGCACTAGGCTATGGCTCGAGCGGCCGTGTTACCACTCAAGCTCCATGATGTTGCCGCTCGAGCAATGGTGATGTCCAAGCAAGATTCTAATTCTGATTTTTGGAAGTTTTTTACTCCTATTTCATTCCAAATATTCCATTATTAGTTTTATCCATTGTATTATGAGTTCACTATATATTAAATTCTTCATTATATTAATTCTCTTAGTATGTTAGAAATTGTTGTATTATAAATATAGAATTTTGCTAGATGTACATTCTTGTGTATATCTTTCATGACATTGTCCCCTATGAGGCAAAATTTGGGCAGTGATGTGAAAATGTGTTCGAAAATTCAAAGGCTATGACAGTGATATGTGGAAGAATGTAAAAGTTAATGTAAGGTAAGATATACACATAGCTTGATTGATAAATATACTGCGTATTACACAACATTTTGTAAAACATAACCAAAAGAGGATCCAAATTAATAGAGAGAGACTCGCAAATCGAGATATCCAAGAGAGAATCTTGTGAGATCCAGCCTAACATAGTGTAACTCTTTACTTTGATTATAGTGAATTATCCTTCTCTGCCCGTGGGTGTTCCCAGTCAAGTTTTTACATAAATCTTGTGTTCTTGTTGTTTGATTTCAAATTGGCATATTGTCTCTTTATTCTCAAACAAACTAGTGTCAGTGCGAGATTGATCTTTTGTGTTGGCAATAATGAAATTTAAAATCTCAATTTTGGATCGCAACACCAGATTATTTTTGTGGCATATTAAGATGAGAGTAATTCCTACCCAAATTGATTTAGATGATGCTTTGTTAGGGTTGAATAAGATGCCTTCAACTTTGACACTAGAGAAGAAGCAACGTAAGGAATGGAAGGCCCTATCACAGATACATCTTCATCTTTCGAATCATAATCTTCAGGACGGGTAAAGGGGAAAAGTATCGCTACATTATGGTTGAAATTGGAGCAGTTATAAATGACTTGGAGACTAACCAGCAAAGGGCATTTGAAGAATCTTTTATATTTTCATCGCTTGACAAAAGGCGAATTTTTGGAAGATCATTTATCTTCGGAGACCATAGATGTCAAGTACGATGAAGAGGATCTAAGGTTGATTTTGTTATGTTCTTTGCCCATTTCAAATATGACATTCAGGGACACTATCTTGTATAGTCGAGATATTCTCACTATTGATTAAGTTTATGACTCGCTTTATTCTAAGGAGAAGATAAAATAGCTAGTCGTCAGATTGGAGGCCTAGAGAGAGGGTCTTGTTGTTCGTGAGAGGAATTTAGGTGGTTATAGAAGGGACACGTTTAAGAATAATAACAATGATATTGTCTGTTATCATTGCAAAAAACATGGACACGTGAAGAATGATTGCTATAAGTGGTAGAATAGTTATAAGTTTATCGTTGCAAATCAGAGGGGACAAATTGTAAGTTAACTTTTCTAGTGAATTTTACAGACAAGTTTACCTAAAGGTTTTTTATCGTGAGAATGAGTTTTCCTCCTTGATCATATCTCTTGTTATTTACTTTCTCGCTTTTGATTTATACGTTTATGTGATTGTTTAAACTTAGGGTTAAATGTATTAATTACATTAATCATCTAAAAACAATTATTAAGTGACTTGTTGTTTGCTATTGATTAATTCTGCATATTTGGATCTGAATATTTCTCAACAAGCGTTATCAAAACTTAATTGTGATCCTTGACCCTATTTGTCTAGATGAATCAATCACTTTTCGTTCCTCCTTATTTTGATAATAGTAATATATCTATTGGAATGTTAGAATGAGAGCATTTCCTAAATTTATGGATGAAAAGATTTGGGTTGGATCATCCCATCTACATGAAATGCTGGTGTTGTCAGACCAGATAATACTCTACTTGGATTAATGATGAGTTAGCCGATTGTAACTGGAATAGTAGAGGTACACATGCCATTTTTATGGATATTTGCTCGAAGAGTTTAAATAGGTATATATGTGTGAGATTGCTAAAGAAGCTTGGTATACATGAGAAACCATGCATGAGGGAACTAAAATCATTAAAACCACAAAATTGCAAGTGTTGACTACTAAATTTGAGAAAATTAGGATAAAAACGATGACGAGTCTTTTGATGATTTTTATGATAAATTAAATGATATAGTCAACTTTAGTTTCAACTTTGGTAAGCGGTGATAAGTGTGCTTTTACATACTTATTTGATACTTAAAATAAGCTTATTATTGATTACAGGAGTGGATTTCTATTCACAATTGTGTTATTGTAGCTTTTGTAGACAAAAATCCCAAATTGAAGGAGAAAAAGGTAAAAGGAAAGGAAAAAGGATAAAAAAGCGAACAAAAATCTGAAACTGGGACCAAATTGTACAAGTTTCGAAAGTTGAAGGACTTTTGATGCAATTCATTGAGAGCATAATTGAAAGAAAAGTCAAAATTTGAAGACAAAGATGTATAAGATTAAAATTAAGAGACCTGATTGCAATTAGGCCAAGGATTGAAGTCGCAAAGAAACAACAGCAATGTACCGTGACTGCAAGTTACAAGTCGGCGTAGCCATGTGGCTTGGCACGCGTTTGGGCAGTAACTACCCAAACGCATTGCCCTTACAAGTCGCATTGGCCATTTCGATCTGCCCTATTTTTTTAAGGCTCGTTTTAGTGCATTTAAATATCCATTTTTGTAAATTGAGGATTTTTTAGGGGCCTTTTGGACATTTTTAAGGCTCGTTTTAGGGCATTTAAATATCTCATTTCTTATATTGAAGGCCCATTCTCTATACATCCATTCAAGAGTTAAGAAGAAAGTAAAAGAGGCAAGGATAAAGGGAGAGAAACCCAAGCAAAAAAATGAGAAAATTTGGGGTAAATCAAGATTATACCATTTCATTGTTTCAAGAATCTATCCAAGGGACGGGTTTTACCTTTTATCTTGTATTTATCTTTTATTTTCTTTATTTTATAATGAGTTTCTCTACCATTTTCATTTTGTGCATTTGTATTAGCATGAACTAAATTATTAATGTTGGGATGAGTGAAGAAACTTAAACTAGCTTGATTAATTTTAATGTTCGCTTTTTAATGTTAAAATATTTATTGTCATGTGCATTTTAGATCAATATAGTAAATGCCCTAAATTTTTATAGGGGATAGAGATATCCCACCTAATTTTAGGTGACCAATTGAGCTATCTTTATAAAAATTTAATGCGGTTGTTTGGGGTTTAATCGACATAAAGATATAGTAGGTTAAACTAATCAATTATGGTTAATTTCACTCGATAAAGGTAATTAGCTAAAATTGAAAATTCGAGTTTGACATGATTAATGAGTAATTTATTAATTTACATGTTAAAAAATTAATTAAGTGACGGTTAAGTGGAATCATAATTCACAACTATTTAATCCTTAAAACCTTCCTAAAATTGTAATATGGTGTGTTTTGATTCGGATTTCAACTTATTTTTCTTTTATTTCCAAATTTAAATTCATATTGTGTGTTTTTTAATTGTAGAGAATTAAATTGATTAGAGTAGTGTAATTAAAAGAAAACATTCCTCAAGGAATTGACTCGGATTCGTAGTCTACTTTATTACTTGAATGCGACCGGTGCATTTGTGGTTTGTAATTTTAGTGAATAAGTTTTCGGCTCCATTGTCGATGAATGTTTTTACTTTGATGATTACTTTAGTTTCGAAATTTTTTGTGTTTTAAATTTTATTTGTTTTCTCTTTTATATCTTTTGGCTAACCCCCACATTTTTTTTTTATTTCTCTTGTGTTTGGTAATCTTTCCATATACTTTTCAGCTATATTTGCATGATTCTGACTGTGGTAAAGTAACTACATTTGTGCAATTTGTTACGTGGTGCCTTGTATTGGACAATATTTGCATTCGTGCACTAATGTATTGAAGTCGAAACTTTTTTAGTTTAGACAATACTTAAGATGCCGAAAACAAACACTTGATAATTCTGACGAGAGTTACATGCTCGTACGAGATTATGTACATGACGATTAGGATGAAAACGTCAATCTTATGAGAGATGGTCCTCCCTCATTGAATGAGAATGTACTTGCAAAATATTATCATGAACTTGTAAAGTTGGATTAAGACGACATGCTTATGGGAGATTACATGTACTGGGATGAATTTCAAAAGTGAGGGTATGATCCACTTGAATTAGGTTATAAGAGAAACTTTTCGTTGCTTGTGGAGTTCGATTGTGGACGAGTCATTCAATTCAAGGAGATATCAACCCTTAATCATTTTATTTTGTGTTTTTGTCATTAGATATAATCTTTGAAGTATATAACCTTTTGAAGTCCGAGGTTTATCTTGGTTCTCAACAAGCTTGATGATTCATTTTGACTATGTTGGTCACACTGACGAACTTTGATTTCGACCCGTTTAATTTATTTCTTTCTTGTGATTTTGTAAGACACGACAAGTCATTCCATGATATGCATGTTGAAGGAAATGATTTGAAATCAAGTTGAGGATTGATCACAAGTTTGGGGGGGGAGGGGGAATTATAAATGAACTACTCAAGAGTCACAAGTCTAAGTCGAGCATTGGCACCTCTTTATCAAATGTCCAATCAGGGAAGCTTTGTTACCCTTTCTTCAATTTTATTTTGTTCTTTTACACAATGAGGGCAATGTGTGATTAAGTTTGGGGTGATTGTTTATTTTGTGTTGATTGTGTATAATATGTTAGATAGACTTGCCGGCTAAGGATGTTTTGATGTTTAAAATGGTTATTGATTCATGCGCTACGACCAAATAGGCTATTTGTGCCAAATTTAAGAAAAAAATTGCCTATCCACGCAAGATCTTAAATTACTTTGAGCACAGTAGTCATGATCAATTGTTGTCTAGATCTGAAAATTATTGATCGATGGAGGGAGTTTTTATTAACCGTGTTCTATTCAGGGGATACTCAGACAGATTGCAGATATCGTTTCATTTGACAGAGATATGGTCTCCCACATCTTCAGAGAGGGGAACCAAGTTGTAGATGCACTTGCTAGCGAGGGTTGGCATCATCGTAGATATCAGGAATATGGACCAGCCGACCTACCACGACATATCGGGCGCTTGTTCAGATTGATAGGTATAGGTTGCCTAGTATTAGAGTTTAAATTCTTGTATTTTGCTTTTACGTTTAGTTTTGCTTTAACTTGTTCTTTTTGTAAGGGAAGTAGTACTTATTGATTGATTTCATTGATATTATTTGTAACCATGGTATTCCTCCGCTACAAGTGAGGACATATTAATAAAATTTCGGAGGTACCACCCTCTTTTAAAAAAAAAACCGTTAAACCTGATAAACGTGGGGCCCCACCCCGAATGAGGCGGGAATTACCCCCTTAACAGGGTAAACGGGGAAGGGATGAGGCGTGGGTCATTCTCCCGAAGCGGGTATGGGAAACACAGTTTCCGCCTCGCTACCCACCCATTTTAAAGTCAATTTCAAATTTAAGTTTTTTATCAAATAAAAATAATAGATTTATCTTCATTTTTAAAGAGAGAATAATTTTTTTTTGGAAGAAAATTAGTAAAAAAAGTAATAATATTTACTAACTAAAGACATTAAAAATAAAAACTAAAAATAAAATATAAAAAGAAGAAAAATAAATGGGACAAGGGCATGTCCCGCTCTATCCCGCGAGCATGAGGATGTGGTAATGTAACAACAATACTCGACGGGAAAGGGGTGAGAATGGCTGATCAATTCCATACCCGCCCTGTTGCTATCCCTATATTAACCTATATGCTCTATCACTTAACCTTATTGTGAGATAAGTTTGGGGTGGTCAAGCTGGTAAAGGAAATTATTTGGAAATGTGTTGATTCTGTGCATATTGAATATATTTGTGTGGAGCATCTTTGACTAAAAAGTATAAAATAAGTGGTGACCATATGTTGTGGATCTAAGCCTCGTAGTTTTTCTGGCTAAAAAAGAGTATTGCACTTGTTAATTCTTGTCTCACCTTGTAGCTTTTTTGACTTGAATTATTAAGTCCGTAGAGGGATCTTGAAACCTAGTATCATTGGTCTTTAAAAACTGGGGAGTATCGACCAAAAACTCACTACACAGGTCATAAAGAAAACTTCAGTTAGCGAAGTCAATCATGAGCTTTAATTGAAAATTTTGATAGAAAATGTGCATTTGTAATTGATGTGAAGGTTTAGATAACAAGTTGTTTGAATTACTTAGTATAAACTTAAATATTGAAGAACTCCAAGTTGGGAAAAATCTCACATGACTAGATGTTGACATTGTTGATTAGACCCAACCAAATTAGAGCTAGAAAAGAAAAAAAAAGTGATTTGATAACAACATTTTGATTTACACCCCGGAAAAGAAAATAAACACCTACTTGGAGGATGTGAATCTCACGAGTGCTGAAGGAAAAATATGACCACAAAGGGTCGAGTTGGCACAAAATTGAAAGTTTTTCCTTCTTTACGATTTCTTCCTAATTTAGATGATGATTGAAAGTGACTATGAACACACACACCAATCAAACATTAGATAAGCAAAAAATATTTTTATTATTATTATTTGGAGTCATATTTGTGAATCAATTATACAATTTTACACTCATAGACATTTTGGCAAGTTGTCAACATTGTTAATTTTTATTCCATGAACGCTTGATTGTGCTAGTAAATTATCTTGCTCGGGACGAGCAAAAACTTAAATTTGGGGGTGATTGATAAGTGTACTTTTACACACTTATTCAAAACTTAAAATAAGCTTATTATTGATTAAAGAGTAGATTTCTACTCACGACTCTGCAATTGTGGCTTTTTGTAGGCAAAAATCCCATATTGAAGGAGAAAAAGGCAAAGAGAAGGGAAAATGATTAAAAGCGTACAAAAATATGAAGTTGGGGACCAAATTGTACAAGTTTCAAAAGTTAAAGGGCTTTGGATGCAATTTATTGAGGGCATAATCTAAAAAAATAAAAATTTAAGGACCAAAATGTATAAGATTAAAGTTGAGAGACCAACTGCAATTAGGTGGAGAACTGAAACCGCAAAAAGAAAAATGACGGCAAGGTTCCTCGACAGCACTAGGGACGCTGTGGGGGCAGACTTTCTGCCCCATTATTGTAAATTGGGGATTATTTTGAGGACCTTTTGGACATTTTTTAAGGCTCATTTTAGGGTGTTTAAATACCCCCCTACCCACCCACCCATTTTTTGTATTGAATGTCCATTCTTTACACACCCATTCAAGAGCAAAAAGGATCGTAAAAGAGGAAAGGAAAAGGATGAGAAAACCAAGCAAAAAAAAGGAGGAAATTTGGGGGAAATCAAGATTATACCATTGCAATGCTTCAAGAATTCATCCAAGGGATGGGTTTTACCTTTTATCTTTTATTTATCCTTTATTTTCTTTATTTTGTATTGAGATTCTCTACCATTTTCATTCTGTGCTTTTTTATTAACATAAACTAAATTTTTAATGTTGGGATGAATGATGAAACTTAACCTAACTTGATTAATTTTATTGTTTTCTTTTTAATGTCAAAATATTTATTGTTTTGTGCATTTATTGTTGTATTTAAAGTCTTGCATTTATTTGCCCAATAATGTTTGTATTGAGTGATTTGTACAGTTATTAAGAGATTGTTGTGCATTTTAAAAAGGATGAGCCGCATCCTTGACGGTTGTCGCCTGCCCTACCCTGGTTCTTGGTGAAAGAGGTAAATCGCAAGTTATGCCTCCAATGGTACAAGGTGGAAGACAACTTGTACACTTACACTTACCTAAGGGTTAAGTCCATATTTCAGGATTCGAACCCTTGACGAGGCAGCCTCAAGCAAATCTAAAGTTTTTCCGCATTCCCCTTTTATCACTTTGAGATGTGCCCTGGAGGTAATTGTTGTGCATTTTAGGTCAATATAGTAAATGCCCTGGGTTTTTGTTGAAGATAGAGATATAACCATAACCGTAGGTGACCTATTGAGTTATTTTCATAAAGATTTAATGTCGTTGTTTAGGTTTTAATTGATATAGAGATATAGTAGGTTAAACCAATCAATTAGGGGTTAATTTCACTCGAGGGATGTAATTAGCTAAAATTGAAAAATCGGGTCTAACATGATTAATGAGTAATTTATTAATTTTCATGTTGAGAAATTAATTAAGCAACATGTAAGTAGAATCATAAATCCCAACTATTTGATCCTTAAAACCTTCCAAAAATTGTAATGTGGTACGTTTTGAATTGAATTTGAACTTATTTTTCTTTTATTTCTAAATTTAATTTCATACTATGTTTTTTAATTGTTAGAATTAAAATGATTAGACTAGTAATTTAAATTAGACATTTCTCGAGGGATCGACTCGAACTCATGGTCTACTTTATTACTTGAACGCGACCTGTGCACTTGTGGTTTGTAATTTTAGCTAATAAGCAAATTCCCGAGGCTAATAATGTGAGGAAAGTTATGAGATTCCTACCTGAGAGATTTAGATCTAAAGTCACTACTATTGAGGAACGCTAAGACCTATATGCCCTCAAGATAGAAGAATTTGTAGGATTTCTCCAAACATATGAACTTAGCCTACCTCAGTTTAAGAAGAGTAAATCTTTAGCCCTCAAAACTATTAGGAAAGCAGATAGTGACACCAGTGATGATGACAAACTTTAGGATGAGAAGCTTCTCTACTTTGTAAGGTTTAAAATTCTTTAAGAGTAGTAAGAGACCTCCGAAAGATTTACAAGTGAATCTAGTACACTCAGGAAATATAAAAGAGATAAGAGTGATGTTAGAGATACTTGGAAGAGGTGTCATGAGTGCTAGGGGTTTTGGTCATGTTAGATCTGAGTGCCCAAGTTATAAGAAAACTCTAGGTAATACTATGAATGCTACTCTCACTGATAACGAGTCTAACTCTAATACTCAAAGTGAGAACTTCAACCCTGATAAGGGAAGAAATTATATGGCATTCACTTCTATGGTTAAAAGTGAGTCACTTGAGGACATAGAGCAAATTTGACTCTTTAAAGGAGAAACCAGGGGATGAGTGTGACATTTATGAGGTGTTCGATGAATTGTTTAAGGAGTGCCTTACGTTGAAAAGTTTGAATAGCTCCGCCTTTAAGAAATTGCATAAACTTGAGTTAGAAAATGAGAATTTAGAAGACAAACATAAGGAATTTAGTAGTAGATTGAATGAGTTAATGGCAGAGAGAGTTTTTAGAAGTTAAGGTTAAAACATTTACTAATGATTTTGAGAAATCTAGTGCCCAACTTCAATCATTTACTACTGGTTCTGAGAAGATTGACTGTATGTTAGGATTGAATAAGCCTAATACCCATGCTGCTTCATCTTCTAAAACCAACGTGGCTCCTATCTCAGTTAAGTCTAAGTGAGTAGCCACTAGACCTAGAGTATCCGTGCAACATAAGGTTCGTCAACCTAAAGTTGGTCCTAAGTTCATTCCCACATGCTATAACTGTGGTATTTTAGGTTACATTAGACCTAAGTTCAATAAGCCTTGATTAGGAACAACAAATAAGATCTAATTACTCGTGTTAGATTCAAGACTAATCAAGTGAGTCACCTGACTGAATTGATGACATAATTGACTAAGATTAAATATTCTTCTAAGAAGGTTTGGATATAAAAGAATGAACTCACATGTCAAAGTGATATTAGTTGTGATATTGCTCGTGTTGCTCTTCTTGATAAGAACATGTCTCTGTCTAATAGATTATGTACTTAAGTGCATGCACTCCATATTTTTTCCATATTTTATTTGTTTTGCATTAATTTTTTACAAAAAATAAAAATTAGAAAATGTGGAAATGAAAAAAAGGAAAAAGGAAAAATGATTTTTGAAGTCATAGCACTTTCAATTAATATTTTTGAACATGTTATTTTGTGATCAAGTACTAATATAATTAATAAATACTGAATAAAGTTTCAATTAACATTGTTTAGAAATTTTTTGGAGTACTTGATATAGATTATTACACGTACCATCCGCACTACACACATTAAGCTCCTGTGAGTGGATTTTGACCATGTATGTGAGACTTGGGATTGCGATCATTTGTGTGGTAGGTTGACTTTGAATATAGAATGATCTTTAACTAGTTGGCTTAAGCTCTTGTATATTCTCTCTAAAAGAAAAAGAGTATTGTGCTTCAAAGAATTGAATAATTATGATACATTACTTGTCTTCGTAACCTTTTTAACTCGAGCAATTAAGCATGTTGGCTATTTTAAAACCTGATACTCTATAAGTATCTGACTTTGGAGTCATTGGTCTAAAGTTTGTTATAGGAGTCATTAAGTATGTTTAATAAAAATAAGTATGGACATACGATGTGAAAAAATGAGAAAAAGTTATGTATATGTGTTTATAGATAGGAAGAAAGAAAAGTTATATATTGAAAAAGGTAAATATGAGCTTTTTAATTTAAAAGATCCTAGTAGCAATGGGTTTGCTTTCATATTTTGAGGAATATATTAGTTTACTAGTAATCCTTTGTATGTTATTTCTAACTAATTTAAGGTTTTGAAACTTGTTTACAAGAGTTTAGTGACACTTTTCAAACATGAGTAGCATATACAATTTACTCCATATAGGTTTAAAATAAGTTATTTGAAATTTTTTTACTATTTATGAATTATACATGTATAAATGAGCAAATAATTGTTGATGATATTATATTTAAAAATACATGAAGAACAATTGTCTCAAAAGAGGGAAAAAAAATTCTCCCATCACATGTTATGTATGATTGAACATATGCATATTTGTTTTCAGTCATTCCTATCAGTGGTATTCATGTTTATATTACTATTTTATCTTTGTTATTCGTGACACAAGGGGGAGATTTAGTATTTATTTATGAGAGTTGATAAGTATATGAGTTTATGGGAGAAAATTTGAAATTTTGAATTTGATATCTGACTTAGGGATATTCATAGGGATTTTTTCTTTGGTTGGAATTTTAATATTGATTTGATATTGTGTTTTGTCATTATTGATATTAATATTCTATATTTTATTTCTAAATTATTGATGTACGTAGTATTACATACTTTGGTATTACACATGTTTTACTTGCGTTATTCTATATGACTTAGTTATATGTTTTAATTGTCAGTTTCTTCTTACTTTTTATATAGTATTGTTGTTTTCATGTGTTTCAGAAAACAAGTATGAAAGATTTGAGTTAAAATTTGGGAATTGAGTCTTTAGATAGATTATTCTTAGGTTGTTTTTATTTTGATTTTGAAATAAACAATTTTGTTATGGAATGTCAAAGGGGAAGATTGTTAGGTCCAAATTTTTAATTAGCAACGTCCGTATCCAAAGTCATGAGTTATTGAGTTGTAAAATAGTTTGGAGTTGGTAAAGTCCTAAAATGTTTGATCACAATTATTGTCCCAATAAAAGGTATTGCACTAGTCGTGTTACGTAGGAAAAAATAACATATATTGTAGTACAGAGCAATTCTTAAGTAATAAGACCATGATCATTACCAATATTTAGGAGACGATCTATCAGCGAAGAAGATTATCTGCACTATAGAGCAAAAAAGAACCTTAAAAAAATAAAAGGATCCCAAAAACAAAAGTGACAAAATGAAAAAAAAAATAAAAATGAAAAGATAAACAAACCAAAGTGTGTTGAAGCAGTGGAAAAATAACTATAGGCTTGTTTCTGTCTAGCTAAGTTTTGGATACTTAGCCCCTGTTTGGCCCCCATTATTTTACATTTTTGGGGGTTGAAAATTTTTAGAATAGTGATTGATGGGAGAATGTGTGGTTAAAATTTTTTTGATTTGTGTGTAATATTATTTTATTTAATGAATGTGTGGTTGAAATGAAGAGAGAAAAATTTAATGTAATGTAATATAATTTAATGGGGGCCAAACAATGGCTTCATTCGGGATCAAGATTTTCAGTGAAGTTATTAGCCTACTTGAAGCTTGGGGGTAAGACATAACAAACTAGGGAGAATCATTACACATGAAGGTAGTAACTTTCAATAGTGAAATCAAACCAAATTTGAGTCGGACAGGAATGAGTATTATGAAATCAACCTTAGAATGACACTCTGGGTGTGATATTGAAAAATAAAGCTTGGGGGCATGCTTTCTATGAAAGATAAAGGAGATATTTGACCGTTGAGGATTGAGAAAATAACCAACTTAAAAGTTTCATTGTGATTAGATTGACTATGCACACACATCGATCAAGCATTGGTTAAGTGAAAATTAATTTTGGTAGCATTACTTTTGAACCTTTTATGAATTGTTTAAACAATTTCAATACTTGATGCGAGTACAACAAATTATATAAAACATTGATGTTCATGTTTGTTTTCTTGTGTTTTAAGTAAATAGTCTTGCTCGAGATGGATAAGAGTTTAAGTATTTGATAGTGTATTATACATTTATTCGAGTTTCTAAACTTGATTATTTGTTTCTAATTGCACGGATATATACCTAATTTGGTGTAATATGTTAATTCTAGGTAAAACACTGACTTGGATGCATTTGAAGCGAAAAAATGATAAATTTGAGCTTAATATGAGTTACTTTGAAATAATTGAAGATTATTGAGATTGCAAGTGAGCAAGTGGAGGAATCAAGAAAGTAATCAAAATAAGTTTATAAGTTTTAAGAGCTAAATTCAACATTGAAAAAGTCAGGAACTTAATGTCAAACTCATGAACTTGTGGAGGATAAAGATCGAAGTATAACGAAGTCAAAGATGAAGCGCCGTTGATGTAAATAAGGAAGGTCTCGAGCCAATCAAAAGTAGTAGTCTAGGGACCAAGTTGAATAGAAACAAAAATATAGACCTTGCAATCGCAAGGGCCAACAACTTCTACCTATAAGCACAAAGCTTGTGTTGTATGATCGTAACGGTTTTAACCATATGATTGCATGGTACATACGCGAAGTCTGATTTTGTTTCCTAATTTAATTTAATATTTTTTTAGAAAGCAATTAATGCACGAGTTTTGACCTAGTTTTGTAGGCTATAAATACATGGCTCCATCTATAGTAGGGGTGTAAGCGGTCCGATTTTACTGATTTTTGACAAAATTTCAAGCCAAACCGTTTAAACTGATTTGAGAAAAACTCAAACATAAATCAAACCATTTTGAACGGTTTGAAATAAACTCAAACATAAACCTAACGGTTTGGTCCGGTTTTAAACCGCCGGTTTCGCCGTATATTTTTTTGTCCGTTTACTTTTATAGCATTTATTCATTGAATTCAATATATATTTATATCTTACTAGCAATAAATTTAAAACAAACTAAATATATCTACTACAAATTTAAATACCAACTAAATCAAAGTGAAATCACAATAAACTAAAATATAGTTTTTTGTTTGCCATTTTAGGCTACGACGTTACGATAACGTTACAATACAAGTCTACTAAACTAAATATAAAGTCCAAAAAATATAACAATGTTCAACAAGATCTCGTGATCATCATATCTGAAAAACAAAACTACTGATTAGACAGAAAGAATAACGAACCATAATAATAAATCAATTGTTTATAATATCTAAACATAACAATTACACAAATTTACCGTTGTATATTGTTATGAATTCAGTTTCTCACATATACTCAAACATCAATTGTTGTCACACATGATTCATAGTCTCCATTGTCAAACAAATGTATTCATTACATCATCATAGTATTGGATACTAGATCGATAAGAGAATTTTAAAAAATATGGTAATAGAAAATATAAATCACATGCCACAACTTTCATTGAATCATCAAATGCCTCCACTTCATCTAAATATTGGCACAACACTATAGGTTCATTCTTAATTTGCAACCAATTCTTTCTACATATACAAGCCTCAACCATCCTTACACCTAATAAACTTCTAAAGGAATCAAGTATTCGACCTCCAGTTGAGAATGTAGAATCGGAAACAACGGTAAAAATTTGAATTCTGAAGAGGAAAAGGGTTTTTGATAGATTAAGTTAGTCTTGAGATTATTAGACATAAATTAAATTATTTGATAATAATAGAAAATTATAAATTGACAAAAATATACACAAATGACAAAACTATTGAATTTTACATATTTAGATGATTTTTCAAAAAAAAAATTCATTATTTTTATTTTTATATTTTTTTTGCCGGTCCGGTTTGGTTTTAAACCGCAATTAAAATTTTCAAACCTAAACCAAACTGTTTTTGATCGATTTGGGTTGGTTTAAAACCATTTCGTTGATAGGTCCACGGGCACCAAACCGATGGTTTCTAAAATACGGTTTCGGTTCGATTTTTCGGTTTGACGGTTTTTGCTTACAGCCCTAATCTATAGCTAAAGAAGAGGCCCTTGGTATACTATATATTCTCTCTGTTCCATTTATATTTATTGATTTTTTCACACATATTAAGAAATCTTACTTATAATGTGTTCGGTAAGGATTAAAATTAGATTTTTAGTAGATTTTGATAGAAGCTTTTAAAATGCGTGGTTGAAAAGTCGTGGGACCCATGAAAGATGTGGTTAATATTGATTGTTTGATTTTGACTTGAATTAAAATGAGATTTTAATCCGAACCAAACAGTGGCTTAATTTTATTGAAAAAAATAATTTTTGCCAAAAAATTACATAGTTTACCCCTGTCTAATTATCAATAACTAGTAGTAAATTAGTTATAACTACACAAATTAAATAAGGGTATATTAGTAAATGAACAAAACAAAACATTCTCCATTAAGAAGTAGGACTATATAATTGGGACAAAAAAATAAAGAAAAACATTCTATATAAATGGAGTGGAGGGAGTATATTCTTTACGAAGAGGAGAAACTTGGTGGAAGCCTACAAGAAGAAAAATCATATTCTTTCAAACTTTACAGAAGCCTTTGTCACAAAACATATCCATACATACTTTCATGCATCAATTGCCTCTCTCAAGGAGATTGATCGATGAGCCATTGAAGAGATTTAGTGGATATTTAGTAGTGATTAAAATTAGATTTTTAGTAGATTGTGGTAGAAGTTTTTGAAATGTGTGATTGAAAAGTTGTGGGACCCATGAAAGATGTGGTTAATATTGATTGTTTGACTTTGACTTAGATTAAAATCTGATTTTAATCCAAAACAAACAGGACCTTAATAATTTCAAGATCACTTTCATATTCTTTCCAAACTTTAATTACGAATGATGTTGTATTAATCCATTATGCATTTTTATAATAACAAGATGATTGACTAGTTGTATAGACGATAGGATAACGTTGAACTCTATGTCTTGATATTACTTCCGAATTTGACATTGATGCACGTTTGGTTTTCAATGATTGTTAGGAATTTATAGCCTTTTC
This sequence comes from Fraxinus americana, assembly GCA_035079005.1. NCBI lineage: Eukaryota > Viridiplantae > Streptophyta > Magnoliopsida > Lamiales > Oleaceae > Fraxinus > Fraxinus americana. The sequence goes on from CM068711.1 coordinate 15,661,306, forward strand.
AATTGCTTGATCATTAGTTCAATTGTTTTGAGATTCCTATTGACATTCAATAGAATAAATAGGAATTATAGAACTGATAATTATTGTAAAGTCCGATAAGAAATATAGATATACTACTATACTTTATATGATCTTATTGAATTTTCTTGTGAAATAATGCATCTTTACATGTTCACGTCATTCATAGAAATATAAAAGGATTATATGTGAAGATAAAATTAATTTACTTGATAGTATTAAGCCCTTGTTTGATGAAAATTAAAATTTAGATTTTAATTTAAATCAAGATCAATAATTATTTTCAATAACATATTTCATGCATGGGGTTCATAACTTTTCAACCATACATATAGTTAACTTTTATTAAAATCTACTAAAAATCTAATTTTAATCCCCCATCAAATAGTGGACTAAACAAATTATGAGCAGTGATCTTTATATCCGTAAATATGTGTTGTTTGAATTTTGGAATGTTTATATTAAAATGACTAATGTAGGGGGATTCGAAATACTAGTGCATGTTATTATTTGAGTATTCATAACCACTTTTCAATTACTTAGATTAGTTATAGATTTTAATTTATCAATATAACTCATCCATCAAATCTTGCTATTTGATTAAACTTAAATTTAAATTTAATTGAAAACTATATTAAACACTTAGTTCTTGTAAAATCAATAATTGGACTCTCTTCCACTTCGTTCACATTATTACTTGTTTATAACACCGTACACTTACGGAATTTGAATCCAACATGATCTTTCACGTGACATCGACACATCATAAACAATAGGACATGAACATTGTGGAACTATTTCAATAATTTTGGACTTGAAGATTATAAATCTGATTACACCGACATACCCACTCCTGACATGATCACTCGAAATATTTTCATCTGTGAAGAAAGGACAAAAATGGACCAGTCTAGATGAATTAACCTAATTAATATATGTTCATTTCAACTCACGAGTCACAATAAACATCCAAATCCAAGCAACGACAGAATGGAGGCACCCAATTAAGGAAATCGCTTGAAATATATGTGAAAGGAACAAGACATCAAAGGATCCCACCTTGGACTTATCAAATTATAAACGAAAGGGTAGGGTAAGGCAAGGTGGGTTAAACTCATATTCATACTTCTCTTGGGTCTACAAAAAGAGCCCCAGTTGGTGAGCTTTTTGTCAATTCATGGAGGGTATTTGTCCCTTCACTTTTTAATGCTTTTATACACCACAAATCCATAGGACAGGAAAGTAATTTCCAACGGGGTATGTAAGATTTTAACTTGTCACTCCCTCCAACTTCCGTGACAATGATTTTGCAGTCCCTGGATTCTTTAGCCATGCTGTGTACAAATTTGCAGAGTGTCCTAACCAACTTTCCAGATGATGGACCTTCACCATACAATCCGTATATGAAGTAGAATCCAAAAGGGTCGAAGAAATCAGGCATTAAGGGCACTTTAATGAATGGCAATACCCTATTTAGGACTCTTGTGCTCTTAGCATGCAAGAAACAAGATAAGGGAGGTTTCTCTATCCTTAACTTGAAAAGTTCTCCACTGTTCCAAACACTTATCATGGCCCAGCTATTTGGAATCCTTCCATCTTGACCGAACTGATCGCTGGACAAATCACCTGTTGGGGACATATAGTTTAAATGAATAAGTCAACAATTTAAACAATTCTAGACGAAGAATCAATCAACACGGGGTAATAGGGAAGACGAAAGTTTGCTATCACTTATTTATAAAAACTGTGCAAACGTTAAATCTTCAATTAAAATTAATAACTTGATGTGGACGTGACAAGGAATGTTGAAAACATAATTTGAACGAATAAATGCATTTAATTCGTGACAATTTAAATGTTTAGATGGGGTGGTCGAACATCACCATCGTGAAGATAGGCAACCCATGTGCCCAAGCTCAGCTTGTTTTTCAGTATTTTGTCTATGTCATGAGGGAAGAACTCAGCGGAACTCATGAAATTCCTATACAATAACTCAGCTTGATCAACCTCGAGCTTCACTATTTCGACATTCGACGGACAGGAAAATTGGCCATGATCGATGGGATGTACTAGAATAGCAGGCGTTCTGAATTTGACATAGCCAAGCTTGTTTACAAACAGCTTCACTGAGGCTGCATTGTCTTTTTCAGTTGCCATATAAGCATAATCAACCTCATTTGATATGAACCATTCTTCTATATGATGCACTAATCTTGAACCAATCCCTTTTCTTCTATGATGTGGAGAAACCCTTAACCCTAAAATATAGCCCACTTTCGCAAGGTCTTTTGGCGGATTAGGAACTGTTACAACCTTTATAGAGCCTTGAATGACCCCAACTATCTCATTATTCAACTCAGCCACCTAAAAAATAAGTGAACTTTAGCACATTTGTTACGATGTATTGTATACCTAAAATATTTTTCTTAATACTGTCAAGTACTGTCCAATCTTTCGTACTACATATGATAATATAATGTTAAAAGTAGTGATACGTACCAGCATATTGTACATTGGGCTATTACGAATTCTACAAATGGGGTCACCCATAGTATCTGTGAAGAGAAACACATGCTCAGCTGGCCCTACCTCACATCTTCTTTCAAGATCTTCCATTCTGACTCTATCTAATTGCCCATTGTAGCTTCTTATCTGAATCTTCTCATCAAATGCCATTATAATACACATAGATGCATATATTTAGTATATTTACCCCCACCACACTCAGCACAAAGAGTGAAAAAAGAAAAATAATATTTAGGGTTTTTTTCCAAGATTGCAAGTTCTCTGCTCTATAACCCTGGAAGCGCAGCTCTATAGCAATTTATAGTCTATAACATATATACTTACAAACATCCTATGTATAGATACATATCAGAATCAACCTCGGCTTCTGGCAATGATGAGAGACAAAAGGTGGTTAATTATGGAATGTGTTTTTTGTCTTTAGCATTTGTAAATTGTATTCCAGTTAATAATCTATTCCACGTTAGGATAACCTCAGGCTCACGACATGATGCACGCCTAAACATATGCATTATAGGTCGTCTATCATTCGACATTAGCCATAATACTATTAATTAACAAATTAAACCACTATTAATTAAATATCATTTGAATTGTATCATACGTACATATGTATATACATTGCCCCCACAAACTGAATTAATCCATACCTCAATTAACAATTATAGTCGGCAACGAATTTTGCTATTTGTACAATGTAGAATGACAATGTAGTATGTTGGCAAAATATAGTTGGCTGCAAAACGATTTTTTTATTTAAATTGTCTAATTACATAATGACACGTGGCGTTGTATAAACAATGTCATCCAAGTTGTACAAAAACAATCATTAGTTGGCAAAACCCATAAATATCAAGGTGTGTAATCATATATAAATTGGTTATTATTATTATTATTATTATTATTATTATTATTATTATTATTATTATTATTAAAAATTAATATTATTTTCTTGATCGTGTTTGGAGTTTGTTCGAAGAGTTACGAGAAAAAATCCCAGTCGACTCGCACTGATGTTTCGTTTGTACTATATTATTATATATTGCTTTGTATTTGGACTCGATTGTGGTTTTGAGTGGTCCCTCAACTATAACACTTAGATTTGGAAATGAGAGAGAGTGAGAAACACCATTATAAACTTGTCTTGCATTAAGCTAATAATAAATCAAGAATTAATGATGCTAATGATAGACCTAACTGATTAAGCACCATTAGAGAATATATACTATTTTCCACATTGTAAGTAGAGATCATTTCCAAGCTGTATATTTATGAACTTGGAGTTACTCAGCATGGAGTATTTGATTCGTTGAGTTAGAGAAAATTAAGAAGGCGTTTGGTGGGGATTAAAATTAGATTTTTACTAGATTGTGATAGAAGTTTTTGAAATATGTGATTCAAAAGTTATGGGATTTTTAATAGACTGCGATAGAAATTTTTGAAATGTGTGGTTCAAAAGTTGTGGAACTCATGAAAGATGTTGTTAATATTGATTATTTGACTTTGACTTGGATTAAAATCAGATTTTAATTCGGACAAAACATGGGATAAATATGATTAGAAAGAGAAATATATGAAATATTTTTGTTAACATATTAAACATATCATAAGAGCATGTTTGGTAGGAAATAACACTATACGCAAAATAAATTAATTATGATGAGATTTGAACTTCCTTCTCTTTCCTAATCATGCAAAGTATTATCAGTTTAATATATGTTTGATAAGGTAAATTAGAATTCTTAGGTCATAATAGAAAATATAAAGAATCTAAAATTTTATCTATAAGTAAGTTTAATACTATGTATCAAACACGCACTAAGTGTCTTAAAATTATGGTTAATAATCATTATTATATGGTATTAATTTTTTTTCTTCTTTGAGAACTTGAAAGATAGCGGCGTACGGTGTCGAATAGCTCGTGCACTTTTAAGGTGCTAGGTTAAAATCATGAGCATGTTTGGAAAGTGTTTATAAATGTGTAAATTATAAATCAATAAAAATGTACGGTGAATAAGTAAGTAGTACTTTTGGATTCTTCAAAATGTGTGGGTAAAAAGAGGTTTGAGTGTTAATATACGTGAAGCAAATATTGTCTAATATTAATTAGATGACATCTTGAGTTCGAAATCGTGAACAAAGTAACTTTTATTTACCTTAAGTTAAATCCCGAAGGTCATTAGTTGGAAGAAAAGGGTTAATGGAGAGTAGATTAGAAGGAAAAAAAACCTGAAAATTGCTCACAGCATTAGCATAATGATGATTATCATCATTTCTTAAGCATACAAATGGCACGCGAAACCCTAAGACTCTCTATATCTCTTGTCTTTTTCCTCTCCACTTTAACCTACTTAGTTCCAACAACTCCCACTTTTCATCACTGATCAAAGCACCAGAAAGTTAACGCATACTGCCCATTATTACAAGAAAACGACGTGCGCACATACACACAATACACAATCCAAAGATCAATAAAAAGATAGCACTGGAGTCCAAAATTTGCTTGCAGAAAGGACCCCTCCACTCACTGTGACCAATGGGACCCTTGATTTATGATTTAAGCTTCACAAGTGCTCCAAGAAGTGTACATGATCCGTTTTTCAAGTATTTATATTCTACGACATGCATTATATTGTCTGCATTTTTTGTGGATATGATAAAACTTTTGGAGTTTCGATTCTATAATGAGTCAAATAGTAGAAGAGGGCCCCGAAGTTTTTTGAAGGGCTGGAGGAATATGGTTGGCTGGAGTTTGCTGATTGGTCTTGGGTTTCTTCAAAGTTTTCTTCTCTTTTTATCCACAATAACCTCAAGCATGATCCTCCCCATTCTTCACTATCTCTGCCTTAACTTCGTAGAATAGATGTGTAAGTTTGCTTTATCTTTGACAAGAGGGATGAATAATTGATTTCACTTTAATCCTTAAGTTGATGGAACTATTTCATCAACAAATAAATACACTGAGAAGTGGTTGACAAAAGATGAGTTAGAACCTGTACACTTTTATCCATGACGATCCCCATCAAAAGGAAATAATCTAGCTACGAGCCTAATTGAGACTGAAGTATAGGTTTAACAGTGAGTCTTAAAAATCAAGAAGCAATCCGCTTCCAATAGATCGCGAGCGTCGAGAATTTGTCATTTCTACGTATGAGTCACGAGTTCATGGTACAAACGGTGCCTTTCTATCTGAAATAAGATTAAGCTAGAGATGCTTTTGGATACATCAAGAGAGAGAGAGAAATGATCTAATGCCCTATCCACTTCTAAAATATGGCCAAGCTAGTTCAGCTAGCTATCACAAACACGAGTATCCAATTAAGAAGACGATGACACGAATCACAACTCTGAGCACACAGAATTTAGTTTTTACGCTAAATTCTAAGGCTAATTTGTAAACTTATTTTTGTTCTAGTGGTTTGGTGTAGCTCTTCCTAAGGTTTTTTTTTTTTTTTATTCTTTATATTAATAAAAAATAACCATGGACGGCTTAATAAAAAAATTTAGACCATGTTTGAGAAGTTTTAAAAAGAGTTTACATTATAATTATATAAAAATGAATGATAAATAAATGGATAGTACTTGTGAATCTCTCAAAATATATGAATAAAAGTGACTTAAGTGTTTATAATTAATAATTTATAAATAGGAGCAAAACAAAGGCTTAGATAAAGGTTTGTATGGTGTGGAGTGGATGGCGCGAAAGTATTTAAAATAGCATTGACATGTGATGGTCTATAATTAAGTGCTTTTCACGACACACACATGTTGATGTTCTCTAAGTTGTCATGCATCAGTGATTACATATAATAAAGAGGAATGTTATTCGTATTAAAAACAATCTATTGTCGTCCTACATGACATACATGTAACTCCCTTAATGCATCACATCACAAATTGCCACGTGTATGTCACGTAGGGCGACGATCGATAATCATCACTACGAACAACATTACTCTATAATAAATGGGCTGAAAGTAGAATATTTTGTTATCATATCATTGCCTTTATATTAAGCCCCTATTTGATGAGTATTAAAATCAATTTTTTTGTAAATTTTGATAAAAGTTGATGAAATGTGTTGTTAAAAAGTTGTGAGACCCATGAAATATGTGATTAAAATAATTAATTATTGACATTCACTTTGATTAAAATCTGGATTTTAATCCGTACCAAACGGGGGCTAAATATAAAACTTTGAGCATTCATATGTTTTCTTTTAGGACTTAATAGAAAATATTTAAAACTCTAAAGACCAAAATGGAAACTTTTCATTCTTGAGGGACTAAAGTGAAATCTTTAAGAGATAACACAACATAAATCTAAATATGTATGAGAACAATGTTTCTCTTGATTTAAATTATAATATCTCTAACCTTAAGATCGTTTATGGTATGTCTATACTTAAAACTTTTTGGGATCTTCAATCAAGTATTGAAGAGGCATTTCGCATATTGTGGTCAACTTTATGTGTATATTGAGCTATATGATTAATATATAGTACTACTTTGGATTTCATTTACATAATAATTTTCGAAAATAAAATTTTCAAAACTTTGGATTTAATTTACATGCTTCAGAAGACTTATAAATAGTTTAAATTATAATTATATAAAAATGAGTGATAAATAAATGAATAGTACTTGTGAATATTTCGAAATATGTCAATGAAAGTGACTTAAGTTTTTATAATTAATAATTTACAAATAGGAGTAAGACATAGGCTTAGATAAAGATTTGTATGGTGTGGAGTGGAGTGGATGGCGCGGGAGTATTTAAAATAGCATTAACATGTGATGGTCTATAATTAAGTGCTTTTCACGACACACATGTTGATGTTCTCTAAGCTGTCATGTGTGAGTGATTACATATAATAAAGAGTAATGTTATTCATATTAAAAACTATCTATAATCATCCTACATGACATACATGTAACTCCATTAATGCATCATATCACAAACCTCCACATGCATGTCACGTAGGGCGACAGTCGATAACCATCACTACAAACATCATTACTCTATAATAAATGGGTTCAAAGTAGAATATTTTGTTATCATATCATTGCCTTTATATTAAGCCCCTGTTTGATGAGTATTAAAATCAATTTTTTTGTAGATTTTGATAAAAGTTGATGAAATGTGTGGTTGAAAATTGTGGGATCCATGTAATATGTGATTAAAATTAGTTATTGATCACTTTCAGTTTGATTAAAAGCTGTACCAAACAAGGGCAAAATATAACACTTTGAGCATTCATATATTTTCTTTTAGGACGTAATTGAAAAGATTTAAAACTCTAAAGACCAAAATGGAAACTTTTCATTCTTGAGGGACTAAAGTGAAATCTTTGAAAGATAACAAAACAAAAATCTAAATACAAATGAGAACAATGTTTCTCTTGATTTAAATGATAATCTCTCTAAGCTTAAGATCGTTTATGGTATGTCCATACTTAAAACTTTTGGGATCTTCATTCAAGTATTGAAGAGGCATTTCGCATATTATGGTCAACTTTATGTGTCTATTGAGCTATATGATTAATATATAGTACAACTTGGTATTTTATTTGCAAATAATTTTCGAAAATAAATATTTCTAAACTTTGGATTTAATTTAAATGTTTGAGAGGTTTTATAAACAGTTTACATTATAATTATATAAAAATGAGTGATAAATGAACATATAGTACTTGTAAATCTTTCGAAATATGTTAATGAAAGTGACTTAAGTTTTTATAATTAATAATTTATAAATATGAGCAAAACATAGGCTTAGATAAAGATTTTTACGGTGTGGAGTGGAGTGGATGGCGCGGGAGTATTTAAAATATCAATAACATGTGATGGTCTATAATTATATGCTTTTCACGACACACAGATGTTGACGTTCTCTAAGCTATCATGCGTCAGTTTATTACATATAATAAATAGTAATGCTATTTGTAGTAAAGACTATCGATAGTGATTCTAAGTAGCATACATGTCACTCCATTATTGTATCAAATCACAAATCGCCACATGTATGTTACGTAGATCAACGGCTGATAATGCTCACTACGAATAGCATTACTCTATAATAAATAGGCTCAAAATAGAATAGTTATAATATCATTCCCTTTATATTAAGCCGCCGTTTGATGATAATTAAAATCAAATTTTTGGTAGATTTTGATAAAAGTTGATGAAATGTGCAGTTAAAAAGTTGTGGAACCTATGAAATATGCGATTAAAATTAATTATTGACTTCCCTTGGATTAAAATCTGGGTATTAATCCTTACCAAAAAGGGCCTAAATATAACACTCCGAGCATTCATATATTTTTGTTTAGGACTTAATTGAAAGATTTAAAACTCTAAAGACCAAAATGAGAACTTTTCATTCTTCACGTACTTAAGTGAAATTTTTGAAAGATAACACAACTAAAATCTAAATACCAATGAGAACAATGTTTCTCTTAGTTTAAATCATAACCTCTCTAAGCTAAAGATCGTTTATGATATGTCTGTATTTTAAAACTTTTGGGATCTTCAATCAAGTATTGAAGAGGTATTTCGCATATTGTGGTCAACTTTAAGTATCTATTGAGCTATATGATTATTATATAGTACAACTTTGGATTTTATTTACACAATAATTTTCGAATTCTTTTTTTTCAAAACTTTGGATTTAATTTACATGTTTGAGAAGTTTTTTAAACGGTTTACATTACAATTATATAAAAACGAATGATAAATGAATGGATAGTATTTCTTAATCTTTAGAAATATGATAATGAAAGTGACCTAAGCTTTTATAATTAATAATTTATAAATATGAGCAAAACATAGGCTTAGATAAAGATTTGTATGGTGTGGAGTGGATGGCGCGGGAGTATTTAAAATAGCATTGACACTTGATGGTCTATAATTAGGTGCTTTTCACGACACACAAATGTTGACGTTCTCTAAGCTGTCATGTGTCAGTTATTACATATAATAAAGAGTAATGTTGTTCATAGTAAAGACTATCAATAGTCATCCTACGTCACATTCAAGTAACTCCATTAATGTATCAAATCACAAACCTCCACATATATGTCACATAGAACGGGAGTATTTAAAATAGCATTGATACGTGATAGTCTATAATTAGGTGCTTTTCACGACACACAAATGTTGACGTTCTCTAAGCTGTCATGTGTCAGTGATTACATATAATAAAGAGGAATGTTATTCGTGTTAAAAACTATCCATAGTCGTCCTATATGACATACATGTAACTCCATTAATGTATAAAATTAAAAACCTCGACATATATGTTACGTAGGGCGACGGTCGATAATCATCACTATGAACAGCAACTCTATAATAAATAGGCTCAAAGTAGAACATTTTGTTATCATATCATCGCCTTATATTAAGCCCTTGTTTGATGAGTATTAAAATCAAGTTTTTAGTAGATTTTGACAAAAATTGATAAAATGTGTGTTTGAAAAGTTGTGGAACCCATTAAATATGTGATTAAAACTAATTATTGACTTTCGTTGTGATTAAAATCTAGAGTTTTATCCGTACCAAACGGGGGCTAAATATAACACTTTTAGCATTCGTATATTTTCTTTTAGGACTTAATTGAAAAGATTTAAAACTCTAAAGACCAAAATGGAAACTTTTCATTCTTGAGGGACTTAAAGTGAAATCTTTGAAAGATAACACAAATAAAATCTAAATACCAATGAGAACAATGTTTATCTTGGTTTAAATCATAACCTCTCGAAGGTCAAGTATTGAAGAGGCATTTCGTCAACTTTAAGTGTCTATTGAGCTATATGATTAATATATGGTACAACTTCAGATTTTATTTACATAATAATTTTCAAAAATAAAAATTTCAAAACTTTGGATTTAATTTACATGTTTGAGAAGTTTTTTAAACGGTTTACATTACAATTATATAAAAACGAATGATAAATGAATGGATAGTATTTCTTAATCTTTCGAAATATGATAATGAAAGTGACCTAAGCTTTTATAATTAATAATTTATAAATATGAGCAAAACATAGGCTTAGATAAAGATTTGTATGGTGTGGAGTGGATGGCGCGGGAGTATTTAAAATAGCATTGACACTTGATGGTCTATAATTAGGTGCTTTTCACGACACACAAATGTTGACGTTCTCTAAGCTGTCATGTGTCAGTTATTACATATAATAAAGAGTAATGTTGTTCATAGTAAAGACTATCAATAGTCATCCTACGTCACATTCAAGTAACCCCATTAATGCATCAAATCACAAACCTCCACATATATGTCACATAGAACGATGGTTGATAATCATTACTACAAACAACATTACTCTATAATAAATAGGCTCAAAGTAGAATATTTTGTTATCATATCATTGCCTTTATGCTAAGCCCCTGTTTGATGAGTATTAAAATCAAAATTTTAGTAGATTTTGACAAAAGTTGATGAAATGTGTAGTTGAAAAGTTGTGAGATTCATGAAATATGTGATTAAATTAATTATTGACTTTCACTTTGATTAAAATCTGGATTTTAATCTGTACCAAACAGGAGCTAAATATAACACCTTGAGCATTCATATATATTTAAAACTTTAAAGACCAAAACGGAAACTTTTAATTCTTCAGGGACTTAAGTGAAATCTTTGAAAGCTAACACAACAAAAATCTAAATACCAATGAACAGTGTTTCTCTTTTTTTAAATTATAATCATTCTAAGTTTATGATCGTTTATGGTATGTCCGTACTCAAAACTTTTGGGATATTCAATCAAGCATTGAAGATGTATTTTGCATATTCCGGTCATCTTTAAGTGTCTATTGAGCTATATGATTAATATACAGTACAACTTTGGATTTTATTTACATAATAATTTTCGAAAATAAATTTTCAAAACTTTGGATTTAATTTACATGTTTGAGAAGTTTTATAAACAGTTCACATTATACTTATATAAAAATGAGTGATAAATGAATGGATTGTATTTCTAAATCTTTTGAAATATGTTAATGAACATGACTTAAGTTTTTATAATTAATAATTTATAAATATGAGCAAAACATAGGCTTGGATAAAGATTTGTATGGTGTGGAGTGGATGGTGCGGGAGTATTTAAAATAGCATTGACATGTGATGGTCTATAATTAGGTGCTTTTGACGACACACACATGTTGACGTTCTCTAAGATTTCATGTGTCAATTATTATATATAATAAAGAGTAATGTTCTTCATAGTAAAGACTATCGACAGTCATTCTACGTTACATACAAGTAACTCCATTAATGCATCAAATCACAAATTTCCACAAGTATGTCATGTAGGGCGACAGTTGATAATCATTACTACAAACAGCATTACTCTATAATAAATAGGCTCAATGTAGAATATTTTGTCATCATATCATTACTTTTATATTAAGCCCCTATTTGATGAGTATTAAAATCAAAATTTTAGTAGATTTTAATAAAAGTTGATGAAATGTGTAGTTGAAAAGTTGTAGAATCCATGAAATATGTGATTAAAATTAATTATTGACTTTCACTTTGATTAAAATCTAGATTTTAATCCGTACCAAACAGAAGCTAAATATAACACTTTGAGCATTCGTATATTTTCTTTTAGGACTTAATTGAAAATATTTAAAACTCTAAAGACCAAAATGGAAACTTTTCGTTCCTGATGGACTTAAGTGAAATCTTTTAATGATAACACAACAAAAATCTAAATACCAATGTGAACAGTGTTTCTCTTGATTTAAATTATAATCTCTTTAAGCTTAAGATCGTTTATGGTATGTCTGTACTTAAAACTTTTGGGATCTTCAATCAAGTCTTGAAGAGGCATTTCGCATATTGTGGTAAACTTTGTCTATCGAGCTATATGATTAATATACAGTACAACTTTAGATTTTATTTAAATAATAATTTTCGAAAATTATTTTTTCAAAACTTTGGATGTTTGAGAAGCTTTATAAACATTTTACATTATAATTATATAAAAATGAGTGATAAATGAATGGATAGTACTTGTGAATATTTCGAAATATGTTAATGAAAGTGACCTAAGCTTTTATAATTAATAATAATTTTATGGTGTAGAGTGGATGGCGCGGGAGTATTTAAAATAGCATTGACATGTGATGGTCTACAACTTGGTGCTTTTCACGACACACGCATGTTGACGTTCTCTAAGCTGTCATGTGTCAGCTTTTACATATAATAAAGAGTAATGTTGTTCGTAGTAAAGACTATCGATAATCATCCTACGTGACACACAAGTAACTTTATTATTGTATCAAATCACAAACCTCCACATGTATGTCATGTAGGGCGACGGTCGATAATCATTACTACGAGCAACATTACTCTATAATAAATAGGCTCAAAGGAAAAAAAAACATTTGTTGTCATGTCATTGCTTTTATATTTCACCCCTGCTTGATGAGGATTAAAAATCTGATTTTTAGTATATTTTGATAAAAGTTGATGAAATATGTACTTGAAATGTTCTGGAACCTATGAAATATATGATTAAAATTAATTATTGATTTTCACTTTGATTAAGATTTGGATTTTAATCTGTTCCAAACATGGGCTAAATATAACGATCTGAGCATTCATATATTTTCATGTAGGACTTAATTGAAAAAAGTTAAAACTTTGAAGACCAAAATGGAAACTTTTCATTCTTGAGGGACTTAAGTCAAATCTTTGAAAGATAACACAACTAAAATCTAAATACCAATGAGAACCATGTTTCTCTTGGTTTAAATCATAACATCTCTAAGCTTAAGATCGTTTATGGTATGCTTATACCTAAAAGTTTTGGGATCTTCAAGTATTGAAGAGGCATTTCACATATTGTGGTCAACTTTAAGTGTCTATTGAGCTATATGATTAATAATATTACAACTTTGGATTTTATTTACATTATAATTTTCGAAAATAAATTTTTCAAAACTTTGGATTTAAATTACATGTTTGAGAAGTTTTATAAACAGTTTACATTATAATTATATAAAAATGAGTGATAAATAAATGGATATTACTTGTTAATCTTTCGATGTTAATGAAAGTGACTTAAGTTTGTATAATTAATATATATAAATATGAGCTAAACATAGACTTAGATAAAGATTTGTATGGTGTGGACTGGATGACGCGGGAGTATTTAAAATAACATTGACATGTGATGGTCCATAATTAGGTGCTTTCACGACACACACATGTTGCCATTCTCTAAGCTGTCATGTGTCAGTTATTACATATAAGAAAGAGTAATGTTATTCGTAATAAAGACTATTGATATTCATCGTATGTGATATACATGTAACTCCATTAATGCATCAAATCAAAAACCTTCACATGCACGTAGGGCAACGATCAATACACTACAAACAACATTACTCTTTGATAAATAGGCTCAAAGTAGAATATTTTTGTTATCATATCATTGCCTTTATATTAAGCCCCGTTGGATGAGGATTAAAATCAGTTTTTTTTGTATATTTTTATAAAAGTTGATGAAATATGTAGAAGAAAAGTTGTGGAACCCATGAAATATGTGATTAAAATTAATTATTGACTTTTACTTTGATTAATATTTGGATTTTAATCCGTATTAAACATGGGCTAAATATAACGCTCTGAGCCTTCATATATTTTCCTTTAGGACTTAATTGACAAGATTTAAAACTCTGAAGATCGAAATGGAAACTTTTCATTCTTGGGGAACTTAAGTGAAATGTTTGAAAGATAACATAACTAAAATCTAAATACCAATGAGAACAGTGTTTCTCTTGGTTTAAAGAATGACCTTTCTAAGCTTAAGATCGTTTATGGTATGCCTATGCTTAAAACTTTTGGGATCTTCAAGTATTGAAGAGGCATTTCGCATATTGTGGTCAACTTTAACTGTCTATTGAGCTATATGATTAATATATAGTACATACCTAATAAAACTTTGGATTTAATTTACATATTAATTTTAGGAAATAAATTTCAATCTTTTTGCCTTGCACCGGTGGTTAGGATTACTGCAGTGTAATTCATCTATTAAGTGCAAAGTATTTTTGCAATCGTAGTTGGTATTCATGATATTTATTCTTTTGTTCCCTATTTGGATTATGAACTCATAAAGTAATCATTTTTTTTTTTTTTTTTGTGATCGTAGAGATATCAGAAAAAGGTTTGATAGGTGCAATCTCATTTATTCAAAAACGTGGTTAATTACATAAACGCAGAAATTTAGCCAATTTCAAGAATTTTTCCTATTTTTCTTTTATGTTTATCTTCATTTATCGAATTGTGCTGCTTTTTATTTCCATATAATTAAAAAAGCAAAAAAAAAAAAAAAAAAAAGCTAGATTCGCATGATTTTTGTCGGTCTTTTCTCTTTCTCCACATTTTGGTGATATTTGTTCCTCTCTTTGGTGATCCCCCAAAGAGATTTTTTTTTTTATTTTGAAGAATGTTATTTATTTATTTATTTGTGTTTTTAGTACATTAGAAGTGGCCGGACTACATTAAAATTTTGGTGTTTTATACGTTGTATAGATATTCATCCAATCTTTATTCTTAAGAATGTTATTATTATTATTATATATATATATATATATATATATATATATATATATATATATATATATATATATATATATATATATATATATATATATATATACTTTTTTAGTATTTTTAGTTCATTAGAAGTGGCTGGACTACATTAAATTTTTTGTGTTTTATACGATGTATTGATATTCATGCAATCTCTGCTGAATTGAGCAAACTCTTCTGAAAATGTTGGTGACATTTTTGCGCATCTAAAGTTGCGAAAAAAGGATTTATACAATAAGCACCACCAAGAGCTATATTTTAGGTGAAAAGATGCAGCTAGTAAATTCTGAAGGGTGTTGAGTTTTGTAAACCCAGTTTATTTGTGGCTAATATAAAATATGTTGCATTTAATCAACATAAAGTTTTATTTGATCTTTAGCGTACTTTTCTAAATGCATAATCACGTATTATTGTGTTTATAAATTGAACAAAGACTAATATGGTTTTAAACAAGCTCCTAGAGCTTGGTATGATAGACAAACAACATATCTCATGGAACATAATTTTTCTAGAGGTGGTGTAGATAGAACTTTGTTCATTAGACATCTTGAGGAAACCATCACCATAGCTCAAATTTACGTCGATGACATTATTTTTGGTTCTCCTATAGATTCTCTTGCTCATGAATTTGCTGAATGTATGAAGTAAGAATTTGAGATGAGTATGGTTGAAGAATTAAATTACTTTCTTCGTCTCTAAGTTAAACAAACTAATGATTGGTTGTTCATATCTCAATCGAAGTACGCTAAAGACCTTGTCAACATTTTGGACTAGACAGTAAGAAACACACGAGAACCCCCATGAACACTAGTGTCAAGTTAGCTCTTGATCCTATAAGTAAGAGTGTTGGTGAGACACTATATAGGAGTATGATAGGTGGTTTACTTTATCTCACTGCAAGTAGACCTGGCATAACCTTTAGTGTTGGGGTGTGTGCACGCTTTCAGGCTGATCCCAAGGAATCCCACATGAGCGTCATACGATGTATAATTAGATATATCAATGGAACCTTAGATTATGGAATCATGTACTATCAGGACTCTAATCTTGACCTTACTAGCTATTCCGATGCCGATTGGGCTGGAAATGCTGATGATAGAAAAAGTACCTCTGGAGGATTTTTATGTTGGTACTAATCTTGTAGCTTGGATGAGTAAGAAACAAAATTCTATCTATTTATTTACGGCCAAGGCCGAATATATAGCTACAGAAAGTTGATGCACTCAACTGCTTTGAATGAAGCAGATGCTGAGTGATTATGGAATTGACCAAGGAACTATGACTGTATTTTATGATAACACTAGTGCCATCAATATTTTTCATTCTCGAACCCTAAACCTAATAGAACTCAATTTCTAATAATTACAACTTACTCATTGACTTTTAAAACATGTTAAATATAGTCCCTTTTGTTCATAGACTTGCCAATTACATCAAAAACCTAACAAGGTCCCCCTATGGCATTTGTTGATCAAACTACAAATCTAAAGTCAAGGTAGTAAAACAAAATAGACTCAAAACACCTACTACTATCAAATCAACTGTCTTGACTGAATTGTGCTTTTTCTTTGTAAACCCGTTTCCTGATACAAACAACTCAATACCCAGTGTAAAAACACATGAAACGGTAATATGAATAAACATAATTCAAATAGTTAATCATTAGTCATACCAGCTAAAAATTAAATGCATCAAATCATACTAGCTAAGTTAAGATGCAATATCAATGTAAACCAACATAGAAAAGGAACATTGACATTACTAAACATCAAAACTTAATCTAGCTTAAACAAAAAATTATATACTTTTTGATCAAAACATTTTAAGTACATCAAAATATAACATCAAAGAAGTATGAGACCAACTCTGGGAAATGGTAGTATGGCCAATCGATCGAGAAACCTTCTAGGTACCCCCTCAGGAAACTAACGCCAAGTGCAGTTATAAGGCGATAAATAAGACAAGCATAAGGAAGCCCTACCCTAGTCCCCGTGACATAAAATGCACTAAGAATCTACTGGCATATGAACTAGGGTAAATCAACAGAATCGTCGTGTAATAAGGCATACAAGAAGCGAGCCTTCTTCATAGGTAATGAAGAAATATGGGAGACAAGCCATAGATTCGTGCACACAATACGCAACAGAATCTGATGATCAGTAGTGAAAGAGCCAGTGTGGATCACACTAGGGCCTCCTTCCAATGATGTGTTAAACACCGTCGAACGGACAAGAGAGTCCGCCAGAAAGGTATCGGTGATAAATATTGAAACAAAGGGTGAACGACCCGATAAATATGGGCTATACTAAACATGATATCGGGAGTAATCTTAACCGTCTTATCCCTAAAAAATACCCTAAAAGTAGACCCGCTAACATAATGAATGTTAGCATAAAACTCCTGAACGAGGTGACTAGGAGGATAAGTTAAATCAATAAGCAAAGGATCCCAATCCCTAGAAGTGAAAATGGCAGCGAGGCTGGGAGAAGGTCAGATAAGACTACCTCGCACTCCACTAGCACTGGGCGTAACGAGAATTGGGTCCTGAACACCTCTTGGGCAGTATCGGATATGAACAATGATCGATTGAAGGAAGTGGACGCACTTGATGTCTATGCAGTCCTCCAAGCTCGCTTAGGTGGCATTTGAGAAGCAAACCAGAGACTCATGTTAAACAATGCAATAGACGACACTACAAAATTAAATGCTACAATGCATGTGAAAGGACGACCTAAATGATGCTAACTCAACAAAAACAACCAAACAAACCATATGCACGCAAACCAATACAAAACCACACTACAGATGAAACTATGCAATGCAAGGATGCAGATGACATGGTTCTATGACAGCGGGACACAGTGCCTTGATGACGCAATACAGTTCCTTGAAGACAAGACATGATGCCTAGACGAAGTGCCATGGTAACGTCACTGTGCCGTGATGTCATGTCATGGAAACGTGACGTTACCTCGCGATGTCAACAACAAATGAAATACAAACGACATCAACACAATAAACTAACAACCCTAACATTAGCAAGTGTGTGAATGGGCATCAACCAAATGACAATAAGCATTGAAAACATCGAACAGTCGTATCGATCACGTGGCGTGAGTGTACATACCAACTAACTCCATCACATTTCATCCAAAAAACACCATATTCAACACCATCATAAACCACCAACTAATCCTAGTCCAACTTCCAACAAATCCAAATTCTCAATGAACAAAAACCAAAAAAAAATGAACAAAATGCCACTTGCTCTCTCAAGCCAAGCAAAATTCAAGGAAAAAATCACCCAAATGATGCAATGCAAGTTGTAACCACATGGGAGTCGTCCAAAAACGAAGTGCAAATTATGAAATTGAATTTTCACCTTGAAATTATATTTAAAAAAATATGAAATGTGGGATAATTAACCAAATAATGAATGTTATATGTGTAATTCAAGATTGAAGGCAGGGATTTTATATGAGTGAAGATTTGAGAAGAAAAATGAGGAAATTCCAAAACAAATGGGAAAAATAACGTTATAATTCAAAAATGCGGGTTGTCGCTCGAGCAAGAGGCGAGTGATAGTGAGTGAGACAGCCTCTGCTTTTATCGCTCGAGCAACGGTTAGTAAAAAGCAGGTGAAAAACCTTTAACAAAAATAGCACTGAATTTTTAAAAATTTCGAAAAATAGGCCCCCCTTTTAAAAAAAAAAAAAAAATCACGTTTCCCACATATTGATGAACTCAAAAATGCACATGTTCACAAGTATTGCACTACTAATAAAAAGATTCCCACATACTCAAATCAAGTTCAATTAGAGTAAAGTGTATAAATGACCCATGTGCGTTAAGTGTCACTATTTTCTCGTTATCATGACTCAAAACCTTAAATTTGTGACAAAGGACATGCAAACATCACTGTTGGATAAGTATATTCCCGTACTAATGAAAGTCAAACCCAGAAGTTTATTAGGACCCTATAATGAAGCTCACTTTGCATGTATACATTTTCTATTCTCCCTTTGAGTTTGAGCATACTTTTTTTTTTATGATTATTATTACATCTTATGTACATACTCTTATCCATTAAGCAACTAAAATAGCCACTGTAATGAGTGTTGGGTCAATAATTCCAAGTCAGTTGACCATAGGATATCAGGTTATAAGAAACCCCTATGGCTTAATTACTCGAGTTAAATAGGTTTCGAAAAAGTGTATAAGATGAACCAAATTTTTTTTTAATTTTATGATAAGGGGATTATATGTGAGCGTAGGTCATCTAAATGAATGTCAATTCACGTTCAAGGTCACATTACCAACAGATGATAGCCATACCAAATCTCACACATGCGGTCCACACTCACTCACAAGATCACAGTGTGTATTGTGCAGATGTTACGTGAGGAAACATATACACAATACTCCACATTAAACCTAACCAAGTAATGGAAATAATAATATAGATTAAATGAATGCATACTTGATTCCAAATGCAGTATTTATAAGCATCAAGAAATGTCCAATAGCATAAAAATAAAAAAATTTAATTAAAAAAAATCAAGAACTTTTAAAAAGTAAAAACACAAAAAGAAATCAAAACAAATAACAAATAAGTGAGATGCATGCGAAAATGAATAGACTCGATGAACTGTAAATGCATGCACCTAAGTACCTAATTAAAAAGATACATGGATGCTCTTATCTTCAAAAGCATGGTCAATCTCACGACCTTTCAAGTCACTATTCTTAACCCAAACCTTCTTAGTAATAGAAGTGATTCTAGCTAACTGAATCATCAATTCAGTTAAATGGCTAACCTGATTGACGAGGAAGTTAACCTTGCTCGAGATATCCTGACTTTTACTACTAGTCACGAGCTTACGATGTCTAAGTCTTATGTGTCCCGGTGCGCCATAGTGGTGACATGTGGGAATAAGCCTAGGTTCAAACTTACTCGGAGGTTGTTGCAGATTTATAGGACTATTGAACCTACATTTTCTAGTAGGTCTCGATCCTAAAACATTCCTGCCCTTGGGTTCAGGAGTAGCAGTATTCCTAATCTTATTGGTGGTTGGGACGAACGTGGTCTTGGAAGTACTAGCAGTCGTATTACCATTTTGAACGTATCCTAGACCATACCTATTTTCAACAGGCTTGTTCGGTGGATAAAGGTGCAGTCCAGCCGTTTTGTACACTAATCCAAATATACTCATCTAATGCTTTAAAGAATGCTCTTATTCAAACTTTTAAGTAAGCATAGTTGCTTCCGTCAAAAAACAGAGGCACAGATAGAGATTGACTCATCTAGACTAATTTAAGAGTCGAAATCGAAATATAGCTCTGATACCAATTGAAATAACGAGATTTGACCCAAACTATACCTAGATGGGGTGAATATGTGATTATGCGGAATTAAAACTTAATAATTAATTAGCAACAAGTCACTATTAATTATCTCTAGATTGTTAATCAAACAGTCCAATTTTTCCTAATTGAAATACCGTAGTTATAGGAAAGCAATAAACAAATACAAAGAATGATTATGGAGAAACCCCAACTGGGTAAAAACTCCCGGCACTTTACTAGTCAACAATCCACTATAAATGAATTAGAACTTATAGTCCGTCTGAATCGACTACCACTAGTACTTTCTGAACTTCTGACTGCAATTCCCACAACTCTTATAGATTTCGTACTCCTACACTAACTCCCAACTGTAATTTTCAAAGTCCTCCTAGATTGTGCGCTCCTGCACCAACTCTCGTCTTTACGAATTCATCTATCTCCTATGGATCATCGAAGAACTCCGTGTTCTCCAACATCTGGAACTCCAATCACCTTCCATTGATCTTCAACACTCTGACAGATGTGTAGGAAGTAGCAATTTGATATTTAGATTATGGATTTCATGTTTTCACTGCCAAGAACAAATCACAATATGAAGTTTGAAAGCTTATTCGATGAAGAGGATATAGAGAGTATGTGTTTTCTCAATGTTCAAACTTCAAAAAATCGTTCAGAGGCATTCTGGTATTTATACTGTAGGTTAAGGAATGAATGGGCCGGATAAAATCCTTAAAAATGCGAATTAAAATTCCTTGGATAACCCTATCACTGGAAAGAAAGCTGGGCGATAGGATAACGATGGTATATCGTTCGAACGAAGCCCTGGCGACAGGCTAGGGACAATATTTCTATTTCTGCTACTCGAGCCAAGTTATGGCGACAGTCTAGCGAAATTGCGACGCCGTTTTTCCTTCTTTTCCATTCTCGAACCCTAGACCTAATATAACTCATTTTTTAACAATTGCAACTTACTTTTTGACTTTTACAACATATTAGATATAGACCATTTTGTTTACAAACTTTCCAATTACATTAAAAACCTAACAGAATAGAACTCCAAGTATCAGTAGTAAAAGAAACTCTTTGAGGTTGGATGATCTTTTTAAATTGCAATTTCTGATCCAAATATAATTGATAAATATCTCTAACAACAGTTCTACAAGATAAAGGATCAGATTTAGGACATGCTACCCTACAAAATTGTCTAAATCTCTCACCCTCGACAAAGCTAAAAAGGTAATTCATCCAATATTATCATCTTATCACATGCAAGCCTACACTCCTCTTTATTAAAGCCAACTAGAATGTTCACACCATCCCGAGTTGGGTTTTTTGTCATATATCTTCCAATCTTCCAGGATATTTCTTACAATAAAAATCCTAATGATTCCTCAAGGTACTAGTCTCATACTTCCTAGACCCACAAGTATAATCTTGCCCACAATAGTAGCATGCATACCTAACATCTTCTGCGCATGGATTTCCTATAAATGTGAAGTGTTCCCACACATTCGAAGATTCTTTCTTTTTTTTTCTTCCCTAAGCATGATGGTGGAAGTGGAAAATCATATGTTGAAAGAGTTTCACCAATAGCTTCAATGATGTGTTCCATGATATGGTAGCAAGCCCAGGCAATGATCCATTGATCGTTGAGGGAGGATCGATGCATAGATTGGAGCGAAACGAGTCAATGAAGCTATGGGATTGCTTGCTCAAGTTACAGTGGATGCAACGTCGATCATAACAAGCAAAAGTACAAGTTTCATGTTGGGCTCGGAAGAAGAAACCAAATGGATCAACTTGATTTAAGCAGCGGACGAGGAAGCTATTCCCAAAAGCTATACAACCGTATAGCACAAATAGGCATGCAGTTGCATGCCTATATACCAAAACCAAAGGGGGGCTTTTTCAGTTGATCTATGCAATCGCATAGAGTTACACTATGCGGCTGCATAGTTCATTTTGGGCGCGGATTTTTCCAATTTTTGTGTAATCTTCTATCTTAGTTAAAACTCTTGCATGGTATATTTTTGATATCTTTAAGACTTAAATTTCATTTTTAACTAGATTTTATGGGTTCCCTATAAATGGACCAATTCTATTCATTGTAAAAACACAATTATTGAGATATTATCACGAGACTAATTTGCTTTCTTCTCATTCTTCATTGAATTAATTTCGAACTTATCACGAATTAATTCTTGTGGCATTACAAATTCAAGTAAGGTTCATAAGTTTTGTGATCACGGGATCAAGATATCGTTAGCAATTATCTTGGTTCTTTGATTCAATAATTTGTTGGGTCGAGCTTTCAAACGTTGATTCTTTGATTTCTTGCGATTGTTCTAAATTTTCGTAGGTCTCGTAGCTACAATTGATAATTGGGTTCGCATAAGTTGGTATCAGAGTAAGGCTCCAAAAATCAAGATTATATCCTAGTTATTTTTCTTTTTGTTTGAGTCTTTACATTCTTCGTGTTCTACATTTTTTTGAGTTTTCAATCCATAACATACGAAAAAAAACTTGTTTGTGTGCTAATCTAGCATCCAAATCAAAATCTGTTTCTTTTGCTAGTATCTAGTCGAATTTTCTAGGAAAAAAAAAAGAAAATTCGGAAAAAAAAAATGGCAGCAGTATACAAGTTCATTTTTGAGTAAAAAAAAAAAAAAAAAAAAAACACACACACACACACACACACACACACACACACACACATATATATATATATATATATATATATATATATATATATATATATATATATATATATTTTTTTTTTTTTTTCAAGAAATACTTTCTTGAATTCATCCTTAATGTTTCATTCACTTTCTTGAATTCCTACATTCTTGAGTCATTCTAGATCACTTTCCTTACTCCAATCTTTTTTGGACTCCATAATGGTTAATTTTTTATTGAAATTGCATTAATTCTTTGAAGCACTTGCAAGAAAGTATTGAGCGAAAAAAGGCAGAGTGGTGAGACTAACAAAGGGCAAAAGTTAGTTGAGTGATACACGAGTGTACACACGTAAGACAAATATAAAACTAGATTTAGGATGTCTAATAGGGACGAATCTACTTCAAGCGGGAAGAATAATCAAGTCAACATATCAGAAGAGGTGATACGGCGGTTCGAAATGTTGTTTGAGGATGTGAGAGACAAATTGTATTGGTAAGATATATTGTTTGCTAATTTACGTCGGGAAAATCTAGAGAAATTCCTAATGCAATGAGGCAAGGAATGCGGCATCATAGAGCAGAAGAATGAGGGATAGGTGAGTTAGGCATGAAAGAAGGGGTAGAGATTATGTTGGAGATGGTGTTGATCGAAGTACGGACAATATCAAGGTGACAATTCTTTCATTCAAAGGAATGAGTGATTCGGAAGCATACTTTGAATGGGAAAAGAATGTGGAATTGATATTTGATTGCTACAACTACTCAGAGGAAAAGAAAGTGAAAATTGCGGTACTTGAATTTACTGATTATGCTATTATTTGGTTGGATCAAGTAATAATATCTAGGAGGAGGAACTGTGATAGGCATATCAATACTTGGGGAAGAATTGAAGGCTATCATGACGAAGAGGTTTGTACCTAATCATTATTATCGGGAGTTTCATCAAAAATTTTAAAGCCTCTATCAAGGTTCTAGGAGTGTGGAGGATTATCACAAGGAGATAGAGATTGCGATGATTAGAGCAAATGTTGAGGAGGATAGGGAGGCCACCATGGCCTGGGCTTTTGAATGGTTTGAATAGGGATATAGCTAATGTGGTAGAATTGCAACATATGTGGACTTGAAAGACATGTACATGTAGCTACGAAGGTGGAAAGACAACTGAAGAGAAAGGGGACAACTAGATACTCATCGGGTTCTTCGGGTTCTAAATCTTATTGGAAGTCGAAGTGGGATAACAATAAAGTTGATAGGGTAGTTTCAAAAAGTAGGACTGAGCTACCGAGAGGAAGTTACTAGCAAAGCTACACCCAATGTGGAGTCCCAACCATCTAGGAATCGGGATATCATGTGCTTTAGGTGCTTGGGATCGAAACACATTGCATTTTACTGTCCAAACAAAATGGCGATGATCTTGCACGACAATAGAGAAGTGGTGAGCGATAGTGAAGGTGAATATGATGACATGCCGGAGTTGGAAAATGCTAGCAATGGTAATGAAGTGGAGTATGTCGTGGAAGAGTAATTGGCCACACGACGAGCTCCTAGCACTCAAATAAAAGTAGATAACTTGGAGCAACAAAGGAAGAACATATTTCATACAAGATGCCAACAACAAGGTATGTAGTATGATTATTGATGGGGATAATTGTACCAATGTGTCTAGCACAACATTTGTTGAAAAATTGGGATTAACTATGCTAAAACATCCTAGGCCCTACAAATTACAATGGTTGAATGAATGTGGAGAGGTTTAGGTGAATATGAGAGTCTTGGTGAGTTTCTCAATCGGAGGTATCATGACGAAGTGATGTGTGATGTAGTTCATATGCATGCCAGACATATTTTGTTGGGGAGGCTATGGCAATATGATAGGAAGGTGATTTATGACAAGTACAAAAGTAGGTACAACTTTACTAAGGATGAGAAATCTATTACTCTTGCAATGTTGACACTACAACAAGTGTATGGAGATCAAATCAAGTTGAAAAGTGAGGAAGAAAAAAGGTTGAGAGAAAAAAAGAGTGAACATGAGAGCAAGAGAGAAAATAGTGAGGTAGCTAAAATTGGAAAAAAAAAAAGAGTAGAGCCACATGAGAGAAAAAAAAGAGTGCTGTGAGTGGAAAGAAAAGTCAAAAGTGAATTTCTTTGCAAAAGGGAGTGAGTTGAAGAGGGTAGTAGTTGAGAACCAACCTATAATCTTGTTGATTTATAAGAAGTTATTTCTCAATCTTGAGGAATTTAACACACCCCTCCCTAGTTTAGTTACTTCTTTATTGTAGGAATTTGAAGACGTGTTCCCGAAAGACATGCCTTGTCGACTACCACTCATTCGAGGCATTCAACATCAAATTGATTTCGTACCTGAAGCTGTCATTCCAAATAGGCCGACAGATTAATCCCGAGGAGACTAAAGAACTTCAAAGGCAAGTGGAAGATTTGATGAGCAAATGGTATGTGAGGGAGAGTATGAGTCCATGTGCCGTGCTAAAGATAGATGGAAACTGGAGGATATGTGTCGACCGCAAGGCCATCAACAATATAACAGTAAAGTATCGTCATCATATTCCTAGGTTAGATGATATGTTAGAAGAATTACATGGATCATGCATATTTAGTGAAATTGATCTTAAAAGTGGTTATCATCAGATTGGGATAAGGGAAGGTGATGAATGAAAAACTAATTTTAAAACTAAATATGGGTTGCATGATTGGTTAGTCATGCCATTTGTACTTACTAATGCAACTAGTACATTTATGAGATTAATTAATCATATTTTACGTAGGTAAATTCGTAGTTGTTTACTTTGATGATATTTTGGTATATAATAAGGATCTAAATAAATATATCCATTTGAGATGTGCGCTTAAGTTCTTAAGATAAGAATAAATTTATGCTAACTTTTAAAAAGTGCACATTTTGCATGGAATATGTTGTTTTTCTTGGTTATGTCGTTAGTGCTAAAGGTATTGAAGTAGATGAGGAAAAAATCAAAGTCGTCAAGGAGTAGCCAACACCTAAAAGTATAACTGAGGTAAGAAGCTTTCATGGATTAGCTAGCTTTTTTAGGCATTTTGTCAAAGACTTTAGCACACTTGTCATACCACTTACAGAGATTATAAAGAAAAGTGTAGGATTTCATTAGGGCATTGAACAAGAACATGCTTTTAATACTATTAAAGATAGGTTGTGTACCGAACCGGTTTTATCATTACATAACTTTAACAATACTTTTGAGATTGAATGTGCTGCTTAGGAATAGGTATTGGAGCTATCTTAATGCAGGAACGAAGATCAATAGCTTATTTTAGTGAAAAGCTAAGTGGAGCAGCTCTCAATTATCATACGAAGAGTTGTATGCATTTGTTCGAGTTTTGAAGACATGGAAGCACTACCTATGGCCAAAGGAATTTGTGATTCACACTGACCATGAGTCCTTTAAGCACTTAAGGGGTCAAGGCAAGCTAAACAAGAAACTTGCAAGATGGATGGAGTTCATCGAGATATTTCCATATGTTATTCGGTATAAACATAGTAAAGAAAATGTGGTAGTGGATGCATTGTCAAGGAGGTACATACTTCTAACGCCTTTAGGTTTTAAATTGCTAGGATTTGAATATGTTAAAGACATGTATGTTAATGATCCATATTTTTCTAATATATACAAATCGTGTGATAAGGGTGCTATGGATAGATTCTTTAGGCATGATGGGTATTAATATCGGAAAAATAAGTTATGTGTTTATAAATGTTCAATGAGAGAATTATTAGTATGTGAGGCATATAGTGGAGGTCTAATGTGTCATTTTGAAGTTAAGAAGACCTTAGAGATGCTAATTGAACATTTTTATTGGCTCAAGATGAAAGCAGATGTTGATCGGGCTTGTAGTAGGTGCTCTACTTGTAAAAAGGCGAAATCTAAGGTTTTACCTCAGGGTTTATATACGCCATTACGTGTCCCTAGTGAACCTTGGGTTGATGTTTCTATAGTTTTGTGTTGGGTTGACCTAGGACTAAGAAAGGAAGGGATTCTATATTTGTGGTGGTAGATAGATTTAGTAAGATGGCACATTTCATTTCATATCATAAAATAGATGATGCCACCAATATAGCGGATCTATTCTTAAAGGAAGTAGTGCCCTTACATAGGATTCCAAGAAGCATTATATCAGATAGGGATATTAAATTCCTTAGTCACTTTTGGAGGATTTTGTGGAATAAGTTAAGGACCAAGCTAACAACTTGTCACCCACAAACTGATGGACAATTTGAGGTAATTAATAGGATTATGATACAATTGTTACGCACCATAGTTCATAAAAACTTAAAGAGTTGGGAAGATTGTTTACCATTCATTGAATTTGCATGTAATAATGCCATGCATTCTACTACTTCTTACTCACCTTTTGAAATTGTATATGGTTTTAATCCACTAACACCTTTGAATTTACTTCATTTACCTGTGAATGAAATAGGTAGTTTAGATGGAAAGAAGAAGGCCGACTTGGTGAAAACCCTCCATGAAAATGTAAGGTTGTAAATTGAGAAGAAAAATGAACATTATGTATCTAAAGCAAGCGCATTACATTTGAACTAGGAGATTGGATTTGGATACACTTGAGGAAAGAAGGTTTTTCAGAACAAAGAAAGTTGAAGTTGCAGCCACGAGGAGACAGTCCATTCCAAGTCCTTGAAAAAATCAATAACAATGCCTACAAATTAGATCTTCCATGTGAGTATAATGTTTCAGCTACCTTTAATATTTCTAATATTTCCCTCTTTGATGTAGGTACAGATTCGAGTACGAATCATTTCGAAGAGGGAGGGGATGATGTGATCCATGATATGGGAGCAAGTTCGGGCAAATATCCATTGATCGTTGAGGAAGGACCGATGTCGCGAGTGAAGCGAGTCAAGAAAGCTATAGGATTGCTTGCTTAAGTTACTATGAACGAAACGTCGATCACAACAAGCAAGAGTACAAGTTTCATGTTGGGCTTGGAAAAACCCAAATGGATCAACTTTGTTGAATATTGAACTTCTCTAACTTTTCTATGTTGATTAAAAACTTTACAATGACAAATACTACATTTGAACTTGGCGTTTTTAATGAAAAATGGGACTTTCCCATTTGACAACAAAAAATGAAGGGATGAAAAAAAAATATAGCTTTATTTTCTCCCTTATAAAGCTTTAACACATGAATTTCTTGATACTATGATTGGTGATAAAAAAAAAATAAAGTTGATGAACTTGCTTATACATCTATTATACTACATTTATTTGATCAAGTGTTAAGAAAGGTAGGAAAGCTAGATACTGCTAAGGTCTTGTAGGATAAATTGGAAGATCTAAACTTGGTAAAATCTTTGCCTAATAAGTTGAACCTTTTAGAAAGATTTTTTTGTTTTAAAATAGATTCTTCAAAAGACTTTGATGACAATTTAAACATCTTTAACAAATTACTACGAGATATTACTAATATTGGTGATAATGTGTTTGAGACGTACAATGTTGTTGTACTTCTAAATACCATCTTTGAGGCATACAGAGATGTCAAGTTTGCCATTAAGTATGGTTGGAACACTCTAACTCCTAATGTTGTCATTAATTCCCTTAGAAGTAGGAAATTAGAAATAAAATCTATAAAGCATGGAAATGATTCTGAGATCATATATGAGGGGTAGACTACAGAATATGAAAGGTGTTAATCAGGAAAATCAGAACCATTTTGTAAACAGCGATAATAAGAAAAAGAATAAGGGAAGGTCTAGTTCAAGATCTAAGACTAAGAATAGAAAGTTTATGGGTGTGGGAAAACATGTCACTTCATAAAAGATTACTATAAAAAAGAAAAATGAGCTGAAATATAAGAGTTTTGATGAAGAGAACTTATCGACCCTCTAGAATCCAACATTGTTGATGTTTATGCTGTCATTGAACATCCACCTGATCTGAATACTACAAATTTTACAGATAACGGTGATCCAAATCCAAGAATAGATCATGGATCTAGGGTTAACTTTTCATATGACCTCTACAAAACATTGGTTGGAGAATTATAAGGAAATGGATGGAAGGGAAGTAGTTATGGGAAATAATGCGACCAATAAGGTTAAAGGGGTAGGACATGTTAACTTGAAATTTGAAAATGGATATGTCTATACTCTTGAGAGGGTTAGATTTGTTCCTGAATTAAATAGGAACATAATTTCAATAGGAGACCTTGATGACCAAGAGAAATGATATCTATGTTACGAAGGCTACTGTTGTTATCTCTCCTCTAGTCTTAAAGTTGATGCCACTTTAAAGTGGCACAATAGATTAGCATATGTGAGTGAAAGAGGATTACACATTCTATATAAAAAAAGGGTTTTGGGGAAGGATACTATTTCAAATGTACCTTTCTGTGAGCATTTCACTTCAGACAAATATCATAGGCTCCATTTTAATACTAAAAAAAAGGTAAAATTGCTTCCATTTTTGAATATATATACATCTTGACCTCTAGGGGGCCCTCATCTACTGTTACTCAATGAGGAAATAAATACCTCATGTTCTTGATTGATGATTTTAAAGAAAAGTTTAGATTTTCTTATTAAAGCAAAATTCTGAAACTTTTGAAAATTTTTAAAACTTATAAAATTTTGATAGAAAATCAGATTAGCAAGAAAATTATAATCCTTGGAACTGACCATGGTTTAGAACTCTGCAATTATGAATTTAATCAGTTTTGTAAAGAAAATGAAACTTTGAGACATAAAACTGTCATCTATACCCCACAGCAAAATAGAGTAGTTGAAAGAATGAATAGAACAATTTTAGAAAAAGTGAGGTATATGATTAGTTGTGGAGTTCCCAAACTATTGTGTGGTGAAACTGTTGTGACAACTGCTTATATTATTAATAGAACTCCTTCTAGTACCTTAAAAGGCTAAACACCTGAGGAGATATGGTCTAGAAAAATTCCAGTCTATTCTCAGTTGAGAACCTTTGGCTATAATGCTTATCCCTATCAAGATGTGGGTAAACTTGAGCTGAGATCTCTAAAATGTGTTTTCTTGGGATATTCTTAAGGGGTAAAAGGATATGGATTATTGTCTAGAGAGCCCAAGGGTTTTTAAATGATAACTAACAGGGATGTGACTTTTAATGAGTCCAATATGCCATGTTTGAGGACTAAAAATGATGAGAGTTTCTAAAGATGAAGAAGAAAAAGGCACTAAGCTGTAGGTGGAGCTTGAGTCCTTTTCTGATTTCATTAATTAAAATGAAAATGAAAATGAAGCATGAAAAACTGCTGAAATAGAAGAAGTTGTAGAAGGTGAGGCTCAAGGGAGTAATGGAGATCATGGAGCTATTTTAGATGATTATCAATTCACTAGGGATAGGATTGGAGAGAAACTAAAGAACCTGTTAGGTTTAGAGATTACATCTCTCTTGTTATTCTATCTTATCATGATCTAGCCTTTAAAGATCTTAAAATTTATGAAAAGGCTATTAGTTGTCGTTATCAAAATAACTGGCAAGTTGCTATGAAATAAGAAATGACTTATCTACTTAAGAATTAGACTTAGAAATTAGTTTCAATGCCCGTGGGTAAGTTTTTAGTTGACTGCAAGTGGATTTATGGTATTAAGGTTAAGCAGATTTATGGTATTAAGGTTAAGCAGCCTCTTAGGCTTACGACTAGGCTTGTGGCAAAAGGTTTTGTTAAAAAAACCTGGAATTGATATAATGAGATCTTTTTTCCCTTTAGTAAAATATACTACTATGAGGATGATTATTGCATTGGCTGCTCATTATGTTCTAGCCATTCTACATAGTGACTTAGATGAAACCATCTATATGAATCAATCATGGGAATTTGTAGATAAAGATAAACCTGATTTTGTGTGCTTGTTAAAAAGATGACTGTATGGATTAAAACAATTACCTGAACAATGGTACAAAATGTTTTATAATTTTGGTACATCTGTTGACTTCATTAAAAGTGCTTTTGACCATTTTTCGTATTTTAAGAAAAATAAAGATAATTCTATAATTGTTTATTTGCTCCTTTATGTGGATGACATGTTGTTAATTGCTCTTAATATGCATGATATTAATTACATTAAGAGGTTCTTAAGTACTGAATTTGAAATGGAAGATTTTGGACATGCTAAAAAATTTCTTGGTATGGATATTATGAAACTAGGTCCAATTACTTATAGATTTTGAATCAAACTCCTTATGCGAAGAAGGACTTATCAAAATTTTCTATGCATGAGTCTAAATCCGTGACATTACCACTTGCTTCTAATTCCAAATTAAGTAAAGACCATTGATGAGTTGACATTAGATACATGAATAAGGTTCCATATGCTAATGATGTTGGATCTGTAATGCATACAATGGTTTGTACCATACCTGATGTTTCCCATGCCGTTAGTACCCTTAGTAGGTTCATGGCCAATCCAGGCCTGAACACTGGACTACCCTAATTTTAAAAGAATCCTCCAATCGCTTGTGTTTTGAATCTTTCAATAAGGGGGTTATTCTTAAAGGGTTTGTAGATTCTGATTATGTTGGGGATAGAGACAATAAAATCTACAATTGTATACACGTTTACTTTGTGTGGAACCTATATTATTTGGAAATCTAGGTTCCAATAAATAGTAGCTCCATCTACAACATAAATTGAATATGTGGATGCAACTAAAGCTATTAAGGAATCACTTTGGTTGTCTAAAATTAATGAATTGTCTAATCATATTGTGGTTTATTCTAATAGTCAGAGGGAAATTCATTTATTTAAAAATCCAGTCTTTCATGAAAGAACTAAACATATAGATGTTAGAATTGCATTTCATTAGAGACATAATTTCTAAAGAATATGTACCCCTTGAAAAAAATCCCCACCCTGATATGGGGACAAAGGTACTACCTTTAAACAAGTTTAAATCTTGTTTACAAATTCTAAGGATTGATACTGAGTAATTTTGTTTTCATTGCAGGTATTCATCGCCATGATACTAATGGAGTGAAGCTGACCAAAATTTTTATAGTTTCGTCTTTACTTTAAGTCCAGTTTATGTAGAGGAACATAAATTAGGTTTACCAAAATTTCTCTGACATTTTTAGGTCTCACTTTGGCAGGGTGAGGACCTTTAAAACCATATTCAAAGCTAGTGGTTCTTAGGCCAGTTTGTTCGGAGTGGCCACATTCGAACTATCATTCATTTGCTCATCCATTGTTTCTTATGGACTGTCAGAAACGATGCGAAGCATCAAGGCATAGTTATAGAGCTTCGACAAATGTTACTAGTTTTCTATATTGCAATTATGTTGTAAGCATACAGTGTCAAGTTCTGTAATATAACATTTAAATTAGAATGTCGAACCTACAGGGATTGAATATCAATTTAATATTAAGTACTATAATTGAATAGCTTTTATTTTAACTAGACAATTGAGATTTAATATCAATGGTTTTAAACTAAATCTAAGATGAATGTTATGACGAATTCAACGATTTTCATGGAAGTTTGAAGAATTAATCAATATGAGAAAGCCTAGTGTTGTGGTTTTACCTAACTATCAACTATGATTTTCAGTTATCTAGTTATCACTGATCAATTTTCTCAAGTTTATAAGCAAGAACTCTAATCTAATTCTACTCTTTAACTCGATTGATGATATGCTCAAAATGAGTACCAACTAATTTCCTTACTTAACTTTAAATATGTCGTCTAAAATAGTAATATGGCAAATAAGGGTCATTTCTCGCAGAGAATTGTTTCAATTTAATCAATTGCAAACTACAAATTGAATTTAACACTTATAAACTAAAATGATTAAATGGGGAGGGGGGGTTTGATTTGTTGAACTAAAGAAAGTAATAATTTCAAAATAGAAAAAACTTGAATTTGGTAATAAACAAAGTCATTTTTAAATCAAATATGTGAAAATGTGATTGGGGGAATATTTCGTTACCACGAGAATGATTTTCATATCAATTACACAATAGATTTTCGTTCTCTATATTAACAACAATTCGAGAATAATTACAAGCTCAATTATCTCAATCTCTCCTTACATGTTAGTTGAATAAAACAAGCTCTTTACTCAACCATATTCATTAAACAACCTAGAATAAGTTCTCTAAATTTAATTTAACAAAAGTATTACGACAAAAGAGATGAATTGAATTGAGGGAAAACTTACAAGCTCGATTTACTTACTTAAGTGTTAATCCACATACAATCAATTGAAAATTTCTCATAGTCCATTGAAAAGTAATTGCCACAATGTTTTAGAATAAATAGCGATTACGTACTATAAATCCTAAAATAGTATTCATTAAACAAATTCAATCATTTAGTTGTACACCTAAATAATCAAAATAAACAAAATAAACATATAAATCAATGGATTAAGCACATTAATTAAGAGAACTATAAGGCACAAATTCATTAAAAATCATAACTCGGGTTTGAAATTACCCCCAATCACAAATATATT
Source organism: Fraxinus americana (assembly GCA_035079005.1). NCBI lineage: Eukaryota > Viridiplantae > Streptophyta > Magnoliopsida > Lamiales > Oleaceae > Fraxinus > Fraxinus americana. Next base: position 15,695,004 of record CM068711.1, read on the forward strand.
TAATTACCCATGAAATACCCAAAAATAAAAATTAAATCCTTACAACTCATTAATGGAAAATAGATTAGGGAAAAGAAAAAGCTGATTGATAAAGAAAATATCAATGGGTCTCCTTTTCCAAGCTATTCCATCAACACTTGCTCGAATTTTTATCCAAAAATACCAAAAGAAATTAAAGGAAGAATAAAGAAAGAAAATTAAAGAAAAGGAATTCAAAAGGAAGCCACAGAGAAGAGGCAGAGAGAAATTCCAGGTGTTGGACGGGTATGCATAGGGTGGGTAAAACCCAATCCAACCCACGAAAACCGACCGACCCAACCCAACCCGACCGGGTTGGGTCGGTTTTTTGGTGTTTTTAAGCGGGTTTCGGGTATTTTTTTACGTTGTCGGGTCGGGTTGTGGGTTAGCCAAGGCAACCCGGTGGAACCCGACCCAACCCAACCCGATAACGTATAAAAAAAAAAAAAAAAAAAAAAAAAAGCGACATAATATATAAAATGAAAAGAAGCTCCAAAGTTTTCACTTGGTCCATATTCTTCACTCCCGCCGCACAGCAGACAAGAAGCCCTAATCTCTCTCCCGTCATTTTCTCTCAAATCCCCAACGGTGAACTTCGCCGGTCGTCGGACATTACACTCCAGTGGTAGAGTAAGTGTATTTCCTTATTTTCTATTTGTATTTTCTTGTAGCTATCTGGGGGTTGATTTTTTTCCCTTTTCTTGTATACGAGCTTTCTTTAATGAAAATGCTGCTTAAATTGCTTTTCCAACTTTATTTGCTATAAATTAGGAGAAGGGCCAGGAGACCGTTCAGACCATGTTCCAATTATTTAGTGATTTTGTTTTTCTAACTTTAGAAATTGCAGAAAAGAGAATAAAAACGAGAAAGGGATTTGTCTTTATCTATTTTTTACAAGATTCATTAATTTTTCATTTTTGTGTTGGTACCTCCGTGCTTAATTCTCAATGCTTTGTTGTGATTGCCTTAAGCTATTGGATTTCCTTGATGGGTTTTGCATCACAATAGACCTCATCATGGTTATGCTCTTGTTTTGCCAGTTCACAATTTATGTATTCTGCACTTCTGTTAAATTTATTTGGACTATATATGAAGTTATAATGAATGATCTCAATGGCAGGCGCATTGTAATCAAACTACTGGTGACTTACTTCCAGAGAAACCACGTCAAAGAGGTATGGTCGCTCCATATATCTAAATGATTCATGAAGGTCAATGTTTTGAGCAGGATAGTTATCAATATGTGTTTGATAGAAAGCTTAGAAAACTTGAGGATGCAATTAAACAAATATTTTATTTTCATTTGTCCATGATAATTGTAACCATCTTACCACTTTGTTTAAACCCCTAAAATTCTATCCTAACACACTTGTATAGAATGAAGAATGTCTTAAAGAATGCAACATCCAAACTAAATGCTTGAATAATGGTTTGAATGACGGAACACACTTTGCAAGAATAGCAAGAAACTTATTATTTTCCTCTTAGAAATTGTTAGTTACCCATTTTAATGTTTTCAGGCTCTTGATCTTATGGTTTGCATGCTGGGATTTTCTGATGAAGACAAGCAAAGGATAGGTATTGCTCAACAAGGGGCTGGCAAAGGATAGGTATTGCTTTAAATTTAGTACTTTGGTGACTTTAATAGTTGTTGATATGTTGTCTCAAACCGATCAACCCAACCCAACCCAACCCGACTGACATTTGGTTGGTTTGGGTTGGGTTGGGTTTCAATCTTTACATGGGTTGGGTTGGGTTGAGTTTATGCCAAACCGACCATGTTGGGTTGGGTTTGGGTTGGGGAAAAAACCGACCCAACCCAACCCACGCCCACCCCTAGGTATGCATAGTCAAAATAGGGCTTAATTGTGTTTTTAATTCAAACCTAATTGGTAATTTGCACCCCAAGCCCTCAAGTTTCAAAACAATGACAAAAAGGTCCCCGAAGTTCCAAAACAAAATTAAAAGTGTGCAGCGGCTAGTCTTCTCTGCCAAAATAGATTTTTGGCAACCAAATTTTCCAGAAATTGCACGTCGGTCCTCCAACTATCAAAAAGTGATAATTTTGGTCCCCAAACTTTGAAATTTTTGCCTATTTTGTTCTTTTCTCTTCATTTTGTCTTGTTCGCTTTCCATGGGTGATCTTTGGCCTACAAAAACATAAATTACACATTGTGAGTAGAAATCCATTAATTTAATCAATAATATATTTAGTTTAAGTATTAAATAAGTGTGAAAAACACATTTATCAAATACCCTCAAACTTAAGTTCTTGCTCGTCCCGAGCAAGATTATCTACTAACACAATCATGTAAATGCGATAATGATCAACACATTAGATACCTTGCCAAGAATATCAAAAGAGTATAAAATTGTATAATCAATTCAAAAAAAAAAGGGAATATATATATATATATACATATATGTATATATATATATACATATATATATATATATATATATACATATATATGCTCCAAATAATGCTAACAAAAATAATTTAAGCTTATCCAATGTTCGATCGGTGTGTATGTGCATAGTTACTTTTAATTATAATCTAAATTAGGAAGAAACTGTCAAGTTGAAAAAAAAAAACTTCAAATTGACTCCAACCCCACCCTTAATGGTCAAATATTTTATTTCCCACTCGTGAGATTCACACACTAAAATTGATATTTCTTTTATTTCCCAAGGTATAAATCTAAAGGTAGCTCTCAAATCACTCTTTTTTTTTTCTCGCTCTTGTTCGGTTGGGTCTAACCAGCAATCTCAACATTTAGTCATGTGATGATTCTCCACTAGATGAGCGCTTCGACATTCAAGCTTATACCAAGTAATTCAAACCTACTAGTTATCTAAGCCCAATCACCAAATACAATTGCACAAAATCAACTTTTTTTTTTCAAATCTCATATTTTACCTCACTCCCTTAAACTTTCTTTTTTACCCTTGTAGCAAGTTTTAGGTCGATAACTCCCCGGTTGTTTAGACTAAAGGGTACCAGGTTTCAAGATACCCCAACGGACTTAATAACTCGAGTCAAAAAGGTTACGAAGTGAGGACCAAGATTCAACAAGTGCAAAATTATTCTTTTGAGCACAATAAAACAAAATGGGGATTAAATCCCTAACATATGGTCATTATACAGGTTATACTTAGCCAAAAAAAAAACACTCCACACAAATGTTTTTCAACATGCATGGAATCAACACACTTCTAGATAATATCCTTCACCGGCTCGACCCTCCCAAACTTATCTTACAATATGGTTGAGTGAAAGAGAAATGGATATAGGTAAATATAAATTTTCAAGCAAATCACAACCTAGTTCTATCAATTCAAAATTTTCTCCAACAATCATAATTTTCCACATCTAGATAACAATTAATCATGACTATTGTGCTCAAAGTAACTTAGGATCTAACATGGACAAGCAATTTTTGAAATGTTTTAGGTACAAATAGTATATTTGGTCATAACTCATGAATCAATAACAATTCCAAATATCAAACCATGCTAAGCCGGTAAGGCTATCTAACACGTCAACACAAAATCACATCACCAATTTAAGCACAATAACCCCTAAACTTAAATCACGTATTGTCCTCAATGTGTGAATTACAAGATAAAAGAGAAGGTGGAATAACGAAACTTCCCCGGTTGTATATTTGTGAAAGGGGTACCATACTCGATTTGGGCTTGTGATGCTTTTAATGAACTTGGACAAGTGACCTTGTTGTACACAATTTACCCCCAAACTTGTGAGGAACCATGGATATGTGGGACTTCAAAAATTACCTACAAAAACAATAGTAGCTAATAAAAAAAACATAAAAGTAAATAAATGCTTAAAAGTTAGAAAATTGGGTTGCTTCCCAACAAGCGCTTTTTTATGGTCTTTAGCTAGACTTTGTCCTCTCTCATGCTTCTTGATTCGAATCCTCCAATAGCATTTCCTCCATGTTTTGAGGTACAAGTGGTTCAAAATATGGATTTAACCGATGTCCATTTGCCTTAAACTCTTTTTTAGTCTGTAGGCTTTTGATTTCTACTGCACCATGAGGAAAAATATTAGTAACAACAAAAGGGCCAATCCATCGAGGACGTAATTTACCTAGAAATAACTTGAGGCGAGAGTGGAAAAGAAGAACTTTTTGTCCAACAACAAAAGTTTTTCTTGAAATCATCTTATCATGGTATGCCTTTGTCTTTTCCTTGTAAATTCTTGAACTTTCATAGGCATCATTTCGAATTTCCTCAAGTTCATTGAGTTGAAGCTTTCTTTGATCACCCGCCATATCACGGTCCATGTTGCATTGCTCGACTGCCCAAAATGCCTTGTGTTCAACTTTAACCGGGAGGTGACAAGGTTTTCCATAAACTAACCGATAATGGGACATGCCAATTGGTGTTTTATATGTCGTCCGATAAGCCCAAAGTGCATCATTGAGGCGGAGACTCCAATCCTTTCTATTGGGATTCACAGTCTTTTCGAGGATGGATTTGACCTCTTGATTTGACACTGCGACTTGCCCACAAGTTTGCGGATGGTAAGGTGTAGACACTTTATGAGTGAAGTTATATTTCTTCAATAGGGCCCAAAAAGAGCGGTTACAAAAATAAAGTCTCCCATTACTAATAATAGCTCTTGGTATTCCAAACCTTGCAAAAATATTAGACTTGACAAAATCTACAACCACGTTAGAATCATTAGTTCGAATGGCCCTTGCTTCCACCCATTTTGACACATAATCAACGGCAAGAATGATGTAAAGATTACCAAAAGATGAAGGAAAAGGTCCCATGAAATCAATGCCCCAAACATCAAAAATTTCAACAAAAAGTATAGGTGTTTGTGGCATTTGATTTCAGGCTCCCAACGTACCAACTCTTTGACATCTATCACAAGATTTACGAAAGGGGAATATATCTTTGAATAGGGTGGGCTAATAGAATCTACTCTCAAGCACCTTGAGAGCCGTCCTCTTTGCTCCAAAATGTCTACCACATGCATAGGAATGACAAAGGTTAGTATTGAATGAAATTCATTTTCAGGCACGCACCTTCTTATCAATTGATCTGGACAATGTTTCCACAAGTACGGTTCATCCCACACAATATACTTGGCCATTGCCTTGAGTTTTTGCCTTTGAGCAGTTGTCAAGTCACTTGGAATTTTCTTAGTGACTAAATAATTCACTATATCCGCAAACCAAGGAGATGTATCCGTAACATGAAGCAATTGTTCATCGGGGAAGCTCTCTTGTAATGGAAGAGTTTCCCTCTCGTGGATAAGACGGCTGAGGTGGTCGGCCACAGAATTTTCACTCCCCTTTTTGTCTTTAATCTCAAGGTCAAACTCTTGTAAGAGGAGTATCCATCTAACGAGTCTTGGTTTTGCCTCTTTCTTGGTAAGCAAGTACTTTAGAGCTGCATGATCAGAAAAGATAGTTACTTTAGTGCCAATAAGATATGAACGAAAGTTCTCTAAAGCAAAAATAATTGCTAAAAGCTCTTTCTCAGTAGTAAAATAATTAAGTTGGGCATCATTCAAAGTTTTTGATGCGTAATAAATAACATGAGGTGTTTTTCCAACTCGTTGCCCTAAAACTGCTCCCAATGCAAAGTCACTTGCATCGCACATTAACTCGAATCACCTATTCCAATCTGGTGGTTGAATGATGGGTGCCGATGTCAAGAGTTCCTTCAAACTTTCAAATGCCGTTTTACGATCTTCATCAAAATGAAATGGCACCTCCTTTTGCAATAGCCTGCATAATGGTCTTGCATTCTTTGAAAAATCCTTGATAAATCTTCGATAGAATCCTGCATGTCCAAGAAAAGAACGAATCTCCCTCACACTTGTTCGAGGGAGTAAAGAGCGAATTAAATCAATTTTAGATTTATCAACCTCTATCCCCTTAGATGAAATGACATGGCCTAGCACTATACATTGATCAACCATAAAATGACATTTTTCCCAATTAAGTACTAGGTTAGCATCCATACATCTCTTAAGCAGTATGTGAGATTTTTCAAGCAACTATCAAAAGTATTACCATAAACACTAAAATCATCAATGAATACCTCTATGATGCTTTCAATATAATCGGAGAATATACTTATCATGCATCTTTGAAAGGTTGCGGGAGCATTGCAAAGACCGAATGGCATGCGACGGTAAGCAAATGTCCCAAATGGGCAAGTGAATGTTGTCTTTTCTTGGTCCTCTGGAGCAATCACAATTTGGTTATAACCTGAATAACCATCAAGAAAACAATAGTGAGAATGACCTGCCAATCTTTCTAACATTTGATCAATGAAAGGTAAAGGAAAGTGATCTTTTTGGGTTGCACAATTAAGTTTTCTATAATCAATACAAACCCTCCAACCCGTTTGGACCCGAGTTGGTACAAGCTCATTCTCTTCATCTGTCACCACTGTAACTCCGGACTCTTTTGGAACAACTTGGACCGGGCTTACCCACTTGCTATCTGAGATGGGAAAGATAACACCAACATCTAGCAATTTCAAAATTTCTTTCTTCACAACCTCCATCAATGGAGGATTCAAGCGACGTTGTGGTTCTCTTGATGTCTTTGCTCCATTTTCGAGTAATATCCTATGCATGCACATGGAAGGGCTTATCCCTTTGATATCGGCTATGGTCCAACCAATAGCTAATTTGTGTTCCTTGAGCACGCGGATAAGCCTATCTTCTTGAAGTGTTGTGAGATTCTTTATAATGATCACCGATAGTATTTTGCCCTCTCCCAAATATACATACTTCAAATGCTCGGGGAGAGGCTTGAGTTCTAAAGTGGGGGCCTGCATCACCGAAAGTAAAAGTTTCTCTTTAGATATCAGAAGAGTAATATAGGAGAGATTATACCTTGGTAGAATACTCGGTAATGATTCGAGTGATGTCACGGTTTCTACAATATCCTCACACAATTGTAGATTCAATGTTAACATCAATGTTTTTAATCAAAGTAGTATCCAATGCATCTTCATTTGATAGTTCAAAAGTTTTTTGTACTAATGAATCCATTATATCAATTGAAAAACAAGAATGTACATCACTAGGATACCTCATAGCTTCAAAGATATTGAAGCAAATAATCTCACCATCAAACTTCAATGTCAAAGTACCATCATATACATCTATCTTTGTACGCGCAGTCCTCATAAATGGTCTTCCCAAGAGCAATGGTGGTGATAACGATGCTGATTCATCTAGCATATCAAGAACATAAAAATCTGTTGGAAAAATCAATTGATTTACCTGCACCAATACATCCTCCAACAAACCATTTGGAAATGCATTAGATCTATCAGCAAGTTGAATAATAACACCGGTTTCTTTAAGTGATCCTAAATTTAAGGAAACATAAATAGAATATGGCATGACATTAATAGATGCTCCTAAATCTAGCATTGCTCTTTCAAACCTAGTATTACCAATAATGCAAGGAATAGTAAAACTTCCCGGATCCTGACATTTTGGTGGAAGTTTCCTTTGGAAAACCACCGAGACATTTTCCCCAACGCTTACCACTTCCTTACCTTTTAATTTACGCTTGTTAGTACATAATTCCTTAAGGAACTTTGCATAACAGGGCACTTGATAAATGGCATCCAAAAGTGGTATGTTCACTTGAACTTTGCGAAAGGTCTCCAATATTTCCTTCTCATGTTCATCCCTTTTGGATTTTACAAACCTGCCACGAAATGGAGGGGAGGGAACATTAGTAGGAATAGAACTTTTAGAATTTACCTTAGATCCCGAGGTTGGATTCGTAGTTTCATCTTTCTCAGTTGCTAAGTTCTTTTCTTGCGTTGACTCCTCAACGTAATCGTTCATCTTCCTTGGTACATCTTCTAAAATCTTCCCACTTCTCAATGTCACGGCACTAGCATTTTCTCTCGGGTTGATTGTTTGAGAAGGGATTTTCCCGATCCTTAAGCCTCCATTTTACCCACCGTGTTGGCCAATTGACTCATTTGTGTTTCCAAATTCTTGATTGAGGTCTTTGTCTCTTATTGAAATTGTATTGTGCTAGAAGCTAAGGATTTAACTATATCTTCAAGAGACATATTTGAACTTGGAGACGGAGTTTGTTGACGAGGTTGAGAGTATTGTGGTTGTCTCTGTTGATTAAAACCCCGTGGATGATTAAATTGTGGTTCTGGGGCTATAAAATGATTTCCTCCATAACTGAGATTAGAATGATCTCTCAATCCGAGATTATATGTGTTAGAATATGGATCATATCTATTTCTCTGTTGCATTGAAAATCCCCCAATGGCATTTGCTTGCTCTGAGGCTCCTTCTTGTAGTGTCGGACATGCATCAATAGGATGTCCCACTAGATAACAAATCCCGCACACTTTTGCTTGTTGAATTGTCCCAAGTGCCATTTGTTGTACAAGAGAAGTGAGACCGGCCAATTGTCGTTCAATTTGAGAGGTTGCTCCCATCTCACTTACATGTTTAATCGGTGCCTCTTCTATACTACCAAATTGTTGTGAGTTGGCGGCCATGTTGGTTATCAAGTCTCTAGCAACTACTGGTGTTTTATCCATTAAAGCCTGCATCGATCATACTTCTCTCCATCGGGAGTAATACTTCATAGAAGTATTGTAGAAGTAATTGCTCACTGATTTGGTGATTTGGGCAACTAGCACAGAGTCTTTTGAATCTCTCCTAAAATTCATAGAGATTTTCCCCTTGAAAATGTCGAATGCTACATATTTCTTTCCTGATATTTTTAGTCTTTGAAGCTGGGAAATACCTCTCCAAAAATTGTTTTTGCATTTCATTCCACGTGGTAATAAGACCAGAAGGTAAATAGTAAAGCCACTCCTTAGCAGCATCTGCAAGAGAGAAAGGAAATACCCGCAATTTCACTTGCTCTTCCGATATACCCGTTGGTTTCATGCTTGAGCAAACCACATGAAACTTCTTCAAATGTTTATTGGGATCCTCTCCAGCAAATCCATGAAATGTGGGAAGTAGATGAACCGTTCTGGACTTTAGTTCAAATCCCACCTCTAGTTGAGGATATTGAATGCATAGAGGTTGTTGAACAAAAGTTGGAGCGCAAGTTCTTTTAATGTTCGATTTGCATCCTCCATTTCAGACTCTATGTGTTCGGACTCACTTGAGGATTCAATGTTCAATCGCCTTAGAAGTTCAGTTGGAGAAATGTCTTCTCCACTTTTCGATGTGTTGACCTCTTTTCTTGATCTTAGATTGTAGTGTGTAGTACGATTTTTGCTCATTCACAACCTCAATAACAAGAAAATGACAAAAATAAGGAAAATAGTAACAAAAAGAAAATATTACAATTAACAAATTAATAGAACAATTCCCGGCGACACGGCGCCAAAATTGATACGCTCAAAATGAGTACCAACTAATTTCCTCACTTATCTTTAAATATGTCGTCTTAAATAGTAATATGGCAAGTAATGGTCATTTCCCGCAGAAAATTGTTTCAATTTAATCAATTGCAAACTAGAAATTGAATTTAACACTTATAAACTAAAAGTGATTAAATGGGGGGTTTGATTTGTTGAACTAAAGAAAGCAATAATTTCAAAATAGAAAAAACTTGAATTTGGAAATAAACAAAGTCGTTTTTAAATCAAAGATGTCAAAATGTGATTAGGGGAATATTTCGTTACCACGAGAATGATTTTCATATCAATTACACAATAGATTTTCGTTCTCTATATTAACAATAATTCGAGAATAATTACAAGCTCAATTATCTCAATCTCTCCTTACATGTTAGTTGAATAAAACAAGTTCTTTACTCAACCATATTCATTAAACAACCTAGAATAAGTTATCTAGATTTAATTTAACAAAAGTATTACGACAAAAGAGATGAATTGAATTGAGGGCAAACTCACAAGCTCGGTTTATTTACTTAAGTGTTAATCCACATACAATCAATAGAAAATTTCTCATAATCCATTGAAATGTAATAGCCACAATGTTTTAGAATAAATAGCGATTACGTACTATAAATCCTAAAATAACATTCATTGAACAAATTCAATCATTTAGTTGTACATCTAAACAATCAAGAAAAACAAAATAAACATATAAATCAATGGATTAAGCACATTAATTAAGAGAACTACAAGGCACAAATTAATTAAAAATCATAACTCGGGTTTGAAATTATCCCCAATCACAAATATGTTTAATTACCCATGAAATACCCAAAAATAAGAATTAAATCCTTACAACTCATTAATGGAAAATAAATTAGGGAAAAGAAAAAACTTATTGATAAAGAAAATATCAATGGGTCTCCTTCTCCAAGCTATTCCATCAACACTTGCTCGAATCTTTGTCCAAAAATACCAAAAGAAATTAAAGGAAGAATAAAGAAAGAAAATTAAAGAAAAGGAATTCAAAAGGAAGCCACAGAGAAGAGGCAGAGAGAAATTCCAGCTGCTGGACGGGTGTGCATAGTCAAAATAGGGCTGAATTGTGTTTTTAATTCAAACCTAATTGGTAATTTGCACCCCAAGCCCTCAAGTTTCAAAACATGACAAAAAGGTCCCCGAAGTTCCAAAACAAAATTAAAAATGTGCAGCGGCTAGTCTTCTCTGCCAAAATAGATTTTTGGCAGCCAACTTTTCCAGAAATTGCACGTCGGTCCTCCAACTATCAAAAAGTAATAATTTTGGTCCCCAAACTTTGAAATTTTTTGCCTATTTTGTTATTTTCTCTTCATTTTGTCTTGTTCTCTTTCCATGGGTGATCTTTGGCCTACAAAAACACAAATTACATATTGTGAGTAGAAATTCATTAATTTAATCAATAACATGTTTAGTTTTAAGTATTAAATAAGTGTGAAAAAAACACACTTATCAATTGCCAAATAAAAACTATTCCTAGAATTCAATTCTCATATCTCTATTCTGAATTAAAATCCAAGAATTATCAAATTTTATGGCTCTTATGTGGAACAACTTCAAACAAATTATATTTTTTTTCTCGAAATCTATAATGTCCTAAGTTGTGTTATCTTATGATCATGTCTAAGGTTCCCTCTTTTGAGTGCAAAAAGTTAAACAATCTTATCATTCAATCAATAACTAGTTAATTGAAAGCATTAAACTCAAATAACACATATAAACGAAATGAAAAAATCAAAAAAATAACTAATTAAAATCAAAACATAATCTCAAGTTTTGGTTACATCAAACCCTAGATGTGTAGAAATTTGTTCATGATTACCGAATAAAGAAATAAAGAAATCATGATTAATAACATAAAAAAGAAGAAGAGAAATAAAATATAATTTTTTATCGTGTATCAATCCTCTTCTTGATGTTCTTCTTGCTCTCTTGATTGTTTTCTTTCATTTTGCATCGATGAATTCTCCTTAAAAAATGGGCTTTAGATTTGTATTTATGCCTTTTTGAAGTCATTGGATGAGTTGGAATGGAATTGGACTTTTTAAATTGGATAAAACTCTCAAAATCCTACTTGCCGTCAGGCAGTGCCTACGCACCATGCTTCCTTGACAATATTCAACACCACTGGAATCCTGCTTTTCAGTCAACGAAAGGTTCTACCAATCAGCTGATCCAACTTGGAAGTCGAATTCTGTTTGGTGGTGGCACCTCGGTGCCACTGCTTTTTTTTTTTCACCCCGAGAATGGGCGCTTGGGTTCCTACTTTGTGGCACCAGACCGATCCAACTTCGAAGTCAGATTCTGTTTGGTGGCGGCGCCTCGATGCCACTGCTTCTTTTTTCACCCCGAGAATGGGCGCTTGGGTTCCTACTTTGTGGCACCAGGCCGATCCAACTTGGAAGTCGGATTCTGTTTGGTGGCGACGCCTCGGTGCCACTGCTATTTTTTCACCCCGAGAATGGGCGATTGGGCTCCTACTTTGTGGTTCCAGATCGCCCGCTTTAGGAAAGATTTTCAACATTGCACATCATTCAATATTTTAATCATAACTTTCTCTCATAATATCTAATTGAAGCAATTCAAAGTGCGTTTGAGAGTTAACTCAAATGGCTACAATTTTACCGCAATATCTTTTTCCAATTCAAACGTTTCCTATGTCAAAAATAAGTCTCAATCTCCGGCTAAAATGTAATAACTAAAAATAAATTTTCATCTATTACATCTTGACAAGTTTTGTTAATTTTGAGATATCGAGGGACTAATTTAAAAATAAGTTTTATGTCAAAGTTTTAGCTTTCGGCCAAATAATCGAGTATTCATCTAGCGAGAAATTTCTTATCGATATTGGGCTTGTTTCGAAGATCATATTAAATGGCAAATTTTGGACTCGAGAAAAAATTATTTCCAGTAAGTTAGACCTAAGTTATTGTAGTTCAAAAGAAGTCCTATTTTAGTTAAGGTTAGTAAATCATTTGATTTTAGTAGCCACGTGAGTCACAGGAAATTCAAATTTGTACTTTTGGATTAGGATGAAAGCTTTTAGGATTTGTTTTCATTGATTTTCATTGGAATGAGTTATAACCAATTTAATCATTTTTCAACGTGTAGGTTTCAAAAATTGACTAGGAAACCATTTGTTTATTTAAAATCCTTCCTTATCTCATTTTTCAGAGTTACATGGTTAAAGACTCCTAATTACTCATTAACTCCTATTGATGATAAATTGCAAGTTATCTTGATACATAAAATACATAGCACACACTAAATACATATTATATGCATACGGCAACCTCCCTCCCCCCCCCACCCACCCACCCACCCACACACACATATAGAAAAGCGGAGAATATTTTCACGTTGAATATTCGAAAGGAATACCGGTTTACATAGTCACTATAACTTTATTGCGTATAAAGGTAGGATCCTAATGCGAACCCTTTATATGAATTAAACTTTCGTTTAAGCATGTTATTCGTTATGGTTCCTTATGAAGTATATGGAGTGCTTTTAAGGGTTTCTTTTAAATGTTGATGCAAGAAAGATTACATGTTTAACTGATAGTCACAGAGGCTCATCAGAACTTTAAGCTTATATGTTTAATTAATGGTCACAGAGACTCATCAAAATTTTAAGTGTATATGTTAAACTGATGGTCGTAGATGTTCATTAGAACTTTGAGTAGATAGTTTGATCAAAGATTTGCATATTTATGAAGGCAATATGTAAGGATGCATAATTAAATGATTATATGTTCATATAACATATGTAGCCTACTGAGTATTTTTTTGAGATGCTCACTCCCATTTAACCATTTCAGAGTAATCGGAGATCCATCCAGCGATGGCTAGGCATGAACGGCATGTGTTATTTTTTTTGAAAAATTTAATTCGTAGGTTTTAGATTATCACTTTTATGTTTAATAATCATTGGGGTGTTCCAGAAATTTGTAGTTTAAATTCATGTTTTGAGACATAAAATTTTAATGTTTGAACATGCGGTTTAGTAAATTCAAGAATTCTTTCACCGTTTTAAAATTGTGCTATGGTCGGTATATTTAGAATTTTAACATGTTTTTAATTGAAAAATAATCCCTTGTGAGTTATCTATCATATGCAACTGAAAATAGGTTGATCGGAGTCCTGTAGAATTTATTATAGCACTTTTAGTAAATTGTGACGGTCAAATTTGGGAAACGCAGACTAGCTTGTTCAAAAAATAATTTCATGCTACAAACGTTGTCTTTGAGATCCCGAATTTTTATATATTGTATTTATATGAGTTTTATACTTTTTTTGTAAAATTTCATAAATTTTTGTTAAGGTTTGCTAGGTCAATAATTTTTTGCAAACTCACCGTGCAACTGTAGAAAACTGTTTCAGCTTACTTTTCTAAAAAAATTCCTTCCAAATTGTTTTGTTTCGTAATTTTTCTAAGTTTATATGTTTAAACAAATTTTATGATTATGTAGTTTGAGCAAATAATTCTAATTTAAAAACGTTTTTTAATCTCTTTAGAAATTAACGTTAAAGAAATCATTCTTGGTAACGCTCTGGGTTATTAGAATTCGGGGCATTATAGTTTGGTATCAGAGCGCGGTTTACCTTTCTGTAGACTTGCGAAACATAAACTTGATTTCCAAAATATTACGAATTATGTATCAAATAAATTATTTTAGTTACCGTCATACCAGCCATTGTCGCAAATTGACGACTCTGAGGTAAAGAAAGTTTTAAGAAATTCATGTTACGCTATGACATTTGAAATATTTTTAAAAAATGCACGTTTTTTTTGTAACGATCCGGGACTCTATACCCAAACTATTAACTTATGTACTTTCCACTTTGGGTAGGCCTACATTGGCTCACCCAAAGTGAACAGGCCTATGTAGACCTACCCAAAGTGGACAATACGTAAGTTAATGGCTTGGGTATAGAGACTTGGGTTGTTATATAAAATCTGGAACATATTTGTGCAGTTGAAAATTGATTTGTACTTTGATCACATTTCATTCCTTTTTGATTTCCAATTGCATTCGATTGAACCTAGCAATCTTTAATTATTGTTTAATGGTATGGATCAACTATTAAAAAGTTGAAATTGAGTCATCAAACTTTGGCTTTCACCATTTTTTTGTCGTTATTTACTTCTTTCTTTCAATTTAGCTTTCAATAATTGAGTTTCACCTAATCAACATCAACTTCTCCTCGATCCATGCCAACGTCACTCTTTTCTCCAAGTTTTGCATCATTCACATCAATTCACTTAACATAAAATGACACGAAAACACAAATCAAAACGTGCTAAAAACTTGTAAAATCAAACGAAATATCAAGATTAAGTAGTATTAAACCCATGAGTGAAACACACTCATCGGCAAATAATCTATTGGATTATATCTTTCTTCACATGGGCCATTTATTTTAGTTTGTGCATTGGCGAATGGACTTGGATATCCTCTATTTGTTTGGTATTTCTCTCATCCATCCCTACATTCTTCTCATATTCTGGTTCCAACGTGCTCTACTATGGGATCCTACAATATCAATATCGTTGGGTGTGTCATGGAAGATTTTTTTAGTGATAGGAGTATCATCTGAAACCACTTTGGATGATGTCTTTGTGTTTTCTTGCATACTATAGTGCTTGTCCTTGAGCTGGGCTACAATCCATTCTTGAAGTAATCTTTCTTACACATTGACTTAGATTTTCGGCTTTATGGACAAAAGAGAATTCTTCTAGTGTGTTTCACTGCATCACTTGGAGAAGGACAATGGTCCATCTAGGATAATCTTAGACATATGAGGCACTGGTCTCCTTCGATCATGATATTGTGCTTCCATATTTATTGTGAGAAAAACTAGGTAGCTGACTCAATAGCTACAAATAGATAGAAAAGATGCTGCTATAAGGAGTATGTTCCTCTTGACTTGTCTTGATGACTTTACGCCCTAGTACAGATTGATAGACTTGGACTTCCCATGTTTAGAGGCCTTTAGGATTTTTGTTTGACCTTTTACATAAGTATAGGATGTAGTACCTCCTTATTTATTTCTTTTAGTTTTCATAAATTTAACTAGAGGTTAGGTATTTTCTCCCTCCATTGTACACATTTATAGTTCATCACATTGGGAGTGTGATAATAATTTATTTTAAAAATAAACAAAAAAAATTATTCTTTCTAAGAATGAAAAAATTAGATAAACGGATAGCTGATTTGTGATTGCTACACTACTAGCAGTGATTTATATCAATATTTATTGGAACTTTAAAATATTACTATCTGTTTAGGTCCAGAAATAAAAATCATTGGTTTCTAATTTTTATTAATGATTCATTTATATATGATGAAAAGGACGTGTTTTACTTGATTAAAATGCAGATGCTCATAGAAATGGTAGAGAAATGTGAAAGGAAACTAAAGATATTACTGAGCACTTCAAAAACATTAGGCCAAAATGAAAATTAAACAATGTTATATTTTTTATATCTTTACCTTCTTCTGTAAATTAAGAACAGCATAGGTTATTGTACAAAAAGCACCATTCAGTGTTAGTAGTGTTGACCTCGATTCGCATATGAATGACGCCAATATATCTTGGTTCCACTCACATCTACGTAGCTTTCTTCATGTACACTTGGACAAATTAATAGAGCACGTAACCATATTCGATGATGGAAAGGTGACTGCGAGCACTCCGACAGTCAAATCAGTCTATTTATGAATATATGTTTTGTGTGGGACATGCTAAAGACGTGAACCACATAAAGGGGTTCGGATCTAAGTATAAATAGAGATAATGATGGGAGAGAAATGTTGTAGTTGAGTGTATAATATTACATTACCGTCAAATGCCCTCGGTGTGAGCTTTTATAGTAGAAGATGATGAATGATGAAAGTTGGATGAAAAGATATGTGGTCTCATCTTAACGGTTGAAGTGTCTTGTCATAAGTGTCATTATGTCAATCTTAAGCTCAGGCCCATCTAATGTTCCTAACCATTTGTAGCCCTATCGCCTAGGCTTGACATGTAAGGACTAAACTTGATAAATTGACTCGGTAGAGTGGATGATGCAGTGAGTAGTTACAACAATCAATTACAAGAGATCTCGTAAAAAGGATCCCTACAACACCTCGTATCACCTCACCTTGTCCATGAGAGTTCAGTCTCCCCATGAGGGTTCGACCCCTTCATGGGGGTTCGGTCTCTTCATGAGAGTTCAACAAAATTGCTAGATAGGCAAGGTGACGTGGAGTGTGAGCTTAGGTTTTCTCATTATGTGGTGCCATGTAGCCATTTTTGGATCCTTACTGAATGAGGCATAACAATAGTCTCCTAAGTCCATATATGAATATTTATATAATGTGTGGACTTTAAGGTCAAGGTGTATTATCCATGTTGTGTGTTCTATTTTTGAAGAGAAGATGCCTTGGCATGGGATATTTTGTGTTGGTTGAATTTATGCCGATCAGACGACTTATTGATTTCGAATAGATAATCATAGCATAATAGTTCCCCAAATTGAAGCATAGATATTCATATAATATGTGAACTTGCCATGCTTAATACATGTAGATCGTTATGGCAAACTTGGTTTTTAGACGAAGTCCTTACATGAGGGCGAGCCTATTTGAGAAGAGACTACCTTTGATGAGATTAAATTGAACTTAAGGTGAAGCCCTTGCATGAGGGTGAGATTGTTGGAGAAAAGATATCATTTGATAAAGCTGAAATGGACTTGAGGCGTGGCACTTGCACAAGGATGAGCCTGTTGCAGATAAGGCTGCCTTTGAAAAGGTTGAATTGAACTTGAGGTGTGGCCTTTGAATGAGGGCGACCCGTTGGAGTAAAGATAGCATTTTATTAAGCTTAGTTGAACTTGAGGCGATGTCTTTGCATGAGGGTAAGCCTGTTATAGAAAAATTGGTATTTGCAGATCTGGATGGTGAGAGTGGTGAGGCTTTGACATGATAAGACATTGATAGGAAACGTGACAAATTATTTGAAACATTGCATCTTCCCAAGAAATGACAGCAATGCATTGCATGTTTTCAATGAACGCAGTACGTGCGCATTAAATGCAGAATGATGAGTTGTAGTTACATTTAACGGATGCAACATGTCTTAGTGCATGTGCGAGGGCCACACACATCAATCCTGTCCTTTTATTAAAATTTGAAGAGGTGCCATTTTTCCTTCAATGGTTCTAATGGACTGTATAGGTGAACGTCCTAGATCATTCCGCTTCATTCGAATGGCTACGGTTTGTTATCTCTACTTATAAAGTGGATTGCTTAGCTATTTCTTTGATTTTTTTTTTCACCTTTTCAAACTTAATGACTTTGAAAAACCTCCAAATTTTTAAAAGCGAATTCCAATGAGTTGATATTATTTTTCAATGAGACTACTACTTTTTGGGGGAAACTTCAATTCTTACGTAAATTAATGTTGCTGAAAACTATTATTTGTCTCATTTTATTTCTTTCAAAAACTTCAAAGAGGATCAGCAATGGCCTCTAGATCTAGTAAAATTATAGGAACATCTGGGGATGACTATAAGGATGATATGTATCGAAACATGTCTTCTAGATGTTATTCCTACTGAGTGTATCAAAGAGGCAATAGGACGCCTTACAGTGCTTGTATGGTGTAAGAGGGGCCCTATACTATAACATTAATTGGGGGCGAGTAGTGTACCGTTTAAAGTGATTGAGGATGAATCAGATAAGTTTAGAGACATCTTGAGGGTCCCTGACTATATTGAGTTTCAAGTGCCTCGATAAGAT
Source organism: Fraxinus americana (assembly GCA_035079005.1). Classification (NCBI taxonomy): domain Eukaryota; kingdom Viridiplantae; phylum Streptophyta; class Magnoliopsida; order Lamiales; family Oleaceae; genus Fraxinus; species Fraxinus americana. The sequence goes on from CM068711.1 coordinate 15,713,251, forward strand.
GAGAGACCCTATTTTCCTAAGGGGGGATGTGTCAACATTAGCAAGGCGATTCTATATACTGGGATGTGATTGCCTCTAAACCCCTTCTTTAGACACCTTCTTAGGTACTATAACTTAGTTCCTACCCAGCTTGTCCCAAATGCATGGAGCCAATTGGTAGGGGTCTTCCTTCTTTGGAATGAGCTCACTCTTGGTGAGGACACGTAAATCCATGTTTTCCAAACCTTTTTTCAACCTAGGGCCTCTAGTCGGGGGGAGGGGGAAATTTTAAAAGATGATATTGCATGAATTCATGAGGTTTACATTCATCCTTCATCTAGGGCACTCCAACCTCTATCAAGAATTAGAAGTCATTGGTTCTGGGCAAGGGGTTGATGTCAAACGGTGGAGGACGATATGGTCTCAAAGGTGACTGTGTCGACCCAGTACCACGAATACAGCGAGTTCTGATCTGAAGCGTGTATTTTTGCCTTTTATAGTTAGTATGTTTTCTAATTTCCTCTTTTATAGCTACAATTGATTGGTTCGAGTTAGAATCTGCTAAGTGGGCAACAGTTCAAGCGATATACGAGCTTTCAATACATGACCTAACTTTAGGAACAAATCACCAAATGAACCATTTTTGTAAAGCACGGAACGATGGCTTCAAAAGGTTGTGCTTTGATACATCTTGACACAATAGTTGTTTTTTAAAATACTAAGTATTAATGCCTCATCTCTTTTATTGTAGAACAATACAAGGCAAAGGAATATGTAAAACCAGACATGTTTCATTTGAGAGAGATTAGCTAGAAGGGTCATGTCCTTAACACAAGAACATCTACCTATCGCCACCAATGGGATGAGTTGGCTCGCATCTTAAAGGCGAACAAATTGTCACCCTCTGCTAAGAAAAAGGGTAAGGAAAATGTGGAGCCTCAACATGAGAGGCCAACCAAAAGAAAAATAATTATCACCAAGTCCTCCACATTCGATCCTCCACCTCAACCCACTTGCCAAATGACTCTACTAGAGTCTCATAAAAAACCAATAATGGCGAACCCAATAAACACGATCCAAGTCGAGGAAGACGAGGTTGAATATCCCAATGAATCTCTTAGGAAAATGAGGAAGGACAAAGAGATTGTTAGGGGAGAGCCTATTCGGATATGGCTCAAAACTTCTTGGGGATCGTCTGAATGAGCTCGACACTATAGCCTACGTTTTACTTCCCATTAAGGTCTAGGTAGCTACGAGAGTATACCACAAGTATTGGACTAAAATATATGCTCTCTAGGTTGAGTCCTATGACTCGGTTGACTTGATGGATGCTGGGCAGCCTTACAGGCTCGTGCAATGGGCTTTCACTTATAAAGGGAACTAGATGATGGTGGTGATGTATTCCAGGGTTGGAAAGAGGGGAAATAATTTGTACCAATGTACATGTAGTTGATTCTCATTAAAATCTTGTGTTTGTTACATCACTTTCTATTCTATTCGTTTTATGTTAATTTCTTAAGTTTTAGAACGAAAAGTAAAATATCAATTATTTGCTGTATTTTTATTAGAAATGTTAATTTGGAATTGCGTTCTTACTTTCAATCGTGAGATGTTGGTGAATGTAAAATATTCCATATCTAGAAGAATCAAGTAGCTCTACCTCTAGCTGAGTATTGTTTTTTGATTTGCACTAATGAGTTTTGAAGGGTGGCTCAATCTTTTATATTCAAGGTGAAAATACAAAGTTTCAACTAAACTACACCTAGAGGGGGCTAAATAGGTGATTATGTAGAATTAAAAACTTAATAATTAATTAGCAACAAGTCACTATTAATTATCCCTAGATGGTTAATCATACAATTCAATTTTTTCTATGTTGAAATACCGCAGTAATGAACGTAATAAATAAAACACAAGAAACGATCACGGAGAAACCCCAACTAGGTAAAAACTTAGGGCACTTTGCCAGCCAACAATCCACTATAAACGAATTAAAACTTATAGCCCGCCAGACTCGACTACCACTAGTACTTTCTGACCTCCTGACTGTAATTCCCACAACTCTTCTGGATTTCGTGCTCCTGCACCAACTCCCAGCTGCAGTTTTCAAAACTCTCCTGGATTGCGCTCTCCTGCAGCAACTCTCAGCTTTGTGAATTCGTCTATCTCCTGTAGATTAACGAAGAACTCTGCATTCTTCAACGAATGGAACTCTAGCCACCTTCCCTTGATCTTCAGAACTCTAACAGATATGTAGGAAGTAGCAGTTTGGTATTTGGATTGTGGATTTGATGTTTTCACCGCCAAGAATCAATCACAGAACGAAGGTTGAAAGCTAATTTGATGAAGATGATATGAAGAGAATGTGTTTTTCACAATGATCAACATTAGAAAAAATCGTTCAAAGGCATTCTATTATTTATACGCAGGTTAAGGAATGGATGGACCGGATAAAAAGTCTTTAAAAAACGAATTAAAAATTCTCTGGATAACCCTGTCACTAGAGCGAGAGCTGGGTGACAGGCGAGCGACAGTGGTTCCTCGAGCGAAGCCCTGGAGATAAACTAGCGATAGTGTTACTGTTTCTGATACTCGAACTAAGTCATGGAGACAATCTAGCGAAATTGCGGCGCCATTTGCTGCTTATGGGGGTTCTAGTATGTTTCTTGATGTCTAATCCAAAACGTTTGACAAGATTTTTTGCATACTTCGATTGAGATATGAATAGCCCATCATCAGTTTGTTTAACTTGGAAACCTAGAAAGTAATTTAATTCTCCAATCATACTCATCTTAAATTCTTGCTTCACGCATTCAGAGAACTCATAAGCAAGAGAATCAATAGGAAAACCAAAGTTAATGTCATCGACGTAGATCTGAGGTATCGTAATGGTTTCCTCAATATGTCTGATGAATAAGGTTCTATCCGCACCACCTCTTGAAAAATCATGTTCCATAAGATATGTAGTAAGTCTATCACACCAAGCTCTAGGAGCTTGTTCACGACGATATAAAGCTTTATTCAACTTATATACATAATGTGGAAACTTAGGATCAATAAATCTTTTAGGTTGTTCAACATAGGCTTCTTTTTGAAGTATTCCATTCAAGAAGGCACTCTTGACATCCATTTGATATAATTTGAATCCTAGAGTGCAGGTAATAGCCAGAAGAATCCTGGATTCAAGTCTAGAAACCAAGGAAAATGTTTTATTGAAGTCAACTCCTTCAACTTGAGTATATCCTTAGTCAACCAACCTGACCTTATTTCTAGTTATGGTACCTTGATCATCGGTTTTATTCTTAAATATTCACTTAGTACCTATAACATTACAATCATCGGGCCTAGGAACTAAATCCCAGACATTATTTCGTACAAAGTGATTTAGCTCTATATGCATCGTATTTACCCAACATTCATTCCTAAAGGCTTCTTCGACTTTCTTAGGCTCAATCTAAGACACATAACTAGCATATGTCAAGTTGTTCAAAACCTTTTTATGAAGTCTCATCCCTTCATCCAAATTCCCTATAATATTCACTTTAGGATGATTCGTCTTAACTCTGGACAAAGGTTCTTTAGGAGGTTTAGTTTTATTATCAGGTGTGGACTCCTTATTTGGTGTATCTAAACCATTAGAAGTGTGTGTGAGATCATGAATTGAAGTTTCTTTAGGTTCAATTACCATGACAGAATCAACACTCAAGTGTTCTAGCTCTACCTAATCTCCTTCAATCTTCCCCTCACTACAGACATCATTTACCACATTGATAGACTCTATCACAACCCGTGTACGAGAATTATATACACGATAAGCTCGACTATTTCCAGAATATCCTAGGAAAACTCTCTAATCACTTTTCTAATCAAACTTGCCTAAATTTTCTCTATCTCTCAGAATATAGCACTTGTGCCAAACACACGAAAGTACTTGAATGTAGGCCGTTTACCTTTTCAGATCTCATATGGTGTCATATTAGTTTTAGGTCTAAGATAAACCCTGTTAACTATGTGACACACAGAGTTGATGGCTTTTCCCAAGAAATGCATAACTAGACCCTTACTATAAAGCATGACTCTATCCATTTCTTGAAGCACACGATTATTTCGCTCAACTACCCCATTTTGTTGTGAGTGATTGGCGAGGAGAACTTATGCTGGATTCCCTCCTCTAAGCAGAAGTTCTCAAGATTCAAGTTTTCAAACTATTTTCCATGATCACTACGAATTCTTGATATGGTAAAGTCTTTCTCATTTCTAAATCTTTTGCACAATGATATGACAAGATTGTACACTTCAGATTTTTCTCTCAACAGCTCAATCCAAGCATATCGAGAGAAGTCGTCAACCACAACCAAGATATAGCATTTACTACCAAGACTTTCGGTCCTATATGGTCCCATTAATCCATATGGAGTAATCACTACAAGAAAAAAGATCTTTTGCAACATGCAAAAGGCAACATTCGTCAATTGCATGTTGCTAAAAGGGGTCTATGGCAACATTCAGCAAGTGTTTGTTGCTATTGGTTGACAAAATTGAGTTTTGGCAACGTTTTTTTAATGAATGTTGCTAATATACCCTTTTGGCAACATTCGAGGTCCTTTTGCAACGTGCAGTGCACGTTGCCGTAGATTAGTTTTAGCAACGTGCATTGCACGTTGCCATTAATAGTTTTAGCAACGTTCATTTGAACGTTGCCGTTAACCTTTTAGCAACGTTCAGTGCACGTTGTTATTAATAGTTTTAGCAACGCGCGTCTATTGCACGTTGCCATTAATAGTTTTAGCAACGTTTATATGAACGTTGCCATTAAACTTTTAGCAACGTTCATTGCACATTGTTATTAATAGTTTTAGCAACGCGCATTCATTGCACGTTGCCATTAATGGTTTTAGCAACGTTCATATGAACGTTGCCATTAAACTTTTAGCAACGTTCATTGCACGTTGTTATTAATAGTTTTAGCAACGCGCGTTCATTGCACGTTGCCATTAATAGTTTTAGCAACGTTCATATGAACGTTGCCATTAACCTATTCAATTTCATATTTCTTTTCTTCATTTTTAAGTTGGATAAAAACAATTTCTTATTACCCAGCCCAACCCAGTTCACGGCCCAACCCAACTGAACTACCCAGCCCAACCCAATATTGAGTTACCCAGCCCAAATCCCAAAAGGCCCAGCTTATATATTCCCAAACCCAGACGTCTTCTCCACTCGACGCCCTTCGCACCCAAATTCCTTCCCAAACTGTGAACTACCCAGCCCTTCGCACCCAAATCGTCGCATGAATCGCCTCCAGACCCCTCTGCCGGCCTGAATCGCCTCCACATACCACAACTCCTGTTCGCAGCCTGAAGACCTCAGGCCTCCAGTTCGCAGCCTGAAGCCCTCCACTTCGCAGCCTCCACTTCGCACGCAGCCTCCATTGGACCACTTCTCATCCTCGCCTAGCCTGAATCGCCTCCACAGACCACCTGCAAGCCTCCAGGCTCCATCCTCTGCCTGAAGACCCTGACCGCCGCTGCAGAGCGCAGTGACTTCTCTCTGCCGACCGGAATCATTGGATTAGGTATTAAGTAATTTCTTCATTTCTTTAGGCTTTACAATTAGATATTTCAATTTTGCGTATTGTTTATTTGTTTAGGCAGACTTGAGTAGATATGGCTGAAATCAGAATGTGGTGATTTTGGTGAAGTTTGGAAAGCCCACTAGCTGCACTTTGGTTCAGAATGTGGATTTCTTATTTGAATTTATTAAGTTCTGATACCGTGTTAAATCTCAATGTTTAATCATAAAATGTCAACTTTATTGAAGACTGACTGTAATTCTTATAAGTTGAATATAGTTTTCATATTTGATTAATGTTAAATTTCATCTTTGACCTATTTATACTCATTGTAATGTTTTTTGTAATGTATTTTGTTGCACATATCGGATTCATTCGGATATTTGATTGCCTTGAATGCATTATCATCACCTCCTCAGTCTAACCCTTCTAAACATCTATCAGAGCTCAATTATTAATCATAAATGAACGTCCCAAAATAAATAGAACATCATTTTCCTCTTTCATGCCCAAGATGAAGAAGTCGGTTGCGAAGATGAACTTGTCTATCTTTACCAAGATTTCCTCGATTATTCCTTGAGAGTGTTTGATCGACTGATAAGCTAGATACATAATGTCGTGGTCTTTACTTCTTCCAAACATAATATCCTATACACGAAAGCTCTTGGAATCAAGTTTCCTAAATATAGATATATCGTGTTTAACTTTGGTAACTTTTTTATAGAAGTGGCTTGCTTATCAAGATTTTAGAAGTTTGTTTATGAGTTACTCTAAACTATTTACCTTGTTGACACGGACCACATAGAGTGTTATCAATATTTTCAAGTTTAGGTAAACCATTAACAAGTTCATTTTTAGCGAGTTTAGACAAGTTCTTACAGTTCCTATGACCAAGGCGTTGATGCCACAATTTAGTTACATCAATCTTGGCACTACTACACACGTAGTTGGAATTAGGAAGAACTCCATAACAGTTGTCTGAAGTTCTTACACCTTCGAGGACAATGTTACCAGTAGAGCAAACATAGAACACCTTTTCTAGACAAAACTAACCTCAAAATCAACATCGTATATTTGACTAATACTTAACAAGTTAGACTTTAACCATTTCACATAAAACATATTTAAGATAGCATGTAATCTAGATATATTAACAACACATTTACCTAGGATAGGTGCAATAGACCCATCTCCAAAGGTGACTACACCGTCATTCCAATCATTGAGAGGAGAGAACGAGGCTTTGTTACCATACATATGTCTAAAACAAGCACTACCAATATACCACATAGAGTTATTTTGAGCTTTAAGTGCAACATGGGCAACATAACCATTTAGCTGATCATCCAACCTAGGAAGGTCATTCATCTTAACTCAAACCCTTTTAGAAGTAGAAGTGATCCTAATTAACTGAGTCATCATCTCAATTAAATGGCTAACCTGATTGGCGAGAAAGTTAACCTTTCTTGATAAATCCTGACTTTTAGTTCTAGTTGCGAGTTTACGACAACTAAGTCTTGTATGACCCAGTGCGCCACAATGGTGACAAGTGGAAATAAACCTAGGTTCAAAATTGCTTGGAGGTTGTTGCCGATATATAGTACGATTGACCATACGTTGTCTAGTAGGTCTTGATCCAAAGACATTTGTACCCTTGGGTTCAGGATTAACAGTGTTCCGAGCTTTGTTGGTGGCTAGGACGAACGTTGTCTTAGATGTACTAGCAGTAGCATTACCATTTTGAATGTAACCCAAACCATGCCTATTTCCAACGGTTTGTTCATTCCCAACAGATTATCGAGTTTCTGCGTACCATTCATGAACAAATGAAGTTGAGTATTAGATTTTTCAAGATGACTTGTTAAGGATTTAACTTTGACTTCTAAGTTCTCATTAACAAGCATCAACTCATTCAGATTTTTGGTAGAGTCCTGAAGGTCACCTATGAGTTTCTCTATCTCTTTCAAGTTCATTAACCTTTTTCTTAACAGCTCTATTGAACTTTTTGATTTTAAAACATTCCTCGAATAATTCTCGATAAGACTCGTGAATATCAGTCTCATCCTCAGATTTTTCACTACTTTTTCATTCTCAACATTTACACTTTCCTAATAGGATTCAATCATAGCTATCGATGTGAAGACCATAAATTCTTGTTCATCCTCACCACCAGAGGTATCACTCTGAGAACTTGAATCTAATTCATCATCACTCAAGGTCATTGCTAATACCTCACGCCTACCTTTATTCAAATTCTTCTTCAAATTAGAACATGCATTCCTATAGTAACCAAAATCTTGACATTCATGGCATCAACAGATTGGGTTTTCTTATTAGCAGTCCTAGAGTTATTCTTCTCACGCTTATTGTTTAAGAATTTACTAGGGACATCAATTTTCCATTCTTGAGGTTTTCTCCTATTCCTCATCACCTTTTGAAATTTTTTAACGAAATAAGCTATTTCGTCGTCCCTAAAAGTTTCAGTATCAGTTGACTCACTCTCTTCTTTCCTAACAGTGTTCATGGCTATGGATTTAGCCATTTTTCGTTGAGATATGGTGAGTTCATATGTTTGTAGGGATCCTACGAGTTCTTCTATTTTAACTGCATTTAAGTCCTTACTTTCTTCAATTGCGGTGACTTTAGGTCTAAACCTTTCATGCAAGGATCTAAAGACTTTTCTAACAATTTTCGACTCAGGGATCTTCTCACCTAGGTTAAAACTAGAATTAACCATATCATTAAGTTTCGCATAGAATTCATCAAACGATTCATCGTCCTTCATTCTAATTTCTTCAAACCTAGAGGTTAACATCTGCAATTTAGAGTTTTTAACAATTTTAGTTTCCTCGTGTGTGGTTTCTAATATATCTCAAACATCTTTAGCAGTTTCACACATCGATACTCTCCTAAACTCTTCAGCAGATACAGCCATGAACAGGGCATGAATGCCCTTACTGTTCCAGTTACACTCAGCTAAGTCATCTTTAGTCCATAGTGAAATATCAATGAATGTAGCTACACCAACAACGGTAGTTGAAAGTACAGTCCGACCAGTTTGTACTCATCCAAATACGCTCATCCAATGCTTTAAGAAAAGCTCTCATTCGAACTTTCCAATAAGCATAGTTGCTTCCATCGAAAAATGAAGGCACGGACAAGGACTGACTCATCTAGAATTAATTAAGGGTCAGGAATCGAAATAAGGCTCTGATACCAATTGAAAATACGAAGTTCAACCCAAACTACACCTATAGAGGGGTGAATAGGTGATTATGAGGAATTAAAAACTTAATAATTAATTAGTAATAAGTCACTATTAATTATTTCTAGATGGTTAATCATACAATTTAATTTTTCCTATGTTGAAATACCGTAGTTATGAAAGTAATAAATAAAACACAAGAAATGATCACGGAGAAACCTTAATTAGGGCTGGACAAAACTCTCGAACCGAACAGAATCGAACCTGAACTGAACCGAGCGGTTCTTCATAAGATAAATACCCAAACGGGTATCTGAATCGAGAATCGATGGGTTAAGTTCGGTTCTAGATCAAGAACCGAATCAAAATAATTTTTTATAATGAATTAATTAAATTATTTTAATTTTTTCTAAACAAATTAGAAAATTGACTAATTTAGTTGAACAATTTTTAGTTTATTTGTATTTGTTAATTGTGCTTTTTCAATTATGCTTTTAGAGTTTCTTAGTATGATAAGTCAAGCAATTGATAATTAAATCAAATAGTTGGTAAGTATTATCAATACTTAAAAATATTTTATTTTTATAACTTTTAATTTATATTTCATTTTTTTATGTAGGCTGCTTGAAGTAAAGGAATTATTGATATGGACCGTCGATATTTTAGTATCAGTGTCTACTTTTTGATATTTATATACATTGAATTAATCTTATTGAACAACTTGTTATTTATATGTTTTTAAATTGAGCTACGTTAATTTGTAAAAACTACGAATGAATATGTTATTAATTGTATTTATGTAGTGTTGCTGTAAATGTTTAAAATATTAATTATGGTACGAAATCGAACCGAATCGAACCGAACTCGAACGGTTCTATAATTATATTTGGACCTGACGGTTCCATTTATTAAATACCTGAAAATTTTGGTTTGGTTTGGTTTGGTTCAGTTCTGAAGTGAACCGAACCTAACCGGACCATGTCTAACCCTAACCCCAATTGGGTAAAAACTCTGTGCACTTTGTCAGTCAATAATCCACTATAAACGAATTAAAACTTACAGCCCGCCGACTCAACTACCACCCTTACTTTCCACATGCTGACTGCAATTTCCACAACTCTCCTAGATTTCGTGCTCCTGAATCAACTCCCAGCTATAGTTTTCAAAGTTCTCCTAGATTGCGCTCTCCTGCAGCAACTCCCAACTTTGTGAATTTGTCTATCTCCTGTAGATTAAAGAAGAACTCCGCGTTCTTCAATGATTGGAACTCCAGTCACTTTCCCTTGATCTTCAAACTCTAACAGATATGTAGGAAGTAGCAATTTGATATTTGGATTGTGAATTTGATATTTTCACCGCCAAGAATCAATCACAGTATGAAGTTTGAAGGCTAATTTGATGAAAATGATATGAAGAGAATATGTTTTTTTACAATGATCAACCTTAGAAAAAATCGTTTAGAGGCATTCTGTTAGTTATATGTATGTTAAGAAATGAATGTGCCGAATAAAAAGTCTTAAAAAATGAATTAAAAATTCTCTGAATAACCTTGTCGCTCGAGCGAGAGGTGGGTGACAGGCAAGCGACAGTGGTCGCTCGAGCGAAGCCTTGGAGATAGGCTAGCGACAATGTTACCGTTTCTGACGCTCGAACGAAGTCATGGCGACAGTCTAGTGAAATTGCGGCGCCGTTTTCCCTTTTTTCCATTCTCGAACCCTAGATCTAATATAACACAATTTTTACTATTTGCACATTACTCCTTGACTTTTACAACATATTAATTTTAGTCCATTTTATTCACAGACTTTTCAATTACATCACATACCTAACAGAAGGGTTCTTTTTAAGCATATGGATTATCCATGGCCTTTGATTGCAAGGATATGAAGATAGGAAATATCAATCTAAACTCTCTTATTAAATTGCTTGTTCAATTACAGAAATATATATTCCTAGTGTTAGGACAGTGTCGAGCCACATCATTGTATTTTTAGTCTTTGCTTGTATTGCCTAATGAAAGAGAGTTTAAATGGTGATACAAATCGACGGCCTTGGAGAGAGATATGAGACGGCTACTAAGGTTTTATTCGAGAATTGGAATTATAATAATTGATTTTAAGGTGGGTTTGTAATTTATTTTAATTTAATAGGTGGATCCTTAATTAATTTTGATTTATTTTAATTTAATTTCCAACTAAGCACAGTGCTTAGCATAAGTACTGTGCTTAGGAGATCAAGCCCCTATTTGATAGAAATTAAAATCCAAATTTTAAGTCAAAGCTAACAATTAATTTCAACTATATATTTTATGAGATTCACAACTTTTCAACTACACATTTTATTAACTTTTATCAAAATATACTAAAAATCTTATTTTAATTCCCATCAGACAGGGACCAAATATGTGTGTGTGTGTTTTATACATTGTACACTGATTGATTACTCAAATTATATACATTAATTAAGTAAATAATTTAAGGGAAGTGTTATGTGTACATAATAATCTACACAAAGTTTCATACCCCCTCACATGGAGGGGGGCCCACAAACAATAAAATATTTGTAGGCCCCCCTCAATGTGAAGGGGGTGTGAAACTTTGTGTACACCACAAGGTTTACACATAGCATTTTTCATAATTTAATATGACACGAAGGCATATACATTAGTTTTAGCATGCTGCATACCATTTTTTAAAAGACATAGTTTAATGTTTATGATATATATAAATCTTATAAAAATAATTCATCCATACATCTCAAGAATAAAATCATAGTAATAATACTTAAGACTAAGAGAATTAAAAATAAAAAATTTGAAGGTTTTTAAGACAATTAAATTCATATTATTCTAAAATTCAATATTTAACTGCAAAGATTGTCTAAAATTTGAAAAGCATGTTCCTAAGACATATATAATCAAATACTAAGAAAAAGCATAAAAGCCTAGTTTACATATCTAGAAACAATTTCGTCAATAATGAACATGTAAAACCCAATATATGATACCACACATATTACATTTGTGAGTGATAAAAGATCTTTTTTTTTTCTTTAAAAAAATAATATAAAAATGCAAATTAATAAGTCATATCATACTTTTAAATTGAAGAGAAAGCATTTCTATCCAGGGGTGGACCCAGCACCCGGCGAGTGGGCACGATCGCCCGTGCTGGATTTGTCAGAGCCTTCAATCCAGTCGGGCGCTGTTGACTAGAGAAAAGATAAAATGGAGAAGAAACGGGGAGGAAGAAGAACAGGGACTCGAGGCGAGCCTTTTTTTTGGCCCATTTGTAATGGGCTATGAGAGTTGGGCCCTTTTTTAAAGATGAGGCCCAATTAAATGAAATAATTTTCATCATCCTCACATACCCGGCTAAGGCTCCAAAGTCCAAACTCCCAACCCTTCCCTTCACTCCTTCATCGGGCAACGAATCGGCAATCTTCACTTCTCATTTTCCCTGCTTTGCTACCAGCGTTTTGCCAACGCCATTGCCCCTTGAGCAAAAATCCAAAATCCCCTTGAGAAATGTAGAGATGAGAGGGGTTTCGTAAATGACAAATAGCGTAAAGCCGGTGTCAAATTGGCGGATGTAACAGCAGGAAAGAGGATGTTGCGGCGGCATATACAAAATTTGGTGGGTCATCTGAGTTTTGTTCAATTCCAGCGAAAAATATGGGTAAATTTTTTAGTAAGATTTTTGTTCTTGTATTATTTCTTAAATTGAGAAAGGCCATGTGATGGTATCTGTGCAATATAAATGCAGCATACATACATTCATAAGTTATTGAACTTCATTTAATTGTTAAGTTTTTTTGTGAGGGTCACACCACTAAAACTCGCTAGGAGGATAAATCTTTAAGCTTTTTTGTGGATATTCAAGAATAAAATCCCATTATATTTAGGGAGTTCAAAGATCAAATACCTTTTTTTTTCCAAAGATTACTTGATTTCTTTGAGATTTTAAGCCTACTCTCAACACATAAGTGATCCTCCTAAGAACTCCAATTTACTTTGTTTTGATTGGCCAAAATGCACAATTGTTATGACTGACTGTATTTGGGAAGATTAAACAGATTGATGATTAGGTGGCTGAAGTGTGGAAACTTATATGGAATACTTGGAAGTTAACATTTTAATATTTTGGGTTGTATTGAATTATGTTTTCATATATATATATATATATATATATATAATATTTTTAATATTATTTAATTAAATATTAATAAACGATATCGCTCTTATGATTTCTCATTGTTGACAGTCAATGGTCAACGGCCGTCCAGATAGAACTTTTGTGCTTAATCCGCTCCTGCTTGTATCTTTAGTAATAGCAAAATACTTTCCAAATTCTTGAAAGTAGTTTTCTACTAAAGTGAATTGCTAGGTAGGGATGGCAAAAAAAATCATTTCAACTCGATATTAAGGACACAAACATCTAGTGTTACAAGATATGATAATAAATCTCTCTCACCTAACTTTATCAAGAAATATCTCTACATCTAATTTGAGTTTATTATGACTTCAAAGGATGTTGTCGTCTTAAAAGTGCATTCATTTGTAAGTTGTTTTACTAAATTCTTGACAAATATTTGATAATGAATGCATGAGTAAGTATATTGTTGACACGTTCATATTGTTCTAGCAATATTGTCGATCTCATTTTTTTGAGAATTATTTGCCTCATCTACTTCTCCTTTAACATAATTTAAAGGCATATGTATCATAATCACTTATAATATTATTAAACTTATGTGTGCTACAATAATTACTTATTAATGAATGATAACAAATTCGAAAAAATAAAGTGTAAACCTAACCAGATGATTGTGAGAGGACCTCTTGAGGCAAGACTTTGTACATTTTTCTATAATAAAAGCTAATTGACGACATTCTTTTTAAAAGTATAGAATCGATTTTAAAACTCTCAACTCTGATATAAATAGATACCTTGATTTAGAAGTATTGTCATTAAATTTTCTTAAAATTATGAATGTGGAAAAATTATTCGATTTTTTTCTTTAATATAATAAACATTAATAATCTTCATTTATGAAAAGAATTTTAGAAACTATCTGTACTTAATAAAAATATAAGCTAATTAAAATAAATGTTAACTTTATCTCAAAATGAGTCAATATTTAAATATGTTACTATTAATTATGTCTCACTACAAATAGTTGTCTTGATCCATCTTAAAAATGAAAGGGATAATATGGAATGAGCTGACACCCAATAAGTAAACATTATGTATATATGCATACTTATGATATGTATAACGATTACTTTAAAATAAATAATTTTTCTCAATCCGTATCCCTTTTTTTATTTACGTAAAAATTTGAACAATAACATTGTGAACTCACTTAGTGTATTGACTAGTCAATCCGAATGTAGCGGGCCATTGTTATTTGAAACACGTTAAATTTACTGAGTACCTTAAAGCGATTAACTTTAACATTAAACATTTAACATTGATCACATGCGTCGGTTCGTCAAGCCCCATTTCTCGCTCACACATTTCATGACATGGATATACACATCTTAAAAAATATTTGTGATATTTTTATTTTTTTAACATATCAATTCTCATATTGATATTTTGAAACATGTTATTTTTAAAACTCTATACATGCTGGTGGAGCATTAACATTTAACCGGCATGAATTTGTCATGAGAAACATTAACTGATATAAAATACAAAAATCGAATTTTTTGTTTATATAATAGCAATTTAGGTAACACATTTGTACGAGTAACAATGTACAAAAGCATAAAAATAACTTACCTTGAATCTTCAATAATTTAGGGTCCATTCATTTGTATTTCAATTTTCAATTTTGAGTTTTAGGTTCATTTTAGTTTTCTGTTTTGAGAGTCTATTTTAAGATTCCTAAAAATATGTTTGGTTGCTATTTTGAAAAATTATTTGCCAAAAAAAGAAATTAAAAAATATGTTTTATTTGAAAACCTGTTAAATTGTTTTATGACAATTTATTCCATGAAATTTGATTATTCGGTAAAAATAGAATGATTGTATGTTAATATGTTATCAAGTGATATATATGTTTTAAAGCTGTTGAGTCTTACAATATTTTTTTCTCTTTACAAAAGTAAAATAATAATAAATTGAGTTCAAAATAAAAGAAATAAAAATAAAAATTATGATGTAAACTGAGAATATTTTTGTCCGTGTTCATTTAAATATTTATTTTAGAATTTTTGTGTAAATAATCATTAAAAGCTTGAACTATTTTTGTTTTTATTTTCTAGAAGTTTTTTATAAAAAAAATTCAAAATATTATTTTGGTTTAGAAATTTAGTTTTTTTCAAATTTTAGATACTATTTTTTTTCAAAACTTTTATTTTTTCAATATTTAAAATTTTGTTTGTTAGAATTTTATATTTTTAAATTTCTATTTAACCCTCTGTTTTCTATATCGAGTGTTTTCAAAAATTTTATTGAGAATACTCAAAACGTCAAAAATTTATTTTTAGTTTTATGTTATAAGTTTAACCCTGTTTTTGAAAATGTATTTTCAAAAATACCAGATCAAACATATTTTCAGTGTTTCGTAAAATTGAAAACATGTTGAAAACAGTAAACCAAAGGCACCCTCACCTTTTACATGACCAATGGAAATGTCCATAACTGTCCAGAAAGTCATCCTACCATAAGTCCAATATAATTACCGTTTATTAAGCGACTTCAACGTACTCACCATTTATTTATTAAATATCAACTCATAACACTTTTCTACAAATCCATGTTATTTCATTTTATTTTGTGCATCGTAAATATATGAAGATAACATTTAAGAATGTCATCACTCAAATATATTAAATAGGATATAAAAGTTCACAATTTCTTTTACGATAAATATAATAGACTCTTAAACCCTTTAAAAATGCATAACATAATGCTATAGTCATGAAAGAATTTGATCACTTTATAAAAATTGAGAAATAAAGTATGAACTTAATTTATATCTCTATAACATTTCAAAGAGACACAATATAAATTAAAAAATTAGTTAAATCAGTAAAATTAATATTCTTCTTAATTATCAAAGCAACTCGCTAAAAACTTTGTAGTTTCTGAAATTTCTGGACAAGATGCACGGAGAAAATTTTATCTCAAAAATTAGAAGTCAATTTTGAACAAAACTTTGCATGGACATGATGGATACATCTTAGGTCATTATAAAAATAATTTACAAGGCCCGAAATCAATATTTGATCCATATTTTCTATTTTATAGTTGGGGTTACGAACCGAGTAAATTTCGATAATACGTGTAAATCAATTCCTTTAACAAGTGTTTTCACGAAAAACTATTATCATTCCTAATAATATATAACAATTATTAGAAATGTTGTAGATAATATGATTATTGGCTTCTTTCTTCTTTCTTTCTAGTTTATAATACGTTATCAGTACGATTCTGTCAAAATCAAAGTGAATTAGTTAGAATGTAACATTTTTTTTGTCAAGTGTACCAAAATTAATTTGTTGATATAGGAATTTTTTTCATCAATTCACGTATATAATTGATTTCTTTAATTGAGTAAAAATTCATGTTATAATTTTGAAATCTAATGAAGTTATATGGGGTTTGTGTAGAAAACATAATCATGACTTATTGACATGTGTTGGTATTTGCATGTCGGCTATTATCACTTTTGTTTTTCCCAATATCCAAAATTTGAACAATATTGCCTACAAGGTCCAATGGTAAAAAAAAATTGTAATTATGCGTAATGATTTCATATTTTTGCACGTGTAACTATGTATGCTAAATTTTCTTTCAATAATTGTTTAGTATATGACTTACATGCTTTATCAAAATTAAGACATGCATGTTATATAAAATAATGATTCTGTCTTGAACTATGCTATAGCATAGTTTTTTGAGCTATGCGGTCACATGGAGTGGTTCAGTGTTTTCCGGAACTGAAATTAGTTGAATTGTGCTATAGCATGTGATTCTACTATGCTACATTTTTGGAGGAAAAATTTTGTTTTCCTTATTTGAATCAAACTCTTACGGAAACAATATTGAGAACATTTTTTTTAAGATTTACGGCTGTCGAGAAACGAGGGGAGACGCATTCTAACAGATTTTGAAGCATAGGAGGCAAGAAATACAAAGATTGATTTAAAAACTCGAAGATTCAATTCAAGATTTATTTGAGTGATGTCAATTCTTCAATATTTCTTTTATTTTGAAAACACGTTTTGGATTTTTAATGATTTACATGATTATCTTTTCTCTACAATTATTGTGCATTGTAATTGTATGAATTTGATGGCATATTTTATGCATTGGGAATAATGAAAATATGCTAGATATAGTGTAAATTGTCATAAAGTTCGATATAGGATATAAATATACCGCTATACTCTGTGTGACTCTTTAAGTGTTTACAAAAATTCATGTTCTTTTGTATGTTCGTATCTGTCATAGAAATATAGTTAGGTCATATATAAGAGTAGGTTTAACGTTACTTGAGAGAGATTGTTAAATAAAATAGGAACATTGATTTTTCAAAATTAAACCGTGTTGTCAACGTGTAGAATTAAAATTAAAAATGATTATTGCATAAGAATTCAAGATTCTAGTGCGATTGTAATTCATTAAAATATATTAACTTGCATCTAGTATAATTTGTATTTAGTTTAATTAATTCACTCATAATTGCATAAGAAGCTTATTTTAGTTATAACGTTGCCACAAACAAACACATCACATTATTCTTGTTTCAGTTAATGCCGCGATAATTAAAATTGAATTAAATCAATCTGTAAGACAATAATTAGACTTCAATCCACTTCATTATTTGTTAAAGAACTATACATTTGTGGTTGTTTTAATTCGAAAGATATTTTCATGAACATTATCGGACTGACTCTAAATCCATCTATCATTAATTTCATCGGATTCAAATAAAAATTTAATCCATTGACATTCATAATTAAAAGTAGACTTTGGGCTAATAATAATGTTCTATAAATTATATTTTTAAGTAAAAAAATTAATAATCTTCTGTAACACGCCAATATCACTGATAAGTTGCTCTAATACGGCTCAAGATTAGTTTGCGTATTTTAGAAAGCAAACCAACGGGGAAAAAAATTTTCTTAAAAGAAAGTGTCAAAAACAAAAGTGTAAGTACAATTCCATCATTGTTGATTACAATATGCCTTTGGTACTTGTTATTTAAAAAATGCATTTTTCTCTCTTATTTTTAATTACATTTTTCAATAAAATAATATTATACGTAAATTTTTTTTTTTTTTGATGAAACATATTTCATTGAACAACGCAATAGCTAAACAGTACACGGAGGAACACCTCCAACACAATGCCCTACAAAGAGGGATTAAGTGCGACCAAAGCCTAAGTCCAAGCTATTACAACTGTCAGAACGACCAAAAACCAACAAACAAAAAGACCATCAAACAAACAAAAAACAACCCAAACCACATAACCCCAAGCCACAACAGGCGAGCCAGAAAGAGACCCAAAACCACAACAATGGCAACCTTCCAGAAACGAGGTCTTCATCAACCATCAATTTACATAAGCCCTTCACCATCACAGTGAGCGAAGATCCAAAGTAACCAGAAGAATCACCGCACAAACCAAAACCTCCACCAGCCCACCAAACCACCTCCAACCAAACCAGACCACAACACAAATACACCACCACCCGACTCAACCCAACAACAACCACACACCGTGAACACCCCCAATCAACACCCAAAAAGACCCCGACACCACACCACCGATCACCCACCCAGCCATCGCTGCAACAGCAGCCAAAACGGCTCGCCGGCAAAAGCCCCAACCAGCAGCAGCGCCCCTGCTGATACCGGCCGCCTGAGAGGCAACGACCAACGCCCGCCGCTACACACCAGTGGAGGTCCCCAATAGTAAAAGTTTATTTCATATTGATCACCAGAGAAAAACTTGTGGCCTGAGATGGATTCATTATGTTGCTGATGGAAATATATCGGACATTGATTCGTATAGGTAAAGGATCAAGGGTAAAAACGAGGCCAAATTGATAAAAAATGGTTTTCAATTTAAACCAATCAAAACTTTTGTTACCTTAACGGTTCTATTTTTTCTAGTTTTGACATATAACTAGATCAGTTTTTCATATTGATTTCAATTTTTTTTCAATCACAGGCTGATGAATTAGCTTTTGATAATATTTTGGAGTTTTTTTTTTTTTTTTTTTCCTTTTTTGGATAATTTGTCTTTGGAGTTAAGTAATGTTGTTTAAAACCTATGGTTATTTTTACCACATATTCTCTAACGAAATTATATACCAAAATGAATTTTGGACAAAAAAAAATATATATATATATATATATGAGGCTCAAACAAGCTATATACAAAAAACAATTCACTGGAGACCACTCAATTTAAGTTTGTTTCATGTTGGTCATCAAACTCTATTTGTTTAACTTGTTAACCAAGGATTTTTAATTGAATTTCAGTGGAGCCACTCAACTTATATTCACAATTACGATAGACTTCGTGAACTAGGAAATGAATTTTTGTGATGGGACAAAAAAAATAATTCCAATGAATAATGAGTGCTATAACATCATTTTAAGTGATACTATTAACATGTTAAATTAAAAGTGGAATTAAATAACTCATTTAATTATACTTCTAATTTAATGTCACTTAGCGTCACTAAAACTATGTTGTAATACTGTTAAACAACATTACTTAACTCCAAAGACAAATTATCAAAAACTTATTCATCTGCCAGTGATTGAAAAAAATGGATAATCAAAATGAAAACAAGAAAAAATAGAACGCCGTTGAGATAACACAAGTTTTGATTGGTTTAAATTGAAAACCATTTTTTATCAATTTGGCCTCGTTTTTACCCTTGATCCTTTACCTATGTGAATCAATGTCCGATCCATTTCCATCATCAACATAATGAATCCATCTCAGGCCACAAGTTTTTCTCTGGTGATCAATATGAAATAAACTTTTACTATTGGGGACCTCCACTGTAATTTCCTCCAAATTATTACCCCGTTAATGTAAAATGAGTTACGCTACATAGCACTGTTCGTTTAGATTATACATAAAATTTGTTTTTCGATCCAAAAAGCTGCTCGCCTCTTTTTCTCATTATTAATGGCGAATCCTAAACTCTACTTTACCTCTCCTTAACGCTCCAATCAAGTGGTACGCATATACCCTAATCACATTATATGTTTAGTGTTCAATTATTCGAGTTTATATAATATATAATGCTGATTCTGTTTGGATCTGATCAAAATTTAAGATCTAGGTATTCATTTATTTCCTTAGTTTTGATTTTTCTTTTGTTCATTCATGATGTCTTGCTGCAGGTTTGATTTGATCTGCGCGTTTACTTTTATTGTTTCGTAATTGGCATTGATTGGGGGCTGAACATTTTGAAGCTTTTTAGCTGGTGTGGCAGTTAATTAATATTTGGAGACTTTTCGTGATCTGAGTTTGGTTTTTAAGCAGCAGATTAGACAATTCTGTTGTAAAATTTGAATCTTTGGTGGCTTAATTATGTGATTTCATGGTATGTTTTGCTGATTTTGTAATTCAGTGGATGTTTATTGCACGTGGGCTTTCCAATGCCAGTAAAGATTATTAGTAGGGATGATCCAATAATATATGAAATATTGTATCTGATTATAGGTTATCATTGTGGAGTATTTCGAGATTAAAGTCGAGGAGTGGACCATACGTAGTGGTTTTTTCTATATTAGTTAAAGAGGACTGCAGAGATTGGACATGAGAAGTTCTTGGTTCAATAAATTACACCTTTTTTTGGGCCCTAGACCACCACTCAACTTGTTATTTTTGTGTCTAGTTAGTGTCTTAGTTCTGATTGCATTGTTGGGATCGTCTTCTTCCAGTGTATATGATTCTGTGAATGCTTCTGTTGGACTTGACGTTTATACAAACTACAGAAGGCTAAAAGAGCGAGTAGTGAGTGATTATTTGGAGCTGAGGAATCTGGGAGCTAATGGCGTTAGGGATTTTGATCTTTGTGGCAAGGAACGAGAAAATTATGTGCCTTGCTATAATGTGTCTGCAAATTTGCTGGCTGGTTTTAAAAATGGAGAGGAGTTTGATCGACATTGTGAAGTATCACAAGATCGACAGTATTGCTTAGTTCGTCCCCCTAAGGATTATAAGACTCCAATGACCTGGCCAATTGGCAGGGATGTTATTTGGAGCGGAAACGTTAAGCTAAGCAAAGACCAATTCCTTTCATCGGGCAGTATGACAAAAAGGTAATTCTTATCTATTTAAAGTTAGCAATCTTCAGTAATTGGGTAAATTTTGATTCACCTATTTTAAGTACATTTACAACAAAAGTCAAAAGCCTTTGGGATTAAAACGTGCCCACTTGGATTATGTAATACCACTTGCACAAATCCATAGTTAATGTGTTTAGTGAGGCAATGCTGTAGTATTGTACATCTTTTATCCTTACTGTTTATTGTTGCAAATTCTCTAGGTTAATGTTGCTGGAAGAAAATCAAATTTCTTTTCACTCAGATGATGGGATGATTATTGATGATGTCAAAGATTACACTCACCAAATTGCCGAGATGATAGGTTTGGGAAGTGATACTGAATTTCTCCAAGCCGGTGTAAGTTTTGCTTCACTATGAAGAATCAATTTAGAAGAATTCCATATTGTTACTACTAATGAGATATTTAAGGGAATCACCAACATATTTGATTCTCATATAATCCTCCTCCTCACTATTAGTTTCTGACTTTCTTTAATTCATTGTAATTATTCATTTGCAATGGTGATTTCTTCTTCCACTTATCCATATGAAGGTAGAGAAAAGAAAAGAAAACCAAAATAAAAAATAAAAAATAAATCTTAAAACATTATAAATTAAAAAAAAAATAACTCAAAAAATTGAGGGCAATAGTAAACAGCCTAGAAAATGCAAGATGCATGAGCGCAAACCTTAACCGCCCTAAGGCATAGTCTTGAGGTGTAGGCCTCATTAAGCTGAGGTGTAAGCCTCAGAAATGGCACTTGACATAAGCTTCGAGGTGTTTAATTAAAGTCTCACGTGAAGCAGGTTAGTTTTGGTGCAGTTCACTGGTTTTTAACAGTTTAGAGAAAGTATCTCTTTTTTAAGATAATATGGACAGTTCTCTGGTCATCTTTAAACATATTTTACACTTGAAACATCTCTTATATTTTTTCGCCTACTTTTTTGTTGGAAGATTATGTATAGCAGAAATATTTCCTGTGTTAAAAAAATTTTCTTCTGCTGAACTGCAGGTCCGGACTGTTCTAGATATTGGGTGTGGTTTTGGTAGCTTCGGTGCTCATTTACTCTCACTCAAGTTAATGCCTGTTTGTATGGCATCATACGAGTCAACAGGTAGCCAAGTTCAGGTAGCCCTTGAGAGAGGTCTTCCGGCAATCATAGGCAATTTCATCTCAAGACAACTCCCGTTTCCATCCTTGTCATATGACATGGTCCACTGTGCTCAATGTGGCATTATCTGGGATGATAAAGGTATTCTTGTCAATTGTCATTGTGTTCTAGAACATTTTTTGTGTTTCTGTTTAAATCATTATAGTTAACAATGACAGGCTTCCAGCTTCCTTTTGGAGCTCATGATGCAGGAGTAGTTGTTTTGTTGATATGAATATTCTTTTTTGTTTTAATAGTTCCTTTGTGAGACGACATACACATTGTTTTGTCTATAATTGTATCAATATGGGAATACTTTGAACCTTTTAAGCCTGACTCACGTACATGTGGGCACTCAATCCCCTCTCAACAGGACATGTGCACATTAACCTTACTCTTTACATTCTTTGGAGAATGGGGATTATTCAATTCCTCTTGATAATTGTTTTAGAGCCAAAGTTTTCATCAACTTTTTTCTTTATATAATAGGAAGTCCTCTGTTGATTGTTAGTAGTAAAAGATGAAGTATGATTTGAGTTGATAAATGATAGCGATTATGTCTAGTTGCCTAAAATAGCTATAAGTGAGGATACGAAGAAGGCAACTCAATAATTTCCATCACCAAGAATTCAGATAAGACTTATAAGTGATGTTAAGCAGTGAGAGAAGAAACTAAGTTCTTTGAAATTCATTTTGTTTTCTCTTAGTATATAATCGAGCAAATCCTCCACAAGGTTGCCTATTAGAATTTTTTTTTTTTTTTTTTTTGATAAGAGTTGCCTATTAGAATTTGATATCTAATGGGTTATAATATGACTGGCACTTGTTTCTGTTCCCTTGAAAATCAATTTAACTTACTGTAGAGGCTCTACTTTACAATTAACGAGAACACAACTTGTTACTGTATCTATAATTTCAGAATTTTGGACAATCAGAATCATTCCAATGGCATTAATCTGCTAATATATGCATTTTTTCACCTCTTTTTGTTTCGGTTCCCCATTGGCAAAACTATCTATGTGATATGCTTACCACACTCCCAAACTCTAATGAATTACAAAGGCTGAAAATAGCATTTTCTTATTAGGATGATATTCATAATCCTTATTTGAAGAAGATGAGATTTTTCGTTTCATTCTTAGGATGTCAATGGGATGATCTATTATACTGTTTTTGCAGCCTTAATGTTGCTTGAATACTTTCTGTTTAGCAACATCCTTGACTTTTGACACACACAAACTTACATTTGTCCATGCAAACAAACATGCATATATACATATATGGAGAGGGAAGGGAGAGAGAAATATTCTTTGTAGTTTATAGTCAAGTTTATATAAACTAGTAATATAGAATAGCCGATTTTAAGTGGTGTTACATTTATTTTAGTTTGATTCTGATAAAATGGATACTATACAAACAGAAATTTGCCATTATCTTCTTAATTTCCAGCATGATTTATAGATAGTTTCTGTATTGGCCGGCTTAATATTGTAGTCACTTTTCTCTAAATGAAGTTTGCACAATTTTTCTCATGTAGGTTACTTTAATGTTTTGATAATTAAAATATGCCCTAACTTTAAATTCCAGAATTTACAAAATAAGGTTTGCCATCTCCCTAACGTGTTGGAGTTCTATATAAGATGTAGGACACTTGTTTGAGGTGTGTCGGGACTGTGTCCCTGCTTGTTGGTATGATGTTTGGCACTGATGCTCCACCCTAGGAATATGTTCATGCTTCACAGACCTAGAAAAAACTCATTTTTAGACCTGTACTTTTCATTTTACTAATAATGATTTCATCCATCAGATGGGATATTTCTTATTGAGGTTGACCGGGTACTCAAGCCAGGAGGTTATTTTGTTTTGACGTCCCCTAGAAGCATGAAGGAAAGAAGTTCCATGGGATCAAAGAAAGGAAGCATGTCAACTCCATTTGAAGAATTCACCCAAAAAATATGTTGGAATTTTTTAGTTCAGCAAGAAGATACTTTCATCTGGCAGAAAACTGCAGATGCTCAGTGCCATATATCTAGGTGAGACTAGTGGCTATGCTTGATCTCTCCTTCATCCCCACCCTGCCACTTTTTTACCCTTGTTAAACAAGCAAGTCTTTATTCAATGATAAAAACATATTACAAAGACACTAATTCTAAACGGTAAAAGCCTAGAACAAAACCTTGATCTATGAAAAGAGTAGAATGCCCTTAATAAAGAAGGCTAAATTACTATTAGCTCTAACACTCCTCATCAAACAGTGGTACGAAAAAACCCTGCTGAGGCCCGCCTCACTGTAAGGCGCAACTTCTGTGCCTCGAGGCTCAATCTGTGAGGCACAAAAAATGAGGCGCACGCCTCTACATCTGAGGCAAAAAAAATGAGGCGTGCGCCTCATTTGAAGTATGTTTTTTTCAGATTTTTGAAAAGGAATTAAAAAAGCCCTCTTTAAAAAAGAGAAGGGCCCATTTAAAAAGATATTTTGGGCCAAACAAAATATTAAAATATCTAGAATACCAAAAGGCAGCTAGAAATCCTTCTACACGGCAGACAGAAATCTTCCTAGATGGCGAGAACTACACGGCAGTCAAAAATCTTCCCAAAACTAAACGACAACCAGAAAACTTATCTTCAATCCTTCGCTTAAAAGAGATCCTCAAGTATTGCTTCTATGTCTCTTTTCTCCTTTACTTCTGCCTTCTTCTAGTGACTTACAATTTAAATTTGTTTCACTAGACTTTGCTTGGCTATTTTCTTGTTCAGTGTATCGTCACCAGATTGCACCTATTTTGTTCAGCAGATTGCACCTGTTTTGTTTGTGGTGAGGCTTACGCCTCAAAACGTTTTGAGGCTTACGTCTCGCCTCATTACAAAAAAAGGTCTCGGTACCCGTTTACGTTTTTTCAAACTAAACTCAATATGGTATTCAGAACTTGCCAAGTAGAAAATGAAAACAACTCCACGTATGATTTGTTGCTAACCATCAAACAATCAAACATCAATCTTGTCATAGTCCATATGCTGAACTCATCACTATGACACTATGAGACTTGTAAGGTTAGCCTTCCCCTGTATGAATTACACTCCCCATGGCTATACACTCGGCACTTCCCCTCCATGCAGGGCTGAGACATGTCAAAAAGTCCATGAACCTAGCTCCGTATTATGAAACCAGCTTAACAACATGAGGACTGCCAAAAACAAATCCATATTCTTCATCTGCTAACAAATCTGCAACTTTCCGGAAGCGGAAGCCAAAACACCCTTATAGAAGTAAATTCGAAATCCAAATTAAGATGAAGCTTGTGAGGATACAAATGACAACACCTTGCCAACACAAAACTAGTTCTTTATTATAAAAGGAGTCTGATGTAGCATATTGCAATTGAGAACGACACAACAACTTCCCTTGCCTAATAACTGCCAACCAAATCTAGAAAACCACCAATGCAGACAACTCCAAAGAGCAAAAACAAGGATCAAGAAACTCCTCGAAAACAAACAGCTACAGAGAAGTGGGTAACTAGTGACCCAAGCCAATAGGGGGAGGGATCTGCCAGCCGGAAAGATGCATCAGAAATGAGATCTGAATAACTCCAAGCAAAACTAAACAAATAAGAACCTTTAAGACAATGACCAATGACCAATGATCAAAACTTGACCAGACGAAAATCTGAAAGAAACAGGGACAAGAGGCTCAAAGTCACCATAAAGAGGAAAAACAAAAACCTACTAGCTGCTGCAAACTACCCAAAAAAAAAAAAAAAATGAATTTACTAAAGACATCTCAAAAATTTGACCGGATGAGCGCGGGAAAATGAAACGCTGCAAATCGAATCAAATCCTCTAGAAGTCTTTATTCAATTATACGAATCAGGTTACGAAGAGACTATTTATAAATGGTAAAGCCCTAGAACATAATCATAATCAATAAAAAGCCTAGAATGCCCTTAATAAAGATGGCTAAATTACTGTTAGCTCTAACACTTCCATTTTCCTTTTGCTGTTCTTTCTCCTCCTCTCTTAGCTTTTATCATCATTCTTCGTCAATTACTCCCTAAACCCCTTACTATGCTTTTGGTTCTTAATTTTAGCAAGCAGAACACTGTGCCTCTTTGTCAAAAAGAGAATGTCCCATCATATTACCAACCACTTGTGCATTGTATAAGTGGAACAACCAGCAAACGATGGATCCCAATTCAGAGCAGATCCTTGGGTTCTCTCAGCTCTGCTGAGCTTGAAGTTCATGGTAAGTGATATTATTTAAAACCATGCAACTTTTGCATACTTACATTGTTTTTTCTTCAGTTTGGAACCTGCTATTATAGATATTGTTAGTATACTAAAGAAACTTGGATGCAGGAGTTGATCCTGAAGATTTCTTTGAAGAGTTGGACTTTTGGCGGTCTGCTTTAAGAAATTATTGGCCATTGCTTTCACCCTTGATTTTCTCTGACCATCCAAAGAGGCCGGGTGATGAAGATCCATTACCTCCATACAATATGATTCGGAACGTGATGGACTTGAATGCCCAGTATGGAGGTTTAAATGCTGCTTTTTTGGAAGCAAGAAAATCTGTGTGGTTGATGAATGTTGTGCCCCTTGGTGCACACAATACTCTTCCTGTCATTCTTGGTCAAGGTTTCCTAGGGGTTTTGCATGACTGGTAATATGTTAATTATAGATGGCCATTTCCAGTTATGTGTTTAAGCCTGCGGCTACTGCTGACTTATTTTGACATCAAGTTCCAGTTAATAGTACAATATGCTCAAGAGTTAAAATATCATCCATGCAAAATCTTGTACTTCAAAAGATCACATTATTTTACATCTTCAATTGTTCGATTTAGGTGTTTTTAAAGAATAAACCTATTAATATAATAAATGAATGTTATTAAGGAATATGGAGCCATGCTACAATGGAATCTTTTTAACATTGTATATGTTTTGTCTGACTTAAATAAACTCCACGAACTCCACTTTCTACAACTAAACATATCCAAAAAGTACAAAACATTTCGAAAATGTAACTGGGGCATGAACTTGGAGTTTGGTCTATATAATGTATCTCTGATGCTCTCATGACAGTGTGAAATGATATGCTTCATGTCAGTTGAAAATAGTGAACTCTTATATTCGTGAGTACTGTTTTTCCTTTTTTTCCCCACCACCAGAATTTCTTGATCCTCAGATTTGAGTACCACCTTTCTTCCCCTGAATTTTTTGTCCGTGGCAAGTGTACTAGTAACTACTGGCATAAACTCTATTAGAATTTCATGGAGTGCTGATCTTATGGTAATAACAATTGAGCACAGGTGTAAACCTTTTCCTACATACCCTCGAACATATGACATGCTTCATGCCAAGGGGCTCCTCTCACATCTTGCTTCAGAGGGATGCAGTATGATCAATTTACTTTTCGAGATGGATCGTATCCTAAGGCCCGAGGTAATTCTTCATTGAACCCTGTGATGTCATAACCTTGTTGTCTATAATTATACGGAAAGTTTTGCTGCAACCTTTCTGGTTCATTTAGATCCTCACATGTTCATATTTCTAGTTTCAGCTCTCAAGTTTTATTTGTAAGATTTGTGTGCTTGTGGCAGGGATGGATCATTCTTTCTGATAAGGTTGGTCCTATAAAGAAAGCACGTGCTCTTGCTACACAGCTCCGCTGGGAAGCCCGGGTGATTGATCTACAGAATGGTAGCGACCAGCGACTACTAGTATGCCAGAAGCCATTCGTGAGAAAATGATCTATCCGGTTAGGAAAGTTCCCAACATTCCTAGGACTGTCCAGTCTTTTTTAACTCTGGTAATTTCTATACTCCTGACTTCGAAGTTAAGACAGACAAATCATACTATTTATAAGCAATATAGCCTTTTCAAAATACTCTTGTCTACACCCTGAATACATTTTTTGCATCTATGCTTGGAAATTTTCATTGATTCGACGTATAATGATAGCGATTTAAAGTATTATCATTATTATACCTGGAAGTTGCTCGGAACTGGATGATTTTATGTTTAAACCTTGTTGGATCACCATTGTTTTATAATTTAGGCAAGGCTTTAGCTGAGAAGGTTGTAACAATCAGATTTTTAAAATTTACACCAGGACGCATGTCGCTCGATTAGAACTCCATATGAAATTCAGCTTGGCGTGTTTCGTTTCACAGAAAGATTCCGTCCCATAAAAAGATGAAATCAGAAATTTTTGAAAGTTGGAGATTAGAGGAAAGTTCGTGAATGAGTTCAAGAACAAATGAAGATTATTTTCCCTTTCAAAGGAGTTTGCAGCAACTGATTAATTTATTCGTTTTGGTTTCCATAATTGTTCATTTTATTGGTGATTGAATTGTGTTTTGTTGCCTCTCTTGTTGAGCGTGATTGATTGCTACAGGCCACATATTGAAATGATAATGAAATTAATGGTTCTTATCCCTATTTTTTCGGGCTTCGCATATTATTTTTGTTTGTACATTATGTTATACAGCTTGACTTGTGCTATAACATCGTTTTTTAAATTTGCATATATTTGCTGTATCTACCAAAACATACAAGCATATCCTCGCATATATTATTTTTGTAGTAGTAGGTCAGAGAATTTTGCAAAGATTTCTAGTTGGAGGAAATTTTTCATGCTTTCTCGCCTAGCTATTTCTAAGGAAATAAGGGTAGGGAGTGTGTCCTTTTCCGACTGGTTTGGTTTGAGGGAACGATCAATTTCAAACTCGACTTTGAGTTGACGAGTACTACTTGATCGCCCAACCTCGATTACTTGACCCTTGATTGAGTTAACAGGAATTATGTCTGTTATTTGGACTCTTCTCTCTTTTCTTTCGTCTTCATATGCAAAAAAGTCACCTTTATAAATCAGTTTCTACCAAAATTATTCAGAAAATTATTTTAGAAAAATGACAATTCTTATTCACAAATTCAATCATGGACAACTGCTCAAGATACTATGCTCGACTATTTAAGAGTTTTCATGATTCAATAAAAGCGTCAGCAAGCATGGCAATTCTGATCATGATTCACACATGGAGCTTCAATTATTTCAGTTCAAGAAATGAGACACAGTTTTCACATCCAAATTCCTTCTATAAAACAGGAATCCAACTTTTTTGAAAACCGTAGCAAATTCAGAGAGAGAAATCCTTGCATCGCTCGTAAAACTTTATACAGTTCAAGAAATTTGCTGGTTGCTATTTGCTGATCATATCTGCCCCTGCCCGTCTATAGTCATCTCAGTAGTAGTCATCATAATACCAAGACATATATAGGAAGACTAAAATGAACTGAGATTACGAAAACACTGCATGAGACCGTGTAATTGCACAATTAATGAAGGTCCTTAAAAAGTTGTCTCGCAAATTTAACGCTACGCCCTTCCCTTAGCGCAGGAGCGGACGCAGACAATTAAAGTTAGGGGGGCACAATTGAACTTTCAAAAAAATTGGGAGAAATTTTACAATAGAAAATTTATATCCAAAGATATCATATCCCATATAATTTTGCATCCAAAAATTTATATGGAATATGACTATTTCGGATGTAAAATTTCGAAAAATTTTTGTTGTCATATCTCATATAAATTTTCTTTTAAAATAATGCAAATTACATTGAGAAATTCACAAAAATAATAAATGTTAATGAAATAATTAAATTTTTTAAAAAAAATGCAAGTTAGAAACTTCTTTTTAAAACGTATGTTTGACGTATCTTTAACTATTTTCGATATCTGTTTGAACTATTCGATATGTCTATAATGTAGTCCTCGAAACGAGTTTTAAGATGATATAAGCGATTTGTGGATTTGATTACTATACAATCGTTGAATAATTTTTAAAATTAGCATGTTATCGAAATTCTTGAAATACTAATTTTAAATTGCTTACTTTGACAAGTCGTAACATTTGCTACGATTGGTCGTTTCGCTCGCCGTTAAATAATAAAAAACTAGATTGTGAGCACTTCGAAATGGTATTAAGAATACAATATTTCGATTTCGTTTCACATCTTATAATGATTTAGAAAATTGAAACAAAACATAGAAAATTGGGGCACATGCCCCCAGGCCCACCCTGAGTCCGCCAATGGCTTAGCGCCTTATTGTTGGGGGGGACTCACAACCAAAGGATGCACAAAGTGAAATTGTCTGTCTAGTCACTCATTTTTTTATTATTCGAGGTGGGCTCTTTCAAGAGAAACTCAAAAGTTGCAATTACAATTATTAAATATAATTGGTGTGCTTGGATATAGACAGACACTAAGCACCGGAAGCCCTTTAAGAAAGCAATAGTGCAAGCACATGCAGATCGAATCAAAAGTCTTCCTCACTAAATCTCTAACTCTAATATTGAAAGAAACTCTTACACGGATCACCAATCTCATCAGGGAAGGAGACACGAATTTAATCGAGTGGGGGCAAAATCAGTACTCATGATACAATAGTTTTGTTGTTTTGGTAGGATTTGTAGTGGAGAGATTTTCTCACATCTCATACAACACTAGTTGCGTATCGAGAAAGAGGGGGGTAAAGGAGAAAGTGTTATTGGAAATAGATTAAAAGAAAATTTTGAAAGCTTGTTTGGCAGTAAAATTTGAAAAATAAAAAAGGACATGGGCTTAATTTTCAATGTTTTTTTTTTCAAGTACTTTTTTACATAAAAGGTTGCTATTGACAGCATGCAGTGAAACATTCCAAGTATGTTGGCACCTGTTGGGAAAAATTGGTTTTAATTAATTGGTTTGAACAACTTTTAATCAATTATTTTAGTGGGTTCTGTTAGTTGGACAAAAGATTTCTTTGGCCGAGTGTGTTCTACTCCATGAGTATATTAATGTATATATTTATTTTCTCAAAACAAATTTAAGGTGAATGAGAAATTAAGGCAAAAAGATGACCACTTAAAGTTGAAATAAATTTGGTGAGAAATTGAAAAATGTCAATCCCACGTAGGAAAACTAGAAGAATAGAAATCACTTTATATTGCTCAAGTTGGGAACTTAGGTTTAGGCCTTAAGAGGTACCAATAGTCTTGAAAGGGGAGAGAACTTACATGCTAGTGGGGTAAGCCAAAGCCCACTCGCGCGCCACCACTGCTCGGCTCGGCACTGGTCCTGGTCCTGGTCGTGGGCTTAAGTTTGGGTTAAGTTGATATATATTTTTTGGTAAAATAATTTTTGAATTATATTATTTAAAATAATAATATATTTATTTATATTATTTATTTCCCTAATTTTGCTGTACGTGACACGATGTTTCCTCTAGAAAATGACGGTTGACTGTTAAATTGCATGTCCAAATGGGTTGTGTCTGTTGAATACGCAATTTTTCGGCTATTGTGTCTTTTGGACACAACTTTTCAACTTTCAAACGAGTTGTGTCTGTTAAAGGTCCTCATATCCTGAATTTTATTTATTCCAAAATCAATTCTGATTTTATTCTTCTTCCAAATTATATTAATTCATCCATGCATTATTTCATATTTTGCAATTCAATCTCGAAAGTTATTTTCGTGTTTTCTAGTCCTCCAATTTTAGAGAGATCACAAACGTGAGTAGGTTCGTCATGTCTTATAATATGAAATGCTACTATTACAAGTCAAGATCGTTGTATATTGGGAGACGAATGTCGAAATACCGTCGCACCAGTGCGGGGCCTTATCTTCTTAAGGAGAAAGAGTCGAACTCTTGCCTCAACCATTAATATTTTATATCATTCATTTT
Organism: Fraxinus americana; assembly: GCA_035079005.1. Lineage (NCBI taxonomy): Eukaryota > Viridiplantae > Streptophyta > Magnoliopsida > Lamiales > Oleaceae > Fraxinus > Fraxinus americana. The sequence continues at coordinate 15,745,203 of CM068711.1, forward strand.
TGCAAGTCGTAATTCTGCTCAAATTGTTGTACGGTAACATCATTATTTGCCAACACACCTCTGTAGCACCCTTATCATTTGAATTCAAAAAGTGTTGGATGAGAAAGTGTACTTTCGTTTTTTAAAAAAAAAAAATTGTCCAATCATTTGTTGTCACGTGACACAATGTCAAAAATGATGCAAAAAAAAGATATACACGTAGCATAATTGATTAAAGAGAGATGCAAGAAAAATACTCTTAGCATTTGTTTGGGAAAGACTTTTTTCATGTGGAAATAGTTGAAAAAGTTGTGAATCTCATAGAAAGTATAATTAAAAATAATTTTGGAAAAATATATTTGTAAATAATTATCCCAAACAAGGCCTTAATATTTCTTATCATACAAGTCAGGCTAATGTCACGCTCAGGGGTGGATCCAGCACTCGACGAACCAGCACGGTCGACCGTGCTGGATCCGCCTGAAAAAAAAATTAAGTAAATATTAGTAATAATTGTTCCAATGTTCAACAAAAAGAAGTATAGCATATATGGTAGAAAGGTCGTTTTTGTGCATTAGAGGTATGGGGTTCAATTCTTTGCTTTTCTACTTTTTGTTTTATTTTTCGATACAATAAATAATAACTAAACAATTTTATATTATTAGTTTTCGTTTTCGAAATAATTTCTTTAAAAAATTTATCGACTCAAATTATTATTCTATAATACACACACACACACACACTCTTACACTTTTATTGTTAAGTTTTATTAATTTATTTTATAAAATTTAAATTTGGACAATCTATGTGTTGTTCTTTATTCTTTTAAAAGTTCGAAAAATATTTTTTCTTCTATGGTCAAAAATAGTTTTAGTTTTAAAAATCATTGTTTTCAAAATTTTGCATAACTTTCGCCTAAACTCAGAGCTTGTCTTTACCATTTAATCATGCTTTACGTATAAATTGTTTTGTTTGAGTTCGTAAATATTTTGAAACTTGATCATACATATATGATTGAAAAATATATTTGTTTTCTTATTATTTTATATTGTATTAGATTATATTTTCAAATGTATATGACTTTTTCACGTTTTAGTGCATTTATATATTGATTGAAATTTTGTTAACATTATTTAATTAAATATTAATAATCAGTCTTCTTATTGCGGCCATTAGCGACTGCCATAATTGACTTAATATTTTGGATCCGTCACCGATCACACTTCTTGTGCCATATTTATTCTTTCACTGTTGACTGGGTCAACGTATCCTTTCACGATCATGAACCTAATGTCGTTTTTCTCTCGACTCGATCTATAGGAGCTTTTCTCGTGTCTTCTGTAACCTTGGTTGCAATCTCTTCGTTTCTTTCAAATCTTGTTGTCTCGCCTTTGTACGCTTTCTAATTTCTGGCTTTTTTGCTCCATTATATATTCTTAATTACTCTAAGGTCCAAAATACATCAACAGTCCAAGCGTACAATATCGTGCCTAACTGCATCTATTTCTGGACAACATGAGGGATCAGGATAATTTAGTTCAATTCATTTTGAGTGGAATGGTAATATTCTTATTTAATTTACCCGGCTCTCGGGAAAGACATTATGTAGGGAACGATCCCTAGTCGAGTGGCATTAATGGGATTTAATTTTCGAGAGTGAAATTAATTTTTTGGGGTGTAGTAGTATAGTTTTCCTCAAGTTGAACGAGCTTTGAAATAATCGACATCTAACTCGAAGTAGTATAGTTTTTCTCAGTTTCTTGAGGTCAACAGTTTTAACCACACTATTGAAAGCTCTTGATAGCCTGGGATGGTCTTAGACGCGAACAGAAACCTTTAGAGCAAACTCCGAAAAATCAAATTGGACGTAAATCCACACGATGAATTACTAGACGTACATGTTTCACAAAAGTACCAAGTGTATCTTTTAACGAGTTAGCGAACCTCTAGAGATTGGATGCAATTATTTTAGATCGATACTTCACCTTGAAAGATATACGATTAGTTACCATTGATCGATACTTCTCCTTGAAAGATACTTGATTACTTCTCTAAGGTTGGTCAATATAGGCTCTATTGGAAAAACTAGATCTCAATTAATCGAAGAAACCCGATTCATTTGTAGATGTTAGGCAAGCCTAGATACACATACAAAGCTTAAAATTAATACACTTTAAATGGTGAAAATATTAGGCAACCTAGAAATGCATAGAAAGTAAAAAATTAATATACTAAATGGTAAAAGCGAAAACTTAAAAAATAATACTTACAATTGATTTTTAACCACGTATTTCATGAAATATATGCCAAGTAATATACATGGAATGTCAGAAAGATAGGCACAAATAGCTATACTTACACTTTTTTAATTAGGTTACTATACTTCAATTTTTTCCAGTCTAATAATTAAATTTTAATTGTATTTTAATTAGGCAACTTCATCTAATTCTAGATTAATAAAAATAATGACATAGAAATCAATAAATGATGCATTATTAATTCAATGAAAATTGTACTTATTTCAAGTCCATGTGATAATCATCATTTAATTCATTAGTAAATGCTTTCTAGTAATTCTATTATTTTCATAGTTGAGAACTGTTGTCCAAAATTGATTGTACGACTTGTTGTCTACCCAATGAATTATTGACGCGTTACTTTAAATTAACATGTCCAACTTTTCTCGCACTATCACTTGTGCTTAAAATAGGTGTAAAACTTTGTGTCAATGAATTATTGGTGGACAGCAAATTAGACAGTCAATTTTGGACAACAGATCTCAAATCTCATCTTCAACATCCTTGGTTTCTATATAGCTGGTACAAGTATATGCATTTATATGCCTTTTTTTTTAAAAATGTTGGGAGTGCAATTTTTGTTGATTCTTAAACGTTACTTGACAGTAAGTTTTAAGCAATTTTTTTAAAAATATGTTTACATATTTGAATTTTTTATTTATTATTAAAAAAATACTTATTTTGATATTCTAGAAGCTTTACTTTTGGAATAAGTAATATAATATTTTCAACTTTGATTAAAACTTATTTATGGTAAAACTTATTTACTTTGAATCAAATACTTATAAGTTTTGATTAAATATTGATATACCATGTGGGGCGGAGGGGAGGGGTGGGCTATAGCCCAGCCCTACCCCAGCCCAAAAGCAATTTTTTTTTTTTTAAATATTTGGTTAATTTGGTTTAAATATTTGGTTAATTGTGAATCATTTCAGTTTTACACTTAAGTTGTAAATAAAATTAATTGGGCTAAAATTAATATTTGGGCTCGACAAATTTTACTTTTTTAAAAAAAAATTTCACCATGAATTTGCTTCTGAGCTGGGAATTAATTTCTGGGCTAGGCTAATTTTATTCTTTTTAGTTTTTCACCGTGAAGTTTCTTCTGAAATGATGTTGTTATCAAAATAAGTAATATGCTATATATTTAATTTTATTAGTTTAAAAATATATTTGTTAGAACATTGTTACGAGTGTTCAAAAATATATTATGACCAATGTTTTAAACTTATAGAAAATGATATATAACATTAATATATTAAAAATCAAGTGCGATTTAAGTTAAATTTGAAAATTAAATAAATGAAAGGATGAAGGTGAATATTACAATTTAATTAGTTTGGATTCAAAATCAAATTAGTCAATTAGAAATACATTTGGAAAATGATTTTTGATGGACATTTTAACATTTGTTTATTATGTCACTATCCCACATTGGAAGCTTATGAACCTATTGGAGAGAAGAGCATTTATAAAAGACATTATCTCACATTAGAAGTTTATGAAACAATTTGAGATAAGTGCATCAATAATATGAACATGACATCCAATAGTTTTCTATGGGCCTTTGAATTATAATCTATGAGGTCCATTCATGAAGTTAAAAATTTTTAAACTAAAAAAAGAAAAAAAAAATCAGGAAAACCACCAAACTGTGACTAATTCATCGGTTTACGGTTGAACCGGCCGGTTCAGTAGGTTTTTAACGGTTTTGTCATAATGAGTTAGCTGTGCATGATTTTGTCCGATTTTGGGTCCAATTTTTATTTTATCATGTGGTTTAGAACATCTTTTAGTTTACAAGTTCATTGAAAAAAAAAAAAAATTCAACCCAACCTAAAATATTTCCGGCTCTGCCCGTGTATTGGTAGTGTGTTAGGTGTGAGCTAGAGGATAGACATGGATAGAGGTATTTGGGTACACAATTTGTAGAAAATACTAGATATTGACGGATACTTTAGATATGCAACGTATTTTAATTTCAATTTTACTCTTCAAAGTAAACTCGAACTAGAGTTAATGACCTAATAAAGATTTGTTCGTATACTTGAGTTAGGCCTTAGCCTGTTTCGTGGTAGTCAATGGAACTAGGACAAAATTTTAATATCTTTATTTTCTACATCCAGTGCTGTACAATTGAATTACAAAATAATTTAGATTGAATATTTAATTTAAATAAATAAATGTGTACTCTATAATAACTTATATTTTCAAAATAAGTTAGTTCAACATTATATTAAAACAGTCAATCTCATCAAAAAATTGTGCACGTATAAAGTATCTCATAAAAAAATTACTATTGGTACAATAAACTCGATAAATGAATATTTGAATAAATTAGTAACATTCTCTAATATTTAATTAAACTCGTATCAAGTTATTCGTTCTCTAATACTATTCAACTTTATCATGGTAGTCTTGAATTCAAATCTCAGTGAAAATTGTCCAAGTATCACGATTTTCATGAAAAATCTACATTTGATCTTACATAGTACATACAACGAGCAACGAGCGTATTGAAAACATAATTTAAATGATTTAACTATATTTCTAAATGCTTAAACTTTTAAATTAATTTTTACATGGAGCGGGTTTGCCTTGAGAACTGGATGCCAATATTGATTTTTACTCCTTATATACATATTTACAGGTAGAAAACATATACAACTACAGAAAAGAATGTAAAATGCATATTTTTTTCCTCCTTATTTTATGTGCTCGTATGATTAATCAATGTCAAAATGTACTCATTACGTTCATATTTTAATTTAGGTGGCAATTTTATGGATGTGGCGTAATTTGAAAGAAATAAGCGAAAAAGGACCAAAACGAAAGAAAATGAAATTTGGGGACTGAAATGCTATTACTCAAAAGTTATGTGGAACCTCACAATGAAGATTTGAGAGTGTTAGGAGTCAATTGGATGAAAGAAGATATCAAAAGGATAAAATATCGTCAAAATATGATCACACATTAAATTCCAATCGAAAAAGTTATGCACCGATTTTCAACCTCATATTAAGACCAATTTTTGACATGGCAAACAATGGAATTGGAAGTTGATATTTAAATAAAAGTCATATCCCTTTAAGTTAGCTTTCCAATGCATTCTTAATCGCCTCAATCGAATATAAGGAGAGAAAGCTGTGGTCAAAATACGGAAGGCTGTCGGGTGGAAATTATTTAAAACTATGCGGTCGCATGTCTTTAATTCTATGCGGCCGCAAATGGTGTTTCGGGGAATTTCAAAGTCCATTTTCAATGTTCTATGCGACCGCATGACTTACTACCATGCAGCCATATAGTTCATTCCCGACACGAAAATTATGATTTCTGAATTTAAGTCAACTACCTATGGAAACAACTATAAATACATATTTTAAAACTTTAGAACGGGAGAGAAACGTACAGAACGCCTCCAAATTTCATTCTTCATTATTTTGCTCATAAATTTATGGATTGTAACTAAACTTTTATACTTGGTTGAAGGAAACTGAAGTCTCAAAACCACATATTGTGAGATATAAATGATTTTTCTTAGTTTCATTAATGTTTTTTAGTATTGAATATTCTTTTGTACTTATTTCTATGATTGTTATGTTTAATTGCTAGGAGACCTACTAATTTGTTATTCGTTACAATCTACCGTTTAGTTAAATATCAAATCCGTAATTGTTTGATTGCTTTAACTTGTGAAGCAACTAGGATTTGATGATTTGCTGCTTTGGTGATTGTTAAAATTTAGGAAGAATGTTTAAATAGATTGAATACAACCGCTGGTGTTTGTGTTATCTAATTCATCGATTTCTCTATTATGTAAGTCTGTTATTAAATTGAATCTTGGGCGCTGGTCTGTGGTTATTTAATAATTATGGTTAATTAGAACGCTGGTTTCTAACTAACTAAAATTAAAGAGAAGTAGGAATTCATTCAAACGGTGAATATTCAAAATATAAGTTGATTTATACTTGCATCGATGATCAATTGTAAAGTTCCGATTGTGGATATTGACTAGACCAAGGTTAGTCTTTTGATTGTTTTCGTTAATTAAATTTTCATTGTTATTAATTGCTTTATTTACAATTGTTTGCATACAAAAACCTCATAATCATTGTACGAAGTATAAAATATTGAATTACATACTCTTCGTGGGATCGACCATTACTTCCACTACTACATTAGTTTTAGAGGTTAAGGTATTACTTTTGGGTGCCTGCGACATCACACACCAAATTTTGGCGTCGTTGTCGGAGAGTGATGCTAATTTATTTTTGTGCATCTCTAATTGTTTATTTTATTTTTTTAAAAAAAAATCATAATTTTCTAGGGTTTTAAGCAATTTGTTGTTTTTAGGAAATTTTAACATAAAATTTTATTTGTTTTTCTTACTCTAACTTCTTTTTAATTTATTTTAATTTGTTTTATTTGTTTATGCCTGCAACTTGATCTTCTAATTAAGGTGAATTGTTGTATGATCCGGAATTAGAAAGAACCATGCGCAGGTTTTTTTTTTTTTGGTAAAATATCCTAGCTTGAAAATCCAAGCCGTAGGATATGATTTTATTAATGAAAATTCAAATACAATGCAAGGAGGGGAACTAATGTACCTTACCTCCAAAAAAATTACAACAATACCTCCACAAAGCTACTGATGAATTACAATACCTGGATTGAGCTAATCTGGACTTAAAATGCAATGTCAACTGAAGAAACTAATCTAGAAACAATATGTAAGGTCTAATTAGGAACTAATCTGATAATCTCCAAACCAATTTTATCAAGTTTCACAATTCTTTGATTCTACCCTTGAATTCGCTAGTTTCTAACCATTTATACTTCCTTTCACTGTGACCTTTGGATGTAAACCAATCGGCTGCTTGGTTACCTTCCCTCCAAGTGTGAGTAATTTTATTCTCCATTTTCTCCAGATGCCATCTAATGGATTGCAAGATATATTGAAGTCCCCATGGACCATTGTTTTGTTTAATCAAGGTAAGTGCCGCCTTTGAATCGGTCTCTACCCAAACTTTCCTAATTTCATGTGTCAAGCACAATTGCAATCCCGTTTCTATAGCTCTAAGTTCAGTTTCCAAGATAGAGCATTCTCCATAGTACTCATAAAATCCCCAAGTTGCATTTCCCAGGTTATTCCTCAGTATTCCTCCACCTGAAGCCAGTGAATTCGATTTCAGTGCTCCATCTGTATTAAGTTTATGCCATCCTAATTCAGGTTTATTCCACTTGACAGCTATTGGTTTGTTACACTTGCTACTCCCAATCTGTTTGATCCTCCCTGCCTAGTGAAGTGCGTTGATCAGGACATATACTTGCTTCATAATCCCGTCAGCCTTTATAGGATAGTGTTTGTGTTTGGCATTGTTTTTGGCTATCCAAAGAAACCAGATAATAACCAGAGGAACAATATTTCTGATCTCACCAGAGTTTGCTTTCTTCTGCAGAAACCAGTGCATAAGCATTACTCTTGGGTGGCCACATCTGATATGTTGAACATTCATGACCCTGTAGAAATAATCCTAGACCTCCTTTGCAACTTGACCATCCAAAAATACATGATTAATACTTTCAGAATTGCTGCAACATTGACATTTGGAGGCTAATTGTATTCCAAATTTATTCTAGATAATTTCATCAATAGGTAACCAATTATGCCAGAACCTCCATCCTAGAAAAGAAATTTTTTGAGGAATATTCTTATCTCAGATTTGTTTATACGTCATTTGTCTTGTTTTACTCTACCTGAAAAGATTAATGGAAGATGAGATGGTGAAGACTCCTGATGCATTGGGTTTCCAAAATATCTTATCAGGTAAATTGTTAATCGGGATCTTCATAATTTCATTAACAACATCAGCTGGTAGAATGTTGTTCAGAGTGGTAATGTCCCATTCATTGTTATACCTGAAGTCCATAGCAAGCTTCTCTTGAGCAATATTCTGTTTCAGCCTTCCTTGTATAACACCCGACTTAAGCCAAGCATCGTGCTTAAAATTCAGGTTAAGGAGTGGCAAATAGTAGAATTTCATAGTGAACAATTTTGATCCTGAGACCCTATTCCCTGGTGATTTTAAATCAAAGGTAGAAGAAGTCATGACGGAGGACAATCGAACTTTGAAAGAGCTTGCAGCCCCTAACTTGAATCAACAACCTCTATGCATTACTTTTCCTAATTTAGATGTTGCTACTACTTTCAAATTAAAATCTTGGCTAATTCATCTTTTACCACTTTTCATAGTCTTGAAGGTGAGGATCCACATAAGCATCTAAAGGAATTTCATGTGGTTTGCATAAGCATGAAACCTACGGGAGTCACCGAAAAATAAATCAAACTGAGAGCCTTCCCATTCTCTTTGAAAGATTCGGCAAATGATTAGCTCTATTATCTACCTTCTGGAAGCGTTACTACATGGGATGGGATGAGAAGATTATTTATGGAGAAATACTTCTATTTTTGGAGAAATACTTCCCAACTTCAAGGGCGGCTAACATTCGAAAGGAAATCTTTGGCATAAGTCAGGACAACAGAGAGTCATTACATGAATATTGGGAGCAGTTCAAGAAATTGTGCGCAAGTTGCCCCCATCACCAAATCAATGAACAGATCCTTATTCAATACTTATATGAAGGCCTTCTACCCATAGATAGAAGTATGATTAATGCTGAAAGTGGAGGAGCGTTGGTAGATAAAACTCTAGATGCTGCAAAGAGCTTGATTGCAAATATGGTAGCTAACTTTCAACAATTTGGCACTAGACTTGACACCCCATCTAAACTTGTTAACGAGTTAAATGTTTCATCAATTGAACAACAACTAGCGAGTCTAACCACTTTTGTTCGTCAAATGGCTGCAAGTACTATGCAAACAGCGAAGACATGTGGAATTTGTTCATTGGTAGGCCATCCAACTGATATGTGCCCAACACTTCAAGAAGAATCCGTTGAACACGTAAATGTAGCCGATAGCTTTCCTGAACAACCACAGAGGAATTATGATTCCTATTCAAACACGTACAAACAAGGAATGAGGGATCATCCAAATCTTAACTATGGGAATCGATAAGTGAATCAACCTATGAATCAAAATCGACAGAATTTCCAGCAATATAATCAGTTATACCCCCTAGACAACAACATGGCCAAACTTCTAACTCTGGTATGTCTTTAGAAGATATTGTTAAATCCATTGCCACTAACACTTTGCAATTTCAATAGGAGACTAGGGCTATCATTCAATGTTTGGAGAATCAAATGGGTCAAGTAGCTAACGCGGTCAGTTGGCTAGAGGTACAAAGTTCGGGGAAACTACCCTCTCAAACAATGGTGAATCCAAAAGAAAATGTGAGTGCAATCGTCCTGAGAAGTGGTAAAGAGGTTGAGATTTTGGTAAAGGCATCCCCTACGCCGTTAAAGCAAGAAGAGAAAGAAAAAAAGGTTGCAATTTGCAAACAAGACTGCCACCGATGATACTAAGGCGACTAAGCGTAAGTTTTTACCTCTCTGATTATAAATCAATACTCAATTTTCCTCAAACTTTAGTAGGATCTAGGAAATATGAACGAGATCATGATGAGCTGTATGAAATTTTCAGTAAATGTGAGGTCAATATTCCACTTTTAGATAATATTAAACAAGTGACTCGTTATACTAAATTTTTGAAACAATTGTGCATAAATAAGAGGAAACAAAAACTGAAGGGGATTGAAAGGGTAAAATTTGGAGAATGGGTATATGCAATTATTCAAGAGAAACTTTCTGCGAAGTGCACGGGTCCTGGTATGTTCAATATCCCTTACATGATAGGCAACACTGGGTTTGAAAAGACCATCCTAAATTCAGGAGCATCTATTAATTTTATGTTATATTCTGTATATACTTCATTAAAACTTGGATCTTTAAATAAAACTGGTATGATAATTCAACTAACTGATAAATCTAATGTCTATCCTAAGGGGGTAGTTGATGATAATCTCATGAAAGTTAATGAGTTGGTTTTTCCCGCTGATTTTTAAGTGCTTGACATGGACAATAGTAATTATACTACCCTATCTTGTTAGGAAGACCGTTCTTAAGGACATCTAAAATTAAAATAGATTTTCGTAATGGCACATTGACGGTGGAATTTGATGATAAATCCTTAAACTTAATAACTATGATTCCATGAAATATCCATATAATAATAATCGTGTTCATTTTATTGATGTGATTGATCATTTAGCACATGATATCTTCGAATTTGATGGTAAAAATGAATGGGAAGCTATCATTAATGAGCATCTTGGGAAGAAGAATCAGACACTGGTTTTGAACACTGAATTACAAAAACCTATTACAATATTGAACAATTTTCCAAAGCTATATCATTCATGTAACAGTTCTTATTTTGCTTTACCAGTTTTTAATGAGAGGCCTATACTTTCTGTTTTGCAAACTTCCATTTTAGATTTAAAGCCTCACCTTAGTCACTACAAATATGCATTCCATGGAGGTGGAGAAACACTGACAGTTATCATTCCCAATAGAGTTGGTGCATCGCAAGGAAGATCGAAGCCAACCATTATAGACCCGGGCTAAACAAGGAAACATTGAGTCGAGCCAAAGACAATAAACAAAGGCATTGTTTAGGAGGTAACCCAATGGGAGTTAGTTCTTTTATCTTTTTATTTTTGTTTTTCGTATTCATATTTTAGTTATCTTTGTCATTTTCTTTGCATTACACTTTACATTGGGGACAATATAAATTTTAAGTGTGGGGGAGGGGATTTAGATTGAGTTTAAATTTCAAAAATTTTGGAAATGTTTTGCATGATTTTTCAAGAAGAGCAGTTGAGGTTAAATGATTTTTTTGGTTGTGTATCTCATTTGCAAGAATTAATTAGGCTTTTGAAGAACTCATAACATGATTGAATGAATAATCTTACAACTAGAGTTCATTGGTTGAGTTATTTTCTTTGAGGATGGTAGTAACTAAATTCTGTAGCCAAAAAGTCGGTGAGATTTTGAGCCTTTAGACTGACATATCCATAACAATCTCATTAATTATTTCATGTGTAATATTATTCCATGGTTTTATTTTTTAGAACTTGCCTTACTTGTCTTCAAGATCATATTGACACATGCATGCACGAACATGATTAAGGCCATTTTTGTTACATAAACTAGCTACATTACCCAAATTGCCTACTGTGTAATTGAATTTTCCTTTGGCGAACCCCTTTGAGCCTTATTGCCTTTTCTTTATGTAAACCCACGTTACAAGCTTTAAACAAGAAAAAAAAGTCTTTACCCAATACTTAGAACTAGTAGAGTATTGTTCATCATCATGATATGTGTGGGTGTGCAAGAAATAAGTGTGGGGGTGTCAAAATTTTTGGTAGTGCTATGACTGGTGGAAGGGAACATGTTTCAATTTCAATTCATAAGTTCCATTATGGTGTAACATTTGGAGTTTATATTTCAAAAAAAAAAACAAAAAACAAAATCCAAAAAAGAGAAAAAAAAAAGTGAATGATAGAAGAAAAAAAAATTAAGTGATGGAGGAGAGTGATGACAATGTTACAAAATATCTATATTCATAATTTCTCCTATATTTTAAGAAAGGGTTCGGTTTGTGTGGGATAGATGCAAAGTAAAGGAACCATTGTGTGGAGTAGTTGGTTTTACATATCTTATGAATATATTTGAACTAAATTTATTCATCTTTGCTCCACTAGTTCAATGGCTCTTGAGTCACATACCCAAATATTTATCACCTTGACCCTAAGCCATATTACAATCCTTGAAAAATCCTTATAATTCTTGTAAAGCATGTGATCTAAGTGGTGGCGAATGAGAAGATATACAAGCATATGGTAGATCATCTCCATTGGAATGAACTTGAGCGAAAAAAGTTACCTTTTAAACACATGAGATTTGAGTGCTTATATCCGTGAGGGTCTACATGTTTGGTTTATTTCATCTTCTTATGAAAATGCTAGCTAATTGATTATGAGTTCTGTGAGAATATTTATTTATAATGCGTTGTGTGTTTTAAAGAGATTAATTGTTCTATGTTCATGGTATTACGACCTGGATGTTTTTAAGGAATTAAATTTGAGTTTTGCCCGAGGACGAGCAAAAACTAAGTGTTGGGGAATTTGATAGCAATGTAAAATACATATTTTTTCCTCCTTATTTTATGTGCTGGTATGATTAATCAGTGCAAAAATGTATTCATTACGTTCATATTTTGATTTAGGTGGCAATTATATGGATATGGCGTAATTTGAAAGAAATAAGCGAAAAAAGACCAAAATGAAAGAAAACGAAACTTGGGGACTGAAATGTAAATACTGAAAAGTTATGTGGAACCTCATGATGAATATTTGAGAGTGTTAGGAGTCAATTAGATGAAAGAAGATATCAAATGGATGAAATATCGTCAAAGTATGATAACACATTAAATTTCAATCGAAAAAGTTATGCACCGATTTTCAGCCTCATATTGAGACCAATTTTTGACATGATAAACAATGGAATTGGAAGTTGATATTTGAAGAAAAGTCGTATCTCTTTGAGTTATCTTTCCAACACATCTTTAATCGCCTCAATCGAATATCAGGAGAGAAAGATATGGTCAAAATACGGAAGGTTGTCCGGTGGAAATTATTTAAAACCATGTCTTTAATTCAATGCGGCCGCAAATGGTGTTTCAGCGAATTTCAGAGTCCATTTTCAATGTTCTATGCGACCGCGTGACTTACTACCATGCAGCCACATAGTTCATTCCCGACACGAAAATTATGATTAGTCTTTTGATAGTTTTCGTTAATTTAATTTTTATTGTTATTAATTGCGTTATTTACAATTGTTTGCATGCAAAAACTTCACAATCATTGTACGAAATATAAAATATTGAATCACATACTTTTTGTGGGATCGACCCTTACTTCCACTATTGAATTAGTTTTAGCAATTAATGTATTACTTTTGGATGCCTGCAAGAGCACACACCAACTACAAAAATAATGACGTAGAAATCATTAAATGATGCATTATTTCAATGAAAATTGTACTTATTTCAACTCAACAACTACCAATTCTATGTGATAACCATTATTTAATTCATTCATAAATGCTTTCTAGTAATTTTAATATTTTCAGAGTTGGGATTTTCTGTCCAAAATTGATTGTCTAAATTGTTGTCCACCTAATAATTCATTGACACGTCACTTTAAATTAGAATGTCCAACTTTTCTCCCATTATCACTTGTGCTTAACAATAGGTGTAAAATTATGTATCAATGAATCATTGGTGGACAGCAAATTGAAAAGTCAATTTTGGACAACAAGTCTCAACTCTTATCTTCAACATCCTTGGTTTCTATATAACTGGTACAAGTATATGCATTTATATGCCTTTTTTTAAAATGTTGGGAGTACAATTTTTGTTGATTCTTAAAATTTACTTGAAAGTAAGTTTTTAAGTAATTTTTTTAAAACATATTTGTTTTAATTTATTATTAAAAAAAATACTTATTTTGAAATTATAGAAGCTTTACTTTTGGAATAAGTAATTTATATATTTTCAACTTTGATTAAAAAGTATTTATGTTAAAACTTATTTACTTTTAAACAAATACTTATAAGTTTTGATTAAATATTGATATACTATATATGTATTGGTAGTGTGTTAGGTGTGAGCTAGAGGATAGACATGGATAGAGGTATTTGGGTACACAATTTGTAGACAATACTAGATATTGCAACGTATTTTAATTTCAATTTTACTCTTCAAAGTAAACTCGAACTAAAGTTAATGACCTAATAAAGATTTGTTCGTATACTTGAGTTAGGCCTTAGCCTGTTTCGTGGTAGTCAATGGAACTAGGACAAAATTTTAATATCTTTATTTTCTACATCCAGTGCTGTACAATTGAATTACAAAATAATTTAGATTGAATATTTAATTTAAATAAATAAATGTGTACTCTATAATAACTTATATTTTCAAAATAAGTTAGTTCAACATTATATTAAAACAGTCAATCTCATCAAAAAAATTGTGCACGTATAAAGTATCTCATAAAAAAATTAATATTGGTACAATAAACTCAATAAATGAATATTTGAATAAATTAGTAACATTCTCTAATATTTAATTAAACTCATATCAAGTTATTCGTTCTCTAACATTATTCAATTTATCACGGTAGTCTTGAATTCAAATCCCAGTGAAAATTGTCCAAGTATCACAACTTTCATGAAAAAACTACATTTGATCTTACATAGTAAATATAATGAGCAATGAGCGTGTTGAAAACATAAATTAAATGAATAGATTTAACTATATTTCTAAATGGTTAAACTTTTAAATTAATTTTTACATGGAGCGGGTTGGCCTTGTGAACTGGATGACAATATTGATTTTTACTCCTTATATACATATTTACAGGTAGAAAACAAATACGACTACAAAAATAATGACGTAGAAATCACTAAATGATGCATTATTTCAATGAAAATTGTACTTATTTCAACTCAACAACTACCAATTCCATGTGATAACCATTATTTAATTCATTAATAAATGCTTTCTAGTATTTTTAATATTTTCAGAGTTCAGATTTCCTTTCCAAAATTGATTGCCTAACTTATTGTCCACCCAATAATTCATTGACAAATCACTTTAAATTAGCATGTCCAATTTTTTTCCCACTGTAACTTGTGCTAAAAAACAAGTGTAAAATGATGTGTCAATGAATCATTGATGGACAACAAATTGGAAAGTCAATTTTGGACAACAGATCTCAACTCTTATCTTCAACATCCTTGGTTTCTATATAACTGGTACAAGTATATGCATTTATATGCTTTTTTTTTTTTAAATGTTGGGAGTACAATTTGTGTTGATTCTTAAAAGTTACTTGAAAGTAAGTTTTAAGTAATTTTTTTTTTAAAAAAAAATATGTTTACATATTTAAATTTTTTATTTATTATTAAAAAAATACTTATTTTGAAATTACAGAAGCTTTACTTTTGGAATAAGTAATTTATATATTTTCAACTTGATTAAAAAGTATTTATGTTAAAACTTATTTACTTTTAAGCATATACTTATAATTTTTTATTAAATATTGATATATTATGTATTGGTAGTGTGTTAGGTGTGAACTAGAGGATAGACATGGATAGAGGTATTTTGGTACACAATTCGTAGACAATACTAGATATTGATAGGTACTTTAGATGTGCAGCGTATTGTAATTTTAATTTTACTCTTCAAAGTAAACTCGAACTATAGTTAATGACCTAATAAAGATTTGTTCATGTACTTGAGTTAGGCCTTAGCCTATTTTGTAGCAGTCAATGGAACTAGGACAAAATTATAATATCTTTATTTTCTGCATCCTGTGCTATACAATTGAATTACAAAATAATTTAGATTGAATATTTAATTTAAATAAATAAATTTATGCTCTATAACTACTTATATTTTTCAAAATAGGTTAGTTCAACATTATATTAGAGCAGTCAATCTCATCAAAAAATTGTGCACATATCAAGTTTCTCATTAAAAAATTAATATTGGTACAATAAACTCGATAAATGAATGTTTGAATAAATTAATAACATTCTCTAATATTTAATTAAACTCGTATCAAGTTATTCATTCTCTATTATTATTCAATTTTATCACGGTAGTCAATGAAAATTGTCCAAGTATCACAACTTTCATGAAAAAACTACTTTTGATCTTACATAGTACATATAATGAGCAACGAGTATATTGAAAACGTAATTTAAATGAATAGATTTAACTATATTTCTAAATGCTTAAACTTTTAAATTAATTTTTACACGGAACGGGTTGGCCTTGAGAACTGGATGCCAATAATGATTTTTACTCGTTATATACATATTTTCAGGTAGAAAACAAATAGGACTCCAAAAATATCAACAAGCTTGAAATAAGAAGAAAAATGAAAATATATTATTCAATTTATTTTTTAAAAAAAAATAGCATAAGTTTCCAATCAGTATACTACTTTAGTTTCAGTAATACATTGTTTATAACTTGTGAGACACCATAAATTCTATAATTATGGTTCAACGGTCAGTGGTCTATATAAGAGTTTTGGGAGTAGAAAGGAGGAGACCAATCCTCTCAGTCTTGAATTTTCTTGGCCGTTTAACATGCTAGAAGAGATGGATCTCTTTATCTGCTTCTCTATCCTTGCCATTGTAGCCGTCTTTTTGTTGATGTATTTCTCCATAATTAGTAACATAACGAACCCGATCAATGTAAAGCTTCCCCCTGGCAAATTGGGATGGCCGATAATTGGTGAAACTCTTGATTTCTTCATGTCTAGCAGAAATGGCCATCCTGAGAGATTCATATCTAATAGGACGAACAATTTCTCCTCAGATATCTTCAAGACCTCCCTGATAGGAGAAAAAATGGCAGTACTTTGTGGCCCTTCAGGAAATAAGTTTGTTTTTTCAAATGAAAACAAGCTCGTAAAATCATGGATTCCTCACTCTGTACAAAAGATTTTGCTCTCAGAAATAAACTCTACTCTTGGATCAGAGGAAATGGCCATGTGGAGGAACATTTTTTTTGAATCTTTGAAGCCAGAAGTTGTCAAGAAATACATTCATGCCATAGATCATAGTACGAAACAACATTTGGAAGATGAATGGGCTTCAAACCAAACATTAAAGGTATGCTAGTATCTAGTTATGAGATTTCATCTTAAAATGTCAACTGTGTATCTATTAGAATTCCACATTGGTCGTTGATATTAACACGATCCACTTAATAAAGTGAGGGCAATCTTCCCCTAACAAGTCGATTTTGTTAGGTTGAGTTAGGCCCAATATCCTCTCTAATAGTATCTAAATATTTTTATTTTCATATTTAAAGAATATGAGAATTTTTCTGGACAAATGTATTAATTACTTGTTTAAACAACCATTCACATTCAAGATAGTGGCTCTTTTGATTTGGAATTCCATTACTTGTTTGAACTCTAAGTTCCATCTTAAAATGTTGTATATTTTTTTAACCTTAGAAAAAGAATTGGGTCAAAGAATAGTTAGCTTAGCAGGTATGAAGAAACCTCACAGCGAACACTCAAGAAATCCGTTGGCACGCGGATTTACATCAACATTATTAAGAAAATTAAACCAAACACCTATACTTTGAATATTATTTCATATTTCAATAGTCATAATATATACAATAATATTCACAGTTATTATCAGTATAGGATATGAAGATTTATATAATTTGAACGTCTCATTTTATGGGGAAAAAAAAAATTCAGGTTCACCCTTTGACCAAGAAGTTTACATTTGCCTTATCCTGCAAGCTGTTCTTGGGCATTGAAGATCCCACGGACATGGCCAAATTGGCAGATCAGTTCGTTCTTGTTAACGCTGGACTTTTCTCGTTGCCAGTCGATATCCCCGGCACTCCTTTCAGTAATGCTGTAAAGGCTGCTAAAGTCATTCGTGGGGAGCTACGAAAAATCGTCAGGCAAAAGAGACTCTATTTATCAGAAAAAGAAGATTCAGAAACTAGTCGCAATATGTTGTCTCGCTCGCTCGCTGAAACTAACAAACGTGGCAAGTTTGCAAGTGATAATGACATTGCAAGCTCTATTTTAGGTTTTCTCGTTGCCAGCCATGAAACATCCAGTTCTTTGCTCACAAATCTTGTGTACTATCTAGCTGATAATCCTCAAGTATACTCAAAAGTTTTAAGAGGTATTATTTCTACTTAAATCTCTTAATTACAACTTTTTTTGCATGCCATGATCATTATTTTGCCCATACATGTGAATTATTACACAATTATCTAGGAGGTTCTGAATTCTCGTTAATTTTGATCAAGTTTTTGGGCAGTCTGATCTCTTCTATCGCATATGTATGTTTGATATAACATTGTATTTGTTAAATTTACATCTCTTGGTTTACAGAACAAAATGAGATTGCTAAGTTAAAAGGGGCTGAAAAATTGTTGAGCTGGGAAGATACAAATAGAATGAAGTATTCTCGGAACGTCATGAATGAAGTGCTGAGGATAGCATCACCTTCTCAAGGATTTTTTAGGGAGGCATTACATGATATCACTTATACAAACTTCACCATTCCTAAGGGATGGAAGGCATGTCTCTATCATTACTACTTTACTTCACTAAAATTTCAATATGAACACAGCTACATGATTTGTTGCAGATATATTGGTCAGTGAATTCAACTCATAAAGATCCCAAATACTTTCCGAACCCAGAAAAATTTGATCCTACAAGATTTGAAGGTTATGAGCTAAGAAACATAATTTTCATAGTTACTTTTCCTACTACAATAAATGATAGAAACTAACCTTTAAGTTAATTATTTTGAAGGTGATGGGCCTGTGCCATTTACTTTTACCCCCTTTGGAGGAGGTCCAAGAATGTGCCCTGGTAATGAATTTGCACGACAAGTTGTACTAGTTTTCATGCACAATTTGGTAAGAAAATACAGTTGGGAGAAACTTATTCCAAACGAAAAGATTAGATTTGATCAGGGGCTTGCTGCTCCTGTAAATGGTCTGCCAATCAAGATTAAACCACATAGAGATCAAGCAGTAGAATGAAACTAGTCATGAATAATAAGCTTAACTCATAAGTCGTTAAATGAATAAGTTGGCTCTTAAACTATCAGTTATCTGCTGGCAGCTGCTTTTGTGTTAAGTTTCCGTTATAATATATTATATCTTGTAATTGTTGGAAACTTTTATAGTTATTACAACTCTTTTAAGATTGTAATATGTTGTCAAGTCTTAATCATAAATAATCTTTGTAGTGTATTCAACACCATCGAGAACTGAAGATAAAATTAAAAAGAAAAAAAAATCATATTATCAATAGCTATATACTTTGATCTCCATTGACGGTTTGTGTTCCTCATTATATATTTCAATGGTTGATAAGGCGGAAAGATATCCATAAAAGAACGATGCTATTTTACCAGATGAATTTAGCACCTTGATTGACAGATTAAGTATGTAGCAAAAAATGATTGAATGATAGTGTTTACTGTTTTTTAAACAACTCAATAACAAAATGCCATGTGGTGTTCTGTCATCTAGGGTGTTAAAGAATCTGACAGCATAGCAAAACTGTTCATAAAAAAATGAAAAGGAGACGACGTCATTAATCGCTACAAAAGTTAGCTTGAATATATTAACGTGTTTGGAAAATAAAATAGAACGATAGTACAAATTCAATCTGAATATCTAATTCTCTATTGTAGAGAGCTCACAAAATTGAGTAAAGTGGATTGATATCTATCTACAGTCACATAGGGTCATAAAAATTAGAGAAAATTAGGGATAATTGCAATAGCGATACCGAATTTTTCATTTTGTGGCATACTTTGCACAAACATTTCATTTGTGTCATCGACAGTACCAAACATTTCAAAAATTAGCATATGCGGGTCCAAATTGATTATTTCTGTTAGTTTGATCATTAGTTGATCAGACAATTGATATTGACAATAATTTTGACTAATTTTAAAATGTTAAATGGTAACTTTACATTTTTTTTATAATAAAATAACTAAAATCAATTAATCAATTAAAAATCAAAATCAAAAACCAACTTCTTCTTCTCCATCCACCCCACACACCCACCCCCACCCCAAACCCAAAACCATCACCACCACTATCGGACAGTTCAACCACACCCACCTAACGCGAGCACCACTGCCATCTCCCCACCTCCTCAATTTCCATCACCCAACAAATTTTTCTTTCTCAAATCTTCAAACCCCAATACACTTATCAACTCACTCATAGAAGAGAAACACCCACTAGAAAACTGTTTTCCTAAACTCTCGCCCTGAGCATCCCAACTTACAATTTAATCGAACTCCAAATCTCCACAGTCATTTATCAAAGTGAAAATTAGATGCAACCCATCGGACTAGATCCTCCAAAATAGCCTTCAAGAATCTTCAATTTTTATGGTTTGGGTTTCTTTGGTGAGTTTAACAGCAACATCTCTGCATCATTTTTTGGATTTCTTTGATTGAATGCTTACATGAATCTTTTTATCTCTGTACCAATTTTTGAATTTCTTTAAATCTATCAATGGCAATACTTGGTCTTGAAATACAAACTTTATGATGAAAACTTTGTTGGGTGATGGGAATGAAGGTGGTCCGGAGGTGGAGAAGATGGCAATGGCGCTTGCGTTGGGTGGGTGCGGTGGTTATGGTTTTGGAGTGCGGGTAGGTACGTGTGGGTGGATGGAGGAGAAAAAGTTGGTTTTCGATTTTTAATTTTAATTAGTTATTGATTTTAGTTATTTTATTATAAGAAATTGTAAAATTACCATTTTAATATTTTAAAATTAGTCAATGTCAATTATCTGATCAATTATATATATATATATATATATATATATATATATATATATATATATATATATATATTACCCATTTTCTATTTTAAAATTATATCATTATTATATTTAAACTATATCCTTTTTTGGGCTCCATTAAAATCAAATTTTGAGATATATATATTTTGTAGTGATTTTTTTAAAAACATATGTAGTTAAAAAAGATGAAATTTTTTTGAATTTGTGTAATATTATTTTATTGGAGAATGCGTGTTTAATAAGAAGATAGAAAAAAATACATTTTTGAAAGAAAATGGCACAATGATGCTATGCCCATTGGGCTAATTAAGTTGACCCAACTGGAATGAAGTCCAGCCCATTTATCTTTTGGTTCACTTGGTGAAAGAAAAAAAACGTGTTTTATTTACCTGATGAAATGAACGCCTATGGAGCCGCCACGTGTCACCTCCAATGCCGTTGGATTGGCGACTATTGAGTGACCCATTTAAAAGACTCGTTCTAGGGTTTGAGATGATAACATTTTTGGCTTCGAGATTCTTCTTTTCTCTCACTCTTTGCACCGTTCTTCGAGTTCTCTCTTCTCTTCACTGATAAAATCAAATAGTCTCATTTGATTTCTGTTCAATAGTTTGTAATCTTGAGTGATTTATCTGTATTGAGTATTGATTCTTGAGTGCATCGTGTTATCTGAGAAGAGAGTTCCTTTTATGAAATATTTAGGGCTTGTCTGAGTGTCGATCCTTTTAATATTTACCTCGGGGTTTGATTCAAGCATTGTGGTGTTAATTCTTGTGTGATTAAAGCATTGTTTGTATGAATTTGGCCTGTGGGCTTGATTAATAAAGATAAGTTCATTTTTCAGTCATTTCTTGAGCTTATTTCCTGTTTGAGTTTGCAGTTTATTGTTCCTATCATTTCAGATTCTGATTGTTGTTACTTTAGCTTATATTTGTTTATTTGTTTCTTGAGCTAATCAGTGAATCTCCTCCCAACAATTTTGAATAAAATAGAACCCCAAAAGGGGCTATATAATCATTATAATTTTACTGCAAAGATAAGATTATTAATCCCTGTTTGGTGGAGAATTAAAATTAGTTTTTAATAGATTTTGATAAAAATTAATGAAATATATGGTTGAAAAGTTATGAATTCCATAAAATATATAATTTCTTATAAAAATAATAGAACAAGAAGAGAAGAAAATATAAGAGTTAAAACTCAAATGTGCATTTATTGAGAATCAATACCAGTATTTATAGTGTTTAAAATAAGAGTTACAATTGAAATGAAATAGATTCTCTGAACTAAATAAAACTCATCTATATATTATGATAATACTAAATAATCAACAATAATGATCTCATTATTTTACAACACTCCATTTGATGATTATTTGTACAATAACTACCTCATTAAAATCTTGTTTGATAAAAACTCAATGGGACAAAAAAATCAAACAAAGGAAAAAGAGTAAGTTATTTTGAAGTATTAAAAATAATTGATACCTCATTAAAACCTTGTTAGGAAAATCCAGTGGGATAAAACTTAAGCGAAGGAAAAAGAGTACAACTACTCCCCCTGATATTGATTACAGAAAATCTTTGAGTAGATGCATTCAAATCTTGTGAACCAATTTTTTGAACGTAGATGTTGACAATGCTTTTGTAAATAAATAAGCCACATTGTTACTTGAACCAATTTGTTGAATATTGATGTCGCCATTTTTCTGAAGCTCGTGTGCATGAAAGAATTTTAGACAAAAATGTTTCCTCTCCTTTAATATAATATCATTTGAGTCGTACAATACAAGCAGCATTATTTTCATACAAAATTGTTGGATTATTTTTTGTTGAAATTAATTCACGTGATACTTGGATATGATGGGTCATATTCCTCAACCATACACATTATCGGCCTGCTTCATGGATAGCAGTAATTTCAGAATGACTTGAGGATATTGCTACCAATGATTCATTCACAGATCTCCATGATATAATTGTTCCTCCACGTGTAAACACGTATTATGTTAGTGATTTAGTTTTATGTGGGTCAGAGAGATAATCTGCATCTGCATATCTCACTAAAGTAGATCTCGACTCCAACTTTTGAGAATAAAATAATCTCAAATCAATAGTGTCCTTTAAGTAACGAAAAATATGTTTAACATCGTTCCAATATCTTTGTGTTAGTGTAGAGTTATATCTTGCAAGAAGATTTACAGAAACAGCTATATCGGGTCAAGTACAGTTTGTAAGATAAGTTAATACTCCAATTACACTAAAATGTGGTACTTCATGACCAATAATCTTTTTTCCATTTTCAAGTGGACGAAAATTATCATTTTTCACATCAAGTGATCGAACAACCATAGGTGGTGCCAATGGATGTGCATTATTCATATAAAATCATTTTAAAACTTTTCTGTATATATAGATTGATGAACAAATAATCCTTCTGGAAAATGTTCAATCGACAACCCGAGACAGAATTTGATTTTTCTCAAATCTTTCATCTCAAATTCATTTTTCAAATAATCTGCAGTTTTGTTAAACTCTTCAGAAGTTCCAATTAAATTTAAGTTATCAACATAAATGATCACAATTACAAATTCAATACTTGTTCTCTTTATGAAAACATATGGGCAGATATCGTCATTTTTATAGCATTCCTTCAACAAGTATTTACTAAGACGATTATACCACATGCTCCGGATTGTTTCAATCTATATAATAATCTTTGCAAATTAATTGAGAACGTGGTTCAAGGACGTGTATCATTTGTTTCTCATACTTTAAGTCCTTCAGGGACTTTCATATATACGTCACTATCAAGTGAATCATATAAATAGGCAGTCACTACATCCATAAGGGGCATATGGAGCTTTTGTGATACAATCAAACTAATTAAGAATCTAAAAGTAATTGTGTCTATTACGGGGAGAATAGGTTTCCTCGTAATCAATTCATGGTCTTTGTGAAAAACCTTAAGCTACGAGCTCGGGCTTTGTATCTTATAATTTCATTATTTTCATTTATCTTTCGTACAAAAATTGATTTGTATCCAACATGGATTACATTTTCAGGTGTTCAAATTATATGTCCAAACACTTTCCAATTTTCCAAGGAATTCAATTCTGCCTGTATGGCTTCTTTCCACTTTGACCAATCATTTTTATTTTGATAGTCTTTAATAGACTATGGTTCAGGATCCTGATTTTGCATAATATCAAAGTCACGTTAAAGGCGAAAATATTGTATATAACAACATTATTTATTTTCCATAATTTATGAGATAACATATAATTTATTGAAATCTCATTATTTTTGTACCATTGTTGTTCTTTAGAAACCATATTTTCAATATTTGATGGATCAATTTCTTCTAATGTTACTTCTTCTAAAATTTTTGGTTGCTTTTTCTCTTGTACTTTTCGTTTTTGATGTACAGAGTCTTTTGAACCAATTGGTCGACCATGCTTCTGGCGTATTTGAGATTCATTTGCTACAACAAATTGTCCTGCAGAGACATCCATTTTTGCTGGAATATTTTCTGCTTGTATATATGATTTTGTCACTTTTTTTGTGTCAACAAGTACATCTGGTAATTGATTTGCAACTCCTTACAAATAAATAATTTTTTCAATATCTTACTCACATTGATTGTTGCGAGAATCAAAATGAGATAGAATTATTTCATTCCAAGAAATTTTATATTGTTTATCAGGATGTAGGTTTTCCCGTCTCAACATTGGGAAATTCATTTCATCAAAAGGACAATCTGCAAAACGTCCAGTAAATAAATCATCCGTTATAGGTTCAAGATACCTAATAATAGATGGTGAATCAAAACTCACATAATTCCCAAGTCTTCATTGGGGACCCAATGATGCAACATGTTATATGCCATGACCACAAAAAAATTTGGAATTTTTGTTTTCATAAATAATAGTCTAGCAATAAGTTGTAGACGTTTAATAAATGACTCCATTAAATCATTTTGTGTATAGACATGCGCAACCGAATTTTCAACAACAATTCCAATGGACATACAATAATCATCAAGTGCTCTTGATCTAAATGCACCAGCATTGTCAAGACGAATAGTCTTGATTGAGTAATCGAGAAATTGTGCTCGTAATTTTATAATTTGAGCAAGTAATCTAGCAAAAGCTACATTCCTAGAATAAAGTAGGCAAACATGTGAGCATCTAGTAGAAGAGTCAATTAATACCACAAAATAACAAAATGGTCCACATGGTAGGTGTATTGGCCCACATATATTTCTATGAATCATTTTCAAGAAAGTTGGAGATTTAATATTGACATTTGTAGCCAAAGGACTAATGTAGTACTTGCCTTGCAAACAAGTCACGCATGGATAATCATTAGGTAAAATAATCTTCCCGTTCTTTAAAGGATGTCCATATGAGTTGTTTATTATTCGACACATCATTATAGCTCCTAGATGTCCAAGTCGATCATGACAAAGTATAAAAGTTTTTGGATCAAAAAACTTCTGATTCGTGATAATATTTGATTCGACCATTTTTATAAATGTATATAATACATGCCGATGGGAGAACATGAAGTTTTTCTTTTATTTGCGTCGACCATAAAGTTTGTTCGTGATAATATTTGAAGTTTTTATAAAAGAAGTTATGCAAAAATATTCAACATTATTTTCTTACATTGTCTTAGTGTGATATCCATTGTAGTGGATATCTTTAAAACTAAGCAAATTTCTTCCGAATTTGCTTGAATAAAGTGCATCGTCAATATATAATTTTGTATTATTGGATAAAATAATACAAGCTCTACAACGATATTCGATGCACATGATATCGTATTAACATTATTTTCTACTTAAGTCCAAAAAATATTTTTTGTCTTGAAGAATAGTATGTGTATTGCACTATCAATCAAGCAAGTATCTTGACAATCCATCGTGAACTTATAAGAAAACAGATATCTATTTTTTAAAAAAAATTAGAATTTAAATTTAAAAGAGTAAACATAATTCAGTATTATAAAATTAACGATACATAATAAAGTTTCAATTTTTATTTTTTTTTTGCGAAAAATAATAACATAATTTAAATTGAATTTCTAAAACGAAAGAAAATATTAAAAAGTAAATTAATTTATATCTTCCATTACACCACCCTTAATCAAATGGTCAATATTCTCATTTGGATCAGCAAAGAAATCAGAGACATCCAAATGAGTCATTTCAATTGAACCATCATAATCAGCAAAATTTATCTCCACTTTTTCCATTCCCTTGATAGATTTTTGTTAGAGATCCACAAGGTGTTTTGTTGCCTAATGCCCTTTCATTCCTCATCTAAATCAATTTTCTTCATACTCCTTTTTGAATGTGTTACTTTCGTTTGCTTTGTACCTTTTGAAATTTCTACCTTGCTGCTGATAATTTTATTGATTATTTCGTTCATGATTTATTCCACGTGCACATTCGCGTCCACATCCAAATCCGTGTCCACGTCCATGTCTACGTCCTTATCTTGATATTGTATTTGTTTTAAGCAATGCAGTACCATTTGTTTCAAGCAATGGTACAGAACCAATTGGACGTAACCCATGATTTTTCATCAGCAGTTCATTATTGTGTTCAACTACAAGTATACAAGATATGAGTTTTGAGTACCTTTTGAAACCACGCTCACAATATTGCTGCTACATGAGCACATTCGAGCCATGAAAAGTGGAAAAAGTTTTCTCCAACATATCTTCATCAATGATTTTTTCTCCACGCAATGTCAGTTTTAAACATATTCTAAATAATTCAGAATTGTGCTCACTAACAGTTTTGAAATCTCGCAAATGAAGATGCATCCACTCATAGAGGGGTTTGGGGAGGACTATAGTTCTCTGATGATCAAATCTTTTAGTTAATTTTCTCCAAAGAACATGTGGATCTTTCTCATTGAGATTTTCAACTTTCAATCCATCGTGAAGATGATGACGAAAGAAGATGAGTGCTTTTACACGATCATGCAAGGATTATTTGTTTCCTTCTTTTATTGTCACTCTCAAACCTTTTGAGACAAGATGGATATCAACATCAAGTACCCAGAAAAATAGTTTTTGCCAGATATGTGAAGTGCAGCAAACTCAAGTTTTGTGATATTTTCCATTTGATTAACTACACAATAAAGTAAAAAGAAAATACAATTAGTTTCGAAAAATATGAATAAATATCAAGTAATCAATATCAACATGACATAAGTTATGTGATTTCCTTTAAGGATAAACACTAATTTAAAAAATATATATTCTTCAAAACATGTGCTACTTCGGGGAGTACGTTGTATTTTATTATTATTTTTTCAAGAACAATATGTCAATATTCTTCGGAATATTGAAAAATATAATTCATGTTCTTTAGGAGCAAGTAATATTTTTTAGGATTATTAATTATAATGTTGTGCTACTTCATAAGCAACAACATAATAAATTATCAATTTAAAATTTATAGTAGAACATATAAAGTTATTTAATCAGATTAAAAAAATATTAATTGCCTTACATGTATTAGAAAAAAAAAATATTCATATACACGTAAGATATGATTAAAATCTCCAAACATGCATTAAAGACAAAATTAATATATTATAGAATCAAGAATCAGAAGACAAAATTAATATGTACGAGACTGCATACACGAATTAATTGCGATGGAAACGCATGTCTGTTCATTGTATAAATAATATTGCATCTATGAAGGCAAAAGCAATGATGGCGATACAAATTGATACACAAAAATTCATTACAGCAGACTTAATATACACAAATATGTGTATCAATTGTAATGATTACAGAGTTGATACACGTCAATTGTAAATAAGGGTGTGTAGTGAAATTTTGAATTGAATGCATGAATAATTAGATATGATTTTTGCTCAATTACCTAAGCTATTAAAGACATGAATTGGATGAGTGAATTAATGAAAAAAATTAACATGTCACCAAATTAATTTTGGTACATATGATAGATGATTATGTTTTTAAAAAATTACAACATTCTCTAAATATTGAAAAATTAAGCTTTTGTGCTCATAATGTGTTATAAAAATAATAGAACAGGAAGAGAAGGGAAGAAAATATAAGATTTAAAACTCAAGTGTATGTTTTATTGAAAATCAGGACAGTATTTATATGGTCTAAAATAAGAGTTACAATTGGAATGAAATTACTTTCTGAACTACATAAAACTTATCTATACATTATGATAATACTAACAGCTTGTCTGGGACTGATTTTGCCCAAATTATAATCCAAATTGTGACCGTTAGTGGGGCCCTTAACGTGAGATAGCAGGTCAAAGGTTGCGGCTGGACTGAAGTTCAACGGCAGGAAAATCAATTTTTTTGGCCTATTTCATTGCGCTCAGACACATCCTAAATAATCATTAATAATTATCACATTATTTTATAACATAATTAAAATTAATTGTTGGGTTTAACATATATTAAAATCTAAATTCTAATATCTACCTAACATGGGCTAAAGGTTTTTTTTTTTTCTCAAATATAATTGAAAAATAATTAGCAAATCAACATAAACAAATATTTTATAATAATTTATTAAAGTTTGTTGAAGATTTTAATACCATTATAATTTTTTATGAAATTAATAAAAGCATTAAATATGATTATTTTTCAATACGATTGACAAATAATTAGTACATCAACATAACAAATGCTTTAGAGTAATTAATAAAGCTTGTATAAAATTTTAATAACATTTTATATATTGTTATAAAATAAACAAATATGATTTTTTTTCAAATATTATTGAGAAATAATTATCTAATCAATGTAAATAAATGTTTTAGAATAATTTAGTAAAGATGGATCAAAATCAATTAATGCTTTATATTGTTTGATTTAGTAGAATTTTTTCTGATTTTCCATTTTTTTTTACTTGTTACATTTATGATGTACTAACTTCAAAAAATAAAAAATTATATATTATCAAAATATTAAAAACGAAAAAAGGTTGGCTTTAAAAGAAATATTATATATATGATTATGATTATGAAAATTGCACAAAAAGATAAAAATAAACTTTTAAAAGTAAAAAAAAAAATCTAAATTAAATTAGGAAAGAAACAAATAAGAAATAAAATATGATCTTATATATAATCACTCCTTCACTTAAAAGAGAGAATGTGAGATTCACCGTTCATTTTTGTCACATTGGTTTTCACATTGATCTGGTTCGAAACCGGTTTCGTACTGTTCAAAAAAATTGGCCGACTTCACCTGTAAAAAAAAAAAAAAATAGGAAACAAAAAGCTGGGGATCATTTTCCCAGATATTTCATATTATTCTATTCAAGAAACAAACAAAGTGGGAGTCAAAAATGTAGGCGCCGTGCTATATTTTTGTATTTCATATCCCCATTATTTACTGTTATTATCCCTACTATGTAAAGAAAAGGGCAAAGAAAATATTTATAAAAAATAAAATAAACCTGCAAACCGACTTAATGCAAACCGTCAATTGCAGTTGATATTTTATAAATATCACGTATTAGAGAAGCAAACCAAAAATAAATATGCAAACCGACTGAAAAGATATTTTTTTAGTCGGTTGATTTTTGTAGTCGGCTGAAGAGATTAGTCTATTTATATGGGAGAACTAATGAAGAAAAATTTATTCCATCATCGAGAATTTCTTAACCTTCATTGCTGTTTACTGTAAGTATTTATATGTAAAAAATTATTTTAGTTTCTATTATTATTATTTTGCATGTTTAGTATTTCATTAAATAAATACAATTGTTTCCATGATTAAGATTTTCGTAAGTAGTTAGGTATAGTTAATTTTATTTTTTGTATATTTAGGATGCAAATATCATTATGTTGATCTATAAATCTTGAAAATATTTATTTTACTCCATTATGTTTTTCAGTTTGTACGACTAAATTTTGAAGATTTGGTATTGCAGCAGAACATAAACGTTTACTGTAAGTATTTATATGTAGAAATTATTTTTGTTTATATTATTATTACTTTTGCATGTTTAGTATTTAGTATTTCTTTAAGTAAATATAATTGTGTTCCATGTTTAAGATTTTTGTAAGTAGTTAGGTATAGTTAATTTTGTTTGTGTAGATTTAATATTTCTCTATATTTCACAATAAATTATTAACTTAATAATTTTGTCAACATATCATTTTAGTATTATTACTGGGTTGTCAATATTAAATTTTTACTACTTAAATTACAACAATTAATAATACTTACATAAAATCCTACCTGGATTTATGTAGATAAAAAATCGTTGAAAAATTGACGACAATAAAAAAGAAGAAATAAAAAACAAAAAAATAACTCCCCGTGTTTCTCCCCGTGCGCGCACGGGGAGAAAAAGGGTTTCCCGTCCGCGTACGGGGACGGGGAAACCGGATTTTCCCGTGCGAGAACGGGGAAATCTGGTTTCGGGGAAATCTGGTTTCCCCGTTCGCGCACGGGGAAATCCGGATTCCCCGTTCATCAGCCCTGTAAAATACCCTCTTGTTCTCTCCCTCTCTCTCCCCTCATACGTGAATTACTTTTTGATCTCTCTACTAAACGAAACCTTAAGGCGGAAGCTTTGGCTGTTCACAGGGCCCGGGTTCTTGATGAGTATAGCTTTCCCGGATCCGGGCAACCTGGAGGGTGATCTCCAGTCGGGTGCAACTACAGTCTTCTCGACAAAATGATTCTTGGTATCCCCAGTCTTCTTGCGGGCAATTGTGTGTTCTTCCATGATTTTCTTAGTGAAGTGATCCGCACGGGAATCATGCTCGGCAAGTGCTTCATTTTCAGCCTTGAATAAGAAACGAAACCACGGGAGGTACTCAGCTAGGGATTTTTTGGTACCCAACTTAATTGCATAGTTTAGAATGCCCTTCAACTCTTGTCCTTGTCCATCAATTATGCCCTCGTTGTTCATAAACCTCTTCCCATGCAGCGAGGAGTATCCTAATTGGGCCAGGCTACTATTTTGGGTCATGGCGGAGCTTGCCCTGATTGGGGCTGATATTCAGGAGGTGATTGGTAGTGCAATAGCTATCAAGATTTTGAGCCATGGGTTATTGCCTCTGTGGGCTGGTGTCATCATCACTGCTCGACTGGTAACTGCTTACAACCCAAAGCCTAAATAAACTGTCAAGGTATTAATTTTTACACGTAGCTTAAGAATCCACGGTTTACTTTTTGTTTGCCTTTCCTGGATCATATTTGAATAAACTAGCAAATGACCAATTTGCAGAAACTTAGGAATCCCTCTATTATCAAATGGATTTCTTTTTTTTTTTGCACTAACCAGCAGCCTGGGTATTATTAATAAACATAAAGGTACAGTCTTGCTAGACAAGATTTCTTAGTAATTTATTTGAATCCCTCTTCTATTACTTACTGTAATATGATATTCTGTGATTAATACTTCACCCAAGAATTTACAGCTTATTGGGAATCATAATTATGCGTATCACACGCTCGACGAAATGTCACAGTTGGTTTTAATATTCTTCCATGGTCTGAAAGAGAGTCATAAACTAGAAGAAAATTGAATGCTACATGTTAACTAAAAATGCCCAAATCCCCAGCCACAATTGAATGTACCAAGAACGTGATTTTATATGTTTCTATACACG
Source organism: Fraxinus americana (assembly GCA_035079005.1). Taxonomy (NCBI): domain Eukaryota; kingdom Viridiplantae; phylum Streptophyta; class Magnoliopsida; order Lamiales; family Oleaceae; genus Fraxinus; species Fraxinus americana. Next base: position 15,776,557 of record CM068711.1, read on the forward strand.
CATTGTTATGCACCACAACTGATTAGGCCATAGAGATTAAGCTATTCTTACCTTTAGATGATAGTAATCATGGATGGAACATTTGGAAATAAAGCCTCTGATTCTCATTCAAGAAATGGAGATCAATCCGTAGTGTAAAAATTTTTGCAAGCACGTCCAGCAGATTATTTAACCATCAAACTACAGGTGCTCTTCACTTATTCAACATATTGTTGATGTGGTAACTAGGTGGAAATTATTAAGATTAATTTGGATAAAGATATATGCATTTGATTACATATTAGTTAAATTTATAACATTATTCCCAAGTAGTGGAAACTGTTAATTTAGTGCCCTAGAGTTTCTAAAAGTTGTTAAGAATGCATTCACTATATAGTTATTGCTAAGGGTGTGATAGAATTTAGAGAAACTTGCACTACTGGTCCCCCAACATATTGTCTGAGCAGCAAGTTTTCCTCAGCCTTTAAAAAGGAGAACTATACTGCCCTCAACTTATGATCTGTTAGGTAATTATGAATTTAAATGAAATATATTCATTTATTAATTGGATGAAGTGTTTGGTTGGGAAAGGTTGTTCGCAAATTATATTCATTTTTGAATTCTTTGTTTCGTTTACTTAATAGGTTTGTTTTTTCTTTCGTTGTGTTTTGACATTTAGAGTTGAATTGGATGTTTTAGGAATTATCTTCAGTAAAATAGGCTCATATCTGATATTTGAAGACCAATTTTTACTTTCTTGGTGGATCCAAGATCCTTGTCCAGGGAATGAAATTTGAGATGGAAAATTCTTAATATCCAATTTGGGATATTCAAAACTTCAGTTTCATGAAAGAAATAGTATCAAATATCTGATTTCCCTGGTGACAGTGGATTTAATTGTTTCCAAGAATTTGTCATTATCATGTCAATATATATTTCGATGGTAAGAGACAAATAGTTTTCTAACTGGTAGTTAATTACTCTTATGTTGTTTTTCTTTGAATTTTCCAGAGGTTCTTTTTTTTTTTTTTTTTAGATTCTATAGAGTAAGTTTTTAGTTTTTGTGTTATTTTTCCTGAAGTTTCTATTATAGTATTTTATCATTCAACTATTATTGACAAATACCCACCTATTTTATTACAAATGAGGTCCGTCAAAAATCACACTGTAAAACCTCTTACTGGAAATAAGATACTCAATAAGATTTGTAGAATGATTTGATCAACCTTCTAAATTGAAAGTCAATGAGAGATTCCCATTCCCCATTGCTTTTTCATGGAAACGATCCACTTCAGATGCTCAGAATGAAGCTATGGATAATCAGCAGAGTACTGTTCAGTTCCCCAAGGATAATCTAATACCAAGTGTGAAAGCTCTGGCGTTCTACAGATTTAGCACTTCCATGTTTGATGTTCAATATGCTGATGTAAGTGAATTGAAGGCACCAATAAAAACCATCACTTACACGATAGTTTATTGTGCATTTTAGTCAATTATGTCCTTGAATATATTATCGTTCGTTTGAAAATCATTCTATTTCTGCTATTTTCCTATCCAAGGTACAGATTGGACCCTTCTATTCCACAGAAGGTTAACAGGCAGAATTGAAGATCAAAGTACGCTTACATCTGCATGGTATTATTTTGGTTGAGTTGGCAACTATATCTGTGTACAACTATTTGAAGTGTTCCGTTGAATATTTTCTGAACTATAACGGCCCTGTTTGAATTTATAAATTAGCTCTTGGAAAAGGAGGTGGAAGTTCCTGTTGTCAAAAGAGTCAGCAAAGGAGCCGTTCAGGATGGAAACAAACAAGGTTGTTATGTTATTCGGAAACTTTTTTTTTTAATTGTGCTTACAGCTTTAATTGAAAATGAGGTATGTGTTTTAATTGAAGTTTGTCTCGGAATCCAAAGCTTATTGAATGTTTAGATGTAAATTGTGATCATTTAGAGGCCAAACTATGTATTAGGATTGGTTTTGCAATTTACAGTCACTGGAATAAATTAAATACCATTGCCCCATGTTTTAAGAATAAATTCCAAGGCATATTAGGTTAAATGCATGTATTAAGTTTGAATACCTGGGATGATACATCCTTGTGTATATGGTTATATGAAGTTCTCTCTAAATTGTAAGTGAATAAATTAATACAGAATAAAAAGATCTTTTGCCAAAGATGTGGTAGAATCCGATAGTTTTCCATCCGATTTGTTCACGGCTTCAGTTTTGGTGTTCGTTGGCATGACCTTTGCACTTGCAATTATTCTATTGTCTACAGAACTGCAAAATGGAAGCCAATCTTGACCTATCGTTCTTAGGAGAGTTAGTAAGAGTTTACTGACCTTAGAGAGTTTCCTTTTAATTGAAATGGATTCAACAGCATCACTCTTAGATGAAAGAGTACTGCTGCTTGTTGCAGAATGGAAATTCTTTAGCATCTTCTTCATGAAACGTGTTACATATCTTCCCCTTGCTTCTTTATCTGATTCTTCATATTTCCTGCTAGGATCATCATGGAGTAAGTTCCTCTTAAAGAGCTCCCTAAATGATGTCCTTTCTTTTTTTGCCTCTACCCCAGTCCCAACCAGTACAGTTAAAGAGCCAAAGAGATAATTTTGCAGAGGACATGGCACAGTGTTTGTGCCTTCAGAATCTTCTCCTTCAATCTGCTTGTTACTAAGGGTTATAATACTTGCTTTACTACTCATCTCTGAAGAGTCGTTGGAAATCACTCAGGATACTTAACCCAGAAATGGAAGAGTATGTTGACATTCGAAGTCATTCTGATATTACTTTCAATGCCCAGTCAAAAGTGAAGGCCTTGGAGATCGTTGAAAAGGCAACAAATGCTATCCTCAGCCGCAACTTCCATCGGGTTTGTGATAATGCTTTTTTTTTTCAGGTTTCCATATGCGTCCAAAGGATCTTCAAGGAATTCAATTGAAAAATTGTACAAGTATTCTTGATGGGGTTCTGATGAAGTTGGCTGGGAATTGCATTTCTTTGAATTTTCTGTTAGTTCACGATGGTGGTCGTAGAGATGGTTTTGATCAATTTATGGTTTTTATTGGTATTACGCAGTACTATTAAATTGGGATCACTTCTCGGATTCCCAAGCCTAAAACAAGATGGGGTTGAGACAAATTTGAAAATTAGATTTCGAATTGGGTTTTCAATTCAACTTCAGGAGAAATGAAAGCTGGAAGTACGTCCAAGCTTATTGTCGATGCGCTGTTGCAGCGTTTCCTTCCACTTGCCAAGCGTCGAATTGAAACAGTTCAAGCACAAGTAAGATTCTGACTGGTTCTTAGTTTTATTTTATTTTTTTGGGTTTGATCAATAAGATATGCAGAGCTCATTGGAGAGCTGATAATGAGGATTAGATTGTAGTTTTATGTAATTACGATGGGTTGGAATATATTTTGTCCTCTTCCTTATCTTCAGTTTGGGCAAGGCAACGGAATTAATAACATACATGAGAACAGATGGGCTAAACATATCAGATGAAGTGGCAAAGGATGGCCAGTCCTTTATTATGTATACTTCATTGTTGCTGCTAGAGATTCCCTTCCTCTTGATTCCATTGCCCGATTGATAGTTGCAAAAATTGGGATAATTGTCACAGTTGTTGATGACAGCCACCTCACATCACCACTACAAGTCACCTTTTCGTTAAGGTTTTTACGACAAGTGTAATAATATGCTTCTCTTAACATGTAAATATCCTTAATGCTTAGCAAAATGATACTGGAGTGTCCAAATTTTTGAACCTGTGGCTGTTTCTGTTGTTCTCTGATGGATGCCTAGCATAGATAGAATATGATTATTGGTGTACTTGTGTAAATTTGTCATCTATAATGCAATATTTTGACACGCTAACATTACCTTCAAAATAACACCGCCCGTGCATTGCACGGGCAAACGACTAGGCTTAATATAAGAGGAGATAAAATGAAGAATTTATGCTCAGATTAGGGGTTTGTAAAACTTTAAAAAGGAAAATATTGTCCTGTAATTTTCACGAGGTTTCAGAATGTAATAAAAACTAAGAGGAAAAGGAAGAAACATTAGAAGAGAAGTAATAGAGTAAAAAATCAAGTGTGTATTTTATTATAACAATGACTCTTACATATTATTTTTTAATGGGAGTTATAATTTGAATAAAATACAATTTTCAAAAGTAAAACTTATTTAATTATCTTGATAAGATTAAATAATCATCAGTAATTATCACGTGAATTTACAAACACTCCCTTGTGATGACTATTACACAATGGCTGCTAGGTCTGGGCATAATTCGGGTTGGGTTGGTTTTGGGCCCAACCCACAAATCGAATTAATCAATTTTCGTAAATTCTAACCCAAATCGACATGTTCCAGCTTTTGAAATCGAAATGAACCAAATATGTCTCAGATGGTTTGGTTTGATTAGTTGGTTTGGACATTGATCCGAATTAAATAATTTTGCATTGCATGTTTTAGATTAAAAAATTATTTATATATATGTGCGCGCGCACGTGCATGTGTGTACGAGAGCATTTCTCATACCCATTAATTTGACAATTTTTTTTGATAAATAACCGTGACCTTTAATTTAAATTGTTCCAACAATCAAAATTTATCCATTAAAACACTAAAATCTCTCAACAACATCGTGATTTTCTATCATCTTATTCCATTCTCCACTACCGAAATTCATGGCAAAATTGAATCTGCAAACCACCACTTCCTGGAAAGAATTCCTTTGCCCATCCATATCTGTGATCCATTGAATTCAAGCGAAATTGAATCTCCATCATCCATGGGTATATGTCCTCACCTTAAGCATCAATTATGTCAAGAATTCGGTGGATCAAGGAACTTCCATTGATACAAAACTTCAAGCTATTTGTGAATATTTGGCTAATTCGTCGAGATAGGGGATGAATTCAGCAAAGGCCAATTTGGTTTCTGATCCAAAGACTGAAAATTTGAAACGAGTAGGGGAACGAAAAGTATTGTTTCGAATGATGAGTTAAATGGAAGATTTGGGTATGATAGTATCCTGGTCAAGGTCTCCTTATTATGAACTTGTTTGAGTCCCATTTTTAGCGAAAAATGTATTTTAGAATAGTGATTTGATGGAGAATGTGTGGCTAAAAAATAAGAAAAAATTTTGGGTTTGCGTGTAATATTATTTTATTGAAAAATGTATAGTTGAAAATAAGAAAGAAAAATGTTTTTTTTTTTTTTAAATGAAAAACAAACACACTCTGTGTTTTTCGTATTTTCTTTAGTTTCTTGATTTTTTGATGTAAAATTCGGGTTTAATTTGATGTCAATTGAGGCATTTGCAATGGAGTTTTTGTGTTCTAATTTCTGTCCATTGTAAAATTCGGGCTAAATAGTTATGTTGATGTAAAATTTGGGTTTAATTTGGTGTCAATTGGGCATGATTTGATGCTCAATGAAGGATGTTTGCAGGTGAAATGCAACCAAAGTTAAACAGTTCTGTTAATGATATGTTTCAAGAACAATTCAAGTATGAGCATCAAAAATCGAAAAGCAGATTTGCTGAATTTTTTAGTGGTGAATTCGACATAAACTATGATGTAATGTGTATGTGTATGTCATTTGTTACGTGGTTTGTGAATATGTGATTTATAAGTTAAAACAAATAAATGTGTAGAACTCCCTCCGTCCCAATTATATAGACTGAGTTTTTTTTCTCTTATCCCAAATATATAGGCTTGTATCCTAATATAGAATATTTTGTTGTTTTTTTTTTACCAATATACTCTTATTAAATTTTCTACACTTAATATGTCAACTTCTTGAAATCATCAAAATACACACATTTCCCACTTCTTGGAAATATGGAACAACTCTCATTTCTTCTTCTTCAAATTCTTTATTAATTCCAACAATAATTTAGTTTTACATACTGAAAATTAAATAGGGGTAAACTTGGAAAGATCTTGACAAAAATTAATTTTCCAATGACATTAAAGAAGATTTCTTAATCCGTGTGAAAAACAAAACGATCACATATAATTGGGACGGATGGAGTAGTTAAAAATGCAAATTTAGGTTCTAATTAGTTGGAAATTTGGTTAGAAAGTGAAGATTTATAGTGGATGTGATCATTTGTAGAGAAATTATCAATGTTGTCAAAACCGGCTCGATCCTGCCAGTTCGACCGATAAAATCGGGAATCGGACCCAAAATCGGGACAAATCATGCTCGGTTAACTAATTAAGACAAAATCATTCAAAACCTACTGAACCGGTTGGTTCAACCGCAAACCGGTGAACCGGTCGCGGTTTTGAACGGTTTTCACAATTTTTTTTTTCTGTTTTTTAGTTAAGAAAATTTGAACTTCATGATTGGACTTCATAAATTACAATTCTAAAGCCCATAGGGAATTATTGGATATCATGCTTATTTTATAGATGCACTTTTCTCAAATGGTTTCTTAAACTTCCAACATGGGATAATGTCTTTTATAAATGTTCTTCTCTTAAATAGTTCATAAACTTTCAATGTGGGATAGTGTCATAACAAAAAAAATGTTAAAATGCCCGTCAAAATCATTTTTCAAATGTATGTCTAACTGACTAATTTGATTTTGAATCTCAACTAATTAAATTGTAATATTCACCTTCATCCTTTCATTTATTTAATTTTCAAATTTAATTTAAATTGCATTTGCTTATTAATATATTAACGTTAGATATCATTGTCTATAAGTTTAAAATATTTTAATTTAACAAAGTAAACTATTTTAACATATTGATTTTTAATTCTTGAAGTATCGAGACTAATTGTAGGATAATGAATATAATTAACATAGATAGATTTACTTTGAATTATTAATATGAAAATAAAAAAAAAACTATTGTTTTCATCGTATTTTATTATTTTTGTATGTATTTATTGCATTCGGTTCGATTCCGGTTCGATTTCGGTTGAACCTTTTGACCCTTGACCCTTCAGCTTTTTCGAGTTTATGATCGGATCAGTTTTCAAAACATTGGAAATTATAGACAAATTTTAAAAAATTGGAAGGGTTAAGGTAAAAGGTGTGATTGAAAGAGTCGTGAGAGAAAAGAGAAAATGTTCAAATTTATTGTAATTTTGCCCTTGTTTGGTAGGGATTAAAATCGAGTTTTTAGTAAATTTTGATAAAAATTGAAAAGTTGTGAATCTCATGAATATGTTATTAAAATTAATTGTTAACTTTGATTTGGATTAGAATTTAGATTTCAATCGATACCAAATAGAACTACATCGAAAAAAAATAAAATCCCAAAACCCTCCTGCGTCCGCCAGTGATTGGGATTTCAAATCGTAATGCAAAGAAATTTTTGAAGATTCTGTGATTCTTCTTTTGATACCATGCCTAACTTATTCCTCTAACCACATCCAGTGACCCAATTTCATCCTCTAATTAAAGATAAGTCATAAAACTATTTTGCAAGTTCAGAAAACATATATCTCTTCTATATATAAAGTGGCTATGAAACGGAATTTGTTGTTTTAACGGAAAATCTAACGGAAGTTATTGTTTCCGTTAAATAGCAATTAAGTCTTGACCCATTCCTTTCATATTCCTTGCTATTTGACTGGATTTGGCTCCTAAATTGCTCGATTCTTCTCCTTCTCCACTTGAAGCCTGGTAAATCTCTTCTCCCTCGTTCCCTCCCTCTCCAATTCATAATCTAAAGGATTTCAATCGGTGGCCCAATATCATGTTCAACATTAAAATAAATAACCATAAAATAATATTAAAATGAAGTAATGATTGTATATACCTTCAATTGCAAGAATTCCCACTTCCAGAAGATATTACCGTCAACAATGGTAGTTTCAATACTAATGCCCTTGGAAAAAGGATATGCAATCATTTTTGTTTTATCGGAAGTATAACCCTAGGTCTCAATTCTTACCTTTAAGAACAAGAAATTTTGGGCCGTGATTATGGTAATTTGACTTAACCATTTTAATTTACCCAATTCTTGTCAAATCAATAATCAATAATTAACCTTCTGATTTGTTTCCCTCATCTATTCTTACTACGGAATTGATGTCAATCAAATTATCTTAGAATAAATTTACCAAATATGTAGATACCATGAAAGATTACATGTACGAGTCAAGATTGTTAATCAAATTGCAAGCGTACAATATAATAAAATTATCATACAGCTTAATGTAAATTTAATAAAATTAAATGAATGTTAAATTTAGAATTACTAGGCACGTCAATTGTCTTGCGCGTTCAAGGTACATTATTCCAATGTGACAACATAGTTAGTCTACACAAATATAATTATATTAATTAAATAATAAATGTAACATTGATGAGATTAATATAGACAGACATAATAATTACGCGAATGAAGCACGTGGTGTTACAAAATCATACCCCTTAAAATAAATTTTATCCTCAAAATTGGAACATTTCAAATAAATAGGGCATTGGTAATACCACTTCCACTACGTAGTTTTTCTAAAGTTAAGTTAACTAGAGTTATCCTCTTAATTATAAATCCATTGTCTTCTCCGTTTAGGATTTGTTGAAATAAAAGTGGAATAATCCCTTGGTTAAGAGACTTCTGCTGATTAGAGAGGAAGACCATCAAACCTAATTAAACATGGTGGAATGAGAGTTGCTTCCTCTTTCTCTCTCTGAGTGTGTGCATAGTAGCTGCTAGCCTGCTACTATGTTTGGTGAAGAAGCAGAACATGCACTTGGTTGTTCAACAGTTGAATTGATAGAACACACTGGAAAGGCATCTCTTAAATTTTTCTTCAAAACTTGATTTTTATTATAATAAGTTATTTAAAAAATAATTCGGCTTTTTATTAATTATGTAAACCTATTAAAAATATATTTTGCAAGAAAATCGACCATATGTTAAAAGCATTGCAGAGAAATTATCAAAAAAAAAAAAAAATTTGGAAGATTCAAGTTTATGTAAATCTAGAGAAACTAAAGGAGAAAAAATATCGACAGTTTAATGTCCTCTCTATTGAAGCAGTGAAAGATAAGGAAAATGTTGAATCGTCATCTCAGAATTAAAATTATCTCAAACAGCTTTCATAAAATTATGACGATGTTTATTTATAGACCATGCTATAGACATGTGTAATTATTTATCAATTACATAAACATTACATCTTTATTAATAAAATTAATTCTTAACAAAAAAAATTATATATAAACTAAGCAAACGTGCATTGCATGTTGCTTAAACCTAGTAACCATGCAATGGAGCTATAAAACTACTTAAAAAACATAGTTATGGTACTCATCCTCGTAGCATATACCCTGACTGACACTAACACGCATAAAGAATCTAACAATCATTTGCCCCAGTTAGGAGATATATTATTTAAGAAGCATAAGAAATATAAGAGTTGAAATTCGTTGTCCATTTTTACTGTCCAATTTGTTGTCTACCTAATTACAAATTGACACATCATGAAATTTAAAGTTGTCATCGATTTTAATTTTTCATGATTTGTAAACTTATAATTTGGGTGGACAGTATAAACGAAAAGCAGATCTCAACTTGAAATATGAGCGTGCGAAAATTGTAAAGATATTAATAATAAGTAGACTACCCAATACTCTGTATGTGAATTTGAAGCTCAACTTTTATTAAATTCAAGCATTCTCTATAATATTTACTAGGCACATGTTCATGGACACATCAAAAGCAACAGTGTTTTGAACTAGATTGTTATACACAAACAAACTATAATTTTTTTCTGTCTAACGATTCTCTGCCACCATTTATTCTACAAGTCACTATCTCCAAAGTAGAGGATCTCGATGCAATTTTATTGGAATACTTCGAATCTAAAGTCTGGTAGATGATATTACTTCAAAATGTAACGTCTTTGAAAGTTCTACACCAATGACCAGAAATATATTTATTATCCCTACTATATTGAAAGAGTGAATTCGTCGAGTATTGTTTATTTTGAAGCATTTTCGTTAGCCCAAATTGCCTCCACTATGCCGAGTACTGTTCATTTTGAAGCATTTTAGTTAGTCCTAATTGCCTCATATCCATCCTCTACTATTTATACCAACTATCCCTATCTGTCCTCCACTATTCACACGTGGGTTAAGGGTAATTTGGAATGATCATTTTTCAATCAATTTATATGCCTACAATTGTTAATTTTGAATGTCGGGAGGGAAAAAAAAAAAAAAAATTCATTTGCTCCGCCGCTGTGCGGAGGTGATGCTCCGAGCTCGCACCGTGCGGAGTAGTCACTCCCGCACACAGTGCGGCCTCTTGCATCTGAATAATTCATAAGGTATTCCGTTTCCCCGACATTATTTCCCTTTCCCTCCTTCTCCAAGAGGCGTCTCTGGTCCTTTTTCTCCTTCTCTCCGCGTCTTCTTCTCTCCGCCCTGTGATCCATCTTCTTCTTCTTCTTCTTCTCTCCGTGCAGGACTCTCCGCGGCGCGGAGCCAAGATTCCTTGATACACACACGAAGCCTTTTACTTTTCAGCCTTCAGTACGTAAATATCCTATAATTCTTCAGTTTCCAATAAGCCCAACACAGTCACATAAAAGGTTAACCGAATCAGAATAAACCAAATGCCTGCTGTGGAGCTCCTACCCCGATAATTACACACCCATTAAACCCAAGTTCTAGCTCTAGACCGCCAATCATTTGAAAGAAATGAACTCTCTTCATTGGCGTCAAGAATTTTCCCCAATTCTTTAGGTATATCATTGCGTTTTTGGTTTTTGCTTCTGGGTTTTCATTTTGTTCGTTCCAGTGGGAGTATTCTTCTCCTGCACGAGTGGTTACTTAAGAGGGACATGGTTAAAATACTTGTGCCTTTTTTGTTGTTTCAGGATTAATGAAACTGAATTTTCTATTTTGTAAGTTTTGGGTGTTAAATTGGAATCTCTCTATTGAATGCGATCTGCATTTTGTCGAATAGTCTTCAATTTTGTTACAATTTTGTCCAAACTGAATTTTGTAATGAGAATTTTTTTTGCATATATTGTCGATGCTTATACACATTATAGGTATTGGGTTTTGTATTTAGTATTCGATAATGTGGTTTTGTGGTTCTATTATAATTATGCAATCCTTTGTTATTATTTTGAGTTGTTTTCTTAGATTTGTTGTAAAGATGTCATTTTTAAGTATGATATGATTTGGATGTGTTCTTTATTAATTTCACCTTTATATTTGTTCATCACTTCGAACAGATGAGACATGTCCATTTTACATTGTCAAGCTTGTGTAATGATTGACTTGTTATGAGTATGTTAAAATTGAGTTTCTATGGAACGAACAAATTTGTAATTAATTGCATAAAACTTAATAAAAAGTCATGCTATCATTGGGCTAATCTATTTTAATTTTACACTCGTGTTAGAATCACATGAATAATTGTATATTTTTGTACCGAAGCTTCATGAAATTATAGTTAGCTATTTTTTCCATCACAATGCTTGTGTACTTTCACATCAAGGATCAAAAAGACTGCATCAAGTGGTGAAAATATAGAGTATTTTACTGCGGTTCACTAGCCCTCTCTCCAAGGTGATATTAATATTAATAGTGAGACAATTCCAGTTAGCTTAGATTCTAATGTCTCGTAACAAAGATCTCTATTGCTAATCAAATACACCTAAAGGTTTAGGAAATTAAGTAAATAAGAGTTCAGTTAAATTTCTATTTCTATAATTTTTTAAAACTATCAGAATCTATATGTAAAATTCATTGACTACTTAACTAAAATATATTGTAAGTGCATTTGAGATTGGGTTTTACCGTTTCTCTCAACTGGATGATTACAAAATTTATATTTTCTTAGCTTTTTAAATTATCAGTTTTTGTATGTATAAAAATTGATGCATAACTAATCATGAAAATATTTTTTGTGCATTGGTGATTTGAGTTTTCTGTCAATTGGATAATTACAGTGTTAGATGATGGGAATGAAACAAAGGAAAACAACTTCATCTATGTAAATTTTATAAGCACGGTTTAGTTTGCTATTAGAGATAAGTAATCTTCTTTAAATAATGTGAATTTTACCTTCTACCAAATAAATTTTATTTCAACTATTTATTCCCCTTTCCTTTAAAAGAGGCAATGCCAAGATTACTGTTCATTTGTGAGTTGTGATTTCACACTTGAAATTCCTTGGTTTTGGCTATTGTTCACCTTCCATAAATATCTCCTTTAGCAGTTCATAAATATCTCCCCAATAAAATTTTGTTTTGCGCTCTCTTGGCTACTCTCTTCACAAACACACAACGCTTGACTTCTATTGACCTTTTTAGCTTACTGAATCTCACTTGGCAGAATCTGTAATCTTGTATTGATCTTTCTCTCTGTTTTTCTATTAAATTCACCGCTATTTTAGACGCTCTTATTTTGCAACTGTGAAAAATGGTCCTTTATCATGTATATGAATTTCCTGAACTCATGAATATGAATTACTTTAACATCAGGGATCACAGTATTGGTTATGATTTTCTTTGCCTACCTGGTAATGCTTACCTCCAATGCTTTCATGAAGAAATCCAATAACAATATTCTTATTCGAAATTTTCAGCTAACATTTTCCTTAAGGAGCATATCTCTTCGAGGAGGTAGGTTCTTATGGTTTCATTTGAATTTTAGTATGTTTTGTTTCTGTTTTGTCCAAATGAAAGCATTTATTCTCTCTGGTAAAACGATAAAGAAGAAAAGTTTGTTTATTTATCCCTTTGTTTTCATTTTAACTCGTACAAAATTGTGATTAGAATGATATTTGGTCCAGCAGTTGCAGAAGTTATGAGTTGAGGCTATAAATTTACATCCATTTTACCATCTATCGTCTAAAATGAACCCTTTTGAGTTATCTCTCTCCTTCCCAATGAATTCGACAGTTACATATTACTTGTTGGTGGTAAGTTTCTTCCCTCTCCAAATTATCACTCGTTAAAACCTGTTTATGTTTAAGAAACGTTGAGTTTTCAATTTAAATGATTTTTAACTCACCATACGAATAGTCTCAATTACTATGTTAGATTTAGCTTAACTAAGGAGAACCTATGATCCTCATGAAAGATAAATGAAGCATATTAAATTTTCCTTTTGTCTGCAGATTTCTCACTCTGGCATATTTCTGTTCTGAACATATAGATAACTCCTATAGTTTTGAACAAAACCTATCAAAACACTGATGTTTCTTCTTTATTAATATGACAATGTTTCTTGTCTTTATCAAAAGTTGAGTTCCATAAATGAATCTTATTACTCATGCTCACAGGACCTCTTCAGCCATCTCGCCACATGTCTCTTTTCACCTTGGCAACATCTATGATACTTTTCTTATCAAAGCCTATAAGTTTATCCCTCTTCTCGCTTCTGTCAAGACTGCATTGACCAAAAAAAACATTATGTGCAGAAGCATTAGTTTGTGACATGTGCTTAGCACAAGCTTTGGATAACAAGGCATAATAAAAAAAATATTAAATCTCCGTGCACCACGGAGAGTTCACTCCGTGCGTGGACGGAGAGTACTAGAGCCTGGAAGAAAACACAGAGAAGGAAAATCAATGGTTGAATCCTAGCCCCAGGGCTCAACTCCACCTTCCCTCTTCTTTTTCTTCTTCTTCCTCTTCATGGGAACCCTAGGGCTGGGCAAAATATCCGAACCAAACCGGAACCGAATCGAACTGAACCGAGCGGGTTTTTTAAAATGAAATACCCGAACGGGTATCCAAATCAAGAACCGAATGGTTTGGTTCGGTTCTAGACCCAGAACCGAATAAGAACCGAATTTTTTTTTAATATTGGATAAATCAATTTCTTTTATTTTTTCTAAACAAATTAATAAATTTTTTCTTATTAAATCTTATTAGTTGAATAATTTAGAGTTTATTTATGTTTGTTAGTTGTGTTTTTTCAATTTTTTCTTGTATAGTTTCTTAGTAGTTAGTATGAAAAGTCAAGTAACTGATGATTACATTAAATAGTTGGTAAGTATTATCAATACTTTAAAATATTTTATCTTTATGACTTCTAATTTATATTTCATTTTATGTAGATTTGAAGGTTTGAAGCAAATGAATTATTGATATGAATCATCGAAATTTTATTAGTAATATTTACTTTTTTGTATTTATATTTGACAACTTATTATTGATATGTTATTAAATTAGATTATATTAATTTGTAAAAATTAAGATTGAACTTAATATTTGTATCTACTTTTTGTTATTAATATTAGTATCTACTTTCAGGTGTATTTGTGTAGCATTATTTTAAATGTTAAAAAATTTAATTATAGTACGGAACCGAATCGAACCGAACCGAAACCGAACGGTTCCAAAATTATATTTGGAACAGACGGTTTCATTTACTAAATATCCGAAAATTTCTGGAACCGAAAAATACCGAATCGAACCGAACCGAACCGACCCTCGCCTACCCCTAGGGAACCCCACAAAAAACTCGTCATTAAGCTCAATAAAGGTTTAATTTCAATTCTATTTTTCTTCAATTTTGTTCTGATTGTGAAATTTCATTTATGGATTTAATTACTGCAAACTTCTGCCGAGCACCACGGAGAGACACAGAGATCTCTCAGTGGTGCACCTCCCTAGATCAGATATCTCCACATCCATTTTCCATTTCCCTCGTAAAATTCATCTTCCTTCCCCAATTTTACTTCCCTTTTTTCTTACCCCAAACCCTTCAACAAAACTCCCAATGATTCTTGAATATCCAAATAACAAAAAATTCTGTATTTGTTACACTCTTCGATCTTCAAGAAAAGATTTATGAATCATGCAACACCACAACTCACAGAAGCAGAATTTGAAGAGACCGCTACCATTCACTTCCCCAAAGCCGCCATTTGGAGGTGATTACCACCGTTTCGATGCTGATTATGATTGAGGAAAACCTAATCAAGATGATGATCAAGTTGTTGTTGTGAAGAATCCTCCTGTAAGTTTTCATTTTCTGATCTTCGTTATGCTAATTTATCTATTTACTCATTTTCTTCTTTAGTTTATGGAGCTGTAATTGAATTATAATTAAGAGACTTCAGCTTGTGTAGGATTATGTTTCATACGGCGTGTTAAGATCTGTTCTTTTCCTGGATATTGGAAACAATTTATAAGTTAAGTTCAAATTTATGGTAACCATATAGGGGTTTCCAATATATGAAGAATCAAGTATTGTTATATAAAAACCTTGAATGAGTTGGAATTGAATTAGCAAATTTGTATGGATTGTAAGGGTTTTGACATGTTTCATTTAGCTTGTATTCGTTAATCTTCCATTTTTCCTATTGTATTTGAAGTGGTTTTGATTTCAATTCTTCTGGAGATGAGGGTAAGCCTAATTCTAGCATCTGGGCATGTCTTTTTGTGCAATAGAAATAATTGGTTTTCTTCACTTTTGCGTGAGAATTTGAATATCCCATGTGTGCCTGTTTCTGCGTTTTTATTGAGTTCGCAGGCTGCAGTTGAGAAATCCACTTCTGATGGGCTCACGGTTGAGGGTATAATTGTTAATGTTTGGAACATATATGATGAGAATGAGAGTGATTGGAAGAGCCATGCATCTGCCATAGCTCAGTCAATTCATCTTATCAAGACACGCCTGGGGGTACTGCAACACATCCACAAAATGTTTCCATATGTTATTTGGTTTGTCATTTTCTCTTAATCTGAATGAGACTAGGTTCATTGACACTCTGATGATTTGGACTCAATCTTACTAATGTTCTGTGTTTAGATTTTTTGTCCAATTGTCTGGATGTTTCAAATGCAACAATTTGTTTTTGGTTAGTTGCCACATTAGATGTTTCAAACGCAATAATTGCAAAGAATCAAGCAAAACTTCTAAAAAAGAAAAAAATTCCTTCAATCATGATCTATGCATCATCAAAAATGTGAGGCACCCAACACCAAACGCCACAATCGCTTTCTCTTCAGGCATTAACAGATGGAGACCGCAAAACTGAAGTAACGAATGTTATAAAAAATCAGTTTCCAACTGTCTGTCCGAGACCCATCTCGATTTAACTGTTCCTGGGCTCAAATCCAAAACCAGATGCAAGGTAATTCTTCTTTTCTCAAGCAGTCATAATTTTTGTTCAAGAATCTACTAGGAACTTCTTCTTTGGCTTCCGAGTTAAATTATTTGAAAAGATTGATTCTTTATGGGGATTAAGGGTTTAGAGTAAACTCCATTTTTGTCAAAATTAGAGAGCTAATCAGGGGACCAAGGAATTGTCACTGCTTCTGTTGTACACGTTGTTAAGCCCTTCCATTTGCGTCAGATTTGGTACCAACCTACCTCCAAAATCACACATTTTTATTTTTACTGATCCAATTTTCTTGTTGCATCAATTTTCCCTCATCAGTGCTAATTCCTCCTTCATGTTCTTCAAGAATTGAGGAACAGAAGTATTGATTCATGGCGTGCATGAAACTGGGCTCGAAATCTGAAGCATTTCATCGCGATGGCCAATCTTGGTAAGCCAAAAACCACTCTAATTTAGCCCAGTTTAATTTCTTTACTATTGTCAATTATTAATGATTATGGCCCTTATGGAACGAGTGAAATTGTTTGGGTGGAGGGAGTCAGTGGATTTGGTTCAGAATGTGTGGATTTACTGTATTGTTTAATCTTTTATTATAATGTTTACCCAAATGAAATTTTTTGAATGTGAAGTGAACTGAAGAGATATACCCTTCAGACATTACTTCAATGAGAGATTGCAATATTTTATGTTCTTCATCAAGGTTGAAAGTTAGGGTTTTGTTTCATATTTGGTAGTCCGTATATGAACTTCTTAAAATTGTGCTTATTGCTATAAAATTCTTTGACTCTTATAGAATGTGGAATTTAGGCATCTCTTTTTGGATGGTGCCTTAAGATGTGTGGTTAGCAATTTTCTCATTGGTTTTCTAATAGATAACCAACTTAGTTAATGTTTATCTTGGATTAAAAATTGTGTAGTATGTTTCTGCCACAACATTGTGATTAATTCCTGTCTTGAAATAATTTGGCTGCATTCATACAGCCATCTTACTTCGTTCCGTGAAGCTTCTCGTGTGATCCGTGCAGGCATTGTACATTTGGCCTCCAGAGTGACGTCACAGTTGAAATTGGAGAAATGTCCTTTCATCTTCACAAGGTGTACACGAGCTTTTGAGGCCTAATTCGTGTTTTATTTGCAGCATGAGTTAGTAATAGCACTGTTAAATGAGATAATTTTCTGTTAATTAGTCACTGATCATATGTAAATTTACTTTGTTAAATAAAGTTCATTTTCCTAATTTCATTTATTATATATACGCTAACATAACCTCAAAAATAAGACAGTCCATGCATTGCATGTGTCAAAACAAGTATATCTAAAAAGGGTAATTATATTACAACTACAAATTTTTATTACGACACCACATTATAATCACACCACAATTAAAATATAGTTTTAATAAATACACCACAATAAATTTACAATTATAACCCTAATTCAATAAAAACAAAAAATAATAAAATATTGTGGTGTACTTATTACCAATATTAATCCTCATTTTCTCAACATTTCCCCTCCTTATTTCGCAGCCACTAGAAACAGAAGATGTGAAGGTTTCTGATCTCGACCTTAATAGGCTAAATGTACCCTCACTATTTCACAGCCACAAGAAAGGCTGATGCAAGTGATACGGCTAAAACCGGAGTCTTGGTTTTTGCTTTGGGTTTCATTTTTCTGGTGAAATTTATGTTTTTGTCTGGTAATTTGTGAGGTGGGGTGGGTGAACGATGGGGCAACTCAGTACAATTCTGAGTTTTGAAATTTCCGGCATGAATAAAAGATGAATTACCAAATTTTTTTACCATTTTTGAATCCAATTCACCTGAGAAGTTATTGAACGAGACATTCAAGGACTGAAGATAACCTACAGGTGGGAAATCAGCAGGAAAATTTCCAGTTAATTTATTATTTGAAACATCAAGATATTTCAAATGTGAGAGACTTGAAATGGGCTTTAAATTCCCAGAAATATTGCAACTAGAAATATTAAAAGTCTCAAGATTGGTTAAGTTGGTGAACCGCCAACCAGCGCTCACTCGCTCTTCTTTTGCAGTTCTTGTTAATTGAACGTTTGAAGCCAAATTGATTGAGGAATTGGGATTAAAATTTCTCTCCGCGCAATTTTTGTTTAAATGTTTGAAGCCAAATGATGAATTCGGATTTGTAATCTCACGATGGTCATTCGAGACAAGATTTTTTGTCGCCGTTGATGCAGTTATAATCCAATTTCTTTGATGGTTTCTTCAATAAAGACGGATGGAAGTGGTATTGTGGTGCCATGGGAATTATGGTGTGTATAGGAATCAAAGAAAATTTATTTACTTTACAAAAAAAGTAGAAAGAAATAATTAAGAGGTTATTTACGTCATTTTATTAATGTTCAGTTTTATAAATCAAAAAAATATTTAAAAATGTGGTGCCACAAAAACTTTTTGTGGTGGCAATATAATTACCCATCTAAAAATAGGGGACTCTACTCTATTTTTCCGTTGGTGAGAGAATTAGAGTTCAGACAAATAAATATTTAAGGTATTGAAAGTGTTGAAATGAGAATAAATGCTCAAGGAAAATACCCTAGGAATAGGCTTTAGCACGGTTTGGTTTGGATCGGTTTCTACTCTAACTTAAAACCAAAATTATATTAGTCGGTTTGGGTGAATTTCAACCCAAAAATTAACTCACTCTAACTCTTAAAACGAACCGAAATGAACCAATTGGATTCGGTTCGATTAGTTGGTTTGGACTTTTAGTCCAAATTGAATTTTTTTTAAAAAAAATTGTTCGAGTTTTGGACTCACTTAAATTACAAGAACTAAAATAAGTAAATAACTTTATATTATAAGAACAATTGTCCAACAAATAAAATCTGGTTAATAGAGACAAATCAATAGAAAACTTAAGAATTTTGTTTTTATGCATTACGTAGGCTGGCTGCCTCAATAAAAAAAAGGTCAAGTATAACATAATGAGCTTGTGAAAAAAATTCGAAGTACTATTACTCACCAGCAAAATCATAGATTGGAGGGAATCAATATATAATTGTGAGATTATGGCTTATCTTTTGATCTATATTTTTCTTTAAAAAAAAGGTAAACATGTAAGCGGGTTGGGTCGGGTTGGGTCGGCTCGATTAATCAGCAATTTGAGGCTTCAAACTATGGTTGAACGGTAATAAGATCATTTTGTCCATTTATTCGAGCCAAATTACTAAAAATCTATATTGTCAAAGTTTTAAATTTTATTTAACTTGGGTTAATTTTCTCTTGTTTCAGTTTTGAACCCATTCATAAGCAATTGGACAAGAAAGATGGATGAATTGATGATTGGATGAAAGGTTCGGGGGACTAATGTGCACATGAGAAAAAAATTGAAGGGCCAAAATAGAAGTAATTTAAAACGAATGATCAAAATCAAGGAAAGAATGAAGAAGACTAAATTGCAAATTTTGAAAGTAATTTTAACTGGGCACCACCCAGTTATATGGACCGAGTAGCCGCCCGATGTTGGAAAACAAAAAAAAGAGAAAAATTGATGCCTGGACAGTCGCTCGACTTTCTATTAGGCACCCGTCCGGGCCAAACGCAGCAAGAAACTGTTTTTCATTTGTAATTCTATTTTAATCGGAATTCTTCCTTTTGGGCCCTTATTTGCACAAATTCTAGAGACTTTTGGGACCTCTTGGAGAGCACTAAATATACTAACTATCAACATATAATTAGAATGTGGAGAATTGAATTGTAAAATGAAGCAAAAGAACATAACAAGAATTTCAAGAACTTCAAGATTGAATTCAAGAATTTTTGGGTGATAAACAACTTTTACATCTTTTGCTATCTTTTTCACAACATGTTGGGCTAAACAAATCTATTGTTAGGGTTACGATAAATCTTGTATCATGAACCTTTGATTCTTAATTTTTCTTTTTGACATTCAAACACTTTTTCAATTATTGAATGATTTTCATGGAATTATCTTCTTTACAATTATGTGCACAATGATTGTATGAATATTGTGGCTTGTTTTACCCTTGAAAGATGGAAAATAAGTTAGATATAATGTTAATTGTCGTAAGTTCAACAGGGATAGAAATATAAGATATATTTTACGTGATATTTAAGTATTCATAAATCGTTAACACATTCTTGTATGTCTGCACCATCATAGAAATATAGTCGGATCACATGTAATAATATGTTTAATTCTACTTGAGAGAAATTATTAAACAATTCAGGAATATTGATTTTCATAATTAAATCACGTTGTCAAATTCATAAGGTTCAGGATTAAAGTGAATTGATATAAGGGGATTCGGGTTCCTAGTACGTTTTTCATCATCATATTTTTATAAAACTTGCATTTAATTATAACCTTGCATTGATTTTAATTAATTTAGGTTTTGTATTTATAAGTAGATTATTTAATTTATAGGAAAAATCATGAATTTTAATTTTTCGGTTAAGATTATGTTAATTTGAATTTGAACTAGTACAATCTTTGTGAAAATGATACTTAGACTCAAAATTAATTTTACTACTTGTAATGAACAGTGCACTTGCGGTATTTCAAAGGAAACAAATATTTTCGTGACAAGTTTTTGACGCTATTGCTGATGATTGTTATTTTTGTTTAGATTCGATTTATTTTAGAATTAATTCGAATTTCTACATATATTCTTGTATTCTTATTTTTTTCCATTTTAGTTTTTTTTCGTTTTCTTTTTTTTTTTTAGGATATAAAAAAAATCAAAAATAGTAGGAAAACAGATGGATGTGTTTGATTTCAGCAAAATACTTGTATGTGACTTCATCATATGACAATAACAATAGATAATTCAAGAAATTGATGAATGAGATATGCTTGTGGGAGATTTCATTAGCAATGACTACGAGATATAAAAGCATAATATGAACTTAATGAAACTCTCATAGGTGACTTGTCTATTGCGTTATTTCTCTCAACAAAATTTGACGTGGGTGATTTGTCTGTGAGATTATTTTTTCCACATGTTATTAATGGACATCAATTAAGGGAATCACGTCCACCTAATTTCCAACAAATACAATAAGAGGAGAAGACTTTCCATGAAGATGCCCTTATTTCTTTGCAAAAAATTTTGGATGGAGATGTTGAACTCGAGAAAGCCTCAATTAAAGAAGAGGAGTATGAAAAGATCGAAAAATTAATCATAGCATGTCGAAAAGAATTAGTAGCATTCAAAGAAGAGAAAATTAACGTGCAATCCCTCGACTTTATCGTTTGCTCAAAAATTGAGTTTGTGGTTAAACCTTATGAGGAGATTGAGGTGTACATTGTTAAGTTTGAAACGAGTGATGAAGGAAATGCCTACTACTTGGAAAAGGGCAAGCTTAAAATTTGAAAGAACGTTGAAGTATGGAACAAAGTCAAATTGAGCATGCTAAGCATGACCTCCAAAATCATATTTGAAGTGTCATCACACACTTGTGTCAAAAGTCAAACTTGAGACTATAAATCAAGAACTTAATGGAAAGTAACCCATTTTTCTATCCATTTTCACTTATTTGGATTAACTATTGTATTACAAGTAGCTTTAGAGATTGTATCAATTTAAGAACTCGTGCATTTAAATTAGTTTTAACCAATGTTTGAAAAGGCGAAATGCATTGCAATGCGTTGAAGTCGAGAATCAAGAATCACAAGTTTAGGCGTGTCAATACGAAGAATAAGCGCCATAATGCGTTTCGTATTTTTAATATTATTTTAATTATTTTAAGACATTAAATATATTTTTATATAAAAAAAATAGACTTTTTACTATATCATTAAAAAAATAGATTTTTCACTATATCTAGGATAATTGATAAGAGACGTGAATGAGCCGACACGAGCCATTTTCTTCCACATTTTTCCTGGAGCTGGGCTCCTTTTGTAAATAGGGAACAATATGCTTCTGTGGGCTTGAGTGGATATTAAAATGGGCCTCATCTTGAAAAGGGGCAGTGGAAGGTTTACAGAAGGATCAATTGGGCCTATAGCTTTCGGGTCCCCAAATCTTTCCTTAATTGCATTGATTGGGGTCAGAGCTTCCTCAGAATTTGCTGTGATTTTCCTTTGATTTCGTGAGATTCCATCCTCCTGAAGACCCTTCAATTTATTTATGGAAATGTGCGGTGAATCTGTCACTGAAACTGGAGTGTCCGCATTTAGTGTGTTGTTTCCATTATCATCAATTTGTTGTTGGGTGTGGCCATTTTCGTCTCTTTGTCGTTGGGTGTGGCCGCCAGTCTGCCGACGATTCAATTCCGGCATCACTTCCTAATTTTGGGCACTTCCCGCTTGCATATTGAGCGCGTCCGGTTTCTTCTTGCTTGCTCGTAACCATACTCCAGAATGTTGCTTCAATCCATCACTAATGGCTGACCCTGTCTCTTTCTCTTGGCATCATCTGGATTGGTTTTTGAACAAGCCATGGTGTAACAAAAATTAGGGAGCCTTTCATACTTGAATGGAATCCAGATAAGCATTTCTCCCAAGTAGATTCCACTACTATCCATGTCAACGAGAATCCTATAGATGAAGCACAGCCAAAGTTCCTTTCATACTTGCTTGCACAGTAACACAGCCAATCCCACATCGGAATCCTACAGATGAAGCACAAGAAATTATGCGTATAAATAAATGAGCCAACAAAGCTTTCATATGCTTCCTGGGCCTGTCAATTGGTGGGTTGGAAGTTGGAGGGTTTATAATTTATTATAATCACGGAATTGTGTTAAAAAAAAATTTAAAAATGAAAGAAAAATTAAAAAATGCGTGCTATCGCGGTCAACGAAGGTGTTGACCGCATTTTTACACGCATACGAGGTATGCGAGGCGTTTTGGCCACGCGTCCCGTTTTGCCGCCTTTTAGAACACTGGTTTTAACACATTAGAGGTAGTACTTGTATTAATAATTTAGGCATGTTTACTTATTGTGTTCATTTTTACTTAGGCTCATATTTAACATTCTAACATTATATTGAGCTTACATTGATGTAATATGCATTTTTAAGGTTGCACCTAGATTTTAATCTACAAGCCATTTAAAAGACTTATCTTTTTCTAATTATAGGATTTTTACAGGGATGCACGTTCTCTTAGATAGCTTTTTTTAAAAATAAAGTTAGAAGATTAGAATTTTTCTTGATGTAAATTCATTGCAAATATTTAAATCTTATATGCTATAACTAATATTTATTTTAAATTCTTGAAACAACAAATTAAACCTTTATTTTAGTTATTTTTGCTTTTACATTGGGGACAATGTAATTTTTTTTTGTTTGGGGTGGTGATTACGTTTAAAGAATAACGCGGTAGTTGTAGTACAGTTTTGGAGTGTCGATTCCACGGGGAGATGGAAGAAATGTTCAAATGATAAAAAATGATGGATGTTCTCTCATTTGTGAAGTAGAATTTATTATTCGAATAAAATTAAGAATTCAGCGTTTGAAATAATGAAATTAAAATCAATGTTTGGGGTAGCAAAGTATAAGAATTCTCTCAATTGGATTAGATCAATCTCATCAATTATTCACTTTTATAACTCAATTAGAGACTTTCATCCCAACTCTCTAATCGGAAGATATGACGTTACAAATCAATTTAATTCAATTGTAATCCTAGAATCTTAACTTCCTATAACACATTCACACTCTTTTTATTGGAATAAAATCAAGAATCGATCATATACATCAAGTATAAGGCAATAATCAATCCACCAATAAACTAAAATTTAAATTGAAACTAAGCAAATAGTTTAATTCTTTGATGGAAAACGCATGTCTGAATTCAGGAAAAATGGGTAATTGGCGCAAAACGTCCCTACCTATGATGAGTCTTGTGGAAAACGTCCATACGTTTCATTTTTTGGCCCAGAACATCCCTACCTTTCACTTTTTTTTGCGCAAAACGTCCCTTTTCCCAATTTTTGACATAAAATGACCAATATACCCTTCAATTTAAATAAAACAAAAAGGAAAAGAAAAGAAAAATCAAGAATAAATTGCAATCTGATCCAAAACATTTTAAAAAGTGCAAATCAGTCCAAATAAATTATTAAAATATTAAAAATAATCAAAAATAAAAATAAAAACTCACTCTCCTCTCCCTCTCCCTCTCCCTCTCCCTCTCCCTCTCCCTCAGCCTCCTCTTCCCACAGCCTCCTTCACCATCACCGAAAAATCAGACACTATACCGGCGCCTCATCACCCTCTACAATCCTACACAAACAACAGCCCAAAAACCCAACAAAAATCTGATCAAAATTTCGCACAAAAAACCAACAAAAATCTGATCAAAACCAGCAGAATCTAGACCATAATAAACCTGAGCTTCACCTCCTATTCTAGCCTTCATAGATTAACCACCAAAAAACACAGAAAGAGACAAAAGCAAGAAGCAACCAGGAGCTTAATTCTTACATTTTGAAAAATAAATTTTGCATTTAGAAGCAACAGATTTGGAGGTTTCATTGTGAAGCAACAAATTCGATGGTTTCATTTTAGCACCTACCCCAATGCACCGGAACTGTCGCCCACTATATCAATTTTCTACTAGACCTTCTTGACATCAGCAGGAGCATGGGTAACCAGAAATAGGTTCAATTTTGAGGAAAAACCAGCAGCGTAGGCCGATTTGTCTATAAACTATTAAGCACGCATATTGAGGTCTTCCATATTCCCCACTTTCTACTAGATTTTTGTTGATTTTTTGGGCTGTTGTTTGTGTGGGATTGTAGAGGGTGATAAGGCGCCGGTATAGTGTCTGATTTTCGGTGGTGGTAGAGGAGGCTGAGGGAAGAGGAGGCTGAGGGTGAGGGAGAGGAGAGAGAGTTTTTATTTTTATTTTTGATAATTGTTAATATTTTAATAATTTATTTGGACTGATTTGCACTTTTTAAAATGTTTTGGATCAAATTGCAATTTATTCTTGATTTTTCTTTTCTTTTCCTTTTTGTTTTATTTAAATTGAAGGGTATATTGGTCATTTTATGTCAAAAATTGGGAAAAATGACGTTTTGCGCAAAAAAAAGTGAAAGGTAGGGACGTTCTGCGCCAAAAAATGAAACGTAGGGACGTTTTCCACAAGACCCATCATAGGTAGGGACGTTTTGCGCCAATTACCCCATGAAAAATTTAGTAAAGGTTAAGCCAATTTCAAAATATTCATGAAAATAAAATCTAAATCCTAGAATTGTTTGACAATGAAAAATCAAATAACATGGATAAAAGATGAGAAATCACCAATTCCGATTGAGTTCCTTCCTAACTTCACCAAGAGTTTTAGGTCTTCATGGAGATTCTTGAGCAAAAATCAGAGAAAAATATGTATGGAGGCATCTACCCCTATTCTGGTACATTCTAGGGTTGAAATATCGTGAAAGAAGTTGGTTTCCATAAGAGTTTGACGTAAATTAGGAAACTGAGATTCGCGTCAAAATTTACTACTATGCGACCGCATAGTATTAGGAGCTGAGATCACATAGAAGCACAAAAATGGGTGCTGGATTTCTCTAAAGAGCCACATGCGACCACATAGGAGATAGGCTATGCGACTACATAGCTTATCCCATTTCACAATTGTTGCGTTTTGGTCCTCAAACTTTGGTCCTCGTTTTATGACTTCTTTCTCCACTTCTTCTTCTTCACATGCTTAATTCCTTAGCCCAATTTGACCTCGTCATCTTCATATCTTCGTTTTACTTTCCGAGTCATTTTTTGGATATTTATAATTTGGTCCCTAAACTTTTATTTCCTTCAATTTGGTCCTTTTCCCCACTTATTTCTCCTTATTTCTCTACATTCTTCACGTTGTCTTGCAAAAAAAAAAAAACATATTAATCTATATTCTTCACATAGAATTAAGTTATATTTCAACATATTAATCAACAATTTTTCATATTTTGACAGTAAAATAAGTGTGTAAAAGCGCACTTATCATGTGGGTAAGTATTAGAATACTTAGAATATATATTTTTCAACTATTGATTGGGACTGTATAACTGTTAAAAAAATATTGATTTTTTTTAAAAAAAAATAGTTTCTAGTTAGTGTTGAACGGCTTGTCGCCTGTGATAATATTTATTTGTTTGAGTTGACTACAACTTTATCTAGAACCGGACAACATCGTATCTTATGCTTTCATTTGAGTACTTATCTATTTTAAACTTGTTTACTTGAGTACATAACCATTATTGACTTATCACTTATATCGGGACTTGATTATGTGGATTTAATTGTTGATGTTCTTAACCTAAGCTTGAGTTGACTTTCCAAATCCTTAATATAGAAACCAAACTGTTGAAAGCAGTTTGGTGATAAGAAGGTTAGTTCTTGTGTTCATAGAAGTTTGATAGTTTGCAGTTCTTGGATTTCATCGTTGGTCGAAGGAGTTTGTGTTAAAGAGTCTAAAATGAGCACTAACTAATTTAAAAATTCAAATCTCGTACCAAAAAGGTGGGATATATCTTATACCTCTCTTTGTAGCCTTTATGACTTGAGTTATTAAGTCTGTTAGGGTATTTAAAATCAAGTGCCCTATGATCGTTTGACTTGGAAGTCATTGGCCTAAAACTCATTAATGGGTCATTTAGAAAGTTTAATAAAAATAAGTCTTACACATAAGATGTTAAAAAAGTAGCAACAATCAAAATATATTCATGGCGAAAGACGGAAAAATGATTTAAATCATCAAAAGTGAGAGGTATCCAGTAAGGATTTTGAGATTTGAACTCTAGAGACTGACAGTTTTTTTTAAGAAATATTTATCATTTTCCTTTGAGGTGTTTTAAGTATCTAATTCTGACCACTTGTGTTGAAAAATGCGTTATAATGATTCTTAGGAATCCACATGTGCTAGAAATATCTCTGGATTTGAGAGAAAAGTATAAGGAGTGATTTTGCACGAGAAGTGTGAGGAAAAACTAACCACAAGAGAATTATGATTATGAGTGAATCAACAACACTTGGTTGGTTGTGTTCTAGTATGGGTGTGAGTTCAATATAGCATAATCACACACACACACACACACACTAAGTCAAATATTGAATGAGTAAAAAATTTATTTTTGATGTTGTTTAGATCTTTTAAAGTGTCACTTAAATTCGAAACTTAAGGTATGTGCTAAGCAGTTCAACATCGAGTTTGTTACTTGCGATTTGCTTAGATTAGTAATATAGTTTATTCCTAAGTTTTGTTTTGTTTGAGGACAAACAAAAGTTCTAGTTTGGAGGTGTTTGATAAGTGCATTTTGTTTATTTATTTTAGGCAAATGTCTTCAAAGTGTTAAATTTTACTTAACTTGGGTTAATTTTTTCTAATTTCAGTTTTGAATTTGTTCATAAGCAATTGGAAAAGAAAGATGGGGTGAATTGATGATTGGGTGGAAGGTTGGGGGGATAATGTGAAGATGAGAAAGAAGTTGAAGGACCAAAATAGAAGAAATTTAAAGAGGATGATCAAAATCAAGGAATTGCAAATTTTGAAAGTGATTTTAACTAGGCACCTGCCCAATTATATGGACCGAGCAGCTGCCTAATGTTAGAAAACAAAAACAAAGAAAAAAAAGGATACCTAGGCGGTCTCCCCGACGTTCTACTGGGCACCCGCCCAGGTCGAACGCAGCTAGAAACTATTTTTCATTTTTAATTATATTCCAATCGGGATTTTTCCTTTCGAGCCCTTATTTGCATGGATTCTAGAGACTTTTGGGGATCTCTTGGAGAGCTATATAAATACCAACTCTTGACACATAATTAGGCTATAGAGAATTGAATTGCAAAAGGAGGCAAAAGAACACAATAAGATTGAATTTCAAAAACTTCAAGATTGAGCTCAAGAATTTTCGGGTGATGAACAACTTTTACTTCTTTTATTTTCTTCTTCACAATATGTTAGGCTAAACAAATCTAATGCTAGGGTTATGATGAACCGTTTGATTTTTTTTTTTTTACATTCAATCACGTTTTCAACTATTGAACAATTTCATGTAATATCTGTAGGATAGTTGCTTCAATTTTATGGATACAAGATTTACAATTTATAACTAATGCAAAATATCTTAAACACAGTATTTACAACAGTTACCGTATTTGCACATTAGAACAGATTAAATTATATAATAAGTAATTGCAGTAAACAATTAAAAGATAATTGCTGAATAGTAATATGCAAAACGATCAACAATAAGTTACTAAAACAAATTGTTAAAGAAAAAACTTTTAACCCGAGGCTTGTGTTACACACAATTTCCTTAAAACAAATTAGCCCCCTCACCGTACGTGCTTGAGGTATGATACGAGCGTTTGTCTCCCAGGATACAACGGAGAAATCAGTAAAATTCGAGTACAACAGATTCTACTCCGGCGAAATGAACAAGTGTATGAAAAATATCACCACAGATTCGAACAGAAATAGAAAATATAGGAAAACAGAAACTGTACGCAGATGAATTTACAAATGAAAATTCATGTACTGAACTGTGAAAAAATGAGACACATATAAGGACTAGCTGCCCATTCATTTCATAGCAATTAAAAAAGGAGTTTCAGCAATTTTCGAAAACCAACCAAAAGTCTGTTGAAAATTAACAAAAATGTAGCAAAACGTGGACACTCATAAGGGGCCAATTTTGCTCATTTCGGTCCGACATTTGTGTATGCAGGTCACGCCCGCACACAAGTTCAAGGTCCGAAGCCTATTTCAATCCAAGATTTGCACTCCCTGGGCACGCACGTGGAGAGAGCCTCTATGGTACACATGATTAGACCATTCTAAACTGTAATCCTTTATAAAGTGATTTTAGTTTTCATCTACTTCCTATGTGGGACAAACCTTATTTTTAGTTTTCCTACGAACATAAACTCCTTTCACATGGTATACTTTGAGCTTCAATTTCTCATTCACCCAAGCATCATTTTTGACAAGTAAGTATATGATTTCGATGTACTCAAGGAGGAGAACACAAATCAACTTTCATCTTCCAAAATAGCCAAGCGGGTCCCGCTCAAAATTAGCGCCAAAGTCAGCCCATAAATCAGTTTATTGCCTGTTTTTTCCAACAATCCCCACATGAATGAAAATTGGGAGCGACACATGAATGTGACACAGGATATAGTTCAACGACCTGGTGATATAGTTCAACGGTTGAAACCTGCATAGGATAGGTAGGTGTTACCCTTTAAACTTCCCTTGTAAAAGCATATTTACTTTACTAACTAACCAGTAGACACGATGTCTTTGAACTGTTTTGCTGTTTATGTAAACAATGATATACTCCACACAGGATTCTTCCTAACATATTTCGGTTCTCATTATTATGTTCGTTTTGGCCATGAACTTACGCCTGGTTCTTTGAGAGTTCACAAGAATTTTACCCCACACAATTCCCTTAGAAGCGGCCCCACTTCTCTATTGCATAGATGATTTCTTACTACAAGTAACCCGCATTACTTGGCTCGATTTCCGACGCATAAGAATCATTACAAGCCTATTGCTTATCCTTCATCTTTACGGGCATGACTATTATATCACAGGAATGGACATGAGGTAATATCCCCCACAGTGGTTCTATCAAGTTTTTACAACTAGGTTGGGTTTTCCTTTGTATTAACTTATCCATTCAAGGGCTTAAGTCTCATTCCTCTCGATGATTTTTCAACTAACTCTCTATTTAAAACTTTAGTTAGCAGATCCGCAATGTTATCCTTTGATTTTACATAATCAACAGTGATAACTCCAATTGAGAGTAGTTGCCTTATGGTATTGTGTCTACGACGTATATGTCTAGACTTACCATTATACATGTTACTCTATGCCCTCCCAATTGCCGATTGACTATCACAATATATGCAAATTGCTGGCACAGGTTTTGACCATCTTGGAATATCCTCTAAGAAGTTGCGTAACCACTCAACCTCTTCACCACTTTTATCTAGAGCTATAAACTCATATTCCATAGTGGATCTAGCTATCACTGTTTGTTTAGAGGATTTTCAGTATATAGCTGCACCTGCCAATATGAACACAAATCCACTCGTAGACTTTAAGTCTTTTACATCATATCCAATTAGCATCAGTATATCTTTCAATGTCCGCTGGATATCTTGTATAGTGCAGTCCAAAATTACGAGTATATCTCATGTACCTTAGTATTCTTACTATTCCTTTCCAGTGATTAGCTCTTGGATTACTCGTATATCTACTCAATTTACTCACCGTGTAGGCTATGTCTGGTCTTGTACAATTCATCAAGTACATCAGACTCCCAATAACTCTCGAGTATTCTACTTGAGATACACTTTCACCTTTGTTTTTGGATAGATGTTGACTTGTATCTATCAATGTTCTAGCCATTTCAGTATCATCCTTACTGAACTTCTCTAGAATTTTATCTACATAATGTAACGACTTAGAGCAAGCCCATCTGATGTTCTTGAAATTTTGATTCCAAGTATAACATCAGCTAAACCTGTATCCGTTATGTCAAATCTCGAATTTAACATATCTTTAGTGGATTTAATCATCTTATTGTCACTACCAACAATAAGCATGTCGTCAACGTAAAGACATAAAATGACATAACCATTTCCAGTGTCTTTAACGTAAACACATTTATCACACTCGTTGATTTTAAATCCACTCTCCATCATGACAATGTCAAATTTTTCGTGCCATTGTTTTGGTGTTTGTTTCAGGCCATATAATGATTTCACCAATTTACAAACCTTCTTTTCTTGTCCTGGAGATGAAAACCCATCGGGTTGTTCTATATAGATTTCTTAATCTAAATCTCCATTCAAGAAGGCAGTCTTAACATCCATTTGATGTACTTCAAGATTTCGTACAACAGCAATTGCAAGTATCATCCTAATAGATGTTATTCTCGTTACTGGAGAATATGTATCAAAGTAATCAAAGCCTTCTCGTCGTCTATAACCTTTTATTACTAATCTAGCATTATGCTTTTCAATAGATCCATCTGCTTTCATTTTTCGTTTGAAAATCCATCTGTAGCCTAGTGGTTTACTTCTTGGAGGAAGATCCACTAGCTCCCATGTATGATTTTGCAAAATGGAATCTATTTCACTTTTAATGGCAACTTTCCATTGAGATCCTTCTGAAGAGTTCACAGCTTCTTGATAGTTTTGTGGTTCACTTTCTAGAATATATGTCAGAAAATCTAGACCATAAGATTTTTCTATCCTTTCCCTTTTGTTACGTTTTGGTTCAACCTTAACCTCCTCTTCTAATTCTTAGTCTTGACTATTTCCAGTCATAGTCTCATATGTCCGGTTAGAAGAATTTACCTCTTCTTTAAACTTGCATGGAAATACATGTTCAAAGAACGAAATATTTCTCGATTCCATTATCGTGTTTTTGTGTATATCTGAAATTTTAGATTCATACACAAGAAACTGATAAGCACTACTGTTTTGAGCATATCCAATGAAGATACAATCTACAGTTTTCGAGCCTATCTTCACCTTCTTTGGTGTTGGGACAACAATTTTAGCAAGACATCCCCACATTCTTAAGTATTTATAAGAAGGTTTTCTTACTTTCCATAACTCATAAGGGGTTTTTTCCATTTTCTTTCGGAATACCTTATTTAAAAGGTAATTTGCTGATAACACAACCTCCCCCCACATGTTCCGAGGTAACCCAAAACTTAGCAACATTGCATTCATCATTTCTTTTAAGGTGCGATTTTTCCTTTCAACAACACCATTTTGTTGCGGTGAATAAGGTGCGGTGGTTTCATGTACGATTCTGTGTTGTGCACAGAATTCAGCGAATGGTACTTCATACTCACCACCTCGATCGCTTCTTAATACCTTAATTTTCTTGTTAAGTTGGTTCTCAACTTCATTCTTATAGAGAATAAATTTCTCTGTCGCTTCATCCTTACTTTTTAGCAAGTACACATAACAATATTTTGTGCTATTGTCGACAAAAGTAATGAAGTACTTGTTGCCACCTCTTGTTTGTACAAATCTTAAATCACATATATCACTGTGAATTAAATCAAGTGGTTCTGTATTCTGTTCAATTGACTTAAAGGATGATCTTGTCAATTTTGCCTCAACACAAGTTTCACACTTATGTTTGGAATCAATATGGAACACGGGTACGCAATTCAAGTTAACTAGTCTACGTAAAGTATCATAATTAACATGTTCTAATTTACCATGCCACACATTGGTAGACTCAAGCAAGTAAGCAGAAGAGTTTACTTTATTCATTTTTGGTTCAACAACCATTACATTGAGTTTAAACATATAATTGGAAACATAGCATTTTCCGACAAATATTTCACTTTTTGACAAAATGACTTTGTTCGACTCAAATACAATAAGAAAAACATGCTTATTCAAAAGCGACCCGGATACAAGGTTCTTGCGAATTTCCGGCACATACAACACATTGTTAAGAGTCAGCTCTTTCCCCGAAGTCATTTTCAGAACCACTTTGCCTTGTCCCTTGATTTCAGAAGTTACTGAATTTCCCATGAATAACTTTTCTCCATTTTCAATTGCTTTGAAAGTAGCAAACAGTTCTTTATAAGAACACACATGCCTCGTAGCTCCGGTGTCAATCCACCATTATTTTAGGTTAGAGCCCACCATGTTCACTTCAGAAATGATGGCTACTAGATTCATCTCCGCCACATCAGCGCCATGTAGTCAACCACATTTGCTTCTTTCTTCTTCTTGGCAATCTGCACTCCGAAGACTTGTGACCCACTCTGTCACAATTGAAGCATTTCCCTTAAAACTTCATTTTAGAAATTCCACCTTTAGGTCCTATCTTGGTCCCTTTACCATCGGATGACCCAGCCTTATTTTTGTTGGCCTTACTGCTTTGACCATGCTCCACAACGTTGGCTTTGAAAACACTATGATTGAACAACTTCTTCTCAGAACTCTTGTTGTCTTCTTCAATTCGAAGTTTAACAATTAGTTCTTCGACATTCATTTCCTTTCGTTTGTACTTTAGGTAATTCTTGAAATCTTTCCATGCGGGGGGCAATTTTTCAATAATTACAGCCACTTGGAAAGTTTCACTCAACACCATCCCTTTGGCATAAATTTCGTGAAGAACTATTTGGAGTTCTTGCACTTGACTGATTATAGTTTGGGAGTCCACCATTTTATAATCTAAGAATTTGTCGATAATGAACTTTTTAGCCCCGGCATCTTCAGTTTTATATTTTCGGTCCAAAGACTTCCACAACTCCTTAGCAGTTTTCATAGTGCTATACACGTTGTATAGCGTGTCTGCTAAGCTGTTCATAATATAGTTTCGGCATAGAAAATCCGAATGGTTCTAAGCATCAAATGCACTGATCGCTTGAACATCTCCATCACCCTCATTGAATTTTGGAGCAGTTTCAGGCAAGAACCTCGCAAGATTCAAGGTGGTTAGATAAAATAGCATTTTCTGTTGCCACCTCTTGAAATTCAAGCAATTGAATTTCTCCGATTTTTTATTATGATTAACCGGAACAGTAGCCACAGGTTGGCTCACAACATGACTTGGCAATCTAGCTATAGTCTGAGCCCCAACAGAACTAGAGCCCACAACCTGATTTCCAATAGCCACAGCTTGGGTTACATCCATGTTAGTTTGTTCAGTTGCCATTTCTGAAAATGAAACAAAAATATTAGTTTCTGCTGCCACCTCTTGAAATTCAAGCCATTGAATTTCTTCGATTTTTCATTATGATTAACCGGAACAGTAGCCACATGTTGGCTCACAACATGACTTGGCAATCTAGCCACAGTCTGAGCCCCAAATAGAACTAGAGCCCACAGCCTGATTTCCAGTAGTTACAGCTTAGGTTACATCCATGTTAGTTTGTTCGGTTGCCATTTCTGAAAATAAAACAAAAATATTAGTTTCCAATAAACTAATATTAATTTTCAAGAAATCAAACGAAACAACTTATCAAAGGAATCTGTTTTAAACTTGTAGGATAGTTGTTTCAATTTTATGGATACCAGATTTACAATTTATAACTTGATGCAAAATATCTTAAACACGGTATTTATAACAGTTACCGTATTTGCACATTAGAACATAATAAATTATATAACAAGTAATTGCAGTAAACAATTAAAAGATAATTGCAGAACAGTAATATGCAAAATGATCAACAATAAGTTACTAAAACAAACTGTTAAAAAAAAACTTTTAACCCGAGACCTGTGTTACACACAGTTTCCTTAAAACAGATTCGCCCTTTCACTATATGTGCTTGAGGTATGATACGAGCATCTGTCTCCCAGGATACAACGGAGAAACCAGTAAAATTCGAGCACAACAGATTCTACTATGACGAAATGAACAAGTGTCTGAAAAATATCACCACAGACTCGAACATAAATAGAAAATGTAGGAAAATAGAAACTGTATGTAGATGAAAATTCGTGTAATGAACTGTGAAAAACGAGACACATATAAAGACTGGCTGCCCATTCATTTCATAGCAATTAAAATAGGAGTTTCAACAGTTTTGGAAAACCTAAAGTCTGTTGAAAATTAACAAAAATGTAGCAAAACGTGGACACTCATAAGGGGCCAATTTTACTCCTTTCGGTCCGACATTCGTGTACACAGGTCGCGCTCGCACACAAGTTCAAGATCTGAAATATATTTCGGTCCAAGATTTGCACCCCCCCTGCGCACGCACGTGGAGAGAGCCTCTATGCTACACATGATTACACCATTCTAAAGTGTAATCCTTTATAAAGTGGTTTTAGTTTTTATCCACTTCCTATGTGGGACAAACTTTATTTTTAGCTTTTCCACCAACATAAACTCCTTTCATAGACATACTTTGAGCCTCAATTTCTCATCCACCCGAGCATCATTTTTGACAAGTAAGTATATGATTTCAATGTACTCACGGAGGAGAACACAAATCAACTTTCATCTTCCAAAATAGCAAAGCGGGTTCGGCTCAAAATTAGTGTCAAAGTCAGCCCATAACTCAGTTTATTTCTAGTTTTTTCCAACAATATCTTCTTTACCTTTCTGTGCATAATGATTGTATGAATATTGTGGCTTGTTTTACCCTGAAAGATGGAAAAGAAGTTAGACATAGTGTTAATCGATGCAGAGTCCAATAGGAATCGAAATATATAGCTATACTTTACATGATCTTTAAGTATTCATAAATCGTTAATGCATTCTTGTATGTTT
The DNA here is from genome assembly GCA_035079005.1 of Fraxinus americana. Classification (NCBI taxonomy): domain Eukaryota; kingdom Viridiplantae; phylum Streptophyta; class Magnoliopsida; order Lamiales; family Oleaceae; genus Fraxinus; species Fraxinus americana. The sequence continues at coordinate 15,811,839 of CM068711.1, forward strand.
GCATCCATCACAGAAATATAGTCGGGTCATATGTGAGAATATGTTTAATTCTACTCGAGAGAGATTGTTAAATAATTTAAGAATATTGATCTTCATAATTGAATCGTGTTGTCGAATTCATAAAGTTCGACATTAAAGTGAATTGACATTAGGAGATTTGGGTTCCTAATACGATTTTCATCATCATATTTTTATAAAACTTGCATTTATTTTAATTAATTTAGATTTTGCATTTATAAGTAGATTATTTAATTTATTGGAAAAATTACAAATTTCAATTGTTTCGGTTAAGGCTAAGTTAATTCGAATTTGGACTAGTACAATCTCTGTGGGATATTTGGACTCAAAATTCATTTTACTACTTGATAACGAACCATATACTTGCCGTATTTTAAACGAAACAAATTGACCCACCAAACCAAACCAACTACGCATGTCAAATCGACCCGAACTAGCTAGAGCCGGTTCAATTTGATTGGTTTGGTCAGTTTTTCAATTTTTTGGCGCATATCTACTTAGGGATCAGCACCTATTTATAGAAGATGAATGTGGATAGAATATCCGACATGTGTAATGCTATCGAACGTTATATCTATGGTTAATTTATCTTAGTGCTATAGCATAAGCATACTCGGACACTTGTCCCATTATCAGACTTCAGATATATGGTTGATCTTCTTAACATGGAGGTGTAAAGATTCATGGATAAGTGTTTTGGACAATGAGGGCGTTCCCTCTAGTCTGTTTTTTTGAACGGAGCTCTACCAAGGCTGTAGCATAATTGTTCGTCTTCCCTGACCACCTTTGACCAGGTATAACTTGTCAAAATATTCCATTAAAGGAGAGAAGGCCTTGTTAGATAAAGCCCTTGTAGGGAGGCTTTGGTGGCCAGGTAAGGTACTTCTTGGCCATTATATATATATAGTTGTACCTGGCCACTATATATATAGTTGTTCGATATTATATTCAATGTAACTCTTGTAAAGTTGTGTAGTCTAATTATTTTGGCTACGTTGAGTCTGTAAATGAATTCACACTCACAATAAGGTTTTCATGAAGATTGGAAGAGGGTAGGAAGCACCCCTCCTGAGGTGTGAGAGCGAAGGCCTTGGGCCAAAATCTCATAAAATGTCCAATGTAAAATATTTTGTTTTTCAAAAATAGAAATTAAAAGATAGTTTAACCTTATTAAAAAGGATAAATGCAACCATGGTCCCAAACCTTAACGCTTCGCTTGTTGCACCTGTGGTCCCAAACCTTTCAAGTGTGTGCGGTTAAAGGACAAATAGATGGATTCCATCCAAATCGTCGTTAATTGATAAAAAAATGATTTTGACTACATTATTAATAATTTCAATAAAGGTAAAATAGTAATTTTTTTATTCTCACAATTAAATAAAAATGTAAAAATAAATAATTCATTTGAATCACTAGAAACTAATGGAATTTCATTCTCATTTGGTTTGTTCATTTGGGAAGAAAATGTTTGCTTCATTTGGGATTTAGGATCGATTTTGGTTCGATTTCGTGGAAGAAGATAGTGAAAATGGAAGATAGGTTGAGAAAATGTTGATGACGCAGGTGGTGATAGCTGTGGTGACGCAGGTGGTGATAGCTGTGGTGGTGGTGGTGTAGGGGTGGAGAATGGAAAGAAGAAGTGAATTATTTATTTATATATTTCTTTTTTCATATATATAATTATTTTTATGTGGAAATATATAAAGTTACAATTTTACCTTTATTGAAATTTTTAATAATGTGATTACAATCATTTTTTGGTCAACTAAAGACGATTTAAATAGGATCCATCCATTTGTCCTATAATTGCACACACTTGAAAAGTTTGGGATTGTAGGTGCAACAAATGAAAGGTTAGGTAAAAACTGTAAAAATTTGAAACGTTCTAAGCAGTGACTACAATTTTTCATTTTTAAAATTAAAAAATGATCTTCACATATCTCTAGAAAAATTTTATTCTAAAGATGCGTTCAATTCAACCAACTTGGCCATTTGGTGACATTGGTCTAACTATAATATTATTAATTGATATTTTATTGAGTATTTCACCATTGATCTAGTAACCAAAATTTACATTTTTTTCTCGTAATGAAGCATTCAATTCAATCAACTTGACCATTTTGTTACCTTGGCCTAACAAATACATGATTAACTTGATATTTGATTGAATTGGGTACTTCACTATTGATCAGAGTTGTCAAACTTTGACGCGGAAAATTAAAACATTAATATATTTTTTATGAAATTGTCACTACTTTTCTATAGCAGTTAGCCCTTGTTTGATTCACGTTATTTTCAAAATACATTTTTTCTTTTTTATTTTCAATCACACATTTTCAATAAAATAATATTATACTAAAATCCAAATTTTTTTCTTATTTTTTAACCACACATTCTTAATATTCCAAAATGCATTTTTGGCAATAAATGAGACTTAAACAGGCTCTTAAATACGTGAAAATTATGGAATCCCAAGTATCAAACCTGTCCCAAGTTCCACGTAACAATTTAACAGATTCTTAACATGTTAAATCAGAATTTGAGAGAAATTTTATTTTATGCATTCAATAAATTTTTTTTTTTGTGTTCCTAATGCAAAGCTTAAGTTTCAATTTTATATCCATCACTTCAAATCAGTAATTATATTTACGTATGTTTAATTTCATTTTCATTAAATTAGTATACGTTTAAATCGATAAATTTTATTTCAATATAGATTAACATGTAGATCTATAATTTTTTAAGCATAAACAAGAAAAAAAATTCTTGTCCATGTATATTCTTTAAGACGAGATTCATGGCAATGATTCCATCCAGCCTTAATCGCAGTCTGACTTTTTTTTTTGAATAAAATTCTGTTACTCGGTGGTTGAGCCAATTTTTTGATTATTTTTTTCTTGTTATTAAAAATTCTCCGGAGCTTGCCACCTCCTCCGTCATCGGGGCTACTCCCTCCGTCCTCTTTTCCTCTGCCACCTCTCCCGTACCATCGGGGACACCCCCTCTCGTTCCACATATAATAAAAATGATTCTAATGCACCTTCATTTGTCCATAAAGATGGGTGACCCTCCTCTCTGTCACATCGTCTATCACTCCCTCATCTGCATGTTATATCACATCAAAGCGCTGTGAACTCATCTTGAAGATTAGCTAAATGGCTTCCTCACACTCTAACATCATGGGATAAATTTGCTACCTCGCTTCTCAACTCTCGTCGTAGCGCTCCTACTTCATCTCCCAAATTCTCTAGTACTGTGCCCACCTCTATTGTTGTAATCCCACCTCCTCTCTCAACTCTCGTCGTAATGCGTCCACCTCCTTTCTAATAAATCCAATTAGGCGAACATACATGTCATCGAAATAATGACTCTAACTGTGTGCAGGAGATCCACGAGGGAGAAAGAGATCTCATCGGCGAAGGTGACCTTTGGCGGACGTGATATCCAAGGTAAAAGTGATTGTCGATCAACTGAACCGTGCTCCTACACAAATAACAATATTAAAAATTATTAACTTAATTAAAATATAATCACTCATAAAAAACGGTAATCAACAAATTATATTCGAATCACAACCCAATCTCGGTCCATTTTGGAATCGAACATCTAATGTCTTGAGTATGCAGAACGCTAATTCATGTACAAAACCTCGACCCTCATTCTCCTCCATCAACGACATCAACTCAATTAGGATTTTAAGCTGACATATTGACATTTTAACTAGTTAATGATCATGCGCTGAAATTTTGAAACGACATACAATATAAATCGCAAATGTAAAATAGTCACCTTAGGGTGTCAAGAAGAGCTGATAACTGTCTGTCATGGACAATCGTCTGCTTTGGATGCTTACCAGTGATGCATCCGAGAGCAGCGCGTCACCCCTCTCTTCGCAAATTGGGTACCCAAAAGGGGGATAGTCTCATATGCCCAAATTTTCAACACATACAATTATTATATATAAATTTAGTATAAAAAATATTTTAACGTTGATTATATTATACATTTACCTACATTGCCAGTGCAATCCATAAGTATCGTACTTACGTAAGAACCCTTTGGACTTCAAGTGTGATCTGTTGAAGACGTGTACGGTATCCTCAAAACATCTCTATCCCCACGGATAGTTGTTGAAGACATCGATGTCGTCAACAACTTTCAAGTGAAAAATGTCAATCGCAATTTTTTTGTGATAACACCTCACCACGCTTTCAAAAATATATACCAGTCTTAACTTCAATCTGTCCAACGTCTGGTTGCATTCCCTAATTGTATCAATCAACTGCATTAGAAGCATTGTCCCATGTCCCTAAAAATACGCGTCATACAACCTATTGCTTTTTTAAGTACCGTCGTTAGCTGCTTCATCGTCCATAATTTTCAGTCCAGTCATCAGGACAAACCTAGAAACCTTACCCTCGAGGTCGAAGTTTAGGGCATCGTCGTCGACTGACCTAAGCATCCAACATAGTAATGCATCAATTATCTGTCCTGAGTACTGCACCTCTCTCAACTGATACATGGGTCATACGAAGTACTGCGTGGCATATCTCCATACTAATCATCGAGCAATTTCAATACATTTGTAAAACTCTCAAAACTACTATTCCAAGTACATTTTCCCTCCATCTGTCTCAACTCACTATCTAGATGGTACTCCATCTTATAAAAATTCAAATATTAGAATATTCAACAAGAAATAATGGAATAAAACATAATATCGAAAAATTAAGCTAATCGAATTGTAATTACTATACGCAAGAAAAATATTTATTTTACACATATGTTAATAAAAAAATAAATGATTTAATAAATTAAAGGATAAGAACAAAAAAAGAATTACAGAAAAAACGAAAAAGAAAAATAAATTAAAGAAAATAATAAAGAATATAAAAACCAAAGAAAGAATATGAAAAGCATTTTAAATTTTAAAAAAATGAAATAATGATAAACAGAAAATAATTAAGAATTTTTTTAAAAAATAAAGAAAAAATATAATAAATTAAATTAAATAAAACTAATGACCAAAAATAAAAAAAGGAAAAATAAATTAAAGAAAATAAGAAATATATAAAAAATAAAGTAAGAATATTAAAAAGTATTTTAAACTGAAAAAAAATTAAATGATAAAGAAAAAAACAATTAAGGAATTTTTTAAATTATTACCAAAAAGTAGTAATAAAAATATAATAATTAAACAAAAGGAAATTATAAAAATTAAATAAGGAATATAAATATTATTCAATTAAAATTGGAAAAAAATTAAAGATTTGTTTAAAAAGAATATTTAATTAAAAAAATTTAAATTGAAAAAAAAAAAGAAAAAAAAGGAATTTGGTAATTTGGTTAAAAATAATATTTAATTTGTTAATTTTCAATTTAAAATTCTTTATTTAATAAAAAAAAGAACTAAAATTTTTTAATTTAATTTTAAAAAAATATATATTTGGGCCGACTGTTAACAATTGGGTCCGACAAATCCTACTAGTCTGGAGATTGTTAATAGTCGTCGAGTGGCTCCTCTTGTCGAAAAAATGTCAGTTCAGACGACAAGAAACTGTTTTTTGGGGAAATTTTAAAACTTAAATTACCACTACACTCTTATCTCTAAATATTGAAGAATAAGGCCCCGTTCGGGAGGGATTAAAAGCCAATTAAAATTGAAAATATGGCCGTTATTGGGTCCCACTCGTCTAATAAAAGTCAACAATAACGGCTATATTTTCAATTTTAATCTGATTTTAATCCCTCCCATACAAGGCCTAAATATTATAAACATCATAAATTCACAAATAAACATAAAACAATTCACAAGTTTTTGAAATATCATAAATGAAAAATCAATCTTATAATCTACAAACAAACTAACATTGTTGGAGATAATAAAGCCGGTGACTGGGTTGTGTGGTGGTTGGACTGTGAGAATGACGACTTCGACTGGATTCCGATCCTTAGAGAATTTTGAGTTTTTCTTTTTTCCTCTCAAGTAGTTTTTCACAAAAATGACGAGGTATAAAAGGCTTTTGGTAAATCACTTTACAATTTAAACAATTAACTTTTTTTGATGGTCAAGGGACATCAGGGAAATATGTTCGGGTCTACCGGCCGTTTTCATGTATTTCGAGCCCGCTTGAGCTCCATTAAAGGGTTAGAATGCATTTTGGAATAGTAGATTGATGGAGAATTTGTGATTAAAAAATAAGAAAAGATTTTAAATTTGTGTATAATATTATTTTATTGAAAAATATGTCGTTCAAATAAACGTATTTCCAAAAAAATGACAACGATACAAGGGCTTCCTCTGTATTTTTGATAGTTCTGAACAGGGAGCTGTAAATCACTTTTTCGGTTTCAGAGTCTCTTTCACATGAATTTCGTAGCAATTTATTTATTCGATAAATTTTGAATCTCAAGAGGCCCTAGTCCCTACGTCATTAGACTCTAGATTATTTCAGAATTGGAATTGTAACCGTCATGGACGCACAACAGCAGCAGAGAGAAGCATCTCCGCGACCTCCACCCCCGGCGGCCAGCGGAGGCGGAGGCGGAGGAGGAGGCGGAGATTTCACTGCAATTTTCACTGTTCTACTGTCCTTTCTCGCTATTGCCTCCATGGTAAGAAAAAAGAGAGAGTATAAACTGCTTACTGTTTTTACTATATCCTATGTTTTGCCGACTCCAGTATATGATCGGAGCTTAGGGTTTAATCTATTTTTTTGGGATTTTTCTGTATGCAATACATTACTTTGTTTCTGAACATTATTTCGGGAATTGAATATTTTTAAATTGTTAGAAAAACTTGAAAGTAGACTTCTATTATTATGCAGTTCATGAATCTCAATGTAGTGCCTACTGAGGTTAATTAGCTTGTAGACATGAGGGAACTGAACTCTCGGAGTATATTAGAAGTCTGCGTAAAGAGGGATTTGACCGTGTCATTCAATTTCTTGGAAGACCTTCCTGGTGAAACTTGAGTAACCTTATAATATTCGCTGTGGAGATGGGTAGGAACAGTACGAATAAATTAGATGAGCACCAGTTCCTCTATATACTAGTAACCTAGCATGAGCAGCAATTGTTCATTAGTTCTTGGTTAAAGCTTTTGTTTCCTCTACATATTTTGCTGGAACTGAAAAATAACATTCTTCAGAGTGGAAATTATGTAAATACTTGTAAAAAGGAAGCTTTTCTAATGGAGAACAAATCATTTCATTGTTTGATTTTTCATATGGGAAATGGATTTTACTGGTGTTTTGTTACTTCCAAAATTGCCATTATTTTTCTTTTCCATATCTACTAAAACAGAAACAATTCTAATGTTTCTTTGAAAGCGTGTCAAGATGTTGAATCAAGAATTATTTTCAGTTCTTTCTCTGATTTGAGCAGCTTCATTTCTTGGGTTCTCACTTGCTTTAATTAGCAAAGAAATTGAGAAGATTAGTCTAATGTTTGGTCATTCTTGAAAATATAATGCCCACTTTTTAGTCTGAAAATTTGCGATTAGACAACAAACATATGACATGCCCAAAAACTATTTGCAGGTCATACTCCCTACCGTGTCAACCTTAAGGCAAAGCTTAGCCATCTTACATCAAGTTCCTGAAGGCCATGTTGGGGTTTATTGGAGAGGAGGCGCCCTTCTGAACACAATTACAGATCCAGGTTCATTACTGTGTCTTTTATATACTTTATCTCTTATGTTTACAACGTCCTGGATTTTATTAGTGGGGGCATATATATATATTGAGTTTAGGTTTATTGTTTCTGATTAGCACCTGTTCAATGTAAGGTTTTCATTTGAAAATGCCCCTGTTAACCCACTTCGAGCCCATTCAAGTGACCCTACAGACTGATTTGGTGAGACCAATTTTATCCTCTTAGTTTCAGAAGTTCTTTAGATTAAGGATGTATTTCATAGCAATGCTAGTTGGCAAAGATGTGGTGATTATCGTCTGGTTTCCTTGCCATGTTATTATGTGCAGGTGAGGGATATCCCCTGTGGAACAAAAGGTGGTGTTATGATCAACTTTGAAAAGATAGAAGTAAAATTTTCAGTGCTGCCTACTTCTGTCGTGCTTTTGATTTTTGCCAATTTAATTGTGTTGATGATTATATTATTTATACTAATTAGCATAGCATACCTTCAGGTTGTTAATCGTCTTCACAAGGACTACGTATACGAGACATTGCGAGACTATGGTGTCCAATATGACAACACGTGGATATATGACAAGATCCATCATGAGATCAATCAGTTCTGCAGTGCTCATTCACTGCAGCAAGTTTACATTGACATGTTCGATCAGGTAAGAAGGTAGATCAAATCGAACTCTAGTGCACAAAGGAATTTCACGCACTTGCTTAATTTTAAGGATTCTCATCGCCTTCTATGGTCAATCACAAACTCTCACGTATTAATTGGTTTACTTTTTCTACTATTGGACTAGTGGTATAGACGACTTTTGGTGCCTCTAAAATGTAAACAAAGGAACATATTTTCATGATTGAAGATATACTGGTTCTATTACGACTGTGTTACATCTCCACCTGTTCGACCACCTTTGTAATTCTATTCAAATGCCTTTTATTTTATACTGATGCTTGATCCAATAAATAATTATTGCAATAATTTTCAGATTGATGATAAAATGAAAGATGCCCTTCAGGCTGATTGCACACGTTATGCTCCAGGTATTGAAGTACTCAGCGTGCGCGTCACTAAACCTACCATTCCAGATAGTATAAGGCGGAACTTTGAACAGATGGAAGAGGAACGTACCAAGGTATTTCTTTAGTCACTTACCTCAAGCCTTCTAAAGTTGTGTTATTTGTTTCTTCATTCTTTTCTCTTTCAGCTTTTGTCAGCTGAAGGTGTGATTTGGGTAACTAATTGAGGGTCTTCAAGTATAAATGGATTAAGTTTTATAGGAGATTGTCGTCTTGATAAGTCACAGTTCTTGCCCTTGAATTAATTTTATGGATAACATGCTTTATAGTCTTTGTGATTCTTCATTTATAGGGTAAGATTGTATTAATGAAACTGTTCAACCTATTACGGATTTAAAGTTGCCTCCTCACCTAGCCGAGCACTTTATAATATAACAGGTCTTGATTGCTGTGGAGAGACAGAGAGTTTCTGAGAAGGAAGCAGAGACACTGAAAAAGATTGCCATAAGTGAAGCTGAGAAGCATGCTCATGTTAGCAAGATCCAGATGGAACAGAAGTTGATGGAGAAAGACAGCTCGAGGAAGCAAGAGGAAATTTCTAATACAATGTACTTAGCTCGTGAGAAAAGCTTGGCTGATGCCTACTTTTATCGGTACATTCCTTTACCTTTTACTGTTGAAGCTGTTTATGTATTCGAGGACATGGAAGCTTTTAGAGAAACGAACGGTATATATGTATTTTGATGTTGAACATGTTCAGAACAATGAAAGAAGCAGAAGCAAACAAGTTGAAGTTAACTCCACAATATCTAGAACTCAAATTCATCGAAGCAATTGCTAATAACTCGAAGATTTTCTTTGGTAACAAGGTTAGATTACTTCTGTCAGTACTGTTGATTGTTCGACTCTGTCCATGAGTTACTGTTTCTCTAGGTTGATAAAATATTCTGCAGGTACCTAATATGGTTTTAGATCAGAGGCTTCTCGGAAATTTTTTGCAAGATGTAGTAGTCAGTAAGGGGAACATGGAGAATAGCTCGTAAATTTGCTGTTGGTCGAAAAAGTATACACTCGAATGAATGTGAATAATGGGAAGAAGAATCAGTGCAATTTGTGAGAGGGAAAGTTACAGTTCAATCTGCATCAAGTATATATACCTATCAAAAGTTTGTTTCTACAGCTTGCTGCATTCAAATACTGCTTAAATCTAATGCTTTTAGTTTTCCTCATCGTTTTATTGTAAGCAATATTATCAAATCTGGACTGCACAAGGTGGCCCAATCTTGTTTTGAACCGGATGAATAGTGGAAAATTCGCAGCTCGGTTAGATAAAGGTGGAACTTGGTGCAAATTTAATTATCGCTGGTATGATTAGGGAAAATTAGTGGGAAAATGAAATCGTTAACGATAAAAAAACATTATTACTCTTATCATTATCAGTTAAAATAAAAACACTCCACTTTTTATGATAAATTTGATTTGTCCCTAAATTTACCATATGTTAAATTTTACCTCGAGTGAGAATAATTTTTTGGACGATTCTACCTTTATTATAATTCAATTATTTTAATAATAATTTACTTTTCATTTTTCAATATGTATTTAAATTATTTAATCATTTAGTTACCATCAATGTGCATGTACCTTTGATAGATTCATTTGCCTTCGTTAATTAATCTATAAATTCTCTATAATTAATTCTCAATTAATTAACATTTATATTTATATATTTTAATTTATATTTATCTTTATCTTTATTTATACATTTTAGTATTATTAATTCTAATTATAAGTTAATTTGAATTTCACATTCAAGATTGCATTTTATTAATTCAAGATTGCATTTTATTAATTACGTCCATGTATATTAATTAATATTCAGCTTCACTTAATTGGAAATTAAATAAATAATTTAACATTCACTTTCTGTATATAATTCTTAGTAATAATTCTAAATTAATTAGCATTTACGAATATTCAAATATTACTTTTAAAGTATTTATAGAGCTTGTTCGGGAGGGATTTTTTGGGGAAGAATTGATTTTTGAATAGTGATATGATGGGAAATGTGTGGTTGAAAAAGAAGAAAAAATTATTGATGTGACGGAAAATATTATTTTATTGAAAAATGTGTGGTTGAAAATGAGAATTGATTTACTGTAGAATTTAAGAATCTCTCCCAAACACCCCCATAAATTTGGTTCCATTTCAACTGGGAAAATGACATCACATGAGTAGTTTTGTTCTATATATAAAAAGGGGATAAATTTTGACAAGAGCTCATATATCGCAATCAACAATTAGTGATCAAACTTTCATGGTTGTAGGAGCTTGTCAATTACTCGATCTCAAATAATCTGATATGTCATCTCGAGCTATGAGATAGACATTTAGAATAGGGATGACAACATTGCATGGTCTGGCATACCCATCTTGTGCCCGACTAGAGAATTTTAGGAAGTAAGACATAAATTTAAATATCTCCAACCATGGATGACACCTAGGATAGGGATAATAATTAATAAGAGCCCCCATTTTTTCCAAAAAAAAAAGAGTTTTGGAATAATAATTTTTGTTGACATACTAAAAATATAATCCAAATTGGATAGCCAAAAGAGTGAAGCCAAATTGGAGGCCCAGGACAAATGCCCAAATGAAGTTGTTGGTAAGTGCAGAAAGTGCCTACGAACACAGTAACATCATCGCCCAGCCCACATGATGCCTAGAATTTGGACGAATGGAGTGCCTCACTATCGCTCAGCGCGACATCTTCGTTTTCGCTCAGGGCTTCAAGTCGCCCAGAATCCTAATATGTGAGATATTGTGGTCATCTGGAATAGCAGTTACTGAGACAGTTATCGAGCTAATTATCACATTCCACGATTTAAGAAACCTCTTTGAAAGCAGTTGAACAACGAAAAGTAATGGCAGCAGTTAGAGATGACAGTTCCACAACAAATTAGGCACCATGAAGAAAATGGGTAGCAGTTTCCAAGCGATTTGTCACGTAGAAGTCGTCATGGGAGTATAAAGGGAAAGAATAGATATAAAGGAAAAGACCCCGAATCAAACACTCTTTAACAGAGAATATGTAATTTTAATTTCTTAGATTAACTTTAATTAGCCTTTTTCAGTACTCGTGTGCTTGCGCCCCTTAGAGGCATTCTGTTTAGTTCCTGATAAGTGCGTTTTATATACTTATTTTACTGTCAAAACATAAGCAAATTGTTGATTAATATGTTGGAATATAGCTTAATTCTATACAATTCATATTTTGCAGGATAAGTGATGAATGTAGCGGAAATGAGGAGAAATAAGTGAAAAATGACCAGAATGGAAGAAAGTGAAAGTTCAAGGACTAAAGTGCAAATACTCAAAAATTATGTTGTGACTCACGATGAAGGTTCGAGAGTGCTAAGGGTCGATTGGAAGCAATTAGAAGTAAAAAAGGAATGGAATATTATCAAAATCAATTTCCAATTAGCACAAGATATATTCCAGATTTTTAACCGACAATTGAAACCCATTTTTGGCATAGTAAAAGTCCGAATTGGAAAATAGCTATTTCTAAAAAAGTTTCATCTCTTCGAGTAATCTTTCTAACGCAGTTTGAATCGTCTAAATCGGATATCGAAAGAGAAAGTTATAACCAAATTACTAACTGCTATGTAGAGACAAAAAATCCGCGCGCGAAAGGAACTTTTCTTATTCGATTAGAACTCTTTTGGAAACCAATTTGGATATGATTTTCATCTAATTTCTGACTCTTACAAATAGTTAACAGTAGAATACATATGGAGGAGGCCCCCATACACCATTCTTCTCCTCTTTAGCTCAAGAAACACATGAGGAACTAAAGATCTTGGTGAAGTTACGAAGGAACTCGATTGGAATTTGTGATTTCATGTCTTTTATTCATTTAATTTGATATTTTCATTGTCAAACAATGCTAGAATTTAGATTTTCATTCTCTTGAATTTATATTGAAATCGGTTTAATATTCACAAGATTTTTTATGGATTCAGTTATGTTTTTTCCATTGTTCAATCAAACGATTTATTGAGTTTCAATTTTAAGATTGGTTTAACAATTATTATATCCTTCATAGATCCAGTCATGATTCTTCTATCGTTAGATTAAATTAGTTGTTGAATTTTAATCTCAATTTCACTTTATTGGCAGATTGATTACTGCTTTATGCTTGATGTATATGGTTGATCTTTGATCTTGTTCCAATAAAATTATGCGAATATGTCTTAAATCTAAAATCTAGGATTACATTTGTAAATTAAATTGATTTTCACGATATATCTTCCGATTAGAGTGTCGGGATGAAAGCCTCTAATTGTGTTATAAAAATGAATAATTGATATGATTGATCCAATTCAATTGACGGAATTCCGACGCTTCACTGCTTCGAATTATTGATTTTAATTTCACCTTTCAACATTAAATTTTATTGCACATTTGAGAGAACAATTCAACTTTTTTTGATCCTTTAAATATTCTTCCATCTCCTGACACCCCAAAACTATGCTACAACTACCGCGTTATTCTTTGGGCGTAATCAGTTCCAATTGTAACTCTCATCAATAAAACACCCATTTTTGGTACTTTATTTCAAGAGATTTGTCTTTTACACAATCGTCTGAATTTCTTTTTAATTGTTAGCAACTACCCGCGCGAAACAATTTGACACTCCCGGTGGGACATTGGTGTTTAGTGTTGAAGATACAACAAGTGAAGCATTATGCCTCATAAACATTCGGATAAAGAATCAGCAAATCAGGGAGTAGTCCAGTCCATAATCGAGCGATATGAAGAGCAGCAGAGCTCTCCACGATTAGAGGGATCAAGTCAAAGCAGTCACAGTAGTTACGAACCAATGACAGAGCTGAGTCCTCGAACTATGCGTGCATTACTCGGCGAACTCACACAGGATGTCGTTGAACAGGTAAATCTACGAAATATTCATAATATGAAAAGATTTATTTCGTAGATTTACCTAAAGTGGGAATGCACATTATGATAATATGGCCAAACAACTGAACACGTTGAATGAGATAATGAATAAGCTGGTAGGCCAAATATGTCAGCCAGTTATGCTTGCAGCAGACCACTTTCAAACTAGGACAATTGTGGGACATAATTCACCACATAATTTTCCTGGTTTAAATTTAAATCAAGGAATAGAGCCACCTTTTGGTCCATCTACTTCGAACCAGGGGGGTAGTGGGATGCCAGACTCGAATGGTGGCAATGGATATACCAACCTCGGAGGCAATTCAATTATAAGGGATAATATCCTAAATGATAGACAGAAAGCCCCATGTATTAATGATAGTTTAAACACTCAATTCAATGGTAACAATGGCCCAAACAATGGCAATTTTGTTGCCAACCAAGGACCAAATGTTAGGCCTCAAGCAAATCAACCATTAAACCAACCCGTAGGAATTCCATACGATCCCAATGTTATGTTGAGGAATCAAATCATAGAGATAGTGCAGGATCAAATGACTCTTGGGGTACGTCCTGTTATTAGGCCAACTTATACGAAACCATATCCTGATTGGGTAGATCAAGCATATCCATGGCCTAGGGGGTACAAAGTGCCATAATTCTCGTTATTAACTGGTTTAGGGGAAGTATCTACTCTAGAACACATAGGGCGATTCACACTGCAGAGTGGTGAGGTAACCGACTACCATAAAATAAGGTTGTTCCCTAGTTCATTGACAGGAGTAGCATTTTTCTGGTTTATTAACTTGCCAGCGAATTCTGTTCAAACGTGGCAACAATTGGAACAATTGTTTCATGCTCAGTTTTACAAAACTGAATTTGAAGTTACTTTGGCCGATTGACGAATCTACGTCAAATGCCAAATGAATAGGTGGAATGTTTCCTTCAAAGGTTTAAAACAGGAAGAAGTAAGTGGTTGTACCTCTGTCCGAAAAGGAATTTGTCAAAATCGCTCAAAGCTATCTAAGCTTTGATCTAAAAAAGAAGTTTCAGGATAGAGAATTTCCAGATTTGTTCCAATTGAGTGCAAACGTGATTAGATATGAACGATTAATAAGAGAAGAAGAACAAATGAAAAATTCTAGTAAGGGGACTTATTATAGAGATCCAAATTTTGACATTCATATCATTAATGATGAATACTTTGATCAAAATGAAATATGTTTGGTCGAATTAATCAAAGGAGATGCATATACTTGCCATATAATGGCTAAGCCTAGAACGTCGGGCAAAGATGAACCTATAAAAGATGAAGGCAGAAAAGTTAGAACGTTCTCGTTCAATGTAACCAAAGTTGACCTTATATTCGATAAATTGTATAAGGATAAGCAGATAAAGCTGAACGTTAAACACAAGTTGCCAAACCCTGAACAAGTTAAGGGTAAAAAAATATTGTAAGTAGTATAATGCATGGTCACATTTGACTGACAACTGTTTGGTTTTCCGTCATGTGTTACAAGATGCTATCGAATCAGGACGAATTATGTTCGAAGATAAGAAGAAGATGGCAGTGATACAACCACTTGGAGTGAATATGGTGACAACTGGGTTTAAAAACAAGTTGCCAAAGTTCAAATTGGTCGTAGATGACGGAAAAGAGGACTTTGAGCCACTCCCTAGTGTTTTCGAATGCATCAAAGGGAAGGAACCCAAGCGGGAAGAAGACGTCCTATGTGCCAAATGTAAGGGAGAAGTGAGTGCAAAGATAGGAAGCTCAGGAACAAGACATCATTACCATCGCCCTGATTTTATTCTAGACGCGCAGCCAGTTAGAGGGCGAGGTGCGTCGTTCTATAGAGGACCACCTTTTGAGATGCAGTTCAGACCAACAAATAATGTGAGAACATTTAGGCCGCAACCTTACCAACCGAATGTATGGTATTCATTCCAGTATAATGTAGGAAGAGCAACGCCCTTCATCGAGTTGACTAGAACCCAACAAAGGTATTTTCAACGGAATTATGGACCAATGATGAGGCAACAACATGGATCGGCACATCCTAAGGCGCCTAAGATATCTGAAGTGGCCAACCAAAATGTCATCGAGGACAGTGAAGAGACTGGTACAGGATAATCAATGGGAGACTTGCCAAAAAGTTCTTCTGGGAGATCGAAATTTGAGCGAGATAGAAGGGATGAAGAATATACAGATCAACCCCTTACTATTCAGTTCGGTACGTTACCTCCTATTATGGCTAATAATTATTTACTAGCCAATGAATTTAAGAATAAAGGGGGTAATGAGGAAGAAGCGTGTGTATTGGAATGTGAGGAAGGCCAAGCTTCCGGAGAGGCCAACAATGATGAAGGGGATAATGAAGAAGAAGCGTGTGTATTGGAATGTGAGGAATGCCAAACTTTCGGAGAGGCCTACAATGATGAAGAGGATAACGAAGAGAAGCGTGTGTATTGGAATGTGAAGAAGGCCAAGCATCCAGAGAAGCCTAAAATGATGAAGATGATGATGGTATGACAGACATCGAAGAAGGAATTGATCTGGAGGTAAAAAGGAAAAAGAGAGGAGTATCGCGTAATACTCTGTTGAAGTAACTATATCGAGAGGGAGTTCGTGAGGTAGACTTGTTGGGGGAACCATTTGGGCGTTCTTTCGATTATTATGTGCTGTACGGGACTCCCAAAAGGAAAAAGAGAGTACCTCGCTCTGAAAAGTATGGATCGTCTCCAAGAATATTGCCCCCTCCCATTTCCCACCGGTTGGGTAATTAAAAAAGAAGCCTTGGAATGTAGTAGAAAGGAAGCTCGAGAAGCAGAAGCTTAGTGTGACATAATGCATGTCGACTTAGCACAAAAGAATAGTTCAACAGAAGACAAGCAAAAAGTGGAGATAGACGCTGCCGAAAAGGTCATTTTCAGAAGGCCAGCCATGAAATTGACCAAACACTTGAGCCCACTATATGTTAAAGCTCTAGTTAACGGCATACCTGTGGCGAAAGTACTCATTGATAATGGAGCAACTATAAACACCATCTCATCTAGGATGATGAGGAAAATTGCAAAAACAGAGGGTGATATGATTCCAACAAAAGTCATCCTTACGAATTTCAATGGAGGAGTAACTTCAGCT
The DNA here is from genome assembly GCA_035079005.1 of Fraxinus americana. Taxonomy (NCBI): domain Eukaryota; kingdom Viridiplantae; phylum Streptophyta; class Magnoliopsida; order Lamiales; family Oleaceae; genus Fraxinus; species Fraxinus americana. The sequence continues at coordinate 15,828,631 of CM068711.1, forward strand.
AAAGGGGTTATTCCATTAGACGTAACTGTTGGGACAACTACTAGGGCCACAGTCTTTTTCATGATAGATGGTCCTACCAGTTACAATGTGTTATTAGGAAGAGATTGGATACATGAGAGTTGCTGTATACCTTCATCACTCCATCAATACTTGGTCTTCTGGAATGATAAGGGCGTAGCAGAGGTAGTGCAAGCAAATCACAGGCCTTTTGTCGCAGAAGCAAACTCCGTAGAAAGGTTTATGTACGAGGGAAATTATGGACCTGTAAGAGTAGTCCAAGATGGAGAAGAAACTCAGATTGTTGCACAGAACGAAGAGCCATTTTTAGTAGATGAGCTCACCTATATGTTTAGTCAAATGAGGACAAACATAGTGGCCCTGGAAGAGCCAGTAATTGACAAGAAAGTAATCAAAGAGTTCTAAAAGAGCTGTGAGCAACAAAGGCAAACGGCATATATTCAGGCCTTCAAAGCCAAGTTAATGGCTTTCAATAAAGAATGCAAAATAAGATGAAAGAGGAGGTAGCTTTGAAAGCGTTGGGAGACAAATTGGCAGTATTCGAGTTGGAGCAAAGTATCGGCCGAGAAGTCAACAAAGTGAACTATTTAGAAGAAGAAGTGCTTGTAAGAGACATGGATGATAAAGTAATGAGGATCACCAAGTCTGGATATGTTCAAGCACAAAACCCTCTAGTCAAAGTAAATATTGGCAATGAAGGGGAAGATCGCCCAATATTCGTTAGCCAGATACTCAATCAAAAGGTTAGTGATAAATTAATCGCTTTATTAAGAGAATACAAAGATTGTTTTGCTTGGGAATATGAACATATGCCTGGTTTAGATAGAAATTTGGTAGAACATAGATTACCAACCAAGCCAAGTTTCAAACCTCATAAACAACCCCCTAGACATTTTGCTCTTAATGTACTACCCGAGATAAAGAAAGAAATAGAGCGATTATTAAAAACAGGTTTTATTAGAACGGCCAGAACGTTGAGTGGTTGTCCAATATTGTCCCAGTACTAAAAAAGAATGGTAAGCTTAGGGTGTGCATAGACTTTAGAAACCTAAACTTGGCTACACTGAAAGATGAATATCTTATGCCTACAGTATATTCTTTAGTAGATTCAACTGCCGGGCACGTAATATATTGCTTCATGGATGGGTATTCAGGGTATAATCAAATTTATATAATTGAAGATGATATACACAAAACTGCCTTTAGATGCCCCGGATCTTTAGGATGTTTTGAATGGGTGGTTATGCCTTTCGGCCTGAAAAATGTAGGAGCGACATATCAAAGGGCAATGAACTTGATTTTTCACGACATGATAGGTAAGTTTGTAGAGGTATATGTGGATGATATAGTGGTCAAGTCTAGTAAAGAAGAAGACCATTTTGAACAGTCGAGATGTTCATTTGAGCGAATGAGGCAATATAAACTAAAATTGAATCCTTTGAAATGTGCATTTGGTGTTAATGAAGGAAATTTCCTCTATTTTCTAGTGCACAAAAGGGGAATCGAACTTGAAAAGAATAAAGCGAAGGACATTTTAGAGGCCAAACCTCCTAGCAATAAAAAAAAATTACAAAGGTTGCTAAGTCAAGTAAACTTTTTAAGACACTTTATTTCTAACTGTGCAAGGCGAACTAAAGCTTTTTCGCCACTTTTAAAGTTGAAAAATCAAGACGAATTCGTCTGGAAGGAAGAGCATCAAAAGGCTTTCGAAAGCCTAAAGACATAGTTATCAAGTCCACCAGTGCTGATGTCACCAATCCAAGGACGGCCAATGAAAGTATATATATCGGCTGAGCAAGAATTAATAGCTGGAATGGTCGCACAAGAAGACCAATGTGGAGAGGAAAGGGCTATTTACTACTTGAGTAGGCGGTTAATAAAATGTGAATGTAATTACTCTGCCATTGAAAAATTATGTCTTGCATTGTATTTCACATGTACAAAATTAAGGGCTTATTTACGGCCTGTAACCGTTTATTTAATTTCTAAAGTAAATTTGATTAAATATATGTTCTCTCGCCCTATTTTACATCAAAGGATTGGTCTTTGAACTTTAGCGTTATCAGAGTTCGAAATACAATACATACCCCAAAAGGCGATAAAAAACAAGCTTTGGCCAACTTTTTGGCCGATCATCCGTGCCTTGACATGCCTGAAGAAATTGAGCTAGAAATTAACTCATTTGAAATAAAACCTTGGGTTTTATACTTTGATGGGTCAAAAACCTCTAAAGGTGCAGGAGTAGGAGTGGCATTAATAAATCCTTTGGGGATTTGTTATAAGTTCGCATTCACTTTGGATAGAATATGTACCAATAATCAAGCTGAATATGAAAGCTTAATTGTGGCTTTAGAATTAATGATAGATATGAAGGTAAGGAATGCGATTGTTAGGGGCGATTCTCAATTGGTAATTCACCAATTAATCGGTGATTTCAATTGCCAGAGTGATTCCATTATAAATCAATATGAAATAACCTAAGAATTGTTGGAAGAATTTGATCAAGTAGAACTTCAATGTGTCAATAGGATATATAATGATATAGCAAATGAGTTGGCTCAGATGGCCTTGGGGTATTAAAAAATTTTAAATCGGGATTCTACTTGTGAATATGGAGTAATATTGCCCGTAGTCCAAAGAAGGGCGAATGGAACAGAAATTCATTGTATTCAAGATGGAGATGCAATAGATTGGAGGGCAGAGATCAAAAGGTTCCTTAAAGGACCTAATAAAGGAGGTGATAGAAAAATGACATTGCGTTCGCTAAATTACACATTGATAGATGAAGAGTTATTCAAAAAATGCTCTGATGGGATATTACTGAAAGGTGTAAGTTTACAAGAAGCCAGAATGATCATGGCTGAAGTACATGAAGGGATATGTGGAGCTCATCAAGCTGGCCAAAGGATGAGGTGGTTGATTATTAGAAGTGGATATTTTTTGCCCAAGAAGGGAGAATCATGTGTTCAATACAGAGAGCACCGACAAGGGAGATGACACCCATCATCAAACCTTGGCCGATTAAGGGCTGGACGATAGACCTGATAGGGAAAATTTATCCCCCATCGTCCTAGCAACATACTTTTATTATAGTTGCAACCGATTTCTTCACTAAGTGGGTAGAATCGATACCTTTAAAAGAAATCACTCAAAAAAGTGTCATACAATTTATCCGTGATCATATTATTTCTAGATTTGGAATTCCACAAACTTTAATGGTAGATCATGGAACTTCGTTGAACGGAGATCAAGTGAAAGAGTTTTTGAGCGAATTTGGAGTTAAATTAGTAAACTCCACACCATATTACGCTCAATTTAATGGGTAGGCAAAATCTTCTAATAAGATTCTAAAAAGCATCATAAGGAAAATGATAAATAAAATGTCAAAAATTGGCATGAATGTCTAAACAAAGCCCTATGAGCTTATAGAATGTCACCTAGGTCAAGTACCAAGGTTACCCCTTTCCAACTTACTTATGGATAGGAGGCCGTTTTGCTTATGGAAATCAATGTGCAATCAATTAGAGTGTATTTGCAACATAAGGTAAATGATTGTGAACAGGCCGAGTCATTAATTCAAAACTTGTTGGAATTAGACGATTTAAACTTGGACGTTTTAGACAGGTTACGAGTCCAGAATCAAAGAATGGCTAAGTTTTACAATAAAAAAGTTATAACCAAGTCATTTAGTTTGGGCGAGTTAGTTTGGAAAACAATACTCCCTCTGATTAGCAAAGAACCGAAGTATGGCAAATGGTCGGCTAATTGGGAAGGACCCTATAAAGTAAACAATGTGTTGCCTAATGAAGCCTATCATTTAGAAGATTTGGATGACACCAAGCACGTGAGATTTATTAATGGTAAATATTTAAAAAAATATGTTTATTCCTTATGGGAAAGTGAACAAATAAAAGCATAATCAATATTATGCAAAACAACCATGGATGAATAACGCAGGAATGAAATACGTTCAAGCAAAGTCCTTTATTATTATCAAATATCCATTACAAAATGAAATACAATATATTGAATGTTCTAACAGCTACGATTGAGAACAAACTAATTCCTCGGTCGATCGCCAAGTAAGAGGGTGAACTGGCCTTGATCGCCATCCTGATCGTACTGCTGCAAGGGCGAGTAGAGAGGCTGAAAAGCACTCTCAACAAGCAACAAGGAAGAAAATGACCCTCAAAATTGCCTTCCCAATTGCATTGCTGCAATAATAGGCAAGGAGACTGAGAAGCACTCACAGCCAGCGAAGTGGCCGGGAAGTCACCCAAAATCGCCTTCCATCATTGAACTCCTTTTGGAGGATGTGGAGACGATTGGAAGAACTTTGCTAGCCAAAGAATATTTCTTATACCTCCCATACCAAAAGTGACTCAAAACCGATGACAAAGTGGGTGGATCAAACGATCCATTTTTATTTTAAATGATCGAAGTGCCAAAATGATGACAACAAATTAACTTTCAAAGAAGAAGATAAAAATGAGAATGATAAGTGCGAAGTACATGCGCATTTATAGAGCTGTGAAGATGAAAAGACGGAATATGGACGGCCACATTCGTGTACAATAACTAAAATCAAATTGCCCAAAGTCTTGGGAAAAGAGGTGGGAATACCTAGAGAGAATGTACGCGAATTTTAGCATAAAGCAATTAAATGCTTGAGGAGTTCGACGATTAAAGACAACGTCAATAAATACGCAAGTAAACAAAACAGTTGTTCATTAATGATAAAAAACAGTTGTTACATAAAAAATTCACAACGGCATTTAGCACGAAATTCCATGAAGACAATTAAGGTACTGGATGTCTTAACTATAGTTCGCCCCAAGCCGAACTTATTTTTTCTCAAAGTTTTCCCCAATCCTCACTCTGCTGAGAAGAAGCAATGTCCAGCTCGGTTACAAAATCGTCGTCAACGTCCAATTTTTTGTACTACTCAACCAAAGCATTGGCTCGCTCAATTCCCTAAGAAGCATTGTGCTTTTTGGAAGCTATCCTTGCCTTACAGTCCCTCATCTTCGCCTGAAGCTCTTTCATCTCTGCAACCAAGTTTACCATTAGAGAATCTTCGACCATAACTTCAGAAGAGATTTCTTTTAATTCTTCCTCAACCATTTTAATCTCCAACAGCAAAAATTCCCTTTCAGATGAAGCACGAAGATATTTAGTACTCCTGGCCTTTAAGTCTGCATGCTTGGCCAATAAGGAAAGGATATCAGAGTGGAAACCCTTAATGTCGCTTTAAAGTCGGCAGAAACGTTGAGCGAAGGGAGCGTAAGTGCTTGCGTCAACTCTGCACTCAACAGTTCAAACTTATCCTTCTATTTAACAGCGCTGGCCTAGCCAATTTCCATGTCCATGAAAGACGTACTCGAATATTGACTGCTTCAGAGACTTTATTTTTCTTTTGAAAAAGTGGAAGATGAAGTAGAAGAATGACTGGTTGAAGTAGGGCGATATGTCTTTACTTATTCCTAGGAAGTGAATAAGTCTTGGATAGAGCGTACAATGTCATCAACACCCTGCAAAGAAAGAAGCCAATAATAAAGACATTCGCCATGACGAGCAAAGTGAAGATGAAAGTGAGTTAAAAGGTTACTGTATCATCAATCCTGGGGAATTCAGGAACGTCAGCAGTTGCCTCCACCACCTATGGAGATTTACCCTTGTCTGGACTGGAAGACTCTGCCACAACCAGCAACTCCATAGGAGCCTCTGCATATTTCAAGAATAAACGAGTAAAAACCAGAAGCACAAGCAAAGTTAACACATTAGAATATGTATTACCTTCCGGTTCAACACTGGGGGGGTCGACGACCTGGGAAATAGATGGTGTTCTACTGGCTGTGATTTTGCTACTGGTTTCAATGAAGATTCTGGGACTAGGGGTTTGTCTTTGAGCACAGTCCCTCCATCAGCTGATTTGGATGAATCAACCTCTGCAAAAGGCAATGAAGCAGGACCTGCCAAAACTAGAGCCTTCGAAGGGGAGGCTGAACTTTTATGAGGAATTCAGGTAAACCATTAGTACATAGGTAAGTATGTTTGTGAATAAATAGACTCAATTACCTTTCTCCTAAGAATGAGAGGAGCATCATCATCATCATCATCATCATCTTGTAAAATGAGGGATATTGAGGCTGGCCATTTGCGGCTAGAGGTGCCTTTGGATGTGATGGTTTGAGCAGAAGGAGAAGAAGACAGAGGAATAGAACGTTTAACGTGAGTTGGTAAGGAAGGACTCCTAATGGACACAGGGGCGGCCAAAATAGGAGAGGCAGAGGAAGTGTTTGACCGATCCAGTTAATGGAAAGCGCGATTAGCATCAGTTATAAATAGTCTACGTTTCACTGATGACCAAAGTTGTTCAAAAAGAGGATGTGTAACAGTGGTAGAACTGAAAGGGGTTAAGGAGAAACCTTCGGTTAAACGTTTATTACAAATGTCAATGGCTTGGGCTTCAATTTTGCTGATATCGGCCAAACTTTTAGAGTAATAAGGAGGGACAGGCCATGTCTAGCCGAAACCAAGTTGGCGAGCAAAGAATTGGGGAGCATATATCTCAACCCTTGCTTTGGCATTTGTTCCTGTGACAATGTCATAGAACAATTCTCTTCCAACCAAAAACTGGAACTAAATAGGTAAAGAGGTGCTCACTTCAACTAAGGTAGTAGGAGGCCGTACGTATGAAGGAATTTGATGTGGAGAAAAGGGAAAGAAAGAAGGCGTTGAATTCAAAGTATAAGAAAATATGAAAACGTCCCTACTAGACATATTTACAGGGCTCATTTGATGAATGAATAGCCCGTAACAGCTAACTGTTTGAGGGGGAGACGGTGGAGCACCAAGTTGGGGAAAATAGGCTCTCAACCACAATTAAGCAAGCCAAAGGGGCCCACTACCAGTAGGAGACGCACCATTCTGCAATTGGAATTGAAGGGAAGCCATACCTCTATAAAAGGCGGCCAAAAAGAATGAGCACAAATTGAAAAGGTCTGCCACGTGCTAATTCATGCGACAGGGGCAAATAACTCAAAGAGGGTTTCAGGCTGGGGACACAAAGAATATATTTACAAAGCCAAACTTAAAGGAAAGTAACACGCTCAGCAGGGGTAGGCTCAGAAATAGAAGCATTATAAAGGCCTTGCATGCTTGAATAAGATTCAGCTATCTTTTTGTCAAATTGGGGGGCAACATTGGAAATCAAAATACCAGGAAAGATAGTGTCGGCCAAAGGCGGAAGATTTACTAAGGCTCAAAATCCCTAGAGTAATAGACATTGGGCCAAGAGGAAAGATAAAATTATTGTACTTAGAGGACCAGAAACTCAGGGCGACTGGGAAGAGCACTGGGTCATAAGTTGGGGGAGAAAGGGTAATTTCTAACAAGTCCAAAATTTTAGCACTATCCAGCTTTGGTGGGACCATGATTAATCATACGTGCATGCCATCTACGAAAATTAGGATCAGGTTTTGGCCAAGTGCGAATACCTTTATCGCGGATTGGCTTCAACGGTAGAGAGTTCAAAAATGGAAGATCATCGGTGCAAAGAAACAACTGGCCCACCGCCACATGTTCAATGGCTTCCGCATTATTGAATAATGGACCTAAGTAGAATTCATTGAGGTCAGCATTGGCCGGTGCGAGGAAGCTTGCATTTACATACAGCCTATCAAGGATATTCTGGAAATCTTCGAAACTAAAAATATCATCAGATTGAGTTTGTGAAGATGCCATTGAGTGCAAAGTGCAGTACTGTTAAGGTTGAAACGTAGTGGAGAAGCAAGAAGATGAACATTAAAATAGCGGGGAAGAAGCACGAAGTATGAGAACGTGGTTTAGTGGGCAAAGAAATGGCGCGTCTTTTGGGTTTGTAAGGGTTTGTAACGTTGCACATTTTGAAGCTGAAAAAAGAAATGATGATTGAAATTCTCTGGAATTTCAAATATTGCCTAGGAAAACAAGGCGAATATGGTATAAGTTAATACTTGGTATTAAATCTGCCATATTGGGGGGCAATTGTTGACACACTAAAAATACAGCCCAAATTGGATAGCCCAAAGAGTGAAGCCAAATTGGAGGCCCAAGACAAAGGCCCAAATAAAGTTGTTGGTAAGTGCACAAGGGGCCCACGAACATAGTAATATCATCGCCCAAGCCCACATGACGCCCAGAATTTGGACGAATGGCTGTCGCTCAGCGCGACATCCTCGTTTTCGCTCCGGCCTTCAAGTCGCCCAGAATCCTAATATGTGAGATATTGTGGTCATTTGGAATAGCAGTTACTGAGACAGTTATCGAGCTAATTATCACATTCCACGATTTAAGAAACATCTTTGAAAATAGTTGAACAACGAAAAGTAATGGCAGCAGTTAGAGATGGCAGTTGCACGACAAATTAGGCATCATGAAGAAAATGGGTAGCAGTTTCCAAGCGGTTTGTCACGCAGAAGTCGTCATGGGAGTATAAAATGAAAGAATAGATATAGAGGAAAAGACCCCAATTCAAACACTCTCAAATAGAGAATATGTAATTTTAATTTCTTAAATTAACTTTAATTAGCATTTTTTCAATACTCGTGTGCTTGTGCCCCTTAAGATGCATTCTGTTTAATTGTAACTCTGATCAATAAAATACCCCTTTTTAGGACTTTGTCTTAAGAGGTTTGTCCCTTACACAATCGTCTGAATTTCTTTTTAATTGTTAGCGACTACTCGCTCAAAAGAATTTTGTTTAGAATGTGCAGTTAAAAAGTAGAAAAAATTCTTAATATACATGCGGAATATTTGGTTAAAATGATTTTGAGAAAAAAAGAGGGGAAAAAATAGACGACAATCAGGGGAGAAGATAAGGCAAGTTGGCCCCCTAATTTGCCTTCCAAAAGTTCATGCAGAGTGGAACCGAAAATCCCTGTCCATTCGGAGTGACGGAACGCGGATGTGATGCGATTGGGGTCGTAGTTATATTTTACCGTTTTAAAAGTTTGGAATCTGGCCCAGGCTAAGAGTTTTTTGCCACCACATTTGACTTCAAACGCCATAAAAAAATGATTTTGGCTGGATTCCTCGTACGCCGGTATACGGAACAAAAAACCTATTAATGTCAGATTCAAGGAATCTCACACAATGATTTCCAGCTCGGCATGTACAATTGAATATATGATTCTCATTATTGGAAAAATACTTTTTGCCTTTGAAGAGTCTCTGTTTAGGCGTTTGAGGGGTCTCTCCAAATAGTGATTTTACATCACCTTCTTTTATTGGTAGTTGTGCCATCTCTTCTTACCTATTCATGCAGAAAAAAATAGTGGGATTGTGTTAATTCTTAACATTGCTCAAGCATTTCTCCATTTTCAAACATTTCCCTTTTATGGCATTCAATAAATAGCAAGCGAATGATTGTCTTTAAGATTTTGCATTTTGGATTTGTTTATGTGTTAATGAGTTTTGTTGTGATGACTTAATTTGCAGTCTATTTTAGTTCTTTGGGCTGGGTTTCTTGATAGATTTTGACTTTTCTATTGCTTGATTCTTGTTATCAGATTTTTGTTTGGCACTGTTACTTTTTTCCTAATGATGATAATTTTCAGTTGGGCAATTAATTAATGGTTCCTAATTACATTGATTTCATAAATTCTGGCTTCCTATGCTTAATAAAGATGAACACATACTGGCATGTTTGGTGGGGAAAGGTTCAGCTGCGAAGATTGGATTGACTGGAGGTAGTAAGAAAGAAAAGCTACGATCTTGTTTGTCATACCATCCATTCCCATCTAGTACTGCGTAGCTAACACTTGCTTCATGTATTTAGTACTACCCTTTTTTATGTTTACATCTGATGGACTTGCCTTGGTTATTTTGTAGGACTTTTTAGGTGTTCCTTCATTGATATTGCTTCCATTAGAAAGGAACTTATTTGGGGGGGGGGGGGGGGTTAAAGATGTATTTAGTGGAGAGCAAAGAAGGTGCAATAGCATGCATGCTTCTTGTTCTATTTTTCTTGGGAACATAGCCTGCAATTGTAACTCTTCTGGAAAGAGAAGGCCGTCTTCCTCAACACACTTACCTTGATTATATGATCACGAATCTGTTGGCTGATGTCATTATTGCTATCACATTTGGTGAAATCGAAAAGAGCACAATTGAAAAGCCAAATTTCCTAAATCAACTATCTCAGGTGAGACTGCTCATATTCATTGTTTTGCTAATATTTGAGCTCAATGCAAATTTTGGTGAAAGTAAGCAAGAGCATTATTGCAAATATAAAAGTGGCCTTAAATTTAGTGATGTCCATACTTTACCTCTAAACTTAATGACAATGTAAAATGAAGATAGGCCTTGTTTAGAACCTTAACAGTTTAAGGTGATGTACACATGCTGTCATATTCACTGGTAACAATTAAATATACTCTATTGTGTATCATCACGTTTCATTCTAATAGTTTATTTCTATCAATTTATGCAAATTTATATTTTTTAGATTGATTCAAGAACAATACGCAAATTTCGTCCATAGTATCAGTTGGCACTATGGATAATTTGCTCTGAAAGGGGAAAACAAAGAAGAGAGAGAGAGAGATATAGGTGCTGTCCATATAGCATTTTGCTAGAATTTTCCATATTATTTTGTCATTTAGAATTACGTCACCTTGCACTAGCCATCACCTTAATCTATCAACCTTTTATCATTAAGTTTAAATGGTATTCACAAGACAAAATTTCTCAGTTACTATCAAATATCCAGTTGCCCAACTTTCCTGTTGATTTAACCTCATGAAACAACCTTAGATATTTTTCCAGGATATTAATTGTGATTGCAGTATAGAGAATAAAAATTAAAAACCATTGACATACACTGATCTTCGAGGATTTTGATTTCAAGGTCAAAGTTATTTCTTTTAGCAATTTCACTTTATTTCTAAAATGCTTGTGCTAGTGCGTTTGTGGGGGTGTTGATACGACGAGAAAACTACTTGCATTATCTGTAAAATAGGTCCCCTTTATTTGTTGAAAGTGCAAAATTTAAGGTTTCCTTTTTGCCCTTCTGGTTCTGAGTTTTTCTGCATTTTTTTTTTCAAGAGATTTCACATTGAAGAATAACCCTATTTATTGCATATTTAAGTTATTCAAAATAGTGCTCAAATTGAAATTTGATTATGCTTCTATTGCAAATTGATGTAGGATAACTGGCCTAGCGTATTGTTTACAATGGCAGGTGGGATTGTCCTCAGCCTCGGAGATTTGTCAACTTAATATGCTTGGGCATTTGTTGGTTTGTCAGTGACTGAGGTGATTACTACAAGCATTACTGTTGTTATAGGTAATATATTTTACAGCAATGACTTACTTACTTCCATAAGAGCGTTGACAAAATTATATAAATATTTTCCTATTTTGCTCTTTTAGGAACAACCTTGAATTACTTCTTAGATGACAGAATTAACAAAGCTGAGATTCTTTTTCCTGGTGTTGGATGCTTTTTGATTGCTGTTTGTCTTGGATCTGCTGTGCATGCGTCCAATGCTATAGATAATGAAGCCAAACTTTATAGTTTCTCAAATGATTATGAAGATGGGACAACATTAATTCCTTGTTTTGGATGACTATTTTATTAACAAGTCATGACTATAGAGTTGATAGCTCAAGTAGTTGGGTAGAAGTTTCTTATATCATACATCATTTTTAATTAAGCCTGTTAGGAATTTACAGCAATAATGTGGACATCAATACAAGCATAAACAGAGTTCTACAGGTTCATCCACTAATGATAGAGTTCAATAGCATGCTCCAGAAGAACATAATCAAATGTTACGACATAAACTAATCATGACAGAGTTCAATATGCTCCAGAAATCAAAATTAACAATATGTAATCAAACATGTACCCATGCATTTGCATATATATCGAAATCAGCAGGATACTATCATCCATAAATCGAAACTGAGAAGCTAAAACAGGACATATACTGGACAGAACAAAAACATAAAGAAACTGAAGCTTCACTTTCCTTTCATGGTGCTTCTTCCTTCTCCAGGCTGTTCTTCTTGCTGGCTGAGTTGATTAGGCTCAGGAACAGCCCATCCATGCCTTGCAATCGCCGTCCAGAGAGAGTTCAAGAACCAACCAAACCTCCTTCAACCTTGGCTTGGATCATCGACTAAGAAGTCTACCAAAGCAGCCAAGAAAACCACCCAAATCTGACCGATCGATAGCCCCAGAGAAACCCAACCCTTAGCCACTATTTCAGGCCTAAGAACACACCGGTAGTTTCATCAATTAATGGGCTAGAAGATAGATTTGGGAACCACCAGAAGGAGAGGAAGAACAGGGCAGAACCAAGAGAAAAATTAGGAGCATTTTGGAAGAAGGAAGAGAAAAGGGTTGTGTATCAAAGAAGCCAAACCCACGTGATATAGGTACAAAACCAAGAAAAATATCTCACCAACTTTAATCTGAACCGTAGGTTTAATCAAGGGCTGCAAATGATTCAACAAAGGCACACAATCCGGGTCAAAGCATTGGCCCAACAAGGTGTTAAAGAGAACCACCTAATAAGCCCAATAAGCCTTCAAACTTCACCTTGGTTCTCGTAGCATACTCTCTCGGTTGTGAATTGCACATGGAAGGACTATTCATCATCATCGCCCACTACCTGTAAGAAAAAATTAACCAGAATCAACATGCAGCAAAGATAAGCATAATTTAAATTTTCCTACAGGTAGAATTTTAGTTCCCACATCAGAGGGATTCCTATCAGTGTGAATCTTAACAAGTTCGACTTCACCTTGAGAAAGCTTCTCACGTATAAAATGATACTTCACCTCAATATGTTTAGATCTCTCATGATAAACCAGGTTTTTACTAAGTGACAACGCACTTTGACTATCCGTAAACATAATAGGTGTATCATGCATGAAGTTCAATTCTTTTAAGATTCCCTTTAACCAAATACATTCCTTAACCGCCTCGGTTATGGCAACATATTCTGTTTCAGTACTCGACAAGTCACTAAAGGTTGCAGTTGAGATTTCCATGTTATACAGTTATCACATAGGGTAAAGAAGTATGCTGTAGTTGATTTCCTACTGTCTTTATCACTAGCAAATTGAGCATCAACGTAGCCCTTAAGAGTCAACTTCTTAGATATTTTCTTATACACTAAACCTAGATTTAAAGTCCCAACCAAATACCTCAATAACCATTCCATACCCGCCCAATACGGCTTACCTGGGTTGGACATAAATCTACTTAGGAGACTGATGGAAAATGCAAGATCAGGTATGGTAGTAATCATTGAAAACATGACAGAACCTATGACATTAGCATACGGAATGTTTTCCATCTCTTTCAATTCAGACTCGGATTTAGGTAAATGATCACGTGAAAAATTCATATGACTAGCAAGAGGCACATTAACAATTTTACTATATTTCATTCCAAATTTTGTTACAACTTTGTTCAAGTAAGCTTCTTGTGAAATTGTTAACTTATTCTTAGCCCTATCCCTTGTTATCACCATCTCTAGAATCTTTCTAGCATTCCCTAAATCCTTCATGTCAAATTTCGATTTTAAAAGATCTTTCAGTTCTTTAATTTGAGACTTGCTAGGTCAAGCTAAAAGCATATCATCAACATAAAGCAACAAGTAGACTTCACAACAGCTCTTTATGTCATTAAAATACAAGCAAGCATCAAATTGACTTCTTTTAAACCCTATCTTCAGTACATAGGCATCAAACCTCTTGTACCATTATCTTGGGCTTTGTTTCAGTCCGTACAAAGATTTCTCTAACTTGCACACATAATCAGACTTGCCTCTAGTTACAAACCCTTGTGGTTGGCTAATGAAGATATCATCTTCCAATTCTCCGTGTAAAAATGCAGTTTTTACATCGAGTTGTTCAAGTTCCCAATTGAATTGAACAACAAGAGCCAATATCAGTCTGGTTATCGTGTACTTAACCACGGGTAAAAATATCTCATTATAGTCCACACCCTCTCTTTGAGTATAACCCTTAGCCACTAATCTTGCATTGAACCTCACATGATTATTAGTGCTTAAACCTTCTTTTAACTTGTAGATCCACTTATATAGAACTAATTTCTGATCTTTAGGTTTCTTAACAAGTTTTCAAGTTTTGTTATCACTCAAATATTTCATTTCTTCTTGCATGGCTTTTATCCAGTTTTCAGAATAATTTCCATTAATAGCTTCTTCATAAGTAGAGGTTCTATCTGTTCAAAGGCTTCACCTGAAACTAAAGCAAAATCAGTTAAACTTAGGGATTTGTATCTCGGATTAGGCCTGATCTGCCTCTAGCCCTATCCCTAGTAAGCTGGTAATCTTGATTAGGTGGTTGATCATTAAAATGTTTAACTTCAACTGGTTCAATGTTATCTTGAAGTTCAGTCACCTCTTCAGGTTCAGGTTCAGTTTCGGTTTCAGGTTCAGGTTCGTGATGTGTAGGGTCATTATCATCATTCCTAGGTGTAGGTGAATCAAGCTTAGAAAGTTTCACCTCAGTCTGAACACTCCTCTCAGTTTCAGATTTGTTAGTTTCATCAGTTTTCTATTTTAGACATGACATTTCAGATTCATTAAAGACTACATTCCTGTTGTTAATAATCTTTATGCCTGAACCCCTAAAACCCATAACCTATACCCCTTCACACCCTTGGGATACCCTAACATCACACACTTGACAGTCATAGGCTCAAGTTTCCCTTTAGATTGATGTGCAAATGCAGCCCATCCAAACACCCTCAGGTGACTCAGATTTGGAGGCTCTCCCATCCACAACTCCTGTGGAGTCTTAAACCTAATACTGCTTGATGGTGACCTATTAATTAGATAAGCTGCAGTACTTGCAGCTTCAGCCAAAAACCCTTCGGCAAGGCCAGAGCTAATCAACATACACCTAACCTTGTTCATTATGGTCCGTTCATTCTCTCAACGACCCCATTTTGTTCAAGTGTGTATTTAAATGTTCTATGTCTTGTTATCCCTTTCTGTTTACAAAAGTTGTCAAATTCGAAATTACAGAATTCAAGCCCATTATCAGTTCTTAATATTTTAAGTTTCTTTTCTAACTGATTTTCAACAGATTTCAACCAAATTCTGAATTTCCCAAAAGTTTTCGACTTAGCCTTCAAAGGATAAATCCAAAATTTTCTTGAGTAATTATCCACTAAGGATAAGAAGTACTTACTTCCACCAAATGTGGAATGCTTTTCCGGACCCCATAGATTAGCATGAATATAGTCCAACGGACTACTGGTCCTATGAGAGCTAGTTTCAAAGCTCACCTTTTGTGACTTACCCAAAACACAAGTTTCACAGAAATCCATGGTTTCAATATCATCTTTTCCAAGAAATTTTTGATTACTTAAAGATTTTAGCCCGTTAAACCCAATGTGACCCATTCTGTTGTGCCAAAGTTTGATTTTATCTTTACTAACAGCAAGAAGACTCGAATTAAGTGTTGTTTCAGGTTTGCCCTCTAGATAGTACAGCCCATCCTCTTAGGTCATTTCATAACTATCAGAGATCCCTTAAAGATATTCAGAACGTTGTTACCAGATTTAAAAGTATATCCCTCATTTTCAAGAATACATAAGGAAATGAGGTTCCCCTTTAAATTAGGGACATATCTAACCTCCCTTAGTTGCCTGATAACCTCATCGTACATCCTGATGGCTATGTCACCAACTCCAACCACATTCTGAGAGTTGTTGTCTCCCATGTAGACCTTCCTAGACTCAACCTCTCGATAGTTATGGAACTAAGACCTTTCAAGGCACATGTGAAAGGTGCACCCCGTGTCTAGGATTCAATTTTCATCAAGTTCCACCTCAGACACATTTAGAACATGTAGACTATCAAACTTAGAAACAACAATAGCATTGTTTTGATCAGTGTTATTTAAGTCTCTCTGTTTCTTCTTCCAGTCAAAGCAGTCTTTCTTAGAATGTCATAACTTTTCATAGTTATAACATTTCTTACCACTTTTGCCTTTAGATTTTGATCTCATTTTAGACTTCCCCCTTCCCTTTTTGTTATGAAAGTTAAATTCTTTCTTTTCAGTCCTTCCCCTAATAAATAGACTTTCTTCTCTCGCATTAGTTATGTTATCTCTTTTCAATTCTAGTTCCATCGATTTCAACGCATCTATCACTATAGCCCGTGTAAGAGTATCCCTACCATATTTTATGGCGTTTCTGATTTCTTTGTAAGATTCGGATAATGAATTTAACAATATAACAGTTAAATCCTCATCGTCGAACTTCTTATTATTATGAGCCAAACTCTTAACGATTATGCTATAATTGCTCAAATTTCCCCCTACATTCTTCCCAGGGTCCATCTTGAAACTAAACAATTTTTCTAACAGATAGATCTTGTTAGACAAAGTCTTAGTCAAGAACAAGGCATATAAGGCAGTCCATAATGTCCTAGCATTTTTAGCATGATCAACTTGTCTAACAGTGTTATCAGATAAATGCAAGATTATGGAACTATATGCAATTTCATTCATTTCTTTTATTTCATCAGGTTTAGCTTTTAACTCGTCAGAAAAAGTCAAAGGATCATCGAGAGCTTTAGCAACTCTCTGTTGGACCAAAATGGCCCTCATTTTCTGTTTCCAAATTGAGTAGTCCCCCTTTCCATCGAATTGCGATAATTCGACCCTCAAACCCATTCCAGATTCTGTAAAAGGGTGGCCCGTACTCATGGACACAACAGAAAATGTTTTGAAAAAATCTTTTCCAGATGATCAACACACAATACGAATGCAGAGTTAAAACCAATGTCCAGAAATGAAACACAATACCGAATCAATTTGATCACTTCAACTTCAGTGTGATGTGTGTGCCGGTGTGATTCAAACTTATGCAATGCACAGGTATACAATGCAAGTAAATATGCTTTTCAAGTTACAAATTAATCAGAAGAATTTAGTAACCAAGCAATCGTGCATAAAATGGTAAAAGTACCTAACTTAACATATCGGAGAGTTTGGAATAATCTTACCAAACTACTTTTAAAAAACAGTAAAAATACCCCTCAATCGAGCAAGCTGCCATAGTTCACCACAATCACCAGTCACCAATATGCATAACACAAAGTCACAATAATCAGTATCGAATTAGAACTCTAGAATGCCAAAAACAATGAATTGACCCAAATAGTAAATTTAAAACAGCAGTTTCAAAAATGCCCAAATTTTATGAAGGATAACAAGCCCTAGACCTACAGCCAAGGCTCTGATACCATATGTTAGGAATTTACAGCAATAATGCTGACATCAATACAAGCATAAACAGAGTTCTACAGGTTCATCCACTAATGACAGAGTTCAATAGCATGCTCCAGAATAAAATAATCAAATGTTACAACATAAACTAATCATGACAGAGTTCAATATGCTCCAGAAATCAGGATTAACAATATGTAATCAAACATGTACCAATGCATTTACATTTATATCGAAATTAGTAGGATACTATCATCCATAAATTGAAACTGAGAAACTAAAACAGGACATATAGTGGACAGAACAAAAACATAAAGAAACTGAAGCTTCACTTCCCTTTCATGGTGTTTCTTCCTTCTCCAGGCTGTTCTTCTTACTGGCCGAATTGATTAGGCTCTGGAACAGCCCATCCATGCCTTGCAATCGCAGTCCAGAGAGAGTTCAAAAACCAACCAAACCTCCTTCAACCTTGGCTTGGATCATCGACTAAGAAGTCTACCAAAGCAGCCAACAAAACCACCCAAATCTAATCGATCGATAGCCCCAGAGAAACCCAACCCTTAGCCACTATTTCAGGCTTAAGAACACACTGGTAGTTTTATCAATTAATGGGCTAGAAGATAGATTTGGGAACCACCAGAAGGAGAGGAAGAACAGGGCAGAACCAAGAAAAAAACAGGGAGCAGTATGGAAGAAGGAAGATAAAAAGGGTTGTGTATCAAAAAAGCCAAACCCACGTGATGTAGGTACAAAACGAAGAAAAATATCTCACCAACTTTAATCTCAACCGTAGGTTTAATCAAGGGCTGTAAATGATTCAACAAAGGCACACAAAGCCCCTACTTGACAACCATTAAATGGAAAAAACCCATGTTTTGAATAGTGATTTTCAGGAAAATGTGTGGTTAAAAAGTAGGGAAATGTTTCGAGTTTACGTGCAAGATATTTTATTGTATGGATGCTTAATTAAAAATAGGTATGTAGAAAACGAGTTTGAAAATAATAGTTGTCAAACAGGGGCTAAAACCTATACAGTGAGATGAAATGAAGGAAGAATCATTTGTGCTATTATGTTTCTTCTTACTTACCATTAGGAACTTTTATGAACTAGATTCAAAATAATAAAATATTGATGCTCATATACATGTGTTGAAATAATTGCCCATGATGAGATCAGCAGCACGTAATGACATTTTGAAGAAGTCAATATAAGCCTTCTACGCATTTTGTACCTTTTCTCCTTCATGTGTTTGAGGTCTTATAGGGATATTTTCTTTCCTGTAACATACTCAGGTTTTCTGTGACCTTCTGGTCAACCTGCTGCTCTCATCTTAAAATTTTACAAGGCCATGATTAGTAAAAGTTTTGTGAAAAGAATGGTCGTTGAATATGTTTCAGACTTCTATTGATTTATATGTTGTGAACTGATGTGAATCTTCGAACTAACTTGAGCAGGATTGAGGCATCTGTCTCCAAGAAAACATATGCACACTGCGGTAAGAGGACATCTGGCAGTTACATTTTTACGTCTCGTGTTCCATCGTATTAGAAACCAATGTTTATGATAGGACTCAATTGTAAGAATTGAAGAACACAAAATTAAGAGTAACTCTTGGAATTATAATTGCAGAAAAGGAAATACAGAACATAACAAACTGTAATGACCTCATTTAATTTCTACCTGCCTCTATGGCTATTCTCTACCCTTATTTATAGCCTACTTCTAACAAACTATCTTTAACAGATTTTCCCTATAACAAACTTTAGTTTCCCTTCCCTCCAGTTGGTAGTCCAACCTTCTTTGGCTAAATTGGATGGGGGGAGGGGGGGTCTATCAGCTAATTTGTTCTCTATCCATTTCGGGGGTAATGAACACCCATAATTTGAACAGAAGATTTGGAGAATGGAATTGATACGAATGAGAAGGCAAAGTTTGGGACTGCACATTTTCTAATGGAGTTTGAACAAAAAAGGGTGATTAAGGTAATCTTCTGTTCGCTCTATGCCTATGCACTTGTATTAGGTAGAAATTTATAGAGATTAGTCTCTAAAGGATATTATCACTTACAATTATGTCCCACTTTTTTGAGAAAAATTATGCCATCGTTCAATTTGTAAAAAGCTTTCCCTCTTAGATAACTACCAATCTCATGAACACAAGAAGGTTTTATTATTGATGTAGAATGTGTCTCAAAACTGGTGGATACCCAATCTCAGAAAGGAATCATAAATAAAATTCTATTCGGATAAAAATATTGTGAACACTTGTATATGATTTAACATATGTGTACTACTTTTCAATGGTTCATAATTAAGGAAGTTTTGCGTTTTCCATATGTACACACTTTCAGGTTGTTGGAAATACCACTTTCATTGGCTTCGCCATAACTTTCTTTGCTGGAATTTGCTTTTCGCTTTTCTCACCAGCATTCAATTTGGTGACTAATGATCAGTAGCATGCTTCGAAAGACGGCGTTACCCACTTAAGTGTTTATATTGCCTTTTTTACTTCTCAATATCATGTTTTGTGATCTCCATCATTCTAAATATCAGTTATTTGTATCACCCTGTCCTAAACTTGCCCAAATCATGATTCAAGGCCTATCTATCAGACTGGAATAACAGAGGGTGGGCCCTTTTGGTAGGACTTTTGTGTGGGTTCAGAAATGGTCTTCAATTTATGCGAGGTCAAGCTACTGGATATGCTGCAGCATATACCATTCAGATTAGTTTCATTATTATTGAGTTTGGATCTAGAGACCTCTAGATGAGCTTCCCCTATTCATTTATGTAATCATTGAAGAATCATATTCATAGATTGTTTGGCATAGACTAGATCATTCATTTTACGTTTTGGTGGTAATGACAGACACTTCCACTTGTGAGCACGTTTTAGGGGTATACTTCTGTTTGGGGAGTACCGAAAATCATCAAGAAGAACATACATATTTCTCATAAGCATGTTGTTAATGTTTATCGTGGCTGTAGGCGTCCCTATGGTTTTATCAGAGCATCGAAAGTAACCACGGTTATTTGAATTAGTGTACCATGCTCGCTAGCTATTAGGTCGACGCAGAGATGCATACACTAATAAAGAAATCATTGCAAACATCCTTGTTTCTTTCTATCCAATTTAGAAATCTTGATTTTATTTATTTATTATTTTTTTGTTATGTTGTGATGATTGGTTTTGATTAAGTTGTACTTATTGTTGGGTTGTTGTGCAAGTGTTTGTACGGTTCTTATTTTTTAATGTCGTTCAGTGTTTCAAGTTCTTAGTTTTTTTTCTTTTTTTCCCTTTATACAAATTATATTTCTCTGCTATTTCGTCATTTCAGGTTATAATAGAAGAAAATTTTTGGACGGGAATTGGGAATTGTCTTCGAGGACAAAGCATCCCGATTAATTCGACCTATGGCTACATTTTTTGAATGAATCTTTTTTATTCGAAATGGCTTAGTGAGTGTTCAAGTTCCACGTCCAAAGTTATTATTATTTTTTATCTCTAATAGAAGTGTTAAAGAAGTCAAGTCAAGCCGCTCGACTCGTCCACCGATGGGCTCGTCTCGGCCTACCTAACGAGTTAGTTTGAGCTGAGCACAAGTTGGTCGTTTCAGTATACTCGCCCCTAGGTGGGGTATGTCAAGGATCACACTTTTCTTTAAAAAAAATTTATTGTTTTTTTATTATTTCCCTGGTTCGAACAAGTCGATGCAAGTTGGGCGAGTGACTCGCACAGAAAGTACCCAGCTTAGCTCTGCGTGTGGCAAGTTGAGTCGGCTAACGACTTCCCACTTGGCAAAGATTCTAATGAAAGCTAAGATTCTGACTTGAAATTTACTAACGCATTCGTTCTTAGCTGTACTGTAAGGATATTTTTTTAGTGTAGATAAAAGAATAACAATCAAAAGGCAATGACATGCTATCACGTTATCTTAATTGCAAATATAAATCTTACATTATGCAAATCACTGAAATTTAAATAAGTGGCACAAATTATTTTAATAATATTTTTTTTCTTCCAATCTCTTATTAGAGATATTTAGTTTGAACTTTAAGTTTGAATTATTAGGAACAAGATTATCCTTTGCAACCGTTTGTAATCTTTTGTAATCTCCATTTTCTATTCTTAGGATTTTGTTAGAATATATTTAGAGTCGGTTAAGATTTCTGTAAACTATAAATTCTGCTTTTTAGTATTGAAATGATATGCCATATATTTTTCCACTTTCTATTTTCCTATATGGTATCAGAGCAGGGATCCTGACCTATCCCTTCTTTCTACACCACATGGTTGCTCTCCTTAAACCCTTTTTAATCTACTCGTCTTCCTTCCCATGGTTGTCAACAATCAACCCATTACTATTCCCAACGAACAGGAGCTTACCAAACCTTTCATAGTCATCAATATCTCAGCCTCCAATATTATTAAACTCACAACCACCATCTCTCTTGGAAATTGCAACTTGAGGCTTTTCTCATTGGTTATGACCTCTACAAATTTATTGATGGTTCTCACCCATGCCCTCCTCCCACCATTCAGCAAAATAATGTCCCTCTTCCGAATCCGAATTTCTCCACGTGGATTCACCAAGATAAGTTTATCTTTGGTGCATTGGTTGGTTCTCTCACTCCCCCTCTCATTCTGCTTATTCAACAAGCAAAGACTACACGTGATTCTTGGCCCACGCTTGCAAACACCTATGCCCATCCCTCTCGTGGTCACATTAAACAAATTAAGGATCAAATCAAAACTGTTTCTCAGGCAGTCACAGATTATTTGCAATTTATTAAAACAAGTGTTGACGAATTGGCTTATCTCAGCAAGCCCATGGATCATGAGACCACACCGTCCTCCGACACAACAATGGAAACCACGTGCACATGTTGCAACCAACCCTTCCTCCGACAATCCTGGCTGGTTTCTTGATAGCGGCGCCTCGCACCATGTCACAACTACTTTGGGTAATCTTTCACTTCATACTTCGTATGATGGCTCTAACGACATCATGATTGGCGATGGCATGGGTCTTCAAATTACCCATACTGGTTCTATATCTTTACCCACACCTACTAAAATGTTTTCTCTTCATAATGTCCTTTGTGTGCCTTCTATGAAAAATAATTTAATTTCTATTTCTCAGTTTTGTCGTAATAACAATTCTGCTATTGAATTTTTACCTAATTCTTTTCATGTGAAGGATCCGCTAAAAGGGGCAATACTTCTGCAGGGCAGCTCTAAGGATGGCATCTATGAATAGCCTATTTTCAATATTTCATCTTCTCCGCTAGTTGCATTTTCCTGTGTTAAGACCACTTCGTCCGAGTGGCATCATAGGCTAGGTCATCCGTCTGTTTCAATTCTTAGGCATATTATATCCAATTCTAAATTAGATTTGTCGAGTCCTTTATCCTTGTCCTTTAATTGTAATGCTTGTCAATGCAATAAAAGTCACAAGTTACCATTTTCAAGTTCATCTCTTATTTCTAATTCTCCTTTACAAATTTTCTTTTCTGATGTGTGGACCTCTCCTGTGCATTCGTTTGATAGATTCAAACATTAAGTTATCTTTGTTGATCACTACACAAAATATGTCTAGTTTTATCCCCTTAAACACAAATCACATGTTCTTGATGTTTTTATCCGGTTCAAAGCTCTTGCGGAAAAAAATTTTAATCTGAAAATCATGACACTTTACTCTGACAATGGGGACAATGGGGGGTGAATACCAAGCACTTTCTCATTTTTTGGCCATCATGGAATTTCTCATCTAACCTCTTCACCTCACACTCCAGAACATAATGGCTATACCGAACGTCATCATCGTCATATTGTCGAAACGGATCTTTCTCTGCTCTCTCATGCCTCTATGCCACTGAGCTATTGGTCTTCTACCTTTCCTACTACTGTTTATTTGATTAATAGGTTACCCACTCCTACTCTTCATCTCCAGTCCCCCTATGCCGTTCTTTTTCAATCTCCGCCTAATTATTCTAGACTTTGGGTATTTGGGTAATTGTGTTACCCCTGGCTCCGTCCTTACTCTCCTCACAAACTTTCTCATCAATCTACCCCGTGTGTTTTTCTTGGGTATTCTTTGACCCAGAGTGCGTATTTGTGTCTTGATCCATCAACCTGCAAAATCTACACCTCGCATCATATTAAGTTTGTTGAGTTGCTCTTTCTTTTTTCCTCCCTCCAGTCTCATCTTGCTCGCCCCACTGATGATACTTTCCTGTAGTGGCTTCCTTCTATCATGTCCCTATCGATCTCAGGCGCACCATCCTCAGTCTCAGCTCCTGTTGCTCTCGTGTCATCGATCGATGCACCACATGTCTCCCTGATCACCACGGCCGCTTCCCCGATCTCTGACTTGTAGCCTACTGTCCTACCTTTCCTTCCCTACCCAAACCATTCTAAGAAGGTTATCCCACCAACTGCGAGCTCTTCATCCTCATCTGAACCTGTCCCACCACAATCTCCTGAGCCTCTCTATCTCTCCTCCACATCTACTACTGCGCATTCCCAGTCTGAACTAGCTACCATACCCCGAGTCATTATTACTAGATCCAAAAAAAAACATTCATAAATCTATTCAAAAACTCAATCTAGCAGACTAACTTACCACCACCGATGTTGAACCAACCTCTGTTACTTAGGCTATCAAAGATCAAAAATGGCATCAAGCTAAGTCAAAAGAGTATGATGCCCTGGTTCGAAATGGCACATGGGAACTAGTTTCTCTTGATCCTGCTTAGAACTTGGTTGGTTGTAAATGGATCTTTCAAGTTAAATGATTACCCTATTGCTCTATTGACAGGTACAAAGCTCGCTTGGTTGCTAAGGGCTTTCACCAACGCCCTGGTGTGGGCTATCACAATACCTTTAGTCCTATTGTCAAACCGACCACTGTTCCCCTTGTTCTCAGTCTTGATGTAAGCCTAAGGTGGTCTCTTCGACAACTGCATGTGAATTATGCCTTTCTTCAAGACAATCTAACTGAGGATATTTATATAGCACAACCGCTGGGTTTTATTGATGGAGACAATCCTTACCATGTCTGCAAATTGTGCAAAGTAATCTATGGTCTCAAGTAAGCTCCTCGTGCTTGGTGTTCGCTAAGAAAGTGCAAAGAGCAAGTGCACGGGTCGCGTTCAAGTAATAAAGTGGACTTTTTGAGTTCAGATTATCGATCCATTGAGGAATGTTTACTTTCAATGACACAACCTTTAATCAATTTGATTCTAACAATGAAAACGAACACACAATAAAGATTTTGATTTTGAAAATGAGAAAAATTGATTAAAACCCTGCAAAATAAGAAAACACAAACACTCGGAAATTTTGGAGAAAAAACGTGGTTAGGATTCATGGTTTCGCTTAACCGTCGCCTAATTAATTTTTTCACAAGTCAAGTAACAAATTACTCATTTACGATGTTAGACCCGATTTTTCAAATTTAGTTAATTACCTATTTCGAGCGAAATTAACTCTAATTGATTGATTTAACTTACTATATCTCTATATCGATTCAAACCAAACAATCGCATTAAGTATTTGTGAAAATAGTTCAATTGATCACCTAAGATTCTAGGTATATCTCTATCACCTACACAAACCTAGGATATTTACTATCTAATCTAAAATGTATAATCTTCTCTCGAACGATGTACAAATCACTAAATTCAATCATTTAATGGCCAAATATATGAAAGACATTCAACACAATACTAAATACACATGAAAATAACCATTTTAAGATTAAGCCCTTGTTTGAGCTCCATTTTTCCATCGAAATGCATTCTTGAACAGTGATTTGACCTAATTAAAATCATACATTCTTTAAAAAATGGGGTTCAACAAACCCTAAAGAGAAAATATTAAAATTAATTAAAGTTGGGTTAAGTTACTACCAGAAATTCCAACACAAATAACTAACTCATTTTATACAAATTAATTAAAGTTGGGTTAAGTTACTACCAGAAATTCCAACACAAATAACTAACTCATTTTATACAAATGATAAATATATATATATATATATATATATATATATATATATATATATATATATATATATATATATATATATTTATAACAATACATTACAAATATGACAAAATAATTGAGAAAATACAAAGTTATAGATAAAACCTTTTTTTGAATTTTGGCCTTGACTTCCCCGAATATTTTTCCAAATCCTTGAATGTATTCTCCTTATACTCTTAATTTGTATCCCCAAAATACTAAGAAATTGAAAAGAAAAAAGAAAATAAAATGAAAGGCGAAAGAAAAAGAAGAAAAGAAAATAAAAAAGAAAACAGCAAGGAAGAAGACCCAGCGTCAATCCCAGACTGCCTGTTTTAATATTTAAAACCTAGAAAATTTGCAGTCAAATTCCTGAAGTTTCAGAAAGTGACAAAAAATCCCAATTTTTTTTTAAATGGTGCCTAGGCACCCATTCGCTGCCAATAAAACCAAACATTTGTTTTATTTTGCACCTAAGTCCATCAAATAATTGCACGTTGGTCCCTCAACTTTGATAGTATATAATTTTGTCTTCAGATTTTGACTTTCATATCAATTATGGCCTTCACAAATTGCATCCAAGATCCTTCAACTTTCTGCTTTGTTACTTTGGTCCCCAAATTCACAATTTTGCACAATTTTAGTCCATTTTTTCTCATTTTGTCTTTTACTTTCTTTTTGGTATTTTTACCGACGAATATAACAATTACATAATTATGAGTAGATTTTCGTCATTTTTATCAATAATAAGCATATTTAGGTGTTAAATAAGTGTGCAAAAACACACTTATCACTTGGTATCATTAATTGAGCCAATTTCTTGTTACATCTGGCTTCACCAATTCTCATGCAGACACGTCCCAATTTATCTTCACTACATGAGTGTTTCGATCTATCTCTTGGTCTATTTTGATGACATAATCATTAATGGAGACTGGTGTGTGCTATCGCAGGCACCCAAAAGCAATACCTTAATCTCTAAAACTAATGTAGTAGTTGAAGTAAGGGTCGATCCTACGAAGAGTGTGTAATTCAATATTTTATGCTCCGTACAATGATTAGGGGGTTTTGTTTGTAATGAAATCAATTTTATAATTAATAGCAATATAAATTAACGAGTTGTATTCAATCAATAAAACTAATATTGATCTAAGTCAACTTCCACCATTGGAGATTTATAACTAATAATCGATCCACAAAGAATAATCAATCCACATTCTCAGTATTCACTGTTGGAATTAATTTATATTTCTCCTTAGTTTTAGTTAGTTAGAAACCAGCATTCTAATTAACCCTAATTATTAAATACCTCAGACCAGCGCAAAAGATTCAATTTAATAACAGCTTTACACAATAGATAAATCGATGAATTAGATGACATAAACACCAGGGGTTGCATTCAATCTATTTAAACATTTTTCTTAAATTTCAATAACCTCTATCACAGAAAATCATCAAATCCTAATGTTTCACAAGTTAAAGGAATCAAACAATTACAGATTTGAAATTTAACTTAGCTATAGATTGCAATACATGAGAAACTAATAGGCTTTTTTAGCAATCAAGCATGGCAACCATATAATTACGCACAGAAGAATATTCAATAATGAAAATATAGATTAAACATTGAAACTAGATGGACCTCACAGTTATAATGTTTCCAAGGCTTTGATATCCTTCAATCAAGCACCAAGAATTAGTTACAATTCATGAATCTATGAGAAAAATAATGAAGAATGAAGTTTGGAGGCCTTTTTCTACGTTCTTGGTCGAGTTTAGTATTTAAAGGATGCCAAAAAGATTGCATTGAATTGTTACCAAAACAAAAATAAGGAAAATTGGATTTTTTTTTCCTTTTAGCCTTGAGACACGTGCTTAGTGTAACCTAGGGTATGCGCCTTGGGAGGTTTGGGAGCCTCAGGTGAGGCATTTTTGATCTGGGGTTTGCACCTCTTCTGCAGGCGAGGACGCGCGTCTTGCCTAATTTTCGACAGCTGAACAGCTCTCAATAGCTTTGTCATAACTTTCTTTCCCGGTATCCGATTGTGGCGATTCAAAATGAGTTGGAAAGATAACTCAAATGGATACAACTTTACTTCAAATATAATCTTCTAATTCGATCTTTTTCCATGTCAAACATGGGTCTCAATATGAGGCTAAAAACTGGTGCATAACTTTTTCGATTGGAAATTGATGTGTGATCATACTTTGATGATATTTCATCCCTTTGAAGTCTTCTTTCAACCAATTGACCTCTAACACTCTCAAATCTTCATCGGGAGATTCCGCATATCTTTTGAGTGTTTGCATTTCAGTCCCCAAACTTTCATTTCCTTTCACTTTTGGCCATTGTTCGCTTATTTCTTTCAAATTATGTCATATCCATAGAATTGCCACCTAAATCAAAATATGAACGTAGTGAGTACATTTTGGCACAAAATAATCATACGAGCGCATAAAATAAGGAAGAAAAAAAATATGAATTTTACATTCCTATCAAATTCTCCCACACTTAGCTTTTGCTCGTTTTCGGGCAAAACTCAAATTTAATTCCCTAAAAACACTCAGGTCATAATACCATGAACATAGAACAATCAAACTATTTAATGCGCACAACATATCATAAATAAACATTCTCACACAACTTATAAGAGCGTACTAGAAGGTGGAGAAACCAAAGGTGGAAACACTAATTGATGAGAATGAGATACGTATTACAAGCTAGGGAAGGATACGGAGCTATATCACTTATGCGATGAGTCTGCTTCAGGAGAAGGGTTCAGATGACATAGTGTTCAAGGCAATGGGGAGAGCTATCAATAAAACTGTTACAATTGTGGAATTAATTAAGAGGAGAATTGTTGGTCTTCACCAGATTTCATCGATCCAATCCATGGACATAATTGACACATGGGAACCCCTAGAGGAAGGCCTCTAAACTCTGGAAACCACAAGGCAAGTTTCGATGATAACAATTAAGCTCTCTAAAAAGGAGTTGGATATCAAAAATATTGGGTACCAACTACCATTACCAGCTGATCAGGTGAAGGTGTCAACTAAGCTTGAGTATGAAGGAGATGGATCTGCCGCTAGTCAAAGAAGAGGTCGAGGTGGCAGAGGGCGGAGGATGTCAAGAGCCACATCTGGAAATGGTTTTGCATCTATTGAGCATGAGGATGGAAGTTATGGGTGGAATCGCGGGTACCCCAGGGGTAGGGGGCGAGGCAGAGGTCGCAATTTCCGTGGCCGTGGGAGGGGAGGGTACAATGGTCCGCTGGTAGAAATTCAGCGTGACAGTGAGGCTATAATCAGGAACCATCAGTTCGAGGTCGTGGCTTCTCGTCTAATGGCCAATCCATGCTACAGCTGGAGTTACTTAGTTCAAACTTGGAGCAATGAGGACATAATCTTCTGTGAGCTTAGATAAATGTCTGCTCCATTTCTACCCTTTATGCATTTGTTACTAACTGTAGTATGTATTCAATGTAGACTAACTTGGAAATTCCTGACCACATACGACTAACTTGGAAATTCCTGACCACATACGAGTGGTTGAGCCGTTTTGTTTTCTATTCTTAACCATTTGTTTTTATAGTTGGAAATTAATAAGGTGTAATTTGATTAGCAAGATCATATAGTTGGATATTAATAAGGTATAATTTGATTAGCAAGAGCATTCTTTAAAAAAAAAAAAATCATATGAAGATGGAATAAACCAAACATGTAGACCCTCACAGATATAAGAACTCAACTCTCATGTGTTTAAAAGGTAAGCGTTTCGCTCAATTTCATTCCAATGGAGATGATCTAACCATGTGCTTGCATATCTTCTCATTCTCCACCTCCATCATTTATTGTCTTTTTCTTTTCTTTCTCTTCTATCATTCACTTCTTTTTTTCTCTTTTTTTTGTTCGATTTAAAAAAATATATATAAACTCCAAATGTTACACCATAATAGAACTTATGAATTGAAATTGAAACATGTTTCCTTCCACTAATCATAGCACTACCAAATATTTTGACACCCCCACACTTATTTTCTTGCACACCCACACATATCATGATGATGAACAATACTCAACTAGCTCTAAGGCTTGGGTAAAGACGTTTTTTCTTGTTTGAAGCTTGTAACGTGGGTTTACACAAAGAAAAAGCAATAAGACTCAAAGGGGTTTCATCAAAGGAAAATTCAATTATAGGGTAGGCTATTTGGCTAATGTAGCTAATTTATGTAACAAAGATGACATTAATCATGTTCGTGCATGCATGTATCAATGTGATCTTGAAGAGAATCAGGGAAAGTTCTAGAGAAATAAAACCATGGAAGAATATCACCCATGAAAGAAATTAAGAGACTGTTATGGATATATCAGTCTAAAGGCTCAAAATCTCACCGGTTTTTTGTCTACAGAAATTAGTTACTACAATCATCAAAGAAAATAACTCAACTAATTAACTCTAAGTTGGATGATTATTCATTCAATCATGTTATGAGTTCTTCAAAAGTCTAATTAATTCTTACAAATAGCATATACAACAAAAAAAAATTATTTAACATCAACACCTTTTCTCGAAAAATCATGCAAAAAAATTCAAAATTTTTGAAATTTAAACTCAATCTAAATGCAACCTAAATCTAAATCCCCTCCCACACACTTAAAACTTACATTATCCTCAATGTAAGGTGCAATGCAAAGAAAAAGACAAAGATAACTAAAATATGAATGCGAAAAATAAAAAATAATAATAATAAAGAAATGAACTCCTATTGGGTTGCCTCCCAAGCAGCGACTTTGTTTATTATTTTTGGCTAGACTTATTGCTTTATCCTTCAACCAACATAGAATGGGTCTTCGAGATCCAATTATGTCACGTCCTCCACCTGAAGACCTTTATAGAAAGGTTTGAGTATATGACCATTCACCTTGAATACCTTTGAGGTTTCCAGACTTTGGATTACTACTGCACCATGAGGAAAGACATTAGTAATAACAAATGGTCAAATCCAACGGGAATGCAATTTACCTGGAAATGGATGAAGCCGCGATTGGTATAGGAGGACCTTTTAACCCACTTCAAATTCCTTCTTAGAGATCATCTTATCATGGAAAGCTTTTGTCTTCTCCTTGTAAATTCTTGCACTCTCATAGGCATCATTGTAAATTTCCTCCAACTCTTGAAGTTGCAACTTTATGTGTTCTCCACTCCCATCCATCTTTATGTTGAAACTCTTAACGGCCCGGTAAGCTTTGTGTTCTAACTCCACTGGAAGGTGACATGATTTTTCGAACACTAACCGGAAAGATGACATACCGATGGGTATTTTATATGCAGTCCTGTATGCCCATAAAGCCTCATCTAAGAGCAAGCTCCAATCTTTTCTATTTGGGCAGACCGTTTTCTCAATGATGGATTTGATTTCCCGATTTGACACCTCTACCTGACCATTAGTTTGTGGATGATATACAGTTGACACCTTGTGGGTGACATGATATTTTCTCAGCAGAGCTTCCACAGTTCGATTACAAAAATGAATGCCTCAATCGCTGATGAGAGCTCTCGAAATCCCAAACCTGGAGAATATATTAGACTTGATAAAATCTGCAACAACTTTAGTGTCATCAGTCCTGGTGGTTTTGGCTTCCACCCATTTTGAAACATAATCCACCGCAAGTAAAATATAAGCAAAACCGAAAGATACAGGAAATGGTCTCATAAAATCAATGCCCCAAACATAAAAAATCTCACAAACAAGTATGGCGGATTGTGGCATTCAGTCCTTTGGGATATATTACCTGTTTTTTGACAGTTTTGGCAGGACTTACAGAAGGAGTAGGCATCTCGAAATAAGGATGGACAATAGAAGCCACATTCAAGCACTTTTCTTGCTGTCATTTTTACTCCAAAATGTCCTTCACAAGCATAAGAGTGACAGAATGTGAGAATGGAGGTAATTTCATTTTCAGGAACATACTTTCTAATCACTTGATCTACACAATGCTTCCATAGGTATGGATTGTCCCATACATAATATTTTGCATCATTCTTTAGCTTATCTTTTTTAGCCCTAGACAAATCAGAAGGCTATGTGTTAATAACCAAAAAGTTTACAATATCTACATACTACGGTAACGTTGTGCTTGCAGAGAACAATTGCTCATCAGGAAAGGTTTCCTGCAATTGGAGCTCAACCTCTATGTTAGTTAAACAGCTCAAATGATTTGTAACACTATTTTCTGTCCCTCTTTTGTCTTTGATTTCCAGGTTGAATTCACTTAGGAGAAGTATCCATCGTATTAGTTTTGGTTTTGCCTCTTTCTTTGTCATCAAGTAACGCAGAGCTGTATGATCAGCAAATGTTTCGAATGGACATGTGAAGGTTGTCTTTTCTTGATCTTTTAGGGCAATTGCAATCTGGAAATAACCTAAATAGCCATCAAGAAAACTATAGTAAGAATGACCAGCTAACCTTTCAAGTATTTGATCAATAAATGGTAAAAAAAGTGATCTTTTCAGGTTACGGTATTTAATTTCCTATAGTCTATAAAAACCCGCTACCCATTTTAAACACGGGTGGTAACCAATTCATCGTTCTGATTCTTCACCACAATTATCCCCATCTTCTTAGGAACCACTTGAACTGGACTGACCCAACTACTATCAGAGATAGGAAAAATCATGCCAACTTCCAAAAGCTTGATGATCTCCTTCTTTACTACATCCATCATGGGTGGATTCAATCTTCGTTGAGATTGATGGGAAGACTTTTTTCCTTCTTCAAGCAAAATGCGATGCATGTAGGTGGATGGGCTGATTCTCTTGATGTCTGCGATTGTCCAACTAAGGGCTATTCGATACTCCTTGAGGACCTGCACCAATTTTTCTTCTTACAATGTTGTCAGTTCGTTGGAAATGATCACTGGCAATGTTTTATCATCTCCAAGGAATAAGTATTTAAGGTGATTAGGGAGATGGTTCAAATTCGAAATGGCGGCCTGCAAAACAGAAGGTAAAGACTTTTCATTAGAAACAGGCAAATCAACGTATGAACCCTTACCTGCTTGTTGTAACTTTGGAAGAGTATTCGACATTGCAACAGCTTCTCGCAAGCTAGGAATCAAAGTTAATTCCCAACTCTCTTTCTCCAAACTCTTACAAATAGCAACCTCCGACTCATCATTCCCAATCAAGTTCAAAAAATCACATGACAGGTCATCAATTACATCGATAGAATACACAACATTATCATCAATAGGAAACTTCATGGCACCATAGATATTAAATTTAATTATCTCACCATCAAATTCCTTGGTTAGTGTACCACTATAGACATCAATTTTAGTTTTGGACGTTTTTAAGAATAGTCTTCCTAATAAGATTGGGCTAGTTTGGTAACTGTTTTCCATATCAAGCACATAAAAATTAGCAGGAAAAACCAATTCATTAACTTGTACAAGGCCATCCTCAATCACACCCTTTGGGTAGGCATTTGATCTATCACCTAATTTAATTACCACACCAGTTTTAATTAAGGGGCCAAGTTTCAAAGAAGCATAAATGGAATATGGCATGACATTTATAGAAGCTCCTAAGTCTAACATGGCTTTCTCAAATTTGGTGTTACCTATCATGTGAAAGGGATAGTAAACATACCCGTGTCCTTGCATTTTGTAGAAAGTTTCCTTCAAATGACTGCAAACACGTTTTCTCCAACTTTTACCTTTTCACACCCCTTCAGTTTCTACTTTCTCTTAATAGTACACAATTCTTTTAAAAATTTAGCATAACGGGGAACTTGTTTTATAGCATCTAACAAGGGAATGTTTACCTTACATTTTTGAAAAGTTTCATAAAGTTATAGAATTAGATCATTTTTCCTAGATCCTACCGAAGCCTGAGGGAATGGGGTTACTGGTTTATAATCAAAAAAGGAAGGAAACTTACGTTTGGGTATATCATCGTCAGTTGGGTCACTCTTTTCCGCAATGATGTCTTTCTCCTTTTCTTGTTCTGACGATGTAGGGATTTCATTTACTGGGATTTTCACTTCCTTGCCATTTCTCAATACAATTGTACTTGCGTTCTCTCTTGGATTTACCACTGTTTGAAAGGGTAGCTTTCCCGAATTTTGTGACTCCAGCCGACTGACCGCATTAGCCATTTGACCCATTTGATTCTCCAAACATTGAATGCTAACTTTCGTCTCCGGTTGAAATTGTAAAGTGTTAGTTGCAAGTGATTTAACAATATCTTCTAAAGATATGCCAGAGTCAGAAGATTGGCCATGTTGTTGCCTAGGCAGATATGGCTGCTTATATTGTTGAAAGTTTGGGCGATTTTGAGTCACATGTTGATTTGTTTGCGAATTTTCATAGCTACGATTAGGGTGATCCCTCCATCTTGGGTTGTATATTTTCGAAAAAGGAACATAATTCCTTTATAGTTGTCCAGGAAAGCCACCCGCCACATTAACTTGTTCAGTAGGTTCTTCTTGAAGAATTGGACATGTGTCAATTGGATATCCCACTACTGAGCAAATCCCGCAAGCTTTCACATTACCTATGGCTATTTAACGAACAAGAGTATTTAGACTCGCTATTTGTTGTTCAAGGGATGAGACATTTACCTCGTTAACTTATCTAGAAGGGGGATTGAATCTAGTGCTAAATTGTTGAGAGTTAACTGCCATGTTTGCAATTAAGTTCCTCACTCCTTCGAGAGTTTTATCCACCAAAGCTCCTCCACTTGTAGTATCAATCATGCCCCTTTCTGTGGGTTGAAGGCCTTCATAGAACTATTGGATGAGAAGTTGCTCACCGATCTGATGATGGGGACAACTTGCACATAATTTCTTGAACCGCACTCAATACTCGTGTAAGGATTCCCTATTATCTTGTCTTTCACCACATATTTCTTTCCTAATATTTGCTGCCTCGAAACTGGAAAATATTTCTCCAAAAATAACATATGCATTCCATTCCATGCAGTAATGCTTCCCAATGGTAGATAATAGAGCAAATTCTTAGCCGAATCATTCAGAGAAAATCGAAAGGCCCTCAATTTAATATATTCTTCAGTAATCCCCGTTGGTTTCATACTTGTGCAGATCACATGAAACTCTTTCAAATGTTTATGAAGATCTTCACCTGTAAGACCATGAAAAGTTGGCAAAAGATGTATTAGCCCAGATTTAAGCTCGAATGTAATAACAGCACCTAAATTAGGAAAAGTTATGCATAGAGGTTGTTGATTCAATGTAGGGGCTGCAAGCTCCTTCAAAGTCCTATTTTCGACAATGATATCTTCTCCTTCAAAATCAAAATCACTTGCAAATGGGATGTTGGGATTGAGATTGCTTTCTTCAAGATTCTGTCGAATGTTACTCCTTAGTCTGCGCAAGATTCTTTCTAATTCCGGATCGTATTGCAAATCACCTTGATTAGAAGATCGAGTTGCGGGTATGAACAAATAGAACAAATGAAAAATAAACTAGAAAGAAGTTAGAGTAAGAAAAATAAATAAAATTCTATGCCAAAATTCCTAAAAACAATAAAAATCTAAAAATCCTAGAAAATTACGAATTTTTTTTTTCAAAAACGAAATAAATAACTAAAGAAGCACAAAAATAAATTAGTACAACTCTCCGGTAATGGTGCAAAAATTTGGTGTGTGCTGTCACAGGAACCCAAAAGTAACATATTAATCTCTAAAACTAATGTAGTAGTGGAAGTCAGGGTCGATCCCACGAAAAGTGTGTAATTCAGTATTTTATACTCCTTACAATGATTGGAAGGAGGGGTTTGTTTGTAATGAAATCAATCTTATAATTAATAGCAATGTAAATTAACGAGTTGTATATCATGTGTCTGGCAGTCAAGTCTACTAAAGAATCCACTGTATTGGATACTCATCTTTGGGCGTGGCTAAGTTTAGATTTCTGAAATCTATGCATACCCTTAATTTACCATTCTTTTTAGTACTGACACGATATTGGACAACCACTCAACATATCTGGCCGTCCTAATAAAACCTGCTTTTAACAATCGCTGTATTTCTTTCTTAATTTCAAAAAGTACATTAGGAGCAAAACGTCTAGGAACCGTTTATGAGGTTTAAAATTTGACTTGGTTGGTAATCTATGTTCCACCAAATTTCTATCTAAACCAGGCATATGTTTATATTCCTAAACAAAACAATCCTTATACTCTTTTAATAAAGCGATTAACTTATCACTAACCTCTTGGTCGAGTATCTGTCTAACAAATGTTGGGCGATCTTCCCCTTCGTCGCCAATATTCACTTTAATCAGAGGGTCCTGTGTTTGAGCGTATCCAAGCTTGGTGATCTTCATTACTTTGTCGTCCATGTTCCTTATATGCACTTCCTCTTCTAAACAATCCACCTTGTTGACTTCTCAGCCAATACTTTGTTCCAACTCGAACACTGCCAATTTGTTTCTCAATGTTTTTAATGCTGCTTCTTCTTTTGTCTTGTCTTTACATTATTTATTGAAAGCCATTAACTTGGCTCTGAAGGCCTGAATATCGGCTGTTTATCCTTGTTGCTTACCTCTCATTTAAAATTCCTTGATTACCTTTTTTGCCAATTACTGGATTTTCCAGGGCTACTATGTTTGGCTTCATTTGACTAAACATTTCAGTGAGTGTATCTATTGAAAACAGCTCTTCACTCTGTGCAATAATTTGAGTCTCCATCTTCTCCATAATTTCCTTCGTACATGAACCTTTCCACTGAGTTTGCTTATGCGACGAAAGGTCTATGATCTGCCTGCACCACTTCTGCTTCACCCTTGTCATTCCAAAAAATTAGACATTGATGGAGCGATGAAGGTATGCAGCAACTTTCGTGTATCCAGTCCCTTCCTAGTAACACATTGTAACTAGTAGCACCATCTATTAGGAAGAATACGTGGTCCTAGTAGTTGTCCCTATGGTAATGTCCAGTGGCATAACTCCTTTAGTCGAAGTTGTTCCTCCATTGAAACTTGTGAGGATGACTTCTGTTGGAATCATATCACTTTCTGTCTTTGCAAACTTCCTCATCATTCTAGATGGGATGGTGTTTATAGCTGCTCCATTATCAATGAGTACTTTTGCCACAGGTATACCGTTGACCAAGACCTTCACATACAATGGCCTTAAATGCTTAGTCAATTTCATGGCTGGTCTTTTAAATATAACCTTCTCAGCAGCATCTATTTCCACTTCCTATTTGTCCTCTGCTGAATCATTTCCTCGTGATAATTTAGCATGTAAAATGTCACACTAAACGTCTTCTTCTTGAATTCTCTCTTTACTATTCTCTAAAGTTTCTTCTTCAGTTACCCAACCTGTGGGAGGGGGCAATATTCTTGGAGGTGATCCATACTTTTCAGAGAGAGGTACTCTTCTTTTCCTCTTGGGCATCCCGTACATCACATAATAATCGAAAGAACGCCCAGATAGTTCACCCAACAAGTCAACTTCACGAACTCTCTCTCGATGTAGTTGCTTCAACAGAGTATTGCGCGATACTCATTTCTTTCTTCTCTCTGATTCCAAATCAATTTCCTCTTCAATATCCATCATACCATCATCCTCTTCCTCCTTGTGTAACCCTCTAGAAGTTTGGCCTTCTTCACATTCCAACACATATGCTTTTTCTTCGTTATCCTCCATTTCTTTCTCTTTGTTTTTGAACTCATTGGCTAGTAAATAGTTATTAGCCATGACAGGAGGTAATGTACCGAACTGAATAGTAAGGGGCTAATCTGGATCTTCTTCATCCCTTTTGTCTCGCTCAAACGTTGATCTCCTAAAAGAACTTTCTAGGAGTTCTTCCATTGATTCACCTGTACCAGTTTCTTCACTGTCTTCGAGAACATTTTGATTGGCCACCTTGAGTAGTTTAGAGATCTTAGGACGTGGCAATCCCTGTTGTTGTCTCATCATTCGTCCATAATTCTGTTGAAAACGCCTTTGTTGGGTTCTACTCATCTCATTGAAAGATATTACCCTTCCTACATTATACTAGAATGAATGCCATACATTTTGTTGGCGAGGTTGCGGCCTAAATGTCCTCACATTATTTATTGGCCTGAACTACCTCTCAAAAGGTGGTCCTCTATAGAATGATGTATCTCGCCCTCTAACATGCTGGGTGTTTGGGACAAAATCAGGGCATTGGTGATGTTGCTCTACTCCTGTTTTCTCTATTTTTGCACTCACTTCTCCTTTACATCTTGCACACAAAACATCTTCATCCTTTCTAGGCTCCTTCCGTTTGATACATTCAATAACGCTGGGATGTGGCCCAGGGTCTTCTTCCCCATCGTCGATAACCAATTTAAACTTGTTTTTGAAACCAGTCGTTACCATGTTCACCCCAAGTGGCTGTGGGAAAGGGTTTTCATCCACTCTCGTCTTCTTCATATTCTCGAACGTAATTCGTCCTGATTCAATAGCATCCTGTAACACATGGTAAAAAAGTAGACAATTGTTAGTCAAATGTGACCATGCATTATGCCACTTACAATATTTTTTACCCTTAATTTGTTCAGGCCTTGGCAACTTATGTTTATCGCTCAACTTTATATGCTTATCCTTATACAATTTATTAAATATAAGGTTAGCATTAGTTACATCAAACGAGAACGTCATAGCCTTTTTATTTTCATTCGTCCTTGCCCGACGCTCTAGGTTTGGTCATTATAGAACAAATATATGCATCTCCTTTGATTAACTAGGCCAAATATACTTCGATTTGATCGTAATACTCGTCATTAATGATATGAATCTCAAACTCTATAATAAGTCCCCTTACTAGAATTTTTCATTTGCTCTTCTTCTCTTATTAATCGTTCATACCTAATCACGTTTGCACCTAATTAGAAAAGATCAGGAAATTCCCTGTCTTGGCATTTCTTTTTCAAATCAAAGTTTAGACAACTTTGAGCGATTTTGACAAACTCCTTTTCGGGCAAAGGCACAAAATATTTACTTCTGGCTGTCTTGAACCTTTGAAGGAAACCTTCTGCCTATTCGTTTGGCATTGGACGTAGATTTGCCAAATCAGCCAAAGTAACTTCAGATTCGGTCTTATAAAACTGAGCATGGAACAATTGTTCCAGTTGTTGCCATGTTTGAACAGAGTTTGTTGGCAAATTGATGAACAGGAGAAAGCTACTCCTGTTGATGAATTGGGGAACAACCTCATTTTATGGTAGTCAATCACTTCACCACTTTGCAATGTGAATCGCCCTATATATTCTAGAGTAGACACTTCTCCTAGGCTAGTGAATAATGAGAATTCTGGTACCTTGTACCCTCTAGGCCATGGATATGCTTGGTCTACCCAATCGGGATACGACTTTGTGTAAGTCGGCCTAATGAAAGGATGTACCCCAAAAGCCATTTGATCCTGTACTATTTCCATAATTTGATTCCTCAACATGACGTTGGGGTCATATGGAATTCCTACAGGTTGGTTGGCTGGTTGAGTTGCCTGAGACCTAACATTTGGTCCTTGGTTGGCGACAAAGTTGCCAGTTGGGCCATTGTTACCGTTAGCCTGATCATTTATTCCATCATTAACACGCGGGGTATTCTGTACATTATTCAAGACATTTTCTCCTATATTTAAGTTACCCCCCAAGTTTGATGTACCATTACCACTATTCAGATTTTGCCACTATACCACCCCACTGGGTTGAAGTGGACGGACCAAAAGGTGGTTCTATCACTTGATTTGGACTTAGGATTGAAGAATTATGTACGACAATCGTCCTAGTTTGAAAGTGGTTTGCAATAGGCACAACTGGCTTACATATTTGGCCTACTAACTTATTCATTATTCCGTTTAGTGTATTCAATTGTTTGGCCATGTTGTCATAATGTGCATTCCCATTCTGGGTAAATCTTTCAATATTATGAACATTTCGTAGATTCACATGTTCAACGACATCCTGTGCGAGTTCTCCAAGAAATGCACGCATGGTTCGAGAACTCAACTCTGTCATTGGTTCGTAACGACTGTGACTACTTTGACTCTATCCCCCTGTTCGTAGAGAGCTTTGTTGCTCCTCATACCGTTCGATCACATATTGGACTACTCCCTGACTTGATAGTTCCTTATCGGACTTATGAGCCATATTGTTTCACCTTTTGTATCCTCAAACACCAAACACCAATTGTCCCACTGGGCGTGCCAAATTGTTACGCGCGGGTTGTCGCTAACAATTAAAAAAGGATTTAGACGATTGTATAAGGAATGGACCTCTTGAGACAAAGTCACAAAAAGGGATGTTTTATTGGTGATGATTTACAATCGGAAATAAACAGAATGCCTCCAAGGGGTGCAAGTACACGAGTACTAAAAGAAATATTTTAAAGTTAAACTAAGAAATTGAAATTACATATTCTCTGTTTAGATTGTTTAATTCGGGGTCTTTTCTCTATGTCTTCTCTTCTTTTTTATACTTCTTTGATAATTTCTTCGTGACAAACCGTTTGGAAACTACCCACTTTCTTCATGATAACTGACTTATCGTAGAGCTGCCGCCTCTAACCGTCGCCATTACTCTTGTCGTTCAACCGTATGCAATTGGGATCCTTAAATCGTGGAGTGTGATAAGATTGCTCAATAACTGCTTTAATAACTACTGTTGTGGATAACCATAATATCTTATGTTTTCTAAGATCTTGGGTGATTCGAAGGTTTGGGAGAGAATGGGGTTATCGCTCTGGGCGATCATAGGGTACTCCATTCACTCAAATTCTGGGCATCTTGCAAGCTTGGGCGATAGTGTTACTTCGTTCGTAGACCTTTATTGTATTCATCAATGATCCTATTTGGGCATTTATCTTGGACTTCCCAATTGGGCTTCATCCCTTGGTTTATTCAATTTGGGCTACACTTTTTATGTGTCAACATATATATCTCTATCTTCATATTAATTTCAGAATAATAAAGAAAAAGGAAAAAACTTATGCCAGACCAGTAATTTTTAGATGTGTCAGGCTCAACCCAGCATAACTATTGGAGAGCACAGAGAAAGAATGAAGAAGAAAATGTGGAGAAGAAGTTCATTATTGTTTGTGTAATGCTGATTTTATAAAGCTTGATTTGGTTTTGTGTAATGCTGCATTGGAGTGCTGTTGTTGCAAGCTTGAATCGCTTAGTGACACTGAGAAGGTTATTGACTCGATGTCTGTTTCGGAGATTAAGCTTGATGAATTTATTTTTGGGTTACTTATTTATTTGTAT
Organism: Fraxinus americana; assembly: GCA_035079005.1. NCBI lineage: Eukaryota > Viridiplantae > Streptophyta > Magnoliopsida > Lamiales > Oleaceae > Fraxinus > Fraxinus americana. Next base: position 15,869,208 of record CM068711.1, read on the forward strand.
GCCACAAAGGGCTTGAGGAGAAAATCACTGAGTTAAAAGGTATAATCGATTTTTCTAATAGAAATGTTTTTTCTTCAGAATCTGATTAGTGGGTATCTAAAGTCTGGTAATTTGGAATCTATTTCGGCTTCACTTCTGTGTGGTCCGCAAGAAAGAGAAGCACAATATTTGATTTTTAGCCAAGAAACATATAATGATGTAGTCACAGTATTTCTCCAAAATGGGAATATCAAGGTTTTAGCGAATTTGACTATTGAAGCATAGAAGTCACAATGTTCATCCATTTCAGTAGAAAGATCAATAGGATACTGTATTATCAGTGCATGTATTAGTCTCGGATTATTGGACAAAACGCATAACAACCTTGATGAAATGAATGCTTAAGGGGCTTCTGTTGGAATTGGGGTCTCTTTGTCCATCTTGAAAGCATATGGCAAAGAGCTAGGAACAGCCGAAGCTACTCAATTGGTTACAAAAATTACTAGTTTGGGGCTTCAGTTGGATGTTGGTAGCTATGAATCTCTCGTAGAAACATCCATGTTATGCCACGATTTCCAGTCAACATTTTCTTTATTTGGGAACATGAGAGAATCAAGAATACGTGACTTGAAAGGCAGCTATTTGACTATAATGACAAGTTTAATAGAAAACCATTTGCCTGAGCTCATGACAGTTTTCTTGGACAACGTTGTTGAGGACCCCCTAGCTGAAGATGTACCCATGATTGGAATTCAATTATTCACGCCTTCTGTAAGGCCGGGCAGTTGGAAGATGCAAGGAAGTCTTTCAGGATGATGATTTTTGTCAAGGCTTAATACACGGCTTGATAATAGGAGATTCATTTGTAAGGATTTATTCTTTCCATCTTTATTGTAATTAGCATTTCTTTGTAATTATTCTAATTGACTATATATAGAAGAAAAACTCACCACAATGGTGTGGTGGATTTTACTTAATCCTTACATGGTATCAGCAGACCTCTTGGATTAACCTCTATCGATTCCTTTGCTTCAATGGCTGTCGAAAACACCTCACCCACCCTTCTCTCCTTCAACACCATGATTCACATGGTAACCATCAAATTATCATCATCTAATTATCTCCTATGGAAGAGACAGCTTCTTTCTCTACTTGAAAGTCACGAACTCCTCAGCCATGTAGATGGCACTCTTCAGCCACCTCCATGTTTTGACCCTGCAGGTTCTCAGACGCCAAGCATCAAACACCTGGCGTGGAAGAACACTGATCAGCGCCTCTTGAGTTTCCTGCTCTCCTCTCTCACGAAGGAAGCCATGGCCGAGGTTGTAGGCCTCTCAACCTCACGCGAAGTCTGGCTAGCACTTGAAAACACCTTCAGTCACAGATCAAAAGCTAGAGATTCGTCTCAAGGACGACCTTCAACTGATGAAACGTAGAACTCGATTGGTAACAGCATTTGCTTGAGCGTTCAAGGCCCTTTGCGATCAACTACATGCCATTGGAATACCCCATCGACGATACTGATAAAGCTCACTGGTTCCTTCAAGGACTAGGTTCGAAATTCACCAATTTCTCCACAACCCATATGGCCCAAACACATCTGCCCTCCTTCATCGATTTGGTCCCCAAGGCTGAAAGCTTCGAGATTTTCCAGCGGTCTCTTGAATTCTCTGGTCCTCTAACCGCCGCCTTTACAACCACAAATTGAGGCCCCAATCCCCCAAATCCCAGGCACTCAAACCGCAATCACCAGGGATGAAATTTCTCTTCCAACAGTGGCAATGGACGTTTAAACTACGGACAGGGACGCCGTCCACCACGCTGCCAAATCTGCCGGCATGAAAGGCACTATGCTGACAAGTGCAACCAGAGGTATGCATGGGGAGGAGATGTTGTTGCCAACACAGCCCATCTTGCTAAGGCTTTTAATGCCTCCTGCTCTCTTAATGGGCCCAAGCTCAGTGATTGGTACCTGGACACAGGGGCTTCTGCCCACATGACACCAAATTTCTCCCACTTGGATCAAGCAAATAATTATACGGGTAATGATAAAGTAATTGTTGGGAATGGAGCTTCCCTACCCATTACTTACACCGGTACCATCTCTCCTACGCCAACACTTGATTTGTTGGATGTTTTAATCATTCCTCGTCTAACAAAAAATCTCATGTCCATTAGTAAATTAACATCTGATTTTCTCTTTCCGTTACATTTACTAATAATTTTTTTACTATCCAGAATTGTCAAACAGAAAGGGTGGTGGCAACCAGTAAAAGAGATGGCGGCTTATATGTGCTGGAGAGCGGCAATTCTGCTTTTATTTCTGCTCTTAAAAATAAAGCTTTACATGCCTCGTATGACTTATGGCATGCTCGTCTTGGACACATGAATCATTCTGTTATTTCCTTTTTAAATAAAAATGGTCATCTCTATCTTACCTCTTTATTACCTTCTCTTGCGTTATGTGACACATGTCAAATTGTAAAGAATCATCGCTTGCCTTATTCTTGTAAAGATCATCGATCACCTAATGTATTGGATCTTATTCATTATGATATTTGGGGTCCTTCCCCCGTCAAGTCAAATTCGGGATTCATTTACTATGTGATATTTATTGATGATTATTCCTGTTTCACTTGGCTTTATCCCTTGAAATTAAAATTCGAATTTTACGATATTTTTATTCACTTTAAAAAACTTGTGGAAAACCAACATTCTACCCGCATCAAAATTTTTCAAAGTGATGGTGGTGCCGAGTTTACAAGTAATCGCTTTAAAGCACATCTTAGCACCTCAGGTATTCACCATCAATTCTCTTGTATTGACCTATGGTTGATCATGACCTTAATGTTTTGATCATAACAAACAAGTCCATCTTGTTTACTAACAAATTGAATTGAGTGCTTAAGCTTTCAAAATAATAAAGATTATTATTCACACTCAAATGAAGTACAAGTGAAGGTTAAACGAGTATTCAAGACAAATCATTGGAGACAATAGTGATTTTCATACGACAATCAAATTGGAACTTAACATAATTGCAAATCAAGATACAAGTCAAAGAGAGGCTCGAAGAGATCAAGAACATTGAAGATAGAGTTATTTATCGAACCTCATTTTTATATGTAAAGGTATAACTCGTCAATATTTAGCAAGTACATAAAGCTCAAATATTTCTCATAAATTCATCACTTGCATAAATTGTTTTGACATGAAAATGATTTTGAAAAATGAACATTTGTAATATATCAAAAACGTTGAAAAATCATTTTCAAACGTCCCTTAAAAGATCACACTTCAACTTTCAATCAAAAAGTTATACTCCGATTTTCAATCTCATATTGGGATAGATTATTTAGATGGAAGATAATCTAATTTGAAGAAGATTTCTGAAGCAAAGTTACAGCCCTTTGAGTTAGCTTTCCAACCCATTTTAAATCACTTTAATCGGATATTAGGAGAGAAATATATGATCAAAATATTAAAATCTGTCCAGCATAAGACTGTCGTACCGGACGTCCGGTACGCTATACCGGATGTCCGGTAAGGCAGATTTTTGGCCAACGGTCATATTTTAAACGGTCCAATTTTTTGATAAAAAATAACGGCTATCTGACCGTCCGATATTTTACCGGACATCCAGTACGGGTCGTCCGATACGGCAGAGTTTTGACAGATTTTCATCTATAAATACCCAACTCTCTTACATTCAATTTCAACACTTATTAGAGATATTTTGAGAGAGTTTTTGGTTGAAAATCTATTGAGCTTACATTGATTTATCTTTCACTTCATCTATTACAAGAATTTCTTGATTGATCCAAAACTTGATTTATCTATTTCATCAAGAAATCAACTTTGCAAGAAAACTTTAAAACTCATCTATTTTCTATCTTGTTAAAGGTTTTCTTTGCCAACACTTATTGAAGTGTAAATCTCTCTTTATACTTAACTTGTTATTATTTGTTAAGAGAGATTAATTGGTTGAAATTTTTGATATATTGAGCCAAACTATTTCATTATCATTCATTCATCAAAGTTTTCCAACATAACACTCGAGCTTTATCATTTGCTATCTATTGAAGTGTTTGCCTTCTTCTCTTCTTGTTCTCAACTTTAAATTTATTATTCATTAAGAAGAGAAGATTTCAATTGTAAAATTCATTTTGAATTGTGGGTCGTGTTGAAATCGCTTAAAGGTCAACATTGTATAAGGATTGGTGCGCCTTGTTATAAGTCACTGTGTGGGTCATATTGAGGTCCCGTAAAGCTCAATAGTGTGGGTTGTGTTGAAGTCCCGGAAAGCTCAACATTGTAAAGGATCGGTACTCCTTGTTGTAAGTTGCCATTATAGTAAAATTGGCATTGCTCGTGACGGAGAGCTTGGTAACGGGGGACGTAGATCATTGCATTGGATCGAACCTCCATAACATATAGTTTGCACTTTCTATCCCTTTTACTTATCGCTTTTATATTTGTGCTTATTATTTGAATTAATCTATTTAGTCTTTACTTGGTTGAATTTAGATTAATTCTTCGAAAAAGTTTCAAAAACCAATTCACCCCTCTCTTGGTTAGTTATTATTGGGCTAACAATTGGTATCAGAGCAAGGTGCTCATATTTGAAAAGATTTAACAATCTTGAGTAATGGCTAATCATTGTTTTCAAAATCTTGAGGGGTATTATACTAATCGTCCTCCCTTGTTTGATGGCACTAATTATAACTATTGGAAGATTAGGATGACTATATTTATTCAATCAATAGATTATAATGTTTGGGAGGTTATTGAATTTGGTCCACATAAGCTTACTAAGGTTATCAAAAATGATGGAAAACCGGCCAAATTTTCTCTAAACCTAGAGAGGAATATAGCGAAGAAGATTGAAAGAAATTATCTTTAAATGCTAAAGCCAAAAATCTACTATATTGTGTTTTAGATAGAAATGAATTTAATCGTATTAGTACATGAGATTCCGCTTATGAAATTTGGCATGCTTTAGAGATTACTCATGTTGAAACTAGCAAAGTAAAAGAAACTAAGATAAATATTTTAGTTAAAGATTTTGAAAATTTTTTCATGAAAAAGAATGAGCCTATTGTTGATATGATAACTCATTTTACCGATATTGTTAATGGCCTTAAAGGCTTTGATCGAAAATTTACTAACGGTGAACTTCTGAGTAAAATGCTTCGGTCTCTCTCGGAAGATTGGAGCCCTATAAGAATGTTGATGGAAAATACCAAAGATATCAATGATTTTCCATTGGAAGAGCTATATGGAACGCTTATGACATATGAGCTAAATCGCGCCGAGACAAAGGAGAAAACATTGAAAGGCAAAGAAGATGAAATACGTCAAATTGCTTTCAAATCAAAAATTGAAGAAGGAACCACTAGTGACAATGAAAGTGATGAAGAGCTCGATGATCTAGTCCGCCTTCTCAAAAAATGGAGAGGCTTTCGAAACAATCAAAAGTGCCAAAAGACAGAGGAAAGAAGTGGAGAAAGAGGGAAGAAAATCATATGCTACGAGTGTGACAAACCCGGTCACATAAGTACCGAATGTTCCAACAAGAGAAAGTTCATCAAAAAGAAAGCTCTTAAGGCGACTTGGGATGATAGCGATGATGATGAAGATGGAAATGATGATCAAGAAGAGACTGCGAACATGTGCTTCATGGCTATCAAAAATAAGGTAAATCGTATCGAAAAATACTCATATGATTGAATTTTAATTAATATCGATTTCTCTATTATATGCTTTTATGTTTATGCTTTCGTATTTTAAATTATGCATGCTTTGATTTAAAATTTGATTATCAATTTATAGAAGGTAGGGGGAATATAATGATATGATGAATTCAAAATTTATGGCTAAATTTGTTTAAAAATGCATGATCAAATCAATTTGAATTGTGAAATATTTCTATGAATTATGAATTGAATTACGAAGTATAACTTGATCAATTCCATTATTTATACGAATTATGTTATGAAATATGATTATGAATTCTAATATGGAAATGCATGCTATGATTGATCTTAAATGCTATTCTTTTAACCTATGCCAAAAGAAGGAAAATCAATTAAATGATTATGTTTGAAAGGGGGAATATCAAAAGAGCAATTTAAACTTGTGATATATGCTTAATTTGATTATTGAAAGGGGGAATACATGTATAAACGAAAGGGAGAATTCAATTGAAATACATGTGCCTATGGTTGATTTGAAAAACTGTGATCCTAAATACCATACCCTTGCTCCTCTATGTGCTACCTTTTTGGTTATGTCAAAAGGGGGAAAAGAAGTGGATAATTATGCTTGCTAATTGTAAACAAGGAAATTCATGCTCAAACTTAATATATGCATGGTGATAGGAGGAACTTATGCTTAAACTTTATATCAGTTTGTTCACTATCTATATTGCAAATTATCTTGTTTGTCATAATCAAAAAGGGGGAAATTGTTGACATATGGTTGATCATGACCTTAATGTTTTGATTATAACAAACAAGTCCATCTTGTTTACTAACAAATTGAATTGAGTGTTTAAGCCTTCAAAATTATAAAAATTATTATTCACATTCAAATGAAGTACAAGTGAAGGTTAAACGAGCATTCAAGACAAATCATTCGAGACAATAGTGAATTTTATACGACAATCAAATTGGAACTTAACATAATTGCAAATCAAGATACAAGTCAAAGAGAGGCTCGAAGAGATCAAGAACATTGAAGATAGAGTTATTTTTCGAACCTCATTTTTATATGTAAAGGTATAACTCGTCAATTTTTAGCAAGTACATAAAACTCAAATATTTCTCATAAATTCATCACTTGCATAAATTGTTTTGACATAAAATGATTTTGAAAAATGAACATTTGTAATATATCAAAAACATTGAAAAATCATTTTCAAACGTCCCTTAAAAGATCACACTTCAACTTTCAATCAAAAAGTTATACTCCGATTTTCAATCTCATATTAGGATAGATTTTTGATATGGAAGATGATCTAATTAGAAGATGATTTCTGAAGCAAAGTTGTAGCCCTTTGAGTTAGCTTTCCAACTCATTTTGAATCACCTTAATCGGTTATTGGGAGAGAAAGATATGATCAAAATATTGAAAGCTATCCGAAATAAGACTGTAGTACCGGACGTCCAGTACGCTATACCGGACGTCCGGTAAGGCAGATTTTTGGCCAACGGTCATATTTAAAACGGTCCAATTTCCTGACAAAAAAATAACGGCTATCTGACCGTCCGATATTTTACCGGACATCCGGTACGGGTCGTCCGATACGACAGAGTTTTGACAAATTTTCATCTATAAATACCCAACTCTCTTCCATTCAATTTCAATACTTATTAGAGATATTTTGAGAGAGTTTTTGGTTGAAAATCTATTGAGCTTACATTGATTTATCTTTCACTTCATCTATTACAAGAATTTCTTGATTGATCCAAAACTTGATTTATCTATTTCATCAAGAAATCAACTTTGCAAGAAAACTTTAGAACTCATTTATTTTCTATCTTGATAAAGGTTTTCTTTGCCAACACTTATTGAAGTGTAAATTTCTCTTTATACTTAACTTGTTATTATTTGTTAAGCGAGATTAATTGGTTGAAAACTTTGATATATTGAGCCAAACTATTTCATTATCATTCATTCATCAAAACTTTCCAACATAACACTCGAGCTTTATCATTTGCTATCTATTGAAGTGTTTGCCTTCTTCTCTTCTTGTTCTCAACTTTAAATTTATTATTCATTAAGAAGAGAAAATTTCAATTGTAAAATTCATTTTGAATTGTGGGTCGTGTTGAAGTCCCTTAAAGGTCAACATTGTATAAGGATTGGTGCGCCTTGTTATAAGTCACCGTGTGGGTCATATTGAGGTCCCGTAAAGCTCAATAGTGTGGGTCGTGTTAAAGTCTCGGAAAGCTCAACATTGTAAATGATCGGTACTCCTTGTTGTAAGTTACCATTATAGTAAAATTGGTCTTGCTCGTGACGGAGAGCTTGGTAACGGGGGACGTAGATCATTGCATTGGATCGAACCTCCATAACATATCGTTTGCACTTTCTATTCCTTTTACTTATCGCTTTTATATTTGTGCTTATTATTTGAATTAATCTATTTAGTCTTTACTTGGTTGAATTTAGATTAATTCTTCGAAAAAGTTTCAAAAACCAATTCACCCCCCTCTTGGTTAGTTATTCTTGGGCTAACATCTTGCCCATATACACCCGCTCAGAATGGCCGCGCTGAACGAAAACACCGACATGTGACTAAGACGGGACTGGCACTCCTTTTCCATTCCCATATTTCTCTCCGTTTCTGGGTTGACGCCTTCAGCACAGAAGCTTACATCATCAACTGCTTGCCCATACCGCTTCTTGGAGGTATATCTCATTTTCAACTTCTCTATGGTTCATCACCAAATTATTAGAATTGTCATCCTTTTGGTTGTCGTGTTATCCTTGCTTGCATGATTATATGCCTCACAAATTTTCTCCTCGCAGTTTCTCTTGCATTTTTTAAGATACAGTCCTTCTCATAAAGGATTTCGCTGTCTTGATCCCACTACCTCCTGGCTTTATATCACCCGACATGCCCAATTCGATGAAGACCACTTTCCCTCTAGAGGTAACTTTCAGGCTCAACCCTTTTCCTCTCTCCACTTTTCAAATTTTCTTGAACCAAGCCTGCCCCATCTCGACCCTACTTCACTATCCCCTCTACAACATTCTCCGCATATTACTCCATCCGAATCTAAGCCGTGTGTTATTTGTACTAACCCAATGGACGAGTCTTTGCAAGTTACTGATTCTCTTACAGGTCCTTCTTCATCGTCTCAGGAGTCTCAACCACTTCCTGTTGACTCTGATGTTGCTCTACCTCTCACTGCTCCGACTCTTGCTCCAGCTCCTCAACGGGTTCTCATCCCATGCTCACACGAGCCAAAGCTGGCATTTTCAAGACTCGCCATCCAGTGAATCTCAGTCTTTTGGGATCCTCTGGACTGCTTCCTGCTCTTCTTGCCTCCACTGAGCCTAAAGGATTCAAGTCTACTGCCAAGGGCCCTGCATGGCTTGCTGCTATGGATGAAGAAGTTCAAGCTCTGCAACATAACCGCACCTGGGTTTTGATCCCTAGACCTGCTAACACCAACATTGTCGGTTCTAAATGGGTATTTCGGACCAAGTATTTGCCTGATGGATCTATTCAGTGTCTCAAGGCTCGACTTGTAGCCAAAGGCTATACTCAGATACCTGGTCTTGACTACACTGACACTTTCAGTCCTGTTGTCAAAGCTACTATTTTTCGCATTGTGCTCTCTCTTGTTGTTACAAATAGATGGCCTCTCTGCCAACTTGATGTGAAGAATGCATTTCTCAATGGCACTCTCACTGAAAATGTCTATATGGAACAACCTCCTGGGTACATTAATCCTCGATACCCGAATCATGTCTGCAAATTAAAAAAAGCTCTCTATGGTCTCAAACAAGCTCCTCGTGCCTAGTTTCAGCGCTTCAGTTCCTTTCTTCACAGACTTGGGTTTTCTTACAGCCGTGCAGACACCTCTCTCTTTATTTATCATAAGTAGTCTAACACTATTTATCCGCTTTTGTATGTTGATGATATTATCATTATCGACAACAACTCTTCTCTTCTTGACCGCTTCGCTCGCACGCTCAATTCTGAGTTTGCCACCAAAGATTTGGGCTCCCTCAGCTACTTTCTTGGTCTGGAAGCTACTTACACTATTGATGGTCTCTTTATCAGTCAGTTGAAATATGCCCGAGATATTCTGACTCGAGCATAGTTACTTGACAGCAAGCCAATTCACACTCATATGGTCGTCTCTCAGCATTTGACTAGTGATGGACATGCTTTCTCGGACCCCACCCTCTACAGGTCTCTAGTTGGTGTCCTTCAATACTTAACCATTACTCGTCCCGACATCACTCATGCTGTTAACTCTGTCAGTCAATTCCTGCATGCCCCTACTTCAGATCATTTTCTTACTGTCAAGCGTATTTTACGCAATGTCAAGGGCACACTTCACTTTGGTCTTTCGTTTCGCCCTTCAGCTGTTCCTGGTGCCCTAGTTGCTTACTCCGACGCTGATTGGGCTATTTGTCCCGATACTCGCCGCTCCACCTCTGGCTACTCTATTTATCTTGGCGATAATCTCGTTTCTTGGAGTGCTAAGAAACAACCCACTATTTCCCTTTCTAGCTATGAGTCTGGGTATCGCGCCCTTGCCACTACTGCAGCTGAACTCCTTTGGCTGACTCATCTACTTCATGATCTCAAGGTTTTCATTTCACAAAAGCATATTCTCTTATGTGACAACAAAAGTGCGATCTTCTTAAGCTCCAATCCCGTTTCCCACAAACGGGCAAAACATGTTGAATTAGATTACCATTTTCTTCGGGAACTTGTTGTTGCTGGCAAACTTCGCACTTAATATGTGCCCTCTCATCTAAGGTTGCCGATCTCTTCACCAAAAGTGTCTCTCGACCTCTCTTTGAATTCTTTCATACCAAACTTCATGTCTGTTCAGCTCCGACGCTCAGCTTGCAAAGGGTGTCAATGCTTAATACACGACTTGTCAATAGGAGATTCATCTGTAAAGATTTATTATTTCCCATCTTTATTGTAATTAGCATTTATTTGTAATTATTCTAATTGACTATATATAGAAGAAATACTCACCACATGGTGTGGTGGATTTTACTCAATCCTTACAATTTTCCTACAATTTGAACCGAATGAATGGACATATCTTTCCATCGTTAATGGATATGTGAATGTAGTGAAGTACTTCAACGTGTTGATGCTGTGGAATGAGGTGAAGATGAAGGTATCAGTTGAAGGAGTGAAGAGATTCAAATTGGATACTAACTTGGTTGATGCTTTTCTCTGTGCTTTGATGAAGGGTAAATTCTTTAATGCTGTGATGCAAGTTGTCGAGAAATCTCAAGAGATGAAAATATTTGTTGATAAAGGGAAGGTGCAAGCAAGCATTCATGGAGACGCATAAGAAGCTAAAAGTATCAAAGTTGAGGAAGATAAACTTTAGGAAAATGGAAGCATTGATTGCCTTCAAAAACTAGGCTGGTTTTACTGTTTGATGACTAATTATATCTATATCTGCCTCTTATTATTCTCAGTTAAGTTTCTGTATGCTTACATACTTGCTTGACAACAACATTCTGCAATTTAAGTTTGCTAATAACCATCAAAACAACATGTCTGGCTATTGCCTTTCAAAACTTGCACCACGAAATTTCAAGTTTACAATTCCCTGAGGACGCACCTACATAAAGCTGCACAGCTCCTCGGAAGCATTCAAGTTGGAGTTGAAACTCGATCTTACTTTCTGGTTTCAGAGCAGTTGTGGGTTTTGATGCGTGACCTGTGGAAGCAATCTGTTTCTAATCTTTTTCTATTGGACTCCATTGTTTAGCAAACGGGTTGTCCGAGTGCGCTCATGGAAATGGGACGAGTCATTGATTGGTGAATTTGGAATAATGCAACATGAATTTAATGATAGGTTCATTGCTATTTGTTTATTACACATATTATTGCTTTCTGTTATCGAACTTTTGCTGAGCCATCAATAAATTATCGGGATAAAAAGTGGGGAAAGACATTAGCGTATCCTAGTGGATAGAAATTTTCCACTTCAATTATGATGCAGCAGTGATGGTGCTTGCCTTTCATGTGAAGTCTTAGTGAGTACCGAAGTTCGGATTTCTCCTTGTCAGAATTGATGAAGTCGAGGTTCTCACACAACTTTAACTTGTAGATTACAATTTTAGCATCACATAATGTCATTATGAAGTGGCCAGTTCATTATGACGCGTTTATGTCAATTTAACAAGAAAGGTCCTCGGAATAGGTGAGACTGCAGAAACCAAAGCCATCTAAATTGGTGTTATGTAGAGAATATTTTTTCATTGTACTTGCAATGCACATACAGTCGGATCACTAACAAGAAAATTTACATTTTGAACTCATTGAGCATTTTTTGCCTCTTGTACTATGGATCACCAGGAAACTTGGAGTCGTTGGACTAGAATGTCAATTAACTATTAGTTGCACCGTTTCGAATCTGTCATGGCAATTTTAACGTGTTATTCAGTAAACAACAAGTATACTTCCAATGAAGATTAATTGATTGGTGAATGTATCAAGACGTTCCAGTGATTACATTGTAAGAGAGACGATATAGAGTTGTTTCCTTGAAAATTGAAACAACTAAGTGACTCCTTAGGCCACCCACAGTCACAATATGAGCCCTGTCTATCTTATTTTCAGTTTTCTTTTCCCATGAGTACATGAAAAATAATCACTTTCACCATTAACTTTTTTTAATATAGATATTATCAAGTCTAATGCTCTTGTACCTCGTATTTCCCTTTGGCATGGGGCATCTTTATGAAATAACATATAAGTCGCACTTTCTCTTTGCCCAGTAATAAGAGTGTATGTTGAACTAGTTTCAGTATAGAAAATGTTCATTTTTGTAGGAGCTTTCGAATCAAAATCTCAAAAAACGAAAAAATCTGTGTAGTAGAAGAATTGTTATTCAGTGAATCAGTAATGTCACTTCCAACTGTTTGAGGCTATGACACATTTTCTTTGACGATCTATATCACAAAGTGCTCTCTTAGGCATACATGTCCTACATTTTCCATTATCTTTTTGGTGTTTCCACTTTTCAGGGTTTTTACTCTCATGGATGGTGTTTTTCCTTCAAAGACAAGCATGTATGCTAGTTTGATTTTCCACCTCTGAATTGAAGAGGTCTCATTTACAAGCAGTTACATTTCGCTTCTACAAAGAATTCTATGCATGGAAATTTTAATGTGTTACTTTAAAGAGCAATTACACTTTTAGTGACGATTAATCAACTGATAGATGTCTCAATATCTTCTACTGACTATATTGAAAGAGAGAGACAATAATTGGTGTTTGAGTAGAGTTCTTTTCTTGAAAATTAAACAACTTAGTGATTAATTAGGCCACTCAGTGACTATCAACCCTATCTATCTTATTTTTCATTTTCTTTGTTAATGAGTATGGTTTTCCTCATTTCTAATTTGTTTAGGTAGTTTTCTTCAGTAATAAAATTTTTTGCTCTTTTGGTTGGATCAGATGATATATTCAGGCACTTTTTTGTAAGTGCAAGGAAAATAATCACTTGTAGCATTGTCTTTTTTCATTACACACACAATCAAGTATAATGTATGTAAGGCCAGGAACACATGATATTAAGTTGAGAAACAGAGATAAAATGATCTTCTCAGAAAATAATGTGCAGAAAATTAAAGAAAACACAAGCGATTTCTTTCGGCTTAAACCTCGGAGGGTCAACGACTGCATTTAACACTACATCTCCTATTGAGCATCCAGTATGTTGGATTTGTGCTCGGTTCCACTGTATAGCCCAAAATGGCAACAAATATTACAAAATGTTCAGCCAAATCATCGAGTACAGGACAAAACACTTATCTATCTCAATACAACAATCGATCCACAAGATTTACAAAGAATCTCTTCAAAACCTTCGAAATAGCAACTTAAAAGAACACGAACTTTCTTACAAATATTCACTCAGAATATCACTAAACAATGGCTAAATATTACAGATTAACTATCTCAAATCAGAAATTTGAGAAGAAATAGAAAAGAGAACCAAAACTAGAGAACTCCTTCAAAACGACGTAAAACAGAGAGAAAGAATGAAACCCTGAAAATTGAATGCAACATGAAAAAGGCATAAAGTAATAGAAGTCTCCATAACAGATCGAACGGCTCAGATTTAAACAAGTGTCGCAATCTAGTTAAATGTGCATTTTTAATAAAGTTGTAATACCTAAAACACGACTTCAATACAAATTATGGGAGCACCATTCGGACCAGGTTCGAATCCCGCAATGTACTTGTACCTTGTCTATTCAGAATTATTGTTACTCTATGGCCAATGTCGATTATCCATTCTCTCTTTGTTATTTATATAGGATGCCGTTTCTTAGTATCATTCCTATCGATGATTCTTGTCATAATATGTGGGGCATTCTCCTTGTGAAGTTTCCCTTTGGCATTGGGCATCCTGATGTAATACGGTATAGGTTTGTACTTTCTTTTTGTCCAGTAATAGGAGCTTATGTTGAACCAGTTTCAGTATATAAAATGTTCATTTCCTTAGAACTACTGAATTAAAATCTCAGGAAAAAAAACCCGAAAATTCTTAGTAACATAACTACTCTTCAGCATCCAACTGTTAGAGGCTACATCATATTTACTTTGGTGACCAATATCACAAAGTGCTCTCTTAGGCTTTCACGTCCTACATTTTCTGTTTTACATTTCAGAGTTCTTGCTATCATCATATGGATGATGTTTTTCTTCGAGACAATAGGTATGATGGTTCCATTTCCCATCTCTGAATTGAAGATGTCTTATTTACAAGCAATGATATTTCACTTCTACAAAGAATTTACATGCACACTAAACTTCCCCAAGTTCTTGGTTTGAAAATAGTATTGTAATTACATAGAAAAATTAGATGATTGCAGCAGCCATAATTACTGGGGAATAAACTCCAACCAAATACATTTTGGTCATGGAGTACTATCTTCCTCCCAACCAATAGTAAATTGGAGATCTGTATGGTTTAAGTTTCTTTATTGATAATATTCCTAAAAATATTCATATGACTTGCATGAGATTAGAGGTGTCAATCCGGGTGGTCCTGGTCCGGGTCGGGTCGGGTCGGGTTGGCCCGTCAACATATGAGCCCGGTAACGGTTTGCGTGAAAAAAAGTCCGTCCATTACGGGTTCCGGGTAGGTCCACAAATTTTGGACTACAACCCGGTCCGCCCGCTGACCCATCCGGGTCGAGCCCATGAGGGTCACGAGTCGCGGTTTGTTCCGATTTGACCTGTATTATTGTATAAATAAAATTATAAAAATATATAATTTTTCATATTTATAGCAAAAAATATTTTTTTTTGTTAAATGTAAACTAAAAATTGAACAAAATGATAAATTTTTATTTATAGCAAGAAATGTTATATGAATTATTTATAACTTTACAAAATTAAATTTAATTTAAACAAATAACAACTACATGCATTTCTAATTACTATTATCAAATATTTATAGCATAAGTACATCCCAACTAGGTTGACACCTACTTTTATTATAATTTATAGTTTAAGACTTTAAGTACATCCCAACTAGATTGGTACCTACTTAAGTTTTAACTATAATTTAGTTGTTCAAAAATTATATATTTTAATATTTGTTTTCCAATCAATTTTCAGGAATTGCAAGATTTTTGAAGTTTTCAGCAACATCATCAATAATTTTATCTTGCATCCTTCGATCCGCGAATATCCAATCTTTCACGCATATGAGAGCTTCCAAAATATCTTCTTTAAATTTAGATCTTCTTTCCTCCAATACCCTGTTACCTGCACTAAAAGCAGACTCGGATGCCACTGTTGAGACTGGAACTGTTAGTATATCTCGTGCCATTTTAGATAATACAGGGTATGTTCGCTCATTTAATTTCCCCCATCATAAAATATCTAAATTATCCACTTCATCTTCAGGTATTAAACTATAATGATCACATTTATAGTATATTTCTAATTCAGCAGGTGTGGTATTTGAATTTGCAGTTGAAGTTGTAGATGAAGAACCAATAACATAGTTGTTATACATTTCATTAATAAAAATATCCAATTGGAGAATTAAAGGTTCACTTCCCCTACATGAAATATCCAATTGGAGAATTAAAGGTTCACTTCCCCTACATGGAGCTGAGCAATTCGACGTTTCTTAGCTATTATAGAGAAAAAAAAAGATTTGCCTTTAGAAGTTTTACTGGAGTTTGTAGAAGAAGAAATATTTTCATTGTTACCATATTTAATAAAATAGTTGTTATACGTTTCATTAATAAAAATATCCAATTGTCGATTTGTAATATTTGTGTTAAAAGTTAATGTTTCGGAAAGTGATTTTAAAGTACAATGAATTCCAAACAACATAATGTGAGGATCCATACAGTCGCCACTGAAAAAATTAGTGGTATGTTTTCATAATATTTTTTAAACTTTTCCTTCATTGAGTGAATAATTTGAAAGAAAAATGGATCATCTCTAAATGATGAAAAATGTCCAACAATTTCTACTAATTGTAAAAGTACAAGATTACTAGTTGGATAATAAACTCTAGAACTAACTTTTATTACCTTATAGAAAAGTTTCAAAAATTTCATAACTTTAAATGTTTTTTCCTAATCCGAATCAGTTATTAAAAATTGATTTTGCTTTAAATTAACAAAGGCAATAATAGCATTAATATAGCCAACACATGATTTTAACATTAAAAAAGTTGAATTTCATCTATTAGGAACATCATCAACAAATTTTCTTCTTTTCAATCTAAGATTTTTACAAATTTTTGCAAATTCTTGTTGTCAAGAATCTGAACAAGAAATATAATTAATAGATTCTCTAATTATACTTATTTGTGGTGTTATTAATTTCAAACCTTCTTACACAACTAAATTATATATATGACAAATACAACGCATGTGAAATAATTTAGCCCCTGTTTGGCCCTTATTTTTGTTCATTAAATTTCATTTTCTTCGGTCAAAAGTTCAACCCAGCTGGGACCCACTGATTATTTGATGCAACGCCTTGTACTGGAAATGAATTTAAAATGAATTTCTTATATTTTAATATAACCATTAATGTCATGAATGACAAATTCGTCCCTACTATTGTGTAAATGTCAAAATGAGGGCGAGGGGGTTTTTGTCCTTTAATTGACCAACGGTTGTCTTGAAAATTAATGCGTCGACAGATGATTGACTCAATTGACAGGCTAGTGTGTTGAAAAATGTGAAATATGTGAAAAATGAAAATTAATGGGGGCCAAACAGGGGCTTAGAATCATATAGGGGTCTAACCGTTCTAATTAAAGGCTCAATGCATACATTATTAGCACTTGCATTATCAAATGTAACACTAAATAGTTTATCTAACACACCAAATTCATTAAAAACTTGTAATAAATTTTCACACAAATTTACACCATTATATGGATATTCAAGTAAACAAAAAACAATAATTCTCTTATACAATACCTAATTATTATCAATGAAATATGCTACAACACAAGCATAACAATTATGATTTCGTCCAGACCAACAATTAGACGTGAAACACATAATTCCATCAATTTTTTTAAGTTCATTTTTTAAATTCTCAGTCATTGTATAAAATAATTTTATAGAATCAGAACAAGCAGTATTTCTACTTACGCTCTGTAAGAAGCTTGAATGTACTTTTGCAGGAACTTTTCAAAATACTGATCTTCTGCAAATGTGAAGGGCACCTCATAAGCTGCTAAAAATTTCGACATCTCAACTCGCATTCGTTCCTGCGAATAAACAAAATTAGTAAAAGTAACTGATCTACTAGCATTAGTAAAACCAGTGATTTGAGTTTGTTTAGGATCCAAATATCTTTTTTCATTTAGATGTTTCTCTTTGTGTCTCCATAGTGTGCCGGTGCCTTGACCATATCTCCAGATATAATCTTTTTTGCAGATGTTGCATACTGTTTTTCCATCATTTTTATTTACTATAAAAATTTGCCACACCTCTATTATTTTTTTTCCCTGAATTTTGAGATGATCCAACTTCTACAAAATTATCATCTTCTAAATTTATTGGGGAGCAACTATCATTGAAAATATAATTTTCAGAAGAAAAATTGGAAGAATTCATAATATAGTAATATTAAATAGTTTAGTAGTGAGAACTGAGAAGAAAGAAATATAATAGAGATTGATGATGATGATGATATTTGTAATTGTAATAACAAGTATAATTTTTTAGAAGGCTACAAGTGAGGTAAATATCGTTTCTTAACTGAAATTTATAGATGAAATAGAGATTATTACCGTTATAAAAAAATAAAAATAAAATTAAACGTGCAAGCTACGCAATGGAGGTGTAGCCTGCATCTGAAACGATAGAAAAAAAATATAAAAAAAATATAGCCTGTAGCAAGCTAGCTTGGAGGAGAGCCGTTTTTTTTCAAAGAAATTTAGTTTAGTTTAGTTTTTTTTTTTTTTTTTATCACGGGCCAGCGGGTTAACCGTGGCCCGTGAAGGTGCAACCCGCAAAGCCCGTGGGTCACACCTCCTTGATGCTTGAACTGCCCGCTTGGGTCACCGGTCGGCCCGTGGTCTCGGGTCGATCCGGGCCGATTTTCGCGGGTCGGCCGGCCTGTCCGTATTGACACCTCTACATGAGATTCAACAGTTGAAGCAACTGGTAATCTAATGGTAATCTAAGGATAACATCTTTATTTATTTGCTTCTTTTAAATTTTCCGTTAAGCCTCTGTGTTTTAACATTTTTCAATGTTCCTCTGACAATGTCAATTAAAGAATAATGATATTTATCATTATGATGATAGAACATTGGTGACGTGACAGTCTATATGAAATAATATGATTGGACAATTCAAATTTTATGAGAGAGAGATAAATGTCAAAGATAATGAGTTATCATATCATCGATATTCCATCATTATGATAATAAATAACATTACTCAAATTAAATGCAACTATTCTTCTTAGCAAGAAATTGAGCCCTTAGAAGTTGTCATGGCGGCACATGCGGATGCCTCTGGTTCGATGGATCAGTAGTCTTCACAGCCATAATAAGAAATCGAAGCACTTCTTTAAAGTATTTAGAGAAGGCGTTCGCAGTGGTCGAGGAACTAGATCAAGAAAATGAGGGAGTCACACATTGGACGTAGGGTTGTAAATGGATTGGATCTGTCCATTATCCGATCCGATAAGAATAATTATTTGATCTGATTCGATAATCCAGCGGATATTTGATTGTTAAATCTATATTTGATTTGATATGTTATCGAATATCTAATCCGAAATTGAAAAAATTATGAAAATAAAAATTTTATATTGTGAAGAATACATAACTACTACACTATCCATATTAATCATTTATTAATAAATTTAATAAATTTGTATTATCAACTGATTTGTGAAACTAAAGTCGGACAATTTTAATTTTGAATAGTATAATTCATATGTGGGGTTTAGGGTAATTTTTCCTTTTATATTAGTCAATTTTTAAGTCCTAGAATTAAAAGGCTCAAATAACTTTTAATTCAATTTTAGGTTCTACTATTTATAGATTACAAATTTTGTGATATTTTAGTGAGTATCTGATGTGAGAAGTGGGAAGTCTGGAATAATGAAAGCAATTCCATATGTTGGCCCCTTTGGTTGTTTGATTTATAAAATAAATTAATTATTATTTTTATCTTATTTTAGTTAATTAAAAAAACTCTCAAAATATTTCAATTAGCAATATTATACTATTATCTAATATTATCTATTATTTAAAAATTATGTGTAAAGTATAATACAAGTTTCAAAATTAAAAAAAAAAAACTATGTGTAATATATTATGCAATAATATATAAAATATATTCTTATAACAAAACAAATCGGGTGTTATTAGATCGGATTGACATATATCCATATTTATTTCATTTAGTTAACGGATTTGAATCTTGATCGAATTATTGAATTAAGATCCTAAATTTATCTCTCATTAATTTCATAAAATTCGAATCAAAATTATATCTATTGACAATCCTGGACGAACCCGAATTGTTTCCAAAAGTAAGCAAAAAACAGTGACTCTTCAACAGTAAACAGAACCCAGTTTCGAACTTTGGCCCTGGCCACCATTTTAGAAGATTGATATTTCTTTTGGTTTTATAAATATAATATCTTTTAGGTTTAAGATTGACATTTCTCAGAATAAAAAAGACAAAAAAGCTAAAAATAGATAAGGATTTAATCATGGGCACGGTCCACTAGTAGCTTCCCATGCTTGCGCGTGCAATGATACAAGTAGGTAGATTTGAAATATATCTTTTGAAAAATAAAATCATTTTAGTCACTCTTTTCTCACTGCTGATCGATGTTTATGCATTGGATAATGTTATTTATCTAAATTTAAGTGACAATTAAACTGACATTAATTGATATATCACTTAAAAGGTAAAGATATAAATCACTTTTGTGAAGGCAAGTTAATGAATGTCTAAATAAAGAATAATGCTAACATTATGTGATATGTTTAATTAAGGATGAAATTATGCGATTTATTTAATTAATTCTGTAATTTAATGTTACTAGTGATGCTACTAGATTGATATTAAACACAAGTGATGATAAATAACATTGTTGCATGCATTTCGCTGATTGACCAAAAATCACTCACGTGATGCTTAGTTTGTCACTTCTGAATGTAGATGTACTCAATGTAAACAAAGAGAGATGATAGTAAGTCTCAAGCTTTTTTCAACCCTTTCCCTTCAATGGACTCCTAACGTGAGTGCTATTCGTTCAAGAAATTCCCACCTCTCTATCTATCTTTGAGATATTTGGATTTTTCAAAACTTCGTGACATGTAGAAGAGAAGTGCTATCCTCACTCGGATCAAGATAGAACTTTTGTTTATTCAAATAACAATTAATGTGAAGATCAACAACGACAAATGATCTTTAAATAAAATCGTCATCTACCATTGAGATTCTCTGATAAAGATAGCAAGTTTTTAGATTATGTTAATTAGATTTTGGCATTGGTTTTTTTCTTATCCCTACTCAATTTAACTAATCATTTAATCAATTCAATAAAAGAGATATAAAATAAATTTGTTCTTACAAGTCGATTTTTAGAAAGATTCTACTCAGTGTGCTTGTAACATTAGCATTAAAGTAAACGCATCCTTTGGAAAGCTCTCTCTAATGACAAAAAAAACTAGAGATTTCAGTACATAAATAGTTTTATGAAATCTCACACTTGAAGAAAAATAGAGGGTCGTGGAAATCGAGACATATTATAATGACTAAAACTTAATTCTAAAGATAGATCATTACATTGTGCACGTTAAACCCACCACAAATAAATCTATCGAATTTACAAAGAAAGAAACTATTAATTTGGGCAATAGTCCTTGTTTGGTACGGATTAAAATTTAGATTTTAATTTAAGATAAAATCAATCAATAATTTTAATTATATATTTTATGAAATTTACAATTTTTTAATCATACCTTTCATCAGTTATTATTAAACTATACTAAAAAAATTAATTTTAATCTGTTTGGTTAGTTATGATCAGATCCCATTGTTGCCTTCTCGTAAACATCCCAGCCTACATATACTGACCATTGGTCGAATCTGCTGTAGAATATTCAAAAGACTGTTTGATTTACGTTACTACAAAAGAAATTCTAAAAGATGATTTAGCCTAGACTTTATTTATTTATAGTCCACTCTCAGTTCATTCTCTGACTTCTTCGATCAGCACGCCTCCTAGAACTTGCACTTTCGTCATTCCGTCTGAAATTCTGAACCCTTTTGGCTTCAGGAAGGTCAGTCCACAGTGTTTATATGGGATTGTTTTGATTTTTTTGTGAGTTTATGCTGAATGCCCAGCTGCTGATTTTCAGTTTTCTTGAATACCTGGTTGTTCCCAGATTGCGCTGCGCCGCTGCTGCTTCTTTTTTCTACTTAGTGATTTTTTATTGCAAGTTTCTTTGTTGTACAGTACCCCTAAGTAATGAAAAATAATAATTTCTTAAGTTTTTCTGTATGTGCAGCTTGTTATAAATAACTTGATATGTTCTGTGCATTTAATCTCTTACATGAATTTAAGCTTCTAGCATCTGCTCTTTTTCTTATCTTTTTGTGGGGGTGGGTCAGAAAATTACTATAATTTGGGCATTGAGGATTAGATTGTTTTGTTTAAGGCCTCCTGATGGAAAGGTAGAGCAAATCGATATTTTTATGAAATGATTTCTCTTCATAGAAATGTCTAATAATGCTTATTACGAATCGAATAGATTGGCAAGAAAACTTATTCAGAACAAGGCTTAGTTTGTTGTTGTTGTGTCCAATATTGGTTATTGTAGAATACAAAGATGGTATTTCTTGTTTGTTTTCAGTCGTTCTTATTATTTCAGATATTGAGTTCGGGCCAATGCGAGTTTTCATGGCTCTGCTGATGGTATTCTGGGCTCTGGTGAGCCTTGAAGGGGTGATATCACATGGAGTTCAGCCTCTTTCAAGAATTGCTATTCACAAGACTGTTTTCACTATTGACAATGATGCTTATATTAAAGCCTCTCCATCAGTTCTAGGAATTGAAGTAAGTTCGAAATGTATGACTAAGGCCTTCTCATTACACACCCCTTCAATGTAACAAGAAATTGGTGCCATAAAATATGAACAAATGAATCTGACACTAGTTAATACTTAATAGTATTGCTAGTTATCTTTACCATGATTTTTTTTTTCACATTTCTTATCCGATACATTGGACAAGGTCTAGAAACTGAAAATATAATGAGATGTGAAACTAAAGGTTATGGAAGGAAGAAGATGAAGTTGCAGAAATATATATTCCTTCCTTGATAATGAATGATGCCCACTATACAAATATATAGAACAACTAGAGAATATTCTAACCAACTTAACCTATACAATGACAATACTGCCCTCAATATAGAAACAATAAATAACTAAATTTAGGATAACAGAATTCAGGTAAACATGACATCCTTCTCTTTGTTGGCGTGGTGCTGTGATGACATATTCTCTAATACCCCCCCACAAGATGGAGCGTAAAAATTTACGACTGCCATCTTGGATAAATGTAAGCTGAGAATTTTAGAAGATAAGGCCTTTGTCATGGTGTCGGCAAGTTGATTGGAGCTGGGGATATAACGAGTACATATGTTGCCGGCCTGAATTTGATCTCGAATTATATGACAGTCGATTTCAATATGCTTAGTCCTTTCGTGGAATACAGGGTTTGCCGCAATATGCAAAGCTGCTTGGTTATCACAGTGAAGTAAAATGGGTTGAGGATGAAGGACATGAAGTGCAGATAGAATGTATCTTAGCCAGGTTAATTCAGAACAAGTGACAGCCATTGAACGGTATTCGGCCTCTGCCGAAGACTTAGAAACCACTGATTGTTTCTTGGATTTCCAAGATATCAAGGAAGAACCAAGAAAAATGCAATATCCACTAACAGAACGTCTCGTGTCAGGGCAAGATGCCCAATCAGAATCGCAGTATGCCTCAAGATGTAATGAAGAAGAACTAGGAAACAGTAGGCCCTGACCTGGTGCTCCTTTAAGATACCGAAGGACTTTGTAGGCGGCATGTAAATGAATATCAGTAGGATTAGCCATGAATTGGCTCAAAGTTTGAACACTAAAACAAATGTCAGGCCGAGAAACAGTGAGGTATAAAAGTCGTCCAACTAAACGTCGATAAATACTTGGGTCAGGTAATGGAGTGCCAGTAGCCTGAGAAAGGTTGAGGTTTTGCTGCATTGGCACCGTAGCAGGGGTGCTGCCCAAGAGGCCAGAATCTGCTAAAATATCAAGGGTGTACTTCCTTTGACAGAGATGAATGCCTTTTGATGATCTCGCAACTTCTATGCCGAGAAAGTACCGTAAAGTTCCAAGGTCCTTAACCTGAAAATGACTGTGAAAGAGTGACTTCAAGTCGTGCACAGCAGTAATATCACTACTTGCAACCAATATATCGTCGACATAAACAAGGATGACAACAAAGATGCCATTTTTGTCACGGGTGAAAAGACTATAATCAGCCTTGGATTGAGAGAAACCTGCAGCTAGTAGAACGCTGGAAAACTTGGAATACCATTGCCGCGATGCTTGTTTGAGGCCATATAAACTTTTGAGCAATTTACATACTTGAGTGGGCGACCCTTTTGTGTAACCGGGTGGTTTAATCATGTAAATATCTTCAGTCAAATCCCCATGTAAGAACGCATTATTAACATCAAATTGATGTAAATGCCAGCCTTTAACTGATGCAATAGCTAAGAGACACCGCACGGTAACCAATTTAGCAACGGGAGAAAATGTCTCTTGATAGTCCACTCCCTCAAGTTGGGTAAAGCCCCGAGCCACTAGTCTTGCTTTGAGCCTTTCAACACTCCCATCGGAGTTATACTTTATTTTATAAATGTATTTGCAGTCAATTGGAATTTTACCAGGAGGCAAATCTGTAAGTTGCCAAGTCTGATTTTCCTCCAAGGCTGCTAATTCAGTATCCATGGCTTTACACCATCCGGGGTCTTTAAGAGCTTGCTTATATGTTTTTGGTTCAATGTGAGTAGAAATAGTGGTTGAGAAAGCTTTAAAAGTGGGTGAAAAATGCTGGTAAGAAATGGTGCTTTGTAATGGTGAAGCTTTACTTGGTGAACTTAGCAGCTTGTTCAACTCTGGGATAGGGGGAGTTAGTGCAGTCTGATGGCAATGGTAATCCTGCAGGTACTCAGGAGCACGCCTGGTTCTAGTTGTCTTGCGAAGAGGTACTGGTGAAGTGAAAGAAGGTAATGGTAATGGAGAAATGGCAGATTGCTGTGAAGTAGAAGGCTGTGGTGGAGGGGAAGGAGGATTGGAAAGACTGGGAGCGGAAAATGTGGGAGAAGGACAATGACTACTTGGAATGGCGAGTGCAGGCGAGGGAGTAAGGGATTGAGAGGAAGGATTGGACTGTGGTGGATTAAGAATAGGAACAGAATGAGGCATTGAAGAAATTAAAGGAGGGTTGAAGGAATTGTAGGGTGGAATAGAAGGTGAAATTGTAGAATGAAAGGGGAAAATTGATTCATGAAAATTGACATCTCGGGAGAGAAAAACTTGATTAGTTTGTAAATCAAGTAGTTTATATGCTTTAACTCCAAAAGGGTAGCCTAAAAACACACATGCTTTTCCTCTAGGATCAAACTTCCTGCGCCCATGTGATAAGGTAGAAGCATATGCAAGGCAACCAAAAACTCTCAAATGTTTATATTGGGGAGGAGTTTGAAAGAGGGTTTCAAAAGGTGTTTTGTTATGAAGGAGAGGAGTAGGGGTGCGGTTAATAAGGTAGACTGCTGTGAGAACACAGTCAGTCCAATATTGGGGTGGAAGGTGGGATTGAAACATTAAAGCTCGGGCAACATTCAAGATATGTTGGTGCTTTCTCTCGACTCTTCCATTTTGTTGAGGTGTTTCTACACAACTCCGTTGGTGGATAATGCCTTTAGCTTGAAAAAAATCTTTCATATGGAACTCGGCTCCATTGTCACTTCGAATTGTTTTGATTTTATGTTGGAATTGTGTCTCAATTAAGTTGTAAAAAGTAATCAGGCAAGGCCTGGCGTCAGACTTATTTTTAAGCATATAAACCCAAGTTGTCCGAGAATGATCATCAACGATCGTTAGAAAGAAGCGTGATCCATCCACTGCAACAATGGAGTTGGGACCCCAGATATCACAGTGGACTAGATCAAAATTATTTAAAGAAGAATGCGTAGAAGTTGGGAAAGAAACACGCCGCTGTTTAGCCAAAGGACAAATTGAACATGGTATTTGATTGGAATATGCTTGATTGTGTGTTACAATAGGATCAGTAATTAAAGCTAATCTAGAAGAAGAAATATGGCCTAAACGGTAATGCCATAAGTCACATAGTGAAGTAGTGTGGGTAGCGGAAGCAGAAGGAAAAGTAGTGGGGTGATGAAAGTGAGGCAGTGCAGCAACTAGAGCTGATGGCGACACTCTGGACCTGAGGAGGTGATATAAACCGCCTCTACCTTCACCCATCCCAATCGTTGTCCAAGATGTTAAGTCCTGGAGAAAACAAGTAATAGAAAAAAATATTAGACAGCAAGAATTATGTTGGGTAAGTTTCTGGGCAGAGAGCAAATTGAGTTTGAATGAAGGTACACACAAAACATGAGGTAAGACTAGATGCTCAGATAATCTTACAACCCCAATGTGAGCAACAGGAACAGCTTGTCCATTTGGTAGTGTGACTTGATAAGAAACCGTGGATGTGATAGATGTAAACAGTGAGGTACAACATATCATGTGGTCTGTTGCACCAGTGTCAATAATCCAAGGGGAGGTGTGTGTGTGATGGAATCCTTGTGTGCGTGTGCTTAAGCAGGTGGCCATACCAGAAATGCAGGAGTTGCTGACTTTATTATTGGAAGGGGAAGGTGGTGGTTGTGGAACATAGAATGAAGCCATGGCTGAACTAGTCTCCTTGGAATGCAAAAGAGAAAGCAATTGTTTGTATTGATTCCTGGTAAGCATCATCGACTCAGTAGGATCCTCCTCATGATCCCCATCAGAAAGGTCTCATGGTTGGGTAATAGCAGCTGCAGTTCCTATGGTTTTTCCATAAAATTTATGGCCCGGCGGGTAGCCATGCAATTTATAACATTTCTCAATAATGTGCCCAGTCATGTGGCAATGAGTGCATTGTGGTGGGTTGGCATTTCCAACCTTAAAACAATTTTCAAGAGAATGGCCAGAAATTTTACAATAAGAACAATATTGGCGAATATATTTTTGGTTAGTGGTTTTGGAGGAATTCTTGCTGAAGTTAAGGATTGGTTTGGCCATCATAGCCATAAGGTTAGGGGAATTGATAGAAGGGATCAACAAGTGCTGACGTTCTTGTTGTTGGATCATTGAAAACACACGGTTAAGAGGTGGTAGGGGGTCAAGTAGCATTATCTGATCTCTAGTGGTTGAGTATGAATCAGTCAATCCCATAAGGAAATGAATGACACAGTCTCGGTCATATCGTTCATGAATAACTTTTAATGTCCCACATTTACAATCGGGAAGAGGGTCATAGATAGCAAGCTCATCCCACAAGGCTTTGAGATGACCGAAATAGATACTGACAGTGTCTCGATTTTGAGATAAGCTAGCTAGGTCACGTTTGAGCTGAAAAACTCGAGGGCCATTTTGGTGGGTAAAACGATCCCTGAGTTCCAGCCATAAGACTCTTGAATCATCAACCAAAGCAAGACTAGATTTGATAGAAGAACTTACAGAATTCTGTATCCATGAAACAACCAAGTCATTGCATCTTTCCCAAGCTTCGAAAAGGGGATCCGATCGGTCGCATGGGTTTCAGCAACGAGCCATTGATGAATGCAAGTTTATTCTTCGCACGAAGAGCTCGAGATATAGTGCGTGACCAACTGACATAATTATCAGCAGTCAAGAGGTCAGAGACAAGGGCAGCAGCTGGGTTATCACCGTTCTCAATCCGGAATGGGTTGAATGGGTCAGAAAAATTGAGGTATTTGTCTTTGGAGGTTTCATCATTTGAAGATTTGGGATCAGTTTCTTGAGGAGCGTTGGCCATTGATCGGCTGCTCTGATACCATGAAACTAAAGGTTATGGAAGGAAGAAGATGAAGTTGCAGAAATATATATTCCTTTCTTGATAATGAATGATGCCCACTATACAAATATATAGAACAACTAGATAATATTCTAACCAACTTAACCTATACAATGACAATACTGCCCTCAATATAGAAACAATAAATAACTAAATTTAGGATAACAGAATTCAGGTAAACATGACATCCTTCTCTTTGTTGGCGTGGTGCTGTGATGACATATTCTCTAATAAGATGTTCTAAATTACCGAACTTTCATCTGTGCTTCAGGAGCAAAACAAAGAGTGGGTGACTTTGGAATATAGCAACCCAAGGCCATCAAATGATGATTGGATTGGAGTATTTTCTCCGGCCAATTTCAGGTAGAATAAATGTGTTTTCAGACACTCTATAATTCTACTGCATTATATCTATGTATACTGTTATGATGTGAAGCCAATTTGACAAATTTCTATAAATTCTTTTCAGCTCATCTACCTGCCTCCCTGAAAATCCACGAGTGGGCCCACCATTTTTGTGTTCTGCACCTATAAAGGTTTGTGCCATCCTGTCATCTCATAATTTTTAATTAAGGAGTGAGCACGGTGTTTTCTCATGTAAAAAGAGGATACTAATTTAATACTAGTTTCTTTTTCCGTGCAGTATCAGTTTGCAAACTACACCACCTGGAAGTATACGGATACGGGGAAAGGATCTTTGAGGTTTCAGTTGATTAACCAGAGATCCAACTTTTCATTTGGTTTATTTTCTGGTGGAGTTTCAAATGTATGTGTAACTTGTAGTTGTCTTTAGAAAGCAAATTGCAATTAGTTTATTATTGATTCAAATTTAAAAACAATTAACTATTTCCAGTATTTTGCTGTTATAAAGTCTCTTTTCCCCTCAAAATCAGTCAGGATACTAGGTAAACAAATAAAGTGTTTTACATTCTTGATTTATATCTTTCAAGCCTGTTGTAATTTGTAGCCAACATAGAATAACATGAATTCTCAGAAAGTTGATTGAGTTAACCTACAGATCATTTTAATTTACATGGAAACTTATCATATATTTTCATTTTCTACTTGTTGATCCTATTCCTCCCTATGACAGAAAACTGAAGCCCTGTTTGGTAGAGATTGTTTAAAATTTAATTTTTTCCCAAACTCATTTTCAATCACACATTCTCCCAATAAAATAATTTTGCACGTGGACCTATGACTTTTCCTTTTTAACCACACATTCTCCAAAAATATCACTTTTCACAAAATCTATTCTCAAAAAAATTACATCGAGCACCTAAGTGTTTTACATGCCATGGCAATGAGATTTTGAAGGAATAGCTAATAAACTCCTTGCTTTTCACAGCTATATGTGCACATATGCTTGGTATTCTAGCATAATATCTTTTCTTTATTTTTTTTTCTTTCCCAAGTCTGCAGCTCCTTGGATTATCTTGATTGTATCTAGGTTTACCTATGAAAACCGTTTCTTGGATGTTATTCATGGAAATTTTTGTTTTGACATTGTATTTTTCCACTTGCAACAGCCAAAGTTGATGGCATTGTCAAATACAGTTGCCTTTTCTAATCCAAACGCACCAGTATACCCACGCTTAGCACAAGGAAAAACTTGGAATGAAGTGAGTTTGTTTCCTCTGCTAATTTAATTTATCACGACCTTATGACATCCGGTCTCTAGTTTTCTTTTCCTTTTGTAAATATCTTTTTTTTGGTCTAATAATACTGCCATAGCATTTAATTTATAAGAGATCTGTTTCACAAGTTAACAAGTTGAAAAAATGAATTGTTTTGGAAATGATTCTCAGATGACAGTAACCTGGACAAGTGGATATGGTATCAGCGAGGCAGAGCCTTTTGTCGAATGGGGTCCAAAAGGAGAAGAACAGAAACGTTCTCCTGCTGTTACACTCACTTTTAATCGTAACAGCATGTGTGGTGAGTAATGGGACCTCTAAATTATTTTGGAGAGTGACCACGAAATATGATAAAGGAACATTTATGAATTTTTATTCTATCTTCATACTTGTTTCTTTTAAATTCTTCTCTTTCAATCACTCTTTTGTGCATAACTGCATATAGCTAGACATTGCAATCTTGCAACTCATTGACTGAAATAACAAATGTTCGTAACTTTTGTGGTGTGTATTCTAATATGATATACAAGTTTGCAGGTGCACCAGCTAGAACTGTCGGATGGCGGGATCCAGGATTCATTCATACTGGTTTTTTGAAGGAATTATGGCCTAATTCAGTGTATGTTACATCTTGCAATCTATATTTAGGTCAACTTTTCAGAAACACACCAACCTTTCTGTGGGATTCACTTCTCTCACTTATCCGTTTAAGACTCTTTATAACTGGTAGCTATGGAACAATCTAGGGAAAATGAAAAAGGTTAAATGTGGTTTTCCATTAAGAATGAATTTCAAATTTTCTCAGATATGGTAAAAAATTAAGAAACATAGAACACAACAGATAAAAAAATTTGTAAGTTCTCTCCTAATATTTGGGTTTCCTTTATTTTTCCTGATTAAGAAAATGAAAATAGTTTCTTTATATTTGATTTCTTCTGTTTACCGCTTTCCAAGTTGCGAACATGTTGTTTGACACACTTCCTGTTTTTGGATGTCCAAAAAATGGAAATACTTTTTGCATTTAGTTTCCAAAATTGCACATTTGAAGTCAAAATTGAGAAACACAATGATCTCTATGTATTCAAACACATCTTCAAGCATGTGGATGATTTAAAATTTGAACTAGTGGTAGCGAGGTGTCAAACAAGTTGACTCTTGATGAGCTTTGTGCCAAAATGGAGACCAAGGGAGTCAAAATGTGACAAAGCTGCATAATGAATGTGCAGGTACACCTACAAATTGGGGCATAAGTTGTTCAATGGTACATACATTTGGACTCGGACTTACCAATTCAAAGCATCTCCTTATCCCGGTCAAAACTCTTTACAACGAGTTGTCATTTTTGGTGACATGGGAAAGGTTTGAATTCTTCGGCTGAATTATAAGCATGTTATAACAACACACAATTCCTTGGTGATAATAGTTATGATTCAGTTACTACATGAACAAGAAAGTGTATCTTATTTAATCAGTTCTCGTTAAAAGTTTATAATTTTTTATATAAAGCATTTTGAAGTACGGGATCTGTTATCTTGAGTTCTGTTGGGAAGTGGTGCAGCTTCAGGTTCTAGTATTTTATTAATCTGGCAAATGTCGGAGACTTAATCTAGAAGTCGAGTCACATCCTTGTAATGTATTTATGATCTTTTGTTTTCACTTTTATGTATGCAGGATGAATATGATGGCTCCAATGAGTATAATAATTTTCAACGTGGCTCCCTTAACACTACCAAGCAACTTATTAATGACTTGAAGAACATTGATATAGTCTTTCACATTGGGGACATCTGTTATGCCAATGGTTATGTTTCACAGTGGGATCAGTTTACTTCTCAGATTGAACCGATTGCTTCAAGTGTACCTTACATGATTGCAAGGTCAATTGCTGAATTTTAGGAAACTTGGTTTGCAATGCTTTCTGTGAACCACCTCATCCAATAGCTTAAGCTGTTAGTGAGGGGACAAGTTTATTTATTAAATTTAATTTTTTACGTGCCAGATGCATTTATTCGTTAAAGGCCCACTACATGAACAATTTTCGTAAATGGATGCCCGCGAGACTTGAACCCACTCCATCTAAAAGCATAATCCCCTTAGAGAGGGGACACATCAATCTTTTAAATTTAGTCTTCAAAACTTTTGATTTTGCTTGATGTTTATCTTTGCAGTGGCAACCACGAGCGAGACTGGCCTGGTACAGGGTCATTCTATGGGAAAATGGATTCAGGTGGAGAATGTGGCGTCTTGGCTGAAACTATGTTTTTTGTTCCAGCTGAAAACCGAGCTAAGTTCTGGTGCAGTGAAACAATCTTTTAGATAATTTTATTCATCAAGTAGTACATGTGAAAATTTGGTTTATGCATCAATAAAGCTGTAGGATGCTCAACTCTGCCAGTCATTTTTTATTTTAAAAATATGGGAACAAGAGATCAAGAGTAGATGTTCTCTAGTACCTATTGTCTACGGTACCTATTGTCTACACTTGCAACCCTTCCAGGGATCATAACTGACATAGACGTTTGAATGAAATGCTAACATACCAAAAATACTTATAACCAGTTGTTAGATCGAATTCCCTTCTTGTAATCTATCTTTTATTCTTCCCATTTAGCATCCCCAACATCCCTCATTCAATATATTGCTTTTGACTGCAGAATGGGACAATTAATATAGTTCTGAAAATAAGTACATGGCTTTGCATTGATTCTGTCTTGCCCCAGTTAAATATGGTAGCGGATAGACTGCTATCTTAGGTGAGATCGAGAAAACAATCTTCTTAAATGGGAACATTATCTAAGAGGACAGAAATTGGGCAGGAGAAAATTTTTACACTCAATCTCTCATGCAATATCAATTCTCAATTTTCAAGAGATTTAAGAATGCAGAGGTTTTAATATTATTGTCTTATTCTCTCAGGTATTCCACTGACTATGGCATGTTCCGATTCTGCATAGCCGACACAGAACATGACTGGAGAGAGGGATCGGAGCAATATGAATTCATTGAGCACTGTTTGGCATCTGTAGACAGACAGAAGCAACCTTGGCTGATCTTCCTTGCACATCGAGTGTTGGGTTATTCTTCCACTGCTTATTATACAAATGAAGGATCATTTTCAGAACCAATGGGGAGAGATGACCTTCAAAAACTTTGGCAGAAGCACAAAGTCGACATAGCCATGTATGGACATGTTCATAGTTATGAACGGACCTGTCCTGTTTACCATGTAATGTAACGACTTTGTGAATCGATTAGTTTCGTGAACTTGTACCATTTAGCAGCTACAATTGGAATAACCTATATTATTGTCCTTTTTTCATTTCTGCAGAACATCTGTACGAGTAAAGAGGAGAAGTTCTACAAGAGATCCTTAAATGGAACAATACACGTGGTTGCTGGGGGAGGAGGAGCAAGCCTTTCTGAGTTTTCAACCATCCAACCAAACTGGAGTCTTTACCGCGATTTTGATTATGGGTTCGTTAAACTGACAGCATTTGACCATTCAAACCTGTTGTTCGAGTACAAAAAAAGCAGAGACGGTAAAGTTTACGATTCTTTCAGGATATCCCGGGATTATAGAGACATCTTGGCCTGCACCTTCGATAGCTGTCCGAGCACGACCTTGGCATCTTAACTAGTATATGAAGGGAGATTTTGAATATGTTGGTCCACTTTGCATCCTCATCAGAAAAAAGAAGGGATAGAAAAAGTTGATGACTTGCAATTTTGTAAGAGTGACGGTTGCAAAGGAATAAACTGTTTAAATAATTATGTAGCGGGTGATTTCATTTCGTCATTTGCAAATTCTCCAATGTTTTCTCTGTATCATTATGATTTCTGAGATTTTCATATGGATTGTAAGTTTAAGTGGGAGAGATTGATCTTGTCCAGTTCAGTCTTCTCATTTTAAATATCGTGTCTTCAATTATAGTGTTCCTTTACATCATCCTCAATTGTCCGTCCGTCAATGATGTGGATCAAGTTGAAAAAAATTTAAAGATGAAGGATCTCTGATTTGAACATGGACAGACTCGAAGTCTCGAACTGAACCGAAGAAGAAAAGTGAATAAAGTCAAAGAAGAAATTCCTTGCGATTGCAAGGAGGTTGAAGTCAATTCCAGCTCCAAACGCATAACTATGCAATCACATGGTGCATCTCGACAGAAAAATTTACGTTTCCTAATTTGATTCAACCTCTACATAGAATGGAATTCAAGCTCGTTTTTAACCTACTTTTGGAGGCTAAAATCAGGCCACCAACCTTTAGAGAGAACTAGATAGAAGAATACACATTCATACACGTAAATTGATGATTATTGATTGGATTTGGGGTAAAGAAGAAGATGCAAGGAGATTGTTCAAGAAGGAACGAAGAATTCAAGACTTTTCCTATTTTTCTTTTTGTGGTTAAAAATTCGGGTGATGCCTCAAATTCAATTATGTATTTTTATAACTTTATGACGCTCGACGCAATGAACCCAATATTATGATGTTCTAATTATAATTTCGAGACTTCGACGTTTAGTGGTTGTTTAGGTTGAATAATTATTTTGTGTTTAATGCTTTCAATTAATTGATCCTTTAATTAAATTGATTAGTGGTCTTTGTTTTATTAGAGAGAAAAATTAAAGATTATAGCATGTGATAACTATTATTATAGAGTTCGATATAGGATATAAGATATACTCGTAGGTCTTGCATGGTTTAATTGAAGAAAAATGTTATTCATCCCCAATGAAGATGCATCCCTAGTTTATGTGGATGTAAATAATTGGTTAAATGATAGGTGAAATTAAATGACTTATTTAATTTCACTTATCATTTAATGCCACATTAACGCCACATAGACTGGGGATGCATCCCCAGTGGGGATAGATATCATTTCTCTTAATTGAATGTCTATTGATTAAAAATAATTATAATGCCAGCGCATATTAAGGGTGTATTTGTCTCAATTATTGAGAGAAAAATAATGAATAGTATTTTTTAGAGAATGTGTGGCTGAAATTTAAAGTAACTTTATTGGTTTGTGTGTAAAATATTTTTTTGGGTGAATGAGTAGAGAAGAATCTTACTGTGGCAAACAATTTTTTGGAATTATGGTAGACAAACAGGGGCTAAATCGTTAGCCAGATCTTATTAATAGAATATGAACAAATAATCTTTCATAGATACCACCTCAAGTTGGATCCATTTTGGGGGAACTTAACTGAGATGGGTTTAGAATGATAGTTTATATCTTGGAAAGACGGTTATAGCTGGCGCGAATCCACAATCAATCATTTTAATAATAAAATTGACAATAAATTAAGTTTTCAAAATGAAATTTTGATCAAATTAAGTTTGGAATAAAAGATAAGAAGTAACTAAACAGCAAAATAGTAATTATTACTAATGCCTCTGTTCCATAAAGACATGATGTTTTTCATTTTTGTATGTCTCAAATTATAGTTCATGTTAGAAAATATGGATCATGGGTCGTCCATGTGGGGTTACCCGATTCACAAGATATCAAAGGGGTTGGAAGGAGTGATTTGAATTTGAAATTTAAATCCTCGACTCCCCATAACCTCTTATAACTCCCATGAAACCTTCAATTTCTTGTCTAGCAATGGAGAAAAAAAAGATGGTAGAAAAATGGTGAAAATTCGTATGAAAAATATCCCCACAATTGAAAGGCACCTAAAATCACTATTTTGGCATGAAAACTTACAAAAATTGGCACTTAGATTGTGACTATTAATTCCCTTCCATTGTGATCAGGATTGAGACCATTGGAGTGCAAGAAAATTACAGATGTGGAGTTTTGAAAAGTAAGGTGATTCAACCATTCGAAAGTTTTTGGAATTCATCATTTCAAGTAAGCATCTTGACCCGAAATCCATGTGAAAGTATGCTTCGAATTACTTCATTGGTATCAGAGTTATAAGGCTGAATTCATTGCTGTAATGCATGCTTAAATATGACATTACATGATACAATTGAGTTTTGAATTTTATATGTAAAGTTTTGAAACTTTATGTGGTCTTTAATATATCTTTTGATAATTAACTACTTTCTATACATGAATAATTATGCAGTAAAATTAGTATTGTTAAAAAGGTATTTTAATGAGCTTTCTAACCATATAAATAACTTAAATTTTGGAGTTAAAACGAAGAAATTATGAGGTTTTGAAATTTCAATGTAAATCTGAATTTTTACGTGAAAATTGGTAAAATTCGAAACTTCATCACATGATACTTCTTTTACAATGTGTTTCATGCTTCTCGTTTAATATGGTTGGATAGATCTTCTCGAGACCTTTCTAATGATATAAAGATCATTAATTTTGGCTTTGAAATGAAGAAGTTATGACCTCCCGAAATTTGAATGTAAATCTGATTTTTGCAAAAAGATTGGTAAAATCCGAAATTTCTTCACATCATAACTTTTTCTACACAATGTTTTATGCTTCCCATTTGATTGTTTGAATAAATCTTCTCAAGACCTTTTCAATGATATAAATATCATTAATTTTGACCCTAAAATGAAGAAGTTACGATTTCTCGAAGTTTAGTTGAAAATCTGAAAATTTTGCATGATTTTTTTGCCATTTTCACGTCGGGCAGATCTGTTGATGTCCGAAACGTGGCCTTAAACATTGTTTTTTTAAAATCTAACTACACAGATGAACTCAGATCGTCGAAATTAATTGGGATGACCAATTGAAAAGCTTTTTGGAGAACAACATGATAGTGTTAATGCGCCCCATTGTTCTTATTAATTTAAGAAAATTATTGCAGATTGGTCCCGCAAATGAGGGTTCGAGTGGAACTCGATTTTAATTCTAAAAATTGTAGATTAGTCCTTGAATTATTCTTGATTTTTCAGTATAAGTAAATTAATTTTTGGATGGTTAAAAATTTTTTTTTTTGTATTTAATGCTTGAAATAAATTTGTAAAAAGTATTAAAAATATTTTTTAACTTGAGTAAATTCTGAATTTTTTTAAATCAAGAATATTTATTAAATTGTATTTGACCAGTGGAAGCTATTTTTTGAAGTACTCTAATTTTTTTTGGAAAATGAAAAATATTCTAAATATTTAAAAATACCACATTTTATATACGTTCATGAGTTGTATGGATCTTTGATTATGTTATGTGATCCATTATAACTTGTTTCTAATTTTTGTGCTTGATAAGATATTATTGGATCTAAGTACACATATAGTATCCCTGGAGGAAAGGCTAGAAAAGCAAATGTTATGGAACTTGTTTAAAAACTATGTATGTATTGAAATTAATAAATGGATTTGGAGCATGACCTAATGGAACACGTAATTTTTTTTTTTTTTTTTTTTTTTGTGATAAGCAGAATATGAGAATTTTGATGTCACTTCCCATTTATCGGCATTGTTTTGCAATAGATATTAAAGTAAGGTTGAGAGTCTGTATAATAAAATTTAAATGATGTAAGTTTTATTCTTCGATTATAGTTGAAATTATTTTTTTGGAAGAATTAATTTGTGATATTATGGTATATGTCATAATTGGATAAATGTGCATGTTTATACTTTTATTACACATTATTGAATTATCTTATTGAATCACATGATATCTATTAATTCGTGAATTGTTATGAATGCTAAGGTCAGTAGAATAGTGAGATTTTTACTTAGACCTATTGATTGTCATTGAGTGACAGTTCGATAATTGGAAGATTTAGAGAAAATCTTACTTAAAACTATTTGATTCACCAACTGAATGAGAGTTCTCAAGCTTGAAGAATTAATGTAATTCTCGTTTATAACTCATGGAATTTTAAGTTTTTAAATTAAGTCTATGATAGTGAAACAATAGGATTGCAGATGATGATTGGGAACATAGTGAATTTTTGACTCTGTGCCTAACGTTGAACTATCGTATACGTTAATTTGCATTGATGCAAAATGATATATGTTCATAAATGGACATTGATTGAGAATAAAATGTCTCTAGAACCTAATAGATCATGGCATCAAAATCTATAGTTATTGATTTTAATAAAGGTGACAAGCTAAATGCGTAACATTTGGCATAATAATTTTTTTAGTTAGAAGAACATGATGTTTTAGATAGCATCAACCACGTAATTTGTTAGGCTTTAGTAATGTGCAAATACGTCAAAAATAGGGTTTTTAGGTTTAGGGTCCGAGAATGACAAAAAGAAGAAAACTGCGCAAATTTTCGCTGGACTGTCGCCAAAGTTTGGCTCGAACTACAAAAGCAGAAACTCCATCACTTAACTGTCGCCCTGCCTTCGTTTGAGCGACAGTCTGTCACTCGATTGACTCGAGCGACAGCTTTATTTGGAAAATTTTTATTTCACGTTTTTAAGGCTTTTTCCATGGCTCATTCGTTTTTCTAACCTACCTATAAATACCAAAACATATTTGAACGTGTTTTATGAGGTTGAACATTGAGAAAAAGGCTACATAGTGTTTCCTTCATATTTGATTCTTTCAACCTTCATCTGTGAGAGTTTTGGTGAGAAAAATATCAGTTCAATAATCCAAATACCAAACTGCTATTCATCTACATCTGATCAGAGTTTTGAAGATCGAGGAAGTTTGACTGGAGTTTCAGTATGTGAAGAATGCAGTGTTCTTCGTGGATCCATATGAGATAAACGATTTCACAAAGTTAGGAGTTGATGCCGGAGAGCAGAATCCATGATAGCTTTGAAAACTACAGTTTTGAGTGGTGCAGGAGCATAGAATCCAGGAAAGCTGTTGGAATTGCAGTCAAGAGATCAGATAGTACGTGTCGTCGTCTAGGCTGGTAGACTACAAGTTACATATCGTTTATAGTGAATTCTTGACTGGCAAAGTGCCCCGGAGTTTTTCCCAGTTGGGTTTCTCCGTGATCATTCTGGTGTTTGATTTACTGCTTTACTATTCATTGTTTATTATACAACTGCGATAATTCAACTTAGGATAAATTAACTTGAATGTTGTATAATCTAGAAAAGAATTAAAAAGTGACTTGTTACTATTTAATTCGTAAAAATATTTCTAATTCTGCATTACATACATATTCACCCCCTCTAGGTATTGTTAGGGTCGAACTGCGTAACTTTCAATTAGTATTAGAGCCTTAATTTGATTCCTGACCCTTTATAATATCTAGATGAATCAGTGATTGTCTGTTCCTCCTTTTTTTACGGAAGTAACTGTGCTTACTGGAAAGTTCGAATGAGAGCATTCCTTAAATCTTTGGATGTACGTATTTGGATTAGCGTTCAAAATGAGTGGGCTCCACATTCAACAACTATTGCTAGTGTAGTCACACTCACTGACATATCTCTGTGGACTAAAATTAATCTTGATGAATGCATCTGGAAGAGTAAAGCATTACAAATTAATCTTGTTCATGGCTATTTCTACTGAAAAGTTTAGACGAGTGTCGATGTGTGAATCTGTTAAAGAAGTTTGGGATATACTAGAAACCACACACGAGGGTACAAAAACTGTTAAGAATTCTAAACTGCGGATGTTAACCACTAAGTTTGAAGAGATTAGAATGAAGGACAATGAATCGTTCGATAAATTCTATGCGAAGCTGAATGATATAATTAACTCTAGCTTTAACTTAGGTGAAACGATCCTCGAGACCAAAATCGTTAGAAAAGTTCTTAGATCCCTACCCGAGAGATTTAGACATAAGGTGACTGCGATAGAAGAAAGTAAGGACTTAGATGTTGTTAAGATTGAAGAACTCGTACGATCACTTCAAACTTATGAACTCACTATTTCTCAACCTAAAAAGGTTAAATCCATTGCCATGAACACCATTAGAAAAGAAGAGAGGGAGTCCACTAATACTGAGACCCTTAGGGACGACGAAATTGCTTATTTCGTTAAAAAATTCCAGAAGGTAATGAGGAATGGGAGAAAACCTCAAGTGCGAAAAATTGGATTTCCTAGAAAATTCATGGAAGATAATCGTGAAGAGTGAGACCTAGAACTGCTAATAAGAAAACTCAATCTGTTAGATGCCATGAGTGTCAGGGCTACAGTCACTATAGGAATGAATGTCCTAACTTAAAAAGGAGTTCTAATAATGGCAAATGTAAAGCTTTAGCTGTGACCTTAAATGATGATGAATTAGATTATAGTGCTCAGAGTATCGAGTGATACATCTGGTGAAGAAGATAATCAAAGACTCATGGCCTTTGCATCTATAACTACCATAGAATCTGATAAAGAAATTGAGATGGTTTGGGTTAAGAAAATTGATGTATCTAGGTCAAATGATAAGGTGAACTGTTATGTTGCCCACGTTGCACTTAAGGCCCAAAATGTCTCTATGTCATACCTTGATAGTGCTTGTTGTGTATCTCAGATTGAGCCTAAGAAAGTGGAAGAAACTCTTAGTGATGAATGTTGGGTGAATGCGATGCATGAAGAGTTAAATCAGTTTGTGAGAAACAAAGTGTGGGATCTAGTTCCTAGGCCTGATGATTGTAATGTTATAGGTACTAAGTGGATATTTAAGAATAAAATCGATGATCAAGGTACTATAGCTAAAAATAAGGCTAGGTTAGTAGCTAAAGGATATACTCAGGTCGAAGGAGTTGATTTCGATGAAACTTTTGCTCCGGTTGCTAGGCTTAAATCCATTCGAATTCTTTTGGCTGTTGTCGCGCTTTAGGTTTTAAATTATATCAAATGGATGTCAAGAGTGCCTTCTTAAATGGAATTCTTCAGGAGGAAGCCTATGTTGAACAACCTAAAGGATTTATTGATCCTAAATATCTGCATTATGTCTATAGATTGAATAAAACCTTATATGGTCTCGAACAAGCTCCTAGAGCTTGGTATGATCGGCTCACTATATATCTCATGGAACATGGTTCTCAAGAGGTAGTACAGACAGAACCTTATTCATAAGACATATTGAAGATACCATCACGATATCTTAGATCTACGTCGATGACATTGTCTTTAGCTCTCCTGTTGATTCTCTTGCTCATGATTTTGCTGAGTGTATGAAGTAAGAATTTGAAATGAGTATGATTGGAGAATTGAATTACTTTTTAGGGCTTCAAGTCAAACAAAATGATGATGGCTTGTTCATCTCTTAATTGAAATATGCTAAAAACTTTATCAAACAGTTTGGTTTAGATAGAAAGAAACACACTCGAACCCCCATAAGCACCAGTGTCAAGTTAGGTCATGTTCCTACAGGTAAGAATGTTGATCAGACTCTTTACAGAAGTATTATAGGTAGTTTACTTTATCTCACTGCTAGTAGACCTAACATAGCTTTTAGTTTAGGGGTTAGCGCACGCTTTCAGGCTGATCCCAAGGAATCTCAACTGAGTGTCGTCCGACGTATCATCAGATATGTCAATGGAACTGTAGATTATGGGATCTTGTACTCTCAGGACTCTAAGTTTGATCTTGCTGGTTATTCTGATGCCGATTAAGCTGGCAATGAGGATGATAGAAAAAGCACGTCTGGAGGTTGCTTTTACATTGGAGCCAATCTTGTTGCTTGGATGAGTAAGAAACAAAATTCTATCTCATTATCCACAGCAGAGGCTGAATATATTGCAGCAGAAAGCTGCTGCACTCAACTGCTTCGGATGAAGCAGATATTAAGTGACTATGGGATTGAACATGGAACTATGACTGTGTTTTGTGATAATACCAGTGCTATCAATATTTCAAAAAATCATGTTCAACACTCTCAAACTAAACACATTGATATTAGGCATCATTTCATCCGAGAGCTTGTGGAAACTTAAATAGTTAATCTTGAACATATTTCTACTCAATACCAATTAGCTGACTTGTTTACTAAACCGTTGGATGGGCGTCAGTTCGAATCTCTTGGAACAGCTATTGGTATTTGTGTGCCTTATTGATTTAGTATAATCGATGTATGCTCGTACCGTACTATTGTGTGATTTTCAGTTATGCATGCATCAGGTTTATTTATTAATTCTCATGCATTTTTACTTTCTGTTTGTGTGTTTTGGTTGTATGTATTTTCTTTTATCTTGTGTGTTTGGTGCATTCATGTTGTAAATTTAAGAAAAAAGGGAGGGGAGAATCTACAAAGTTTTTGTGCCTGGAATTGTTTTACAGCATGATATACAATACACTTGATTTTGTTGGTTGTAATCAAGCATGAGTTTATTTAGTGAGCTATAATATAATTCATCTTGCTGGCTTAAGATACTTTTGGAGTATTTAATATAGGTCTTTTCATATATCCTCTGCACTGCACACACTATGAACTTGATAGTGGGACTCTACCGTGTGTATGAGATTTAGGATGTCAATCACATGTTAGTAGGATGACTTTGAACATGAATTGACCAATTTATTTTGACCTAACCTCGAATTTATCCCTGCAATAATATATAGACACATAATGAAAAGTTTAAATTAAAGGAGCTCAATACCTTATACTACTTTTCGAAACCTACTTGATTTGAGTAATTAAGCCTACAGGATTTTTCATAACCTGGTGCCTATGGTCATCTGACTTGGGTTAACCAGCCTAAAGCTCGTTACAGGGGTCATGTTAGTTGTTTAATGACAAGGATCCTGCACTTAAGAAGAATACAATATATATGAGCATTTATGTTTATTGCTGTGATATAAGATAACTATTTTGTGCTACAAGTCAGGGGGAGAAAAGACATTCTCCATAAAAATGAGCTTTCATATGTAGGTTCTAATATGTTTTACTGGTTTGACTTTCATAAGTAGATGAATATATTTATTAGCAGTGATGTTTTGCAAATCATTTCTCATAAAATTAAGGTTTGGGGTCCTCCTATCAACGGATGAGTAGCACTTAACACATATAGGTCACCTATATCATTTAGTCCATGGGTACTTTGAGTTAGTTTGTGGGAAAGTTTATAGTTCATTGCATATACTTATGACTGTTCACAACTATATTCTTAAAATGTTGTATGTTGTTCTTTACCCCTTGTCATTGTGTGAAAAAAAATGGAGAGTAGATATGAGTAATTATGTTTTTGATATATATATATATATATATTTTTTTTCTTTTTTTTGGACTCAAAGGCATTTCATTATTTAACTTCAGTTCGCTAAATTCAATTTTTTTATGTTTTTGTAGTGTCAATGTTTCGTTTGGTATGTTGGGTTCCATTGATACTATGTCTGAGTTTAGTAATGAGTTACAAATGTTTAAATGATTCTTACACTTAAACTGTTGAACTATATTTATTATTGATCTTGTTTTCCACACATTTTCCACTGGGTATTTGAGTTGTCTATTTCAGGAAACAGGTACTGAAACTGAAATGAGGTTTTTGTTCAAGACAAATTTTAGTTTAAGTCATTTTCGAGTCTGTAATTTTTATTTACTTACTACCTTGACTTAGATTGTAGTTTTGTCACAGAATATCAAAGGGGGAGTTTGTTAGATTTTAGATTATTTGTAATTGGCGATTCTGTGAACAAAATGACTAAAATTGATATATTGTAAAAGTTCAAGGAGTAATGCACAAATACGTCGAATATTTGCTGGAATGTCGCCAAAGTTTGGCTCGACCTACAAAAGCAAAAACTCCATCGCTTAATTGTTGCCCTGCCTTCGCTCGAGCTACAGTCTATCACTCGACTG
This sequence comes from Fraxinus americana, assembly GCA_035079005.1. Taxonomy (NCBI): domain Eukaryota; kingdom Viridiplantae; phylum Streptophyta; class Magnoliopsida; order Lamiales; family Oleaceae; genus Fraxinus; species Fraxinus americana. The sequence goes on from CM068711.1 coordinate 15,911,862, forward strand.
TCATTGAGTCCTCGCTCGAGCAACAGCTTTATTTGGGAAATTTTTATTTCGCGTTTTAAAGGATTTTTCCATAGTCCATTCATTTTTCTAAACTACCTATAAATACCAAAACATATTTGAACGTGTTTTATGAAGTTGAACATTGAGAACAAGGCTATAGAGTGTTTCCTTCATATTTGATTCTTTCAACCTTCATTTATAAGAGTTTTGGTGAGAAAAACATCAGGTCAAAATATCAAACTGTTGTTCCTCTACATCTGATCAGAGTTCTGAAAATTGAGAAAGTTTGACTGGAGTTTCAGTATGTGAAGAATGCTTCTTCTTGGATCCACATGAGATAAACTATTTCACAAAATTAGGAGTTGATGCAGGAGAGCAGAATTCAGGAGAGCTTTGAAAACTGCAGCTGGGAGTGTTGTAGGAGCACATAATTCAGGAAAGCTATTGGAATTGCAGTCAGGAGATCAGATAGTACGTGTCGTCGTCTAGGCTGGTAGACTGTAAGTTTACATATCGTTTATAGTGGATTGTTGACTGCAAAGTGCTCGGAGTTTTTTCTGGGTTTCTCCATGATCATTTCGGTGTTTGATTTACTGCTTTACTATTCATTGTTTATTATACAATTGCAGTAATTCAACTTAGAATAAATTGAATTGAATGTTGAATCATCTAGAAAAGAATTAAAAAGTGACTTTTATTTAATTCGTAAAAATATTTTTAATTCCGCATTACATACCTATTCACCCCCTAGGTATTTTTAGGGTCGAACTGCGTAACTTTCATAATTGAAGACCTAATGTGGTTAGACTATTCTAAAGAGTAAAGATCAAGAACTTTGTCAGTAAGAAAAAAGTAGATTCTAGTACTTGAGCATTTGAATTGTTAAGTTCTGTTGTAGATGATCTTTTTTTCAAATGTGACTTAATTGAGATGGTTAACATATCGTTAACAATTTATTTTTTTTGTGAGTAGTAAGTTCAAACTAGTCTCATTTCAATGGATGTGTACTTTGAAGGTCAATGTGACTACAAATTGAAGTGTCAATTTCCTCTATTGACACTATCCACAGTGTAAGTTAAAAGATGTGCGACTTGATGTAGTTAAATCTCGAGGACATGCTTTTGTAGCAATTTTCTAATTTGCAAAAGATTTCGGATCTTAAACATTAAATGAACTAAAACAAATGTGGATAATGCGGAGACTGGAAAATGGACCAAGAAGAACGAATCATATATAAATACATGAAAGTGGTTTTGGTAGAGAACCAATATTATAAGATACAAGTATTTCAACCACCCGATTTGAATCTTTTAGCTCGAAAGTAGTTAGGCTAAATGATATAACACTTGAATATGGTCATCTTAGTGTTGTTTACATATCAACACTATACATATTGGACCTTATCTTGTGTGGATAATGAACTCCGGAAGATCAAGAAGTGTCTTTCGTCTATTGTCAAGTCTTTAACTTGATACATAGGTATATACAAATAATGAAGATGGAATGGAGGATTATATGACTCATACTACAACTGAGTATTGTAAAATGGGGAAACTGGCCTCATATTTGATATTAAGATAGTATCAAATGTTCCACTAAACTTGATCTCAGTTTTTGTTCTTCTAAAGTGGTCTATTACTTGAACTTATACATGATAGTTATGTACATGAAGTGGTGATGTTTAATTATGGTTCTGGATATTTTTGCAATGGTTTAAGGTTTTGAGTTGAGAAAACCATTCAAAACTGCAAAAGAGCTAAATTCTAATGAGTAAATCCATTTGAATTTCTTGAAAGATAGAAATGGAATTTCATATTTTCATTACATTTATAGATGGATTCACGCATTTTAGTTGTGCCTTTGATTTTCATAAGTTGGAGACATTTATTGATTTAGACTTTATTGAAAGGGGGTAAAAAATCAGATTGTGCAAGTGAAGACTTTGAAAATTGTTTGAGAACATGAATCTTCGTGATATATATGATCCAGGTAATAAAAGAGAAATTCTTATTGGATTGATTATTTCTTGATCACCAATAATTATATGGTTTATTGGGATAAAAGAATAGAATATTACTGAATGTGATGAAACTTGAGATAATGCAGTCCAATTTATATATTTTCTTTTGGTTAATTGCAATGCGTCATTTAATGGAGTTTTCTCAATGTTAGTACTTTCAGAATATATAAGCTTTGGACACGTAGATAACTAATATTAGGGATGTCAATTTGACTCGTCGGCTAGGGTAGCCAATGACTCGGCCCGAAAAAGCCCTTGCCGGCCCGTATAAAATAAAAAAATTGAAATGGAAGGGGGAAAAAGGCAGTTGTGTAGCCAAAAAAATTGTGTTATATATAAAAAAAAATAAAAAAATTGACTGACCCGTGAGGCCCTAGCTAAAAGCTCGGAGAGCCTCAAATATTTTTCCAAGCCTTTATTCGGCTCGGCTCGGCTTGGACCAAAAAAAGTCTGAACGCATTTTGCTCGAGTAGAGCCCGAGTTTCGAATTTTGGCTCGTTGCTAAGCTCGACTTGTTTCATTGCCACCCCTACCTAATATGGGTTGTCTTAGACTTATAATCGATTATGTAAGTTCTTGATAACGAATTTGGGAACATGAGTATATTAAGAATGATATATATCTCTGAGATACACATAGCAGTTCAAAAAGGTACTTAAGTAATATTTTGGATGGATATTGAGTCACAAGATGTGACATTTGACATTTTTCTTAGTAAGGGAGAAAATTATTAAAATTGATATTATGTGTATTGATGAATCAGGTTTCAATACATAAGAGTTGGTTTAAACTTTTGATTCAAGTGAGAGTAATCTGTTTACGAGTGTGAGCCATCTATCTAAATGAGAGCTATCTAAGAACTATCTAATTTCAATAATTCTTGGTTCCAAGTGGGAGTTAAGGGCTATTTAATTTCAATGATTATTGGTTAAGAAAACCAATGGAGAAATGTTAGACTCAATATGAGTATATTGTGTTTGATAAACATTTTTCATAATAGTGAGATTCACTTTTATGCGCTGATACTAGCCATGATAGTGTGTTTAAATAGATTACACCAAATAGACTTACAGACTACATTTTCATTCTCAATTGAGAATTGATTGAAGATGTCTACATAAATTGATTTGTAAGTTTCATGTTAAAGGCTTCTATAGTATTATGGTAACTTTTTAGTTATACTTGTAGCCTAATATAGTCATCTTGACATGGTACTTAAATTTTAACAGAGTTTAAATCTCATACAAAATTTCATCATGTGGATGAAGTTTACTATATTTATATAAAAATTTGATGGTATGTTGTAATTCTAATTTTGATATTGATGACACTATATGGCTAAACATGAGAAGGAGTGTATTGAAACCATTTTGAAATGGTTATCTTTAATTTTTGAGACGAATAACATGGATTTAGCAAATGGTATATTTTGTGTTAAAAAGAACATTCTAGTTTTGTTTCTGTGTTTCAAGAGCTATATACCATAAAGATTTTAAAGTATTTTTAACTGTGGAATTGCTACCATGTTGTTGCTCCTATTTCGAAAGGTGACCATGTGAGTCTTCAAGTATATTCAATGACTCCATAAATGCATAAAGAAATATCCAGATGACCATATCTAGTGCTATTAAGAATTATAAGTACACTATGAAGTATACTTGCCCTAATATTTGTCTTGTCATGGATCTAGTCAGTAGGTATCGATGTTGTCCTTAGAAAGGATATTGTGATACCTAAAAAGTGTTGCTGTCAATTATTCTATTTGTTTTCAAAGGAATAACTTGTGATTGGAATAGATATACAAATATGACTAAAGATGAGAGTTAGTTGAGCACAAATAGTTATTAGACTTCTACAATCTTGCTATATGGAGTATCAAGAAACATATCTTGTTGTATAATATCTTGACAGTTGAAGAAATTGTTTGGTATATATGTATAGGGCATCTATTGATATCAGTTGAGAATATGAGATCAATAATACATAGAATATGGTACTTAGTATATCAAAAAACTCTTGATTGAATTTTATGTGCCTATAGATGAACAATTTTGAATTCATCTGTAATCTATTGTTGTGATTACGGGATAATATTTTGAAGGCATATATAAAGTATGTCAAATAGGTTGAGATTAGTTCACTTACACGAGCAATCACCTCAGACATTTTGGAATGTGCTGAGATGAGACATAATGATCATGTTATGTACATGATCTAATCGCCTTAATAAGATATCAAGATGAGATTGCAACAAATAATCAAAATGGATTTTTCTAATCCATTAAACATGTTTAGTAGCCGGATCGAGTTCTCGATTTGAGATTGCCTAGAGAAATGAAAATAAGGAAAACTTAACTTAGGTATTGGAGAATACCTGAACGAGAATATGTACGATGTTATTTGTTTATAAAGGATATGATATACTCCCTAAGAATGGGAAAAAATATCGTAGCGCGTGTTTCATACCACGTGTGTTTTTACGATCAATATTGAGTAAATAAGTGAATGGATCCCTACTTCCTCATTGTCTGAGACCTTGAGATTTATATAACCTCATATATACCCTTATGACTTTTGCCTGTTTCTTGAGATTTTATTTCGGTATTGTTACTTTAGCATATTGCCAATAACTATGATTGATTCATTTGATGGGACATATCTAGAAAAGTAGCTGATTTAAAGTTGAAGGATTCAAATAGAAAATGAAGATTATTTTGACCAATATTTATATTTTTATTCACTAGTCGGACAATTGTGTTTAACCATTTAAGGTATATGACACAATTGTGAATACAATGATAAGATGTAGAGTTCAAGTATGTTTCATAAATACATGAGGGATCGAAAATACTTGAGTTAATGTTGGGAAATAAGTTTGAGGTATAGCGAGATGTAATGTTCGTCTAGTAGAGCTACTATATATCCCTAACAGGTTTATAGTACTGTGAGCTCAAATATACTCGCTGGTCGCACGATCTATTTGTCGTATGAATATTTGTGAAATAGATCTTGAGAAATATCTAATGTGTGACATTAGTTCTCCCGTGTGGTTCAGATCAACCCCTCTTGTGTGAGTGAGAGATATTAGAAAATATAGATCATGGGTTGCTCATGTGGACCCACAAGACATCAAAAAGGTTGGATGGAGTTATTTGAATTTGGAATTCAAATCCACAACTCACTATAAGCTCCCATGAAACCTCAATTTTTTTTGTCTAACAATCGAGAGAAAAAGAGATGACAGAAAAATGGTGAAAGTTCGTATGGAAAATATCCGCAAAATTGAAAAGCGCCTAGAACCACTATTTTGACATGAAAACTTACAAAAATCGGCACTTAGGTTGTGGATAATAATCCCCTTCCGTTGTGATCGAGATTGGGACCATTGAAATGCAAGAAAATTGCAAATCTTGAGTTTTGGAAAGCAATGTGATTCAACCATTCAAAAAATATTGAAATTCATCATTTCAAATAAACATCTTGACCCGAAATTCATATTAAAGTATGCTTCAAAATATTTCAGGTCACTTTATTTGTTTTAAGTATAATTAATTTCTTAATTTTTTTATTATATTCCTATTTAATGTGTATTGTTAACAACAAATATGAAATACTCATACATAAACTATTATTTAATATTACAGGTATTTTAAGAAAAATGTGAGAAAAAATTATATTTTCGACTATATTAGCCCTTGTTTGACACTCATTTTGGAGAAAAAATAAATTGTGGAACAGTGATTGATGGAAGAATGTGGTTAAAAAGTAATGAAAATTTTTAGGTTTATGTGTAGTATTATTTTATTGATAGAATGTGTGATTGAAATGAAGAAAAAAATGAGAATGAAAATGAGGAAAAATAGGTGTCAAACAGGAGCTCAATTTGCATTTTCTTAATCTGTGTCAAAATATAAACATTTTTATAGAACGAATAGAGTACTTCATAATATCACATTTTAATATTACTGAGTAAATTCTTTTGCATTACCTCGGTTAATATTTGGGTGTGACCTGAATTTTTTATTGAAAATAATTGAGAGTTCTAATTAAAGTTCACATTAAGAAGAATTTTATTAGTAATGTTTTTGGAATTCTATTCGAAATTTATTTGATAAATTCTAGCTGAAGTTCTATTTGGAAACCCTATTAGGAGTTGAAATGTGTGTTAGATTTGAAGAAATCAAGGAAACTTTTGGGCATTTTATTTCATCTATAACTCTATTTTTAGGGCTTGAATTGTTTCCTATATATATATATATTTAACTTTTTATTTATTTTAGATTAAGTTAGACAAATTATAAACACAAAATTTTTGTATTATTTCTCTATATTATAATAAAATCTCCATTTTCTGCAAATTATTTGATTCTTGTGTTCTTTTTATCAATTACTTTATATTGTCGCTATAATTTCATATCGTCTTCAACAAATTAGTATCGGAGTTATCCAACATCTTCTGTTTTTCACAAAAAACTGGTACCAGAGCTTTTGGTGTTGAAATTCTTGGAAAGATTGAGGTTTTGATCAAGTTAAAGGCTCAACTTAATCTTCCACGATGACAACAATGAAGATATTCTATTTGTGGTAGTTAAAATCCAAGCAGTACTAGCTCAAATGGACTTGGACGGCGTTGTTGGGTTTTGACATGATGCCCACAACTTGGACTCTGGAAGAGAAACAAATGAGGGATCCAAAGGCACTATTTCAAATATATCTTCATCTTTCAAATAATTTTTTTGGAAAATGTTTCGAAGGAGAAGTCAGCAGCTATATTATGGTTAAAATTTGAGCAATTATGCATGACGAATAGTCTTAATAGCAAATTGCATCTGAAGCAACGTCTATATTCTCATCATATGACAGACGGTACATCTCTTGAGAATTATCTAACTGCTTTTAAGGAAATCGTCGCTGATTTGCAGACATTGGAGGTTAAATATAATGAAGAAGATTATGGATTGATTTTATTGTGTTTTTGTTCGCTTCATATTTGTTAACACAATCTTATATAGTCGTGATCTCACCATTGAAGAAGCTTATGTGCTCTATATTCAAGGAGAAGATGAAGCATCCCGTTGAAACTAAGACTCATAGAGATGGGCTTTTTCTTGATGGTGGTTGTGTAAGTGGAAAATTAAGGTCTAACTTCAAAATTTATTGTAAGAAATCGGGACACTTAATTAAGAATTGCTATAAGTTGCAGAATAGAGAAATTTCGACTGCAACATCTTAGAAGGAAAAGCAATTAGATATTTCGGGTGAAGCCATTATTGAAACTTTTCATAGTAATGTCTGACTACAACTCCAAAACTAACGAGACTTGGATTTTTGATACAACTAGCACGTTTCATATGAATCCTAATCTGGATTTGTTTTCAACATATGAAGAAGTTGCAAAAGGTGTAATGACCGGTAATAATACACCCCGTCGGATAGTTGGTATGGTCATGTTAGAATAAAGATGTTTCATAGGACGGTTAGAACACTTGATGCAAGGAGATACATTCCAGATCTGAAGAGAGATCTTATCTCCTTAAATAATCTTCATTCAAGAGGGTACATGTATACTGTTGAATGTGGACCCCTGAAAGTTAGTATATGAGCCCGTGTTTTGTTAAAGGGATATAGAAAATCTCATTTATATATCTTATAGTGTTATACAGAATAAGTAATCGGCGTATTTTCAGAACTCAGGTGGATTTGGAGTTGGATTTTGTACCGTTGGAGTCTAATTTTGGGTCTTCTTTAAGGAATACATCTCACTTGAATTTAGAAGTTGTGGGTAAATGCACATTGCCACCATCATTGGGGGTGTCATTGTATTCAGTTGCTAGTAATAGACCCATTTTTGGCCATAAGATTCCACATGGGTATAATTCTGCTGATTTAGTTAATAGTTTGAATGCAATTAAGGGTGTTGATTCTAGCCAATATCCTTTTTTGATGCGTTTAGTTGTGATTCTATTACATGGCTTGTTTCAGCTTTGTTTGGTGGTCATTAGATCACATTTGCCTCTAGTTGGGATAGCAGAGGTGGAGAATATTTTTAGTTGAAATTTTTTTATGGATAAGTTCGTTTGTGTTTTTGAAGAGTTCAAATTTATTCCTTATAGTGGAATTTGTCTCAAGTTGGAGAATTTTTGAAAGTTTGTTCATTACAATGGAATTCGTGTCAAGGTGAATATTGTTAAAATTTGGATGTGACCCGAATTCTTTATTGAAGATAATTGAGAGTTCTAATTAAAGTGCACATAAAGAACAATTCTAATTGTAATGCTTTTGGAATCCTATTTGAAGTCTATTTGACAAATTCTAGTTAAAATTCTATTTGGAAGCCCTATTAAGAGTTGTAATTTGTGTTGGATTTAAAAAGATAAAGATAAAGAAACTTTTGGACATTCTATTTCACCTACGACTTTACTTCTAGGGCTTGAATTATTCCTTATATATATTTAACTCTTTATTGTATTTTAGATTAAGTTAGACTAATTATAAATACAAAATATTTGTATTGTTTCTCTAAATTATAATAAAATTTATATTCTCTGCAAATTATTTTATATTGCGGTTATAATCTCATCTCGTCTTCAACAAATTGATATCGGAGTTATCCGACATCTTCCGCCTTTCACAACAACCTCATCATGGACAAATTTTACATTCTAACAATTGCTTGTACCATAAGAGTAATAATGGAGAAATTTACTAATCCACCGGGAAAAAAATAGAAAAACAAAATGTATCGAAGTAAATAAATATTTTTCTCTTCACATTTTAAGTTTTTAGATTGTGTCGTTTAATTAAAACTGAAAACTTTGTTATCAGAGCCAATAATGCTATGTAGCCCCACTAGGATTATAACCCGAATTTATATGAGACTAGATAATAGGCTAAATGAAATGTGAAATGAAATGATTTCTTTAATTATACCTATCATTTAATGTCACATTAACACCACCTAAACTGGAGTTGTAATCCCAGTAGGGCTAAATAGCATTACTCTATTAGAGTTAGTTAATTCACAATATAAACCATCAAACTACATTATATCAGTAGCTCTTCCGTTGGAAAAAAATGAGTTTGTGGAGACTTTGGCATGAATTTTCAGCGGAACCCATTTGGGTATTTTGGAAGATGAAAATAGATTTGTGTTTTCTTCCTTGAGTACATCGAAATCATATACTTGTCAAAAATGATGCTCGGGTGAATGAGAAATTAAAGTTCAAAGTATGTCATGTGAAAAGAGTTTGTGTTGGTGGGAAAACTAAAAATAAGTTTGTCCCACATAGAAAGTGGATGAAAACTAAAACCACTTCACAAAGAATTGCACTTTAGAATGGTGTAATCATGTGTAGTATAGAGGCTCTCTCCACGTGCGCGCGTATGGGGTGCAAATCACGGACCGAAATAGGAATCAAACCTTGAACTTGTGTACGGACGAGACCTGCGTACATGAATGTAGGACCGGATTGACCAAAAACTGGCCCCTTAAAAGAGCCTACGTTTTGCTACATTTTATTTTATTTTCCAACTGACTTTTCATTTTGTGAAACAGTTGAAACTCCTAAAACACCTGTTGTAATTGCCATGGAGTAAGTGGCAAGTTATAAGATATAAAGTCTATATATACCTTGGTTTTTCCCAGTTTTCGGTACAAAAATTCATCTGAATATTCATCTGCATACAGTTCAAGTTTTGTTTCTATTTGAATCTGGTGGTGATATTGTTCGGGCCCTAACTCAGTTCGCCGGAGTAAAATCTGTGGTGCTCAGATTCTACTGTTCCACCGTTATATTCTTGGAAGCAAACACTCAAATTACACATCAAGCACATACGGTGAGGGGGCAAATCTGTTTTAAGGAAACTATGTGCAACACAGGCGTCGGGTTAAAAGTTTTTTTTCTTTCTTGTTATTCGTTTTGCATATTAGTATTTTGTAATTCTCATTTAATTATTTACTGAAATTTATAAATCATTTATGAATCTATTATATATAATTAAATCCGTTACAGTCAAATTTGTATATAAAATGATATGAGGAAATATGGTGTTTAAGCTTTCTGCAAATACAGTATCTACTTTGCATATCCGGTACTCAATCTGATATTCTGTTTCATGAACCTTTTGAAACAATTATCCAACAAACTTAAAATAGATTTTTTTTAGATAAGTTGTTTCGTTTGGTTTATTGAAAACTAATATTTGTTTCATTTTCTGAAATGACAACCGATTCAACCAACATGGATGTAACCCAAACTGTAGCTAATGAAAATCATGTTGTGGGCTCTGCTATGGCTCAAGGGCCAAGTTTTGTTTTGGCTCAGATTGTGGCTAGATTACCAAGTCATGTTGTGAGTCAAACAACTGGCCATACCGTTACTGTTTCGATTTATCATGGTGAAAAATCAGAGAAATTCTGTACCTTGAATTTCATGAGGTGATAGCAGAAAATGTTGTTTTATCTGACCACCTTGAATCTTGCGAGATTGTTGATTGAAAGTGCTCCAAAACTCCAAGAGGGTGAGGGAGATGTTCAAACTGTTAGTGTGCTTGATGAGTGGAAACATTCAGATTTTTTGTGCTGAAACTATATCATGAACAGTTTAGCAGATTCTCTATACAATGTGTATAGTATTATGAAAACTGCTAAGGAGGTGTGGGAGTCATTGGAGTAGTGGTGGCATCGAGCCGAGTTGCCACCAAGCTACGAGCACGAGCCAAGCGGTGGGCTCGCTAGTCGAGCTGAGCTGTTTTTTCACGAGCGGCTCGTGGGCCCGAGCTCGGCTTGTTACAAACGAGCCACAAGCTCGGCTCGTGACGAGCTCGAGCTGAGCTCGTGGGTCAATAGGTCGAGCATTGACACCTCTACATTGGACCGAAAATATAAAACTGAAAATACCGAGGCTAAAAAGTTCATTGTCGGCAGATTCTTAGATTATAAGATAGTGGACTCCAAAACAGTGATCAGTCAAGTGCAAGAACTCCAAGTGATTATTCACGAAATTCATGCCGAATGGATGATGTTGAGTGAAACTTTCCAAATGGCTGCAATTATTGAAAAATTGCCTCTCGCGTGGAAAGACTTCAATAATTATCTAAAGCACAAATGAAATGAAATGAACGTCAAAGAACTAATTGTTAGACTTTGAATTGAAGAAGACAACAAGAGTTTCGAGAAAAAGTTGTTCAATCCTGGTGTTGTTAAAGCTAATGTTGTGGAGTATGGTCAAAACAGTAAGACCTACAAAACTAAGCCTGGGTAATATGGTGGCAAAGGGACCAAGCTACGACCTAAAGGTAGAATTTCTAAAAAAAAGTTTCAAGGAAAATGTTTCAATTGTGACAAAGTGGGTTACAAATCTTCGGAGTACATATTGCCAAAGAAGAAGAAAAAAGCAAATGTGGTTGCCTACATTACACATGATGTGTCAAATATGAATCTCGCAGCCGTCATTTCTGAGGTGAATATGGTAGGTTCAAACCCAAAAAAGTGGTGGATTGACACTGGAGCTACGAGGCATATGTGTTCTGATAAAGAACTATTTACGACTTTCGAAACAATTGAGAATAGAGAGAAGTTGTTCATGGGAAATTCAGCAACTTCTGAAATCAAGGGACAAGGTAAGGTGGTTCTGAAGATGACTTTGAGAAAATAGCTGACTCTTAACAATGTATTATATGTGCCGAAAATTCGCAAAAACCTTGTGTCCGAGTTGCTTTTAAATAAGCATGGTTTTCGTATTGTATTTGAATCAGACAAATTTATTTTGTCAAAAAGTGGAATGTTTGTCGAAAAATGATGTTTCCGATGGTATATTTAAACTTAATGTAATGGTTGTTAAAACAAAAATAAATAAAGTAAACTCTTATGCTTACTTGCTTAAGTCTTCCAATGTGTGGCATGGTAGACTAGGACATGTTAACTATAATACTTTACGTAGATTAGTTAACTTGAATTGCATACCCCACGTTCCATATTGATTCCAAACATAAGTGTAAAACTTGTGTTGAGGCAAAATTGATAAGGTCATCATTTAAATCAATTGAACGGAACCACTTGATTTAATTCACAGAAATATATGTGATTTAAAATTTGTACAAACAAGAGGTGACAACAAGTACTTCATTAATTTTGTTGACGATAATACAAATTACTGCTATGTATATTTGCTAAAAAGTAAGGATGAAACAATAGAGAAATTTATTCTCTATAAGAATGAAGTTGAAAATCAACTCAACAAGAAAATTAAAGTGTTGAGAAGTGATAGAGGTGGTGAGTATGAAGCACCGTTTGCTGAATTCTGTGCACAAGACGAAATCATATATGAAACCACCGCACTTTATTTACCGCAACAAAATGGTGTTGTTGAAAAGAAAAATCGCACCTTAAAAAAATGATGAATGCAATGCTAATAAGTTCTGGATTACCTCAGAACATGTAGGGGAAAGTTGTGTTGTCAGTAAATTACCTTTTAAATAAGGTGCCCCAAAAAGAAATTGGAAAAAACCCCTTATAAGTTATGGAAAAAAAGAAAGTCTTCCTATAAATACTTACGAGTGTGGGGGTGTCTTGCTAAAGTGATTGTCCCAACACCAAAGAAGGTGAAGATAGGCCCGAAAATGTAGATTTCATCTTCATTGGATATGCACATAACAGTAGTGTTTATCGGTTTCTTGTGTATGAATCTAAAATCTCAGAAATACGTCGTTTTTTGAACATGTATTTCCATACAAGTCCAAAAAAGAGGCAAGCTCTTCTAAACAGATATATGAGATTATGATTGAAAATAGTTTGGACCAAGAATAAGAAGAGGAGGTTGAGATTCAACCAAGACGTAGCAAAAGGGAAATGACAGAAAAATCTTATGGTCCAGATTTTCTGACCTATATGCTAGAAAGTGAACCTCAAAGCTATCAAGAAGCTGTGAACTCCTCAGAAGGATCTCAATGGAAAAAGGCCATTAAAAGTGAAATAGATTCCATTTTGCAAAATCATACCTGGGAGCTAGTGAATCTTCCTCCAGGAAGTAAACCACTAGGCTACAGATGGATTTTCAAATGAAAAATGAAAGCAGATAAAACTATCAAAAAGTACAAGGCCAGATTAATAATAAAAGGTTACAGACAACGAGAAGGCATTGATTACTTTGATACATATTCTCCAGTAACGAGAATAACATCTATTAGGATGATACTTGTGATTGCTGTTCTGGGAAATCTTGAAGTATATCAAATGGATATTAAGACTGCCTTCTTGAATTTAGATAAAAAAAAATTATATGGAACAACCCGAGAGGTTTTCATCTCCAGGGTAAGAAAAGAAGGTCTGTAAATTGATGAAGTCATTATATGGCTTGAAACAAGCACCAAAACAGTGGCACAAAAAATTTGACAGTATCATGATGGAGAGTGGTTTTAAAATCAACGAGTGTAACAAATGTGTTTACGTTAAAGATACTATAAATGGTTATGTCATTTTATGTCTTTACGTTGACTACATGCTTATTGTTGGTAGTGACGATAAAGTGATTAAATCCAAAAAGATATGTTAAATTCGAAATTTGACATGAAGGATATGGGTTTAGCTGATGTTATACTTGGAATCAAAATTTCAAGAATATCAGATGGGCTTGTTCTATGCCAGTCATATTATGTGGATAAAATTATAGAAAAGTTCAGTAAGGATGATACTGAAATGGCTAAAACTCCGATAGATACAAGTCAACATCTATCCAAAAGCAAATGTGAAAATGTATCTCAAGTAGAATATTCGATAATTATTGGGAATCTGATATACTTGATGAGTTATACAAAACCAGACATAGCCTACACAGTGAGTAAACTAAATAGATATACGAGTAATCTAGGAGTTGATCACTGGAAAAGAATAGTAAGAGTACTAAGGTACTTGAGATATACTCGTAATTTTGGACTGCACTATACAAAATATCCAGTGGTCATTAAAGGATATAGTGATGGTGATTGGATATTTGATATAAAAGACTCAAAATCCACTGGTGGATTTGTATTCACATTGGCAGATGCAGCTATATCCTGAAAATCCTCTAAATAAACAGTGATAGCCAGATCCACTATGAAATCTGAGTTTATAGCTCTAGATAAAAGTGGTGAAGAGGCTGAGTGGTTCCACAACTTCTAAAAGGATAATCCAAAATGGTCAAAACATGTGTCAACAATTTGCATATATTGTGATAATCAATCAGCAATTGGAAGGGCACAGAGTAACATGTACAATGGTAAGTCTAAACATATACGTCGTAGATATAATACCACAAGGTAACTACTCTTAATTGGAGTTATCACTATTGACTATGTAAAATCAAAGGATAACATTGCGGATCCACTAACCAAAAGATTAAATAGAGAGTTAGTTAAAAAATCATCGAGATAAATGAGACTTAAGCCCTTGAATAAATAAGTTAATATAAAGGAAAACTCAACCTAGTTGACTGAAGATCCCAAGATTTAGGTTCAAATGGACAACCTAATTGTAATGACTTGATAGAATCACTGTGGGGGGATATTGCCCGTAAAGATGAAATATAAGTAATAGGCTTTTAATGATTCTTATGCGTAGAAAATCGAGCCAAGTAATGCGGGTTACTTGTAATAAGAAATCACCTATGTGAGAGAGAAGTGTGGTCGCTTCTAAGGGAATTGTGTGGGGCAAAATTCTTGTGAACTCTCACAGAACCAGGGGTATGTTCATGGCCAAAACGAACATAATAATGAGAACTGAAATGTGTTATGAAGAATCATGTGTGGAGTATATCATCGTTTACATAAACGACAGAACAATTCAAAGACATCTCGTCTACTGGTCAGCCAGTAAAGTAAATATGCTTTCATAAGGGAATGTTCAAAGGGTAACACTTACCTATCCTATGCACGTTTCAACCGTTGAACTATATTACCAAGTCGTCATGTGTCACATTCATGTGTAACTCCCAATTTTCATTCATGTGGGGGATTGTTGGAAAAAATTTGAGTTTGTGGGTGACTTTGGCACGAATTTTGAGTAGGACCCGTTTGGCTATTTTGGAAGATGACAGTTGATTTGTTTTCGCCTCCGTAACTACATCGAAATCATATACTTACTTGTTAAAAATGATGTTCGGGTGAATGAGAAATTGAAACTCAAAGTATGCCATGTGAAAGGAGTTTGTGTTGGTGGGAAAACTAAAAATAAGTTTGTCCCACATAAGAAGTGGATAAAACCACTTTATAAAGGATTGCACTTTAGAATTGTGTGATCATGTGTAGCATAGAGGCTCTCTCCACGTGCGCGCGCAGGGGGTGCAAATCACGGACCGAAATAGGAATCAAACCTTGAACTTGTGTGCAGGCGCGACCTGCGTACACGAATGTCGGACCGGATTGACCAAAAATTGGCCCCTTAAAAGAGCCTACGTTTTGCTACATTTTATTTTATTTTTCAAGTGACTTTTCATTTTCTAAAACAGTTGAAACTCCTAAAACTCTTGTTGTAATTACCATGAAGTAAGTTGGCAAGTTACAAGATCCAAAGTCTACATATATCTCGATTTTTCCCAATTTTCAATACAAGAATTCATCTGCATACAGTTCAAGTTTTGTTTCTGTTTTCGTTTCTGTTTGAGTTTGGTGGTGATATTGTTCGGGTTCTAACTCAGTTCGCCGGAGTAAAATCTATGGTGCTCAAATTCTACTGTTCCATCGTTGTATCCTGAGAAGCAAACGTTCAAATTACACCTCAAGCACGTACGGTGAGGGGGTTAATCTGTTTTAAGGAAACTGTGTATAACGCAGACCTCGGGTTAAAAGTTTTTTTTTTATTCCTTCTTGTTATTCGTTTTGCATATTAGTATTTTGCAATTTTCGTTTAATTATTTACTGAAATTTATAAATCATTTATGAATCTGTTATATATAATTAAATCTGTTACAGTCAAATTTGTATGCAAAATGATATGAGGAAATATAGTGTTTAAGCTTACTGCAAATACAGTATCTATTCTGCATATCCGGTACTCAATCTGATATTCTGTTTCGTGAAGCTTTTGAAACAATTATCCAACACTTCCTACACACACGATACCCCAAAAATTTTGGATTCTTTTCGATACCTCAGAGATGATCATCCGTTAATTACATAAGATGTCCATTTGAAAAAGAGAGAATAATTAGAAAGAAAAAAGAAAGCATTTTAGCGCAGAGGTTATTACAATAGGGAGGGAGAGTTGGGGTTGACAACTATATGCTTGAGCGGGTGATCCACATCAGTACCTCCTGCGTGCTTGACGAACTCTGCTGGGGACAAGAAATTCCCGTGGCATACACACATTATCCGCACTTCTGCTCCTTTTCCATATTTGTAGAGTATCCCGTCCACTCTCCTACCATTAGGCCCGTCACCTTTTGTGAACACGCAAGGCATATCCTCCATCATATTTGCTCCCGTGATATAAGATTTCTTAGACGTATTTTCTCTTGCTTTTGAGCCTACTGGCCGATTACTTCCCTCTTGCAAGGACTGAACACTGGCAGGAGTCGGTTCATCACCACCTGCAGTAGAAAAAGAATAAAGACATCTGAAACACTCTTATAAGACAACTGTATGCATCGTGCTGTTGGGAGAATAGAACCAGTAGATATTTCATATAAGAAGCATATTGAAATACTTAATTGAAACGAGATGGATAATGCAAAAAGATATCAAATTGTCTCTTCTAGTATCCATTGAAACAATAAGCTTCAAAATATTTGTCAGTTTCTTCTCCAGAAGGTTGGTGAAATTTAACCGAACATCTAACTACCTCTGCCTAACCTAATATTTTCCATTTTTGGAATTATAATAATTATTACAAAGCCTCAACTGATAGCATGATATATAATAATGTTTGAAACTACTCAACTACTATCAAGAGAGAATAGAGAGTATAACAGATACATTCCAGTGCGTAGAGAGCTTGTTCGTGTTTAAGTAAACCTCAATCCTTTCTTACTAGACCAATAATAAACATAATCAAGCTGATCCAAAGACGCCCCCCCTATAATCCTATATGTAATAGGAGTATTAAGCTGATCCACAGTCGAGGGATAAGTGTTCAGTATTAGACTTCAAATAGTCCAACATTAAAACTCTTACGAATATATCTCATTTCAAAAGTGAATCAAGCACCTCAGCAAGAAGGTAGATACATATATCTTTATCATAACATTGGTGGGGAAATATGTTTTTCTAGCTGCAATTCAAAATAGTATGTTGCATAATTTCATTAATAGGCACCCCTGATCCAAAAAAATTTCGTGACCCTAGACAACTGCATATTGTTATTCAAGGTGTACTTGTTTAACAATTACACTCTGGCGCAGCTGCCAAGAACTTTTTTTTCCCCACCTGCAAATGTACATTACACTAATCTAATACCTGTCAATACCAACTTGAATTAAGCTTCAGTGTACCAGTAGCACGTTTGGTTCCAAGAATTGGATAGTATTAATTAAGTAAGAAAAAGAAGTTAAGTCTTGTTCATTATACCGTCCAATCCCATGCGCACATTAGAGGTACTTACCTGATAGCTATTTCTAATCAATATTTGATCTGCATGTTGAAATATATTAGCAGAAGCATGCAAAACTGTTCTCTCTACCCCTATCCTGTAGAAATAATGTAACGACCCGGGTCCCACTTAACGGGCTGTCCTGGCCGTTAGATCGACGACGTACTGTCCTCACTGTACCAACATGGGTCTTTTCAGCATGCTTTGTCCTCACTCGCACGCTCCCCGAGAAAACTTCCCAGGGGGGTCACCCATCATAGAATTGCTCCAAGCCAAGCACGCTTAACTATGGAGTTTCCAACGATGGACTTCCGGAAAAGAAGGTGCACCTTGTGATATGAGTAGTACCTATCAAATCTCTTAAACTTTCTTGGTCTGGGGTATTACAATCACCCCCCGTTAGACTCGCGACGTCCTCGTCGCGCTTGATACATTTGAGGATCCGTTGCCGGCGTTGGGATTCTAGAGGTGGCTCCTACGGGTTCAAGAGGTGGCTCCCGCCCTATGGCGTAGCACTTTGTCCCGCATAGCACTTAGTTCCCGATTTCCGACTGGCAAACGGCTCTGATACCATTTGTAACGACCCGGGTCCCACTTAACGGGCTGTCCTGGCCGTTAGATCGACGACGTACTGTCCTCACTGTACCACATGGGTCTTTTCAGCATGCTTTGTCCTCACTCGCACGCTCCCCGAGAAAATTTCCCAGGGGGGTCACCCATCATAGAATTTCTCCAAGCCAAGCACGCTTAACTGTGGAGTTTTCAACGATGGACTTCCGGAAAAGAAGGTGCACCTTGTGATATGAGTAGTACCTATCAAATCTCTTAAACTTTCTTGGTCTGGGGTATTACAATCTAACGCACCGGATCCCATCAGAACTCCATAGTTAAGCGTGCTTGGCTTGGAGCAATTCTATGATGGGTGACCCCCTGGGAAGTTTTCTCGGGGAGCGTGCGAGTGAGAACAAAGCATGCTGAAAAGACCCATGTTGGTACAGTGAGGACAGTACGTCGTCGATCTAACGGCCAGGACAACCCGTTAAGTGGGACCCGGGTCGTTACAAATGGTATCAGAGCCGTTTGCCAGCCGGAAATCGGGAACTTAGTGCTATGCGGGACAAAGTGCTACGCCATAGGACGGGAGCCACCTCTAGAATCCCAACGCCTGGCAACGGATCCTCAGATGGATCAAGCGCGACGAGGACGTCGCGAGTCTAACGGGGGGTGATTGTAATACCCCAGATCAAGAAAGTTTAAGAGATTTGATAGGTACTACTCATATCACAAGGTGCACCTTCTTTTCCGGAAGTCCATCGTTGAAAACTCCACAGTTAAGCGTGCTTGGCTTGGAGAAATTCTATGATGGGTGACCCCCCTGGGAAATTTTCTCGGGGAGCGTGCGAGTGAGGACAAAGCATGCTGAAAAGACCCATGTGGTACAGTGAGGACAGTACGTCGTCGATCTAACGGCCAGGACAGCCCGTTAAGTGGGACCCGGGTCGTTACAAATAAAGATTGAACATGAACCAAATAATGGCATTTCAGAATATTTCAAAGCGCTACTTAAATACGTAATTTACTAGTAAGCTGAACAGAAATCCTAATGACATAACTATCAGCAGAAAATACAACTTTAGTGATGCTTCCAGTTCACACTACACACGTTAAAACTAGATCCACCGAGTACATGAAATTGGTGGCATTTAATTATCAGCAAGCCATGCTCATGCACAGCTGAACTACAATTGAAGAATAATCTATAAATACAAAAATGTATGTACATACATATGTTTTGATAAAATATAAAATTAAAATTATTGGCACATGAATTTAATGTAATGCAATTAACATGAGATAGAAATCAAGAACCTAATAGCCATAACAAATATATAGGGACCAAATTCTTTAATGCTGAATAACAAATTATCAGAAAGATTCTTGCATAAAAGTCTTAAAAGAGAATCATAATAAATGGATGTATATATGTGAGTCAAAATGGTAATATTCTATCACCGGAGACCAAACTCTTGAGCATTATTTTGGAGATATGAACGAACTTTTGAACTTCTGTTTCTATAAAAAGTGAATCAATCTATTAAACTGAATTCAGCGCAAGCATAACTATGCTTTGCACACCAAAAAATGAGTAACCAAATGCTCATAGCTTCAGATTTTTCTACAACCACAAGCATTTTCTTCACCATGTAGTTAAGATTTAATTGTTAGTAAGTCCACCGTGTATATTTAGTAGAAAATATGCTACTAATTGAAGATTAGTTCTATCATTCCCTAATATTGATCTTCTATAACTATTTATTAGAAAAGAAGCAAGAGTACATGGAATGAAATGTAACTTACCCATTCACCATCTCTAATCTCCTCTAAATAATGACCAATAAAGAAGCCAAAAAATGAATTTACATTACCTAAAACGGACAACTATCTCATAGTATCGTCTTTTGATGGTGAAATGTGATCATATCAGAAATATTTTCAGTGAAGGGCTACTTTAAAATAAACGACTAGAAATTTTTTCACTTAAATTTCAAATGAATGCTATACGACGATGCATTTTCCTTTGTTGATTCTCAACATTATCCTTCCTACCAACAATAAACTTATCAAACAGGATTATATGAAGTTGCCTGGTCTGTAGTATTATAAGGTTACATTCATAATACGATACTCCTCAATCCTTGATGGGGTGCAATACATTAACAAATTACATGGACATATCGAAATATCTTTATGGCACAAATTCACGTTTCAAAAAGAAAAAAGGGTCACCAGTGTATGCTTGTGAAAGAGCTTCTTTCATACTACTACTATTCTTATTGTCTTTTTCTCAACTTTTGTCAATGTCCCTTTTTCAGGTTTTCTCACCGTTTTCTTTTTTATTGGGAGGATTCATACGAAAGATGCAACCTTTTCCTTCATATCTGATAACTTAACCTAATGATTATAGCAAATTGAAATTTTGTTATCAAGAAAGTAAAGAAAACCAGAAATTCAAGATGGTCAGATTAAGATTAACGGGGAAAGACCACTCGCATACAAGAGAATATCTATAGAAAACAGGTAACTGAAGATTCTAGCACCCTATGCTTTTTTATAACAGTAAATGTGTTAATGACCTGAAATCAGTGTCAAAGAGATGAACATCAACCTATAGGAACAATGTTACAATCATTTTACTCATCACAAATCCTAACTCAATATAAAAATAAAAGTAAGCCTTATGCCCTATATTCAAAAGCTAGCTATGAACTTTCTTGAACACTGTGATCCAACCTAGCTACATCGTATCCACGGTCAATGCCGTTAAAATATATATATATATATATATATATATATATTAAAAGTGGCTATGTAACGGAATTTCTTGTTTTAAACAGACGGCTGCATCTTCTTTCAATGTTTTTATCATAACTTTGTATTTCGATATCCGATTGAAACGATTCAAAATGCGTTGGAAAGCTAACTCATCTGACTACAACTTTGATTCAGACATCATTCTCCAATTCGATCACTTTCTATGCCAAAAATAGGTCTCAATATGAGACTAAAATATCGGAGCATAACTTTTCGGTTGGAAATTGATTTGTGATCATCTTTTGACTAAATTTGATTCCATTGACGTCTTCCTTTATCCAATTGACTCTAAGCACTCTCAAATCTTCATCGTGAGGGTCGGCACATTTTAGTCCCCGAACTTTGGATCCCTACAATTTAGCCATTTCTCCAAATTTGTTAATTTTTGCTTATTTTCTTCGATCTCGCCAACTTACATCACAGCATCAAAATCACACATCTAATTATTTATCAATTACATAAACATTACATCATTAATTATTTAATTAACCAAAAAAATTACATCTTTATTAATAACAAATTAATTCTTAAACAAAATTATTATATAAAAACTAGGCAAACGTGCATTGCACGTTGCTTGCACCTAGTATATATATATATCTCCAAAGAACTATAGCTGACAGGTCAACAATGAAATATATCAATGAAATTTGCCGCATTAAACGTAATGGCCATTGTGTTTAATGTGATCTTATCCACATAATGTTAGAATTATGTAGGCTGATCAAAATAAGTGGGACGCATTCACATAGCATTTTGTCAAAACAATCTGTAAAAGACAGCCAAGAGTCAGTAAAGATCAAATCATTAAGTAAAAATACCCAAAGAACACAAGGTTTCTTGTTGCATAATCTGCTCAGTATTTATCCCTATAGAGAGGTCAGTTCTGAGGCCATACAAGTTTACCAACATAAACTCCTCCAATTCTGCTAATTTCTATTCAAACTCCAATCCCAATTGCAAAACATCCTTCTATAACATATGTCAATATGTTTTTTACTTCAGCGATGCAATAAGTCATCAATGTCACGAACTTTTCATTTATCTAATTAAATAAATTCTTCTACTCAGGTAGCACTCATTTTACATACATTCTAGTCGCAGAAGTTTCAGTTCAAACCTTACTACCATTAGCTAAATGAAGAATTAATAGCATAAGCAGCAGAATTGAATTATAATGGTAGATTTGATAAAGAAACTAAAATGTAACATCTTACATTTCCTAAAGAGGTGTTCACATTACACGGAACAATGGCAAGTAATTTATAGAATGATGACAGTAGGCAGAAATTAAGGGGAAGAAGGAAAGACAGACTGAAAATGCAAAATTTCAAAAAGAAAAGTAAGATGTATACTAAAAACTCATCCTCAATCACAGAGCATAATAGTAAGCAAAATTGAATAATGGTGTAATCCATCTACAGCATTCAGAAAGCACAGTTAGTTAATATTCATATAACTGAAATCCTAAATGAAAATTGACGCCACATTTTGTTACCAACTCAGTATATAATATAATAGGGGATTCAAAGTTGGACTTAGAACAATTCGATTAAATTTGGATTGATTTTCTTGAATTCCAATTCAACGCTCCAGTTCTATGCCACCAAACAAAGTGGAACAGTTATCTCAAACAGGAACCACAGCCTGTCGATATCAAACGTCAGTCCCAAAGACAGGTATCAATAATAACGAAACGCTGGTTATTGTTCAAGAAATGTCAATAGAAACTACAAATTTCTGAGAAAAATGCCGGCGGGAAACAATAACAAAACTTTAATAACTCAAACAAGGGAATCTCTAGTTGGTTCTAGCAGATTAAATTCGTTTGAAACTTAAATATACATGTAGAAATCACATTAGAGTTTGAAAGGAATTTAACATCATTTGATTAAAACACGAAAATAAGCAAGTAAATATAAGGGAAAAATTGAAATACCTTGAAGAGGTTTACTCTCCAGTTCAGACATGCTTGAAGAGCTCCCCCCTTGTGATTCCAATGACCCTTGCGACGTTTGTTGCCCGGATCCTTTCATCTCACCACTACCCATCCCTTTTGGCACTGTTACATCAATCCCACCTCCAAGAAGGGCCTGTCTAGCAGAAGCAGCAGTCCATGAAGACAGTCGGACTGGCGGCCCAGCCCATCTTTTCGCCGCGGCCAAACACTTATCTCTATCCAATTTCGCCCTCAAATTCACCTCAATTTCTCTCTTTTCCTCCAAAATCATATTTCCACCACCACTGCCGCTGCCTTCTTTGTCACCCTTCAATATCCTCTGCTTCTCAGACCTCCTCCTCTTAGCCTCCATTCTTCTCAAGGTCTGTAACTCCTTCCTCTTCCGCCACTCCTCCTCTGTCTCTACGGGCAATGAAGAGGTCCTCATCAAGCTGTTGTACACGACCGGTGGTGCCACCGCATCATTATCATCTCTCACGAATGGTAAACACTCTGCTATAGAAGAGGACCTCACTAACTTCTTAGAACTCTTGTCTACACCAAATCGGCCCCCCAGTGACAACCCAAGATTCAACTCAATCTCCTCATCCTCCTCTTTCGCTGCCTCGTATTCGCTACTACTACCCATAAACCTCTGCAACAAGTCCCTTGAAAATCTATTGCTTGCAATCTCCAGAGAAAGATTCTCCATATTTGCAGCTCTTAACTCCCTCTTGCTATCATCACCATCCCCCATAGGATACACAACAAACCCCACCCCAAGAACACTATATAAAAAATTATTTCAACTACATGGAGACCTGTATTCATGTTTATGCAGTCCATGATACGAATCACAAGTGCCCTGATGGAAAATTTTGATCTTTGACCCCATATTAACTTTCTTTGCCTCCAAAATAAATTAAAAACCACACACTTCAGGCAAGATTTTGAGATTTAAAGTTTCTTACACTCAGAATCAAGATAATTTTTAACAAAAAAAAGAAGAAGAAGAAGCTCCAAAATTAAGACTAATATTCATAAACCAGAAATGAACAAAATACATAAATAAATACTGGTTTGTGGACTTAATTATGGGTAATATTCAAAATAAGGCAAAGAAATTATTGGGGAAAGAGAGGGTGAAGCAATGTAGAGAGAGTCTTGACTTGCTGCGGACACCAGGAGGAAAAACCAGTGTATGGAAGATGGAGGATGTGAATAGTCTAAAATGCCCTTTGTATAGTAGAGAATGTGGGGACTAAGAAAGTACTAAGAAAGGACAAGTGCCGGAACTGAGAGAGGGTTCAGGTTGACACGTGGTTCCGGCTGATAGTTTTCACACATATAATACAGATGAACACTAGACGAATTATTATTACGGAAATGCTATAGCCTATAGGGATAGACTTTTGCTACACAAACATGATACTTAACATGGGGGATGACACCACACACATATGAGGGAGATTGACATTATTTAATTTAGGTCGGAATCCACATGCAATGTGAGAGGTCGATCAACCTCATATGTTAAGCATTATGTTCATTTAGCTTAATTCATAGGGATATGATAAGTGACTTGACAAAATACACACGTATACTTGGCATTTTATTATTGGCAGATGAATAAAAATTAAAGAAAACATTGCCAATCAAAAACTACCACTTCACTGCCTGTAAAATGTCCATGTCGTTGACCCAGTTTGTTTAACTTTTTTGTTATTATTAAGGGGGAGTATGAGGACCTGTTTGGAAGGGATTCTCATTTTTTTACAGTAAATCAATTCTTATTTTTAACCACACATTCTTCAATAAAATAATATTTTTCATCACATCAATAATTTTTTCTTCTTTTTCAATCACACATTTCCCATCATATCACTATTCAAAATTAATTCTTCCCCCAAAAAATCCTACCAAACAAGCTCTGAATGTATGATCCACATTATTGGGAAGAAAATGTATTTCATGATGCGATGTGATGGAAAATATGTGGTTAAAAAATAAGAAAAAGTTTTGAATTTGCGTATAATATTATTTTATTAAAGAATGTGTAGTTTGGATTGAAAGATTGACAAAAATACAAGAAAAAACAGCCATACTGTTGTTGCGTGCAGTTTCTATCTTTTTTTTCCCTCTACTTACGGAATCGTATAAAAAAAATTCTACACCCTACCTACTTGACAGAATGTAATGTGAAATTTTATCGTTTACCTGTTTAAAAATGAATAACTTTTGCACCAATCATTTTTGGTCAGCACAAATTCTCTCAACAATGTGGGCTCCAAAATTTGTAGAAATGACTAAAAGTGTGTTTGGTAGGGATTTTTTGGAGAAGAATTGATTTTTGAATAGTGATATGATAGGAAATATGTGGTTGAAAAAGAAGAAAAAAGTATTGATGTGATGGAAAATATTATTTTATTGAAAAATGGGTGGTTGAAAATGAGAATTTGTACCAAACAGACTCTAAATTCTTTTTTATTTAGTTGAAGAAAGGGTAGTTTTATGGTTTGGTGGTGCTCACTGCTCACCCACCTTTTCTGATTGGGAATTGGATTGATCAATCCTCTTGCAAGGGTACGGCAAACGAACTTGATTAAGGGTGTGTTTGATCCACATTTTTTTAGAAAAATATATTTTAGAATAATAGATTAATAGAGAATGTGTGGTTGGAAAGGAATGAAAAATTATTGATATAATGAAAAATATTATTTTATTGAATAATGTGTGATTGAAAATGAGTTGAAATATGAGAATGAAAAATTTAATTTGACTCAAACA
Organism: Fraxinus americana; assembly: GCA_035079005.1. NCBI lineage: Eukaryota > Viridiplantae > Streptophyta > Magnoliopsida > Lamiales > Oleaceae > Fraxinus > Fraxinus americana. The sequence continues at coordinate 15,937,542 of CM068711.1, forward strand.
GGGGCTAATAATGAATTATTTTGTATTCTTGTTCTTCAGAAAAAGAGAACGACGTGACACTATTTCTTAATTATTTCTATTCAATCCAACTCATCATTTGCCTTGAGATTTTTTTATTTTTTATTTCCCAGTGTGAATTAAACTAGGTCATACTAAACATCATATATTATCAAAGAAGACATATTTGATAATTTGGTATGAATAATCTATATAATCTATAAGATTTTAATTTTTTTTCCCTTTTGATACAATATTTTGAAGTTCATGTAGAAGTAAACATCTGTATTTTAATGAAAGAAAACCTACTCATCATCCAAACGAGGCCACAAATTGAGTTCGCTCCATCATGCCTCTAAAAGTCATGACTTGTGTCGAGTTTACGGTAGCCCAACCCCACTCATAACTTGTAGTGTCTCGATTTATCTCTTGATTTTAGTCACCAAATATACGAAAATTAAGGAGGTGAACAATGGTGAGGACCATTTTTGAAAAATTCTTTCCCATTTGGAACTAGACAATATGGGGCAAGATAAAAAGGAGACATTATGTCATCACTATGCATATCGATTGACCAACGAAAAAAGAAAGATGAGTAGAGTGCAAATTATTATAGTGAGGTGAAGTCCATGTAATTAGCACCCAAGGTGGAGAGGAGAGAGAAAGATATATGACGCGTGTCAAAAAACAAATGAAGGAAGTGGAGTGAGACACGTGTATTATTCTAATTCTGCCTCGTGATGCCGCGAAATTTGTCCACTTTCGCCTTTATTAATAATTGAAATGCGCTTAGCTGGATTGCGTCCTAATATATATTTATTATAACATATTGGACACGTGTGTACGAATTTCCAACTTGATGTTTGGGTCAATTTTAGGAAATTCCATTTACCCAAACAAGGCACTACATTATTAGCTTATCTGGGAGACAAGGTTACCCTCCATCTATGTGGCATCTAATCTACTAGTCAGCATTGCCCCCTCCTCCCACACTCCACCTACAAGATTAGGCTAGCCCCTGTTTGGCTCGCAATAAATTAAAATTCATTTTCTCTCTCTTTTATCAATCACACATTCTTCAAATAAAATAATATTACACGGAAACATAAAAAAAAATTCTTTTGTTTTAACCACAAATTCTCTAAAAAAAAATACTATTTCTCTTATTATAAATTAAAATATTGGAGCCCAAACATGGGCTTAATAAGTTCGTACCATTTTTTTCGTATCTTTTAATATGATATCAAAGATTAAAGAAATAAAACGTGTAATCAATCTTTTAATCAAAGACGGAATAAGATGAGATGAGACGAGACGAGTCAGAAAGGATGCAGGGAGGCAGGTCTAGGCTTTAGCCCAGGCCTACCACCCAAACCCATTTTTATTACAAAAAAAAAAAAAAAAATTGATCTCAGTAGAAATTTTTTTGTCTCCCTAACTTTGCACCTGCTTGTAATAAAGTTAAAATACACAATAGGATTTCAATATTAGGGTGCGTTTGATTGCAATGGTGGAAAATGGGTGGAAAGAAAATATTTTACAGGGAAAAGATTTTCCTAGAAATTGTTTTTCAGGGAATTGTAATTAGTTGCGTTTGATTGGTATAATTTTCCACCTAGAAAATGTTGAGATTTTCCTACTTTTGGTGTTTGATCGACTTGTTTTCTATGGAAAATTATAATTATTTGTGCGAAACTATCCAACTTAACAAAAAATTTCCGACGACATCCGATCATCCTCCAGCATCAACGCCGCCTGCGCCTCCTCCCCCAGCCTGCAGCCTCCTCCCCCACCTGCAGTCAACTCCCCTGCACCACCTGCAGCCTCCTCCCCCAGCCAACTCTCCTCCACCACCTGCAGCCTCCTCCCCCGAGCCTCCTCCCCCACCTGCAGCCTCCTCCACCACCTACAGCCAACTCCCCTGCACCACCTACAGCCAACTCCCCCAGCCAACTCTCCTCCACCACCTGCAGCCTCCTCCCCCAGCCTGCAACCTCCTCCACCACCTGCAGCCAACCAGCCAACTCCCCTGCACCACCTGCAGCCTCCTCCCACAACCAACTCTTCTCCACCACCTGCAGCCAACTCCCCCAGCCAACTCTCCTCCACCACCTGCAAGCCCTCCTCCCCTAGCCAACTCTTCTCCACCACCTGCAAGCCCAACTCCCCCAGCCAACTCTCCACCTCCGCCTAAACTAGAAATGGCATCAATCCCACCTCCGACTAACTCCCACACCGCTCCAACAGGTGGGAATTCGTGAACTACAAATGGCATCAATCCCACCTCTAGAATCTCCCACAGTCCCGCATCAATCCCAAAATCGAAATCCGGCACTGAAGAAGAAGACGCTTCATCTGAAGAAATCGGTTCCTCCGAATCTGACTCTGAACAGAAGGAACCCCAACCTCCAATTGCCAAAAAGCCCTCTACTGCACCCGCGACATCCAATTTATCCTCTGAATCTGACTCTGAACAGGAGAATTTCGATTGGTGTTAAGGATTGTAAAAGCCCAAAGAAATAACCAGAGATCAAAAATTCTGGGTCTCCACCCTCCCCCCCTTCGCCACGCCCAGATGGGTATTCTCCGCCGTCGTCTACGCGATGGTGGTGGTGGTGGAAGACCCAAAGGTTGGTGGAAGATTTTGTGGAAGACCTAGAGGTTGGGGTGGGAAGATCGGTTTTGTACGATTTCCTTCTTGGCAGGAAAGTGCTTTCCAGCTGAAGGTGAGGAATTGATTTTGCTCAATCTAATGGAAAATCAGGTGCGTGGAAGGAAATGAGGAAAAAGTTTTCCCTAGAAAATTCAGCCTATCAAACGCGTTAAAAAGTGGGAAAATGAATTCGTTTTCCATTTTCCAAGGAAAATTAGGCCTATCAAATGGGGCCTTAGTATTTTCAAATGAACAATTCATACTTTTACCACCTCCAACCCACCTAGAAGGAAAAAATGGCCGTTAAGGGATTAGGTTTAGATTACAACTTTTTATTTAAGTTTGATATTTTTAAATAGAGGACTCAGTCTCCAATAAAACTTGCATTTCAAGATTTGTATTCTTAGTCCTTGTTTGAGTCAATTCTTTAAATTTATTTTTTTAATTCTTTTTTAATTACAGATTCTCTCAATAAAGTAATGTTATATGTAATTTCTAAAATTAAAAAATCATACTTTTTAACTACATGTTCTAAAAAAATCCTTTCAAAATTTATTCAATAAAAACGGAGGTAGAATATGGGCTTAAGCAAATTCCAATCGTCGGGGGTATGTTAAAGGATAAAGATATTCATATTGATTGAGTTAAAAATTGATAAATAACATTTAAAGGTCTAAACAACTTTTGGCGATTGACCCTAAGCATTAACTAAAAAAGAAAGAAAAAAAGTTGTTATTTTTTCTTAGTTTTTAAGTAATAAAAAGGGATAATCAAAATATCTCTATCATTTGTATTCATTACACAAATCGTTCTTATCATTTCAATTTTAACATTTAAATCCTCAAATCGACCGTTCTTTACATGAAACATCCTTATCTTCCATTTTCCTCCTTTAAAGCTTTGTAAGATGGTGAATTTACGCTCTTATTCAAATAAATAGAAAGAAAAAATAAAGAAATAATTACAATTAAAATTTTTATTTTTTTAAAAATATGTAAACAGGTTCTTCGCCCACCCCCTCCCCCCAACTCCACCCCTTAAAATGTACTCATCATCATCATCTTCTTCCACCCACCCATCCATCTCTTCTACCACCATGCCACACCATCATCACTGTACAATAAAAATGACTCATTTATTTATCTCCCATTTTCTCCATTTTTTAGGAGAATTAATCTATTTGTACCAAGTTTGTTGACAAAGATAGTTGACAAAATTAGGTGTACGGTTTGGATGAATTTTAATTGACGGATGAGATTGAATTGTCTATTATTCTATTATTTCTTTACTTTTATGTTTTAGTCATTGTCTATTAAGCCTTATATTTTAACTATTTTCCGCATTTTTACTCATAATTGGTATCAGAGCCTAGTAACGAAATTGAAGAAAATTTTTAAAACTTTAGAAATATATTCTAAAATGAATAGAAAAGATAAAATGATTTTAAAAGAATTACAAAATATTAATATATTAACTAGAGCTAATAGAATTAAATTACAAGAATTCGCAACAAATTTAAGTACCGAATTTAAATCTCTAAGTGAAGAGATAAAACAAATAAATGACTCTCAACAATTAGTTGAAATAAAAAATAAAGTATTACAAATTTTGGTAGATGAATCTCTTGAATATGAAGAAGAAGATATTATAATAGATCAATTTTTAGAACAGTATGATAAGTATACCCAGCCTTTAGAGAAAACTGATATTTTAAATCAAGATTTCATAACTCATATCAAGAATATGGAATCAAATCTAGAAATTGTTAATGATAATATTAAGATAGGACCAAAAATCTTATACAAACAAATTGAATCAAAATTTAAAAACTTGAACATAAAAAAGAATCTTATGTCTCAATTGAACCACATTTACCAGCTTATGTTATAGAAGAATTAGAAACAAAATTTTTTGAAGCTAGTGGAGAAGAATTAGAAGCTTATAAACAAAGTTTAGAACAATTAGTTATTTAAACCGAGAATATATATATGCATGATCCTCCACCGAAAGACGAAACTACTGAAATTAATACTCCGTCTTTAAATCAACAAGTTGAAAATCAACCGTTAGTAGGAGAAACAAGTAGAACTAATATAACTACAGATTGGATTCAAGTCGAATCTGATGACTGGAATTTGGAATGGATAAGAGAACATGGAAAAGAAAGAGAAAATTATGATTTTAGGAAAGAACCTAGAGCTATTACTACTAAGCATATAAATCTTAGGGATAATAATCCAGTTAAATTATTTACTGAACTAATTCCTACAACAGGTATATGGCTAGATGTTGATGATAGCAATAATAAAAGTGAAATTATTGACTCATGAGTAAAAGCTATTGATTTAGCTGTTGCTTTTCATAAATGAAATATCACTCAAGTTTATAACTTTATAATTCATACATTTAGAGGAATTACTTCAGATATCTGGAGAAAAATTTCTGAAGAAACCAAAAATAAAATTAAATATGGAGAAAAATCTACTACTACTACTATAGATAGCAATGAAAGTTTAGATACTAAAAATTTTAAAGAAGTTTTAAAATGAATAGAAAATTTTTTTAGATAAATACTATTAGGAGAAGTTATACCAAAAACTAAGATTGAAATGATTACTCAAGAAACTTTACAAGCAGAAATAGAAATATAATTATTAAAAATCTGTGATATGTGTGAATTAAATGAATATACTAAGAAATTCGAAAAAATATATATCAAAGCATCCAAATATATTAAATAATAAAATAAAAGCAGAAATAGCTAAAACTGAAATCAAATTTTTAGGATATATTTTTACAAAAGAAAAAAATACTTCAACAACCTCACATTGAAAAGAAAATTATTGAATTTTCAGAAGAAATTAGAGATGAAAATGAGCTGTAAAGCTTTATCGGATTGTTAAATTATTCTGAGAAATTTATCAAAAACTATGCAAAATATAAAGCTCACTTTACCAAAAAACTCAAAAAATGAGTTGTATGGGAATGAACACAATAAGTTATAGAAATGATAAATAAAATTAAGAAAATATGTGAAAATCTACTTGAATTAAATATTTCAAATAATGATGATTTTTTTTATTTTAGAAACTGATGCATTTTTATTACACTGGGGAACAATCCTCAAAAGAAAGGAAAATCATAAAGAATTTCTTTGTAATCCATTATGTAAATGCCTAGAAGAGTTTGATCGCTCAAATATCATCAAGGCATGTAACACCCCTGATGTTATGGATTTCAAAAATAAAAATGATTTTATGTTAGCATATGTACTGTTCAATCTAGCCTGCTGTTGGTTTACCAGCATTGGAGGATGGATGAAAACCTTAACATATGGAAACTATAACAAATTCAATATTTATCCAGGAGCTCCAACTTATTGGGTTCGTGCTCTATATGATATGGGAAATATACTCTGTATATATCCATCTAAATCTTTAAAGGAAATTTCTATGCTACCGAAGGATGTAGTTCAAGCCATCGAACGATATTGTCAAGTTCTTAAATATAAGAACATATATCTCAGATTTTTCTCTACAAGTCCCGAATGGGATAATGAGGAAGATAGACTGCTTCCAACAAGTCATGTCATAAAAATGGACACTACTTCCAAGCATTTTCAACCTGAAAAGAGTGAAGTCCATGATACTATGCCAGAAGACATCAATAATTTGATGGCTTTTTGCAGAGTCAAATGATATAAGGAACAGTTTGAGCATATTCAAAAAATTATTGAAAAAAAGCAAAATATTTGGGTATATGAATCACAAGATCACCTGATCTACAGCAAAACTATGGCACCCACCAAACAAGAAGATTGACACTATCTTGACATATGGTGCGATCATATTTTTTCAGAACAAGCTAGTGGAACAATGAAGACAAAAAAATGAGCTGTGTAAACAGTTTTGGAGGTATCCGAATCATAAGTGCGAATGTTGTTGCACTGAAGATGACTTTTCACCAATTTCCTTGGATCCATCGGAATTCCTGGAGGAATAGTTTGAATCATATATGGAAAAGTAAAAGAAATGGGACCCCTTTGTCACTACTTTATCAAAAACATTTTTGATAAAGAAAAACTGTGGGTACACCTCCATTATTTTTCATGTTAAGACAAAAAACTTTAGGCCACAGTAAAATTTTCATTATCTTACACAGTAACACAACAATAATGAAGGACAGCTGTTGAGCTTTTTCAAGTTTATAAATTGAAGACCAATTGATAGAAGAAGACATTCACATCTTAAGCCAATAATTTATCTCTCTACCTAGCATTTCAAATCTTATAACATTTTCAGTTTCTATCTTTGGAGTGAAGCTTGTAATAAGGTAATCTCTATGGAGTTCTAATTTCCTTAGAGAAAGTACTAAGAGAGTAGTCGAAATATGTATGTGTACTCTTATGTAAGAGATATTAGTGTAATGTTTTTATGAAATTAAGTTATTTCAAGACATTGTCTTTTTATCCTTATTATTTTCTTAAAAATTCTTATCTTACTTATACTCCAACGGTGAAAACCTTGATGGTTAGTGCAAGTATCTTGTTAGTGTGTTGCCGTTTGTAGGCGTTTTAGACGTTATTAGAGAAAGCCATAAGAACCATGTTACCATTCAAGGTGATGTTTTAACAAGGAGTTTAAAGGAAAACTGTGATTCCGTGTGATCCATTATGAGATATGCAAAAGAGTCAGAGGGAAAACCAATAAGTGTGCGGAAGCCGTGTTGGACCATAACTCACTTTCTTAAATTCAAATAACACCGATCACTTATGTCTGAGTACACTAACATATGGATGCAAACTCGAGGAAAATCTCATTGATATTACTCTGCATTTACCTTCTACTTCAATACTATAAGATCTTTCTTATTTATATCAATTATTTGCATTAATATTTGCACTCCTGGTATTTACGAAGTTTTAGTTACTATTATTCAATGTTTAGAAATTGACTGTAAAAGAAAAAGAGAAGAAATTAAATCATTTTATACTGTGTTTGACTATTTTCTAAAAACTAGTAGAAATATATCTGTGCCTTTATTTTGGACAGAAAGTATAGTTAGAATTAATAGAGAAATTAATAAACTAGAAAATAAAATTAGAATATTGAAAAATTGTTTTGATAAAAGATATTTAGATAAATACGAGCATAATTGGTTTTTTCATTTATTAGGAGAAATACATCAAAATTATCATATATTGGGAACAGAAAATCTTGATTTAATTAAAGAATAGAGGAATGACTTTTAAGTCTTTTTAATTCCTATCACATCACTTTGTAAATCCAATTTGTCAAATCACTTTATACAAGTAGCATGATTGTTTTTAGGATCTAGCTTATACTTTTCATGATTATCTTGCTAAAGAGGATTTGATTTCCACATATTGAGAATCTAGTTTTATTTATTTATTTATTTTAAATAAAACTATCTATTATTACCGCATAAAAATTTTAAGTGAAAAAATACATTAAAAATAAAATAACAGGGGTATGTTTGGGAATTTATGTTCTAGAAGTTTCATATAGGGCCCTTTCACTATGCATTTTAAATAAAAAAATTCTTCTTTATTTTTAATTAAAATATTAAATATATATACCTAATGGGAATCATCAGGTCTAAAATATTTTACCATATTATGCTCATGTATTGACAACCATTCTTTCAAAATTCTTTTTTGTCATACTCATTTTTAACGATACATTCTGACAATAAAATATTCGCGTAAACCTAAAAAAAAAAATTTACTTTTTAACCACACATTCTCCAAAAATTTATATTCAAAAACTCATTCTACACCAAAAATGATTGTCGAACAAGGGCTATATAACACCAAGCAATAGACAATATTAACCATGGAAAGAGCACGGTCAATGTTAATGTTTATTGCACTAACAAAAATGTCACATCAGCAAAAAATAATAGGGATATACTATATGTACATAATTTATGTACATAGGGGTGTCCACACCCCTCAAATGGGGACTGAGGGGTGTGGACACCCCTGTGTAAATCCACACCCTTATGTAAAAGTGGGATCCACCCCATTTGAGGGGTGTTGACACTCATATGTACATAAATTATGTACACCAAGAGTTTTCCAAAATAATATTGTTTCTCAAACTTGATCTCCAATGCAATTGTGTGAAACTTGTCCAGTGACATGACGAAGAGTTATTTTTCCTCATGCATTGTCATATATTCATACATCAATGTCACGAGTACTAAAAGTATTTTATTTATCTATTATGTGGACTACAATCTATAAATTGCATTAAATATGCTATAATAGGAATCAAATGCTACAAGGAGTTATAGTTAATTTTTATCTTACATTTTAATCCTGCCTTTCGACCACAAATAGGCTACCAAGCTTTTTACTTCGACTCAACATTTTCATCTCATACGGCTCCTTGTTAAATACTTCTAAACCCATTGGATCCATTTCCACGTTCAATATTTCCACCATTCATCTCCATCCCCGTGCTGTACTGGGGCTTCCGGGCAGCACACGGAGGTTGGACATTTTGCTATCCTTCAAATTCTAAAGAAACTAAAAAATGGCAACAGAAATGAACAAATAGCAGCAACTTGTCATTTGTTCTCTTGCTAAGAGTAATATCTAACATAAAAAAAAAACATTCCTTAGGTGCAGCAACCTTGCTTGGAGAAGTCGAGGCTTTAGGTGCATGATTTCTTGGAGTTGAAACTTCAGATGCATTGTCACCTGGAGGAGCTGGTGATTTAGGTACTAAAGGGACAAGCAATTGTTGGTTATTTGTAGAAGCTCTTATAGTTTCGTAAGCTGGTGTGAGGGTTGGAGAACTTGTAGAACTTGTTTTTGACACCTAAAGATGAAACAGAAAGATGATGAAAATTTATATTCTGAAGAATTTGTTGGAAGTTATGAATCAAAGAGTGGAACTTACCGGATTTGATATTAACTAACCGATTTTAACACTCCTCACCGTTTAATACAACTCACCGAATATACACTCAACTTACCAGATATACACTTGGCTTACCGTATATGCAAAGCACTTACCGGATTTACCAAAGGAAATTCTATTTTAGTGTAAAACAGAGTGCTTACCGGATTTACACTGAAATTCAGTTTTTTCCGTCCAAGTAAAAATACTCTGTTTTCCTCTGTTTTCTTAGGAGTTTAAGAAGGAAGATTGAAGCACACTTTTATACCAATACATGTTGAGTTTATATAGTTTACAAAGACGCATTTTCCACCTCTTAATCTAACAAACCGTCTATAAAAAAGATCTAACTAAGATAACTTTTACAAAGATGAAGTTATCAAATTGAACACTTAAACTTAAGACTTAAGATACAAAATATCTAGCCTACTAAAACAAAAATTTGAAAGTAAGAATGTCAACTATATTCAACATTCCTCATTGACATTTTTACTGGAAACACCAAGACTGTGTCTCAATGTTTCAAATTTCTCCTTGCCTAAAGATTTTGTCAAAAATGTCAGCTAATTGATCATCAGTTTTGCAATGCACCAACTTTATCTCCTTTTGTTCTTAAGCTTCTCTGATTGAATGGTATTTGATTTTGATATGTTTGGTTCTACCATGGAAGACTGGATTCTTTACCATTGCAACTGTAGATTGATTATCAATATAGATAACTGTGTCATCTTCTTGTTTAAACTTCAGATCTTCTAACACTTTTCTCAGCCAAATTGCTTGATTTTTAGCTTCTAAAAGAGCTATATATTCAGCTTCAGCTGTTGATTGTGCCACGATTTTCTGCTTCATTGAATTCCAGTATATGATACTTGAATCAACGTAAAATATATAGCCAAAAGTACTCTTCATATCTTCAAAACTTCCTGCCTAATCACTATCAGTGTAGCTAGTTAGTTTGCACAATTCCGACTTCTTGAACCAAATTCTCATTTCATTAGTTCTTTTGAAATATCTCAAGACTCTTTTTGCAGCTGAAAAATGCAATTCACTAGGTTCTTGTCTAAACCTTGACAGTAGATTTATAACATAAGTGATATCAGGTCTGGTGGCTGTTAAATAAAATAAACAATCAGTCAAAGTTCTGTAAATCTTTCCACCAACCTGCTTTGCACCATCTTCTTTTAACAACTTTTCATTTTGAACTGATGGAGTGCTAACAGGTTTGCAATTTTCCATGTTGAATCGCCTTAGTAATCTCCTGCTGATCTTGACAAATCTCCATTGTAAGGAAGTAATGCATCTCACCTAGATCTGTTATTTCAAAAACTTTCTTCAATTTATCAATCACTTCTCTAATTGATCTTTTGTTGCTGCCAGTGATTAAGAGATCATCAACATAAAGTGATATGATAACCATTTCTATTTTCACTTGTTTTACATATAGAGTTTGTTCATTTAAACTCTTTGTAAAACCAAGATAACCAAGGTGATCATCTATTCGACTATACCAGGCTCTTAAAGCCTGCTTCAATCCATACAAAGCTTTCTTCAAAAGATAAACTTTATCCTCACTATCTTCCAATTGAAAACCTTCAAGTTGCTCTATGAAAATCTCCTCATTTAGATAGCCATTTAGGAAAGCTGATTTTACATCTAACTGATAGATTTTCCAACTATTTTAAACTGTAATTGCCATAAGCAATCTGATTATTTCATACCTTGCAACTGGAGCAAAGGTATATGTGTAATCTACTCCAAATTGTTGAGTAAATCCTTTGACAACTAGCCTTACTTTCAGTTTGTTAACTGAACCATCTGGATTTAATTTAGTCCTGTACACCCATTTTACTCCAATGACTTTCTTATCCAGTGGTCTTTCAAATAGCTCCCAAGTTTCATTTTTTACAATCATATTGATCTCTTTCTCCATTGCTTTCATCCAGACAGAAGATTTTGAAGTTTCATCAAAACTTACAGGTTCAACTATAGCAGCATTACACCTTGCATAAATTGTCTGCTAGAGGTCTCATTCTCACCATATCTTCTTCTGTTTCTGAATCAATATCATTGACACCAGGTTCCAATTCTTCCTTATCACTCTCTTCATTTTTGATTTGAGGAATGATGTCATTGGCTTTTTCTTTAACTACTAAACTTGCATCCCAATTTCAAGTTGCATCTTCATCTACCTTGATGTCTCTGCTGGAGGTTACTTTTCTGGTTTGAAGATTGAACACTCTATATCCTTTAGCATTGTTGCAATAGCCAAACAATATTCTAACTTTAGCTTTTTCACTGAGTTTATCCATTTTTGCATCAGGAATATGAGTGTAACAAACACTCCCAAATACTTTCAAGTGTGAGATATCTGGTTTGACATCATACCAAACTTCATATGAGGTTTTCTTCTCCAAAGCTCTTGATGGCAAATGGTTGAGAAGGTAAACAACAGTGTTAACTGGCTCAACCCAAAATTCTTTTGGTACTTTTTTTCAATCAACAAGCACCTAGCCATTTCCATAACTGTCCTATTTTTCCTCTTACTGACTCCATTCTGTTGAGGAGAATAGGGAATAGTTAACTGATGCAAGACACCTTCAGTTCTACAGAAATCATCAAACTGCCCGCAACTGTACTCAGTGCCATTGTTCGTTTTGATGGTCTTCATCTTGCAGCCACTTTCATTCTCCACCATTTTCTTGAACGTTTGAAACACATATGCAACTTCAGACTTTGCTTTCAAGAAGTAGACCCAACACATTCTTGTTAAGTCATCAATGAAGATGATGAAATATCTGCTGTCATTCAATGTAGTCACTTTCATTGGACCACATACATCTGAGTATACTAACTCAAGTTTGTCAATAGCTCTTCTTGGCTGATTATTTGGAAAAGGCAATCTTGTGTGCTTTCCAAGTTGACAGACATCACAAACACAGCCTTCATTAATGATTTTAGGCATGCTTTCAACAAGATTAAAATCATACATTTGCTTTAATGAAGTATGGCTAGCATGACCAAATCGTCTATACCATAAAGAAGTTTTATTTTCTTCAGCTAAACATGCTTGTGTAGTAACATTTTTCCAATATATAGGAAAGCTTCTATTTCTCATTTGAAATGTCATCAACTCCTTTCCATTTTCATCTAATATAGTGCAGGCATTTTCTTTGAAAATTAAAGAATGATTTTTCTCTAACAATTACCCTACACTTATTAGATTTTGATCTATCTCAGGCACATATAAAACATCAGGAATGTGCTTAATACCTGCTAAGACTGGACAACAATCACTCCACTGCCTTTTACTTCTACAAAGTCACCATTTCCCACTTTAACTTTGGATTTATAGGCTTTGTTCATTTCCACAAAGATGCTAGAGTCTGCAGTCATGTGATGAGTGCAACCACTATCCAATAGTCAAGTTTCAACCTTACTACAAGCCTTAATGGCACAGAACAGATGCTTGTCTAGCCCTTCTTCCTATTTTTCTGCCACTTTTGCTTACTGATGTGGTCGATTCCTTCTTTTGTTTTTGCACACCATCTCAATATAACCAAATTATTTGCAACCTCTACATTGAACTCCAAACTTATACCAACAAATTTTTGGAGAATGACCCTTTATTTTACAATGAGGACAATGTACAAATTTATCCTCTTTGTTTTCATTCCTGGTGCCTTCAGGTTCTCTTCTCTGAACCTGAGGTTTTTTCACACCAAAGCTCTTTTGAGCTTTGTATTTTTCCTTAGCAAACAAGGAACCTTCTGATTGTTCCTCCTACCTCATTAACCTTCTTTGTTCAGTTGCCTGCAAAGCATTTACCAATTCAGCTAAAGTCATAGTTGACAGATCTCTAGAATCCTCTAATGAAGATATATTGGATTCAAACTTTTCAGGTAGGCTAATTAAAACCTTTTCCACCACTCTTTTATTTGGCAAATCATCTCCCAGAAGTCTGATTTGATTTACAATCTTCATAATCCTATCTAAAAAATCTTTGACAACTTCAGTCTCCTTCATCTTCAAAGTCTCAAACTCTCTTCTTTGATTGAGTTGCATTTGTCTCGTTCTTTCATTACCTTGATATTCTTCTTTCAAGACATCCAGGCTTCTTTTGCAGTATCACAAGTCATGATTCTTTTGAAGATAGCATCTGAAATGGCTGATTGAATGTAAGAGAGAACTTTCAACTTCTTTGCTACATCTTCACTATGCTGCTTTATTTGAGCCACTGTTGGATTAGCCCTCAAAGGTTCTGGTTCAACTCCAGTATCAGTTGTCTCCCATAGGTCATAAGATTTCATTTTAGCAACCCAAAAGTTGTAGTTTTCTCAAATGAAGGTAGATGGTAGTGATACTGAAAAACCAGTTGAAGCCATTTTCCTTCCTGTCGATTTTTGCTAATTGTTTCTTTGTGAGCTTCTTCTTTTCTTCTTCTCCTTCCCTTCTTTTTAGAGTCTCTTTTCTAAGATTAATTCATCTCTGATACCATGTTGGAAGTTATGAATCAAAGAGTGAAACTTACCGGATTTGATGTAAACTAACCGGTTTTAACACTCATCACCATTTAATACAACTCACCGGATATACACTCAACTTACTGGATATACACTTGGCTTACCGCATATGCAAAGCACTTATCGGATTTACCAAAGGAAATTCTGTTTTAGTGAAACAAAGTGCTTATTGGATTTACACTGAAGTTCTGTTTTCCTGCCCAAATAAAAGTACTCTGTTTTCCTGGAAGTTTAAGAAGGAAGATTGAAGTACACTTTTATACTAATACATGTTGAGTTTATATAGATTACAAAGACGCGTTTTTCACCTCTTAATCTAACAAACCGTATATTAAAAAGATCTAACTAAGATAACTTTTACAAAGATGAAGTTATCAAATTGAACACTAAAACTTAAGACTTAAGATACAAAATATCTAGCCTACTAAAACAAAAATCTGAAAGTAAGAATGTCAACTATATTCAATAGAATTACTTTAATCTTTTATGAGTTTATAAGGAACAGACCATGGAAGCATAGCTAATATTCTTGGCATCTTCTTTCACATTTACTGGAGTTTCAACAAATGGATTCATGTTCCCTTATGAAAGGATAGGTTTAGAAACAATGATTTCTGCAACCGTATCATTGATGACAAAAGGACCTGGTGCTTCATTGACGTTGTCATCCTCAACTACTGCTTCAGTTTGTGTAGATGCAGATGCTTGCATGGGGTGATCATGAATATTAGCAGGTTCTAGAAGATTCAAAATCAAGAAGTTTTAAATTTAGAAAATTTACAACTAAGAAGTGTAGATAAAACTTCATAGTAATCAGTAACCAAATATGGAATTTGCAGTAGGGATGGATTTGTCAACACTTCCCAGTATAAGGAAAAGAAAGTAAAATCTTGTTCATTAGGCTGTGTAGTTTATCTAGCCCTGTGAAGTCATCTGTATCAAAAAATGCACATAAATATTGAAAAGGAAAATCATAAGTCTCTACTTACCCAATCCTACTTGAATCGTGCTTAGTAGCAGCTTAATTGTTTTCAGTACCGGATAGATTAGGATAGGGCCTGGGATATTTCAATAAATCGCAAAATATCATTCAAGACAAAAAAAAAAGCCTTTATCCTGTTTGGCCAGAAAGAAAGTTTTACTAAAGTTATTTCTCGTATTGTCATCTACGGTGAAACAACCGGTGACTGCCACAACAATCCCTCCGTCAATAGATTCATGTGCATCTGCAGTTTTTATCTCCACAGAC
Source organism: Fraxinus americana (assembly GCA_035079005.1). Lineage (NCBI taxonomy): Eukaryota > Viridiplantae > Streptophyta > Magnoliopsida > Lamiales > Oleaceae > Fraxinus > Fraxinus americana. The sequence goes on from CM068711.1 coordinate 15,952,890, forward strand.
CATTCCTTGTACTATGTAGGCGTGATCTTTTCATTAATTCCCTGCAACAATAAAATGAAAAAAAATAGTTCAAAACATCACTCACTCTAGAGTGAAGTTTGGTTAATATAAAATATAGAATACTCAGTTACAATTCGAAAGGTATAAAGAGTAATTCTTTCGTGTTGACGTCTACGGTTAAGAACAGCGAAATAAGTACTTATTATCCAGGAGGAAAAACACAAAAATTGTCATTGAGATGCATCCCAGAACAATTAATGACACAAAAGCAAATGAAATTTCATAAAAACAAATAAAATAATTCAGAAAATGGTTTCAGAAAGAACTTTTACAACCAAAAAGGTAGATAAAAATAAGAAAGAAAACAGAATTATGTGTAGTGACACAAAAACTCCAAGTAATCGTACTCAAAACATCACTTTAAAATTAGGTTAAGAGCAAAAGCAATTACTTTGACGCTTATACATCAGCTTTTCATAAAGTTCAGTTGCAAATATGAAATAAGTTGTTCGTTTTTAGTTGAAATGCAGTTATTGAAGTTGAATTTCTATTATAATTCAAAACAAATATGGGATGAATTTATGAGAACTCAGTTGCCTTTTTCCTGATAACAAAGGGATAATTTCTTATTTTTGAATGAATAAAATCATATACATATATAGTGTAGAGAGTAAGAGAGCTAATCTAGGCTAAGAATCCACTTGAAAGGGAATTTCATATTACAGTTGGGTAATTAACAATACCTACTATTTTCCAATATAGTATTGTTGACAACTCACGCCAACACTCCCCCTAAGTTGGAGCATAGATATCATATATGTCCAACTTGTTAAGTGAGTTGTGAAAGACCTTGCTGGAGACCACCTTCGTCGGTATATTCGCTAATTGGTCTTTAGATTTAACAAATGGGAATCGAACTATCTTGGACTCAAGATTCTACTTGATGAAATGTTGATCTACTTCAACGTGTTTTGTCCTGACTTGCTGAACTAGATTATGGGAAATGTCGAGGGCTACCTAATTGTCGCAAAATAAGTTCATTTTAGAATTGGGTGCAAAGCCAATCTCAAACAGTAATATCCTAAGCTAAAGGAGTTCACAAAGTCCTTTGGCCTAGGGATGGCAACGGTTCGGTTCGGGATCAGTTCGGTCAAAACCATAACTGCACCACCAAATTTTTGGTCATATCATAAATGCACCATAACCACGTAAGTCGGTTCAGTTCGGCTCGATTCGTATCTCGGTTCGGTTCGATTCGGCTAATAACCACGAAAATAAATTATTTTTTATAAATCCAAACTCCAACTGTCAAATTGAAAAAAAAAATTATGAAGAAAAGTCACAAAAACAAAAATACAATACTAAGCCAATTTAGCAAATAATATCTCAAATGAAAATGCAAACAATATCCCAACTCTCAAATGCAAAATTCGAATTTAACAAACAATATTATCAACACAGGTCAAGACTTTTACTAGCATAGGTCAATCTTCATTCTTCCCAACTCTTACTAGCATAGGTCAAGTGTCAAGACTTAAAGTTGATTGCTAAATAGTAAATAAGAAATGTAATTAGAGTAATAATACAACCATATTACATAATCAAGAATGGTTTTAATCAAAGATTTTAAAAAAAATGTACATTTTCGTTAATGTCCTACTCACTAAACCTTGCACAAGTTCCGGAGTATGATAAATGAGCTTATTTTTCTATACACAATAGACAAAAAAATTAGTAATAAAAATGTGCATGAATAACAAATATAAAACAATAAATCCTACCATTGCTTGAAGCCAATGGACGCAGAACAACTCAGGGAATGTGCTCACAAGATGATAGACTTCGTTGCTGATTACTACAATTTGAAGCTGAGGTACGGCAACAGAGGTAAGAGGTAAAACTATCACACTTGAAAGTGTTTGGTTGTGTTTCATACATTATATTAATTCTACGACAAGAAGCAAGCTTGTTGCTAAATCAAAAAATGTTTTTCGTTATTGGATATGGTGATAGTGATTTTGGTTATTGTTTTTGAGATAATCAAACTCGAAAGGTTATCATTAGCAATGATTTGATTTTCAATGAAATGTCTTGTGTAAGGACAAGTTGGGGACAGACCCTACTGACTCAAGTCCTGAAGTTAAGAAACATGAGGTAATCCCAATGAAAAATCTTCCGTGATGAGACAATATATATTACATTTAAAAATTGAAATTACAAAACTGCGAAAGTGAGATGTAGACAACAATCAATACAAATACTTTATTTAGGGTGTCATCTTAATTTATAAGAGCATTTTCAAGATGCTTTCTAATGTTAAAAATCATGCTTTGTAATTTAGAGAACATCCATAAATTTAGACAGTAATAATTTTTAAGTACTTTAACAGGTTCTTTATGCTTAACACTTAATATTACTATTTCTAAAAATATTTATTTATTTTTTCTATCTTTTATTTTCACCAACTTCCCTCAAAATTATTAAATTATTTGCTTTCACTGAAAATTGAAATATTTTGAATGCATTTAATTAGGAAAAATTGCAGTAGCCGTCCCTAATATTTTCAATTTTTTAGATTTAATCATAACCTTCAATTTGTGACAGCGAATGTCCCCAACCCTAACCTTTATTTTATTTATTTATTCAATGTGGTAATTCTAAAGTTACAATTTCACCCCTTTTAATTTGGTTAAAAATTGATCAAATTTTGATTTTATTGGTCAACTAACGATCAAATGGATAGTTTTCCATCCAATTGGACATTAGTTGTATATTTCTAAAACGTTAGAGACTTTCGCTGGCACAAATTGACGGTTATGATAAAATCTGCGAAAATTGAAAAAGTTAGGAACCCCTTGATAAGTGTATAAAAACACACTTATTCGACACTTTTCTGAAATAAATTAAAAATGATATTGAGTATATTTCTATGCATAATTGTGTAATTTTCACTTTTGTAGGCTAAAACCCCGATTGGAAGAAGAACGAGGCGAAAAAGGAAGAAAAGGGACTAAAAATGGACAAAAAGCTGAAGTTGGGGACTGAAATGCACAAACCCAAAAGTTGGAGGACTTGAAGTGCAATGTATAAAGGGCCTAACTGAAATGAAGGTCAAAAGTCAAGGACCAAATTGTACTAAATTAAAGTTGAGGGACCATTTTGCCACTTTCCAATAGTTCAGGGACTTGTGTGCAATTTTTTTCCTAGGATATTTTGGATACTTAAAGACTAAGTAAAGCAAAATATCCTATCTACATAACCATTTGGCTGGCACCTTTTTTTTTGGCAAGTAGTGAGAATAGGATATTTTTTTAGTTTTATTAGTTTAGTTAACTTAGTTTTAGTTTTTCTCCTTTTCTCTCTAGTTTTCTTCTTCCTTTTCTTTTCTTTTCCTTTCTTTCTTTTGATTTTGATCTTGGCTCATTTGTTGATCACAAGTGGATAGCAAGGAGGATTAACACTTGAAGAAGCTTGGAAAATCAACTTGGAAGGATTCAAACTTGGCAACAAGGGTTGTATCTTGATACTTTTGTATTCTTCCATTTATTTTCCATATTTTGGCATGTATAATATTATTAGGTTTTACATCATTTTTGGTGACGCTTAAATGATTGTAATTAATTTTAATGTGATTGTTGCAAGATAATTGCATTTAATAGACCAAAGTGTTCGATTCATCTAATTGACAACTAGATGAAATTATTAGGTAATTATGTGTGACTGTTGAACAATGATTGCATTAATTAGACCGAAATGATTGATACCATGGGTTTGTCTAGTATATTAGGCGCGTCTAGGTGATGTAGAAATACACACCTACCTCATGTGATCCGCTGAGTATTTTCACAGAAAATCATGCAATTGGTTAATTTTGTATCGATATAGAAATATGCGGTATGAATTGACTAATTAGGGTTAATATGCGCTCGAAAGAGGGTATTAGCTAAAACTGGAAAATCGGGTCTGGCTACTTATTTTGATGATTAGCATGTGCACGTAAATGAATTGACATTAATGAAGTATAGGTTAAGCGAAACATAAATTCCAACATCTTTTCAAAACCAAAACCTTTTTACTTTTTTATCTGCCTTTTTATTAATTTTTAGTCTAACTATAGTCTTTAGAACTTTAAAAGCATTTTTAAATCTGTGTGTGTGTCATCGTTAAAATTAAGACTGTTAAACATCGAATTGAATTCCACACTCTCTGAGGGATCGACTTGGACTCTTTAGGTCCACTTTTACTACTTGTTCTCGACCCGTGCGCTTGCGGCATAGAATCGACCCGAACAAGTTTTTGGCGCCGTTGCCGGGGAGTGTTTAGATCAATTTGTCAGTTTAGTTGTCTTTTATTTTAACAAACTTTATTTTTGTACTTTTTAATTTTCTCTCAAAATCCAAAACTGTGGTTGTCTTTTGATTTCCAAAACTCTAAACTCGTTGACTTTTTATGCATCGTTCGCGAAGTCTCGATTTAGCTGAATTTGATCCAGAAATCGAGGAAACTTTTCGAAAAAGACTGTGTGAACAGCACGAGTTGAGAAGACAACAGATTGAGATGGATCGACAAGGTATCCCTGTTGACCCTCTCATTCAATCAGAACATGCCCCGAGGGATGATATTCCACCTGGTTTCATTAACCAAGCAGGAAGGATCCAGAATCCCGTTGTTAATGAGGAAGATATGCTGTTTAGGGATTTCCTGAACCGTCCTGTAGTTGAGAATCAATCAGGAATCATCTATCCTCCTTTTGGGCATCCAAATTTTCAACTGAGGTCTGATATAATTAATCTGTTCTCCAACACCATATCATTTTATGGGAGAATAGATGAAAACCCTCATGCTCACGTGGCTCGATTTATGGAAATTGTTAGCAATTTCATTTATGAAGGAGTGAGTGAGGAGGCCATCAGAATGAGGTTATTCGTACACACTCTGAAAGACAAGGCGAGAGAGTGGCTTGACACTCTACTGCCTAGGAGTATCACGAGCTGGGTAGAACTTGTACAGAAATTTACAACTAAATTCTTTCCACCCGCTCGTGTTGCCAAACTCAAGCACGATATAACCACTTTTCAACAACTGGACTCGGAGACTTTTCATGAAGCCTGGGAGAGATTCAAGGACATGCTTAGAAAGTGCCCAAACAATGGGATTACTTTAGCCCAGCAAGTCCAATACTTCTATGTCGGTTTAACTCCTTCTCATCGCTCAAATGTCGACTCATCGTCAAACGGATCTGTCCAAAACAAAAGTATCCGAGAGGCGTATGATCTATTTGAGGTGATGAGTGAACAAAGTGCTATGTGGCCGGATAGACGTGCTAAAATAGGAGTTAGTGGAGCTCGAGATAGTGAAGCATATTCCTTAGTTTTATCTAAGATCGACTCCTTAGCACGTAAAGTAGAAGGGCTTTCGACATCTTCTTCCAGCTCGCATTCAGCTCACATGATACAATCACTGCCTGTTCGTGATTTATGTGGAGCTAACCATCCCAGTCCTAGTTGTCCTCTGATTGCCAGTAGTTCGGGACCCCCCGAGCAACTGGCATATACTCAAAATTTTCAACGCCCCGGGTTCAACCCTTATTCGCAGACTTATAACCCTGGTTGGCGTAATCATCCCAACTTCTCTTATGGGAACAATCAAAATGTACTGAATCCTAAACCACAAGAGAAGAAGGAAGGTTGGGAAGAGGCCATTGCTAAATTAGCAAATCATCAGTTGCAATACCAAGAACGCAATGATGCCTCTTTGAAGAATCTGGAAAGGCAAGTGGGCCAGATTGCTAAACTTCTCTCTGAGAGGCCTCAAGGGGCTTTGCCAAGTGACACTGAGACTAATCCTCGAGAGAAGGCACAAGCTGTTACTACCAGAAGTGGGATACAGTTGTCTGATCCCACGGTAGTACGACCCACTACACCTACTGCTGAGAAAGAGGTGGTACAGGAACCGACTGGAAATCCTGAACCAAGTACAACTGATGTAGTCGAGCCATCATCATCGACGGCTCCTACACCAGTTAAGACTTATGTACCACCTATCCCATTCCCACAAAGGCTCCAGAAGCACAAGTTGGACGTACAGTTTGGTAAATTTTTGGAGGTCTTTAAGAAATTACACATCAACATCCCGTTTGCTGATGCTCTAACTCAAATGCCGAGCTATGCGAAATTCATGAAAGATATCCTTTCTAACAAAAGGAAGCTTCAGGAGCATGAGACGGTGATGTTAACTGAAGAGTGTAGTGCTATCCTCTAAAACAAGTTACCTCCAAAAATCAAAGATCCAGACAGCTTTACTATTCCATGCGTCATTGGTGATCTGAATATTAGTAAAGCGCTGTGTGATCTGGGAGCCAGTATTAATTTGATGTCATTGTCGATTTTTCGAAAGTTGGGATTGGGAGAAGTCAAGGCTACTACGGTATCCTTGCAATTGGACGATCGTTCCATCACGTATCCTCGTGGTGTTGTGGAGGATGTGTTAGTGAAAGTTGACAAGTTCATCTTTCCTGCTGACTTCATTATCCTCGACATGGAGGAAGATCATGAGATCTCTATCATTTTAGTGCGGCCATTTCTTGCCACAGGTCGAGCTCTGATCGACGTGCAAGAAGGAAAACTCATCTTACGGGTACAAGATGAGCAAGTCACATTCAATATCTTGAAATCTGTCAAGTACCCGTCGGCAGTCGAAAATTGCTTTAGAGTTGATATTATTGATGAATTGGTTGCCGAATCTTTATGTGGACGTTCTGAGGATCATCTCGAAAAATGCCTTATGAGTTCGTCACACATTAAGGATGGGGATCCAGATGTAGAAAGCATGGCAAGTTACTTAAATGCTATACTATCTCATGTATACATGCGACCCCCACATTTTGATAAATTGGACAAAACGTCTCCACCATCACTTCCATCATACCAAAAAGCACCTAAGCTTGAATTGAAAACTCTTCCACCTCATCTGAGGTATGCTTATTTAGGTGAATCATCCACGCTTCCGGTTATCATTTCTAACTCCTTGAGTGAGCTAGAAGTAGAGAAGCTACTTCGAGTTCTTCGGGAACATAAGGAAGCCATTGGGTGGACAATTGCTGATATTCGAGGAATTAGTTCGTCTTTCTGTATGCACAAGATACTGATGGAGAATGACTTTAAGCCATCAGTTGAGCATCAAATGCGACTTAACCTGAATATGAAAGAAGTGGTGCGAGCAGAAGTTGTGAAATGGCTTGATGCAGGCATTATCTATCCCATCTCTGATAGTCCTTGGGTAAGTCCTGTTCAAGTTGTTCCAAAGAAGGGAGGTATCACCGTGGTAGAGAATGAACACAATGAACTGATACCTACCCGACCTGTTACTGGTTGGAGAGTGTGCATTGACTACCGCAAGTTGAACACTACGACTAGAAAGGATCATTTTCCTCTTCATTTCATAGATCAGATGCTAGAGCGGTTGGCAAGGTATTCACATTACTGTTTTCTCGATGGTTATTCGGGCTACAATCAAATTCCCATAGCCCCGGAAGACCAAGAGAAAACCACTTTTACATGCCCGTACGGTACTTTTGCGTACAGGAGAATGCCCTTTGGCCTTTGTAATGCACCAGCAACTTTCCAACCCTGTATGATGGCAACTTTCTCAGACATGGTTGAGAAATGCATTGAGATCTTCATGGATGATTTCTCAGTATTTGGGCGTTCCTTTGATGGATGCCTGAATAATTTGGAGAGAGTGCTCCAACGCTGTGAAGATACCAATTTGGTACTCAACTGGGAAAAATGCCATTTTATGGTACAAGAAGGCATAGTTCTTGACCGTCGGATATCCCTGAAAGGAATTGAGGTGGACAAGGCAAAAATTCAAGTGATTGAAAAATTGCCCCCACCTACCACTGTACGAGGGATTAGGAGTTTTCTTGGTCATGCTGGATTTTACAGGAGGTTCATCAAAGACTTTTCCAAAATCACAAAACCCCTGTGCTCCTTACTTGAGAAGAATATTACTTTTAATTTCTCTCAAGAGTGTCTCATTGCTTTCAATGCTTTGAAAGAAAAACTCATTACTGCCCCTATCATTGCAGCTCCGGATTGGAATCTTCCATTCGAGCTGATGTGCGATGCTAGTGATTATGTTATTGGTGCAGTTTTGGGACAGAGGCGAGACAAAATCCTGCATGTGATCTACTATGCTAGCAGAACTCTTACCGATGCGCAGTTGAACTATGCCACTACTGAGAAGGAAATGCTTGCAGTAGTGTTTGCGTTCGATAAATTCTGATCTTACCTCATTGGTTCAAAGGTTATCGTCTACACTGATCATTCGACTATTAAATATCTGTTGGCTAAAAAAGATGCAAAGCCAAGATTGATCAGATGGGTACTCCTTCTTCAGGAGTTTGACCTCGAGATTCGAGATAAAAAGGGAACTGAAAATGTTGTAGCTGATCGTTTATCTCGTCTCGAGCAACCCGACGATGTGTTGGAAGGAGATATTAATGAGGTATTTCCGGACGAACAACTACTGCAAATTTTGCAATTGTTGCAAGTATCTGATTTGCCATGGTATGCGGACCATGTCAATTATCTTGCAAGTGGTATCCTACCCCCTGAGCTTTCGTTTCAACAACGGAAAAGGTTCTTCGCTGATATCAAGCACTACTTTTGGGAAGATCCTTTGTTGTTTAAAAGGGGTCCGGATCAGATCATTCGGAGATGTGTACCTGAAAATGAAATGGAGAACATTCTTGATAGATGTCATTCTTCTCCATATGGTGGACACTTTGGTGCTGTGAAAACTGTAGCCAAAGTACTTCAATCTGGTTTTTACTGGCCCACGTTATTTAAAGACGCTCACACACTCGTCTCTAAATGCGATAGATGTCAACGTACGGGTAACATTTCTAGGAGAAATGAGATGCCGTTGACTTCGCTATTAGAGGTAGAGATTTTTGATGTGTGGGGCATTGACTTTATGGGGCCATTTCCATCGTCATTTTCAAACCAGTACATTTTGGTGGCTGTTGATTATGTATCTAAGTGGGTTGAGGCTGTGGCTTTACCTACTAATGATTTTCGGGTAGTCGTGAACTTTTTCAAGAAAAACATTTTTTCTCGTTATGGCACTCTCCGAGTTATCATTAGTGACGGAGGCAAACATTTCTGTAATCGCCTCTTCGATTCACTTTTGGCCAAGTATGGGGTAAAGCATCGTGTGGCTACACCCTATCACCCCCAAACGAGTGGCCAAGTTGAAATCTCAAACCGAGAGTTAAAGAGAATTCTCGAGTTGACAGTGAATGCTTCGCGGAAAGATTGGTCCAAGAAATTGGACGATGCGTTATGGGCATACCGCACTGCTTTTAAAACTCCTATCGGTATGTCACCATATCGCTTGCTATTTGGAAAAGCATGTCATCTACCTGTTGAACTCGAACACCGGGCATACTGGGCCATAAAAGCTTTAAACTTTGATGAAAAGTTGTCTGGTGTGAAGAGGTTGCTCCAACTCAATGAACTTGATGAAATCCGCCTCAATGCTTATGAGAGTGCTCGTCTCTACAAAGAAAAGACAAAGAGATGGCACGATCAGAACATTGTTAAGCGGGAATTTTATGTTGGATAGCAAGTTCTTCTTTATAATTCTCGACTCCGATTATTCCCTGGTAAGCTCCGCTCTAGATGTTCAGGACCTTATACCATCACACAAATTTTTCCACATGGAGCAATTGAGCTTTACTACAAAGACGGGAATTTCAAAGTCAATGGCCAGAGATTGAAGCCATATTTGGGAAATGACTTTGACAAAGAACAGTCCGCCGTTCGTCTGAATAATCCCGAATGAAGTGAGTCCTATAGTCGAGCTAACGACTATAACCAAGCGCTTGTTGGGAGGCAACCTAACGTTTTTATTGCTTTATTTCATGTTTTTAGTGTGTTTACTGCTTTTATTATTATTATATTTATGAACTAATGCCGCTATTTTTGTAGGCCATGTTTGCAGTTCCACTATATCTCTGATTTTTCGCAGGTCCTCATTATATTGATGTACGAAAAAGGTCATTGGTCCGAGCTACTCAAGCGCATCACAAGTCCAGATGCTTGCATTGGTACCTTTCACATGGAATTCAGGGAAGTCTCTATTTTCCTTTCGCTTGTTCTTTACACATTGAGGGCAATGTGTTGATTAAGTTTGGGGGTATTGAGCCTTGCCGGCTATTGATGTTGAATTGAGTTGATGTATAGCCTTGCTGGCTTTTCTGTGTGCTTTATTGGCCATGTTGTATTGATATGTTGGATAGCCTTGCCGGCTTTGAATTGGTTGATGTTTGAAATTGTTGTTGATTCATGAATCATGCGTGGCCATCCAAATATGCTGTTATGCTGCCAAATTTTTTTCGAAAATTGCCTTGTCCATGTGAGATCCTGAGTTCCATTGAGCACAATTGTCATGATTGATTGTTATCTGGATGTGGTAATGATTGTTTGATGGGGAAAATTTTTGAATTGGTAGAACTTAGGTTGTGAGTTACTGTTGAAAAATTATATCAACCTATATCCATTTCTCTTTCACTTTATCATGTTGTCAGATAAGTTTGGGGGTGATCGAGCCGGTGAATGATTTTGTTGAGAATTGTGTTGATTCCATGCATGATGTTGAAAAAAAATTGGTGTGGAGTGTCTTTTGCCAAGTATAAGCTAAGTATTGACCATATGCTAGGAATCTAAGCCCAATGTGTTGCTTAAAAAGAACATTGCACTTTGTTAAATCTTACGTCTCGCTTCGTAGCCTTTTTGACTCGAGTTATTAAGTCCGTTGGGGTATCTCAAAACCTGGTACCCTTTGGTCTAAAAAATCGGGGACTTACCGACCCAAAGCTCATTACAAGGGTCAAGAAGAAATCTTAAGGGAGTGAGGTTGATCTTGAGTTTTCATTGAAAAATTTGATTTGGTGCAATTGTAATTGATCTTGGGCATAGATGACTAGTGGGTTTGACTGACTTGGTATAAACTTGATTGTGAAAGCACTCATTAGTGGAGAATCATCACATTTCTAGATGTTGAAAATGTCGGTTAGATCCAACCGAACTAGAGTGGAAAAAGAAAAGAGTGATTAGAGAGCGATCTTTATATTTACACTTTGGGGGTAAACAAAAGAAATATCTATTTTGGGTGTGAATCTCAAGAGCGGGAAATGATATACTTGACTACTGAAGGTCGGGTTGAAGCCAATCTAAGAAATTTTTTCCATCTTCATGATTGTTTCCTATTCCAGATGATGATTGAAAATGACTGTGCATTTACATATTGATCGAGCATTGGATGAGTTGATTTATTTTTTATAGCATTATTTGGAGCATGGTTGTGAATTGACATACAATTTTATAACTCTGTGATATTTTATTGGCAAGCTATCTAATATGTTGATCTTCATTGTATTTGCATGATTATGTTAGAAGTAATCTTGCTCGGGACGAGCAAGAACTCAAGTTTGGGGGTGTGATAAGTGTGTAAAAACACACTTATTCGACACTTTTCTGAAATAAATTAAAATTGATATTGAGTATATTTCTATGCATAATTGTGTAATTTTCATTTTTGTAGGCTAAAACCCCGATTGGAAGAAGAACGAGGCGAAAAAGGAAGAAAATGGACTAAAAATGGACAAAAAGCTGAAGTTGGGGATTGAAATGCACAAGCTCAAAAGTTGGAGGACTTGAAGTGCAATGTATAAAGGGCCTAACTGAAATGAAGGTCAAAAGTCAAGGACCAAATTGTACTAAATTAAAGTTGAGGGACCATTTTGCCACTTTCCAATAGTTCAGGGACTTGTGTGCAATTTTTTTCCTAGGATATTTTGGATACTTAAAGACTAAGTAAAGCAAAATATCCTATCTACATAACCATTTGGCTGGCACCTTTTTTTTGGCAAGTAGTGAGAATAGGATATTTTTTTAGTTTTATTAGTTTAGTTAACTTAGTTTTAGTTTTTCTCCTTTTCTCTCTAGTTTTCTTCTTCCTTTTCTTTTCTTTTCCTTTCTTTCTTTTGATTTTGATCTTGGCTCATTTGTTGATCACAAGTGGATAGCAAGGAGGATTAACACTTGAAGAAGCTTGGAAAATCAACTTGGAAGGATTCAAACTTGGCAACAAGGGTTGTATCTTGATACTTTTGTATTCTTCCATTTATTTTCCATATTTTGGCATGTATAATATTGTTGATCTTCTTTGTTATGATTTTATGATGATGAGTTAAGTATTTTTGTTTGAATTTATGGTAGAACTTAACCAAATGCTTCATTAATGTTGATTATATGTTAGAATTCTATTATGCATTGATTATCAAAATAATAGTGTATCAATCATCATATTTAAAATGATTTCATTTTTGGTGACGCTTAGATGATATTATTAGGTTTTACATCATTTTTGGTGACGCTTAAATGATTGTAATTAATTTTAATGTGATTGTTGCAAGATAGTTGCATTTAATAGACCAAAGTGTTCGATTCATCTAATTGACAACTAGATGAAATTATTAGGTAATTATGTGTGACTGTTGAACAATGATTGCATTAATTAGACCGAAATGATTGATACCATGGGTTTGTCTAGTATATTAGGCGCGTCTAGGTGATGTAGAAATACACACCTACCTCATGTGATCATTTGAGTATTTTTCAGAAAATCATGCAATTGGTTAATTTTGTATCGATATAGAAATATGCGGTATGAATTGACTAATTAGGGTTAATATGCGCTCGAAAGAGGGTATTAGCTAAAACTGGAAAATCGGGTCTGGCTACTTATTTTGATGATTAGCATGTGCACGTAAATGAATTGACATTAATGAAGTATAGGTTAAGCGAAACATAAATTCCAACATCTTTTCAAAATCAAAACCTTTTTACTTTTTTATCTGCCTTTTTATTAATTTTTAGTCTAACTGTAGTCTTTAGAACTTTAAAAGCATTTTTAAATCTGTGTGTGTGTCATCGTTAAAATTAAGACTGTTAAACATCGAATTGAATTCCACACTCTCTGAGGGATCGACTTGGACTCTTTAGGTCCACTTTTACTACTTGTTCTCGACCCGTGCGCTTGCGGCATAGAATCGACCCGAACACCCCTACTGCAGTATTCCAATTTAATTATAGAGAGTATGTTTGACTCTCTAAATTTTGAGAGTCAAATTCATTCTCTATTTTAATATGTTAATTTAAAGAATCTTTTGGAGTACAATGTCAAAGTGTTAATTCTTTAAAATTGAGAACACCTTATATTTTAAAAACCTCTTAGAGATGCTCTAAAAACATTATTTGATTTTGTGTCATCTCAAATCTACTTTGCTCAAGTTACTTTACAACACTTTTCATCTTCTTTTGGTTAACGAATAAATTGACTCCAAAAACTCACAATTTCAATGTGAAGTCAACGAACTTTATAAAGAGCTTGTATGGGAGGGATTAAAATCGGATTAAAATTGAAAATATAGCCGTCATTGTTGACTTTTATTAGACGAGTGAGACCCAATAATAGCTATATTTTCAATTTTAATTTGATTAAAAGCTCTCTCAAACAAGGCCAAAGAGAGAAACGTTTTTCCCTGAAGAAAAAAATTCGACAAGCTAATTTTAAATTCATTATAGTCAAAAATATGAAATTCAATGAAGAAATAGTCAAATTGAAAATACACTAGACTCGCCACAACAATATTGAAAGAATGTGTTTTTAAAATCAAAATCCATACAAAAAGTTGGAGCTCGTTGTAACAAGTTTAGACCAAATAAAACTGTCAAGTACTTATTCTAATAATGTTGATGATATTCAAAAATTTTTATCTGTACATTTCATCAATTTTTATCAAAACTTAACAATAATCTGATTTCTAATTACACCATGAGGATTATATGTTAGTTTCGGCCATGAGTAAATTGGTCCAAACTGATTTGTCCCCTTCGATAGTTCTAAAGTTCATCGTAAATGTAGTTAAAAGACACCTCTTAATTAATTCATTAGTTTGTTCTAATTCACTTTTAGGTGGTATCAGTTTTGGCCATGGGCAAATTGATCTAATTGTGTGTTTGATTGACATAAAAAAAATTTCATAGAAAAGAAAATATTTTCCTTATTTTGAGGAAAATAAAGAAAATTAGGCATATTTTTAAAAGTTGGAAAATATTTTCAATGGAAAATAATAGCAATCAAACACTCCGTAGTAGAAATTTAGGTGAAAAATTGACGTTTTCTATGAAAAATAAATGTAATCAAACACACCCTAAATCTAATCATTCCTTCTAAAAACTCTAAAGTTTATTCAAGAATAACTTTATAAACATGTTTAATGGCACCTCTTAATTAGCTCCACATCATTTTATTTGGTGATTCCAATCAATTTTTGAGCCATACCAATTTCGACCATGAGTATGAATAGATGGTTCCAATCCGATCCATCCATTTACACTAAGGCCCTGTTTGATAGCATGAAATTCCATGAAAAATGTCACACTTGAGGAAAACAAATTCCAATTTGGACGCTTGATTGCAACGTGAAAATGAAAATCGAATTCCAATGTACAACAACTTTAAACTGTATTTTCTATGTTTTCATGTAAAACGAATTTTTATGAGTTTGGTGGATTTTTATTTTTCAACTAACAAGAAATTGAAATTCCTTTCCACCTTTTACTTATCAAACGGAGCCCGAAAGTTTATTCAAGTTATTTTTCTTTTTTTGTTCGCTCGTGCACGTGATAAACGTGTGTGCCCATCTGGACAGCATTTGTACTCTCTCTAAGACTTTAACCTTGGTTGGCCCCCTATTTCCCTACCACTCATCCTGAGAAATTCTATTTTCACACCATTCTTTGCTTATTCCAGCGTTCCTCTTCACTCTCTCACTGTCCACATTTGATGTCCCCACGGGAACAGGTGACCTGGAAGAATTAATAACTAGAGTGTCAAAAGTAAATCCATTCACAAATTATACTTGTATAGCTCAAGCCTCAAATTCTCTCCCTCTACTAGATCTGATCTCAGAGAAACTAAAGGTGAGTGGAAACCCAAAGCCCAGATCTCTTTTACGGTTACTCATGTATGTGCATATGTGTATCTATGATTCGAGTATATATGTTTTGATGATTTGATACAGGGGTTGTTATTATAATGTGATTTGAATAGTATATTTGTTGAATAGAATTGTTTCTTGATGGGTTTTTCTTGAGCAAATGAGCCAACTCAGTGTAATTATGAGTTTATGACTGCAAACCCATTGTTAAAGCATGTGGTAAAATCATAAAAGAATTGATTTTTATCGGACTCTTGATGTGCCGTAGCCAGCTCTGTTTTTGGTATTGCTGCTTTTGACTTGGGCTTCGCCCATTTTTTGGCCAAGATCGTGGTTTTGGTTGAAGGACTAATGGAGCTCATTTGATCGGGTTTAAGTACTTTTTGCCAATAATTATGATACAAGCTGAATAAGTGTGATAAAACGACAAAAATAACTATATCATCTGGGGTGCCCATCTGAAGGAGTTACGGTATGTTTGGGATGTTGGATTAGGCTGCTGGGCCATTATTAATGGAAATGAAAGAAAAAGAAGGTAAAATCTTATTGATTGCAGTGACAAGTCCAGTTTAATACTACACACCAGACATGATCCTAATGGTGGAGTAAACATTTTATGCACTGCCCTGCTGGACTGCTTCATGATTTAACTAGGAGTGTAGTAAACATGGCACAATTTTATTTGCACTTCAAGTATTCATTGTCCTTATATTATACATGCAGCTATTGTGTAGAAGTTATGTCAGAGCCAATTAAGTATTGCGCCAAATGCCTTAAATTTCTACTTCGCCATTGAACTAGTTTGTGGAGTTGTGATTTGATGGTGCATGGATAATCACTTATAGACAGTAGGCTTCCACACCTGCAATGTAAAAGCTAAGCACACAAGTAAATGATTTGTAATGTCCTAATTTTTGCCCTGGTTCTTAATTTTCCACGTGACAATGCCTAAATAATCTTGGGAAGAGGAACACGAGTACTTTGTAACTTTTACTTGCTTCATGGGGAGGATTGTAGTAGTTCCATATCATAGGATCTGACAATGTTTTAGGCTGGTTTTTAACCTGTTACATGCAACTGATGATGAAAACCAGCATAGGTGGAGTTAGTTCCTCAAACGATGCTCCTTTTTCTCTTTGCAAGTTCTAATAATTAGGATCTCCACTAGGTTTGAGAGTTGGAATAAAAACCATCTCAGTGTAGATTTCTGCCCAAAAAAAAAAAAAAAATATCATTGTTAAGAGTACCACATTCTTACCAAACATTCATAATTTTTACTGTTAAGATTTGAATAAAGAAAATATATGGCAGTAATATAATTTCATTTTATTATCTGTATAAACTATGAATGATTGTGCATATAGTTTATATGGTTATTCTTGCTTGGAATGGACTATGATAGAAAGCATAGGGACAGATAGTTCCATATCAAATACATCGTAGAAGAATATTTGATGCTACGTTCTCTTTGCGAATTCTAATGTTTGGGTGCTTTACTGGTTTGAAAGTTGGTTTCATGAACTA
Organism: Fraxinus americana; assembly: GCA_035079005.1. Lineage (NCBI taxonomy): Eukaryota > Viridiplantae > Streptophyta > Magnoliopsida > Lamiales > Oleaceae > Fraxinus > Fraxinus americana. The sequence continues at coordinate 15,969,487 of CM068711.1, forward strand.
TCTCCATTCAGATTTGTGTCAAAAATGAAATCTTTTCTTTTAGTTCTAGAGTGCCTTTTTGTTTTTATCTTATTTACTGTTAAGATTTGATTGAAGAAACTATGTGGTAGTGAGATATTTGTCTTTTTATTAGTTGTATATATAATATAAACCACACAGAAATCCAGTTTTACAGTTATTTATCATTTTACATTTTTTATCCCTTTTTTTACCCATTCCAACCTCTTATCTGGTCATTTTGAAGTGGTTCCTTTTTGTTATAATTAGAACTCCACCCCCTCCATTTGCATGTGCTTAGCAAATAAACAATTGATGCCTGTTCTTCTTTATAAAGATGTAATGAACATATAAAAATACATAAATCGTAGCATATGGAAGATGGTCCCTTTTTTTTCCCTGGAATTTCATAATGAGTTCTCTAGCACTTAATTTTTGAGTCATGGACATGCCTTAGTCTAATAGGCGCCTGAATTTGTAATATGGTTTTCACAAGCTTAAAGAAATGAATTCCTGTCGTAGAGAAATAGAACTTTGTAGTAACTCATACCATTGGTTTGGTGTATCTGGGCCATTGTTTGCATTTCTTTGAGCGTTGAAGATTATAGTTCGAGTTGACATCGTTCTCTTTCAGCTAATTAAGATATGATCTCTTATAGCTGAAAATCTCCTATGTGTTGAAAATTATGGATCTAGCTGTGCATTTTATCTACAGAGCGGATTGGTTTACTTGGAAAAGAAACTACACATACTATTGCTATTAGCCTATACTAAACAAAACAGGAATATGTTCCTGTTGCTGTCAAAATGATGAATTTGTTCCCATCTTTGGTATACTGACAACTTGATGATTTGTTTTTGATATCAATGGTATAGTTTCATCTATTTTGCATCGCCAGGCAAGTTTGAATAGATATGGGACGTGGAGTTAGCAGTGGTGGAGGACAGAGCTCATTGGGCTACTTGTTTGGGGATGGTGAGGCACCAAAACCTGCCACAGAAACCCGAGCTCCTCCAAGTGAAGGTAGGCCAGCAAGCAAAGAGCTTCCCCAAAAACCTAATGCTGCTGCTTACCAAAGTGCAGATGTTAGTAAGCAGATTCCTGCAGGCATTCATAGTAGCACTGCAAACTACTTAAGAGCAGATGGTCAAAACACTGCCAATTTTATTACGGTATGTCTTAATTGAAACAAGTTGCTGATTGTAAAAATGTTTAATAGGTTCTCCCATCATATTTTTTAATTTTATACTGTGCTGTCGGTAAACATCCACCAGTCAAAAGCTTGCATAACGAGTCTAAATCACACGATGCTTATCATTTTCTTACATTCAACATGTGACCTTATCTCTATAGTTGAAAATGAGCAGACTTTAGCCTTTTGAGTTTTGAGGTTGGTGTCAAGATTTTGGAGCTGTTTCTGTGTATGCTCAACTTAAATATCTAGAAACTGAGCTTGCATCGACCTGGGCTTGAGTTGCTGATATAGATAAGTTTGTTTTGGGATCAACGATTGGGCTCTATTCAACTCTGGTGATTTTTTTTTCATTTTTTATTTGTATACATATTAAAAATTCTAAACTTATTCAATTATCAAATTTGCCACAAAGACAACAGACTAGAAAAAAGAGAAGGTATGTTCACGACCTGACTTCACGTCAGGCCTGAGTTTATTGGATCTCAAGACATTTGAATTTAACTGTTTTCAACAACAATAATAACAAACAATTTTTCTGCCCCTCTGATCGGTTCCCATTCCAATAAATGTGACTGTCTAGTTTGTTTTCTTAAATAAACTTTCGCAAGTATACCAAACTTTAAGCTCAGAGTAAAAAGGTGTTATTTTCTTCATTATTTTGCTGATATTACTTTCATAAAGATGAATTGATGTTTTGAGCACCTTCACTTTGATACGTGAAAGAGATGAATACCATGTTTGGTGTAGAATTGGTAGTTAAGAAATCACCTAGTACTTCAACAACAAAGTAAACCATATTTACCCATTTAATTTATGGTGTCTACATGAATCCTTTTTCACTGCTTTGTATTGTTAGTTACTTCATCTATTATAAAATCTAAAGCAACTAGATACTTAGCAACCATAAAAACTAATGGTAATTTTAGTCTACCCTTTTGGAAAGTTGTTCGAGATTGATCACTCTTATGAACAAATAGATATGCCTGAACTAGCCAGGTTGTCTGTTCCTTAATTTGTACTCAATCATTGCCACCTTAGGTTGTTGATAAAAATTCTTGTTATCTCTCTTATCCATTGTAGTACGATCATACATCCAACTTAACTCATTTTCGTTATATACATCCTAGAGACATTCTTTCAATGGTCCAACAATCACTACCATAAATCATACTAGGTTTATTAATTATTCTGTATGCCTTTTAACTGCGCAGGGGTCTTCCTGTCGCACAATTCGTGCATTATTTCTAACTGCTCTATTTAATGCAACCAATTCTAATACTATGCATTACATCCTCTTCCTGTCGCACAATTCGTGCATTATTTCTAACTGCTCTATTTAATGCAACCAATTCTAATACTATGCATTACATCCCTTATTCCCTGTTAAAACAGACCTAAATACTTGAAACTGGTTCAGTGATCCCCAACAATGTGAGGGGAAAATAAAACGAAAAAGAGAGAGAAAGTGGAAGATTATGTGTGACTTATGAGAAATGCCTTTGCTTCTTTATGCTCCATGAAATCTTGCATCACTTACCTACAATTTGTAATCACTCATCAAATACTTGTACACGGCGCTAATCAGAATTATTCATTTAATGCAGGATCGGCCATCGACAAAGGTCCATGCAGCTCCTGGAGGCGGTTCTTCCTTGGACTACCTATTTGGTGGTGGCAGCAAATGAAAGACATACTAGCCTGCCCAAGTGTCATTTTCAGTTGAATAATGTGAAATTTGTGGTGTAAACATATGCTGTTTTTACTTTTATGGTCATCAAACACTTGGTCATGTAATTGCACATATAGCTGGGGGTTGTGTTCACTGGGTTTTAAGAACTTATTTGCTGTTAATTTTATATTCGTAAACTGTGTAAAAGTATTGCATGAAAGAAACTGAAGTATGCATTTTCAGCAATATAAGCTGAGGCCTCAATTTACAGTTCACCAATTGGCACAACCCCCTTTCCCTCCCCCTTGAGTTTCCTGTAAAATCGACTTGTAAGGAAAGAGTTCTGTATTATAGGCGTTTAATTACAGTCCATTCATCTTCAGAAGAGTATGTATTTGATTTCCCGTATTTACACAATTCTATAGAACCAATTTTTTAGCAACAAGGTCTCTAAAAAGGTTGCCCAATCTAATTCAATAGTTACAATCATGTACAGGGAATTTATTTTTAAAATCGATTTATAAAAATTTTTTTTTACCTACTAATAACCCCATGATGATCGAAAAGGGGAGGCTTTTAGAGAGCCTGTTGCCTTGGGGGGAAATACTTGAATCCCACTTAGTAATTAGAGGGGTGGAATCCCCGTTTAGTCCCCATTATTTGATATTTAAATTTTTGGAATAATGTGTTTTTTTTGAGAATACGTAGTTGAAGAAGAAAAGTTTTCGATTTACGTACAATATTATTTTATTAGATATTGTGTGGTTGAAAAGAAAAGAGAAAAATATATTAAAATTTTAATGGGGCCAAATGGGGATAAAGTAGTTTACGTGGCATTAGAAATGATACGTTCAAGTAAGCCCCAGTTTGTTGTACATTTTAAAGATAATAATGAATTTTTACTGTTGATGTGATGATGAATATGTGGTTGAAAAAGAAGGAAAAGTTATTGATGTGATGAAAAATATTATTTTATTGAAAAATGTGGTTGATAGTTAGTAGAAAAATAAGAATGAAAAAAATAATGTGAACCAAACAGGACCTAGCCCCTGTCTGGGAGGGCTTTTCAGAGTTTGAGAAGTGATTTTTCAGCCGTTGTTTTTGACCGTTTCTCACCAAAATGCAGCCGCAATCTGTGGAAATTTTACCGTTGCTGGGTCCAACGGTCCAAAAAGGAATTTTAATCCAAATTTTCAGCCAGCCCAGACAAGGCTCTAAGTGTAAAAGTACTGGGCTCAATTATTTTGACTTCGGAGAAATCAATTTGTACAGAAAAATTCACAGAAATGCAACAAAATAGAGACAAATGGGGGTCCCACCGTGTATTTAAAAAGAAAAAAAATGTGCGGGCCCCACCCATGTGTGAGTATTCTGTTGCAATTCTGTGGAATTTTTTCTGTGCGTGCAGCACTTCTCTTTGACTTATTATTTAATTCATATAGTGTCACCTAAATTGATTGTATGATATAAAAATCTTGTTGAGTAGATTTTTTTGATATTATATTTGTCTAAAAAGTATATTTTTGAGAGAATGCACGGCTAAAAATAGATTTTTTTTCAAAAAAAATTGATGTGCAAAATTATTTTAATAAGAGAATGTGTAGTTGAAAATAAATTTGAGGAAATAGAGCCAGCTAAGTAGAAATGAAATTATTTTGGTGATTGGTGGGCATACTAGTCATTTAATAACAAACATTAATATTTCAATTTTCGAGTAAAATCTTAAAACCCCAGTTGGGGAAAACCAGAAGTTATCCAGTTTCTCTTGTACACTTCAGTACCTCAGAGACACCCTTAAACCCCAGACTCCACTGGGCTTGCTGTGTTCTTTGAGCTCTTTATCAATGGCTTCTCTGCCTTCTATACAGTTTTCATCACTGCCCAGGTTCTATTTCTTTATCTTTTATTCCATCTTAAAGAAAAATTTTTATACTTCTGAATCTTATTATCATTCTTGGAATTGATTAACTTACGAAGCTAAATTCTCTTTTTTGTGTGAGTCTGTATGTTTATGTGTTTAGATTCTTTAATAATAATATTGAAAATTAAATAGAACATTGAAATTTGGAAGTGAATCCCGGTAATAGCTGTGATAATGATGATTTGGGAAAGGTTGGAACTCAGTACTGTGGATTACAAAAATGAATGTCTGTTTAAATCTTCCATTTTTTCCTGTGCAATTTATGCAGGTGGCACCCAAATGGCCATTTCTTTCCCTATATAAACTTGGTGAAATTTCCAGATTTTAGATTGAAGAGTGAATGGGTACTTACATCAGTCTCTAAGAAAAAAAGTTCGGAGTCGTTAGCTCAGGAGACATTGGATGGAGAAGCAGTAGTTGTAGGAGAGAAGAAACGTCAAACAACTAAACGAGCCTCTGCTAGGAGCAGAAAAAAAGGAACACTGGAGACTCCGGATAAAATTTCTGTTGTCAATGGTAGTCTAACAGATGAGGAAACTGAAACGACTTCAGGCTCAAACACGGAGGTGAAGAAATCCAAAACTAGAACTCGAAAAAAAGGTGCAGCCTTTGTAGAGCTATCATAAGCAAGTGTTTAATTTTTATATTTTTTGGCACTTTCTGCAACTCATTTGTAAATAAAATTTAAACCACAAATTTGCAATTACATGATTTGCAGCTGCATCTGCCTCTGCCTCTGCCTCTAGTACGTTGGAGGAAGAAGCAACTGAAAAGAAAGTGACAAGAAGGAGAAGAACTAAGAAACCGGCTGATAAAGTAGAAAGTCAAGGAAGTGAGACTGAATATAGTGATAATGAGGGGGACACATATCTTGCAAATTTGGATGATGATAATGAGCAGGAACTAGAGTTTGATGTAGATGAAGGAGAGGATATTAGCTTCACGTACGGCTGGCCACCTCTTGTTTGTTGCTTTGGCGCAGTGCAGCATGCTTTTGTACCCTTTGGTAGGCGAGCCAACAGGCTTCTAGACCATGAAATGCATGAACGGAAGAAGGATGCAATGTGGGCCCCTGAGAAATTTGTTCGGGCTCCTGGAGGATGTTCAAGTAATGTTGCAGTAGCTCTTGCGAGTTTGGGAGGTAAAGTTGCCTTCATGGGCAAACTTGGTGATGACGCCTTTGGTCATGCCTTGATTTATTACTTGAATAGCAACAAAGTTCAAACACGATCAATTCATATAGATGGTAAAAGAAAAACAGCTGTATCACATATGAAAATAGGTAAGAGGGGTGGCTTGCGGATGACTTGTGTCAGACCATGTGCAGAGGATTGTTTATCAAGGTCTGATATCAACATTGATGTGTTGAAAGAGGTGAGATACCATAGCTTCAATTTGAAAAAAAGAGTTTTCTCTCTCTTTTTCTTTGGCATCCTACTATTTATGTACGTCTTCATTAACTTTATAGGCATGTCTGTTTAACCTTTTTAAGTTGTTTGATTGGAGGCAGAAAATTAGAAGATAGGATGGATTTCGAGAAGTTGTGAAATATAGAAGGCATTGCTAAAAGTGATAGTGTACATATAGATGTATTTCTGTTAAGCAATTAGAAACTACTATTTTCATTAATGTGCTCATGCATATGCATAATCTTTATCCATGTCTCAATTAAGTTTCAAACGACTGAATTCAAATTATTTGCATTTATCCTTTATAATAACAATTTCTAATTAAAGTCATGTTTCAGGCATACTTTATGCATTTGTTGATCAGTTGCTAAACATATCATGCAGGCAAAAATGTTATATATCAATACATTTTCTCTTCTTGACCGGAATATGAGATTAACTGCATTACAAGCCATCAGAATCTCAAAGAAGCTGGGAGGGGTTATCTTTTACGATCTCAACCTTCCATTACCTCTTTGGCAATCTAGTGAAGAAACCAAGGCTTTCATACTGCAAGCATGGAATCTTGCAGATATTATTGAGGTCACTAAACAAGAACTTGAATTTCTCTGTGGAATTGAGCCATCAGAAAAATTTGATACGGAAGACAATGATAGATCTAAGTTCACTCATTATGAACCAGAAGTGGTTGCTCGGCTATGGCATGAAAATCTCAAGGTTTTGTTTGTGACAAATGGGACTTCTAAGATTCATTACTATACTAGAGAACATGATGGTGCTGTAAATGGAATGGAGGACGCACCGCTCACTCCTTTTACTTCTGATATGTCTGCATCTGGAGACGGCATTGTTGCAGGTAAAGCTGTGTTACCTATTTCTTGTTCTTTTTTGGGTCGGGTGATTTTCAATGAACTTTTAGCTACAAGATGAAAGAAATCTTTCATGCAAATAATTATAAGCTGCTGGAGTCAGTCTCTTTCACCTAGAGGAAATTTCATGTTCTATTGCTTGAATAAAAATGTACATAGATTGATGATAAAGATTTTACTACTTTTGCATGGCAATTAGTTGAATTTCTAATCAATGTGAGGACTTGGCTTGGTCAGTCATTTGAATTATCAAACTACCACCAACTCTTGAAGAGGTATAAAGTCATCGTACACTTTAGGCTATATGTGAATGTCTCGAAATGTGTTGAAAGCATAGTGTATTGTGCCATCCAAAACAAAATATTGTAATGTCACACATTTCTTTCTGAGATGCATTTCCTTAATATGTTACTTGACATAAGGGACAGATTTATACTTAAATCAGGTCACTGTTGTAAAGTACTTGTAATTTTTAATCTTAGACTAGCATAATTTTCGTTCCTACGGCGAAAGTTACTTTTATATGACACGTGATTATCGTGCATGGAAACCCCAGCATTTCTGTTTTCTCTTCTAATCCTAGACATGTGGTTGCTGCATCTTGGAGTTTTTAGATAGCTCGCAAGTTCTTTTCCACTAATTACAAAATATTTTTTATGAATTAAAATTCCAGATTTCTCATGCTATTACACGTAGTGTAGTATATTCTGACATGCTATTTTTCTTTCACAGTTACATGTGTTTATGAGGCATGGCATTTTCTTCGGAGTCTGCATTTTGTATTAAAATAATAGAAGTAGGTCAATTTTGTTTTTGAAATGGAAGCTTCTTGAGCTAATTTTAAGTTCATCACCGGTTCAGGTATAATGAGAATGTTGACTGTTCAGCCACATCGTATCACTGATAAAGGATACTTGGAAACCACCATCAAGTATGCAATGAGCTGTGGCGTTATAGACCAATGGTTGCAGGCACGATCACTTGGTTTCCCTCCCAAAGAAGAAATGGAAGATGTCATCTCTGATCCGAATGGCTTAAAATCAATCACTGAAAAAGAATACAGAACTTTGGTGCCTGCAAGTTCATGAAGCTGATCCTCTGCTTCGTGTACGTTATTCTGCTTATACCCTTGAAGCATAGCATTGTCTTCTTTGTTCATATCATCCTTTCTGGCACTGCAAATGTATGGATGTTTCTTTTCATACCCATCAAATTTGAGATGAGGTGCTATGCCTGCGATCATTGAACTAGAATTGGGAAATCGCAAGTTCTTGCCCCAGATTTATCTTGCTGCTGGCCACTCAGCCTTTATACATCAAATTTTGCATGCCCAGTTATCATCGATTAAATTTCTGACCTAATTGTTCCAATATTTTCTGTACTCGTGTCTTCGAATCTACAGTTCTTTTCTTGATAGGAGCTAGGGGCTAATTGTGTAAACTTTTTCTGTTGTATAAACAGGATCATTTAGTTTTCTTTTATGGTTTTCCTTGTAAAATTTAATGTTACTTGTGTTTTTGTCCTCCCTTTTCCCCTTATTTGAGCTGGTATGCCTCTGTGCATACCCTTTTGATCGGAATAATGTCAGTTCTGGACTGGAATGGTTCATATCAAGGTTGTGGGCGGGGCGCCCTCTGTGTCCCGTCTGGTCGGAATTTTTTAGGAGGGGATAGAACTAAACTCCCATTTCTATTACCGTTTATTTATTTATTTTTAATGTCATTTTTAATTTTTCAATATAATTAAATAAAAAATAAAAAATAAAAGTTGGGAAGTTTAGGGGTGAGGACTATGTTTCCATCCTTGCCTCTATTCCATAGGCAATGCAAGAGGAGCATTTTGTCAATCCAACTTCCACCTTAATTATATGAACAGAGACCTACAAATTGTAAAACCAATTGTTAACATCTTAAATTTTTATATGGAGTAGTTTAACGTTAAAGAACATAAATGTCTCGATTTCAATTTCATTTCCATCTATTATAAATATTTGTGCACAAGTTACACTGCACAAAAAATGAAATCATAATGAATTGCAAGGTCACGTGACCTAAAACAATATTTCATTATTGGCTAATAAGTACGAGTGCATAAGTGTTGTCTCCTCAATTGTCCCGTTACATGAATTTTAAAACTTTACAATAATTCTGACCTTAGAGATGACACCTCAAAAACTTCAGCGAGGCGTACAGAATTTTTGACATCTCACTCCAAAATTATATTGACATATCGAAGTTCACATGAAATAGTTAAAAGGATAATAAATTTAATTCCTTAATAATCATATTACATAATGTTTTCCCAATGTACAAATTCTTTGAGTCCATTTGGTAAAATGAGTACTCATAATAACAGATTGTTTAGGGATAAAAAAAAGGGTATTTACTGGAAAGAAAGGGACACATTTGACTGATTGAGAGAGATAGGACATACCGGCATAGAGGTGTCAAGACGGACGGGCCGGCCATGACCCGTAAAAACCGGCCCGTGAAAACCGGGACCGCGGGCCGACCCGTGACCCGTGCGGGCGGTTCACGGGCCAAGGAGATGTAACCCGCGGGCTTCGCGGGTTGCACCCCCACGGGCCGCGGTTAACCCGCGACCCGTAAAAAAAAATTTAAAAAAAATTAAAAAAAAGGGGAGAGATTATTTTTATAATACCCTCTTATTAGTTATTATACATTTATACTTTATAGTTCATACTTGTTACTACCTTACTATAATTACAATTATTCAATTGCAAATATCATCATCATCTTGATTATATTTCTTTCTTCTCGATTCTCACTAGTCACTACTAAATTTTTTAATCCTACTACATTATAGATTCTCACGATTCTTTTTCTCAAAATCCTATTTTCAATAATAGTTGCTCTCCAATAAATTTAGAAGATGATAATGTTGTAAAAGTTTGCAAAGTTATAAATAATTCATGTAACATTAAATTTGAATTCTATGTAAAAATTTCTTGATATAATTATGAATTTATCATTTTATTCAATTCTTAGTTTACATTTAATAAAAAAAAATATTTTTTGCTATAAATATGAAAAATTCTATATTTTTATAATTTTATTTATACAATCATACGGACCAAAATCGGAACGAACCGCGACCCGCGCGACCCGTGACCCGCATGGGCTCGACCCGGATGGGTCAGCGGGCGGGCCTGGGTTGTAGTCCAAAATTGTGGGCCGACCCGTAACCGGCCCGGAACCCGCAACGGGCGGGCTTTTTTTCACGCGGGCCGTTACCGGGCTCACATGTTGGCGGGCCGACCCGGCCCGGACCACCCTGATTGACACCTCTATACCGGCATAGGGTAATAAAATGAATTACAGGAGGGCATTTTAGACAATTTGTATTCAGGCTAATTTTTATTTCTTTTCAAAATTATTGTACTTAGTTTAGTTTTATTAATTTTCTTGATTCTAGCGTTTTACTTGCATAACTAGCTCATTAAAACTAGAATAAATGTTTAGCGACAACACGTTAACATTAAACTGTACGACCAAAGAAATGTCGATATACATGAGACCATTTTAATTGGACATATCGTTTAATGTCATGTGTTAAAACATTAGCGCTATGCATAATTATTGAATATTGAATAAACACTCGGTCTACCCTAATGCTAAATGTAGAGTCGCATAATAGACTGATATGAACATGATCAGCAAAAGAAAAGAAGCATACTTTAAGGGCCCATAGAGAATAGCCCCTACGGATACCATCCATCGATCGTTCGGAACCGCCTATACATTGCGTTTGCTGAGGGGATCGAGCTTCAAGCAGCAGGGATCGAAGCGAAGTCTGTTGCTCTTTGTTCTCTTCCGAGTGTACTCAGTTTATCGTCCAAATTCTCGCCGAATTCTCTTATTTTCTTTATCTACAACCGTTCATTTTGAAATAAACATTTTACAAATTTTGCTGCAGCAGTTTTACTCTTTAAGTAATTGTGGAGCAGCAGAACATATCATTTTCCTGCTTCACTTGTGCAGAATGCCTCTGCTGCTCTACCCTTTCCAGATGAAATGACAACTCGAGCAAATCGATTGTTTCTGCAGCTTCGGGAGAACAATAATTCTTAGCAGTCATAGCATTTGATTCTTGAAAAAGTTCATCGAGCTTTTTATCCATTTTGCAGTTAGCAGGATTATTTTCTTCCAAGATAACGGGAAAAGCCTTTGGAATGCCTGCAGAATTGCTCAAAAAGTTGTGTGACAGAAGAGAGAAAGCACTACCAGAATTTGAGAACTGAGATAATTCGTGAATATCTGGTGAATCGAGACAGTTTTTGGAAGGATATCGAAACGAATTAGCACACGATTGCCAGAATTCCATGGGCATGGCTAATTCAGATATTTGATTCGCCTCCCCTTCATATTTGATACGCTTGCTGCAGTTGTTGTTCGGCTCATCAATTCGTTGAGGAAAGAAGCCACCGGGAAGATTTTCCGATAAAAGAAAGGACGATCTTGATAAATCTGCTCCCAACAACGAGGAACCTGCAAAATGGACATTTTAGACGACGGGATATATATGATATTGCTTTTTCAAGTCCTTCCACTAACTAAGCCTCCGTTTGGGAAGAACTTATAAACGGTTTATTTTATAAATAGATAGAAATGAGTGAGAGATAAGTGGTTATTACACGTGGATCCATTAGAAAATATAGATGAAAATCAAGTTTGATAACATACAGATATTGCCAAATGGAGGCAAAATTGAGAACTTGGTTTATCGAAACAACTAGAATACTCTAAACAAATGCCACGTCTTAATTTCGTACCGAGATGAGTATCCAGTTGAAGCTTTCGTCGACGCTTATTGTGCCCTGCGAGGCTCTCACGGCAACTTCGTTTACCATCATCAAATTCTTCCAGCTTGTGAAACCTGTAACGCAAAATGATTATTTCAAATTCCTACCAGAAATATACTCTAATGAACTAATTTTGAACTCTGTTATGTTGACCAGTTAGATAGTAGCTAACTTAGGAGTAAAAGCCCCCAAATACTAACTTCCATCCTGAAACCACACAGATCATTCACTCATTTTCTTTAGCTCAATCTTTACGTTGGGAGAGGTATCTTAAAAAGACGGTCGTGTGCTCTGGCCATCGTTAAGTTTTTCAGTTGTTCTCATAGGCATATCCAGACACAGATAATTTTCTTAACTGAAACATTTAGCAAAACGATACATAGGTAAATTGCAAAATTCAACAACCACAATAACTTAATCCCCAATACAAAGAAAAAGTGCAATTATAATGACTGTATGAAACAGGATGAAGCCAGAAGGTATATATCCACCTGCTACATTGCTGACAGAACCTTTGCTCGATGCTGTTAACAATAACAACAGCTGTCTTTGAGTGAACGTCACATACTTTATGCCTTTTGTGATAGTCCTTCGAGAAACTTAGATCCTTGTTGCAACCATACACTTGGCAGACAGGCAACCGTGAATGCAAATTCTTACACACAGATCTTTTTGCAGGTAACTGGGACTGTGGGGAAGACATGACGGACTTTTCCTGTGAAACTGGAGTTCTATTGATTTCTCTCCTAGCAGCCAAATTCTCCGCCTTCAAATTAATCTGTGGCACTGTCTTGTCTTTGGCTCTAATGGAAGAACTCGAAAATCTCGATCCCAATTCCATTTCCCCCGGAAACAAGTTAAAAGCATTAGTAGATGTTGGATTATCATGCATCTCTGCAGTTGAACTCCAGGCCGGGCCATCCAGAAGCAAATTTCTCGTCATATCAGGCAAACCAAATTCTGTAAATTCTGTTCCCCCATCTCCTTCTCTAATAGGAACTAACATATTCTTATCGAAATCAGAAAGCGGTTTCATATCTCCCAGTGTTTCTATATCATCTGAAAACAGCAGTCCTCTCCCCTCAAAAGCATAGCATAACGACTCCATCACCAAACTAAAATTGCTGACTCTATAAAGCAACACTGTTTAGAGTCAACAAACCTCACAGTGCCAAATATTCTCACTTTTTATTTTCTGATTATGCACAAAATCAAAGACAGATACATGATGCATCAACATGAACAAACCATTCAGTTTCTAAGAACAATCAATACACTTGATAAAAAAAAGGAAATAAGGGAATAAATGCATATTCTTGTTCTTCTTTAAAGCCCAAGTTAGCCTTACTCGATACATTCACAACGGCATAAAATAAGAAAATAGATGTATATTCTTGTTTATTTTTACAGACCAATTTAGTCTTAACCCATACCGTATAACTATGTACTGTGAGAATCGCAAAATAAAAAATTAGAGTTGAAATATATGAAACTTATAAAATCAAGAAATCTATTCAAATAGTTAGGTACAGAAATGCTAAAAGCTTCTAAATATAGTACCCAATAAAGAACAAAAATTTCAACAATCAGATTTTGAAGTAACAAGAATATGATCAATAATCAAGAAATTAGAAGTCCTCAAACTTAACAACAGAAAACAGATCAACACTTAACAACAGAAAACAGATCAAAACAAGTAATATAAACATCTAATAGCAAAATAAACCCATAAATTTAATCAAGAATCATAAATGAGGAGAGTTGTCAATCCTTACCAGATGAACAGTGAATAGAGAGAGAGAAAATGAAATGCAGAATGTCTTTTAGTTTTATGCATTAATTTATTAAAAGCACAAGGTCTCAGGAGATACAGTGAGAGTCAACATCCTTTCTACTACCCCATTTGAAAATCAGGTAAAATCTGGGTCTTTTATCGCATTTTACATGTGGCAGTATGCATGTTTGTGTTAGTGTGTGAGAGAGAAAGGGTAGAGAGACGATCAAAGTTGTATAAATAAATTAAAGAGAAAGTCTAATTGTGGGAAAATTAGGTGCGTCTAATCACTACTTTTTCTTGAATTAGATGTATCTGATCCTCTCTGTTTCCCACCAAATTCATCCAACAGTAAAAAGCAGTCATTTTCTATTTTAATCGATTACAATTGGTGTTTTTGTTCTATAAAAATCTGTTGATGATTGATAATTGATTCAAGGGTTATTTAAAAAAAGTGAATTCATGTAATCATTCTAGTGAGGCTTGTTAGCATAATTTGTGTGACTGTAACATAATTAATGGGATTACTTAATTATGGGGATTACAGATTGCTTAACGCTTAACTATAGAGGTTGACTCTCAAATCATATACATATATTTATTGTATCTTTCCCTTTTTATAGCATAGGTTCTCTTGTATAAGTATTACCCCTTGCATTATAAATACAATTCAAAAATTTTCATACAACTTCTTTGCTTTCTAACGTTGTATCAGAGTTTAGGTGCATCTGAAATTTCTTTTGGCCTGCCCTCTCTATAATTTTTCCTTTACTCCAATCTTCAACCTCTGAAAAATCATTGATCGTCGTCACCTCCTGACTTCACTTTTTCAGCCTCTACTTCCTGGCTCTATGGTGTAGAAAATAGAAATATCTCCTTCAGTTGTTATTGATATCTCCAAACGTATTCCCACAACTCTGATTGGTTCCAACTACAATTTATGGGTTCAAGAAATGACAAGTTTTCTTATTGGGCGCAAACTTTGGCGCATTGTCACTGGTGATATCATAAACCCACTCGTGGGATAGATGAAACTAATGAAAAATATGAAAGTTGTCTTGAAGATTGGGATATCAAGAATCATCAAATCATTATTTAGTTCCTGAGCACTTCTGTTCTTTCGATTCATATTCAATTTGCAACATGATATTGCAAAAGAGATACGGGATTTCCTAGCTAACATGTATACAACAATTGGCCTTGCTCATTATATAAATTGTGCACAACTATGCATAATCTGAAACAAAATGCTAGGCAATCTGTAAATGATTTTTTTGGCTCAAGTACGACCTATTTGGAACGAACTATCTCAAGCTAAAATCAGTGAGGATCACTTCATCTCATCCAAGTTCTTATGGCTCTTTGCTCTGAGTATGAAGCTGTTAGGGCATCTTTGTTGCATTGTAATCCTTTGCCCATGTTGGATTCTGCCTCCTTTTGACCTGGACAAGTCCCTCCAATCTGAAATTGCTCTTGCCACTACTCTTTCTGGACCCTCCTACCACAAACTGGAGACAAAGTTTTGTAGACATTGTCGTCAAAATGGCCACTTACTTGTGATTGTCCAACTATTGAGTGCCGATACTGCCATGAAATAGGTCATATAATTGAGAATTGTCCCATTAGACCACCAAGACCTAAAGGGGTACTTTCCAAGTCTAATCATGTCTCTAAGTCTAGATCTTCTGATGTTTTTGCTGCTACTGCTTCTAACAACTCTACTTTTATCGCTGCGAGTGATCTTGAGGCCCTACTCAACTGGTTATTTCTTCCCATTCTTCCTTTGCCATGTCTGTAACTTTAGGTAAATCTTCTTGGCTTTTTGATTCCGCTTGTTGTAATCACATGACCTCTGGTCTCTCTATCTTATCCGCCAACACACCTATATCATATATTCCTCCTATTCACACTGCAAATGGTGAAAAGATGAACATCTCTCGTGTTGGACATGCATGGACCTCATATCTTAACCTTCCTAATTTATCCTTGAAACTTATCTATGTTGGTCAATTATGTGATCTCGGTCTTACTGTTATTTTTTCCCTTCTGGTTGTCAGGTACAAGATCCGCAAATGAGCCAGATTCTTGGGACGGGTTGCAAGTAGGGAGATTATTTGGGCCCACCTCTCTCCAAGTTCCGTTACAAAATGTGTCAGCTGCTGCAACTTCTAGTTCTTTATTGTATCAATGGCATCTCCGTCTTGGTCATGCTTCGACTAGTAAAATTCAACCTTTAATTTCCCGTGGGCTGTTAGGATATACAAAATTTGAGTCTTTTAATTTTCTGTAGAGTCAACTTGCAAAACAACCAGCTTTATCTTTTAATAATAGTACCTCCATTTCTTATGTCCCTTTTGGCATTGTCCATTCTGGTATTTGGGGACCTCCTCCTATTTCATCTATGACTGGTTATCGATATTTTGTTTTATTTATCGATGAGGATTTATTTACTGAAGCAAAGATCTGAGTTGTCACAAACCTATATTAAATTTGCTAATATGATCAAAACTCAGTTCTCTCATACCATTAAAATTCTTTGAACTGACAATGCTAAGGAATATCAAGACTCATCTTTTCTTTATGTTATGGAGGAAACACTTGGGGTAGAAAGGGAAGAAGAAGCTCAGCAAAGGAGAAAACCAGAAGGAAGAACGAAGAAATTGGAAACGAAATTAACTGATTTTCGAATTGGGAAATGGCGGTGTTGTTTTACCAAATTTTAATTGTTTTACCAAGTTTTTGACCTTCATTTTTGTTGCCATCACGCTTTCTCTCTGCTGGAATGTATATATACACTGGCTATATATTCTCTGCAGATTCATTCACGTAAATTTGTTATGGAAATTCAGTTATTATTGGATTGATTCTTCAATTCAATTTATCTCTCATCTATTCTCAATTTTGCATCATCCCCCCATTTCTATTTTCTCTTTGTTGGGCTGTTAGTTAATCAGCTGGTTTCAACTGATTTCTGTTGCAGAAGTGTTACGGTGAAGAAGGAGCTGAATTTGGAGTTCGAGCCGTCACAAATTGGTATTAGAGCAGACGTATATTACTGGGTAATAGTTAGAAATGGATACAAGGGCAAAAGCAACTGATGAAAATTTGAAGAAATTGGATCTCGAAGTGGCAGATTTGGGTGCAAGTTTTAAGGGAGTTACTGGTCAATTGGAAATAAACTTGAATCTACATACCAAACTCTTCAAGTATTGAGTAGTAGGCAAGAGAAAATCGAAGATGCTATGTTGGATTTGAACAAAAAAGTATGAGAAGGTTGTTGCATTTATGACCCAAATTTCTACTGATTTGAGAGCCAACCAGAAGAACAAATGGATGGAGGAATCTATGGGTGATGTGAAGTTCGGGAGTGAATCTTACACACTAGGAGGCAGCAGTATGGAGGCTAGTGTTATTTCTAGAGGTGAACTGAAGGGGAACACTAGGCTACCTAAGATAGATTACCCCCACTTTGGCGGAGAAGGACCTAGGGAGTGGCTGAGGAAAGCCAGGAAGTATTTCCAACTGCATCAGATCCCAGATGAACTAAGAGTGGGAGTGGCAAAAATGTACCTGAAGGGGAAAGTTGATATCTGGTTTGATGGGTTCATAACCAATCACCCAGGGGCTAGTTGGAGTTTGTTTTCAGAAGCATTGTGCAAAAGGTTTGCAGAGACTACTGGAGAGGAGGTAGTAGAGATCTTCAGTAAGATCAAACAGCTGGGCTCCATAGAAGAATACCAGGAGAAGTTCGAAGAACTGAAGTCACAGGTAATGTTAGCCTTACTACATGTCCCTGAATCTTACTATATTGCTGTGTTGACCAGTGGATTAAGAGGAGAGATTAAATCCATGGTGAAAATGATGAAACCCAACACACTGGCTAAAGCATTTGAGGTAGCTAGCTTACAGGAATCTACCATTCAAGCCATAAACAAATACCAAAAACCTAAGAGTTTCACACCTAACAAGTGAAACCCTTACCCTCTAAAACCTCCCGAAGAAACTAAACCCAAAGAACCACGGCCAAAAATGATTAAACCACCAAACTATTATAAAATCATCACACCTACTGACTTCCAAACCAAGAGAAACTTGGGGTTGTGTTACAAGTGTGATGAGAAATACACGGTTGGACATGTATGAAAAAATAGAGCATTGAAATTCATATTGGTGGATGAAGAAGAGGATGAAACTAAGGAGGAGAAAGGGCCTGAATCAGATGACGAAGAGGTGATGGAAATATGTATCAGCACCCTAGCTGAAAACCTAAGGCATAGAACTATTAGAATTTCAGGAACTATCAAGGGAAGGGATATATCCATTTTAGTAGATAGTGGGAGCACTCATAGCTTCACAGATGAGAGGCTAGCCAAGGAGCTAAACTATCCTATAGAGGGGACTAAAACCATGACAGTGGGGTGGCTAATGGTGAGAAACTGGAGAGTAAAGCCTTGATTTCAGCCATTGGTTTGGAAGGTGCAAAACTGGGAATTACAGTATAGAATGAGAACTTTGAAATTAGGAGTTAGTGACATGGTGCTGGGTGTTAACTGGATAAGTCAATTTGGGCCTATCACATTCGACTTCAAATAAGGATATATTAGGTTCAACCATGAACATGAAGAGATAACATTAAGATGTGACAATTTAGAGCCTCATGTAATGATGATATAAGTGGAGTTTGAGGAACTAAAAGGATTGCCACCTCCTCGAACTCATCATCACCACATACCTTTGAAGAAAGGTGCCCAACCTTTCAAGATTCGACCATATAGATGCCCTTTCATCCAGAAATCTGAAATTGAAAAGCTGGTTAAGGAAATTCTGGATAGTGGCATAATCAAACACATCAATAGCCCCTTTTGTAACTCCAGTTCTATTGGTCAAGAAGAAGGATGGATCATGGAGGTTTTGTGTAGATTACAAACAGTTAAATAACCTCACAATCAAAGATAAATTTCCCATGCATCTGATTGATGAGCTTTTGGATGAGTTGAATGGATCTAAGTTCTATTCTAAAATTGACCTTAGGGCAGGGTACCACCAAATTAGGGTTACAGAAGCGGACACCCATAAAACAGCTTTCAAAACTCACCAAGGCTTATATGAATTTAGGGTGATGTCTTTTGGTCTCACCAATGCCCTTGCCACTTTTCAAAGCCTCATGAATAAAGTCTTTAAGGATTAGCTAAGGGATTATGTATAGGTATTTTTCGATGATATTTTGGTTTACAGCCAAGATATAGTTTCACATTGTCGCCATCTCAGATCAATCCTAAAAATCCTACAGAAATATCAGCTATATGCCAAGAGATCCAAGTGCAGTTTTGGCCAAGAACAGGTGGAATATTCGGGGCACTTCATCAACCAACAGCGGGTAGCAGCAGATCCCATCAAGGTTGAAGCCATGAAACAGTGTCCTCGACTAATGAACATCAAGCAGTCAAGGGAATTCCTAGTAGCCTCTATTGAGCAAAACAGCCTCATCAGTGGCACAACTCTTCCTCGACAACATCTACAAGTTGCACGGCATAACTCTAAGTATAATCTCTGACAGAGGTAAGGTCTTCACCAACAATTTCTGACTCGAGCTCTTTCATCTCCTAGGAACTAAATTGTATTTCAGCACCGCCTATTACCCTCAAACGGATGGGCAAACTAAAAGGGTTAACCAATGTTTGGAAATGTACTTAAGGTGCACAGTTTACCAGCAACCTAAACAGTGGGAAAGGTGGCTGGCTTTGGTTGAATGGTGGTACAACACCACCTATCACACTGCTATAAGAATGACCCCGTTTGAAGCTTATATGGGATGAAACCACCTCAGTTGGCACTAGGGCCCTATCAGCAATCTAATGTGGCTGTAGTAGATGATTTACTTCAAGAAAGGTATAAACTAGACCAACTACTGAAGGAGAATCTATTACAGGAAAGAGCAAGAATATAACTCTATGCTGACAGAAAGTGAACAAAGAGATCATTCGAATAATGAGACTGGGGTTTTCTCAAGTTGCATCCTATCAACAATCTAATGTAGCTATAGTAGATGATTTACTTCAAGAAATGTATAAACTAGACCAACTACTGAAGAAGAATCTATTACAGGCAAGAACAAGAATGTAACTCTATGCTGATAGGAAGTGAACAGAGAGATCATTCGAATAAGGAGATTGAGGTTTTCTTAAGTTGCATCCTAATGCTCAACAATCAGTGGAATGCAGATCTCATCACAAACTGAGTGCTAGATACTTTGGCCAGTATCAAATCGTTAAAAGAATTGGGGAAGTAGCTTACCAGTTAGCCTTACCAGAAGGGACAAAAATTCACCTAGTTTTCTATGTGTCTTTGTTAAAGAAGCAACTTGGAAATAACATCATGCCAGTTCTGTAATTACAAGAAGGAAACCAGACTTTACACTCTAATCATTAGCCTCTTTCTATGCTATAAACTCGAATGGTTCAGCACAAAAATCACCAGACTGTTCGAATGCTTATACATTAGTCAGACTCTTCACCAGAAAGGGCAACTTGGGAGGACTCAGAGTGGATAAAATTTCATATTTCTGTATGTAGATCTTAAGGACAAGATCAAGGTGAGGGGAAGGATTGTTATGGAGGAAACACTTGGGGTAGAAAGGAAAGAAGAAGCTTAGCAAAGGAGAAAATTAGAAGGAAGAAGGAAGAAATTGGAAATGGAATTAACTGATTTTAGAATTGGAAAACGGTGTCGTTTTGACACTTGCAGAAATAGTGTCGTTTTACAAAATTTTAATTGTAATAATGGAACACGTTTTTTACCTTCATTTCTGTTGCCATCACGTTTTCTCTCTGCTTGAATGTGTATATACACTGGCCATATATTATCTGCAGATTCATTTACATAAATTTGTTATGGAAATTCAGTTATTATTGGATTGATTCTTCAATTCAATTTATCTCTCATCTCTTTTCAATTTTGCATCATTTTTCCCCCTCCCAATTTCTATTTTCTCTTTGTTGGGCTACTAGTTAATCAGATGGTTTCAGCTGATTTCTGTTGCAGAAGTGTTATAGTGAAGAAGGAGCTAAATTTGGAGTTTCTAGTCGTAACACTTTAGTTTCTTTGTCAATAGGTAAGTATGATTTGACATTCTTTTCCACACACTTCACAACAAAATGGTAGAGTTGAACGTAAACATCGTCAGATTCTTGACTCCGTCCATGCTATTCTCATTTCTTCTTCTTGTCCTGAAAAGTTTTGGGGAGAAGCTGCATTAACTAGTATGTACGCAATTCATAAAAATTTATCTCATTTTGAATGATTATTTTTTGAGACCCCTGATTATTTTGTTCTGAAACCTTTTGGTTGTGCTTGTTTTGTTTTGCTACAACCTCATGAGCATAACAAATTAGAACCCTGCTTGTCTATGTTGTGTCTTGGGTTATAGGATAGAATATAAAGGTTATCGTTGTTGGGATTTTATTTCTAATAGGTTGCGTATCTCTAGACATGTCACATTCTGGGAATGAACCATGTTTTCCTCGTTATCTAAATATCACTCCAACTTTACTACTACCTCTCAATTCTTTACAAATTTATTCGTCGATCTTTTGCCTAGTAATGAAACAATTATTTCTAAAGAACTCAATTCTAATCATGCACCTGTTCCTGCTTCTACTGAGATTTCTATGATTTTCTATCTTTTTTCCTATTAATGACACATTTATTTCTAGAGAACTCAATTATAATCCTATACCCGTGCATGCTTCTACTGAGACCGTCCCTCTTCGTCATTCTACTCGGGTAAGAGAAACTCCTCATCATCTTCATGATTACCATTGTTTTTTTGCTATTGTAACCTTGCATGAGCCTCATTCTTTTTGTGAGGCTAGTACTGATCCTTTTTGGCAGCAAGCCATGAATGCCGAACTTCATGCTTTAGAGAAAACTTGTACTTGGGATATGGTTGATCTTCCTCACGGTAAAACTCCTATTGGATGTAAATGGGTTTGTAAAATTAAACTCATTCAAATGGATCTGTTGAGCGTTACAAAGCTTCAATTACCCTCTTTTGCAATCAAGAATATGATATTGATTATGAAGAAACATTTGCTCGAATTACCTCTATTCCTAGTCTATTTGCCATTGTCGCTGTAAAATTTTGGAAACTTCTTCAGATGTATGTCAAAAATGCTTTTCTAAATGGTGATCTTCAAGAAGAAATTTATATGTATCCTCTACCTGAATTTCCTCATCCTCCCAACAAAGTTTGTAAGCTTCAACGTGATTCATATGGATTAAAACAAGCACCACGAGTCTGATTTTCCAAATTTAGTTCCATTATTTCTTAGTTTGCTTTTATTTCTAGTCCACGCGATTCTACTTTATTTATTAGCTGTACTGATAATGACATTGTTCTCCTGCTTCTTTATGTTGATGATATGATAATAATTGGTAGGGTTGGACAAAACTATAGAATCGAACCGAAACGAACTGGACTGAATCGAATTGAACTGAACTAGCTGTTCTTCTTAAATTAAATACCCAAACGAGTATCTAAATCGAGAACCGACGAGTTCAGTTCGATTCTCGGTTCGATTTTAAGAGCCGACTATCCCTAATTTTTTCTCTTAAATAAATCAAATTATTTTATTTTTTTAAAAATAAATTTGTTAACTAATTAATTTAATCCAAACCCAAAATATGATTTTCCTATTTCTAATTTCTAGCCCAAATTCAATTAGTTAAATTGATCTAAATTTTACCCAAATCTCTTAATTTACCGTAGTCTTGCTTATGTTGTTCTGTAGAAATCGAATTGGAAGCTTCTCTTTACTACCGTGAACTTGCTATCTTCCCTTATTGCGATTTTAATAGCCGATCTATGAAAAATTCAGCAAAGAGTGGTGCAAAAGATATCACAGGATTGAACTACGCTATTTTGTAAGAGATAAAATTTAACATGTCATTAGTTGAATTAATATAGCGTCGTTGTAAATATTAAAAAAAGTAATTATTAGACGAAACCCAAGAATTGAATGGAACCAAACCGAATAAATCGAAACTGAACCCGAACAGTTCCATAATTAAATTTGAACCAACGGTTTCACTTACTAAATACCCAAAAATTTGAGTTCGGTTCGGTTTGGTTCTAAGGCCCCAATAACTGGTGATGATACAACCCGTATTCAAAAGTTACAATAGTATCTAAATCAACAATTTGAGTTGGAGGATCTCAGTCCTTTAAATTATTTCTTGGGTCTTGAAGTTTCATCCAACTTAGATGGCTACTATTTTTCTTGGGTAAAGTATGCTTGTGATTTGTTTTCTCGTGCTGACATCATAGACAACAAGACTGTTTCGACTCCCTTGGAACCAAATGTCAAGCTTACTCAT
The DNA here is from genome assembly GCA_035079005.1 of Fraxinus americana. Classification (NCBI taxonomy): domain Eukaryota; kingdom Viridiplantae; phylum Streptophyta; class Magnoliopsida; order Lamiales; family Oleaceae; genus Fraxinus; species Fraxinus americana. The sequence goes on from CM068711.1 coordinate 15,992,519, forward strand.
ATGAATGGTTCTCTTATCGATGATCCTACTCTTTATTTCCAACTTGTTGGAAGCCAGATTTAGTTAACTTTGACACAGCCTAATATTACCTATGCAGTTTACTTGGTCAGTTTATGGCAGCTCCTCACACTTTTCACTTTTCTACTGTTCTTCGGATATTTCGCTATGTGAAGGGGACTCTCGTTCATAGACTTCATTTTTTAGCTCACTCATCTCTAGTACTATCTGGGTATTTTGATACAGATTGAGCTGGTGATCCAACATATCATCGTTCTACCATTGGTCATTGTTTCTTTTTGGGCGACTCTCTTATTTCTTGGTGCAGCAAGAAGTAGACTGTCATGGCCCATTCTAGTACAGAGTCAAAATATCGTGCCCTTGTAGATGCTATCGCAGAGTTATTTTGGCTTTTCGTTTATTAGAAGATATGGGTCTCCCTCACTCATATTCTATTGTTCTTCATTGTGAAAATCGAAGTGCTATTAGATTGCTTATAATAATGTGTTTCATGAATGTACTAAACAAATTGAGATTGCTTGTCATTTTATTTGCGACCTTGTTACTCTTGGTACTCTCCATTTAGTTTCTATATCTTCTTGAGATCAAACTCCTTATATCTTTACTAAAACGTACCTACATGGACCTTTTCACAATTTAGTATGCAATCTCAAGATGACATCTATAATACTATCTTGAGTTTGAGGGGAGGTGTTAGCATAATTTGTGTGATTGTAACATAAGTAATGGGATTACATAATTATGGGGATTACAAATTGCTTAACTATAAGGATTATAGTTGACTCTCAAATCATGTACATATTTATTGTATCTTTCCCTTTTTATAGCATAGGTCCTCTTGTATAAATAGGGTTCAAACCTTCTATTATAAACACAATCCAGAAATGTAATTCTCCAATTTTCATACAACTTCTCAGCTTTCGAACAAGGCTAATTGTAGTTTCTTATAAAAAAAAAAGTTCGTTTTCGTAAAATATTTTAACCCATTTTGATAAAAAAAAAAATCATTTTTTTTGTTATTTTGATAAATAGTGAAATGTGTGATTGAAAATTTGGAGATCTTATAAATGTATGGTTAAAATTATTTGCTGGCTTTTGAATCAAACATGGACTTAATATGTACATTGTATAAATTAACTTTGTATTCAATTGAGTTTGTGTATGAGATGAAAATAACTTCTCTACATGATGTAAAGGCCAAACCCTAATTGCTGACATTGAAGCATGGCCTACCTACAATTGTGATTACTTTCAGAGGCTACCAGAGTCATGAAACCATCTAAACGAACTCAAAAATTCTTCTTACTCTTGTTGTGACCTTATTTTGAGATAGCCGACTTGTGAACATTGCCAAATTTTGTCGTAAACATTACCGGAGGTTTTCGGAATCACAAAACCATGTAAAGGCAGTCTAGATCCTATCGTGACCAACTCGTTTTTGCGAATCCCTATTGTGCTGAACTCTACATGTGATCACATTTAGTCCTTGTTGCAAACCATAGTAAGACATGACCCACTTCGATGATGTTCACGAAAATCACATGCTAGTTTCGACCGTGATCAAGGTGGTTGTAAATTTGAGGTGATTGTGGTGAAAGTGGGGATGGGGTGAGGAGTTTATGTGACCAGTTAATTGATTAATTTGCGACTAATAAATAATTTATGACATATTAATGTATGATCTGCAACTAAAATATGTGATTGTGACCTACTAATGGTGTCTTTATGGCTGTGATATTGTGTGATTTGTGATTAGTACGTGATCACGACCATAAATTGTGTATTATTGTGACCGCGATTCATTTAATTAATTATAGGTCACAATATTTTGTTAGATGTCACAAAATGTGATAATTTGATTTTTGTAAAAATTTCACATTATTATTTTTTAAAATATATTTTGAAACGTTTATAATTACATATTTTTCCATTCGTATTTCTAGTTGATTTAGGCATTGTCGCATGGCGATTTTTGCATTGATTTCGTATTGCTATATTGAGACTTCTTCTATTCAGTTATATACGCCTTGGCTCTTTATTAGATAATAAGTAGGGATATTAATGTGGCTCGTCGGCTCGAGAAAAGCCCGAGCTGGGTTGGTACGTGTGGCTCAACAAGCCATACGGGCAAGCCCGTGACGAGCCGAGCTAAGCTAATTTTTTTTTTTTTTTTTTAAAAATTAAAGATGTGCAGCAACGCAGACAACTAAAATTATAGCTACTTGCAAGCAACTGACCACTGCGACAACTACCTTGTCAAAGGTAGCACATTGCTTTGACTGCCTTTGATAAGACAACTATCATAACTTTGCTTCTTTTTTTTTTTTTTTAATTTGAATCTGAAATTCAAATGTAGTTGAAACAGATACATTTTTTTTTGCTATAAATATGCAAAAAAAATTTGAATTTCATATCAATTTACTTCAATCAATCTCCAATTTCTTTACTCTAATATTCAGTATTCTAGTCTCCAATTTCTTTACTCTAATCTCCAATTTAGTTGAGTTTCATAAAATTTTGCAATATTCTAGTTTCAATTTCAATTTCAATCTCTAATTTCTTTACTCTAATATTCAGTTTCTTTTACACATGAAAGATTTTGTAAAGGAATTGCTGAATACGTGACTACAGCAGAGATGCCGCTTACAATAATATAGTCAATACACTTTACCCAACTTGTGCAAAATTATCTCAAACCCAGGTATACTTCTTATTGTAAAAATACTCTTCATTCAAATACTATAAAATTATATATATATATATATATATATATATAAAACTGCCACTGAAAGTCTAAAAACTTTTAATAGTGTCAAATTGTTTACCTTATTTAATCCTCTTGAGTTCCATATTTGAAGTTGCCATCAGATCGATTCATTAAAAAGAATCGATGTGATTTATGGACTGGTGTTAATCAAAAAAGTTATATTGCTGCTATAGCTTATTACATTAATCACCTATGGCTCATGCATACAATGATTATTGCATTCAGATATGTAGAATATCCTCATAATGTCACTAACATATACATGATTTTAAAAAAATATTATACAAGAATGTTGTATACAAGAAATGGTTCGAAAATTTACTTTTGATAATGCTACTGTGAACAAAGTTGTTATCCAAAAAATTATTAATGATTTTAACCCTATATTTGGAAGTTTATTTTTCATCAACGTTTTTTATGCCACATTATCAATTTGATTGTAAAAGATGGATTAGAACTTATAAGATTACATTTAGATAAAACTAGACAAGTAATAAATTTTATTACCGTGTCACTAGCAAGAAAGCAAGTATTTAACAATTTTTGTGCTGAGTATGGCTTACAAGAGAAATAGATGTCAATGGTACAAATCTTGAAATTCCCTTCCGAGTTAACAATTTTTGTGCATGAACGGTCGTAGTGTGTTACTACCAAAAGAATTACATGAATTTAGTCTTTTATCTGATGAAAGTGTAACGAAAGGCAATATCCAATTGTATAAAAAATTGCACGCGGTCTATTATCACCTTCGGTGTTTATGGTAGAATCGGAGGCTGCATTTAGTTTAGGTGATCAAGTTTTATCAAACGAACAATCAAAACTAAAAGAAAATATATTGGAGGTTTCAATATGCTTGAAGTATTGGGAATGTATGGAATTACATATTCAAAAACAAGTTGATAGTATAATGATTGAAGAGTTGCAGCAAATCAAATGATATGATATTGTAAGTTTTTAAATTAACTAATTTTAAAAAAATACGTAACAAGTTGATAGTATAATGGTTGAAGAGTTGCAGCAGATCAAATGATAGGATATTGTAAGTTTTTAAATTGACTAATTTTAAAAAAATACGTAATTTTTAAATTTATTTGTTTTAAAAAAAATTGTACATGAAATACTTTATTCGTGTACAATTGTAACTACGCCTACGAAAATTGTAGCCTGTCTCAAGTTTGGAAAAAGAAGGAGGATTGTAACTTTTATTTAATTTATAATACGAATAAATTGCACAAATTTTAAATTCTTAAAAAAAATTTAAATTTGTCAGGAAAAAAAATTTGAGCTAAAAGCTCGAGTTGAGCTTAAATTTTTTGACCGAGCTTTTGTTCTGCTGGGCTCGGGCCAAAAAATTCCAAGAATCATGTATGGTGATGATATGATTGGTTGTGCTAGGGAAATTGATGGACTACATTACTTCAAGCGTTTATAAACGGAGGTTGCCCCCAGGGCACATCTCCAAGTGGTAAAAGGGGAAGGTGGAAAAGCTCCAGCTTTGCTTAAGGCTGCCGCGTCAAGGGTTCGAATCCTGAAATATGGATTTGGCCCTTGAGTAAGTGTAAGTGTACAAGCAGCCTTCCACCCTGTACTCTTGGAGGCATAACTTGCGATTTACCTCCTTCACCAAGACCTAGGGCAGGGTAGGTGGGGGCCGCTAAGGATGCGGTTCATCCTTTTTTTTTATAAACGGAGGTTCTAAAGGTACAAGGCATAGAAAGGCAAAAAGGTCAAATATCATGTCTTAAGAGCTTAAGTATAATAAAATATATTATTATAATTATTCTAAAAAGACCATTAACAGTGACTGTTTTTATTTAATTAGTTTATTTAACCTTAAAAAATTGTACCAAAAAAGGTGCGAGTCTCTTAGTGCCTAGAATTGCCTTTAGCCGCTTAGGTGGTAAAAATAGAGTTGTCCTTTTTTTTTCCCACCTTTTTCAACCTTTTAGAACATTAGATTTAGATTATCTATCTCAAACTTATTCAAGTTCCACTAAAGAAATTGAACTTTAGTATAGAAGATTAAGACGTGTTAGCTTTTCGTACTTGAAAAAGTAATGTTTCAGACCTTTTTTGTAAATAGAAATATTCATGATTTTCAATATGCATGAGTTGTTTGAACACAGCACTCATTTCCTGTAACAATAATGCTTGGTAGTTGGTACTCTGACAATTTTAAAAAATAAACAGTTTTCTTTCCAATAATTTTTTAACAACAAGGCAAGTGTAGAATATGATGTATATTTTGGAGTGTGCAAATGTGATTTTCCTTCTTGTAAAACCTTGAGCGAAATCAAAATCATTTTTTCTTCATGGTGATTTTTTTGGAACATTCTCCTATTATCAATATTTGTAGGCAAAAATGATTTCCACGTTCATTGTTGATCATAATAGTGTATGTTGAACCTATTTGCTCAAAGAAAAATCTGATGCGAAAGAAAATTTCAAAGTTATTGATAAAATGATTAGTACCCAATTTTAAGCTACGGTACTTTGAACAGATAATGGAAGGGTACTATTCATGTATCTGATCTCCCTTATGAGTGAAACTGAGATTGTAGATAAACCATAATAAAATGGGGTTGTCCATAAATAAAAAATAAAAAATCAACACCTTCTTAAGGTAGCTACGATCATAAGATTTAAATTCCGAGTTCCAAAACACTTTTTAAAGGTATTGGAAAAAAGAAAAAAAAGAAGACTGAGGTGCCTAGGAAACCTGTTAACTTTCCCTGTACTTAGGGAATAATCCTTAAAATTAAGCACAAGATTGATGGAAAAATTGAAAGATATAAGGCGAGACATGTGACAAAAGTTACTCAAGCTTGTAGTATTTACTATCAAGACACATTTGCTTCGGTAGTAAAAATGAATATATCATATTTGTTTTACCCTTTTCTTCAAACTTGGAACGACATCTTTAACAGTTAGTTGTGAAGGACACATTCCTTCACAGAGACCTAGAAAATGAAGTCTATATGGAATTTCCACCGAAACTTCGAAGATAGATTTGATAGAAAGAAAGTGTGAAAGTTAAAAAAGTTTTATAGGGGTTAAAACTATATCCACAAGCTTGATTTGATAAGTTCACTAAAGCATTTCACCGTATTCGAGTATACTCGGAGTCCACGTGATCATACTACTTTAAAAACATTCAAATAATGAAGGATTACTACTTTGATTGTTTATGTAGATTTTATTATTGTCTGGGTAATGATATTGAAGTGAGAAGACAAAAAAAAAAAAAGGAAAATGCTTTCAAAGAATTTGAAATCTAAAGGTTAGAGAACACTAAGATTTTTCTTGGGAATCGAAGTGGCAAGATCTCACAAATAATTTTTTCTCTTAAAAATAAAATATGGTTAACACCTCATTTCATAAACATGAATGTTAAGTCGTAAGTCATTTGGTGTTCCCACTAATTCTATTCTAATAATAAGTTAGGAGCTGTTGGAAGTTATAAATCAAAGAGTGGAACTCACCGGATTTGCAATAATCTAACCGGATTTAACACTCCTAACAGTTTAGTTCAACTCACTGTATATTCTCTCAATTTATCGGATATACACCTGGCTTATCGTATATACAAAGCACTTATCGGATTTACCAAATGAAATTTTGTTTTGGTGTAAAACAGAGTGCTTACCGGATTTACACTGAAATTACCGTATTTGCACTCTTCTCACCATATATGCTTAAATGCTCACCGGGATTGCTACTGTCATGTTCCGTTTTCTGCCCAAGTAAAATTACTCTGTTTTGCTCTATTTTTCTGGAAGTTTAAGAAAGAAGATTGAAACTATATTTTCATACAATACTTGAGGTATTTATAGGATTACATAAACATATTTTCCACCTCCTTTAAACTAACAAACCGTCATTAAAAAAGATCTAACTATGATAACTTTTACAAAGATTAAGTTATCAAATTGAATACTTAAACTCAAGATTTAAGATACAAAATAACTAGCCTACTAAAACAAAAAAAATCTGAAAGTAAGAATGTCAACTATATTCAAAAATAAACAACCAGTCAAACTTCTGTAAATCTTTGCTCAACCTGTTTTGCACCATCTTCTTTTAATAACTTTTCATTTTGAACTAATGAAGTGTTAACATGTTTGCAATTTTCCACGTTGAATCACCTTAGTACATCCTTTGCAATCTTCTTTTGACTAATAAAAATCTCCTGCCGATCTTAACAAATCTCAATTCCAAGAAAGTAATGCATCTTACCTAGATCTGTCATTTCAAAAACTTTCTTCAATTTATCAATCACTTCTCTAATTGATCTTTTGCTATTGCCAGTGATTAAGAGATCATCAACATAAAGTGATATGATAACCATTTCTGTTTTCACTTGTTTTACATATAGAGTTTGTTCATTTAAAATCTTTGTAAAACTAAGATAACTAATGTGATCATCTATTCAACTATACCAGGCTCTTGGAGCCTGTTTCAATCCATACAAGGCTTTCTTCAAGAGATAGACTTTATCCTCACTATCTTCCAATTGAAAACCTTCAGGTTGCTCTATGAAAATCTCCTCATTTAGATATCCATTTAGAAAAGCTGATTGACATCTAACTGATAGATTTTCCAGCCATTTTGAACTGTAATTTTCATAAGCAATCTGATTGTTTCATACCTTGCAACTGGAGCAAAGGTATCTGTGTAATCTACTCCAAATTGTTGAACAAATCCTTTGACAACTAGCCTTGCTTTCAGTTTGTTAACTGAACCATCTGGATTTAATTTAGTCATATATACCCATTCTACTCCAATGACTTTCTTGTCCAGTGGTCTTTCAACTAGCTCCCAAATTTCATTTTTTACAATCATATTGATCTTTTCCTCTATTGCTTTCATCCAGACAGAAGATTTTGAAGCTTCATCAAAGCTTACAGGTTCAACCATAGCAGCATTACACCTTGCATAAATGTCTGCTAGAGGTCTCATTCTCACTATATCTTCTTCTGTTTCTGAATCAATATCATTGACACTAGGTTCCAATTCTTCTTCATTACTCTATTCATTTCTAATCTGAGGACTTATATCATTGGCAGTTTCTATAACTACTGAACTTGCATTTCAGTTCTAAGTAGCATCTTCATCCACCTTGATGTCTCTGTTGGAGGTTACTTTTCTGGTTTGGGGATTGAATACTCTATATCCTTTAGCATTGTTGCAATAGCCAAACAATATTCCAACTTCAGCTTTTTCACTGAGTTTATCCCTTTTTGCATCAGGAATATGAGTGTAACAAACACTTCCAAATACTTTCAAGTGTGAGATATCTAGTTTGACATCATACCAAGCTTCATATGAGGTTTTCTTCTCCAAAGCTTTTGATATCAACCAGTTGAGAAGGTAAACAGCAGTGTTAACTGCCTCAACCCAAAATTCTTTTGGTATTTTTTTTCTCAATCAACAAGCACCTAGCCATTTCCATAACTATCCCATTTTTCCTCTCACTGACTCCATTCCGTTGAGGAGAATAGGGAATAGTTAACTGATGCTTGACACCTTCAGTTCTACAGAAATCATCAAACTGCTTGCAGCTGTACTAAGTGCCAATGTTAGTTCTGATGGTTTTCATCCTACATCCACTTTCATTCTCCACCATTTTCTTGAACGTTTGAAACGCATATGCAACTTTAGACTTTGCTTTCAAGAAGTAGACCCAACACATTCTTGTTAAGTCATCAATGAAGACGATGACATATTTGCTGCCATTCAATGTAGTTTCTTTCATTGGACCACATACATCTGAGTGTACTAACTCAAGAAGAATGTTTTTTTTTCTAACAATTGCCCTACACTTATTAGATTTTGATCTATTTCAGGCACATATAAAACATCAGGAATGTACTTAATACCTGTTGAAATCTGGACAGCAATAGCTCCACTGCCTTTTACTTCTCCAAAGTCACCATTTTCCACTTTAACTCTGGATTTGTAGGCTTTGTTCATTTCCACAAATATGCTGGAGTCTGCAGTCATGTAATGAGTGCAACCACTATCCAATAGCCAAGTTTCAACCTTGCTACAAGCCTTAATAGCATAGAATATATGATTTTCTAGCCTTTCTTCCTTTTTTCTGTCATTTTTGCTTGCTGATGTGGTTGATTCCTTCTTTTGTTTTTGCACACCATCTCAATATGACCAAATTGTTTGCAGCATCTACATTGAACTCCAGGTCTATACCAACAAAATTTTAGAGAATGGCCATTTATTTTACAAAGAGGACGAGGTGCAAATTTATCCTCTTTGTTTTCATTCCTGCTGCCTTCAGGTTCTCTTCTCTGAACCTCAGGTTTCTTTGCCCCAAAGTTCTTTTGAGCTTTGAATTTTCCTTTAGCAAACAAGGTACCTTCTGATTGTTCCTCCTACCTCATTAGCCTTCTTTGTTCAGTTACCTACAAAGCATTCACCAATTCAGCCAAGGGCATTGTTGACAGGTCTCTAGAATCCTCTAATGAAGATATCTTGGATTCAAACTTTTCAGGTAGGCTAATTAAAACCTTTTCCACCACTCTTTTATTTGGTAAATCATTTCCCAGAAGTCTGATTTAATTTACAATCTTCATCATCCTATCCGAAAAATCTTTGACAACTTCAGTCTCCTTCATCTTCAAAGTCTCAAACTCTCTTCTTAGATTGAGAACTTGCACTTGTCTTGTTCTTTTATTACCTTGATATTCTTCTTTCAGAATATCTTATGCTTCTTTTGCAGTTTCACAAGTCATGATTCTTGTGAATATTGCATCTGAAATGGCTGACCGAATGTAAGATAGAGCTTTGAACTTCTTTGCTACATCTTCACTATGCTGCTTTATTTGAACCACTGTTGGATTGGCCCTCAAATGAGCTAGTTCAACTCCAATATCAGTGATCTCTCACAGATCATAAGCTTTAAGATAAGCTTACATTTTTACAGCCCAAAAATTATAGTTTTCTCCATTGAAGGTAGATGGTAGTAGTGCTGAAAATCCTGTTGAAGCCATTTCTTTCCTATCAAACTTTGCTGATTGTTTCTTTATGAGCTTCTTCCTCTCTTCTTCTTCTTTTCTTCTTTAGAGTCCCTTTCTAAGATCAATTCAGCTCTGATACCATGTTGGAAGTTATAAATCAAAGAGTCGAACTCACCGGATTTGCAATAATCTAACCAGATTTAACACTTCTAACCGTTTAGTTCAACTCACCGTATATTCTTTCAATTTACTAGATATACACTTGGCTTACCGCATATGCAAAGAATTTATCGGATTTTCCAAAGAAAATTCTGTTTTGGTGTAAAACAGAGTGCTTACCGGATTTACATTGAAGTTACCGTATTTGCACTCTTCTCACCATATATGCTTAAATGCTCACCGGGATTGCTACTGTCATGTTCTGTTTTTTGCCCAAGTAAAATTACTTTGTTTTGCTCTATTTTTTTGGAAGTTTAAGAAAGAAAATTGAAGCTATATTTTCATACAATACTTGAGGTATTTATAGGATTACATAGACATGTTTTCCACCTCCTTTAAACTAACAAACCGTCATTAAAAAAGATCTAACTATGATAACTTTTACAAAGATTAAGTTATCAAATTGAATACTTAAACTTAAGACTTAAGATACAAAATATGTAGCCTACTAAAACAAAAAAAAATCTGAAAAGAAGAATGTCAACTATATTCAACAGGAGCACCAGCTGGAACTGTTACAGTTGTTGAAAGTCATTACCAAAGGTTGGTAGGAAATGTAATTTACCTTGTCTCACAGAAGACTAGACATTGCATTTGCTGCAAGTGTGGTGAGTGAGTTAGTTTATGCACTGTCCTTCTGTAGTTCATATGAAAGCAATTTTGTAGTTCTGTGATAATTGAAAAAAATTCATGGAAAGTTATTCTCTTATCAAAGAATTACCATATTGAGGCATAAACATATGGGATTTGGACTGATTTAGTAAACGACAGAAGACTTATTTTTGGATATTGTACATTTTTCTGTGGATATTTGGTTACTGGGAGGTGCAAGAAATAGTTGACAGTAGCATTATTTAGTGATGAAGCAGAATTCACGACAAGGATTCAAGAAATTTTTTAGATGATGTGGTTGAGAATTTTGCTCCAAGATTTACATATTATTCAACCAGGAGCATTAAAGCTTTTCTCTAACTATATGGCATCCATAATTATTTCTCATAATCCATTTCAACATTATCAAACTTTAAAGTTTCAAGTTCAACCCTAAAATCACCTAATAGATGAATAACGTGGAATTAAACTTACCAATTAAAAACAATAAGTACTTTTTAATTGTTCTAAATGTTTAGTCAATCAAGTCAATTTTATCATATATTGAATTGCCACAATAGTAATTAAAGCAGTAAATAATACAAAATTTGTTGATTGAGAAAACCCTTAATTGGGTAAAAACTCCAGGACTAAGCCAGTAGTTTCCACTATAGATAATAAGAACTTACAGTATGATCCAACCTAGAAAACTTACTAGTCTCATTAATCTAATTCCTGCAATCTCCAAAATCCATTGGAATGTGCATCACTCACACTTACTCCCGATCTTCTGAAATTCTGTATCTCTTGGGGATCACCAAGAATACCTTGTTCTTGTACTCTTCCTGTGCTTCTGGTCCAACCTCCCTCAAATTTCAACAATCTCTGAATGTTATTAAAAAGGTATCTTCCTGATTATATATAGGAAGTGTGTGTTTTCGATTATATGAATTTGATTTTTTTCAACTCGTAGTTAATTGATCTTAAGAATCAAAAGTTTTGAAGATGTAGTATAATGATCAAACACCACCAAAAAGGTCATGGGCATTGGGTATTTATATTATGAGGTATTTTGGTAGTATGATAGATAGAACTCTTGAAAACTAGGGTTTCATGGTGCCGATTAGCTACAGGTGAGCGAGAGGTATGTCGCTCGAGCGATAGCCGGACGACAATGATTCTACCTTTTTCATTTGAGCATCAGCTAAGCGATATGCTAGAGTAAATTCGGCGACTCTTTCTCTATGTTCCATACTCGAACCTAAGGACTCATAGTTCATCTATACAATCCCCAAAAGACTACTTGATTTTTACAACTCTTTTATAACACTCATTTTCTTTTATAATAATCATTTTATTTAAAAAATTGCCAATATAACTAAAAATCTAACAGTCTCCCTTTTGACATTCTGTAACAAATTTATACAATACAAGTGAAGGACGTAAAAACCAAACTAATCTATCCAAACTCAATTTGAATATACGTCTCTTGCATTCCTTGAAAAACCTGTTTCCTAAAATTAACAACTCAAACACTAAATGTAAAAATGCTTGATACATGAAATATAATAATTGAAATAGACTACTATAAATATAGAAGATAGAATGAGAAGTAATATTTTGTTAATAAAAACACCAATTGAAACATTAATATCACAAAATATCAAAACTCAAAAATGCTAAACATTCAAAATGTTGAATGAACATCTTCCCTTTACTGCAAACTCTTCCTAAAATGCAGTTATATTATCAAAGAAAATGCCCATCATCGTCTCTCCCCCCTTTTAGTTACAAATAACGAAGGGAACTATAACTACAAAATATAATAACTCAAGGATACAGTTGATAGCACGCACAAGCATAAACAATTCTCACATGCTCAGTTCAAATCTAAACGTAGTAAAATGTATAAATGACTCATGTGTCTAAAGTGCTACTAATTCCTTGTGATTAGGACTACAAACCTTAAATTTGTGAAAAATGACATACTAAACATTACCGTTAAATACGTTTATTTCCCTACTAATGGAAGTCAAACCAATAATGCATATTAAGACCTACAAATAAAGCTCATTTTTTATGTATATTATTTTTTTCTCCTCCTTACTCTAAGCAAATATACATTTTCGTACAATTTATATTTTTCTTTTTTAAACTATTCATTTTCTTTTCAATTTTTCACATTTTATGTGCATACACTTCTTCATTAAGTGATTAAGATGACCCATAACGAGTTTTGGGCCGATGACTCCAAGTCAGTTGACCATAAGGCATCAAGTTATGAGAAATCCCGTATGACTCAATTGTTCGAGTAAAATAGGTTTCGAAGAAGAGTATGAGATGAACAATTTTTTTTATTAAGGGGATATACTAGATCTTAGGTCTACAAAAATTAAGGCCAATCCATGTTCAATGTCACCTTAGCAACAGATGATGACCATCCCAAATCTCACACATGCATTCAAGACTTACTCACAAAATCATAGTGTATGCCATGCAAATAGTACATAAAAAACCTATACTAAGCACTCCACATAAACCTAAACAAAGTAATAAAAAATATGCAATAGCACATCGATTAAACTCATAATTGATCACAACACACATGTTCAAGTAAATCATATATCATGCTGTAGTAAAAAAAATTCCCTTTTTTTATTTTTCAATTTTATTTTTATTTTAAAAAAATAAAACTACATAAAAATCAAAAAAAAAAAAAAAAAAAGGAAGGAAGGAAGGAAGAAATATATGCAATAATGAATGAATCACAATTAATAAACATAAATATGCATAAGAAACATTTAATCAGTTAGGTATACAAACGCTCTTCCTTTTAAGAGCATTGTGATTAATTTTAAAATTTTTTAGATCACTTTTTTTAACCCAAACTTGTCTAGGGAAGACTTATTCGGAGTCAAATATGTCATTAACTTGGTCAAATGACTTACTTGATTAGTGATGAAGTCAATTCGGCCATCAGAATCCTGATTTCTAACTCTAGTGAAATTTTGATTTTTATTTCTATCAGGATTTCATGACATCTAGGCCTTACATGTCCGAACTCATCACAATCGAAACAAATAGGGATAAACCTAGGTCTAAAGTTATGTGGTGGCTGATATCTATTTCTAGGTTGGTAGGTCCTACTCTATCTAGTAGGTCTTTGTCCTACGATACCCTTGTTGTTGAGTTCAAGATTAGGAACATAGGTTGGTTGGTGGTACGAATAAAAATGGTTTTAAAAGTACTAGACATATTATCATCAGTCTGCTTATATCCTAGACCTTCTCTATTCTGAAAGGCTTGTTCAACCCCAAAAGACTGTCTAGTTTCTGAGATCTACTAGAGAAAGCAAGAAGTTGAGACTTGGAATATTCAAGTTCGCTGAGAAGGTTCTTAACTTGGATATCTAATTTATCATTCTCAATGGTTAGCTCACTAACTCTCTTAGAAGATTTCTCAAGTTCACATGTAAGATCCTTAATCTTAGAATCTAGAGATTGATTTACAATATCTAGTTTATTGAGGCACAATGTAGGCTCTTGAAGGTCAGCTACAAGTTTCTCTCTGACTAGCTCAAGTTCATTGACCTTCTTAAGCAAGGCTTTATTCACATTCTTAATCTTAAGATTCTCCTCAAATAATTTTTGATAAGCTTCACGAATCTCTTCTTCATGTTCCTCAGATTGCTCACCACTATCTACTTTCTCAACATTCTCATAGTTCTTATCAAATTCACTTTTAATTCTACCAGTAAAGGCCATAAACTTCCCACTCTCCTCATGAGTGGACATCTTACTTTGATTATCCGAGCTAGACTTGTATTCAGTGAGAGTTGCATTAATAGTTTTATCCTGATTTCTCTTACCATTAGGGCACTAATTCTATAGTGGTCAAAACCTTGACACTTATGACATCTCGCATATTAGATCTCTTTCTAGACTCACTAGAATCGCATCTTCGTCTCTCTTTAGTCTTCTTCTTATTTCTAAACACTTTTTGAAAATTCTTAACAAAGTATGGTATTTCCTCATCATTAAGTGATTTCGAATAAGAAGAATCGTACTCTTCTTTGTCCCTAATAGTGTTCAAGGCTATGAACTTGTTCTTCTTAGGTTGAGATATTGTGGGTTCATAAATTTGGAAAGATCCAACCAATTTTTCAATCTTAATAGCTTATAGATCCATGCTCTCCGGATAGCTATAACTTTAGGCCTAAATCTCTTAGGTAAGGATCTCAGGATTTTTCTGACAATCTTAGGTTCAGGAATTCTCTCACCTAGGTCAAAACTAGAATGAACTATGTCATTCAAACTCGCATGGAAGTCATCGAAGGTCTCATCATCCTTTATCCTAATCTTTTCAAACCTAGTGATCAACATTTGTAACTTAGAATTCTTAACAGCTTGAGTTCCCTCATGTGTGTTCTGTAAAATATTCCAGTCCTCTTTAACAACCTCACACATAGACACACGTCTAAACTCTTTAGGTGACACAGTCATAAATAGAGCATAAAGCTCTTTACTATTCCAATTACACTGATCTAAACTTTCTTAGATCAAGTTGAAATATCAGTAGGAGTAACTATACTTGCAACTATGGTAGATGTGGCGATCCAACCATTTACTATGCTCAACCAAATACGTTGCTATAGATTTCAGGAAGGCTATCATTCTAACTTTCCAATAGACATAGTTACTACCGTCAAAACTATGGGTAGGAAATGAATTTGGGCTTTGATACCACTTGAAAGTTACTAGTTCGACCCTAAAATCACCTAATAGGTGAATAACACGGAATTAAATTTACCAATTAAAAGAAGCAAGTCACTTGTTCACGTGAACCCCATAAGCTTATGGAATCGTTGTACAAGTAGTAAAATATGTGAGTTAAGAGTATCGTTCCTACAAAAAACAATGTCTAATTTGTAGTTCAATAGTTTTTATCAAATTCGAAATGTAGCGACAAAAGAGAATTGTGTTTTGTTGTTTATACTAATTTCTACCCTAAGATAACAAATAAATACAACGTTTTTCTAATATGTGAATGCTTGTATTGGAATCGTGAATCCCCATATTTCCATCTATTTCAATTCTCAATAATTAATCTAGTACATTTATGCATTTTTGACAATTGACAAAGCTAATATGTTGAATGTTCTTTCCCAAGATACACCAACCTATGACTAACATAAGAAAATCTTATTCCTAGTCCTAATTCATATGAAAGTCAAGCATCCGGTTTAGATTATCAATAAGATTGCACGTGTGAAAGAGATTATTTCTAATTCTTACTACACATGTTGATTTTACCGCGTTCAAGACTTATTGTGAGCATTCCTAAACTACAACAAGTAACTAACTACTTAATTGGTGATCAAGCATTAAGTAGTGCAATGAATATGTAAAATCAATCAAATAATAACACAAAATTCCTAAATTGATGTCTTGAATTAAAATAAATGAAAATAGGGTTCAACATTCATCCAATACAATTGAAAAACCTAGCCAACCATTCTAATTATTACACTATACAAAAATTATTGAAAAGACATCACCGGAATTGAGAAATAATGAAGAACGTGGAGGAATCCAATTTCTTGGCTTGAATTTTAAAAATGGATTATTATTATTTAATAAACTTGTTTAAATTTACCTTTGGTTGATGATTGTACCTCATTTTTCACCTCCAAAATACATAGAATATATAATTTTTAGGTCAAAAGAAGGCCTCCTCCGTGTTCTGGTTGAGTTTGGTATATATATGATGTACAAAATCTTGTTACCAAAGTAGAGTTTCAATTGAAAAAGGAAACAAAATCTCGACAAAATTTTGTAGTATGCAGTCGCATAATACATTTATAAGTCGTCATATAGAAGGATGTCCAACTATCAATTTTGTCCTGGAATGCATGATGCGGTCGCATCAAATTAGACCTATGCGGCCGCATAGGTATACTCTTTCTTACCGCTGGACAGCTTTCAGTATTTTAATCATATCTTTCTCTCCCAATATCCAATTGAGCTGATTAAAAATATGTTGGAAATATAACTCAAAGAGCTAAAAATCTTACAAAAATACAATTTTTCCAATTCGAACATTTCCATTAGACCTATGCGGCTGTATAGGTATACATTTTCTTTTCACCGGATAGCTTTAAGTATTTTAATCATATCTTTCTCTCCCAATATCCGATTGAAATGATTAAAAATATGTTGGAAAGATAACTCAAAGAGCTAAAAATCTTATAGAAATACAATTTTTCCAATTCGAACATTTCCATTAGACCTATGCGGCCGCATAAGTATACATTTTCTTTTCACCGGATAGCTTTCAGTATTTTAATCATATCTTTCTCTCCCAATATCCAATTGAGCTGATTAAAAATACCTTGGAAAGATAACTCATGAAAATCTTACAGAAGTATAATGTTTCCAATTCGAACATTTCCTATGCCAAAAATAGGTCTCAAACTTAGACTGAAAATCCATAGCATAACTTTTTCGGCTGGAACTTGATATGTGATAGTACTTGAACTATATTTCATCCCTTTGACTTCGTTTCTCGTCCAATTGATGCCTAACACTCTCAAATCTTTATCATGAGGTTCGACATAACTTTTGAGTATTTTCATTTCAGTCCCCAAACTTTGTATTTGATACAATTGAGCTCTTTTCCGCTATCTTTGCATTCATTTCTCTAATTTTTCATCAAGCATTGAGTTTTACCTATAAAATGAAATATATCACAAATTAGGTAGTATTTTATCAAAGAATAGTAAAATATCATCATTCAGGACCTTGAATAAGTGTAGAAACTATACTTATCACACTTTTTAATTGTTCTAGATGTTAGTCAATCAAGCCAATTTTATTCTATGTTGAATTGCCACAATAGTAATTAAAGTAGTAAATAACACAAGATTTGTTGACTGAGAAAACCTTTAATTGGGTAAAAACTTCGGGACCAAGAAAATAGTTTTCTCTATAAACAATAAGAACTTACAGTATGATCCAACCTAGAAAACCTACTAGACTCGCTGATCTAATTCCTGCAATCTCCAAGACCTGATGGAATGTACTTTACTCACACATGCTCCCTATCTTCTGGAATTATCTATCTCTTTAGGATCGCCAAGAACACCTTATTTTTGTACTCAACTTGTGCTTCTTGTCCAACTTTCCTCAAATTTCAGCAATCTTTGAAAGTTATTGAGAAAGTATTATATTTAAGAAGTGAGTGTTTTGGATTATATGAATTTGATGTTTTTCCCTGTTTGTTGTTGATTGATCTCAAGAATTAAAAGTTTAATCTCAATGTTTATATATGTTCTTAGATCTTAGAATGATGTTATGAAGTTGTAATATAATGATCAACTACCACAAAAAGCGTCATGAGCATTGGGTATTTGTAATATGAAGTATTTGAGTAGTATATGATAGATAAGACTCATGAAAATCGTGAAATTGGGTTTCAAGTATAATATCGTTGTTCGAACGTCAAACTAGTGACAGGCGAACGAGAGGTGTGTCGCTCAAGTGATAGCCGGACGACAATGATTTTGCTTTTTTCGGTCGAGTATCAGCTAGACGACATGCTAACGTAAATTCGAAGACTCTTTTTTCATGTTCCATACTCGAACTGAAAGACTCATAGTTCATCTATACAATTTCCAAAAGACTCTTTGAATTTTACAAGTATTTTATGACAATCATTTTCTTTTATAATAATCCCTTTGTCTAAAAAATTGTCAATACAACTAAAAACGTATCAAAACTAAACATGTTGAAGTGAATAAACACCTTATCAAGAAGAAAATAGAAAATTGACATATTTATATATATTCATCTTATTAGTAGTGTTAGAATATGGGTGTGATCCGAATTCTTTGTTGAAAATAATTGGAAATTCTAAATAAATTGCACGTCAAAAGATATTTAATTTCTAATGTTATTGTGGAATCATATGAAAGTTTACTCGAAAAATTCTAGTTGAAGTTCTATTGAAAGCTCTATTGAGAGTCGAAATTTGTGTTGGATTTGAAAATGTTGAAATTACAAAACAAGGGGTTTTCTCGTTGCATTTTTGCTAGTCCAAGGTGCTCGAGTGTCAAAAGCAGAGAAGTTGGTGCCTACTGGCTCTAGCCTACCGCTCCACCGGTGATGTTTCTTGCCCAGTTTTGTTTTTCGCGTTTTGACAAATTTTCTTGCATTCTACTTCAACTATAACTCTATTATTAGGGTTTTGATATCCCCCCTATTTGTTTCCTATATATAATTGGCTCTTTATTATGATTTAGATGGAGTTAGACAAATCATAAATACAAAATCTTTCTATTCTTTCTCCATACTATAATAAACTCTCGTTTGCTCTGCAAATTACATTGTTCTTATGTATTCGAGGTCTTTACTTCATATTATGGCCATAATCCCTTATTTGTCTCCAACAAATTGGTATTGGATTAATCCTGTATCATCTTCATTTCATAACAAATTGGTATTAGAGCTTTTGGTTTTAAAATTTTTGGGAAAATAAAACACTATGTCGGATAGCTGATATTGGTCGGGTCAGACTAAAGATGTATGATGGGACGGTTATAACACTTCATGCAGTGAAACATGTTCCAAATCTCAAGTGAAATCTTATCTCCTTAAGTACTCTCGATTCAAAAGGGTACATGTGCATTGTTGAATGTGGAACCCTTAAGGTTAGTAAATGAGTCCATGTTTTGCTAAAAGGATATAGAAAATCCTATTTATATATCTTGCAGTGTTATACAGAATCTTTGAGCAATCAGCATATTTTAAGAGCTCAAGTAGATTTGGAGTTGGATTTTGTACTATTGGAGTCTAGTTTGGGGTCTTCTTTGAAAAATACATCTCGATTGAATTTAGAAGTCATGGGTAAATCCATCTTGCCACATTAGCTGCGGTGTCATTGTATTTAGTTGCTAGTAATAGACTCATTTTTAACCATAAGACTCCACATAAGTACAATTCTATTGATTTAGTTGATGGTTTGCATGCAGTTAATGGTGTTGATTCTAGACAAGATCCTTCTTTTGATTTATTTAGTTGTGATTTTGTTACATGGCTTGTTTCATCCTAGTTTAGTGGTCAATAGATCACTTTTGTCCCTAGTGGGTAGTAGAGGTGGAGAATATTTCCAGTTGAAATTTTTTTATGGAGAAGTTCATTTGTATTTTTCATTGAAGAGTTCAAGCTTATTCCTTATAGTAGATTTTGTCTCTAGGTAAAGAATTTTTCAGGTGTTTACTCATTACGATAAAATTCGTGTCAAAGTAGAGTTTGTTAGAATTGGGGTGTGACCCAAATTCTTTGTTGAAGATAATTGGGGATTCTAATTAAAATACAAATTTACTTGGCAAATTCTATTTGAAAGCCCTATTAGGAGTTGAAACTTGTGTTGGATTTGAAAATGCTACAATTATGGAATGGAGGGTTTTTTTGTTGTATTTTCGCTAGCCTGGGGCTTAGTGGGCGCTCAAGTGCCAAAAGCAAAGAAGCGGTGCTCGCCGATGCTAGCCTACCGCTCGAACGTTAGGGCGCCGCTAGCCTAGCGCTAGTTGCTTGCTTGAGCGGCTTTGTTACCAGCCTAGTCACATTTTTCTCATTTTGATGAATTTTCTTGTATTCTACTTCGACTACAACTCTTTATTAGGGTTTATACGTCCTCTTTTTGTTCCCTATATTTAGTTGGTTTTTTTTATTATGATTTAGATGGAGTTAGATAAATTATAAACAAAAAAATCTTTGTATTCTTTTTTCATATTATAATAAAATCTCATTTACTTTGTGAATTACATTGTTCTTATATCTTTGAGATTTTTACTTCATATTGTGGCCATACTTTCTTATTTTTCTCCAACAAATTGGTATTGGATTTATTCGATATCATTTGGGCTTCACAACAACTAGTAAAGAACAACTAGCATATGCTTTGACAAAAGAACTACATAGACCTTTATTCCTCTCATTATTAGCAAGTTGGGAATGACTGGTTAAAGATTTGTTTAGTAAGTTAATATTTTATAATAACTGTGATTATGCTAATTTTAGTTTCTTTAGAATAATATTTCTTTTTAACTAAAATATTATAGTATGTATGCAATATAAATTCACTTGGTATTCGATTATTTCTATTTATGAAAAGAAAATATATTTTCTCGAAATCCTCTTTTAATGTTCAAAGAAGAAATGAGAAGTTTTTTTGGAACAATTTTTTTTTTTTTTTTTTTATCATTTGAAATAAATATTTTGAACCTATTAAGGGCGTGTTCGGTAAAGATTAAAATTGAAAAACTAGCCGTTATTGTTAACTTTTATTAGACAAGTGGGACCCAATAACAGTCATATTTTTAATTAAAATTGGATTTTAATCCTGGGCAAACATGCTCTAAAAATAGTTGCAGCACATTCTTCACGTACTTTTCTACCTCGCCCCTACTCCATCCTCTTCTGCCTTTTCCATCTTTCCTCTTCATCTGAGAACCTCCCATCCATTCCTCATTGCATCTTATCCCCATTTCCCAAGATTTCCTTTCCTTTCCACCCTAAATTCTATAAAATATTAGATAATATTACAATTATTTCTTGTAATGCAAGAGTAACTTCTAATCTTTAACAACTTAGGAGTTACTCTAGAGCTACAAAATGGGGTTCTAGAGGAAACAAGTTTTTGATAAAAACTTATGGTGTTTTCATCTAAGCACGACCTCTAGGGTAAAAAACCAATTTAAGCTTTCATTTATCCTCCATTACTAAGCATCCATCAAATATAATCTCAACTACGCAAGCGTAACAGTAGTTTGACCTCCAAAATATTAGTACAGTAGTCTTTTGTTCCGACTATATTGGGACTAACTTCTTCATTTTGTGAGTTTAGCTTTGTAACAAGGGTAAACTCGAATATAGAGAATAGGACACCTTCACTTCCTAATTGAAACCACAACTCATCACCATTTACCAATTTAAGAAGCCGTAGCAATAAACCATTGATGATTTAGTCGAATACATGCATGCGCCTTGTATAAAATGTTGGATAAAATAATAGTAAAGTGTAGAAAAACTTATCAATAGATCAAGTCTCGTGACAGCACGATGTCCTAAACCGAAATTGCCTGTCGATAACTGCTGCGACCTCTGTGGACAATCACCTCCAGGATACAACGATCAAATAAACCAATTGTGCAGCAATCACAAAAGGTTTTCAGAACTCTCAAGTGTACTCCAGAAATTTGTAAAATTAAGAACAATATTTGTACTGTATAGAAATATATAATCTCGTTTTTCTTATTATTTTCTAATACTCAAAAGTGTGTTTATATAGGCAGAAAGAGATGTAACTTCTCCACCATGATCTAGTATTAAGTTGCAGATGTAATGGCCAATGGTAATGGGTATTAATACTGGGCAGTTAAAACTGTCATATTCTACTGGCTAGTTGACCCATTAAATAATTCCGAAAATGATTAAAAAAAATAATTATTTTATTAGAATCAATAAAGCCCAATCAAAGACTTTTTATTATAGTGCGTGAGGCGTGGCTCGAACGCTTGACCTCCCACACAAATTCCACACTTTTCACCAGTTGGGCACTTCATCTTAATTAATTATTTCTTTCACATATTATATTTATTGTATAAATATATAACAATCCCCCACATGAAAGAAATAAGATAAATAAAAATACTATTTTGGAGTACGGTAGAAATCACGCAAGCTTAGGTGTCTATCGACTTGAACCTTAGCTTTGTATATTCTATCGAGTCTACTAACTGTAGAGTGAACTATGTCTTGAACTCCACAATTATGATTGCAAACTGAGACAATAGAACACACATATGACTTCTAAAACAATCATTGAGTTCTCACGGTTGTGTTCATTTCGGCCGTGAACTTTCCCGGTTTCTTTGAGTGCTCTAGAGAATTAGCCTTAATTCTCATAGGAAGCGGCCCCACTTCCACACTCAAATAGGTGCTTCTATCAGGGATGCACTGTATTTAAACACCCCACTGAATATTAGCTATAGAAAGCATTAAGAGCATTAGCTCATCCTCTAATCAATACAGTTTGTACTACTCATCATAGGGAGGGGTTTGAAATAAATTCAATGTAGTACCCCCACAGATCACTCTAATAACTTTGTTATCCCATTGAACCTTATCCATGGGATCTCCAATTGCAAGGCTGGGTTTCCATTATAGGTGATCTAATTTGTAATAGGCTTTAGCCCTATCCCCCTCGATGTTTTCTGAACTAGCTCTCAATCAAAGACTTTTTATTATAGTGCGTGAGGCGTGGCTCGAACACCTGACCTCCCACACAAATTTCACACTTTTCACCAGTTGGGCACTTCATCTTAATTAATTATTTCTTTCACATATTATATTTATTGTATAAATATATAACATAAAATAGTTTTCGTAGACATCACCGGTGCTATTGCTCTTTGTGATTGTCACCTAGTACATCCAATACATTTTGATGTTTAGAATGTTACAATTGGACATCGCTTTCCTAAAAAATCTACTCACTATATTATCGATTCGTGTACTCCATCTTGTGTAACAAATTAATTTTAGTAACTTATATAAGTAAATTTTAAATTTAGTAAACAACCCTCACAGACTATGAGGGTCGTGAAGAACAATTCCACACATACCCTTGTACTGTGAGGATTTGTAGTCTATTTACTGTCGATGAGAAATATTCCTCACCTTTGGCCGGTGAGGAGAAATAAGCGGTCGGTGAGAAACTGTAAGTAGTATGTGAAGAATTGTTCATCCCAGACTCCCAGTCGATGAAGAATGAAGGAACATAACACTGAACTACATAAATCATCTATTATACTCAAAATTTAAACCATAATGGACAATTTTAAACTATAATAAACAAATTTAAACCATAATGTACGATGACAAACAATTAATACTAAGCCACTATTTGACTTCCATTAAATCAAACTCTATTTTTTTTTCAAACTCATTTCTAATCACACATTAAAATTGTGAAAGTTGTGTTTTTCAAAACAAATTTAAAAATGATGTTATTTGTGTCAATTTCCTTAGCTTCTTATTTGGCTTAAGCTACTTGAGTGGCATCCATTTATTGGTAGCTGAGCCTTTCACACGAATTGTGCTAGTTTAAACTATTGTGGACCGTTAAATGAAATCAATGGCTAAGATTTATTCTTGAGATAATATCGACTGTTGAGTTATTGTTGAACTCTTCACTTTTCCGTTCTCCTGGACTCTTCGTTTTCTCTCTTCTTTTTGGCTCCTCCATTTTCGAGTCCTTCTTGTGAGGTTCTCTGTAATGGATCTAGCTGTTAGGAGGTGAACGTTTGGTGTTAAATCAGGCCTGAAAGAGTGGATGATTTTGTGTAATTTTTCTCCTAAGTGTTTAGTTAGATCTGTATATATTTTCACTCTCTGTTTTTGCGAGATCTTACAATCGATGACCTAAAATCTGGTACTGAGGGGTTTGATGTAATATTTCTCTCTTGGAATGTAGTTTTGCACTAGTGGAACCGGATGTTCTTGAGTCCCCTAGCTTAGGCCATTTTTGGCTGAACTGGCTCAACATCTTTTGTGTTCTTGTTCTTTTCTTTACTGCTTTTGTACATTTATGCTTTATAGTTTGTATTGAGAAGTGGTTTCATATGTAAAATCCCAACAAAGCGGGTATCAAAGCCGACTTAGGGCTCCGGTTGTGTGTTTCATTTTTCATAATAACCTTTCTCTTGAGTACTTCAATTACACATCTGTATAGATCTTCAAAGGTCTAAACAGATAGTATTATTTTTTGGCATCTTGAATCTGATCGATACTGACTGTCTTACTTTCTTGGTGTGGGCTGTTGGTTGATCATTTGCTCTAACTGTTGGGGTCGATTGAGTGCTTTGGGTTAATAAAACTATTTTTCAACAGTATTGGTAAGATCTTTCCAAATCTTATTTAAATTCCTGTTTGGTGTTTTTCTTGTAAATGATATATGAATAATATGTTGTATGTTTTTTGAATTCTTGTGACTAATTTGAAATTCTGAAATACATATATCTACATCATATATCTGTAAACGGTCTGAGCTTCTTTCATACCTTCATATATATTTGATTGAGGTTCTTGGTTGAATTGATTTTATATACTGTCAAATATTTCCCTTGCTGTTCTTCAATTTCTGAACACTTTTGACTCTGTGTTTTCATTACATTAATTATCCAAAAATTGTTTTTCCAAAACCTTTTCTGCTATATCAACGAGTATAAGCCACCCTTTTATAGAATCCGTAATGGGTTCGAAGGTTGAATTATCATAATTCGATGGGAATGAAGATTACTCTATATGGAAGCTATAAAATGAGGGTCATTCTAGTCCAACAAAGGGTTGCAAAGGCCCTTGATGATTTTGAAAATTTTCCTGATGAGTTGAAAGCAAAACTTGCTGAAATTGAAGAGATAAATGAAATTGCATATAGTTCTATAATTTTACGCCTGTCTGATAATATTTGTAGACAAGTTGATATTGCTGAAACTGCTAGGACTTTATGGACTGCATTAGATGCACTGTTCTTGACTAAGACTCTGCCTAACAAAATATATCTGTTAGCCAAAACTAGATCTAAGTCAAAAGACAGAAGTGATAATAAATATTATAATTGTGGAAAGTTAGGACATTTCAAAAGGGACTACTTTGACTGGAAAAAGAAACAAAATGACCTAAATAATAATAATCTGAATAATACTGCCATAGTATCTGAATTGGACAGTTTACATCTCCTGAATGTGTCTAATGAAGAGCCTAGTGAAGATTGGATTTTGGACACAGGGTGTACTTTTCATATGTGCCCTAAAAGTCTTGATTTTATAATTACAAAGAAATAGAACCAAGAAAGGTTTATATGTGAGACAATAATTCTTAGACTATGATAGAGATTGGTGACATTGCCATCAAAATGTATGATGGCACTGTCAGGCCTATAAAAAATGTTGGATATGTCTCAAATCTGAAAAGAAACCTTATTTCTTTAGGGACTTTTGAAGATAAGGGATATACCTTTAAATTTGGTAATAAAGTTCTGAAAAAAATACATGTGATATGAAATGTCACGTTGTATGATAAAACCAAAAATCACGATACCTATCGACATGAATTATTATTCTTTAAATTCAGGTCTATTAACAAGCGACTCAATTAATTAATCATCGAACACTTGGTAATTAATTAATTGAAGAATCTCATTTTTCTAGTTCTTTTTTTGTATATACCCATTAGGTTCTCAATCACGATACCTGTCGACGTGAATTATTATTTTAATATAATAAAAATCGATAAATTAAAATATCTCCTTTTAATTTATCATCAATTTACATTCGTCGTTTCAGATTGATAGCTAGTAAAGTGTTAGGGCAATACATGTGATATGAAATGTCATGTTATATGACAAAACCAAACTTCATTTATCATGAAACTGTAACCCATTCGTTAACATGATCCGATTAATTACGAGATATGGATATGTGTCAATCTCGATTATTAATCATATCTTTCTTCCCATTATTAAGTCAATGTAAATCGAAAACTCTTTTTCAACTTATGAGTACACCTTGGCCAATGATTTTGTTATCAATTTAATTGAATGAAATGTAAATCATAATCTCTTACTATCTAAGAGTGAAGAATCCTCTATTGATAATTTACAACTTTCATATGATTCTTGACATATCCGAATGATGCCGTATTAGCGACCATTGGAAGAGCAACATTCAATATCACCAAAGTATGATCGTCCTCATATAAGGCAGTATGATGACCTCAAGCTAAATGATCAGTTCTACTATCGAATGTTACAGATTAACCACTGAGATTTAGATAGTTATCCATGTGAAGTCTCTCAAACAAGTCTCCAGTGTTTTACTATTAAAAAAAATATTCACTTGTACATTTAAGTGTCATCACACTTTACCTTGTGCGATCAACTAGTTACTTCACAAGAAAAGTCAAATAAAATGGTCTATTCTTAATAACGATATCCGTATCTTGTTATTATTTACGACCATGGATGATTTAAAATTTAGGCCCTGTTTGTTTCTGATTAAAATCAAATTTTAATTTAAGTCAAAGTCAAACAATCAATATTAACCACATCTTTCATGGTCCTACAACTTTTCAACCACACATTTCAAAAACTTCTATCACAATCTATTAAAAATCTAATTGTAATCCCTACCAAACACCCACTTAGTCATATGTAATTTATATTTCACAATCACAACTCCATGTGATTAATAAATTACCAAATTTTGAATCTTAGAAATTTATTATTTAATATATTAAAATATTAATTCAATTAAATAATAGATTTGATATAAATGAAATGTATCAATTATATATTAAAAATATTTATGCCCAAAATTGATTGATTGTAGGAGATAACACTTGCACTTTACCCATTTTTTATTAACATCGACATGGGGTTTGTGACAATTGTGATACAGATAACAGTGTCGAGGCTCTCACACGTGTAATTAATAAAAGTGCTATTGACTAAGCATAATTCTTAATTGGAAAGTCGTCCCATTTTGATGCTTGACATGTCGACAACTCATTGATCATCTTAATCTTCTTCGGCTGCTCTCTCTAGTTTTTTAGGGTTTGTTACTATATATATATATAATCTAACACACACACACACACACATAGGGGTGTCAATCCGGGTCGGCCCGCCAACATATGAGTCCGGTAATGGCCCGCGTGAAAAAAGTCCGCCCTCTATGGGTTCCAGGCCGGTTCTGGGTTGACCCACAAATTTTGGATTACAGCCCATGCCCGCCCGCTGACCCATTCGGGTCGAGCCCATGTGGGTCACGGGTCGCACGGGTCGCGATTTGTTCCGATTTGACCCCTATTATTGTATAAATAAAATTATAAAAATATAGAATTTTTCATATTTATAGCAAAAAATATTTTTTTTTGTTAAATGTAAACTAAGAATTGAACAAAATGATAAATTCATATTTATACCAAGAAATGTTTACATAGAATTCAAATTTAATGTTACATGAATTATTTATAACTTTATAAAGTTAAATTTAACTTAAACAAATAACAACTAAATGCATTTCTAATTACTATTATCAAATATTTACAGCATAAGTACATCCCAACTAAGTTGAGACTTACTTTTATTATAATTTATAGTTCAGATACATCCAACTAGCTGAGGTTTCCCCATTGTTTTTCAAATTAAAAAAAAAAAAATTTCATGGGCCAACATGTTAACCGCGACGCGTGAATATACAACCCGCGAAGCCCGCGGGTCACATTTCCTTGACCTGTGAACAGCCCGCTCGAGTCACGGGTTGGCCCGCGGTCAGGGTCGATCCGGGCCAATTTTCACGGGTCTGGCCGACCCTTCCGTCTTGACACCTATATATATATATATATATATATATATATATATATATCAATATATATATATCACTATTAATTTTTTAAAAAAACTACTATATTCAAATATTATCGTTATTAAATTCATTCATTTATATACTAGCACTTAGATTGTCATCAAAATGAGATTTTAATGAATTTTTTCATTTTTCAATAGTAAATGAAAAATGTTTTACATAAAATGATCTCGTGCAGAAGAGTTGTCAAAACATCATAAATGAAGATAGAGGCCATTGAAAATCACTTGGCCAATTGTACCGTCATTTTTTTTTTACTGTCACATTTAATTCAAGTGTATTTTGGGGAAGAAATTTTTTTTGACATGACATCAGCTATACACAAATCAACAATTCAATAGTGCATTTCTCTTTTCGGCCGACAGCTTCATTAATTGTGGCCCTACTGATACAAAAGTGAAAACAACCTTGCTATGGTAACATAGATGATGACCTAAGGGATGACATAATTTGATAAAAAGACATAAATGTCCTACTTCTATTATCTACTCAAGTCAATGTTCTCTATTCCTAGTATAGAGAACATTGCCTTGAGTAGATAATATCAACGAGATTTCCCTCGAGCTTGCTCCCATATATTTGTATACTCAGATATAAGCGATCGATGTTATTTAAGTTTAAGAAAGTGGGTTATGGTCCAACACGACTTCCGCACTCTTATTATTTTTCTCTCGACTCTTTTGCATATCTCACAATGGATCACACGAAATCACAGTTTTCCTTTCAACTCCTTGTTAAAACATCAGTTTGAAAGGTAACAGGGTTCTAATGGCTTTCTCTAACAATGCCTCAAACGCCAACACATGGCTAAACGGCAACAATATACTTGCACAACCCTCAAGGTTCTCACCGTTGGAGTAAAAGTAAGATAAGAGTTTTTGAGAAAACAACACGAATAGAAAGACAGTGTTTTAAAAAAACTTTGATGTCATAAACACATCACACTAATATCTCTTACATAAGAGTATAAATACATATTTCGACTACACTCTTGGTACTTTCTCTAAAGAAATTAGAACTCCATAGAGATTATCTTATTACAAGCTTCAAATGAAAGAGAGAAACTGAAATGGTTACAAGATTTGAAAAACTAGAGAGAAAGATAGTTTTTTGCTTAAGGATGGGATGCCCTCTTCTGAGAATTTAGTCTTCAATTTATAGACTAAAAAAGCCAACTGTCCTTCATTATTGTGGTGTTATTGTGTAAGATAATGAGAATCTTACTGCGGCCTAAAGTTCTTTGTCTTAGTATGGAAAATTATTTGAGGTGAAACCCCACAGTTTTTCTTTATCAAAGTAAATCTGATAAAGTAGTGATAAAGGGGGTCCTCTACTTTTCTATATGAGACTCAAACCACTCATCTGGAAATTCTTCTGGATCTAGTAAGATTGGTGAGTCATCTTCTTCATTGCTATAGCACTCGCACTTATGGTTTGGATAACGCCAAAACTGTTTACACAGCTCATTTTTTGTCTTCTGTGTCCCACTAGCATCACCTCCAAAAATATTATCACACCATAAATCAAGATAGTGCCAATCTTCTTGTTTAGTGGGTGCCACAGCCTTACTGTAAATCAAGTGGTCTTGTGATTCATACACCCAAATATTCTGATTTTCTTCAATAACTTTCTGGATATGCTCAAATTGCTCCTTATATCCCTTGGCTCTACGGAAGGTTGTCATCTTGATAACATCTTCTGGTATAGTTTCATGGACTTAACTCTTCTCAGGTTGAAGATGCTTGGAAGTAGTGGCAATCCTTATGACATGGCTAACTGACAGTAGCCTATCTTCTTCATTATCCCATTCGGGACAGGCAGAGAAAAACCTGATATATATGTTCTTATGTTTAAGAACTTGGCAATACCTTTCAATAGCTTGGACTACTTATTTTGGTAACAAAGAAATTTCTTTTAAAGATTCCGATGGGTAAATACAAATTATATTTCCCATTTCGTAAAGAGCACGAACCCAATAAGTTGGGGCTCCTGGAAAAAGGTTAACTTTGTTGTAGGTTCCATATGTTAGCATTTTCATCCATCCTCCTAGACTGGTGAACCAGCAGCAGGCTAGATTGAACAATACATATGCAAGTATAAAATCGTCTTTATTTTTGATGTCCATAACACCATGAGTGTTACAGGCTTTGATGATATTTGAGCTATTAAGCTCTGGTATGGAGATACTATCCTTTGTAAATATTTTCTCCTGTGAGGGAGACAAAGTAGTATTCTCTCTAACTGAAAGTTTATGAAGCTTCAATGCTTCTTGTTCAATATTGGCACAAATGCCTTCAGAATTATTGGTACTAGGGCCTTCAGATAATATAGCCTTGTTGGCTTTCTCAAATATCGGCTTGACAGCAGCCTTTTCCATCAACGTTATCTTGGACTCTATCGCAGTAATTTTTATGTTCATCTCGAACTTCTATGCTTCGAGCTCCTTCTTGATTTGCTCCATTCCTGGTTAAGAAATCTGGAATAAAATTGTCTTTTCCTTTAATATGGATAATATCAAATTTAAATGGTGCAAACCACATTTGCATTCTAATAAGTGGTCTTTCAGCTGCACTTTTTCCAAGTTTATTTGTTAATAATGGTTTTACCTGAGTATTATCTGTTCTAATAAGAAATTTTCTAGGTAGCAAGTATGGTTCAAATTTTGCTACTCCTTTCTTAACTGCTAAACATTCTTTACGATTAATATCATACCTGGTTTCGACATATTTGAATGTGCCTGAAGTATAAACAAGAAGCTCTTCTGGGCATTTACACAATGGACTACAAAGAAACTCTTTATGGTTTTCTTTTCTTTTAAGTATTGCTCCCCAGTGTAACAGAGAGACATCGGTTTCTAAAATAAAGAAATCTTCATCATTTGGAATATTTAATTCAGGTAGATTTTCACATATTTTCTTAATTTTGTTTACCATTTCTACATCTTCTTGTGTCCATTCCCATACAACTCATTTTTTAAGTTTTTTGGTAAAGTGGACTTTATATTTAGCACAATTTTTTATAAATTTTTAGAAATAATTTAATAATCCGATAAAATTTTGCAGTTCTTTCTTGTCTCTAATTACTTCTGGAAATTCTATAATTTTCTTACCAATATGAGGTTGTTGAAGTATTTTTTCTTCTGTAAAAATATATCCTAAGAATTCAATTTCAGTTTGAGCTATTTCTGCTTTTCTTTCTGATAAGGCTAATCCATACTTATTAGCAATATAGTTGAACTTCTTAAGATGTTCAATATGTTCTTTTAAATTTTTACTATGAATAAGAATCATCTACATAAATAATGCAGAAATTCTTTATTGGTCTTATAATTTTATCCATTCTCTGTTGGAATATTGCAGGTGCATTCATTAATCCAAATTACATAACATTCCATTCGAATTGTCCTAATGGATTATGTGTAGTAAAACTAGTTAAAGGCTTTGAGGCTTCATCTAGTTTTATTTGCCAATATCCTGATTTACAATCAAATTTAGAATATATTTTATTTCCTTGTATTTGTTTTATTAACAAATCTTTTATTGGTAGTTTATAGCTATTTGGAATTGTTTTAGAATTTAGGTCTCTATAATCAATTACCATTCTAGCTTTTCCTCTTTTGATTTCACTATGCTTTCTGACCATAAATGCTGGATTATTATATGAACTAGTTGATTATTGTATTACTCCTAATTGTAAGAGTTCTTTAATTGTATTTCAAATTCTTTTTTATCTTTTTCGCTATAAGGAAATTGCTTTCCTCATATCTTAGCATCTGAGTTTTTTAGTTCAATGGTTGCCATAGGTTTATCTTTATCTCATTTAGCTAGAGGATGCTCATGACAACATTCTCTTAGTTCTAATTTAGCATTTTCTAATTCTTCTTCTAAATTTTCAATTCTTAATACTGGAATTTTTTGTTTTTGATTAATTTCTGTATAACATCCACCGCGATTACCTGCAGAACTCTGATGTCTAGGTCTATGGTGAATTGGTTGATGTGCAATTCCAATGGCTTTATAAATTTTTGGTGTTTTTATTTTGTGATTACAAGGTGTAGGGAATTCAAAACTATCTTTATATTGTGTAAAGAGGCTATATGTATAGATAAAATTTTCTCCTAAAAGGATATCACATCCAATTTTATCTGTTGCATAAATTCGTGGAATAAAACATTCTCTATTTCCTATAATGATAGGAACATTTTCTACAAAATCTCTATAGATTTCAACAATATCACTGGCTGTTTGACTATAAGTTGTTTTCTTATAATCTCTTTTATAATAATGTTCTGGGAACACATTTCTTTTACATAGACAAATACCTGATCCGATATCAATTATGGCATGAAATTTTATCATACAATAATATGGTAAATTGAGAGTTATCTCAATATATGGACTAAATATACTAGTTTTGATTGATCTAATTCCTTGTATCATATAAATTGGTTCATTGTTTTTAGTAATTCTAGGAATCATTTTTTGTTTGCCTTCTATAGTTATTTGTAGAGTATTCTTTTGTATATTAAATGGTGAGACTTTCTCAAGAAAGTTCATTCCAAGTAATATTGGACTAGTATCTTTTTCTTTTCTATAATCTTTATGGATTTTATGGTTTAATTTAAATTGTTCTCCTTCTATGTCTGTGAAACTTAGTTCGAGATTAACGAATGTTTTAATTTCGTATTTAATTCTGTGATAATCGGTAAGAGTTATTCCTTATGGTAAATTCTCTTCAGTTAAATATTCTACTAACTTTGCTCTTATGTGACTAGTACTGGCTCCTGTATTAACAAGGGCTATAATTTCTTCGTATTTATTTTGATTATTGATATATTCTGTTAGGAGAAGGAAATTATCTTCCTCACACCTTCTAAGGTCAATATCAATACTATTTCTAGGCATTATTGGATAATTTCTACTTATAGATGGTCTACTAAAGCTTAAGAGTTCTCTAGTACTAATACTTCTTTCTATTCTTCTGCTAGGATTCTAACAAGAAGTTGTCCAGAGGTATTCAAGGTGACTAATCCTTGATTTCCTACATTATTGTCTATTCTTCTAGATTACTGATGAAAATCAAGCAATATGTCTTGTGGTAATGAAATATTATTATTACTTAACATTTTTGGTGGTGTAAATTGCGCTAGATCTTTAAAATCTTCATAGATTTGTATGAAGTCTCCTGAGACTTTATTAATTTATTTTAGGTGCGTAGTAGTAAAAGCATATAAAGCTTTACAATGTAAAGTTACTGCTTTACTTCTTGGTGGCATAATTAATCTATCAATTTTGTGATATAGATTTAATTCTAGACTTAAGTTTTCATCTAATAAGGACATGGCAAATCCATGTCTTATAGTAAATATAATTTTCTTATATACTAGATTTCCAGATACAACTCCTAATAAAGCATCCATAGGATCATGAAGTATTCTGTTGTCCATCAAGTACATTTGTATATGAATATCCATTTCTTCTCTAAAGTATCCTTTAACCATGATTTGTACTTCTCCAATCACAATATTTTTTAATCTTTCTCTAGTTGAGGGTTTTATTTTAGCTAATTCTTTATTAATCCATTCTCTGGTTATTAGAGGTATAGTAGTGTTACCTTTAACATTTTCAATGTTAATAGGTACTTCATCATATTTGGCAATATATATGGTTTTGTTAAACCAAGGTAGTATTGGTCTTACAAAAACATCTTTATCTTTTAAAGATATTTGTTTTTCTTTTATGGCTCCATATCTTTCTTCATCAAACATAACTATTTGTGAAGTTCCTTCGTCATTATCTAAAGTATTCTCAATGGTTTCCATAATCTTTTGATTCATGTAAATTTGTTCTTCAATTTCTTCTATATCTAACTCATAGATTGAGTCTGTTTCAAATAATTCGTCTAAGTTTTCGATTATTTCATAATCTGAGTCAGATTCTATTTCTTCCATTAATCTAATGGCTTTAACATTTTCTCTTTTATTTCTATTAGGACAGTTGGGAGATATATGCCCTATTTCATTACATGTAAAATATTTACATTTTTTATAAAATTCTTCTTTAGATTTCTTTTGAGGTTTCTTATATTGATTATATTCCTTTTTCCAAGGCTTTTTCTTCTTGAAATATTTTTTGTGGCTCTTCAATCCTTTATTTCTCTTCCAAGGTTTAAGATATTTCTTAAATTTCTTTTTATAGTATGGTTTCCTAGATGATTTGTGACAACCAAATTGTGGTACTACTGTTATCTCTCCATAGCAACATAAACTTGCTTTCTTACCATGTTTCCTAAATAGGTGTTGATACATGGATTTTCTACATCATTCCGATATTTTTCTTTTAGCGAATGAAGTTCTCATTTCTAAGGTATCAGCTTTATGATTAGGATCTTCCCATTCTATTTTATTCCAATAAGTTTGGTACTCTTCAAATAATTTCTGACTCCATGGCCAAGGTAGTTTAAGAAAATATCTATTAAGTAGTTTTTTATCTTCTTCTGATATATTCCATTCTTTTATGAATTTAGATGCTTTGATGTATATCTTTTCGAATTTCTTAATATATTTGTTTAATTCACACATATCACATATTTTTAATAATTCTATTTCCCTTTCTACTCTAAGGCTTCTTGAGTGATCATATCTATTTTAGTTTCTGGTATAACTTCTCCTAATAGTAAGTGTCTAAAGAAATTTTCCATTCATTTTAAAATTTCCTTAAAGTTTTCAGCATCTAAGCTTTCATTGCTATCTATAGTAGTTGTAGATGTTTCTCCATATTTAATTTGATTTTTAGTTTTTTCAGAAGTTTTTCTCCAGATATTTGAAGTAATTCCTCTAAAGGTGTGAATTATAAAGTTGTTTGCTTGAGTGGTATTCCATTTATGAAATGTAACCGCTAAATCAGTAGCTTTTGGCCATGAGTCAATAATTTCACTTTTATTATTGCTATCATCAACATCTAGCCATATTCCTGTTGTAAGAATTTGTTCAGTAAATAATTTAACTGAATTATTATCCCTAAGGTGTATAGGTTTGGTTGATGTAGTTCTAACTCCTTTTCTAAAATTGTAATTTTCTCGTTCTTCTGTTATTCCATGTTCTTTCATCCATTCAAAATTCTAGTCATCAGACTCGATTTGAGTCAAATCATTAGTTCTACTTGTTTCTCCAACTAATGTTTGTGTTTCAACTTGTTGATTTAAATGTGGAGTATTAATTTCGGTGGTTTCTTCTTTGGGTGGATCATTCATATAAATATTCTCAATTTGAATAGCTAATTGTTCTAAACTCTATTTATAAGCTTCTAATTCTTCTCATGTAGCTTCATAGAATTTAGTTTCTAATTCTTCTATAACATATGCTGGTAAACGTGGTTCAATTGAAGTATAAGAATCCTTAAATTTTGATTCTTTAAATTTAGATTCAATTTGTTTATATAGAATTTTTGGTCTTATTTTAATATTGTCATTCACAATTTCCAAATTAGACTCGATATTTTTTATATGATTTAAAACATCTTGGTTTAAAATATCCGTTTCTCCTAAAGGTTGAGCAAAATTATTATATTGTTCTAAAAATTGATTTATAATAATATCTTCTTCTTCATTTTCAGAAAATTCATCAACTAATATTTGTAATCCTTTATTTTTTATTTCTGCTAAATGTTGAGGACCATTTACTTGTTTTATCTCTTCACTTAAAGATTTATATTTAATACTTAAATTTGTTGCTAATTCTTGTAATTTAATTCGATTAGTATTAGTTAAAATATTAATATTTTGTAATTCTTCTAAAATCATCTTATCTTTTCTATTTATTTTAAAAATTTTCTTTAGTTTCGTTACTAGGGTCTGATATCAATTATAGGGTCAAAAAAGCGGAAAACAATTAAAATATAGAGATAAGGGTAAAATAGACAATTGTCTCACAAAATGACGAAATTAGGCCAGGGCTTAGGTTAGAGCTTCTGGTCATTTAGCATTATTCAAAAGAAAATGGCTTCTATCTCATTTTAACGAGTTTCAAACAGGGGCTACATATCCCCACCAATTTTCGTTTCAAAAATTACTCCTATTAAACTCTTAAATTTAAACACTATAAAAGTGTCTATGGGCATTTTATCTTCCCACGTGAATTATTGCAATTATTTTCTGTTTTATTAACTGCATAAGTACTTATCCTGCAAACTTCATATCATTTTTGGATTTCACAGCTAACCTCAAACTTAAATATGAATTTCAAAGAATGTTCTACTTAATCATATATGTTTTGTGTGATAAACAAGATGATAAGGGTGCTTAGTCATGGATATTCGTTATCCCAAAGCCGAGCAATACTACGTTTTGATTATTATTTTCATTTGTTGGAGAATTAACTGTTCAAGCCTACTGATTTTGATTATGCAAGGATTTGCTCTGTGACATGGACTAATTACTATGGAAAGTAGACAATTGACATATTAGATTTCACGGTTCAACTATTGATTGTTTTATGAGAAATGAATCACAGATTCCTACTTAATAATGTCGCATTGTCCAACTCCCCTCTTTTTGTCTGCAAAAAATGCATGGTTACTAATTATGAATATTAGGATTTTAGTTAAACGTAAAATCTAAAATAATATAAAAGATTCAAGCGTTTACTGAGGATAAATATTAGAGGATGAATTTAGGATGATATATTTTGTTTTGTTTTGGTTTTGTCTATTTAAGCAATATTATGCCCCTGTTTGGTACACATTAAAATTTTCATTTTCATTATTCTACTCATTTTCAACTACACATTATTCAATAAAATAATATTTTTCACCACATCAATAATTTTTCCTTCCTTTTCAACCACACATTCTCCATCAATCTACTATTTCAAAATACATTCTTCCAAAATAATGTGACTCAAACACACCCTATAGGTTAAAAATGTAATATAATTTCTTTAAAAAGAGTAATTATATTCACACCACAATTTTTATTTCTTACAATACATTTTGCCATCATATTGTTAAAAAATAAATAAATAAAAAGTGACAAAGATATTTTTCCCTCATTTCAAAGCATGAAAATAAAATATTTTGATATAAATCATCATCAAGGGCAAGACATACTAATTACTGAAAGATTGAAGATAGTAATTCAATGAAAAAAGTTAAAGAAATAATTGTTACAATGAGCAAAGATTGAGGAATTTAATTACAATTAAACTGTAATGTATCAAATAAAAATTGTTGTGACAATATAACCGTCCTTTAAAAAAAAGTGGATAGATATATAAAAATGGTGGATGAAAATAACGGCTTCTATAAATAAAATGGTGAGAAAATATACTTGGTGTGTAATATTGAGATCGAGTTAAATATTGGTTTCTTGTAAATTTATGTATGGGTGACAAATTTTCGATTTGGGTGAAAATCATAAAGTTTCTGATTGTAAACTAAACTACACTGATGGACAGTGAACACAATAATGCTAGAACTTGAGCCTAATCCTTTGTGGATGCTCAAATAGAGATATAAACTCGTGTTAAATTAATTAATATTTGAGTAGATTTTTACTCATATTAGTTTGTTTATTGTGTTTTATTGGTCAAAGTCTAAATTCGAGGATGATTGATAAAAGAGGATGGAAGTTTGATATAAAAGGGTTAAATGATGCGAAATGAGAAATCTATGTATAGAGCATGTGAGGAAATTAGTACATAAAGTTTACTACAATGATCTCTGTTAGGTTTTTAGTGCAGGCGATTTTGTAGACAAAATGACTAATTTATAACGTGTTGTAAAAGTCAA
Organism: Fraxinus americana; assembly: GCA_035079005.1. Taxonomy (NCBI): domain Eukaryota; kingdom Viridiplantae; phylum Streptophyta; class Magnoliopsida; order Lamiales; family Oleaceae; genus Fraxinus; species Fraxinus americana. The sequence continues at coordinate 16,030,361 of CM068711.1, forward strand.
GGACCTAGAGTGCAATTTGTACAAATTGGGTTATAAGGTCTAGGGTTCAAGCATAAAAGAAGAGAAACACGATGCCGCATTTTCGCTAGCTTCTCGCCTAGTTGGCGCTCAAACGACAAAAGCAGACTGCCTATCATCCGCCTGCCCGAAGCTCTCGCTCGAACGACAAGCTGATTCGAAAAATTCTAATTTACTGTTTTGAAATATTTTTTCTGCCCATTCAACTTAATTATCATCCTCTAAAAATACCCAAGCATATCCACGAATTGAGGGGTGATTGCTCATTGTGCTTATTCTCTAAACACATTTATATTATTCTTTGAAAATCCAAGAGCATATTCATACATTGATTCTATCTTTTTTTATTGAGATCATACAACCACATATTTGGAAAATATATCAAACCCATTGAATCCGAAACACCACCTAATTCCTATTGGTCATAGGAAGGTACTTCAGTTGAACTTCAGAGGCTACTGGATTTTGAGAAAGGTTAGACTACAAGCGCAAGAAAAACATAAGAACGGGGCGTTCTTGGAATTCCACTTGGAAGAGACAATTGTAGAAGATGGGAGCTGGTGGGTTTAGCTGATCTTGGAGGTTACATGAATTAGATCGGGAAGTCTAGTAGAGTTGTCTAGACAACATCTTATTGTAAATCCGTATTGTCTATAGTAGAGGTAACGGGCTTGTTCGTGCAGTTTTTAACCAGTTGGGGTTTCTTCGTTATCATATAGGTGTTTATTATTGCTCTCCTTGTTACTGCGGTATTCAAACATGGGATAATTGGACGTTTGTGTTTAATCATCTAGTAACAATTAAAAGTGACTTGTTGCTTTTGATTGATTGATTCCGCAAAGTGTCAAAACTAAAAACAGATAAGTAACAACCATTCGGCAACTTAAAAGCCATTAAATTGGTAAAACGTGAACTGTTAAGTGGTATCTAGTGTGACACCCAATTTTTTCAATTGGTATTAGAGCCCAAATTCATTCCTTGACCCATATTATCTCGATAGGTAATTTATTATCCGTCCCACCATATTTTGATAGCAGTAATTATGTCTACTAAAAGGTTAGGATGAGAGCTTTTTAAAAATCCATCAATGAACGTATCTGGTTTAGTGTTGTAAATGGTTGGAATGCACCTAGTTCTACGGTTAATAATGAAGTAATCCCCACTCCCATTGCTAATTGGACTAGAGTGAACTTAGATGAGTGTAACTGGAATAGCAAAGCCTTACATGCCCTATTTATGGCAGTATCCCTAGAAGAGTTTAGGCCAGTATCAATGCCTGAGGTAGTCAAAGAGGTTTGGGATATTCTACATACCACACATGAGAGAACTCAGGCGGTTAATAACTCTAAGTTGCAGATGCTGACCATTAGGTTTGAAGAGATTAGAATGAAAGAGAATAAGACATTTGATGAATTCTATACGAGCTTAAATGACATAGTTAATTCTAGTTTCAACCTAGGTGAGAAAATATCTGAGTAAGGATATAGACTCTATTAAGGTAGAATAGTTGGTTGGATCTCTCCAAACTTATGAGCTAACATTAGCTAAACCCACAAATGATAAGTTATTGGCCTTACATACTATAAGGAATAGTTATAGAGAGTCATCGGATTGAGATTCTCCTAATGAAGAAGAGTTAGCTTACTTTGTGAAAAAATTCCGAAAAGTGTTTAGGAATAAACAAAATCCTCAAGAGAAGCATAGAAGTGGTTCTAGTGGATCTAGGAAGAGTTCTAAAATTGTGAGATGTCATAATTTTAAAAGTTTTGGCCACGTTAGGAGTGAGTGCCCTAGTAATAGGAGAAATCTAGATAAGACTATGAATGCTACACTCACTGATGACAAGTCTAACTTGAACAATCAGAGTGAGAAATCCACTCGTGAAAAAAATGGAAAATATATTGACTTTACTGCTAGAATTAGGAATGCATATGATAAGGGGCGTGAGAAGGTTGATAGCATAAGCAGTAGTGAGAATTCAGAAGACGATTCTGATAGTGAGGGAAATTCTGATAGTGAGGGGGATATTCATGAGACTTATGATAGATCTATGAGGAGAGCGTTAAGATTCTAACTAAAAACAAAGTCTTAAGTACGACAGTTATATAACTTTAGTCGGAGAAAGAAAAACTTATAGCCTACATTCAGGAATCTACCTCAACTCTGAGTGAGTTGAAATCCATGAATGAATCTTTAGATACTCAGGTTAGGAATCTCATTAGTGAGCTTGAGAAGACCTCTAGGAGAGCTAATTAACTGAGAGTTGAAAAGGAACCTTAGAAATCCATGTTAAAAATCTTCTGAGCAACCTAGAGTATTCCAAATCTCAACTTATTGTCTTTTCTAGTGGTTCTATAAAGTTAGATAACATTCTAGGAATGAGCAAGCCTACTGGTAATAAGGGAAGTTTATGATATAATAAAAATGATCATAATGTTTCTTGTACGTCCAAGACCACATTTGTCCCTGGTACTGACCAGCTTAAACATATGCCTAGCCATGAACCTAAGAATATGTGATATGTAGAACAGAGGCCTACTAGACCACATACGACCCGCCAACCTAGGAATAGATTAGAGATGGCAATTTTCCCCGCCCCGCCCCGCCCCGAATGGGGCAAAAAAACCCGCCCAAACGGGTTGGCGGGGTGGGGCGGGGCGAGGTTCGCCGCCCCGTCGCGGGTCGTGGGGCGGGGCGGGGTGGAGACGCCCCACCCCGTGAAGAATTAAAAAAGAAAAAAAATTTGTTTTGAATATTATTTGTTTTGGACATTTTTTGTTTCAAGTGTTTGTTTTGAATATTGATATAATTAGTTTGAACATTATTTACTTTGGATTTTAAAATTTTGAATTTGTATTTTAAATAAAAAAAAAATAAATGGGGCAAGAAACGGGGCAAGTCCTCGCCCCGTACCCGCCCCCAGCCCCGCCCCGCCCTATCTAAGGCGGGGTGGGGCGCGGGGCGGGGAGGGGGAGTGGCGTGGTGGGGCGGGGTGGGGTGAGGGTGCCCCGCCCCGAACCCGCCCCATTGCCATCACTAGAATAGATATCAAAGATCTCATAACTTTGATCCTAGTTTTATCCCTACATGTTTTCATTGCGATGAGTTAGGACACATAAGGCCTAGGTGTCGTTATTTCCTCAACAGAAACAAAAATCAGAACTTAAATCAAAATAAGAATCATGAGTTTGGTGGTCAAATTGACTTTCTTACTAATCAGGTGAGTCAATTGACCAAGATAATGACAAAGATGACTGAGAATATTCCTATCACTAGGCAAGTTTGGGTGAAGAGTGATCTGAAATTTTTTGAAATAGATCATGGTACTCTTAAAGGTAAGAGCATTTGTTTAACTAACTAATTAGGTATTTTTGGTGCATGCTTGTGCGTTATCATCGTTTGACATTGATTTATTCATGCATCATATTTGTTTATTTATTTTCTAGGTAGAAAACGCATTCATATTTTTTATTTTTATTTTTTGTGTGTTTGATTTTTTTTTTTTTTTTGGTGCTTTGTGCATTTATGCTTTAAAATAAAAAAAAATGAAAATTTGAAAAATAAAAAATGCAGGAAATTGTTTTTATAGCACAATATATAATATACTTGAATTTGTTTGTTGTGACCAAGTATGGTTTTAATCGATGAGCTGTAACATAGTTTCAATTGCTGGCTTAGGTTATTATGGAGTACTTAGTAAATGTATCATAAGCGCTGCACACTATGATATTGTTAGTGAGACTCAACCGAGTGTGTAAGATTTGGGATGACAATCACATATTAGTAAGGTGATTTTGAACATGAACTGACCTTATTTATTAGACCTAAACTCAAGTTTATCTCCAATAATAAAAATGTCAATATCTTATGTTCTTTTTCGGAGTCTATTTGACTCGAGTAATTAAACTTGCGAGGTTATTCATAACTTGATGTCTTTCGTCACCTGACTTGGGTTAATCGGTTTAAAGCTCGTTACATGGCTTATTTTAGTAGCTTAATGGAGAAGAGTCAGTACTTAAGATGTGAAAATAATAATAAGCTTAAAATTTGAAAGATGTGAAAATAAAATATGCTCAAAGTCAGGGAGAGAAAAAGAAAATATCCATATAAAATGAGTTTTTCTTTATAGGTTTTAATGTGTTTTAAATGGTTTGATTTTCATAAGTAGAGGAATTTATTTATTGACAGTGATGTTTAACATGTCGTTTCTCATAAAATTAAGGTTTGGAGTCATACTTACAAATGATTAGTAACACTTTACACATATGGGTCACTTATACAATTTACTCCATGTTAACTTGAACTAAGTATGCGGAAAGATTTACTGTACACTGATTATACTCGTGCAAACTAACAACTACATTTTTGAGTTATTATATATTAATGTTAAAAGTTTTTAATTATCGATCCTTTCGTCATTTGTGACAAAAAGAGGGAGAGTCAAGTAGTCAAGGTTTTGAATGGTAGTAAGGGTTTGAATGGGAGAATTGTTTTAAATGGTAGTAAATGTTTTAAATGAGAGAATTTAAAAGTAGTAAAGGTTTCGAATGAGAGAATTTAAATTTCCGAGGTGAAGTAGTAAATGTCTTGAATGGTAGTAAACGTTTTGAATGGGAGAATTTAAAAGTAGTAAAAGTTCTGAATGAGAAAATTTAAATTTCTGAGGTGAAGTAGATTGATAGGGGGAGATTTATTGGTTGTATTGTATTCCATACCATTTCTACTTAGTTGTTTTAGTTTTTGATGTTTTGATGATAATAATGTTTTTGTTGGTGTTTGGATTAACATTAGTGTTATGTCTCAATCTAGCTAGTGTTGCTATCATGTGTTTAAGATTTTTGTTATTTCCTATATCACTTGCTTTTACAATCGGTATTTCAGTAGTGAATTTCAGGAAACCGGTTTAACAAGGAATGCAAGAGACATCAGTTTGATGAATCTTAGGTAGTTTAGATTTTGTTTTTAGTTTTTCTTGACTTATTGCATAGTTTTGTCACAAAATGTCAAAATGAGAGTTTGTTAGGTTTTTAGTGTTGCGGATTTTGTGGACAAAATGACTAATTTATAACGTATTGTAAAAGTCTAGGGCCTATAGTGCAATTTGTACAAATTGGGTTATGAAGTTTAGAGTTCGAGCAGGAAAAGAGGAGAAACACGGCACCGCATTTTCGCTAGCTTCTCGCCCAATGGGCACTCGAGCGGCAAAAGCAGATTGCCTATCGCCCGCTTGTCACAAAGCTCTCGCTCGAGCGACAGTGCATCGCTCACCGTTGCCGCTTCACGCTTGAGTGACATGTCGATCTGGAAAACCCTAATTTGCTGTTTTGATGTATTTGTTCCGACTCATTCAACCTAATTACCATCCCTTATAAATACACAAGTCTATGCACGAATTGAGGGGTGGTTGTTCATTGTACTTACTCTCTAAACACATTCACATTATTTTTTGAAAATCTAAGAGTCTATTCATACATTGATTCCATATTTTCTTCTTGAGATCATACAACCACATATTTCGGAAAAACATTAAACCCATTGAATCCGAAACACCACATACTTCCTATTGGTCATAAGAAGGTACTTTCTCAGTTGAACTTCAGAGGTTGCTAGAAGTTGAGAGAGATTGGACTGCAAGCGCAAGAAAAACACAAGAATGAGGCGTTTTTGGAATTCCACTTGGAAGGGACAATTGTAGAAGTTAGGGAGCTAGTGGGTTCAGCGATCTTGGAAGATAAAAGAATTAGATCGGGAAGTCTAGTGGAGTTGGCTAGACAGCATCTTAATGTAAATCTATATTGTCTATAGTAGAGGTAACTGACTTAGTCCTGAAGTTTTTACCCAGTGGGGGTTTCTGATGAGGCTAATGTGGAGGAACATTTGATTGCATATTTGGAGCACTTGGATTGTCGGCGCTCAAAGAAAGTGGCATAACTTTCGCATACGATGTCCGTTTTGGGCCCCATTTCGGAAAGCTCGCAACGATTCGGATTGAACTCACCGTTTTACTATGACGTATGATGGATTTTGGGCATTTGACGTTGTCTTCCCAGTCAAAATAGCATTTTAAGTTTCGTAGTTCGTTAATTTTAATGTTTATTTGTTTTGCTTTGTAGTACAACCCATTTAGGGACTGTTGGCCCAGTAGGTTAACTATTTTCTTTCATATTTAAAGCTCTTCAAACGTTTGTAGTTTTTGATTGTTCATGAAATAAGAAAAGGGCGTGAGTTTCATAGAGAGCAATCCGTTTTCACCTTGTTATTGTTTGGCTTGTAGTTTCGAACTACATCAGTTTCTCTATCATCATATCGGTATTTATTATTCATTTCCTTATTACTGCGGTATTCAAACATAGGATAGTTAGACTTGTATGCTTAATCATTTAGAAACAATTAAAAGTGACTTGTTTCTTTTGATTGATTAATTCGTACATATGGTCAAAACTAAAAAAGATAATTCCAACCATTCGGTAACTTAAAGCCGTTAAATTGGTAATTCGTGAACTGTTAAGTGGTATCCAATGCGACAACCGGTTTTTTCAATCTCCACAAGGCAAATGATGTACTCTTTTTTTTTACAATGCAAAAAATGGATCATAATTCCGAATAGTGAATCAAAAGTTACACGCGTTTAAAATCGGGTTGTTTGAGTAGGAAATTCACCGATTGTCATGTAATATATTCATACGGGGTTTTCTTGGATTCAAAGCCAGGAAAAGAAAGAAGATCATTCAAGATCCATTGAAGATATTCAGCGATTGCATATTTATTCTCTCTTTTTCATCCACTGTTTTGAAATTCGAGTAATATATTCTCATTCAAATATATAACTAGAATTAAAGATGAGACCTCGTTAACTCTTTGATTAATAATTATTCGATTTTGTTTAAATTCTTGTAATTGTTGATGTTTATTATTTGCCCTTTTTTTCTTTTTATGTTTGGTCATCATAAAAATTTATTTGTGATTTGTATTATTTTCGAGACATTGGTATAAGTTAGCACATGATAATAAACAACTCTAGATCCTATAGGAGACATAAATACTTCGATACTTCATGCAATATTTATTGTTATTTTGGTTTTTTATTATGTTTTTATCTATTTGCATTCCTCATAGAGATATAATTGGGTCATAGATGAAAATTGATTTAATTTATTTTGAGAAAAAAATTAACATATAATAAATATCAATTATCAACATAAAATAGTAATTGATTAATAACGAGTAATAAAGGTTTTAAATAGTTTAACAATAGTGGATTTGGAATCTTAGTACCTTTTATAATTTGATTAAACTCCAAGATTTATGTATTTTTAATTAGTTGATAATTAGATATAAGTAAATGAAGACTATATAACTTCTAAATTGGAGCCAATTCAAGTAAATAAGTAGATACCAATCATCATGGTTCAAGACTCCTTTCACCATTATATTACTTATTAACGATCATTTCATTTGCGTGGTAAAATCGACAACAACAAATATCCGTTTTCTTTCAGGAATGCATTTTTTTTTAAATGTAGGTCTTTGATTAGTTACTATGGGTGTTATTCTGATATCAGTGTTCTTTGATTTATCATGGGACTTAAGAGTTACTATGGGATGTCGTTGTCATTTTCTCAAAGACCCAAATGAAACTAAAAATATCATCAACAGTATAATGTTGTGTACATGCATTTTCCTATTCCTCCTTGGATGCTCGAATAGAGATATAAATCCATGGAAGTTGTGTTGGAGAGTTTGCATAGAAATATGGGTTTTTTGGATGTTGTTTGTCCCACATAGGATAGAAATAGAAAGAAAGACTTTTTTATAATTGTGAAAATAATATACTTAATAAATTAGATAAAAGACCACACAAATGGGCTTTGGGCCTGAGCCATATGATCTGGGCTTCATTGGGCTCCTTGTTAGGCTATATAAATATATATATTATATAGTCAAAAGATGGGCCTTATATTCAGTTTTAGCACTTATATTTCTTTTTTCGTATTTTTCGGCTTTGTTTGAATGGTTGTGTCTGATCAACACAACTGTTTACCACAACCGACACAAAGGATAAAGCTGTTCGTTTTTCTATTTATATGAAGAGAAAACGTCTGATTCAAAAATATATAGAAATCCTGCATTTCAATCCTTCATTTAATTCTGTCTGAGAGAATAAAACACTGAGTATAATCGCCGAACCAAGAATCGAGTGCTCGATTCTTGGGAATAGATTGTTGAATCCTGATGGCAGACGCTCATCGAACTACAAGCACAGGAGTATGGGCGAATTTCTGCTATAGGACATAGCGTTGCGCTAGCCTCAATCTGAAATTCAAGTCAGTATCATTTATATTAATTTTTTTATCAATCTGTGTATTGCAATAATAGTATTCTATTTATAAGTGCGTTGCATTATTTGTTATGTCTAGTTCCTAATTGTTTCCAACAATCTATAGCAGAAGATTCTTTTTGTGTTTTTTTTTTTTTTAGTTTAATTTTCCAGTATGGAACAATCTGGGACTGGCGTGAAAGTGAAACCCCATGTTGAGAAGTCAAACAAGTTCAAAGGATTGGACTTCAAACCACGGCAACAGAAAATGTTGTTTTATTTAATAACATTGAATCTCGCTCATGTTGTCAAGGAAGAATGTCCTAATGTAGAAGGAGAAAATATTTCTGCACAACAACTCAGTGCAGTCGATGGTTGGAAACACAGTGAGTTTTTATGTAGAAATTATATTCTAAACGGCCTTGATGATACACTATATGATATGTACAGATCTTATAAAACTATAAAGGAACTCTGGGATTTGCTAGAGAATAAATATAAGATTGAAGATATTGGTTCAAAGAAATTCATCATTGGGAAATTTCTAAAGTACCAAATGGTGGATTCAAAGGCTGTTGTCAATCAAGTTGAAGAGTTGCAAATTATTATCCATGAACTTGCTGCAGAAGGAATGTACCTACCAATGGCATTCTCTGTTGGATCTGTAATAGAGAAATTACCTCCATCTTGGAATGATTTCAAGATTCATTTAAAGCACAAGAAGACTGATATGTCTATGAAGGATCTGATTCTCAAACTAAGGGTTCAAGAAGATCATCGAAAAAGTGAAGGTTGAATGTTTCAGTGTTCGAAGCCAAAGCCAATGTCATTTAGGGTGGAGAATCATTCAAGCCTAAGCCTAAATTTTAGAAGAACAAAAGGTTCAGCAACAAAGGCAAAGGTCCAAGTGTTCTTGCTCCAAAAGGAAAGAATTTCAAGGCAATTAAGGGTGCTTGCTGGGTATGTGGAAAAACTGGACATAAGGCACAAAATTGCCACCACAAGAAATCAAATCCTGCGACTTACAACAACAACAACCAGGCTAATGTGGCTGAAGAATTTATTGGTGTTATATCTGAAGTTAATATGATGATTGATAGTAAGGATTGGTGGGTGGATACTGGTGCAACAAGGCACATATGTGGAAATAGAAATATGTTTGACACCTACACTCCTAACAATGGCGAAGAAACGATGTTTATGGGCAATGCATCTACTGCAAATGTCGCTGGAAAAGGAAAAGTGGTTCTGAGATTAACTTCTGGAAAAGAACTTACTCTTATGGATGTACTACATGTTCCTACTATTACTAAAAACCTTATTTCTGGTCCCGTTCTAAGTAAGAAGGGATTTAAACTTGTATTTGAATCTGACAAATTTGTTCTTACTAAGGGGGGAACATTTGTAGGAAAGGGCTACTTGGCTGAAGAGCTCTTTAAACTCAATGTACTTGAGAATGATGTTATTAATAATATAAATAAGGCTTCCATCTACTTGATTGAATCTTCTACACTATGGCATGCTAGATTAGGACACGTTAATTTTAAATCTTTGCATAGAATGGTTAATCTTGGTTTGTTGCCTAGTTGTCCTATGGATAACATGCATAGATGTGAAACGTGTATTGAGTCAAAATTTGCTAGTAAGTCATATAAATCTGTTGTTACTAGATCAAGCGAATTATTGAGATTAATTCATACAGATTTGGGTGATTTAAAATCCACACCCACTCGTGAAGGAAAGAATTATTATATTACTTTTATAGATGATAGTAGCAGATATTGTTATGTATACTTGTTGCACACTAAAGATGAAGCTTTGAATATGTTTAAGACATATAAAGCAGAAATGGAAAATCAGTTAGATAAGAAGATAAAAATATTGCATTAGGATAGAAGAGGAGAATATGAATCGAATGCCTTTGCAGAACTTTGTACTTCTCATGAAATTGTACATCAAATGACAGCTCCCTACACTCCTCAACAAAACGAGGTGTTGAACGTAAAAATAGAACATTGAACCAAATACCATTATTGAGTCTAATGAGGCTGAATGGTTCGAGCATATTTTCCCATATAAAGAAAAGCTCGATCAAAATAAAAGAAAGATACATGATTTGAGTCATGAAATTGATGATGTTCCATCATGTGTTGTTCAAGAAAAAGACTTTAAGCCAAATAAAGACACATCATTTGTCCAAAAGGAAGAAATAGAACCTAGAAGGGGAAAAAGAATCAAAGTTGCAAAAGACTTTGGACCTGATTAGTATACCTTTCTTATTGAAGCTGAGCCACAAACATATAAAGAGGCTATAACTTCATCAGAATCGATGTATTGGGAAGAAGCAATAAATAGTGAAGTTGAATCCATTTTACAAAATAATACGTGGGAATTGGTAGACTTACCACCGGGATGTAAACCGATTGGTTATAAATGGATTTTCAAAAAGAAATTGAAGTCGGATGGTACTATTGATAAATATAAAGCTCGGTTGGTAGCAAAAGGCTATCGTCAAAAATAAGGGTTGAATTTTTTTGATACATACTAGTAACTAGGATTACGTCTACAAGAATGTTAATTTCTATTGCAGCTATTTACAATTTGGTTATACACCAAATGGATGTAAAAACAGCGTTTCTTAATGGTGAGTTAGATGAAGAAATTTATATGGAACAACCTGAAGGTTTTGTGGTAAAAGGGAAAGAGAAGAAAGCGTGTAAACTTGTAAAGTCCTTATATGGACTTAAACAGACACCTAAGCAATGGCATGAAAAATTCGATAACACAATGATATCACATGGATTTTGGATCAACGAATGTGATAAATGTATTTACATCAAAAAGTTTGACAATGGTTCTTATGTAATTGCATGTTTATATGTTGATGATATGCTCATCATAGGACCAAACTTAGATGTTATAAACTCCACAAAGAGGATATTGAATTCAACCTTTGATATGAAAGACATGGGAAAAATAGATGTTATCTTAGGAATTCGAATTCAAAGAAGTAATGATGGATATATACTTTGCCAATCACATTACTTGGAAACAATACTTAAAAAGTTTGGACACTTTGATAGCAAACCGTTTAGTACTGCTTATGATCCTAAAAGTTTCTTGAAGAAAAATGTTGGAGATAGTGTATCTTAACTAGAATATGCACGGATCATTGGTACACTATAGTACATTAGAAATTGTACTAGACAAGATATCGCTTATTCTGAAAATAGATTAGCAAGAGATACAAACAATCCATCAAAGGCTCATTGGGAAGCTTTAATTAGAGTATTGAGATATTTAAGATATACAATGAACTATGGATTGCATTATACAAAATATCCTCCAGTTTTGGGAGGATATAGTGATGCAAATTGGGTTTCAAATGATACGGAAAAAGCTACTAGTGGTTATGTTTTTACACTTGGAGAGGCTGCAGTACCATGGAAATCACAAAAGCAAACGTGTATAACACGTTCTACAATGGAATCAGAATTCATAGCCTTAGATAAGACTGTCGAAGAAGCGGAATGACTTAAAAACTTCTTAGAAGATATTCCATTATGGCCTCAACCTATGATAGCCATATGTGTGCATTGTGATTGCATGGCAATTATTGGTAGAGCGAAAAATCATATATATAATGGCAAGTCAAGGCATATAAGGAGTTGACATAATACTATAAAACATATGCTCACAAGTGGCATTATTTCCATTGATTATGTGAAATCAAATGAGAATATGGCAGATCAACTTACAAAGGGTATACAAAAGGAGAAAGTGTTATATTTATCGAGGGGAATGAGCTTAAAGCCAATGCAATGAGGAGTAACTTGGCGGAAACCAAACCTAGCATTTTTGGTTATCCAATTCTAGGTTCAAAAAGGAAAACTAGTTAAGTGAAACTCAAAAGAATAGAGCCTACAATTTTGTTCATTCCTAGATAAGAACCGTATGCAACCTGTGATGATAATGGTGAATGATTAATCATTCTTAATGACACGAAGAATATATTGAAAGAATATTGTAGGGTATTCATCGTGTCACCTATATAGGAGTAATGTGGGGTCGCATTCATGAGAATGACATGACTAAATTCTCTAAATCTTCTATGAATCCAGGACTGTTCAGGACCAAAATAAACACAACTGTATGATTCGAAAGGTGTGAAGATTCGATATGTGTGATACTTGTTGTCTTGGTTTACTAAACATGGTGAACAGTTCAATGTCTCCTATACACACTGATTCACTAGTAACTCCGACAAGTATTCACTAAGGAAAATTCAAGTCCAAAAGAATTCGAAGTTTTTTCCTGGAAGTTTCAACCTTGTTGACTATGACAAGAGTCGTGAAAACACCTATCCTGATGCAAATCGAATCTAGTTTTTCTCCAAACCATCCAAAACCTTGTAACTAACACTATTTGCTATACAAATGTGGGGTATTGTTGGAGAGTTTGTATAGAAATATGGGTTTTTTGGATGTTGTTTGTCCCACATAGGATAGAAATAGAAAGAAATACTTGTTTATAAGTGTGAAAATAATATGGGAACAATACATAAATCAGGCATTTACTTTCACCTATTTCAAAAATAGAAAAACATGTTTCAAATTTCAAAAATCAGGTTACTTTAAATTTTTAATAATGAAATAATAATTATTAAATTAATTTATTATTAATATTTAATTCTACTATAAAATAATTAACCCGCCCCCACCTCCACCACCCCCTACAGCTCCGGAGACTATTCCGGCTACCGTTCCGATCACAACTCATCTCCGACGACCGTCCAAGCGACTGCTCCAATTCTGATGACGATTTCGATGACCATTCCGCCGCCACTTTGTTCTGAAGACCATTCCGATTCCGGCAAGTGTTCTAACTCAAACGAAAATTTTTATATCACAATTCAAAATTTTCATAGGTCACAATTTGTTTATCGGTCACAACTTTAAAATTTAAAAGTCACAATTTTTTCATCGGTCATTAATCACAAAATTTATAAGTCACAATACTTATTTACGGTTACAAACATCACGCTAATTGAACATACATTATATTTAGGTTACAATTTATCAAATTACTGGTAACAAATTAAAAATTTCTAGGTCACAAAGCATTTATTGGTCACCGTTTATCTAATTCATTAGTCACATATTGTTTACTGATCACAAACTAACCAAATTCTTGGTCACAAACAACCTAATCATTTGTGACCACCACTTCGCTACGACAACCACCTCCAAAACCACCACCCCCAACACACGACCACAGTACACCACAATCGTACCATCGCCTCACACACCTGACACCTAACCATTGCACCCACAAACACACACCAACAAATCTGCAAACCACCACAACCATCTGATAAATCAAACTCGAAAACTAAAAAAACAGAAATTATAGATCCGCAACGCCCCGATCCACCACCCACACCACGACGCCGTTTACACTTCGCATCGAAGCGGCCACCACCATCCCAACCAGACCATGGCAGTGCAAAAAACTGACCACGACGCAGAGCAAAACCTTACCACTATCGTACCACCTCCACTACACCATACCACCAAAGCACAGCTCACCCAACTACCGGACTAGATCGTAACCGCACCTAACACTCCATCGCCACCGCATCATACCACTAAAAAAAACAGATCTGATCGTTCTTAGACCATGGACCACAGACCACAGCCACACGAGAACCACCACTACAACCCAACCGCGATGTCGTCGTAACTTCCAACAATATCTTCCAGCAACATCTACAGCACCACTGTGCACATCCCCGCAGCACCCATCGCCACACCACTCAAAACAAGGGGAAGAAGAATCGGATAAGACAGCCAACGTCGCTTCACTCCGCGACGTTCAAATCGTCCCTTCTTGGTAGTTGCATCTAGTGGGTTGTACTAGTGGCGGCGTCTTCGCAGGGTGGTGGTGGAAGGAGAAGGAGCGCGGTGGTGGTGGCAGTGGGTGAGGAGGGAACAGTTGAAGAGAATGGTGGGAAAGAAAGGTTTGAGTTGTAATTTTTTAGGGTTTGGATGTGGGGGTGGGATGTGGGGGGTGTATGTATAGATTGATATTTATTATTATTATTATTATTATTATTATTATTATTATTATTATTATTATTAATAATTTATATTAATTATCAATTAAACCCGATTTTTGTATAATTAAACTTGATTCCTTATTTATGAAAATGGAAATCTAAAAACCTTTCTAGGTGTAATTTCCTCAAATAATATACTTAATAAGTTAGTTAAAAGACTACACAAATGGCTTTGGGCCTGAGCCATATGATTTGGGATTGATTGAACTCCTTGTTAGACTATATAAATATATATATTATATAGTTAAAAGATGGGCATTGGGTACAAAGTTTACTTATTCAAAAATCAAATATTTTTAATAAATTAATATATTTAAAATAAATATTTTTACTAATATAACAATTCAAAACTAAATTCATCTACCATACATCCCTAACCCTAATTCTCCTATCTCATCTCTTTCTCTCTCTTTAACCCTCATCTCCCATCTCATCTCTTTCTCTCTCTCTCTTTAACCCTCCTCTCCCATCTCGTTTCTTTCTCTCTCTTTAACCCTCATCTCCCATTCTTTTCTCTCTCTATAGCAGTAACGGCGCTGCTGCTGTGAATGCACCGTCGCCACTGTGGCGATCCCTCCTCCTCACTTCTCAGTCTCCATTTTTCTCTTTGTCCCCATCTCTCTCGCCTCCTTCACTGAGCCGTATTGGGAGCTGCAACAGGGAACGCCGCGTGCAGTGGTTGACAGTGGTTTGTTTATGAAGTGGCGATCTGATTTTGTAGTGGTTGACAGTGGTGATGGTGGGCTCGGTGATGGTGGGTTTGTGTGTAGTCGCCATCGCTGTAATGATGAGGATCTGAAATGGTGGGCTCGGATATGGTTGGGTTGGGTTCGGTTTATGGTGGGTTCGGTGATCTGAAATTTTCCCTGATTTGGTGATCTGTACCACGGTCCATGTCGTCGGTAGTGGTGATTAGGTGCTGCGGTGGTGAGATGCCGGTAATGGTAGTGAATCTGCTTGGGATGTGGTAGTGGCGGTCGATTGTGACAGTGGCAGTGGAGGTCGAGTGTGGTGATGGTGACTGGTAGTAGTGTTGCTGTGCTGGAAACCGTCACAGAGTGAGGGTGGTCGCAAGTGGCAGTGACGGTGGTATGTGACCCATTATTTGGTGTATGTGACCAATTATTTGTTTATCTGCGACTAAGTATTAATTCGTGACCTTAAAATTCGGTAATCTGTGACTTCAAAATCCGTGACCAACCATTCGGTAATTTGTAACCAACTGATTTGAAAATCTGTGACCATGTGACCTATAAATTTTGATTAGTGACCAACTAATTTTGAAATCTGTGACCAACGAATTAAATGTGACCTATAAAATTTTTGAACTGTGACCATAAAATAATCTATAACGTATAAAAATTATTATTTGTGACTGAAAAATAATATATGACTAATTAAATTATAAATCTGTGACAGGAATGGTTTCCGGAGAAGAGTGGTCACCGGAATGGTTGCCAGAATAGTCCCCAGAGCAGTACGTGTGGTGTGGTGCATGTGGGGTGGGTTTATTATATTGTATTATATTAGAATTAAAAAAAAAACCTGATTTTTGAATTTTCAAACTATAAACATGATTTTTGAATTGGTGTAAACTAAACACCTTATTTATGAATTTTCCCATATAAATATATATATTATATATTCAAAAGATGGGCATTGGGGGTCTTGGGTCTTGTGATTTCCAAATTTCAGTTTTAGCTCTTATATTTCTTTTTTCATATTTTTCGATTTTGTTTGAATGGTTGTGTCTGATCAACACAACTGTTTACCACAACCGACACAAAGGATAAAGCTGTTCGTTTTTCTATTTATATGAAGAGAAAACGTATGATTCAAAAATATATAGAAATCCAGTATTTCAATCCTTCATTTAATTTTGTCTGAGAGAAGAAAACACTGAGTATAATCGCCAGAACCAAGAATCGAGTGCTCGATTCTTGGGAATAGATTGTTGAATCCTGGTGCCAGACGCTCATCGAACTACAAGCACAGGAGTATGGGCGAATTTCTACTATAGGACATAGCGTTGCGCTAACCTCAATCTAAAATTCAAGTCAGTATCATTTATATTAATTTTGTTATCAATATGTGTATTACAAAGATAGTATTCTGTTTATAAGTGTGTTGCATTATTTATTCTGTCTAGTTCTTGATTGTTTCCAACAATTTGAACTAAATTGAAACAAATATCGGTGTTCTTTAAGCTACGCAATTTTCATAGAAGGAAAAAAAAAGAAAGACACATAGGTCTTTTATTAAAAATCATGGGACATAAAGTTGCGATGAAATGTGTCATTTTTCTCAAATACCCAAGTGAAACTAAAAAATTCAGTCAGCAATGATGCGAAACTGTTAAAAGAGAAAATCATAAATCGGTAGGAAAAAAGGAGAATTAAGAAGGATCTATGAAAATATACATAACTTTCAGCTTGAGTGTTAGATTTTTACGAGCAAATACTATTTGAAAGCATTTTTTGATTGTATACAATTTTGTCCGATTGGCTTTTGGTCAATATCGTCAAAGTTTTGGGGTCAAATTCTATCATTAGGGGTTCATTTTAGCATTTTTTGTTTTGAGTCAATAAGGGTATTTTTATCATTTTATCATTTTTTTGTTTTATTCAAATTTGTCTACTGAATTGAGATTTCGATTTTATTAGGTTTCATTTTGACTCTTTAAATATGTGTTAAGGGTTTGAAAACCCTACATTCGTTTTAGAAACATAATAATTCAATTTTCCATTATTATGTGGATTCCAACATTTCTCACATGTGTTCAAGCGAAATTTGAGAAATACCCGTTCGTATGTTGCGAGTAAGAATCTTTTATTATATTCACATTTTTGTCATGCGTCAAGCGATATACTGTTCTGTGCAAGCTTTCTCCTAATCCTTCGTGCATGCTCAAACGAAGATATAAACCATGGTAGTTGAACTTTAATAAAAACAAATATTGGAGTTCTTGAAGGAATGCAATTTTTTAAAAGGAAAAAAAAAAACATGTAGGTCTTTATTTAAATTCACGGGACATAATGTTAGGATAAAATGTGGTTGTATTTGTAGGAAATTAAAACCAACCATAATGTTTACCGTCATAAGATCGTTCATGTTGGATCATCAAGAATAATTAACCAAAAGCGGAAGCGTACCTGGATCAGACATGATTATCGCAATGAATAAGTCCTGCGGTTTCAGTCTTCCAGATCAACACGTTGTTCTTTAGTTTCTCTCTGAAGATGGGAGTCAGAACAGAATGAACAGAACATGTGATCCGGGGACCATAACCGTATATTTATACTGATTGCCTATTTGACCTAATCCGGCCCATCATGGAATTAGGAATAGGCCCGGTCTCTACACATACGAGCCCATACTTTAATTAGATGCTTCAAAGCCCAAAATACCGAAACCTTATTAGATCACTTTAAATGGGCTTAACCGAAATTGATAGCCTTTAATTTAATACACAATATTTCACATATAAGCCCACATGTTTGATTAAAAAATCCTTACAATCTCCCACTTGGGCTATATGTGTTACTTTATATTTGTGCATTAAATATAACCTTATGAGTACTCAGAATTTTGCTATCATTACCGAATGCATCCCCAAACAATCCGGTCCATCAATCATATCAACATAGGATCAAAGAGGCTTTCGCTACTTGTATCGTAACTAAACCCATCAATGGTCACGTATATTGACATAACTGAATGACATGGATCAAGCATGGATGTGTAGCATGGAAATTTCATGTGATGTGATCTTAACATGCCTATTTCCAAGCTGGTCCACCTTAATACCTTAGTGAGATCATTTTCAAATGAGTTCAGAGATAATAAACCAAAAACTTTATAGCGAAAATAACTTTAACCATAAACCATATCCAAAATGACAGTATATGTGTCTAATATGAAAAACACAAATACAAACTCCCACTTTGAAACTAGATATCTTCAAGAGATATTACACCCATATGAAGCGGTATGCTTTCACGAAAGACCTGGGTATCAATCCCTTAGTAAGCGGATCCGCAACCATGGAGTTTGTCCCGATGTGCTCTATCGACACTGTCCACTCTGAACTCTTTCTTTAACAACTAGGAACTTGATTTCTATATGCTTTGACTTCGTCGAGCTCCTGTTGTTATTGGAATATAACACTATTGATTTATTTCACAAAATAACTTGAGTGGTATTTTTATATTATCCATAATGCGCAGTCCAGTGATAAAATTTCGTAGCCATATTCCATGATTTGATGCCTCATAACATGCTACAAACTTCACAGCCATGGTGGAAGTAGCTATAAGTGTCGCTTAGCACTCTTCCAGGATATCGCACCTCCAGCAAGCAGGAAGATATAGCCTGAAGTGGATCTCCTACTATCTTGGCATCCTGCAAAATCGGAATCAGAATAACCGATGATCTCCAACTGATCCGATCTCCTGTACGTGAGCATGTAGTCATTGTCCTCTGTAAATATCGCATGACCCGTTTGGCTGCTTTCTAATGATCCATTCCCGAGTTATTTAAATATCTTCCTAACATCCCAACAATGTATGCTATATCCGGACGCGTACAAACCTGAGCATACATCAGACTCCCTATAGTTGAAGAATAGGGAATCTTCTGCATTTCTTTAATTTTCAAATCATTTTGGGGAATTGACTTAAACTGAACTTGTCTCCTTTAGCCACAGGGGTGTCACCTGGTTTACAATCTTGCATGCCATATCTTTTAAGTACATTTTCGATATAGTTCTTTTGTGATAATCCTAGAATACCCCGAGAACGATCCGGTGTATTTGAATTCCTAATATAAAAGAGGCGACACCAAGATCTTTCATCTCAAAATTCCTTACTAGAAATCTCTTGGTTTCGTGCAATAAATCTATATCGTTGTTGGCAAGCAAAATGTCATCGACATATAAAACCAGAAAAATATACTTACTCCCACTGAACTTGTGGTATATACAATCATCTACCAAATTCATCTCAAAACCATACGAGATGATCACTTGATGAAACTTGTAATACCATTGACGAAGGCTGTTTGAGTCCATAGATGGATTTCTTTAGTTTACAAACCATTTGTTTTGCATCATCCGACACAAAGTTTTCTCGGTTGTACCATATAGATTATTTCATCAATGTCACCATTGAGAAAGCAGTTTGTTTAACATCCATCTCGATGTAACTCAAGATCGAAATGCGCTACCAAAGCCATTATAGTCCCTGAAAGAGTCTTTCGAAGAAACCGGAGAGAAAGTCTCTTTATAATCGATGCCTTCTTTCTTGTAAAGCCTTTGCGACAAGACAGGCACTTATACCTCTCCACATTACCTTTCGAATCCCTCTTGGTCTTAAATATCCATTTGCAACCAATGGGTTTCGCACCTTCAGGCAATGGAACGAGGTCCCATACGTCATTGTCCTTCATGGACTTTATCTCTTCATTCATGGCATCGAGCCACTTTTGAGAGTTAGAACTTTCTATGGCTTGACGGAAGTTGATCGGATCATCTTCCACCACTCCAATGTCAACTTCATGTTCTTGGAGAAATACGATGTAATCATCCTGGAACCGCACTTCTCCTCTCTCTAGTGGACCTTCTTAATGGCATTAGTTCTTGAGGCACGTAGAGTTTGTTCTTGGAACAAGTTGTTGACTTTCGAGAGGAGATATAATGACATTTTCTTGATCCGGAGTTGCTTCTTGAACAATGTCGGGAATAGAAACCGATCCCGATCATTGTCAATGGCAATTAGAGGGATTTCAACATATTCCTCATCAAAGACAAAGTACGCTTAACCCTTTCTCCCCCGCAAACTCAACATCCTCAAAGAACCGTGCATTTCTGTCTCGAAAATTGCCTTAGTTGTGGGATCATAAAACTTGTAACCCCCGGACCTTTCGAATATCCAATAAAATAACAAGCGATAGTTCTCATGCGTCCGAGCTTTCTTTTCATTTGGCCTATAGGGCCTTGCCTCAGGACATCCCCAAATGTGTAAGTGCTTCAAACTAGGCATTTTACCCGTCCAAAGCTCATAAGGGGTTTTATCGGTAGCCTTAGTTGGAACTCGTTGAGTATATACGCTGCGGTCTTTAATGCTTCACCCTGCAGTGATTCTCGTAAGGTAGAATGAGTGATCATACTCCTCACCATGTCCTTAAGCGTTTCTATTTCCGTCTTTCAGCAACACCATTCATAGTGGGCGGGCAGGCATAGTGTAACTTGTGGGACGATACCGCATTCCTCAGGAATTTAGCAAATGGTCCCTGGACGTTGCTCACCTGAACCGTCATATCTGCCATAGTATTCACCACCACGATCGTATCCACGCTTTTAATCCTTTTGCCAAGTTGATTTTCAACTTCACTTTATAGTTTTTGAACACGTCCAAAGGACTGTGATTTTTCATGAATGAGATATATAGCCATATCTTGAAAAGTCGTCTATGAACGTTATAAAGTATTGTTGACCATTCCAAGCCGTAGGGAATGGTCCACAAATGTCCGTATGTATAAGTTCTAAGGCGTCCGAAGTCCCGTTGGCTTGAAATCTCCTTTTGTTGGTTTGTTTTCCTTTTATATGATTAACATAGATCATAATCTGTAAAGTCAAGGGGATCAGAATTTTGTCAGACACAAGTCTCTCAATTCTCCGTTTGGAGATGTGACCTAATCTCTTGTGCCATAACGAGGCTGAATTCTCACAGGTTAATTTTCGCTTTACACCTCGAGTACTACATGCAAGGATCCATTAAAAGAAGCAATCGTATTAATTAAATAAAGATTATCGTAACCTGATAAAAAAAGGAACCAACCAATTTTGAATCATGAAACAAACTAAATATTCCATTCCCGAATGAACAAGAATAACCAGATTTGTCCAAAGCAGAAATAGAAATCAAATTCCGTCGAAATGACGGTACAATAAATGTCTCATCAAGATCCAAATAAAATCCAGTCTTTAACAATAATCTAAATTTTCCTATTGCTTCTACTTCCACCGTCTTGCCGTCGCCAACATAGATGTATCTTTCACCATCACTTGGTTTTCGGCAACTCAGGCAACCCTGCATAGATACACTGATGTGAGTTGTTGCACCAGAATCTATCCACCATGTGTATCTAGGTACCGAAGTTAAATTAACCTCAGAACAAACCAAATTAAGAAGAATACCTCTCTTGACACGCCATGCGTGATAGTTGGTACAATTCTTCTTCCTATGACCTGGAGCTCCACAGAAGAAACAACCACCGTCAGTTGGTTCCTTATGCTATTTCTTTTGTGATCTTGTACCCGACTTCCTTATCGGTTTTCTTTTCTTGTTCCTTTTGTCCTTAGAGGTGGTGGCTAAATGAGCACTTTCTGCCTTGTCATGCTTCAATCTCTCCTCTTCCCCGACACGGTGTGAGATGAGCTCATTAAGGGACCATGGGTCCTTTTGACAATTATAGCTCACCTTGAATTGACCGTGAATTGTGCCGGAAGGGATATCAAAACCAAGTGCACTAATAAACCTTCGAGATATATCCATCTTGAGTGCCTTCTGATTTTGAAGCAATGTGAGACATTTCCATAATGTACTCCCGTATGTTTCCTTTCCCTTTGTACCTCATTGAGATAAGATTTGTCAAAACTGTACTAGTTTCCGCCTTTTCATGCTTGGCAAATCTCTTCTCAATATCCTCAAGGAAACCCTTAGCCGTAGTCACTTTATCGGACATAGTACCCCGAAACACTTCTAAACTAGCATGCTTCATGACCATCAAACTTATACAGTTGGATTGTTCCCACTTTTCCATCTTCCTCTTGTCATCAGAGGTACTCTTATCTATAAGTGCAGCAAGTTGATCGACCCGTAAAACAAGGTCCAGATCTAGCACTCTGAGAACAATCATCACGTTCTCTTGTCATGCCTTAAAGTTGGTGCCATTAAGCATTGAAATTGAATTGATGTTAGCGGAGATATTAGCAAAACAGAACCCTAAAGCCGAATTTAGAGAACGATTAAATTGAAGAGCTCACAATCCTCATTATGCAAATAATAATTTCAAATAATGGTAGGGCCCATCACAAGATACCTAGCACATCATCAATATTTAGTATTTGGACAGAAATATTGATTTGTAAGTAGTACTCTTGGTGTAGTGATCAAACACTGACAATAAGAAACATGTCAATCAATAAATCTTTCTTTTCACCAATTTGTTGACCATACGTTAAACCAAATAATCGCCATATGTTTATCACCACAAGTACGTGTACAATTCTGCCAAATATTGACCTTCCTTTGGCCTGATCAAATATTCGCACGAATAACACACATACAAATACCTTTTAATATTCGAAGTTAATTAATTTCTACTAGAGAGGTTGCTTTGGCAACATGTTGTTTCAATTAATTCACTTTCGAATATTATACCTCTCGAAAGAGTCATTTGTAACCAAAATTTGAAAAATAGAATAACCAAATTTGCATATTTGAGTAATTTTGAAACTTTATGGACCTTTAGATTAATAATTTAGAACTTAAGGGAACAAAAATTAATTATCCAGAACTTTAGTGGTCAATAATTAATTATTAGAAACTTTAGAAGTCAAAAATTAATTATGTAAAACTTTAGGGATCCAAAAATTAATTATTTAAAACTTTAGGGGCCAACTTAAACCAATTATGAACTTTCAGGGGCTTAATTGCAAATTTCAAAACTTTAGTGGCCCTATATTAATTATTTTTTAAATCTTAGGTACTAAATTATTAAACCCGAAACTCTAAATAGTCCAATTGAGTGAATTATAACCTTAGGGGCTGAAATAACCAAAGTTACAAATTTAAGGGGCTGAAACTGTAAATACTAAACCCTAATTTTAAATTGCAAACAAGGGCCCAAAGACTTCAAATTTTCAGCCCATACCCCCGCCTCCAAATTCACCCAAACCCTAACCCTAAAAAATAAATTTTTTTTTTTTTTTTTTTTTTTTTTTATAATCCGGGGGCGGCGGCGGCCGCCCCCATAAGCCCGCTGCAGCGCCGCTGTCCAGCAGCGCTGCTGCTGCCAGCAGCAGCGCCCTGCTGGCTGCAGCAGCGCGTTGCTGCTGGCTGCAGCAGCGTCGCTGCTGCAGCCTGCAGCGGTCGCTGCTGCTGGCTGCAGCAGCGCGACGCTGCTGCAGCCCTGCAGCGGCGACGCTGCAGCAAACCGGCGGCGGCGCCGACGCCGCCGCCGCCAAAAAAAAAAAATATTTTTTTTTTTTTTTTTTTTTTTTTTTTTTTTAAACTTCAAATCTGAAAATCCAAAATTTTAACCAAATAATTTTCAAATCTAACAAAACTAAATCCGGTATTGTTAAATTCGAAAAATAATGAAATTATTATAAGAACGAAATTAAAATTTCGATTCTCAATGATTCAACATGAAAAGGCTCTGATACCACTTGTAGGAAATTAAAACCAACCATAATGTTTACCGTCATAAGATCGTTCATGTTGGATCATCAAGAATAATTAACCAAAGCGAGCGTCACCTGGATCAGACATGATTATCGCAATGAATAAGTCTGCGGTTTCGGTCTTCCAGATCAACACGTTGTTCTTTAGTTTCTCTCCCGAAGATGGGAGTGAGCAGATGAGCACGGAACATGTGATCCGGGGACCATAACCGTATATTTATACTGATTGCCTATTTGACCTAATCCGGCCCATCATGGAATTAGGAATAGGCCCGGTCTCTACACATACGAGCCCATACTTTAATTAGATGCTTCAAAGCCCAAAATACCGAAACCTTATTAGATCACTTTAAATGGGCTTAACCGAAATTGATAGCCTTTAATTTAATACACAATATTTCACATATAAGCCCACATGTTTGATTAAAAAATCCTTACAGTATTTTGTTCAAATATCCAAATGAAACTGAAAATATCAGTCAACTATATGATTTTGTGGACGAGCTTTCTATCAGCTCCACCATAATACCAAAAAACAGGAAATTGGGATAAAAGCATGAACGACCAATCAACTTATGATGAGGTTTCATGCTAGTCATCCAATTTTATTTGTTTTAAATTGGTCACTGTAGTTGGCACTTCGTTCCTGTTGGCAACCTAAATTTTTCTAGTGGAATATCCGATGTAGAAGACGATATTATGACTTAGCTTCAACATAGAGGTTTCTACGCTGGAAATACTTCAGAAAAATTAACGGAACGAGGGATCAAATAGAAACAAACAAACATATATATTTTAATGATCATCTTATAACAGAATAAATTTAAGTAACTAACATGAAATTTGGTTATAAATTTTGTGACTAATATATGATTTTTTCTCGATCATGAATTATAGAAACTCAGTCAGTACAATATTTATAATAAAACACGGCTTAGCTAATATGTTATTATAACAAAGTATTAGGTTCTATGCTAAATTACACATTTCATCAAAACTTTAGGTCTTCGCGGATTCCCAATTTCTCAAAGGAGAGCCTTGTGCAGTTGTGCTTCTCACTCCAATAGACATGTATTGTGATAAAAAACCAAAGCTTCTAATCGAAGCGCAATTTATTTAGTATGAAATCAAAGCTCTTGATTTAAAACCCCGAATCTTCAAAAGTAAAAAAAGGAAAAGTTGAAGCAAACAAACAATCTAAACTGTTCATACAGGAAAAAAAGTTAAAAGGAATCTTCAAAGAAGAAAAAGCAGAATCTATCAACTAATCTTGACAAAACTCAACAAATTTTCTCACTTCCACGCATGAGTAGGATAAAGGAAATTTTACACATACTGATGGGATTAATTATACTGCACTGCTAGAAATTGCTGCACCTCTCTTGATGCTGTTCATATTGGTTGATTCATAAACAGGTAGCCCACTTGAGTAGTAATCTAAATCATGATTTGGTAAATCAAACAGGTCAGAGCTTGAATCACTATCTCCACCATCATCAAAATCATTGATCTTTCTAAATTCTTCCTCTCCCAACGAAAACTGATGATTAGGCCAGTTTTTTCTACTCCTATTTGAATATCCCAGATTTGAATTCTTGTTCTTCTCCAATGTTCCATTGTTGAATCTGATTTTGTCATGAGAAAATGCATAACCTGTGTTTCTTTTTGTGGGATGACACGCATAAGGAGCTGGGGGAGGTGTACGAAAACCAGAACTTGAAGATGAATCAACAGACTTAGAATCAGCAGTATTAGTAATTGTGTGAAAAAAACTAATGCTGCTTCTTCTTTTCTTTCTGTAACCAGGGCTTTCTTCTTCACTTTCCTTCACAGATTGTGTTGAAGATTTAGATTTCTTTTTCTTTGAAGATGTTTGATTGAAGAGAGAATTCAAAAAATGAGCAAGTTTGCCACCGGGAGAACTTGGCTGTTTATGTTTTTTCTCTTTCATTTGCTTTTCCATTTGCAAAGGAAATGAATGTATCATCATCGTGGTTGGAGGCACGTCTAGGCTCATTCTTCGTGCAGTCTTCAGTACAGACTGCCTGTCTTCTCCGATAATCTTATGTGCAAAAGTTGTACTATGACGTTCATTGGTGCCCCCGGAGAAATACCGCTCAGCCTCGAATACGTTCAGCTTTCCAGAATCATTCCTTCGGTTGAATGATACCTTGTACATCTTCTCCGATATAATGTACAAGAGAAGTTGTTTGAGAGTTTGTGTATAAGGTATAAATAAATTATTTAGTAAGCAAAAATTGAGTGTTATCCTAGGGGGTGGCGATGGGGGTGGTATTTGAAATATGATTTGAGTGTAATGGTAGATAGGGTCCCTTTTATAATAGCACTGAATTGCACTTTCAATAATAACATATGATGAGGTCTATCTTAATTCAATTCTTACTTTTTTTTTTTTTTAACCATAAATAAATGTTATTCAACGTCTATACGGGCGTTGTTTTATACGGCATTCTACTATACGCAGTAAAGAGTTTTTTACAACATACAATGCATACCATAAAAAATAAACTCTGTTGTAGTGAACCTTCTTAATAATTTAAACTTTTACATAAAGATGGATCCATGTGATATGATTAAAGTATTGTTTGGCGATAATGTTTAACATATATATATATATATATATTGGGGGGAAAACTCGAAAGAAACTACATACTCCTAAACATGCAAATCTTCTAAGGACATAAAAGTTAAAATTGTACATTTTAGTTCACAAAATAAATGACACCATGTCAATATTTGAACCAAACAACTGTAATTAAAAGATCAGAAGTCTCCACAATTCTTTATCTTGATCAATATGTGATTGGAATGAAGCCATCAACTTTGATCACATGTCATCTTCAATTGTAATTGAATCCCCTTCACCACGAACTGAAATAAAGACACGTCTTTAAATTTCGCCAACAATTGTTCTTTTACGTGGATATGTTTAGAGTCACCGAAGCTTGTGTCCCTCTAACACACTTGCTCTACTAAAGATTCATTCAATTTTAAAGGTTGAGGTGATCTAACAAAAATTGAAGACCTAAGTACTCAACTCAATTTTTTTGTCAAATGGATTTAATGTTGTAATTGGAATTGAAATTACGAGGTTTGACCCAAATTACACCTAGAGAGAGGGTGAATAGGTGATTATGCGGAATTAAAATCGAAGACCTAAGTCACTATTAATTATCTTTAGATGGATAATCAATCAGTCCAATTATCCTATGTTGAATTGCCGTAGTTATATGGAAAACAATAAATAACAAGCAGATTGATCACGAAGAAAGCCCAACTGGGTAAAAAATTCGGGTACTTTGCCGGTCAGAAATCCACTATAAACGAATATTGACTTACAATCCGACAGACACGACCACCACTAGTACTTTTTGACATCTTGACTGCAATTCCCACATCTCTCCTTGATTGGGTGCTTCTTCACCAACTCTCAATTGCAGTTTTCAAATCCCTCATGGATTGTGTGCTCCTGCACCAACTCTCGACTTTATGAATTCGTCTATCTCATGTGTATCAACGAAAAACTCTGCGTTCTCCAACAACTGGAACTCCAGTCACATTTTCTTGATATTCAGCACTCTGACAAATGTGTAGGAAGTAGTAATTTGATATTTGGATTAAGTGAGTTTGATGTTTTCACCGCCAAGAACAAATCGAACAACGAAGGTTGAAAGCTTTGTATGAATTTGATGAAATAGATAGGAAGCGGTATATGTTCTTTCAATGTTCAACCTTTAAGAAAATCGTTCAGAGGCGTGCTGGTATTTATATTGTAGGTTAATGAATGAATGAGACGGATAAAAAGTTGGGCGACAAGCGAGCGATGGTGTGTCGCTCGAGCGAAGTCCTAACGATAGGTTGACGACAATGTTTTCGTTTCTGCTGTTCGAGCCAAGTCATGACGGAAGTCTAGCGAAATTGTAGTGGCGTTTTTCCTTCTTTTCCAATCTCGAACCCTAGATCTAATACATCTCAATTTATAACAATATCAACTTACTCCTTGACTTTTACAACACAATAAATCTAGTCCCTTTTGTTCACAAACTTGCCAATTACATAAAAAAATCTATCAAGCTCCCCCTATGGCATTCTGTAACATAACTACAAATCTAAAGTCAATGTATCAAAACAAAATAGACTCAAAACACATACTACTGTCAAATCAACTGTCTTGACTGTACTGTACTTTCTCTTTGTAAACATGTTTCTTGAAACAAACAACTCAATACCCAGTGTAAAAGTACGTGAAACAATAACAGTTAATCATTAGTCATACCAGCTAAAAATTAGATGCATTAAATCATACCAACTAATTTAAGATGCAATATCAATATAAACCAATATATCAAGAGAAACATTGACATCACTAAACATCAAAACTTAATCTAGCTGAAACTTTAACATTCAATGTTAATGTTAGTAAAATATCTAATCAACAATATAATATATATTACTCTTTACTATATACTCTCTACTATACTAATCCAATTTTTTTGTCATAAATGATAATGGACAACCTAGCAACTATGCTGCATTATCAGCATCAGTCCCCTCATCAGAAGCTGCACTGTCATCCTAATGTTGACGAATCCAACGCAGCCCTCGCTGAAGATATCTGATAGCAAACTCTGTAGTGTGTCAATAAACTGTTAACTCTCAGCTGCGTAATCTCTGCCATCATACGAGCCTGCTGCTCGATTAGCACAGTCATCTGTCCCATAAGTGCAACAGACGGGTCAATGGGAAGAGACGCAGATGGTGGAACAGACTTTGTAAGTGGAGAAGCGAAAGTGGATGGCGAAGGGATGTCAGCAGGAGGAGGAGTAGAAAAAGGAAAAAAATCGGAGGGATCAACAGAAATAAGGTCATCAATAGGATTAGTTGGCACAGTTGGATCAACTAGCTTAGCTGGCTTAGAAGAAGTATGAGACTGACTCTAAGAAATGGTAGTGTGGCCAATCGGCCGAGAAACCCTCTTAGGAACCCCATCAGGAAAACT
Organism: Fraxinus americana; assembly: GCA_035079005.1. Taxonomy (NCBI): domain Eukaryota; kingdom Viridiplantae; phylum Streptophyta; class Magnoliopsida; order Lamiales; family Oleaceae; genus Fraxinus; species Fraxinus americana. The sequence goes on from CM068711.1 coordinate 16,059,300, forward strand.
AACGTCAAGTAAGGTCACAATGTGATAAAAAAGACAGGCATAAGGAAGCCCTACCCTAGTCCCCGTGATACGAAAAGCACGCAGAATTCGTTGGCATATGAATGAGGGTAAATCAACATAATCGTCGTGTAATAATGCGTACAATAAGCAGGCCTTCTCCATATTTAATGAAGAAGTATGGGTGACGGGCCATAGATTCGTGCACACAATGTGCAACAGAATCTGGCTATCAATAGGGAGAGAGCCAGTGTGTTAAACACCGTTGAACAGACAAGAGAGTCCGTAGGAAGGGTATCAACCGACAAGTATGGAAATAAAGGGTGAACGACTCTAGGAATATGGGCTATGCTAGACACTATATCAAGAGTGTTCTTAATCGCCTTACCCCAAAGAAATACCCTAAAAGAAGAACCGCTAACGTCATGAATGTTATCATAAAACTCATGAACAAAAAGACTAGGAGAAGGCGTCAAATCTATAAGTAATGGATCCCAACCCCTAGAGGTAAAAATGGCAGCGAGGTCGGGAGAAAGGTCAGATAAAACTACCTCACGCTCCACTAGCACTGGGTGTAATGAGATCTGGTTCCCAAATACCTCCTGGGCAATAGCAAAGATGACCCAAGATCAACTGAAGGAAGTGGACGAAGTCAATGTCTGTACAGCCATCCCAGCTCGCTTAGGTGGCATCTGAGAAGCAGACCAGAGACGCACATTGACTAATGTAATAGATGACATGACTGAATGAAATGCTATAATGCACATGAAATGATAACCTAAATGATGCTAACTCAACAAAATTACACAAACAAACCATATGCAAGCAAACCAATGCAAAACTACACTACAAATGAAACTGTGCAATGCATGAACGGAGATGACAAGATACCATGACACCGGACACAATGCCTTGATAACGTGACATGGTGCCATGACATCGCGATCCATTACCTTGACGTCGTGCTGCAGTGACTTAATACGTGCCAGGCGGCATGCCGCGGTGACAACATCATAAATAACAAGCAGATTGATCACGAAGAAACCCCAACTAGGTAAAAATTTCGGGCACTTTATTAGTTAGAAATTCACTATAAACGAATTTTGAACTTACAATCCGCCAGACACGACTACCACTAGTACTTTCTGACCTTCTTACTGCAATTTCCACAGCTCTCCTATATTTTGTGCTTCTGCACCAACTCCCAGCTGCAGTTTTCAAAACCCTCCTAAATTACGTGCTCCTACATCAACTCCTGGCTTTATAAATTCATCTATCTCTTGTAGATCAATGAAGAACTTCGTGTTCTCAAATCAGGGGCTAAGTCAGGAAAGTAACTCAGTGAGGGCACAATTTATCGATGTTGAACGTCGAATTTTTGGTTATGGATTTAATAATAAAAAAATATAAAACAATATTACGACAACACTAAAAATGACATACTTTATAATTTACACTTGTTCCTTTCGAGTTTTCATACTTTGATATCGTTGTACAATAACTTCATTATCGAGCTTAAAAAATATACGTTTATCTCAATTGTCCTATCATTCATCCACTGATCTCACATCCGATTACGTGGTCTATCCTTTACAATGCTCGTTGCAGAAAAAGACTCTCTCTACAATAGCAGTAGCAACTGATAGAATCAATGTTAAAGTCAAAAGTTTGGAAACCAATGGATATACCATATTTTTCTTTGTCAGAACTAACTTTTCTGCAAGATGACTAAGGTCGTTCAACCCTTCATTCTCTTTGTTAGAGCGCATGTCAAAAATATAAGTCTCAAGTTGATCATGAAGTACAACGAGATCTAATACAGAGAAATCTAATGGATAAGGCTCAGCAAATCGAATCAATTTTTTCTTGTCAAAAGAAGAAAATGAATCTTGTGGACATAAACAAGCTACACAAATGAGTAACTCTGTATTTACATCCCAAAAACGATCATTCAATTTTTGAAGTTGTAGATCGATGACAGAGTAAAACCTTCACCAACAAAAGACTCACCTCCAGCTTGCTTTCCAGAACTAGATTTGAAAAGATAACAATACAAACAATAAGTAATATCTTTTTCTACATGGATTGAATCGTCTCGCTTTTACTCCAAATTGTCGTTGTGGAAAATCATGATCTTGGGGCTAACAAGGACCCTTTAACATATATGTTCTTCGAACTTGATCTCAAACGTTAGCATTGTAATCCAAAATGGGTATTCTTAGACCAGGATCAGTTGGAAGTTTAGTAACATCAAATTTCACATTATTCGACATCCCCCATCAACATTTACGTTGTCCAAGTTAGTTTTTCTTTGAAAGAATCTCTTCATTTCATAACTAAATACAAACATTAGATATTCAATTATGGTTAAAGCCTAGTAGGGGCAATTTCATTTCATTTCAACTATAAAAATTCACATTAAAGCCTAGTAGGGGCAATTTCAACAATACCCAAATTTCAAATCAAATTATGATAATCTTAAAATTCACAAATTGCAACACAGAGATATTATCAATAAGCATAAATTGACGATAAAACTAACAAAATCCCCATCTTCTCTCTCTCAACCTATCAAATGCTCCACCACACAAAAACCCCCATGTTTTCTATATTTTCGAGACTCAGACAGTAGAGGGCAGCAGCCGTAGAACAAAGCCTTATTTCGAGAAGAACCCATCTCTCTTTGAGCCCAGATATCAGATTTATCAGCTCGCCGTTCGGGACTGTGAATCCGAGAAGAACCCACCTCTCTGTCCTCTCTCTCTATTCTCAAGACCATTACCTTATTTACCAACAAATAACAATCGATTTCTTCAGACTTCATACACAAAATATACATCAAAGAGAAAGAGAAAAGGCTACAGACTTATAGTAGGTGCTAGCGTGCCGAGTGCTGACTGCTGAAGGCTGAAGCCTGGAAGACGCTGGACGCAGGCAGAGGGCCAGAGGCGCTAAGGCGGAGGAGACACTAGATGCAGGTAGAGGGCTTCACAATTCACTTCCTTTTAAATATTTTTTGGATTGGGCTTCACTCCTCTTGGGCTGAAAGTTAGCCTTTTACTAAAAAAAAATTATTATGGGCATGGGGTTGAGCCCTGAAGTTCAGGGTGGGCCTTTGCCCACCCTGGTCCCCAATGGCCCACCTGGTCGTCATTGGGCTCCGTCCCTGTCTCACAACTGAAACTCTAATCACCTTCCATTAATATTCAACACTCTGACACATGTATAAGAAATAGCAATTTGGTATTTGGATTAAGTGAGTTTGATGTTTTCACCATCAAGAATAAATCGAACAACGAAGGTTGAAATCTTTATATGAATTTGATGAAGTAGATATGAAGCAGTATGTATTCTCTCAATGTTCAACCTTAAAGAAAATCGTTCAGTGGCATGCTAATATTTATACTGTAGGTTAAGGAATGAATGAGCCGGATAAAAAGTCTTAAAACGTGAATTAAAATTCTTTGGATAACCCTGTCGTTCGAGCGAAAGTTAGGCGACAAGCGAGCCACGGTGTGTCGCTCGAATGAAGTCTCATCTACAAGTTGACGACAATGTTTATGTTTCAACCGCTTGACTTAAGTCATGGCGACAGTTTAGCAACAGTCTAGCGAAATTGTGGCACCGTTTTTTTCTTTTTTCTTTTTTTTCCAATCTCGAACCCTAGACCTAATACAACTCAATTTATAACAATTGCAACTTACTAATTGACTTTTACAACACAATAAATTTAGTCTTTTTTGTTCAGAGACTTGCCAATTATATCAAAAACCTAACAAAGATAATGAAGTTAAACTTTTACAACTTCAAACCGGTTTCATATAGCAATTGGGGTCAGTACATGTCCTGAAAAACTTCAATATTGGTGAGGATATTCTCTTACCTAAACTCGTATGACGAGAGTAGTACTTTCAAATTTAAATTTATTGTGTCACGAAAATTCTCTCTACGTTGTATGTGAAGCCTAGCATCCCCCTTCATTGTAAATTCTTTTGATAAGAGTAGGGATTAATGTCAAGTTATCTATTTAGGAATATGTAAGGAGAGAAAACCCTTGCTTAAAAATCGACACCTCGTTAAAAAAAAAAATGTTTACGATACAAGGATAATTAAGTGAGAATTTCATGTAAGATATAAAGGCAAGTCATGCAACGCAACTAAAATCTGCCGCAAACATTTGATTCGCAGTAAACAAACTTGTAACACTCAATTTAGAGAATTGTAAGTGTCCTAGTGTATTTGACGAGAAATAATAAATTCGATTTTCATGTGAGTGCAAGACGAGTATTAAATTTAATAAATAAACTCATCAATTTTAACATTTTAACTCTGGTTAAGTTGATTTGACATTTCTAATAATTTATATATTTCCCATACCAGGAACCCACTCAATGTCAATTCGTGCATAAAAAGGTTCATGAAGGTTTAATGAGAATTAATAGATTCGGTTCTCATTTGAGTGCATGTTGAGCATAAAATATATTTTAAAAAATTTCAATCATTTTAACCGCTTAACTTTTAGATTAAGATGATTTGACATTTCTATTAATTCGATTGTTATCCTTATCAAGAACTCGACGTTCAATTTTGCTTTAACAAATGTACATGAAGGGTGTGGGGTAGATTGAAGCAACCCTTTATATCTTTCTCAATATCTCATGCTTTGAAATAAAAAAAAGGTGGTCTTGTTGTGTGTTGTGGGGAACAAAGAAGCTGTATTTTCTTGGATACTGAACTTAGAGTGTAAAGTTGGAATTAGTTTTCAAGTGGCCTCAATGAGTTTGTGTACTACATGATCTTTTTCTTTACAAGGTTACCATTGCTAAGATTAAATAAAGACCCACAAAGACTTGACTATTTCAAAATTATTTTTAAGGGAATTAAGATTAATCTTTGATCACTTTGGATATGTTAATTATTAGTAGGTGAACATTACACCTATTGGAGCTACGGAGGATTATATAAAGAGTAATAATATTCACAGCATATTTTTTTATCCACGTCACATTTTAACTACAATGAAAGTTTTCATTTTTGTTCATTTTTGCACTTATTTCCTCAATTTTTTCGTTGCATTCGTATACTTAACCCTCAGTAAGATTTACTACATTTTGGATATAATGATTATTTCTACGCCATCCTAATGTTATTTTTGGAATGAAAACATCCACTATTACAAAAACAGCCTTTTGCAACGTTCAAAAAATGTTGTCGAAAATTTTTTACAATGTTTGGACGTATGTTGCAAACTTCAATGTCGTCGTAGAGTAGAAGGTTACAGCAACATTTTTTGAATGTTGCTAATAACCTTTTTACAACTTTTTTGAATATTGCTAATAACTCTTTTGCAACGTTTTTTGACAATTGCCGTAGGATTTTTTTTTTTATAGCACTTTATGTAAATTGACTGGCAAAATTGATAATACTAATTGTAAACATTTTGAAATTGCATAAAAATTGATAATTTTATTACAAATTTTTGAATCCATACACTTGAACATTAAAATGTGATACAACGACACCTAAATAAAAAGGAGTTTCAAAATGAAAATAAAATTAGGAACAAAATTATGGTACATCTTAGACATGAAGAGCTTATTGCCACACTTGCAACACCAAGCTTCTAGATAGCTCACTCCATTTCATTAAAAATTGGAACAATAAGCGGCTTCATCTATGCTAGATATATTGTCGCCCACCTGTTCAATGACAAGGAGAAATGAGGACTACTTAGAAAAGAATCAATTAAAATATAAGCAACACAAGCCAATTTTTATGAAACTGAACAAGCCAGTTGGGTACTAGAACTGAAAAGATTTTAAAAATAAATCAACTCTTGTCGAAGATACACTAATGAAACTGAACATGTCCATATTCTTCATACCAATTTTTATTCCTTCTAGAGTATTTACATTTTTCAAGCACACCCAAACTCAAGGATTATACATGCTACATGATTTAATGTATCAATCAATGTGCCCCATAAAGTTACAAAATCCAGGATAGAGTACGAATTTTCGAAGGTGAAAGTTACAGCAAAGATAATAACATCTAAGTCAGAGAAAATTTGTTCACTGCGGGAATAAATGATTCAGTTCATAATGGTGTTTCCAACAGTAACCAGACCAAATATTTTTGAAAAGCATAAATATAAAGTTTAGTAAGATTAATTGTATAGAAAATATTAATTTAAAAGGCCATCAAGTATATATATATATATATATATATATATATATATATATATATATATATATATATAGTTTTTAACCCAAATATAGAGCTTATAATACCTCTACTATTTTTGATTCATATATGGAGTTTCCTCAACTGGACTTTGTTTTTGTCCATGGATTGCAATTGCATTTACTAATTGAATGTTGAGATATTGTTCTTTGGTTATATATATATATATATATATATATATATATATATATATATATATATATATATATATATATATATATATATATATATATGTGTGTGTGTGTGTGTGTGTGTGTGTGTGTGCTTATTTTCAACCGTTACATCCTACGAAAACAGGGACATTTCATTTACAACTTAAAGAATCCAATGAAAACACCGAACTATATTTCTGACACAAAAGCTGAGCTACATTTTTACACAAATGATACCATTTGTTAAGTCCAATGTTGTAATTGGCATGTTGTGAACAAAAAGGTCTTAATTGAACACTTGTAAAAAGTCAAGGACTTGGATGCAATTTTTTATCGATGAGTTAGGTTAGGGTTAGAGGTTGAAAACAAGAAAAATGTGACGTCGAAATTTTGCTAGACTGTCTCCATGACTTAGCCCGAGCGGCAGAAACAATAACATCGTCGCCCGCCATTTGCCTCGCTGTAGCTCGAGTGATAGAACACTCACTCGAGCGAAAGACTCCCTCGCTCGAGCAACATGTTTATGCGGCCAGACCTAATTTGCAATTTTGAAGAATTTTACACGGCCCATAACACCCAAGCGTCCCCAACTATAAATACAGTTGTCTGGGATGAATTCTGACGAGTTGCTTCATTGTGCTTCAATTGAAAAACACTTTCACATCATTAAAGAGATCCAAGAACACAATTCATTGATTGATTCATCCATATCATTCTTGAGATCCAGCAACCAAGTTTTGGAAAAATATCAAGGTTCGTGAATCCAAAACACCCGACTTCCTTAACACTTTGAGGAATATATTTTCTCAGTTGGACTTCAGAAGTTTCTAGAGGTTGAGAGATATTGGACTACAAGCGCAGGAAGAAAAACAGGAATAGGTGAATCTTGGGTATCTACTTAGAAGAGATAATTGCAGAAGATTGTGAGTCTGAAATTTACAACAGATCTTGGAAGCTACATGAGGTAGATCAGGAAATCTAGCAGGGTGGTTAGATAGTATCTACGGTAGCAAATCCTGAGTCTAGAAAAACAGTGGATCTTGGAGATTACAGGAATTACAACAGTCGGAATTAATGGAATTGTTAGGCTGAAAATGGACTGTAATTCATATTGTCTATAGTGGAGGTAACTGACTTGGTCTCAGTGTTTTTACCTATTTGGGTTTCTCCATCATCATATCGGTGTTCATTATTTATTGTTTTCCATATTACAAACAGTGGTATTCAAACATAGGATAATTGAATTGTATGCTTAATAATCTATAAACTATTAAAAAGTGACATGTTTCTTTTAATAGATTAATTCCGCACGTAAGGTCAAACTTAGTTAGTAAATCGCTTTTTCTTAATTGGTATCAAAGTCTAATTTTGATTCCCGGCCTTAATATGTCTAGATAAGTAGTTCATTATCTATTTTGCCCTATTTTGATGGCAATAATTATGGTTATTGGAAAGTTAGAACGAGAGCTTTCCTAAAATTTATGGATGAGCGAATTTGGTTAAGTGTGATTAATCGTTGGACTACCCCTAGTTCTACTGTTAATAATGAAGTTATTCTCACTCCCATTGCTAATTGGACTAGAACAAATTTAGATGAGTGTAATTGGAATAGCGAAGCCTTACATGCCCTACTTATGGCAGGGTCCCCTGAAGAATTTAGGTGAGTATCTATGTGTGATGTTGCTAAAGAAGTTTGGGCTATTCTACAAACCACACATGAGGGAACTCAGGCAGTTAAGAACTCGAAATTGCAAATGCTGACCACTAGGTTTGAGGAGATTAGAATGAGCGAATATGAGACATTTGATGCCTTCTATGCGAGTTTAAATGACATAGTTAATTCTAGTTTCAACCTAGTAGAGAGAATCCCTGAGTCTAAGATATTGTGTAAAATTCTTAGGTCCTTACACGAGTATTTCAGGCCTAAAATCATGGCGATTGAAGAAAATAAGGACATAGATTCCATTAAAGTAGAGGAGTTAGTTGGATCCCTCTAAACATATGAGCTGAGCTTAGATAAATCTGTTAAAGATAAATCTTTTGCCTTGAAATCCATAAGAAACACTCGGATCGAATCTTTTGATTCTGATTTACCCGATGATGAGGATTTACCTTACCTGGCTAAAAAACTCCGAAAAATGTTTAGGAAGAAAAATAACCCTCAAGAGAGACACAATAGTGGCCCGAGTCAATTTAGGAAAAAATCTAAATATGTAAGGTGCCATAATTGTCGAGATTTTGGCCACGTTAGGAGTGAGTGTCCTAGCAGTAGGAGGAATTCAGATAAGGCTATGAATGCTACCCTCACTGATGACGAGTCTAACTCGGACAATCAGAGTGAGAAATCCACTCGGGAGAAAAATGGAAATTATATTGCCTTTACTGCAATAATTAAGGAAGGATCTGACAGGGGAGTGAAAGAAAAGAGGACGTAGATAGTGATAAGGATTCTGATGAAGAGTTTGAGAGTGAAGAAGATCTCCAAGAGGCTTATGATAAGATGTATGAGGAAAGTCTTAAGATTCTTACTAAAAACAGAGCCTTGAGTGCGAAAAATAAGGAAATTAAATTGGAAAATGAGAAGTTTGTAGGGCACATTAAGGAATATGCCTCGATCCTAATTGAGTTGAAATCCATGAATAAATTTTTAGATACACAGGTTAAGAACCTCACCAGTGAGCTTGAGAAGTCGTCTAGGAAAGTCAGCGAGTTGACTACTAAGAAAGAGGCCTTAGAAATCCACGTTAAGAACCTTCTGAACGATCTAGAATATTCTAAGTCTCAACTGTTTGCCTTCTCTAGTAGTTCTGAAAGTTAGATAACATTTTAAGAATGGGCAAGCCGGTTGGAAATAAGGAAGGTCTAGGTTTTAAGGAAAACATTACTAGTACTTCTAAGATCACATTTGTCCCTGCCACTGACTAGCCCAAACATGTGCCTAATCCCGATCTTAAGAATAAGGATTTTGTTAGACAGATGACTAATAGACAGCGTAGAACCCGTCGAACTAGGAATAGACGTCAGCGTCCACATAACATTGGTCCTAAGTTTATCCATACATGTTTTTACTGTGGTGAGTTAGGACACATAAAGTTTAGGTGTCATTATTTCCTAAACAGAAATAGAGACCGGAACTTAAATAGAAATAAGAATCAGGAGTTTGTTGGTCAGATTGACTTTCTTACTAATCAAGTGAGTCAATTGACGAAGTTAATGGCACAGATGAATAGGAATACTCCTGTCACTAGGCAAGTTTGGGTAAAGAAGAGTGATCTGAAAAATTTTGAAATAGATCACGGTGCTCTTAAATGTAAGAACATTTGCTTACCTAACTAATTAGGTATTTTTGAAGCATGCTCATGCTTATCTTCATCTGATATTGATTTATGCATGCATTGCATTTGCTTATTTGTTTTCTAGATAGAAGTCGCATGCATTTTTTATTATTTTTTGTGTGTTTGATTTTTTTAATTTCTTGATACATTCATGCTTTAAAAGAAAAACAACAAAAAATTGAAAAACAAAAAAATGCGGGAAATTGGTTTTACAGCTTAACATAAAATATATTTGAATTTGTTTGTTGTGATCAAGTATGAGTTTAATTAGCAGTGTCAACGAGCCGAGCCGGGAAAAAAAAGGCCCGAACTTTTTTGGACCGAGCTTTTTTCGGCCCGAACTTTTGGCTCGAACTTTAGCGGGTCGAGCCGAGCCGGCTCGATTTTTTTGATTTTTTTTCTTTTCTTAGCGACCTTTGCAGGCAGCTAAAAATAGTACTGCTGCCTGCGAGCGGGTTACTGCCTTGCTAAAGCGGTATCTTGCTAATGCACAGCGGTATATGCATTACGCAATGCTGCCTTGTTGTGCGGCTTGCTAAAGGCGGCCACAATTGCCTCTCTTTGTAGGCGACTATCTTTGCTTAGCAAGGTAGGCATGTCTCAGACAGTACCGCTGATCATTAGTCTTTGCCCTCAAGAAGGCACAAGAATTGCAGCTATCTTTGCCTTAGCAAGGTAGATGTGCTGCCTCCAAGGCGACCTTGGGCATTGCAGCATTGTCTTGTCTTAGCAAAGCGAGTATAGCAGTACTGCATGTGGTCTTTGCCTTAGCAAGGTAGGCACAGCTGCCTGCAAGGCAGCCTTCAAAATTATTATTATTATTTTTTTAAATATTGGCTTGGCCGGGCCACGGGCGGCCCGGGCTCGAGCCGACTCCCCAAAGTGGGGCTCGGCCCGAGCCCGAGCCGTCCGAATCTCCGAGTTTTTTTGCCACCGCTAAGTTTAATCGATGCGCTGTAACATAGTTTCCATTGCTAGCTTAAGTTATGTATGGAGTATTTAGTATATGTGTCTTCATGTGCCATCTTCACTGCACACACAATGATATTGTTAGTGGGACTCTACCGCGTGTGTGAGATTTGGAATGGCAGTCACATGTTAGTAAGGTGACTTCGAACATGAATTGACCTTATTAGACCTAAGCTCAAATTTATTACAAGCTATAAAAAGCTCAATATCTTGTATTCTTCTTCGAAGCTTATTTGACTTGAGCAATTAAGCCTGCGGGATTTCTCATAACTTGGTGCCTATGGTCAACTGACTTGGGTTAACCGGCCTAAAACTCGTTACAGGGGTCATTTTAGTCACTTAATGGAGAAGAACCTGCACTTAAGATGTGAAAAAAATAATTATGAGCTTAAAATGTTGAAAAATATATATGCAAAAATTCAGGGGGAGAAAAGAAAATATCAATATAAAATGAACTTTTATTTAAATATCCTGATGTGCTTTAGATGATTTGACTTTCATAAGTAGAGGAATGTACTTATTTACAATGATATTTAGTTTTACACACATGGGTCACTTATACAATTTACTACATGATAATTTAAACTGAGTATTTGGGAAGTTTTACTGTACATTGATTATACTTATGCATGCTAATGACTACAGTTTTGAGTGATTATATGTTAAAATTTGTTTTATCCCTTCGTCATTTGTGACAAAAATGAGGAGTATGAGAATATAAGAAAGAACAAAATTTAAATTTGAGAAATTTGATATTTGCATTTTATGTCTGAAGGGTCGTTGGGGAGAGACATAGATATATTTGCCTACTGCATAAAAATATTGATAGTTTGCAATAAGGGGGAGCATGTGCATTGCATATCTTATGCATAGTTGTTTGAGTTTTAATGTTTTGTGATGTTAATGTTTCGGTTGGTGTTTTGATTGACATTAATGTCAATTCTCAAACTAGTATGCTTATTTGTGTTAATGATTTTATTATTTCCTGTATCACGTGTTTTTGCACTGAGTATTGAATTTTTGATTTCAGGAAATGGGTATACCAAGGAGTGCAAGAAGTAAAACTTGAGTAACTTGGGTAGTATAGATTGGTAGTTTTGTTTGATGTATTTTATTTCCTAGACTTTATTTATATGGTTTTGTCAGAAAATGCCAAAGAGGGAGAATGTTAAGTCCAATGTTGTAATTGACATGTTTGTGAACAAAAGGGTCTTAATTGAACACTTATAAAAAGTCAAGGACTTGGATGTAATTTTGTATCGATGAGTTAGGTTAGGGTTAGAGGTTTAAAACAAGGAAAACGTGGCACCAGAACTTCGCTATACTGTCGCCTGACTTGAAATCGAACGGCACAAACAGTAACATCGTCGCCCGCCTTCGTCTCGCTATCGTTCGAGCCACAGCACCCTCGCTCGAGTGACATGTTTATACGACCAGACCTAATTTGCAATTTTGAAAAGTTTTACACTGCCCATAACACCGGAGCATCCCCAACTATAAATACAGATGTCTGGGACGAATTTTGACGGGTTGCTTCATTGTGCTTCAATTGAAAAACACTTTCACATCATTAAACAGATCCAAGAACACAATTCATTGATTGATTCATTCATATAATTCTTGAGATTCGGTAACCAAGTTTTGGGAAAATATCAAGGTTCGTGAATCCAAAACACCCGACTTCCTTAATACTTTGAGAATTGTACTTTTTCAGTTGAACTTCAGAAGTTTCTGGAGGTTGAGAGAGGTTAGACTACAAGCGCATTAAGAAGAACAGGAATATGTGATTCCTGGGTATCCACTTGGAAGAGACAATTGCAGAAGATTGTGAGTCTGAAATTTACAGTAGAAGTTGGAAGCTACAGGAGGTAGATCGGGAAATCTGGTAGGGTGGTTAGATAGTATCTACAGTAGCAGATCGTGAGTCTGTAGGAACAGTGGATCTTGGAGATTACAGGAATTACAACAGTGGGAGCTAGTGGAATTGCTAGGCTGAAAACGGGCTGTAATTCATATTGTCTATAGTGGAGGTAACGGCTTGGTCCCGAAATTTTTTCCCAGTTGGGTTTTTCCGTCATCATGTCGGTGTTCATTATTTATTGCTTTCCATATTATAAACGGTGGTATTCAAATATAGGATAATTGAATTGTATGCTTAATCATCTAGAAACTATTAAAAAGTGACTTGTTGCTTTTAATAGATTAATTTCGCACGTAAGGTCAAACTTAATTAGTAAATCGTGTATTTTCACCATTCTCACTTGTTTTGTTCTCATAAAATTTATAAGTTATTTGGTTCCTACATCACCAAACACTAGATCCTACTTTAGTTGCCCAAGTTCTTTGAGCCCCAGTTCCCTGATAATTTTATTAATTTTGCCAGCAATCCGAACCAGTGAAGTATTAATAGCAAAAACCTCAAATCCTTGTTTCTATAGATCACTCTTTATTTCACATTGCAATAAAATTGAAAACCATACATTTAAGCCACATTCTCCTCTATCATAATGCTCACTGTCCCGAGAAAAAAAATGCAAAAACTATGCGAGAAAATAAAAAATAAAAAAATTCCATCAAATTGTATTTTGGCCATACAAATACAGTCCAGAAACCAACACATCAAAAAATAGAAACCTATGAAAAGCCAAAAATTAACTGCATATCCAAAATAATAGAACTAAACAACACAAGGGTTTCATAAACTTAAAAGTTAGGGTTGTAGACTTTTCCTTAATACACAACACTCGGGGCTTCTTTGTTTGGCCTTGCTTCGTGCTTTCTTGGAAGTTCCCAAGATGGAAGCATTTTTCAACTGGCACTTTCAATTGGGAGTTGCACTTTTGGGGAGGAATAATGGCACATGCAGAAGCAAATGACGTTGAGGACACAGATGAGGAGGAACGAAGATGTATGACGAAGCAAGGAACGAAGATTAGGCGAAGATATTTAGGGCAATGAATGGTGAAGAGATGAATGACGTTTATTGGGGTTTTTTTATAGGTTAGGTGGGTGTAAGTGGGCTGCATTTAGTAAAGTGGGATGTATAATGAATTTTTTTAAAAAGGAAACTATTCGTAACATTCAAAAAACGTTGCAAAAAATAACAATTTGCAACGTTCAAAAACGTTGCAAAATGCTATATAACAGGAGTTTTAGCAAAAATCACTAAACGTTGCTATAGAACCAAATTTTAATAATGTCCAATAAACTTAGTAAAAAATGAAACTTTTAGCAACTTTCGAAGAACGTTACAGAAAGTAAAACATTTCTCAATAGTCAATAAACGTTGCAAAAAATAAAATAAAAAATCGCTACAGTCGATGAAAGTTGTAAAATACTACATTAGCAACATTTATTTAAAAAAAATGTTGTCAAATCTCAATTATATTAACAAATAGCAATATTCACTTATTAGAATGTTGCAATAGACTCATTTAGCAATACTTAATTAACGAATGTTGCATTTTGCATGCCATTTTTGTTTTAGTGATCCTCAAAGAAAAGATTTGCAAATAAATAAAAGGTAGATGATAAGAATGTGCAAAATGTAAAACCCACACCTTACACTATACACTTGGCCAGTATAATGCATTTACTACATGCTATTCACATGACATTTGCATTTGTATTGATAGTTCATAATTGTTTACTCTTAAAATGGTACATTCAATCATTGATGTTCTACTATTTTGTATGGTATTGGTTTTCGATCGCCACAATCTAATTATTGAATTTTACATAAAGCTATAGTGAAAAATTAGGTGGATCAACATGTAGGATATTCATTGATTAAGTGTTTTTAGTTTTAAAGGAACCATATAGGTTGCCGGTAAGCAACCCTAATTTTTCATTTTGATCAAGATCCTTCGAAATCCTAGATATATAATTAATATATTTGGGACATTAGGCATGAAGAGACATGATCAAAATGTAATAATATGAGGATCATATGAAGTTTTAAACATTTAAGTGCAAATTTTAGAATTGAGTCAAGAATTGGGTGTCAATCGGTTAATGAATCGAATGAACGGGTAAGGAATTAGTGCTATAAATTATTGTGAGGTTGACAATTAAATTAGGTTATAAGAAGTTAAAATATGTCAATGAAACTTAATTTGGACTTTCAAAGATTGGTGCAAAATCAGATTATCCTCGAGTAGCCACCACAAGCTTGATACACATCATGCTTGTTGACTTGTCTTTTGAAAGCCACTTTCTTAACCTCTAAGCATTCCTGACGATTCCAAGCACTTCATGACCTTATCTATACCTCCTAAACTATATATTAACCTCTACGAGTTGGCTCGAAGTGATTTCAAGTGGAAGAGAAAGCAAAAGGAACCAAAAAGGAAGTGGGCATACTGAATTTTGGGCAAGTGAGTTGTGCTCACGGTTTTGATATTTTTTATTATATTTCAGGGTTTTATGATTTCGTGAATCCCCCTTTTATTTCATAATAAAGCAACCAATAACGCTTCAACATAATATCAATAATTTTCAGGTAGGGAGGGAGTAATTTGTTGCAAGAACTTAAATGAAATCACTATGGACATATAAATTGGATAGTTGGGTTATTCAACATTTGATTATGAATAATATCTTGAGGGAAAGTTTTAGTTATCATTATAAATGCTTTTATATAAGATTTATATGTATTGAAATAATTTTTGTCTTGATATACTATAACATACAAGTGATTGTTAGTAGATACAGCGTTTTGTTGTGAAGATGCTTTTCATTTTACTATTTCAAGATAAAAAACCTTTATATATATATATATATATATATATATATATATATATATATATATATATATATATATAGGGATGGACGCAGACTTTTTAAACAGGGGGGCAAGATCAAAATTTCAAAAAGTGACAAAAAAATTAAAGTAAAAGATATTTTATTACAATTGTTCTCTACGTGTTCGCATATTTTGATAACGTTCCTAAATCAGTTTAAGCAATATAATTCCTTATTATAATTTTGGATAAGGGAGGGTGAAACTCAATTCCTTCCACAGTCCTTCCTTTCATAAGAAACTATGGACTGCAAACAATTTAAGCAATATAATTCCAGATTATTCTTTGAGTTATTCTAAGTTTAATCAGCAGAAAAATACAGTCAGATAATTCTACTAGTTTTACTTGTAATCAATAAGTTCTTTGCCAAAAAATTGATGAACTAGTTAAACTACAATAACTCGTCTCTCTTTTTTCAACTTTCGAGATTTATTATTCCCGAAGGATGGAGGATATATGTTTACACGAGAGAGATTAACTATGATCCACACATTTATCCTGATCCATTAACTTTCAATCCATGGACATGGCTGGTTCGTAATCCTAAATCCTAAAACTGAAAATTTTTCTGTCCACTACTGCTTACAAACATGGAATGGAAGTCTTTTGACTTTTTCCCAAAGTGATTAATGTTCTAAATCAACGAATGCAGGACAAAAGCCCAGAGTATCAAAACTATTTCTTAATATTTAGAGGAGGGACTAGGCAGTGTCCTGGAAAGGAGATTGGATTGGCAAAAATTTCTACATTCCTTCATTACTTTGTGACAAGATACAATTGGGAAATCAAATCTCATCAAAAATCCGAAAAACATTGGAAAATCGAAAAACTTCATTTACAAAATTAACAGTCAATACAATAACTCAATAAGTTACCTCGGTCCTCGGAGGTTAAAAGTTATACTTGGAGTCGGAGACTGAAGTTGGGCTGCTTTCTTGGGCAGAGGAAGGGCGGACGCGGAGTCGGAGAGGAAGGGCAGAGCTTCAAAGTCGAAATGGTGTATGAGGTGTTGTGGTCGATTTTGCTGTCGGGAGAAAGACGGGGGACTGACTGGATAGTGGGGATGGGAGATTAGAGTGGACTCGGACTCAGTGGAGACGGGGAGAGAGGTGGAGACGGGGAGACGGGTGGAGAGGTGGAGACGAGGGGGAGAAATTAGGGATTTGAGGTTTGGATACAATTTTTTTTTCCTTTATATATTAAAAAAAATCTTCAAAATATGGGGGGGGGGAGGGGGACTTGCCCACCCAGGCCACCCCTGTATATATATATAAAGTCACATCTATAAGTGAAGTTGTCAATTTTATCTTTATATTTATGTGTGTGTGCATAATTGTCTATACAAATGGGGTGTGGTAAAAAGAGTTATGAACGCAAGTGTAAAAATAAGCAAAGATTGGGAACATCCATTGCAATTAAATTGTGGTACAATTAACAAAAACAGTAAGGTGAATGTAGTTATCCCTATAACATTTTCCTTTTTGAGTAAATTATCATTATCTACCCTATCCTTAAAAGAGAGAACCCGACATTTACTATTCATTCTGGTGGAGGAGGTTTCACACCACTGTAGCGAAGTTTCTTGCACTCACTGTAGCCAATCCAGTTTTGTTTGGCTTTAAAATCAGCCCCTAAATATCTTCAACTATAGCTCATTGTCGGTTTGAAACTCTTTTTCTTCCACTGTAGCTCATTTGTGTTCCACTTTCTCTACCATTGACGGGAAAAAATCTTCAAATACAACCTCACTTTCTGTCGCCATTGTTGCTCGGAAACAAAAACTCCTTTCGAAAACTCTCGGGAAGTTCTATAAAATTCTCTTCTTTCCGTTTCAATATTCGATCGAGAGCTCTCAAAATGGGGATTTATTTTTGATCCTATTCAAATTCGTCGCTTTAATCTGTAAGTTTCTTCCATAAAATCCTTTTCATTTTATTGTTTTATATCGTGATTTGATGTGCGTTCTTTAGATCGGCAATTGGATTTTACTTTCTTTTAGTTCCTAGAGTATAATTTCATTTGTGTTGATTTATTGTTTCGTGTCATGATTAGAAGTGTATTCTTGATATTTTTATGACATTTTGGTTTACTTCATTTCTAGGGCTTGATTTTGTTTGTATTGTTTTATTACTTAATATTATGATTTTCTACCCTATCTTTAAAAGAGAGAACCCGGCATTTACTATTCATTCTGGTGGATGGGGTTTCACACCACTGTAGCGAAGTTTCTTGCACTCACTGTAGCCAATCCAGTTTTGTTTGGTTTTAAAATCAGCCCACAAATATCTTCAACTGTAGCTCATTGTCGGTTTGAAACTCTTTTTCTTCCACTGTACCTCATTTGTGTTCCACTTTCTCTACCATTGACGGGAAAAAATCTTCAAATACAACCTCACTTTCTGTCGCCATTGCTGCTCGGAAACAAAAACTCCTTTCGAAAACTCACGGGAAGTTCTATAAAATTCTCTTCTTTCCGTTTCAATATTCAGCCGAGAGCTCTCAAAATGGGAATTTGTTTTCGATCCTATTCAAATTCATCGCTTTAATCTGTAAGTTTCTTCCATAAAATCCTTTTCAATTTATTGTTTTATATCGTGATTTGATGTGCGTCCCTTAGATCGGCGATTGGATTTTACTTTCATTTAGTTCCTAGGGTATAATCTTATTTGTGTTGATTTATTGTTTCGTGTCATGATTAGAAGTGTATTCTTGATATTTTTATGACATTTTGGTTTACTTCATTTCTAGGGCTTGATTTTGTTTGTATTGTTTTATTACTTAATATTATGATTTTCTACCCTATCTTTAAAAGAGAGAACCCGGCATTTACTATTCATTCTGGTGGAGGGGGTTTCACACCACTGTAGCGAAGTTTCTTGCACTCACTGTAGCCAATCCAGTTTTGTTTAGTTTTAAAATCAACCCCCAAATATCTTCAACTGTAGCTCATTGTCGGTTTGAAACTCTTTTTCTTCCACTGTAGCTCATTTGTGTTCCACTTTCTCTACCATTGACGGGAAAAAATCTTCAAATACAACCTCACTTTCTGTCGCCATTGCTGCTCGGAAACAAAAACTCCTTTCGAAAACTCACGGGAAGTTCTATAAAATTCTCTTATTTCCATTTCAATATTCGGTCGAGAGCTCTCAAAATGGGAATTTGTTTTCGATCCTATTCAAATTCATCGCTTTAATCTGTAAGTTTCTTCCATAAAATCCTTTTCAATTTATTGTTTTATATCGTGATTTGATGTGCGTCCTTTAGATCGGCGATTGGATTTTACTTTCATTTAGTTCCTAGGGTATAATCTTATTTGTGTTGATTTATTGTTTCGTGTCATGATTAGAAGTGTATTCTTGATATTTTTATGACATTTTGGTTTACTTTATTTCTAGGGCTTGATTTTGTTTATATTGTTTTATTAGTTAATATTATGATTTGATGTGTATTGTCAGGATCCTGATAAGATTTTGTTATTGTTAACAGGGTTTGATTATTGAAGCTTTCTGAAAGAAGGAAGATTTTAGTCTGCCTATCTCTCATATTTCACATCGTATGTATCATTTCTTGGTTTTCTTTTTAGCCTTTCGATTTTTAAATATTATATGAACCATACCCACAAAGATCTATATGTTCATGGATGAATTTTGGTTTTTGCATTGGCCATTTATTATACAACTGATCATTAAAATTTAAAATATGTTTATTTAAAACTAATATTATTTTACTGTAGTTTTTCTCTTAGTGTTTTCAACAGAACAAAGAGTGAATCCTGCTTTAGATTTATACTATTACAATTCAATTCTAACTTATCAAATGTTCTTACTATTGGAGTTAGTTTAAACTTGTGTTCATGTTTTGATTAAAAAAAAAAGGTTAAACGGGGTAACAGTGTACTTCAAGGAGCAATAGTGGCTGCTGAGAATTCATGCAAATAAAGGTGTAGAATCTGGGTTCTGTTTGTTGTCTTTGGCCATAATAATGTGTGTCTTCATGTTCCAGCATTATTTGTTTATAACTCGATCACTTTATGTGCTCTAGGAACTCATTGGTTATTTCTAAGTTTAGAGACCTAGCTTTTAAGATTTTATGCCACCTGTAGATGATTGATTCGAATATGCTTTCTGTCTGTACATGTCTCGATACTATTTTCTCCTTTATTTGTACAAGTTGGAAACATTACTGAAACTAATTTACTGAATTCATTTGTATTAGTTCTTTTTAAAAACTGATTGGATACTAGGACAGAATATTCTCTGGTAATTTTCTTGAATTACAATTTATGGAATTTTGATTTTTTCTGATGAAAATAGCTGCATATATTTAATCCTTACTCCTCTCTTTCTGAATGCCACTTGCAGCCATTGCAACAACATTTTTTGAGATCTAAGGAAAATGAGGCCCTTTTAGCTCACCAAGCTGGCAATGTCCATGGAGGGGCCAATTTTGCTTCCGCATCTCAGTCCATACAGATACCTCAACAGTCTAGGAAGTTCACTGATTTGGACCAACACCATGTATATCTTAACATTACAGAGCGGGATTTCAATAGGAGTCCAGGCTTTAAGCAACAAATGTTCAATCACATTCAACAGGCTTACCTACAATATGCTTTCCAAGCCGCCCAACAGAAACCAAGAGTAGGATTGCTTATGTATCCCTATTTCTATAGTTCTTTCTGTTTGTTACAATATAGGAAACATCATTTCTACCTTTTTTTTTTTCCCTTTTTCAATTTGTGTTCGACATTTGAATCAATTCTATTACATCATCATCTAACCAGAGAATTCTACTGACTTGGTTTGTGAATTCTAATGGTTAATGCTGGCATTATATTAACAGCCCAGCCATGCGGCTTTCAGTTCTTCTCTTATTGGCTGGCTTCTCCAATTATATGCAAATTTGAATTGATAGAGATTCACTATAATAGCCTTTTAAGCACCGTGGTTAGATCTCACACTACATTAGTGGGTAGTTTGTTTGCCACCTAAGTATGGTACTTTAGCATAAACTAAGCACTGTGCTTAGGAGATCAAATTCCTATTTTACTATATAGATTAGTACTATATATTTTTGAGCATGACCATTGGCCTCAATATGGTTGAAGTTGTGGCTCAAGGTCCTCCTCACCCTCAAACTACTCAGGTAGGTTCATTTTTCCCTTTCTTTAGGGAAAACATAGAAAGTTCTTATGCTTATTCACATAATAACTATGATAAACCTCTGGTGGCTTCATTGCTTTACGTAAAGCATGTTTGGCTAAGCTTTTAAATAAATTGCTCTGCCAAACATGCTAAGATATGTTATTTTTTCTTACTTTTAAGTTAAATAAGTTACTCATTTGCTTAAGTAAACTTTTTCAACTTAGCAAAACATGCTATACATATACATTTTGATTTTCTCAATCTTTTATAGACTTATCTCACATGCTAATGCTTTTATTACTCCCTATAGTGTCCTACATTGAATTTAGTTCCGTAGATGATAATTATTTTTCAAGTGCCTCCGTAGATGGAAGAATACACAATTGGGAAGTTCAAGGTTTTTGAGTCTGCGATTGAACTGATTAGAGAAATAGTGATTGTTGTGTGTTATCGTCCTGTTAGAAATGTATAGTTTATTTATAGATTTATTCAATATTTATTTTGCCTTTACGGCATATTTGTTAGAGTATCCTTTTTCTTAAGAGTAGATATAGGCACAATGGATGACAATTGTCATTCTTGTGACATTGTTGGTGTGTGTTAATTGTCTCAATGGCATATTTCTTTTCCATATCAATATTAAGGGAGTTAGGACTATTGAAATGCTTGGTATCACAACTTATAAGTTGAAACTAATAAACAAGTATGAAAATAAAGCTTAATATCTCATGACTGAAAATGTTCTCTTATGGGATACACGTATTATAATTTCTAAGATGTATTCATCTATTGTTTTGGTTCCATTAAGCATGTGACTTTAGGATTGTCTTCCCTGAAATTTGTTCACATTAGAGAGTATTCTATATTTTATTGTTATTTTCGAAACTTTAACTAATTCAAATATGTTACTATGGCCCCATTTGATCTATTTACAAGGTTGTAAGAAGTTATATAATTGCAACTGCCGGATTATAAAAAGCTTCCACATGTTGAGCTCATTTTGGTTTTTTAAGTATAATAATCTGAATTGTATAAATGTTGTCTTCGGTGTTCTTTTCAAAACATTTGTTTTTCATGTTCCATGTATTGTTTTTTTAAAAATTCTTTTCTTTTACTGCTTTCTCATTTTTTTTTCCCGTAGTACATTGGTCTTAAAATGTTTTTCTACAATTTTCCTTTGGCACATGAAAGCTTAGTCATTGGCACTAACATTTAGTCATTTACCATGTCCTGCCACAAGAGTAATTATCAGAGTGATTAGGGGAGAGATGACCTACATCATAAACACAACGTAACAACTTGAAGTTTCACGACAAAAAATTGCTACATTGTTTTGATTACATGTTGGTTCAAATCATTGAAATAAAACAAATGTTAGTTTCACTAAAACAGAAATTAGGATTCAACAAATAAATGTATGATAATTTCCTGTCAATCCTTACTATTCAGCGTGCTAACATTACCTTCAAAATAGCAAAATCTGTGCATCGCACAGGCAAATAACTAGTTTATAATAAAAATTCGAAACCCACTATGGAAAAAGTAAGTGGATGTGACCTAATGAATTATGGCTACATGTGTTATTCTGGTATTAAAATTAGATGGATGAGAAATTGAAATTGGAACAGGTAATCTCCCTTTTTTATTCAATTTCTTTGGAACTTGAAAGAATTTGTCAATGTTTTCAATTATATCTTCTTGTTCCTAGATTTTCAATAGGCAACACAATAAATAGAATTCTTTGAAAAAACCTCGTTAGTCGAGGAAAACCTTATAAGAGACATTGGGCTAAAGAAAGGGCAAAAAACGGGTATATATATATATATATATATATAAGTTATAATGCTTGAATATCTATAATTTGAGTCTAAAATTATTTCAATAATTACATATTCAATTTGACTGATGGGCAAATATCAAAGCATCCATTTATGTTGACATAGGAATTAACTTTTCAATAACGCTAACATTGTAATGAAAATAGTCAACTATAGTTGTCTGCTGATGTAATAGTAGGAAATAGATGTTAATAAGAAAAGTGACCCTTCTCTCTTAATTTTCAGTGTATGTAAAGTTTGAATTGACCAAGTGTTAAATTGCAATACGTTACTTGTTAATCTATTTTTTTTCTTTTTTTACCTCTTTCAATCCAAAGAATTTTTTATATGTCTTGATTGACTAGAGGCAATCTTTCTTTCGGTACCCCAGTTTGGAGCTTTGACCTTCTTCAATCTTTATTTCGAACACAATAATTTTGTGTATTAAAAAACAAGAAACTGAAAAGCTAATATCTATGATGAAAAGAGCAATTCCTCAAGTACAGGGGTGTTTTCACAGGGGCATTACAGGCCCCTTCACTGTAGTCGAGGCCCCACCTCTTTATTAAAAAGAAAAACTGTGGCCCACCCTCCCCAATGTGTTTTGTCTGGCAGGGGTTGTAGCAGGGCTCATGATGAAAAATGGTTTGAAAATTTGTTTATCTAGCTAATAATCAAGCTTATTTCATTGTTCCCTCTCGAACTTATTCAACTTCCACCGTATCTTTAGGTAGGATGTGTTAAAGATTGAACTGAAAATATAATAATTGTCTCTGCAAAGCAGTATAATTTAATAATGAGAAATGATTTCTGTAATGGAATAACAAATCTTTGATAATGATAATATATGCCATAATTCAATTTTCATCAACCGTTGTTGGTCAATATATCAAAATCCTCAAACTTTAATCATTTGAAGAGTCACTATATGACATGACACCAATCGGGTTAATACCCTAAATAGTCACCGAACTTTACCAAAAGTACCCAAGAGGTCATCGAATTTCAAAAGTTCCCTAAATAGTCACTAAACTTTGCAATAAGTTCCTAAGAGATCACTGAACTTTGTTAATATACTAAATAATCACCAAACTTTGCCACAACTTCCCTGGATAGTCATTCAACTTTGCCAAAAATTCTCAATTGATCAATGAACCATTGATGTATGGGGTCTTAATTTACAAAGTTCAGTGACCTCTTAAGAGGTTTTTGCAAAGATCAGTGACTATTTAGGGTATTACCGAAGTTCAATGACCTCCTAAGAACTTATTGCAAAGTTCAGTGACTATTTAGGGAACTTTTGAAATTTGGTGACCTCCTGGAAACTTTTGACAAAGTTCAATGACTATTTAAGGTATTAACCCGACACCAACCCCATCCCACTCTCCATTTTGGGTTATTATTGAGTGAAAAAATAAAAAATAAAAAAATAGTTAGCTCCTTTTGGTACGATTGAATACGAGCAAGTTTGTATTGTCATAAAATTTATGCAATAACCTAGAATACGAATATGCAAATAAAAGCTTCCTTTCTTTTTAACATTTTGTTTTTCTCTCAAAAGTATCCTAATTTGTAAAATAGCTACCTTAAAGGGTCGAACAATGATATTATTTGTAATCTTATTCGGGACACATATTTTGTCAGTATGTTGATTTGAGTAGGGGTGTTAATTTGGTTCGTTGGCTCGGATCGCTCTTGACTTGGTTCAGTATGTTGATTTGAGTAGGGGTGTTAATTTGGTTCGTTGGCTCGGATCGCTCTTGACTTGGTTCAGGAGAATTCGGAATCGGTCCGGTTCACAGCTCGGTCGGTCCAAGTGCGAGCCAACCCTTGAGGTCAGACGAGCCACACTAGCAAACTCGTGTCAAGACCATTTTCGACTCGTGACAACCTGATCATTAAAAAAAATTAAATAAATTGATCAAAAAGCTAGCAGACAGCTACAGTAACATCGTAGATGTTACTGTAGCTTCCTTAGCTACCTTAACCCGTAGCTACCTTTCTTAATACAAGCAGCTAATTAATTAGTTGCATGTATTAACACAGGTTGTGGTTGGTTTTAAATCACGTCAAATTCAAATTTGAATTTTAAATTTAACTTTAGTTGAAACGGATATATATATATTTTTTGTTATAAATATAAAGTGAAATTTTAAGTTTCATATCAATTTACTTCAATCGGCTTTAACTTGCAGTATTCTAGTTTTCAACTTCGATCTCTAATTTATTTGCTCTAATATTCAATTTTTTTTACTCTAATAGTCAGTATTTTATAATTCAAACAAAGTGCACAAATTTTAAATTTACAAAAAAAAAAAAATATTTGTCACGAATTAAAAAAAAAAAACTATGAGCTGGCTCGAGTAGATAAGGTCCGAGCGAAAAGTTTGGATCGAGTATAGATTTTTTTGGCCGAACAAAAACTCGGCTCGGCTCGGACCAAAAAAACCTGAACTATTTTTACTCGAATCGAGCCCGAGTTTCAAGTTTTGGTTCGCGAGCTGGCTCGATTTGGCTTGTTGACATCCCTAGGTTTGAGTATCTGTACTACTTCTTTTGATGAGTTGAGATCCGTTGTCCAACTTTTGCCGTTCAATTTATTGTTCACCTAATTAATTATTGACACATCATTTTAAATTAACATGTCATCAATTTTAATTTCCCACTTTAACAACTATTTAACGCTGTTAAGCAGATCTCAATTTTCTCATTTATATAATGTTGCAAAAATATAACAATTTCGCAACATTAAACAAATGTTTCGGAAGATTATATAATCTAAGTATTGGCAACGGTTAATAAACATTGCTATAGAATGATTTTTTAGCAACACCCGTTAAACGTTACAATAAATAAAACTTTTGATAACACTCAATAAACGTTGAAAAATGCAACATTAGCAACATTCATTTAAAAAATGTTGCCAAATCTCAATTATGTTAACCAATTGTAAAATTCACTTATTATAATGTTACGATAAACACCTTTAACAATACTTAATTATCGAATGTTGTTTTTTATGTATTGCAAAAGATCATTTTTATTGTAGTGTAATGTATACTTTGTTGGGGGTTCGAGATCATGTAATTCCCTTTCGTAATATCCTTATAACGAAGTTTTCTTGTGTCTGTTCAAAGGGTGGAATTGAAAGTGGGAAAATGTCGTAAAATTATATCAAGGCGCAACTACATGCAAGGGATTCAATTTAAACAATTAAGACCACATTTTGTTTAATTAACTCATAAAATTCTTTATTTTATACTAATTTATATAATTATTTATTACAATTGTAATAATAACAAACAAGTTGATGAAGATAGACATGTTTTTAATTTAATTTACGTTACTTAACTTTTAACTTTTTATTATTTAGGGCTTTCTTGAGCCCCAATTTTTTATAAAATAGATTTTGAAATTGTGATTTTTCCGAAAATTTATGGTTAAAGAATAGAAAAATGTGACTGAAAATATATTTGAATTTTTTTTCTTTTTTTTTTTTTAAAGAGGATCAAACAAATCTTAGTATTACGCGTCTTTTAATAAATTTATAGGATTTTAAGTGCTTTGTAGCAATTTCGGTTAATTTGAAGGGTGGAATGTTTTTATTAAATTTAATAAAATTGTGAATTTTTTTTTTCCAATTCTTTGATTCAATCTCGGTATTTGCATTTTGAAATAACAAGTTTATCGATCAAATCAATTATTTTGTATTATGTTCGAATTAACGAATAATCAATTCCTCAACTTGATTTCAGATTCATTTTATTTGACACTACTAGCTGCTTTACAAATTAATCTTTGATCTCAAAATGTTTTGAGGTCCCACTATTAAATTCTTTTATTGACAATCCAATTGTGTGTCTACAAAGAACGTATGTACGTTACACACATGCATATTACTCTTGAGAGTTGCGATTACACAAGAATTATATTATACTTAAAGCAGAAGGAAAATTCCAATATAATTTTTTTCGAAGTTCAATTGCTTATAAAATGACAAATAATTGTAATGGCACTTTTATTAGTTACCCAAGTACAAATTTAAACATGCAATAATTTAGGAGATTTACATTGCTTTCAACTTTGCCACAATTGATTCTGTCGTCCAATTGACCCAACAAATTGGTATACAATGAATCCCACCTGCATGTACAAAGAGGCATTGAGCATATATGTTACAATTAGGTTCAAAATATTAGGCTATTTCATCAAACAAAAAATGGCAGAAAAGTAAAGAATTGGAAGTAAAAATATGCGCACAAACTATTTCACTATAAAGCAAGAGGTTCAAAACAAAGTTCATAATTACCTTTTGAGCTTCTGTCATCAGAAGAAAACCACCGCAATAAACCAAAACCAAAGCATCCAAGATACAGCCTCTGAGCACTCAGACATAATCACTCAAGATTACAGAAATTAGTCTCTCACCACGATTATAGTTCACTTAAGAATATCAGAAAAAATCTCACAATGATTTACAAATCACTCAAGACAAGTAAAAACGTTAAGAGATTTTGAAGGATCATAGATCTTTCAATTTCTAGATAGACGACAAATTCAAAAAGCCGATTGAGTGAATAAAACCCTAAGGCAGATGAAAGGTATAGAAGCGGCCAGAAGATCAACCAATCCAATGATGTTGAGGTTGACATTTGGCAGCATCCTATAGACTCCTTCCACTTATAAAAGCGTGTTTTCCAAACCCGATTTTGAGCCAAATAAAACCAGCCTATTTAAAATGCGCCTTTGATCAATTTCAATTCAACAAAGTCAATAGTCAACCAATTAATTCTAGTCAGCATTTTTGTCCATCATTGTGCCATATCTTCACAATATATATAATATTTCGATTTTGCTACAGGTACATCAAGGTGTCCACCCCCTCACATGGGGGTGGGACTCACTTAAATAAAAAAATATTTTATGCAAGTGGGTCCCATCCACATGTGAGAGGGGTGGATATCTTAATATACATCTTTTGATATACAAGTAGATTTATTCATAATATTTTCTTCTTATTGTAAACATTTTTATTTTTTAAAATGCATTTCCTTTCTACATGGTTGAGCAATTGTCATCAAACGTAATTTTATCGACCTATCTAGCTATGAGACCAACTAGTGAAATAGAGACCCGACAGAGCTGCAGTTCTGTTAATCCTCGAAACCCCTTGATATTATTACCAAACTAATAAACTAATTTTTTGATCCTCTTTCTTGACTTTTCATCTCAATCCACAAATCATAATATTGATAGGTAAATAAGGCCAAAAAATTATTATATCTGCCTTGTTTTCAGCATATCTCATTATCACAAGAAATGGCTAAGAGTAGTGTTATTGGAGATCGAATTATACTATTACATTGAATATGAGAAATATATTTTGGTAACGTAATTATTTGGTGTCTAATTTTACAATGTCGAAAGTTTCAACTAAAAGTAATGTTATTTGGCTAGACTATATCTATCCCAATCTATATCAAAGTGTAACTTTATTTGGGCCAAATTAGACTATAATAATGCTCATATGGACTAAGCCCTTCTTGGTGGTCATTATTTATTTATTTATTTATTTATTTGGAAAAACATTGTTTTGAATAGTGAATTTTCGGAGAATGTGTGATTAAAAAGTAGGAAAAAGTTATAGTTTTACATGCATAATATTTTGTTGTGTGATTGTGGTTGGAATTGAGTATATAGAAAAAAGAGTTTTCAAGGAATATGAGACAAACGGAGACTAATAGTAATAATCTTATTAGTGATCAATACAAGTACTTGTATCAATACTAGACTAGTGTTATTTGAATTGGGTTCGACTATTTGAATACTTGTATATAGGGACGGATTCAGAACCGAATTACATGCCGCGCTAATACGGAAAAAAAATAAAATTACACTTGATTTTTTTTTTATAACTAAAAAAAAAAAAATCAGTGGGTGAGGACTGGATTGAGCTACAGCCTGGCCCAGTCCCCCCTCCATCCGTCCCCTGGTTGCATACAATAAGAGCAATGCCAATTGGCTACAAGCCTAACGTAGGATCTTTGGGTGTGTGTTGATTATTATTTCCTTTCACTTCACGTAATGTCATATAATAGACGTGGTACGGTGATTGACCTCGATGCTAATGGTCCCCAATGTTCAATGAAATAGAATTGGTAAAAGTAATGTTACTTGGGTAGAATTTGACAATATCAACCTACATCAGCTCTATTCGAGCTCTATTGGACTATGTCAAAACCTACCTAATGCAAGTTCGTTCCACTATATAATGCTTGAACTATCATATTCTCTTGCATAGAACTACTTGCCTCGGAGTAAAAAAGCCCTTCAGTGAGTTTAGTTGGTCAATTTAGTATGCTTGACCCAAAACAAAGTCAATTCCCTTGGCGTCTTGGTTGCCAGTACCCAAGAAGGAGCAAAATCCAACTGTGCTCCTAAAGACAATATAGTAACTCTAAATCAGTGGTACATGAAAGCTTAATCATCAAATTCGACAATGTGGGTACTTGCCTTGACTAAGATTTATGTTATTGTTGTAGAATTCGATTATATAATTACTAAGAGCAGGGTTTTTTTAATTGAATTAAACTATACGAATTCTTGTATAGGCTAAGAGTAATGTTATTTGGTTCAAATTCATATAAATGATTGGAAGATGTCATGACCCCTTGAGTCCTTGGGATTACTAGTAGCTTGGGTTGTTGAAGCTCATGCAAGTTGGGTTTTGGATGTATTCCCCGTAAAATGAATTTAGATATGTGTTGACCATGTACTCTCTGTATTGTACTATGAGGTGATTGATATCAATGCTAGCGCATAAATTATTGCTGTATTCAGTTAATAAAGATGATGGTCTTCCCACGACGTCTTCGAGCTGACAACATTTGAACCTAAATTTGTTACCTCTTTTTCTTGGTAAGACTAATTATGCTACATCAGTACTTGCATAGTAACATTCGGGTAGAATTTGACAATATCAATTACCAATATCAACTAAGCCCATGTTTGACCCTCATTAATTAAAATTCATTTTTCTCTCTTCTTATCAATCACACATTTTTCAATAAAATAATATTACACATAAACCTAAAAACTTTTCCTTCTTTTCAACCACACATTCTCCAAAAAATTATCATTCTCCTCGTTAAAACGTGAAATAATGGAGCCCAAACAGGGGCTTAGAAAGTTAGAATGATGCTATATGAGTTGAATTTGACTTAATTCAATTCTCCATGTATAATATGCCAGCAGTTAGCTATTGGTCTTTATACACCAGTTGTCATCCTGTCCAATTGTGTCGTAAAAATAAAAGGCTGTGATCTTGACAGCTTGCATGGAATTCATGTTGGCTTGATATCAGACGGTGACCAAACAGAGGAACATATAGATTATACCTGTGCCACACGTATTATGTCTAATGTCTATGGAAGCCCACATTTGAAGTGCTATTATCTATATGCCTTAGTCACATGAATTTGGCCTATTAGGTCACTGAGTTGGAATGACGCACTTTAAACCAGTACCTGTCACGATGCATTTGGCCTACTAGGTCACTGAGTTGGAATGACTCATTTTAAACCAGTAATTGTCACCATGCACACATTATTGGAGCCATTCTAGCTACTGTCTTCGTCTCCTCTACTCAATTGTAATCTTGTTAGGATACATATAACATGTTTTGTTGCTTTCTTTAACTATGAACCTTGCATTTAAAGTTACATTTCATGGCCATTGTATCCTATAAGTCCCATCTTTTGCCCCACAAGATTTCAGCTGCCTTTTTTACATGATGACATGATGTTACAAGGAAAGATTGATACTATGTGCATGCCTTATCCTCAATAAATTTAGTTTTGGACTTTCGATTAAAGTAGATTCTTAAATTATTGGGTCTTTCTAGGGCTAACACTACCGTTAAGGCTAAATCAATCGAGTAAGAGGACAGAAACGTCCGAGACTTGAGATTATTGCCAAGAATACATCTAGATACTAAGAAGCTTAATAGTTTGGAACTCAACGACTTTATTTTTATTTAAACTCTGTTTAGACATTAGGCTTTCAAGCTTATTATTGAGATATCGACTTATGTGCTGGCCAATTCTTTGGATTGGTTTAATTTATGTTGTTCTCTACATTTATTTTGAAATTGTAAAGTTTTTAAAATGGATACTACCAGGTCAAGTAAATTCAATATTAATTTATAATATGATTGGCAAGAGTTCAAGCTCTATATCCCCTCCTAATTCATAATGCAAACTCTTGTAATAAAGATTGATATAATATGACTCCTAATGGATCAAGATTCATCGACAATGGGAAGAGAGGACCAAAAACTCAGACATTATGGGACATGATCCTGAAATGTCTCCTAATCTTGCTATTTGAGTCATAGATTTCATTATATGCATAGAATGATGTATTCAATTTGGACTTTTGAATATTTTTATAAAGTTTTTTTAAGTTATGGATTTTTTGAAATTCGTGAATTTTTAAAAATTTGCATAGAATTAATGAAAGACTTTCTTATATTTCTATAGACTTTCATTTTAAAATTTCTACATATTTTTGTAAAGTTCGTACTACTTTTGAAGACTTTAAAACAAAATTCACTTAGATCTTGCACAAAGTAGGAAGTTTCCACCGAAGGTGGAGAATCAATCCCCTTCCCCTTTTCTTTTCCCTTCTCCCAAGTAATAAAAAATATTTGTAAAAGAATAAAAAAAAATTAAGTCATCTTATGGAATTAATCTCTTAAGTACTGGTACTTAACTTATACTAAACACCAGGCGATATATATATATATATATATATATATATATATATATATATATATATATATTTCAATATTTTTTTTTAAAAGAGAACGAAATATCTAATTATTCAATATTATCAATATATGACGCCTTCAGAAAATAAATAATCAAGAAATATATTTAAATTTTATTAAAAATATCCTTTTTTATATTGAATTTTATAAAATTTAATTACAGATGAATCTTTTAAACAAAAAAATTGGATAAAAAAAGGAAAAAATTAAAGAAATTTTTAATTAATATTTAATATTTTCATAAAAAATGATATACCGATAAATTAAAAATAATTTTTTTAAATCATGACTCTAAAGTTCGTAAAAGGAATATTAAAGAGAAATATTGAAATAACAAAAAACACATTAAAAAATTTAATTTGATTAAAATGTTTTCCAAAATCTTGGAGGGAATGAGAGAAATTTTGATATACTTTCTACTTAAAAGTTAATACCCTAAAATTTTTTTATAAAAACCTTTAAAAGTCATTGACATTTTGAATACCACATAACTCATAGAGATTTTTTAAAAAATTTAATTAAATACACCAAAACTTTTAAAAGTCTATAAAAATCACAATTGAATACACTTTTAAAGAGTTTCAAAAAGATTACATTAAATACCATGAAACTCTTAAAATACTTAAAAAGTATTTAAAAATTTCAATTGAATACACCCCTTAATAAAAAAAAACCTATTAGGTTTTATCAAAATTAAACGACAATATCTTTGACCTATATATTTCTAGTACTTTATTCACCTACATTATTGATAATGCACGTGTACATATCCAAGTTTCAAACTTATGTAGGGATGACAAAAAAATCAGACAAACTCGATACCCGCGAGATCCCAAATTAAACGACAATATCTTTGACCTATATATATATATATATATATAGTACTTTACACACATACATTATTAATAATGCATGTGTAGATATCCAAGTTTCAAACTTATGTATGGATGGCAAAAAACAAAACCCGACAAACTCGATACTCGCGGGATCCTGCCCCCAACGGGGCAGGAATTACCCGCTTAATCCGATATTCAAGGCGGGGTTACCCGCTTAATCGGGTATTCGGGTCGGGAATGGAGCAGGTAACTTTGCCTCGGGCAAGGACAGGGCGAGTAACAAGTGCCCCACCCCGCCCCGTTAGATTTTTTTAAATTTTTTTTAAAAATTCAATACTTTGAATTGAAAATTTCACGAAATTTTATTAGTTCTAATAGAAAATGGAAACTAAAATCATCTAAAAAAAATGACAAACAATAAAAGTCTTAGTTTACCAAATATATTTGAATAATTTAACTTTTAAAAATAACTTAAAAATTAAAAAATATATTACTTTCTCACTCTAATGAATGGGGGTAATAAAATGAATTATCAAAAATTTAAAAAATTAAAAAAATTAAACAAGGCCCTGGCCCGCCCCGGCCCGCCTAACCTCATGGTATTGAGGTGATTGTCCCACCGATAAAAATTTAAAACCTCACAATCTTAATAACCTCACAATGTGAGGTGTCAAAATATTAATGGAATACAATTTTTTTATATATAATAATCAGTTATGTTTATTTATGACATGTTTGAGCCACATTCTTTTGCCAAAATGTATTTTGAAATAGTGATTTAATAGAGAATGTGTGGTTAAAAAATAAGAAAATTTTGGATTTTCATGTAATATTATTTTATTGAAGAAAGTGTGGTTAAAAAGAAGAGAGAAAAATGTATTTTGAAATTAATGACAATCAAACATGCTCTTAAATTTTGAGACCCCGTCAATTTTTTTACCAATGAAAAAAGTACTTCGAGTCCACATTATTATTTTAAAAATATTTAAATCTATCCTCATCAATTTCAAAATCAGGAATCCTTGAAAAAGAAAAAAAAAGAACGATTAGTATAGATAAGTTAAATTGAAAGATTTGATTGAGTTTCAAGTATCTAATACTCAAAAACCATATCTTAATAAATCTTATTTAAAACACCTCATTAATTATCTCGAAATACCAAATTCTAGTACAATATATTCAAATGCTCTTATAAATTATAATGTGCCTTATAACGTAGTCCATACATGCAAAAACCTATCCTATCTCATTTATGAGGCCTGTCGCGTGCTAGTGATATAAATGTAGTTCAGACATTAAGGAAAAAGACAGTTTCTGTCTCTCCTTCAATCTGATATTTATTTCTTGCGATATTTTGCAGATATTATAGATTGCTGTGGATGAACTTTTTTTGCCTTCAATATTATGTGGTTGTTTTATAGTATACATGACCTTATATCACTACAAAAAAAATTGCATCCAGCGACCAAACTTGTTGGTCGCTAAATGTTTTTTCTTGGTCGCTGGATGTCGTTTGCGACCAAATATTTGTGATCGATTAATGGTCGCAAAATCACCATTGGTAAATCTCTTCGGCGACCACTATAGTTGGTCGCTACACATGTAACCTCCAACGACCACGTATTGGTGGCTGATAAAGGGAAAAATTGATTGATTTACTGTCGTCGAACTGTTTTACCGACCAATATGGTTGGTCGATAAATAGATTAGGACAAAATATTTTCACATTAACAACAACCAATAATTGATTGGTGAAGATAATGAAATAGCGACCAACCTATGGTAGGTGAATAGTGCTACCTTTCTTGGACCAATCATTGGTTGCTGAAGGACAATGTAAGCATCAGCAACTAAAATCTTGATCGGTGAATGACAATAATTTTTTTTCCTTATTTTCTAGTGACCATAATTTGGTTGTAGAATAAATATTATCAACCAATATGTGGTTGCTTTACGTATGTATCAATGTTTTTATAATTAATATTTTTTGTTCTTGGTAATAATTTGTTCAATATTTCAATTTTGAACATGCACCAGTACTAAATTTAACAAAAAAAAAAAAATGACGCTGCAGAAGAAAATTGTACTGCACAGATAACAAGTACTAATAGTCAAAGTATAATCGTAAATGTCTAATATTTAACCATGAAAATATAAATTGTAACTTCAACAATATAATCATAGTATTGCAGCACCAACTGATGGCGATGGTGGAGGCGAATCATTGGTTGGTCTCGTAGGAGGATGCTGACTCATATCCATTCGTGCAACAAGACTCTGGATAAGTAATGCCCGTTGTTCGAGACTTTGTGTAAGCTCACTAATAGCTTTATCCTTCTCTTTATCTCATTGGGTAAGAATTTCCAACTGTTGCATCAATTTAGGGAGAGCTATGACTGCATTTCTGTATGATTTGCACGGAGCAAGTCCAATCCCAGAAATAGTCCCAGTACTCTTACTAAGAACTTGAGCACATATTTCTACTTCATCCATGACAGTTGCTTCATCTTCTAGCTCTGCTTGTGATTGTTGTAACTCCACCATTTCTTTCTGTCATATAATATCAAAATGTTGTTAAAGTAAATAATATTAATGTTAAGATCTTTGTGTAATAAGTGATATATCTTACATATCGGGACTCAGCTAGTTGGTTATCCCATCCTTTTGATGTGGAATGCATCCTCCTAAACAATTCAATATGTCCAACTGATTCTTCGTTCATACACTAAAAAGGTGGAGAACAGGTCATAATATAGCCAAATTAGCAACATATTGTTGATAACCTCAACATAATTAGACAAATAGTTAAGAGTATAAAACCTGTCTAAGTTAAAATTCAACCAAATATAAAGCAATTTACTTTTAAGGATTATGTGGACCACCAAGCTATTCTAACAATTTCAGTATTATATAGTCAGGGTCCCAGCTTCTGTAGTTGAAGATCAACAAAAAGTCATTTCAACCAACATCTAACATCAACACACTTTAGAATGTATCGCGGAATATAATGTTATTATGAGGCCCCTCACTATATTGTTTGTTGTCCTCAGGGACTGAAAAACATATCCAGCAGCATTTCAAAAACATTCTAATGACAGATCTATTGTATTAAACATGGTTAAGCAAAACAAATATTTTTACTACATTCAGCATTTTCAAAAAATCAAGTCCACTTTCTGAATATGTATTCTATGAAGGGCACTTAGAAGTTAAAACAGTAAAGTAAAATTAAACACGAAATAATTAAGTCGGATTAACCAAAAGACAGTTAATTATTCCCATTTCAACTAAAGGAAGCAAATTTAAAAAAATTAAAGGAAGCCTCATACTAAAGGCTAAACTGGGAAAAAAAAACATATTTCATCATATAAGTCCAAAGGGTTATAATTCTAGCATAGTGAGCAACGATAAGTGGACTCGTGATATATTAACAACAATCAATAAAACCCTTTCAGCTTAACAAAATTGAATGATATTTAACCAACCAACTTTAATTGTTTAATAAGCCAGACCAATATTCATTCTAGAAGCCAACATATTTAACAAAAAACTAATTATTAAAAGTGCAAGAGATTATGTCTATTGAATTACCAGTGTTTCCCTAGTCGCGGTAAGTGATCTAGTCCCTCCATGGTGATTATAATGAATCTTCGAACGATTGTGTTTCCCGGTTGCATATCGTTTCTTAAAACCAACAACAATATCGTAAAGTGAGTGATTTGGCATCTCATTCATTCTGCTTTAATTAACAATATTGTAAAGTAGTATAATAACTTAACGTACCAGAAACTTATCACTTTCAAAGTGTGCACACATACATTCCCAGTTCTCATGTGATTTAACAGTTGATGGCTTACATTGCAGTAGATCTTTTCCATCCAATTTTAATTGTTTATATTTTTTTATTACATGCGCTTCTATGTTTGTGTATCTCTGACAACAATGTCTTTTAACAATTTCAATCATCCGATGATCATTTAAATCAACATCAAATTTTTCATGAACATAGAGAAAAAAAGATTATAGTGATTATAGTATTAAACATAATCCAAATGAATTACAAAATTTACTTACAAGAAGATAATTAATATTGATGAATAGGAAGAATCAGTCCACAATATATTAAAAATCATTAAATGCATACCATTGGATGCCTCTTGTCCAGCAGTATCCACAAAAATCAGTAGGATCTACACTAGATTGAGTTGTCCTGTTTATACCTGATTGCGCTGTAGAAGGTGTTGAAATAGGAATGTGTGATTGATTAGAGTGCTCTCCTTGTTCACGAGGAGATGGGCTCTCATAGCTAGAGTTTGGAGGAGTGACACATTTTATGGGTAACACGTGCTTCGACTTTCTTTTTGGTGGCATCTATATGTGTATTAAGAAAACAGGCAAAGCAAACACGGTGAAGAAATAAATATATATTATTATTAAACTCTACAACGTTAATTACTAGTATATTAGCAAACATGCTTCAGAAAACCAAATTTCTTTAAAAATTGAACCTACAAACACAAACTGATGACTCCGAACAACTCGGATAAAACATTTCTTGCATCAGTCTAGATGTGGTTAGAGGTCAAACATATTACAACAATGAGGGAGTTTTAGAGCTCGTTTGTCTTCCATTATTGGGAGAAAATCAGTGTAATGAATAGTATTTTTTGGAGAATGTATGGTTGAAAATTAAAGTAAATTTATTGGTTTGTGTGTAGAATATTTTATTGGGTGAATGTGTCGTTGAGAATCTTACTGTAGCAAACAATTTTTTGCATTAATGGTAGACAAACAGGGGCTTACTTACAAAGAAATCTATCCCTTGACCAACCTTGTTACAACTACATTAACCATGGCAAATGAGCTACTTTGTAAACAGTTGTGCAATGAACAATTATTCAAATGAGTCTGAATCATCACTGCCTTCAGTATTTAACAATGGTTCATCTTCACTTTCCATATCACTAAGACTAATGGCCATTTTATCTTCATTCACTTCATCTTGCAATATTACTTATGTTGGCTGAACATCTTCTCGATTAAGCTGCTTAATGTCCACTGATTTGAATGTTATCTCAACATCTTTAGAACTTCCTTCTTGATAAGCTTCACTTTCACCATTCTCGACATTATTGACATTACCATCTCTTTCATCCAAGTTTTATGCAACATCCAATACATGACAATGATGGAACTTTTGAACCACTTTCCAATTTTGACCCATTTTATAATCATCCATGTAGAACACACTTGACAAGCTTGTCTATCTAGCACAAAAGGTTCATTCTCGTACCAATGTGTACTTACGTTGATGCTCGTGATGCCAATGTCTGTGTGTATATTTTTTCTACCTACATTTGTGTCATACCGAGTGCACTTAAAAAGTTCAACCTTGTGGTCAAAAATGTAATTCGATTCAAGAATCTCCTCACTTAGCCCATAGTAGTCACAAGATTCACCTTCAACCCAAATGCCACAATTTTGTGTGACACGTCCAACATCATGTGTTTTGGTGCAATACCTAACTCCATTTACATCATATGCACTATATGATTTTATTCTATAATCAGGTCCACATGCTAGTGCATACAACTCTTTACTTACATTAGGATCCTTGCATAAATACGATGACTTGATCTGTAAAAATGCATGCAAAACAATTAGAGGATTACATAATACTCTATTTGACGAAACTGGTAAAAACTTACTTTTTCTTCAAACCAAACTGGAAATTCTTTCTCACGTATTTCATCAATGTTAATGACACCTATATGTTGCAATAGTTTAGTGTGCTCCATGTGATTATGGTATAATTAGTATTATCATGTACTAACTTATAATAATATTATAGGTATTATATGGAAAGTTCATTACATTATGTAAGGTTCCAACTCCATGCAATTATAAAAAATGTACCAATGAGCCTTATTCTTTTCATCATGTGACAGCTCAAGGTATTTAATGCTCCCAAATGGCATTGCTGGTTGAGTGAAAACCGACAAATTTGAGTGATTTTGCTTATCATAACCTCAAGTACGTTCTGGTACGTTGAATTAAGTTCCAATACCACGAAGTTACATCAAACAGTAAGTCAATGCCTCCTTATTGACATATCCCTCAGCAATTGAACCTTCCGAACGAGCTTTATTTTTCTCATATTTTTTCAATGTTCCTAAAGCTCTAAAATGAAATAAAATAACCAATAATGTGGATACATATATATTTGTGAACGTGATATCTTAAAATGATTGATATTACCTTTCAAATGGATACATTCAACGAGTATGCACTGGTCCAACCATCTTCGCCTCATACGGTAAATGGACTACTAAATTGACCATGATATCAATGAAGGCATGAGGAAAAAAAAATTTCCAACTTGCACACTATAAGTACAATCCCATCTTGCATAGCATCTAAGTCTGAAACAGTAAGCTTCCGAGCACAATTTTTTTGGAAGAACATGGCTAACTCAGTAATTGTAGTGCTAACCTCCTTATTGACATAAGGTCTTATACCTATTGGAAAAAGCCATTGGAATAGAGCATGACAGTCATGACTTTTCAAACCCGTGATCTTACCATCCTTGGCATTCACATTCTTTGAAATATTTGCAGCAAATCCATCTGAAAATTGGACAGATTTTATAAACTTACAAAACTCTTTTTTTTAATCCAATGTCAACGAATAACATCCTATTGGCTTCAAAACTCGATTACCATGATGTTACAAATGCAAATGATTTCGAATACCCAAGTCCTCTAAATCCATACATGCCTTAACAATATCTTTTGATTTACCCTCAATACCCAACATTGTTCCAACCACATTTTCACATGCATTTTTCAATGTGCATCACATCCAAGATATGTCTTATTTTCAACTCAAACCAATAAGCAAGTTCAAAAAATATACTTTTCTTTGCCCAATTCAATTCACATGAATCACGTTTTCTCTTCCTATCAACATTGTCGAGATGTTTTCCTGGTTTCCCCTCTTTTACTCTATCTAATTGTTGTAGTATTTCAACTCCTGTAAAGTTTCTTAGAGCTGGTCTCCGCTCGGAGTTTCCATCTACTTGTGTATTATTCCTCCATGCATGGCGTATTGGTAAATATCGTCGATGCCCCATGTAACAGATCGTGTTTCTCAATGGTTGTGAATATGTGTCTTATTTACATACGGGGCATGCTTTATAGCCCTTCGTACTCCATCCAGACATTGTCCTGCATGCTAGAAAATCATGTATCGTCCATAAGACTGCTGCATGCATTCTAAAATTTTCATTTTTTGACACATCATAAGTCATGACACCTTTATCCTACAAATCTTTTAGCTAATCAATTAAAGGTCTTAGATACACATCAATATCCTTTTCGGGTGCCTGTGGACCGGGTATCAGTAACGACATCATGAAAAAATTCTCCTTTATACACATCCATGATGACATATGGATGACATATTATATGGAACCAATATCACTGGCCACATACTGTATCTGGTGCTCAAGTTACTAAAAGGGTTAAATCCATCAGTAGCAAGACCTAAACGAACGTTTCGAGATTCTGCAGATAATGTTGGATACTGTTCATCAAAGTGCTTCCATGCTTCTCCGTCCGCTGGATGCTTCAACACGCCTTTTTTGTTAGGACGTTTCTCTTTATGCCATCTCATATCAACAGTAGTTTGTCGAGACTTAAACAGTTGATGTAATCTTGAAGTGATAGAAAAATACCGTAAGACCTTCTGAGGAATACGTTTACCCTTAACATTTTGAAATTTGTAACGTGGTTCAGCACAGACAGGACATTTATCCAAATCTTTATTCTCCTTCCAAAATAGTGCACAATCCAACTTACATGCATCAATCGACTCAAATCCTAAACCAAGTTCTCGTCACATACGTCTCACTACGTATAGTGATTTTCCAATCTTAGTTCCTTCTGGAAATTCTTCCATTAATAATTGAAGTAACATATCAAATGACTTGTTACTCCAATGATTTAACACCTTAATATGCATTAACTTCACTATAAATGTCAATACAGAAAATTTGGTACAACCTGGATATAACTCTTTTTTAGCTTGTCGAAATAGGTCTGAAAAGTCTTCTTTAAATGTATTTTGTTCATCAGGAAACATCAAAATGCATTCCCCTTGTAGCATCTTGTAATGCTACCATCATATCATCATCTTCCTCATCTTCCACATCATCTTGGATGCCCTCTGAATTATCATCAACACCATTCACTATCAATGGTTCACCATGAAAAAACCAATTTTGATAGTCCCGAGAAAATCCTTTTACCCATAAATGCTGCTCAACTACATCAATATTTTGAACTTACACATTAGACAGTGCCGACAAGGACAACGAGTCTTGTTATCATTGTCCATATGATTTTTTTCCAGTTCGATGAATGATTTAACACCATTAGTGTATTCATCTGACAACTTATCTTAACACCATATCCAACTTTTATTCATGTTGACACCAGAATTTACTTAACTGAAATAGATAAATTAACGCATAGAGAAATGAGAAAGAACGAGATGCACCTAAAAGTAAAATAGCGCTCTCAAATATTTAAAAGCCTAGTTTCCATTTCAATACAGCTTGCATATATAACATAAATCAATTTAATCTAATGATAAAACAATACAGTTAAGATCATAATAAATCAAAGGCCAATAATGTGTATATTGAACTATAGACGAGCTTCAGCTCATAATTTTTCAAATTCCTTTTACTAAATCCTATATCTAATACTCCAACTCTCTCCGGATATTCAACATCAAATTAATCTAATGATAAAACAAGATATGTAATTCCACATGAACACATTTCAAGAACAATGAATTTGAATCAACCCAATTCAAAACTAAATCAAATCCGTTTACCCAATTTAAAAATCTATTTTTTTTTCTGAAAGCATATTTCAATGTAGGGAGTCAATTTCTAAAATTTGAGACACGATCCTACCTATGTGAAGGAAAACATCTGTGGGTTGGGATCTAGCATAAGGAGACTCTTAACATATCCCAAATTAGTCGAGTACAATTGTGATGTGCGCATATAGAATGAAATCAAAATCATTTGTTTAAACCAAAAAAATAAATAGGATTGATGTGCAAACCTTGAAGACTGATTGAAGAACACAAAATTTGTCGTAGATGAAACCAAAATTTGTTGATGAAAAATCGATGTCGTGTCAATTGAAGAATCTAAGTTAGGTTTGGGCGTGATTAAGATGAAGTGCAAAGCGAGGGTGAATTAATTTTGGTGAAAAGATTTTGAAGGCAAAGAGAAGATTTACGTGGGTTATGGAGGGTTTTTTTATTTTTCTTAAAAAAATAAATAAATAAATTGTCTTTTCTCTTATTTTTTTAATTATATTTTAACTTCAAATATATATTTTGTAGGGAAAAGTTAAATATAATAATCACATCTATAAGTATTTTTTTAAAATTGATGACTTGCAGGGAAAAGGGGGAAGATTTAAGATAACAAATGATTTGCATAGAAAAAATTGTTCCTAAACAATAGTTTTATGAAAAGAAATGTTTTTTTTTCTATGTTGATGCCAATCCTCAAAATAAAAGAAGATAATGTATCAAGTCGAAGTAAAACTCTCCTAAAGCTGAATTCAAATAAAAAATTATGAACCTTTGAGCGTCATTCAAAATTTACAATCAATGTAATATAAATACAGAATCATATAAACAGGGTTGAGAAAATACCATTAGAAATATTAGAAATTCTTTCAAAAACCAATACAAATGATTGAAAAATAACGAGTAAAAGAAGTCAATTTTATGTATCGAGGGAAGCGGTGATACCGGAGAAGATGAGATTTTCTAGTTGTTTCTCAAGTCTCTCACTCAACTCATCTCAAGTTTCAAATGTTTCATCATTCACAGTGTACTAAAATGGGTAGAAGATGAGATTCTCTATGTTGTATTGCTAGTTTTCTTTTTCGTTTTTAACTGATATGCCATATTGCTCTTGAAAATTGATTCATCTGGAATTGTTTGATGGTTAATTGATTTTGTGCCAAGCTTGAACCGCTAATTTGAATCAAAAGAACCGATAACGATACATGGTGTCAATCTATTTAGTTTCGAAATTTTGTTGTTCGGTTTGGATTACAGCTAACCCAATTCAATTAGTAAAGGACGATGTGTTTATTTACTGGTAGAATACTTTAAAACTACATAAACATGGTCTTAGTCTGTTTATTTTGCTAGAAAATGCCAAAATCATTTTTAAAAAGCTGGAATTTATTGCGTCAAATGTTTTGGCGACCAAGACATCGATGGTTGTAGAAGATTAGGTTCAGGGACCATTAAGTGGTTGCTAGAGCGGTTTTCATACGTGGGAAAATTTTTGTTCTTTTTCCGAACTACATTTAACAACCAATCAAATGTATGGTCCCTAATTCTTTGAATCGATGACCAAATGTTGGTCGCAATAGAACATAACAAAATTAGTCTAATTTTACTAGATCAAAACCTATACCAACCATAAGTTGGTCGCTGACCGTGTCTTATAGAAACCATGTTGTGTTGGTTGCTACACCTTTGGTCAGTGGAGCCCATTTTTTTGTAGTGTATACTAAGATTAAATTTCGATTGTGTAGTCTACCTTAAATATTTTGCTAATGAAAACATATAGAATCACATTGATGCAAACTCGACACAAAAGGATAATAATAGAGAAGGAAAGAATAAATAGAGAGAGAAATTAGAGTAAGAGAAGGAGAGTGTCATGTCCTAGCTTGCCTGATTGAGAAGTTCAAAAAAAAAAAAATCTGTCACTTGGAATTTCTATATAAATTGTCACTATTGTTACATTTATCTTTTTTTTTTCTCGAGTTTCTACTCTTGCTTCTTCCTAGTTTGTCAACATCCAGTAATTGATTATAGGGCTCCATTATCCTATTTTCTCAGTTAAAATGCTTTTCTGTTAGAGTTCAGTTGTGACCTGAATTCTATTTGGAATTCTATTTAGGGAGGTCTATTAGGAGTTGATTGTATGTTTTTAAGTAGTCTTAAAGAAATAAAAGACGCGAAGGAGTCAAAAAAGTTAAAGGTGCGTAAAGGAGAAGAAGACGCTACAAAAATGCTCGAGAACCACGCTTGGGGCGCTCGAGAGGAATTTTCAAAAATATGGTTGCTCATTGGATTGCGCTGGGCGCTAAAGTGGCCAAGAGACCACTTGCTGGTCACAAGTATGGCGCTCGAGCGGTCTACTTATCCGGCCAGGACTCTAATTGCGATTTTAGAAATTTTTGGACTCATATTCAGCTTCAAATGCTCCGTTATTGGTTATACATGTCATATTAGAACTTCACCATCCACTTTAAATTTTAACAACTTAATATCAGAGTGAGGTTTATTTTTCGTATAGAAAGTATGAAGTTCGATATTCCGTTTTTTAATCGTAACACTACATTATTGTTATGGCAGGTAAAAATGCAAGCAATGATCGTTCAGATGTGTTTGGATGATACTTTGCTGGGGTTTGATAAGATGTCCTCAACTTAGATGCTAGAGAAAAAACAACGTAAGGATCGAAATGCCATATCTCAAATTCATTTTTATCTTTCGAATCAAATTCTCTTGGACATTTAAATTAGAAAACCATTGATATGTTTTGGTTAAAATTGGAGCAGTTATTGATGACGAAAATTCTAACCAGTAAAGTGCATCTAAAGTAGCAATTGTATTCTCAACTATGACAGAAGGCGAGTATATAGAAGATTATCTAACTATTTTTAAGGAAATTTCGCTAATTTGGGGACGATGAAGAAGATTTATGGTTTTTTTTATTGTTTTCATCGAGTGCTTCATATATGACATTTAGAGATACTATTTTGTATAGTCGTTACATTCTCACAATTAATGAAGTTATAATCGTTGTTTTCTAAAGAGAAGATGAAGTAGCTTGTTGTTGGATCTGAAGCACAAGTAGAGGGCCTTGTTGTTTGTCAGGAATTTTGGTGGTTATAAGAGGGGCAGATTTAAATCTAATTCCAGTGATAAAATTTGTAATTATTGCAAGAAAAGGGAATACATCAAAAATGGTTGCTATAAGTTATAGAATAAGGATAAATTAGTTGCTGCAAATTAGAAGGGATGACTAAAAAATTCAGGTAAAGTCAGTATTGTATAAGAAGGTCACAGTAATAGAAAACTTCTAGTTTTCTTTTTTCATTTACGATGACTCCAAGCTTTGAGAGGATTGTATTCTTGATTCAACTTACACTTTTCATATGTATCCTAATCGAGATTGGTTTTCAACATATGAAATAGTTGGTCATAAAAAATAATGCACCTTGTAGAATAGCGGGTATTGGAACAATTGGAATTAAGATATTTGATGGGACTGTCAAGATACTTGATGATGTCAAACATGTTCCAGATTTAAAGAGAAATTTTATATCTTTGAATACTCTTGATTCAAAAAGTTACAGCTACACTAGGAAAGGTATCCTGAAGGCTAGCAAATCTACCCTTGTTGTGATGAAGGGACAAAGAAGATCTGCTCGATTATAAGTCTTGTAAGGTTCTATAGTTAAAGGAGATGAAGTTGTC
Organism: Fraxinus americana; assembly: GCA_035079005.1. Classification (NCBI taxonomy): domain Eukaryota; kingdom Viridiplantae; phylum Streptophyta; class Magnoliopsida; order Lamiales; family Oleaceae; genus Fraxinus; species Fraxinus americana. Next base: position 16,104,022 of record CM068711.1, read on the forward strand.
ACACTTTTTCATTGTCAAAAGAAAACGTTACTAGACTTTAACATATGCGTTTTGGGCATATGAGTGAGAATGAAATAACTGAATTGAGCATATGAGGACTTCTTGATGGTTGAGTACCACTAAATTGAAGTTTTATAAGCATTGCATTTTTGGGAAGCAGGAAAGAGTTAAATTCACTAAAGGTATTCACAAGACGAAAGGAAACACTCGAATAGATATATTGTGATATCTGTGTATCAACTAGATGCCTTCCAAATAAGGTGCTTATTATATGATAAACATTATTGATGATTATTCCAAAAATGTTTGAATGTTCTTCTTAAAGCAGAAAAGTGATGTGTTTAATGTTACAAAATAATAGTTAATAAATACCGTTGTAACAAATATCGCATGAACACATACCGAATGGATACATGTTGTATGTACAACTAACTTACCGTATAAACAGAAATACAGGATGACACATACCGGCTGCACAACTAACTTACCATAATAACAGAACACGTACGGGCATTGCAACTAACTAACCGTATGGACGCATAACGGCTGAACAGGTACAGTATAAACAAATACCAGTTGGACAGCTAACTAACCGAATGTTAGCCAAAATATTACAAACTAAATAATTTTATTAATAAGAATAAACAAAACAGAACAAGTAGTATAAATTGCAGGAAATAAAATCCAATGAGCTTTGAAATCGTGGCCTGTGTGAACACAGTTTCCTTAAAATAGATTCGCCCCATTACCGTATGTACTTGAGGTTCGAAAAATCAATAGAGTCTGAGCGCTACATATGCTACTCCGACGAATGACTTAGTATTTGGACAATATCACCACTAAGACTTAGACAGAAAATGAAAATCACGGATGCAGAAAAAAGATAAAATTTTGATATCTGCAGAAAAGAGAAATTTTTTCATGTATTTGTAGGGGAAGAAGATGCCTAAATAAATAGGCTATAATGGAGAATTAACAGCCAAAGAGTTATGCCATTGACCACCATTAGCCCGACTGTTAATCTCTTCATTAACACAGACATAATTACATGAGTTTCAAAAGTTAAAAGAATTTGAAAGTTTTTTTATTTGGAAAAATATTAAAATAAAGGCAAAATGTGGACCTTCTTAAGGGCAAATTTTTGGTCTATTCGGTCTGACATTCGTGTACGCAAGTCGCGCCCGTACACAAGTTTAAGGTTCAAAACATTTTTCGATCCGTGATTTGTACCCCTTACATGCGCACATGGAGAGAACATCTATACTACAAATGATTACACCCTTCTAAATTGTAATCATCTTTAAAGTGGTCATTGTCTTTATCCATTTTTCTATGTGGGATAACTTCAACCCAAAACCTCTTCTAATTCATCACTTTCAGCTCCAATTTTTCATTCACCCGAGCATTATTTTTTACAAGTAAATATATGATTTCAATATTCTCACGGAGGAGAGCACAAATCAATCATGATCTTCCAAAATAAACAAACGGGTCTCACTCAAATTTATGTCAAAGTCAGCCTGATGTGAACCCAACAAAGAATATATCTTGGGAACCCACGAATAGAGGTGTGAAGACGGACGGCCGGCCATGACCCGTAAAAATCAGCCCGTGAAAACTAGGACCGCGGGCCGACTCGTGACCCGTGCGGGCGGTTCACGGGCCAAGGAGGTGTACCCGCGGGCTTCGCGGGTTGCACCCCCACGGACCGCGGTTAACCCGCGGCCCGTAAAAAAAAATTGAAAAAAAAAATAAAATAAAAATTAAAAAAAGGGGGGGGGGGAGATTATTTTTACAATACCCTCTCATTAGTTATTATACATTTATACTTCATAGTTCATACTTATTACCACCTTATTGCAATAACAATTATTCAATTGCAAATATCATCATCATCTTGATTATATTTCTTTCTTCTCGATTCTCACTAGTCACTACTAAATTTTTTAATCCTACTATATTATGAATTTTTGCGATTCTTTTTCTCAAAATCCTATTTTCAATAATAGTTGCTCTCCAATAAATTTAGAAGATGATATGTTGTAGAAGTTTGCAAAGTTATAAATAATTCATGTAACATTAAATTTGAATTCTATGTAAAAATCTCTTGATATAATTATGAATTTATCATTTTGTTCAATTCTTAGTTTACATTTAATAAAAAAATATATTTTTTGCTATAAATATGAAAAATTCTATATTTTTATAATTTTCTTTATACAATCATACGGGCCAAAATCGGAACGAACCGTGACCCGCGCGATCCGTGACCCGCATGGGCTCGACCCGGATGGGTCAGCGGGCGGGCCTGGGTTGTAGTCCAAAATTGTGGGCCGACCCGTAACCGGTCCGGAACCCGCAGCGGGCGGGCTTTTTTTCACGCGGGCCGTTATCGGGCTTACATGTTGGCGGGCCGACCCGGCCCGAACCACCCGGTTTGACACCTCTACCCACGAACAACTTGAAACCAACCCAAGAAAGCTAGAAATCACGTCTCACAATTGCAACCCGACCCGTTGTTCGACCCGTACCAAGAACCAAGATCACGTGTTAGAGATCTGACCCGTTGATTACACATAACAAGAACCGTGAAATAGGAACGCCACAAAAGGACTACGACTCCTTTTGATAAGTTCTAAGTTAGATCTATGAACCACCAAGAATTGGAGGAATAAATCTCACCCAAATTGTATTTAATCTCAGTAATGTCAAAAGTCTTAAGTTACAATGAAATATGAAAACCTATTTATACTAAAGTATGGAAAAAACCTAGTTGCCACAGAATTAGGCCCAAAAGATACTAAAAGATATGATAAAATTAGAGTTCTAAAGTAATTAGAAAATTCGCAAAAAACATAAAATCTTCCTGCCGGATCCCTTCTATGTGACCGCATAGTTGTCTTCTATGCGGTCTCATAGAAGACTCAAAATCCATCCTTCAGTTCTCGGATTGGTACCATGCGACCGCATGGCTTGGTGAACCATGCGGTCGCATGGTTCAGCAGCCTGCCTCCGTTTTCCCGTCTTGATTTGGTCAACTTCCAATTCACCTCGGCCTTCGACTCCAACATAAAACTTGACCATTGGTTTGTTAACTTTGTTTTGGTAAACTTTGTGGCTCTATCATTTGATTACGTAGCTTCTTTGACTTGATTCGAACCTCGACTTACCCCCGAACTCGACCTTGACTTCTTCTCAATGCACTTCAAATCTTCACCCGTTTGAAGCCTTGCCTGTATCACATCATCCCCTCTCTCTTCGAAAGAATTCGACCTCAAATCCGAACCTGCAACAAACGAAGCAACATTAGCAACCTCGAAAAGATTAACTATTACAGACTTACCCATTAGAAGTATATTGTAGCCTGCATTCTTCATCATTGCAATGATTTGGAAAGGTCCTCCTCCCCTAGGATGTAGCATGGACCTTCATTGACTTCTTTTCCGCATCGTGCGCATAATCACCCAACGACTATTACCTGGATCATACAAGACTCGACTTGATAGCTTAGTAATCACCTGTTTTACACCAAAACCACTACTAATAGCAAAGCATAAATTCATTGAATTGAACGAGATTAGTAGATTAAAAACACCTGTTAAATTGAAGCATGTAATGGAAATAGTGGACATGGAAGTTACTTTTAACACATGCCCTAAGTCCAATCTAATACAAGTAAGAGCATCATGATTAAAATGCACCCCAATTGCTTATCATATGCAATTAACTTCGCATGACATATTAGAATTTCATGGTGTAACAAGTTCATATCATAGACAAGTAAGAATTTTTCCATACATGAAAGCTCATAACCTATCTTAGGTGTAGAATTTTGATATGTTACCATGACCTTATTACGTTCACCTTTCGTATAGTTCTCCCATTCATCTTCCTTGAGTCCCTGCAAAAGAGAATTATTCAAATTGGGGAGGGGATTGTTAGCTCTCACCAAAGCTCTCTCACACTCGAGTTTTCTTGCATAAAGGCTCATTTTGGAATTTTCTCTCCACTCTGATTTTTCCCTCTCTACTCTCTCATGTGGCTCTACTCTTTTTTTATCACTCTCAGCCAACTCACTCTTTTCTCTCTTGCTCTCCTTTTTCCTCTCTTGATTTTTATTTTCTCGTTCACTCTTTAATTTCAGTCGGTCCTCTTGGACCTGTTGTGGTGTCAAAGGTACAAGTGTAATTGTTTTGCCATCCTTTACCAAGCTGTATCAATTTGTGAATCGTTCATGTTTCACTCTTCTATCATACTGCCACTGCCTTCCTAACAACTAATGCCCCGCATGCATTGGAACCACATCACACATCACCTCATCATTATATCGTCCAATGCTAAAATTTACTAAGACCCTATTGGTAACCCGTATTTCCCCACAGTTATTCAACCACTCCAATTTGTACAGTTGTGGATGCCTCATAAGAGGTAACCCCAACTCTTCTACAAGTGTCGTACTAACCACATTGGTACAGCTCTCTCCATCGATAATCAAACTACACACCTTACTCTTAATGTGACACCTAGTGTGAAACAAGTTTTCCCGTTGCCGCTCATCTTTATCCACCTTCACTTGTATAGTAAGAGCTCGCATAGCCACTAACGACTCTGCCACCTGGTACTCCACACAAGGCTCACCTTAACATTCTCCAACTCGGCATACTATCACTCACATTCCCATCATCCGACTCAATTTCTCCATCATCTCGTAGAATCATCACCCACCGGTTTGTACATTGTGAAGCAATATGACCCGAACCCAAACATTTATAGCATTTAATATCCTGATAGGAATGTAAAATACACATTTTACATCTTTATTTAATGTGCTCATATGACTATTTTATGCCTAAATGTACTTAGTATTCTCATATTTTGGTTTAGGTGGCAAGTTGATGGATATAGCGTAATTTGGAAGAAATATGTGAAAATGGACCAAAGTGAAAGGAAATGAAAGTTCAAGGACTAGCGTGCAAATACACAAAAGTTGTGTCAAACCAAAAAATGAAGATTTGAGAGTCAATTGCTTGAAAGAAGACGTCAAATGGATGAAATATCGTCAAAGTATGATCACACATCAATTTCCAATCGAAAAGTTATACACCGATTTTCAGCCTCATATTGAGACCCATTTTCGACATGGAAAACGATCGAATTGGAAGATCATATCTAAATAAAAGTTGTAGCCCTTTGAGTTATCTTTCCAACGCATCTTGAATCGCCTCAATCGGATATCGGGAAAGGAAGATACGACCAAAACACTGAAAACTGTTCGGAGGAAATTTCGTAAAACCATGCGGCCGCAAGCCTTTACTTCTATGCGGCCGCATAGACCATTACCGAGAGTTTGAAGGTTGAGTTTATTTGTTCCTTGCGGCCGCAAGCCTCTAAACCATGCGGCCGCATGGTTCATTTCCGATACGAAAATTCTGGTTTCCTAATTTAAGTCAACCACCTATGGAAACAACTATAAATACATCTTTTAAAACCCTAGAACAGAGGAGAACACCTCCAACCTATTTTCTCTCTATTTTTCTTAGATTTATCATGTGTAACTAAACTTCTACGCTTGGTCAAAGGAAATTGAAGCCTCGGAACCACATACTGTGAGATCTAAATAGTTTTCTTATTGTTTGATTTATATTTTGCGTATTGAATGTTCTTCTGCATTTATTTCTATGATTTGTTGCGTTTAATTGTTAGAGGGCCCGCTAGTTTATTGATTGTAACAATCTACCGCTAAGTTAAACATCAAATCCGTAATTGTTTGATCCCTTTAACTTGTGAAGCACTAGGATTTGATTATTTTCTGCGATAGAGGTTATTGAATCTTAAGAAGAATGTTTAAATAGATTGAATGCAACCGCTGGTGTTTGTGTTATCTAGTTCATCGATTTCTCTATTGTGTAAAGCTGTTATTAAATTGAATCTTGAGCGCTGGTCTGGGGTTATTTAATAATTAGGGTTAATTAGAACGCTGGTTTCTAATTAACTAAAATTAAGGAGAAATAGGAATCAATTCCAACGATGAATATTCGAAATATGAATTGAATTATCCTTGTATCTATGATCAATTGTGGATTTCCGATGGTGGATGTGGACTTAGACCAAGGTTAGTTATTTGATTGATTTCGTTAATTTAATTTTCATTGTTATTGATTATGTTATTTACAATTGTTGCATACAAAAACCCCCCAATCATTGTACGAAGCATAAAATATTGAATTACACACTCTTCGTGGGATCGACCCTTACTTCCACTACTACATTAGTTTTAGAGGTTTAAGGACTATTTTTGGGTGCCTACGACAGCACACCATATCCCTTGACCTACCAGTTTGAATTTCAATATTCGGTTTATTCTTATTCACTTCTTGCTTAACCTTAGGTATTTCAACCTTTCCCTGGGTTTCCACCTGATCATACCTATCACCACCATTCCATTTAGGTTCCATAGTAAACCTAGTTACTCATTTTTGTCCGAGTTGCCTCTCCACCTTCATAGCCACATGTACCAAGTCCTCCAACTCCACGTAGTGCTGCAACTCTACAATATTAGCAATGTCCCTATTCAACCCATTCAAAAACTTGGCCATAGTGGCCTCCCGATCCTCCACTACATTTGCCGTAATCATCGCCACCTCCATCTCCTTGTAGTAATCCTCCACACTTCTAGAACCCTGAGAAAGAGTTTGTAGTTTGTGATGTAGATCCTGGTAATAATGTCCAGGGACAAACCTCTTTCTCATACAAGCCTTCAACTCACCCCACATCTCAATTGGCCTATCCAAATTCCTTCTACGACTAGTCGCCAACTGATCCCACCAAATGATAGCATAGTCAGTGAATTCTAGTACAGCTAACTTCAATTTCTTCTCCTCAGAATAGTTATGACAATCAAACACCAATTCCACCTTCTTTTCCCACTCCAAGTAACCTTCAGGGTCACTCCGACCTTGGAAAGCGGGAATATTCATTTTGATACTTCCCAAATCTTTATCAACACCCCGATCAAACCTACCTCCTCTATTACTCGTTCGCCCCATGTCAGCCTCCAAATAGTATTCACTACTACCTACACGCACCGCCTCATCTTTACCATCAAATTCAGCCATAAGATTATGTCCTCTCCTATCTACTCTACCCCCACGAGGAACCCTTTGGGGTGTCCCTCGCTGCTAACTCCCAGTCATAGTCTCATGCCTAGCTACATCACCGCTAATTCGTTCAACAGCCAAACCCAATTGATCAAACTTATGATGTATAGCCTACATACTATCCCTAAACTCAGCATAAAACCCCTTAGGCACCACATCTACTTCTCTTTCATTCATATCTCCTTCCATTTTGTTTTGTGCAATAAATAAATAACAAAAAAATTAAAGGAAAAGAAATAACAGAAAAACAAATTAAATTGCCTCACGTGTTTGCACTCGTGTATCACTCAAAATTAGCTTCTACCTGATAATGAGCTCTCCACTCTGCCTTTTACCACTCATCCTCCTTCTTAAATGGCTCGAGAAATAACTGATCTCAATCAAATGGATCACAATTCCAGCAGCAAACACCACCACAAGCACAAGTTTCGAATAATCAACAGAATTTTAGCACTGATTGAGGTAATGGATTCTAATGCAAGAAAAGAAACAATTGACTCAAATTTTTTTTATCGTTTTTGTTTTGTTTTGCCGCTAGACGTTCACGAGGTATAGAGACGTACTCCTTTTTTTTTTATTCACATTGTAAACAGTAGACATGAACAATACTTTTTTTTTTTTTGAACCTTTTTTTTTTTTTTACTAACTCAATAAACAACTAAATATAAATCTAGAGGTAAATAACAATGAAAATAAGGACCCAAAACAAGAATAACAAATTTGATTTTTTTTTTCTCTCACAAGAACAATAAAACTGACTCTTTTTTTTAATCAAATAATAAAATAAATTGCTGGAAGGTAAAAGATAGATGACCTGAAATCTAGAGCTAAGATCTGATACCAACTGATGCGAACCCAGTCAAGAATATATCTTGGGAACCCACGAACAAGTTGAAACCAACCTAAGAAAGCTAGAAATCACGTCTCGCAATAGCAACCCGACCCGTTGTTCGACCCGTACCAAGAACCAAGATCACGCGTTAGAGATCTGACCCGTTGGTTACCCAGAACAAGAACCATGAAGTGGGAACGCCATAAAAGGACCGCGACTCCTTTTGATAAGTTCTAAGTTAGATCTATAAACCACTAAGAATTAGAGGAATAAATCTCACCCAACTTGTATTTAATCTCAATAATGTCAAAGTCTTAAGTTACAATGAAATATGAAAACCTATTTATACTAAAGTATAGAAAAACCTAGTTGCCACGGAATTAGGCCCAAAAGATACTAAAAGATATGATAAAATTAGAGTTCTAAAGTAATTAGGAAATTCGCGAAAAACATAAAATCTTCCTGTCGGATCCCTTCTGTTCGACCGCATAGTTGTCTTCTATGAAGTCACATAGAAGACTCGAAATCCCTCATTTAGTTCTCGAAATGGTGCCATGCGACCGCATGGCTTGGTAAACCATGCGGTCGCATGGTTCAGCACCCTGCCTCTGTTTTGCCGTCTTGATTTGGTCGACTTCCAATTCACCTCGGCCTTCAGTGAACTTTGTGGCTTGATCATTTGATTGCGTAGCTTCTTTGACTCGTCCCCGAACTCGACTCACCCCCGAACTCGACCTTGACTTCTTTTCAATGGACTTCAAATCTTCGCTCGAAGCCTTGCCTGGATCACATCACAGCCCTTCAATTTATTTATTTTTTCCAACATTTAATACATTCAAGGAGTGAAAGATCATGATTGAGAAGTAGACAGGGTGGCAGGTGAAATGTTTTCACACTAATAATGGTTTGGAGTTTTTTTTCCTAATATGTTTAATACTTTTTGCAAGTCAGAAAGAATTTTGAGGCACACGATAGTTCGTAAGACTCCGCGGCAAAATAGGGTGGCAGAGAGGATGAATAGGATTTTGATTGAGAAAGTACGTTGTATGCTTTCCAATGCTGGTTTACGTAAGTCATTTTAAGCTGAAGATATTTTTACGACTCGTTTTCTTGTTAGTCGTTTATCCTAAACTGTTCGATAAAAAGGCTCCAGAAGAGGTATGGTTTGGTAATTCTCCTAGTTATGTTGATTTGAAAATATTTGGATATCCTACTTACGCTCATGTTGAGAATGGGAAATCATAACATAGATCTAGAAAGTGTGAGTTTCTTGGCTTTGAGTCTGGCATTAAGATATATAAGTTATGAGATCCAGAAACAAGTATTAATTAGTAGAGATGTTATATTTGATGAAAGTGCAATGCTTTGTGATTTACATCTACAGATTCTTGTGAAATAAATCAACATAAATTAAATACATAGGTGGAATTTGAGCTTGGCTCAGGATCTGTATTAGATAATACATCTCAGTCTAGTTTGGAATTTAAGGGTAATTTCACTTTGTCACCACCACCAGTGGTACCATAGTATTCTATTGCTAAAGACAAACTCAAAAATGATATGAGGCCTCTTCGGAGGTTCGATGAGGTTGATTTGGTTGTTTATGCTTTAAATGCAACTGCATTTGATACTTTTTGTTAAGTTTGCCCTGAAGGATTTTTGGGAAGAAGTTGAGAGTTTTGTTGAAGAGATATTGTTTTATTTCTTGCAATGGAATTATTGTCAAGGTAAAAAATTGTTAGAATCCGGTTGTGGCCCGAATTCTATTTGAAAATTCTATTTGGAATTATATTTTCGGAGATTTATTGGGAGTTGGTTGTAGTTTTTGAAGAAGTAAAAGATGACAAGGAGTTAAAGAAGTCAAAGATGAACCAAGGAGAAGAAGTCACCATAAAAATGCTCGAAAACCACGTTGGGAGCGCTTATAACACGAGCGGGACAGGCGATCACTCCGGCAACATATTTAAATCTTTTTGAAGAATTTTTAATATTATAAATAATATATTAAAATAAATAAAGTTGAGTTATTCTTTTAATGAAAATGTGAATAATCTAGTGACAAATGTTTCATTTTGTGGTTGCAAACGGTTCAATTCCAGGCATTTACACTATTAGTTTTCCTTTTTTTCTTGAAAATTTTAAGAAGTCAGTCATTACATTTAATATCTATAGCAAATACATTCTCAACCTTTAACATCGAACTTTTACGTTTTGTTGGAGATTTTTCATAATGAGTCTCAACCTTTGTAGCAAATATACATCGACCTATAACTTCTAATTTTCGAGTCCCAACGTTTAGTACTATTTGCGTAATTTTCACATTATAGTAAAGAATATAAGGCCATAAAAGCATATTCAGCTCTGATAGGCTCTTTACGGGTGCTAAAAAATTTTCGAATATGTATTATTATTTTTTTGAAAGAAAGTTATATCAATCCTCGCCAATTTCTAAATAGGTCCTTGAAAGAGAACAAAGAACGAATAGTATATATAATTGTAAATATGAAAGATTCGATAGAATTTCAACTATGAAACTCTAAAAAAATGAATCTTAAATATCTTATCGAAAACACATCATTAACCAACCCGCAAAAAAAGAAAAAAAAAAAAATCTATTACAATTATTCAAATACTTTAATAAAGTCGTCAATACCTGCAAAAACCGGTCCTAACTCCTTTATCGGGTATTTCGTTTACTAGTGATAGAAATGGATACTTCTTGTTCAAACATTAAGGAAAGAGACATCAAGTTTCTGTCTCCTTCAATTTGTTATGTACTTCTTGCCATATTTTGCAGATATTATAGACTGATTATATAGTTGTTTTATAGTATATATAACACTATAATAAGAAGGGAAAATCTTGGTTATGTAGTCTACCTTAAATCTTTCACTAACGAAAAGTTACGGAGTGATAGTGATGCAGAACACGACAACAAAAGAATAGAATAATAGAGTAGGAAATAAGAAATGAAGAGAAGTAGAAGAGAAAGAATTAGAGAAAATGAGAATAGAGTTTAAGATGAGAAAATATATATTTTATTAGTAAGTATAGTCAAATTACATTGAAATTCTAGGTTTTCTTTCATGGAGAATTCTAACGAACTATTTATCAAAATACTAAAATCCTAGTTAATCATACAAGTAATCGAACCTAGTTCCCCCCCTTCTCTTTTTTGTTTTGGACATGTCCTTTTTATCCTATGTACATAAATATCGGATGAGAACCCGCATGGTATGTAAAGAGATTTAATTAAGGAAGTGATGATATAAATCTGTCACTTCATAAATCTACGTGATACAGAATGACCCCACAAGAATAGAAAGCCACGTTGACTATCTAAATGATGTTACCACAAGCTAAGACGAGATACACTTTGGTGCAATCATCTTGTTAGAAGCGAAGCTCTAATACCATCGTTACTAAACTCCAATTTAGACAAGGACAAACTTGGAGGCTTGTGGTGAGAGTGAACCTGACGAAGATCTTCATAGTCGGCAAATCTAGAATGACCGAAGATAAATGAAACTGATAAGTGCACAATTTTAGGATTCTTTACTTAATTATTTATGGTGAATTGAGTGTATATATACGTAATTTTGTGTAAAATATGTTAATTGTAGGAGAAACCCAAATTTGAATGCACTTGGACAAAATTGGTGAGACATAGGTGAAATTGGAACTTAATTGAAGTTTATTCGAAGCACTTGATCAATCAGGTTGCAACTGATAAGTTTGAGGTATTAATGCAATCACATAGGTTGTTGTTCCATGATCGCATAGAGAAAATCGAATGTATAATTTTGTCAAAATATTTTCCCAAGAAAAAAAAAACTACAAAAAAATTAAAAGATATGATGTAATTGCTATATTTTCGTTTAAGCACTGATTTATGTTTAAATTTTGAAATATTTAACTTAGAACAATATTTTCGATTCAGCACCCTACTTTCTCCGTATTTGTGTAAATGTCCCTTCTTAATTTCTTCAGACAATCAACAGCCAAGGATTAAAGATGGGCTGTTTTCTTGGCTCAACAACTGTGTAAAGCATATGGCGTTAGGATTAGGCCCATTAAGGTCACAAGCCTGTGTTGACTGCACAACTCTCTAATGACTAATCAATTTTCATATAGCTAATTTGGTCATCGAAACTTCTTTATAGTTCAGCCCATTTCCTTCTTAATTGCATTCGTAAGTCCTTTAACTTTCAACATAATTGCGTTGATCATCTAATTCCATAATTCATCCAATTTCAATTGCATTACTAAATTTTACTGTCTAAATTGGATCGTTTAACCTCAATCCAGTTTTAAACTTCTCCAGTCTATTATGTTTCTTCATCTATCGTCCTCGAAATTAGCCAAATTTCTTAGTTGACACGGATCCCAAATACATTTATTTTGTGGCAAGGAATACCTTCCTTAGTACGAGATCCCTAGCCTCAAACTCTCTTTCCCACTTTTGGTTGTATTACTCTGCACCTTTTTGTTTATACACTACTATTTTTAGTTCGGCCTTGATCTTTTTCTATTCTATGAAAACCAATCCCACTTGCAGTGCCTTCTATATCCCGTTATGATTGAAATACATAATTCGAAATGGAGGTTCCTATTTCAAGTGGGAATAAGGTTTTACCCCAAAGGCTAGAGAGGAATGTCTTTTTTGTGGTTATGGTATGTGATGTAATTCGATAAGATTGGAGTACATTAGGAAGTTCGTCCACGGGCAGACCTAGGGGGGGGGGGCCCTCCCCCAACTTTTGAGATTTTTTTTTAAAATATATAAAATCATGTTTGGTATCGATTGAAATATAAATTTTAATTTAAATCAAAGTTAATAATTAATTTTAGAGAAAATTTCACAAAATATCCACTTTTTTGTGTCCATTTGCAAAAATGTCCATTTTGAAAGAATTTAGACAAAAATATCCTTGTTAACAATTTATAATTCCACATAAACACAAAAATGTCCACTTTATTAAAAATTTTATTGGCCAATAAAATTTTGACACATAACCCTAACCTATTTATTTCAAAAGTACAATTGTCAAATCGCAATAAATGCAATTTTTCTCATTGACACAGAAATGTCGAGAATGACATTTCAAATGTAGAGAAATGTCATGTTCAGAATGAAATGTCATTCTAGACATTTAATATGTCGAGAACAACATTTGAAATGTCGAGAACATTTAATATTGTGATTTGACATGTGTACTTTTGAAATATAAATAGGGTTCAAATGTCGAGAATATCATTTGAATGTAGCTTCTCATGAAAGTCACTTCTCGAAATTTGTGAAAAATTGGAAAAAATAAAAAACAAATTGCTTCATTTTCCCATTAAAGGCATAATGGGAATTTGGTACAAATTCAAAATGGTGGACATTTTTCAATTGACGCCCAAAAAAGTGGACATTTTTGAATTTTAATAACATATTTCATGAAATCCATAACTATTTAATTTTTATCAAAATTTACTAAAAATTTGATTTTAATCTTCATCAAATAGGGGTAAAATCACAATAAATTTTATTTTTTCTCTCGCATGTTAAAAAAATCTTAACTATTCATCAAGTAAGGGCGAAATATTGCATTCTTAATACAATTTCGAAGTATTCACAGTCTAGTTTTATACGTCTTTAATGGTGTACGAAACGATTAATTGTAGCAAATGCTACGACTTCTCAAAGTATGCCGTTAAAAATTAGTGTTTCGAAATTTTGATAATATGCTAACTTTAAAAAAAATTCGATGATTGTACGCTAATCGAATCTACAAATTGTTTATCTCAAAACTTATTTCGAGAACTATATTATAGGCATATCAAATAATCCAAACAGATTTCGAAAATAGTTAAAAATGCGTTAAACGTGAGTTTTAAAGAAAGACGTTTAATTCGCATTTTTTTTAAAAAAAATTCAATTATTTCATTAACATTTATTATTTTTGCAATACAAATTTTTCAATGTAATTTTCATCCTTTTATTAGAAAATTTTATATGGAATATGACATTAATTTTTTTTGAAATTTTACATCAGAAAAAGTCATATTCCATGTAAATTTTCGGATGTAAAATTACATGGAGTATGATTTTTTTGGACGTAAATTTTCGATTGTAAAATTTCTCTCAATTTCTTTACAAGTTCGGTTGTGCCTCCTTAACTTTTAAGTTCTGCGTCTGCCCTTGAGTTCGTCTACATAGTCTCCTCTCAGTTAGTCGAGGTGGGCTTTCAAGATATGCTTAGTCCTTGTCTTTAGATACATCCGAAAGTTATTGAAGCAAATATTTTATTTTTTGAATACATCATTTTTAATTGCCCTTATTCCTTGACTTTAGATACATTCGAAAGCTAATAAAACACAACAACAAATTTCTAAGCCCATGTTTAACCATCATTATTTGATTATTTAAGTAAAATAAAGTTTTGAATTGTGATTTTTTTTTTTTTAAATGTGTAGTTAAAATGTAGAGAAAAGATTTGAATTTATGTACTGAACATTTTATTTTTTGAGTGTTGAAATAATGATGGTCTAATAGAAGCTAAAATAGTGGACCAGTAGGTGGAGTGGGGCTTGTGGTTAGGGAACGGTGGGTTGTATTGACCCTATGTCTCTACAGGAAAATTGGGGTTAAATCACTCAATTCACTGTCCCAATCAAGAAATGGTACAAGGTAGGTGTTGCAAATTAGATGTGTCATCCAGAGTTTTTGATACGTTAGTTGCCTAAATTTTGAGGGTTCTGACAACCTGCTCTCATTCCACTTACACCCTTCCTTCCGTATACATCATGTTTGATTGTCAAGCAATATTTGGTTGAATTTATTTTATTTTTTTCAAAGTCTGCATTGTCATGTGAGAGTGTAAAACTTAATGGGGAAATTAGGCCAACTACCTCAAAAAATTTAAATATTAGATTAATACTCTGAAACTAATTGAAACTATTATTATCGTATTGATTACTTCCAAAACATCAAAATCGAAACACACCCAAAATAGAAATCCCAAATTAGAGAGGTGAATCTCCGAAGAAAAAAATCCCAAGACCCGAAACCTTCTCCAACTCCTCAACAACGGTGATTTCCTCTTCGAGAAACCTCATTCGACCGAAATCTCCAATCCATCTCCATCATCTCCTCTTCAACTCTCAACCACAGATTTCGAATGTGTTGGTATAGTATCTTGGGCATTTTTATGGAGTCATATTTTTTTAGGAATTTGCTTTAGTTTTTTATATTTCAAGGTCTATTATATCGAAGATTGAACAATGAATTGCTTGGGAGAAATAAATTTACTTGGGTAAGTAACTATTTGAGTGATATGAATTTGGATGGAATTAAACTGTTACTGGCATTTGGATTTGAATATACTAGCTTCAAATTAATTTGAAGTGCTGTGTCTGTGTTCCATATCATCATTTGATGAAATTATTCTTGATTTTGAACTTCAAAGATTGGATTTTTAATCTGCTGAACATGGTGTCCCAGTTGTTGGCCAACATAAATTGGAGGGATCATATTTACTCGTGGAAGATAGGGAGAAGATTATTGGTGGGAGTGGCGAGCAAAAACTTACTTCATGGGGATTTATGTTATCAAGTCCAGCTCCTAATGGCCAGACCTATGTGGTGGGATTTGGTAAAGACTTGATAAAGGATATACTTTGTAATGTTCAACAATCAAAACTCCAAATCATTCCCATTGTCAAGATGGTTGAGCAATAGCAATGAGTTGTTTGAATGCCTGGCGTTTTAATTGGTGTTTTTTCGGTGAATTAACTTAAAGATGCTTGGCGGTGAATGAAGAAGGGGATGGACGGTGGTTGTGTTGTTTTTTTTAATCTCACACTTAGAACTGATTTCAATGTTTTAATTTATGTTCTATCACTTTTTTTTATTTTTATTTTTAAGTGTTTGTCGTCTCTTTTTTGAATTTTTATTATTTTTTTGAGTATTTGTCACTTTTTTTAAGTTGAGATTCTTCCCTATAATGATTTTGCTGTGGATCATATTGTGGATACAAAGATTGGGGGTTCAACATTTGATAAATCTCGTACAAGACATGTGCAGCACACCTTTGAGCTATGCAATTCCTTAAGCATGCTAGTGTGCAGAGGATTCTGCTAGCATCTAAATCTTCGTGGTAGCGAAGGAATCGGCTATTGCTGTGAGTTTCTAGAATAAAATGGGGCGGTACCACCACGTTACAGTGGAAAAAGGCGAGATATTAGTTATGTCAGAGCTCAAATGGCTACCGTTGTTGTTGTTGCTCGAGTGACATTGGGCCGAAGCTTGAGCGTTCGTTGTTAGAGATACCCATGGTGCCTTACTTACCCTTGTGTTGGCCAATCCGTGTATGATAATACAAAAATGGGATCACAATTATGCCACCAATGCCACCTGATCATGCTTTGATTATGTCACTTTATTGAATTAATTCCAATGAATCACAATAATGAAACAAATGCCACTTGATCATACTTTGATTATTTCACTTTTTCTGTCATTTTATTGAATTCATTCTAATGTTTTAATTGATGTTTTCTCACTTTTTTTTTTTTTTGAATTTTGTCACTTTTATTAGTGTTAGTCGCTTTTTTTCTGAATTTCTGTCACTTATTTGTAATGTTTGTCACTTTTTTTAATTTTTGTCACTTTTTTTTAGTGTGTCACTTTTTTCCTATCACTTTCTTGAAATTTATATCACTTTTTTTGTGTGACAAACATCATTTTTAATAAAAGTTGTATATCACATTTTAATTAAAAGTAACGTGTCACTTTTTTTTTTTTTTAAATGATACTTAATTTTACACAGTATTTTTTACTTCCAAAATACTTTTCACATGATTTTTCAAAAGACCCTTAATTTTAAGGGTGTTTTTGTAAGTTGCCCAAACTTAATGTACATCAAGTATGATTGTAGCATTAGATGATCATTTTGATTAATAGGATGAGCGGACATTACTATATTATTTATTTAAATTTTGAATACGTTTTTAGACATTAAATAATATGATTTTGATCTTACTATCATATAAATTGATGATAACTTAAACACTAAATAAATAATATTATTCATATATAATTAGTTTTTATTTAAGAAATTTAATACTAGCTTTGTAGATTTAATTTTAGAAGGAACATCGATATTATTATATTCAGTCATGCATGCTTGCTTAAAAATGTTGTTTACATTGGGACTAGAGGATTGTCCAGCCACACACTATTCTGACCAAGAAAAAGAGACTCTTTCACTGGATAAACTTACCCTTTGCTTCTTGACAAATAAGGGAGCATGTGATACCTAACTTATGAGAGTACTTTCACGAGCTTGGAGATTAGGCCTGTATACAGCATTCACGGAATTGCTGCAGTTTTGGTGTTCAAATGCAAATTTTAACCCCGTCTAAATCTCAGTTTTAGAGAAGGGGGAAAAGCGCACAGTTTACAAAAAAAATTAAGCTTTATTTAAATACAAGCAATTCCAAATTTTTTATCTGCTAACAGCTTTAAAATTAATTACAAGTGTTGTGGAAACTGAAATACTCTAATACCAATTTGTTAGTGAGATAAGGAATTAAGTCACAATATGAAGCAAATGATCACAAGAACAATGTAATTTGTAGAGAATTGAGATTTTATTATGTGTTTACAATGTGCATAACCTTTTTTTTTTTTTTGATAAACAACAATTCATGCATTAATAATCAGTCAATATCCATACATGAATTGGCATCAAGCCATAAATTTTTTTGAAGGAAAGATGGAAGATGATCCCACCATACAGAAATATCAGCAACATTCCAAGCATTCCTAGCCAATGCATGAGCTACAGAATTCCCCATACGATTAACATGTTGAATTTGGATTTCCTGAAATCTTGACAAGAGTTGCTTGACATCAGCAATAATGTTACCTGCATTAGCTAAAGAATCTGATGAAGCTTGCAATTCTTGAACAAGCAAAAGACAATCACTTTCGATTTCAAGCTTTCGAATGCCAAGTGGTACACATAGCTACAATCCCCTTATTATTGCAAGAGCTTCAATTGTAGCCGCTTCATCAACATCATCCTCCTTTTTTGTTGTGGTCATTAACACTCCACCAGTAGCATCCCGTAGTACCACTCCCACATCAGCTTTCCGAATATCCTCAAAAATAGCTCCATCGACATTCATTTTAACAAAGCCATCCGGAGGTTTCTACCACTGGTAAACAGTTCTAATCCTTCTTGGTGATGCTAGCCGAACTTCATACATTAAAATAGCATGCTCAACTGCCTGCTTGCATTGAACTAAAGTGCTCTCCATTTGCATTTTATTCCACCTATACCAAAAACACTAGCATAACATGAAAAACAAAGCCACCTCATTATCATTGCCAAGCCGTACTACTTTCCTCACAGTATCAATAAAATTTAAAGAGATGGGAAAAGTGTTAATCAAAGGGAGGTATTGCTACCACACATCCCTGATATCTGGACATTTTAGGAAAACATGATCCACATCCTCATCCGCACTTTGAAAAAAACAGCACCATGATGGAATATCAATGTTCTTCTTCTTAAGGTTATTAAGAGTTGGGAGAATATTTTTGGAAGCCTTCCAAATAAAAGACTTGATCTTTCTAGGCATCTTCATTTTCCAGATCCTCTTCCATATGGGTGTATCTTGTGACTGAAATGAGGATTCACCAATTCTGTCAACAACACCATTTAAAATTAATTTATAAGCTGATTTCAATGTAAAGTTTCCACTTGACTCATTATCCCATATCAGCTTATCCCTAACTCGGTTAAAAGGAAGTCTGATTTTGAGAATCTCCTCAACTATATTTGGATTGAAGAGAGCCCTCAACACCTCTCTATCCCATGAATTTGTCTCAACATCAATCAAGCTATTTACATTGGCATCTTCGTCAAAGCTAAATCCTTGTCTTCCATGCAAACCTGGTTGAAGAGACCTGACATTAGGCAGCCACCAGTCCTTCCAAATCTGTACCAATTTACCATTACCCACTCGCCATCTACATCCCTCTAGTAGCCATTTCTTTGCTTCAAATATTCCTCTCCAAACATAGGATGAACCCACACCTAATCTTGCTTGGAAAAAGGAACACTTGGGATAATATTTGGACTTAAAGATTCGACTTAGTAATGATGTTTCGTTCTGTAATAACCACCATCCTTGCTTAGCTAACAATGACATATTAAACATATGTAGATCTCGAAAGCCCATTCCACCCCGAAACTTAGATACACATAGCTTCTTCTAGCTTATCCAGTGAATTTTTCTCTCATTATTACGCTGGCCCCACCAAAATCTAGCCAACATACCTTCAAGTTGATGACACAAACTCAGAGGCAATTTGAAACAACTCATGGCATAGGTAGGTATGGATAATGTCATTGCTTTGATAGGAATCTCTCGCCCTCCTTGGGATAAAAGCTTCTCTTTCCAACTTTGTAAATGATTCCAAACTCTCTTCTTAATCTCATCAAAAGGTTGAGATTTATTTTTTCCAACAAAATTTGGAAGTCCCAAATATTTATCATATTGTTAGAAATTTGTAACTCCCCATAACCTTAATAAATCCCTTTGCTGCGCTAATTCTACATTCTTTGGAAAAACCATTGACGTCTTCCCTCTATTCACCATTTGACTTGAAGCTAATTCATACACTTGCAATAAACTTTGCACACACCTGGTTGTCTCAATATCAGCTTTACAAAATAGAATACTCCCCAAAAAGGAGGTGGGTTACCATTGGGGCCTCTCTACAGACTTTAACTCCCACTAAGTCTCCTCGAGCTTCAGCATTTTTTAGTAGTGCAGTTAACCCTTCCGTACAAAGGAGAAATAGATAAGGGAAAAGTGGATCCCCTTGCCTAGTACCCCTTGTGGGTAAAATTGGACCATGAGCATCTCCATTAATTAAAACTAAAAAACTTAAACTTTTAATGTACTCCATAACAATGTTCACAAAGCTAGCTGCAAACCCCAACTTAAGCATAATCATCTCCAAAAAACCCCACTCTACCTGATCATATGCTTTACTCATATCTAACTTAAGTGACATATACCCCTTTTTACTACTTCTCTTGTTTCTCAAATAATTAACCAGTTCATAAGCAATGAGTATATTATCACTAATCAACCTCCCTCCCACAAAAGCACATTGAGATTCAGAAATGATAGCGGGCATAAACCTCTTCATTCTATTAACAAGTGCTTTAGATATAAGCTTGTAAAGCACATTACATAAACTGATGGAGCGATAATCAGACACAACCTCACAATTTTTCTTCTTAGGAATCAAACTTATAAAAGTATGATTTAGGGGAGGATGCAGTTTACCTGAATTAAGAGAATCCAACACATCACTTGTAACAGAATTCCCAACTATATGCCAGTAGATTTGGAAGAACATTGCAGACATACCATTAAGGTCAGAGGCTTTAGTAGGCACCATTTGATCAAATGCTTCTTTGACTTCAGCTACTTCGAACGGATTATTCAGTTCCTCATTCATTTTAGCAGTCACTTTCCTCTCCGCTAACGTCAAAGAAAGTTCATAGTCCCCTTGTCCCACTGTAGTAAACAAGTTCTTAAAGAATTGAACAATCAGAGCATCCCTTCGGTTCCCTTCTTGCCACACTCCAATGTCAACCTTTAAGTTCTTTATAAGGTTCCTTCTCTGCCTATAAGAAGCTCTGGAATGAAAATATTTTGTGTTCTGGTCCTCTTCTTTTAACCACTGAATTCGTGATCTTTGTTTCCACATGACCTCTTCTCGTTCAAGCCATAGTTGCACATTCGTCTGAGCCTCATGGATTCCAGTAATATTTGGTTGCATAGCATCCAGGTTTTGCACTCTCAACAATTGTCTTCTAGCCTTTTGCAACTTCTTATTAACCTGCCCAAAGGAAGCCTTGTTCCAAACTGTTAATTCCTCTCCACACCCCTTGATAAGAGCACTAACCCCATCCATATCCATCCCTCTGCCTCTGTGATCCCATACCTAGGCAATAATTCATTCACATCTCTCATCTCCTAGCCACATGGCCTAAATCGAAAATGCTTACGCCTTCGAAACTTTTCCTTAACACCCACAATTTCAAACACCACTGGAATATGATCTGAACAAGCTGCCATCCCACTTAAAACTACAGCATGAGGAAACATTTCACACAATAAATCATTCCCCAAAAACCTATCAAGTCTTTCACTCATTGCTGCATTACCCTTCCTGCCATTAGACCATGTATACTTAGGACCCTTAAAGCTTAAGTCATGGAGATTACAGTCATCCAACACCTCCCGAAATGCCTCCATTTGTGCTAGAAGCCTTAGTCTTCCCCCTATTTTCTAAGAATTTCATTAAAATCATACAATGAAGGGTTAAATATATATAGAATATAATTTAGGGACTTTCAAACACTTATAGTAGAGTTGTAGATGAAGTAGAATGTCAAAAACGAAGTAGGAGAAGAAAAATACGCCAAACAGTGTTATGGTGTCGCAGCGCCGCTGCCGGCGCTGGCTTCTCTGTCCACATTTTCGTGGATGACGCCTTGGTACTCGTTTCCGTCCAAATTGTTTTCCAAAGATTTTTTTTTCGTTCCAAAGTCATCTTTAAGTCCAACACAAATTTATATTCCAATGAACTTACAAGTAGAACTTCAATTAAAATTCACAAAATAAACTTGAATATGATTTCACAATTACATTTCAAATAGGATTCTAATTAATGTACACTTTGATTAGAACTCTCAATTATCTTCAATAAGGAATTCGGGTCACACCCTAATTCTAACAATGTCTGCATTGACACAAATTTCACTGTAATGAACAAAATTTCAAAAAAGTTCTCCACCTAGAGACATATTGCATAGCAAGGAATGAACTTAAAATTTTCAATGAAAATCACAAACGAACTTCTACTAAAAAAAATTTCAACTGGAAAAATTCTCCACCTCTGTTACTGCAATTAGGTACATAAGTGATCTAATGATCACCAACAAGGTTGAAACAAACTATGTAACAGAATAAATGAATCAAAAGAAGGATTTTTACTAGAATTAACACTTTTAACCACATTCAAATCATCAATAGATTTCACCTATATGGAATCTTAGGGCAAAAAATAGATCTATTTATAGCAATTGAATACGATGGCACCGTCGATAATGGTGGCAAGACAGATTTACCCATATTTTCAAAATTCAACTAACATGTATTCTTAAAAGAAGACTCCAAATTAGATTCCAACTGTACAGAAACCAACTCTAAATCTACCCGAGTTCTTAAAATATGTTGATTACTCGAACATTCTGTATCACCCTACAAAATATATAAATGGAATTTTCTATGTCCCATCAGTATAACACGAGCTCCTTTGATAACTTTCAAAACTCCACCTTCAATAGTGTACATGTACACTTTTGAATCAAGAGTAGTTAACGAGAGAAGATTTTTCTTTAGATCTGGAACTTGTTTCACTGTATCAAGTGTTCTAACTATCCCATCGATCATCTTTATTCTGATCTGACTAATACCAGCCATCCGACAAGCTTTATCCAAAATTCAAGCATCATCAAGTTTGGAGTTGTAGCAAACATAAATAGAAACTTTCCATCACTATTAGGATTTTTTGCAATACTTGCATCTCGTGAAGTTTTAAATTGTTGATTTATAGTTGAATTTAATTTATTCTGCAACTTATAATGATCGTTTACCAAGTGCCCATTTTCTTGCAATAATTACAAAATTTGAAATTAGATTTTGACTCATCCCTCGAACACCACCATGAACAATGAGACCATCTTCATGATCCCCGAATGCTATAAGATGCTTCATCTCCTCCTTTGAATATAGAATATCATAGACTTCTTCGATGATGAGAATATCATGACTATATAATATTGTGTCCCTAAAAGATATGTATGAGGCGAGCAATTAACATAACAAAATCAATCGCAAGTCTTCTTCATCATATTTGACCTCCATGGTCTCCAACTCCATGATAATTTCTTCAAAAGCTGATAGGTGATCCTCAAGAGATGTATCTTCCTTCATATGATGAGAATATAGACGTTGCTTTGAATACATTTTCTAGTAAGACTTTTAATCATGTATAATTGCTCAAATTCTAACCATAATGTAGCGACTGACTTCTCTTTCAAAACGTTTTGAAAAATATTATTTAAAAGATGAACATGTATTTGAGATAGAGACTTTGATCCCTCATTTGTAGTCCAAGTCATGTGCATCTTGTCAAATCCCAACAACGCGTCATCGAAATCCATCTAAGTGCGTACTGTTTGCATCTTTACCTACCACAAAAAAAATCTTGTATTGCGATCTAAAAACGGAATACATACTTCACTGCTGTCATCACGAAAGATCAAGTCGAGGTATTAACTAGATCAAAATTTCAATTTCCCAAAAATTTCAACACCAAAAGTTCTGATACTAATTGTTATTGAAACTGAAATACTCTAATACCAGTTTCTTGTGAAAAGATAAGAGATTAAACCACAATAAGAAGTAATTGATTACAAGAATATAAAAACAATGTAATTTGCAGCGAATGGAGAATTTATTATAATATGAAGACAAAATACAAAGATTGTGTGTTTACAATGTTTCTAACTTTTTTAACTTCTTCTAAAATACAATGAAGAGCTATATATATATATTGACCTCAAAATATGCTACCAACAGATGTCGGACTCATTCGTGCATGCACAAGCTAGATCCAACACATAAATGCGGATCAACGGTCAAGATCACTCTACAATTAGACGTGGGAGAATCTCAACGACACGAGACGTTTTGTTTGGGTTTCGACAAGATATCCGGGATACGATTGTATAATAATAACCAATCACAATGAACTCAAATTTAAGATTGTAAATGAATGTAAGAGAATAAAACCAATTTCTCCAATTATCTAAAGTTGCATTCATCCTCAATTGTTACATGGTTGAGGCATTTATAGTGTTACAAACGGAATGATGACCCTTAGATGAAGTTACATGTGCCCTCATCTCCTCGATCGAAATATCAAATCCTAGTCATCATGTTGACTTTTCTAGATTTGCAAAGCATTTAACACTCTTACATCCTATTGACAAGATAAGACATAAATACACTTTTTACAGACGTCACATCAATCATTCAAATATGCTTTCCATAATGAATTCAAGATCTATGTACGTGGGCCATCACTAATTGGAGTGTAGCCTCGGACCTATTGGGCCTCGGATCTGAGCCTCCACGGGTTGTCCACCTCAAATTAATGATGGGGTCTCAAAAATTACCATGTGGGCCTCGTCTTCTATGGCTGGTGGTTCGGCGGAATGAGTCCACAACTTCACTGGGTCGGTCATGTGGCAAATGCTAGTGACAAGTTATAGGAATAGTTCCCCAAGTTCATATATGATTATTTATATTATGAGTGGACTTTTAGTAGTTAGCGAACTACCCTCATTGGGCATCACAAGAAAGCTTTAAAATTTCTAATCCATCGTGCTAGTCTCTCAAGTCCAGGCATAGATATTTATATTGTGCGTGGAATTGATAGTTGAATTTGTTTTTGGAGATGAGGCAGTGGAACGCTGAACTGTCAGGCTCATTCACTTTAGAGATGGCTGAATTTGTTTTTAGAGTTGAGGCAGTGGGACGGTGAACTGCCGAAGCTCATTCACTTTGAAGATAGCTGAATTTATTTTTGGAGCTGAGGCAGTGGAACGCTGAACTGCAGAGGCTCATTCACTTTGGAGATAGCTGAATTTGTTTTTTGAGCTAAGGCAGTGGGACGGTGAACTGCCGAGGCTCACTTACTTTAAAGATAGCGAAATTTGTTTTTGGAACTGAGACAGTGGAACGCTGAATTGCCGATGGTCATTCTCTTAGAAGATAGCTGAATTTTTTTTTTGGAGATGAGGCAGTGGAACGGTGAACTATCGAGGCTCACTCACTTTGAAGATAGCTGAATTTGTTTTTGGTGCTGAGGTAGTGGGCGCTGAATTGTCGAGGCTTATTCACTTTGAAGATGAGGCAGTCCAATGCTGAGTTGCAGGGGCTCATTGGCACTGATTACCCTTGATATTGGTGCCATGATTTGATAGTTTCATATGTTACCAAGATGAGACAGCTGAAGTGGTGCAACTTCCAATAGTCGTACGATCGTCACATTAAATGTGCAATGATGGCTAATGATGTTACACGTCTTTGCGATAAGAACTAACGCGCTGAGGTGGGTACGTGATATTTATGAATGGATCTTAGGCATTGGTATAATAAACTGTTTGAATTCTACGGCTCGGATTTATCACAGAATTGAACGCTTCAGATTCACTAGGTCTAGATCCAACGACTAGGATGGATTCGTTTTTCATATAAAAACTAAAACTGAGCCACTTTAAAGTTTTATTTTTGCAAAAATCACTCGAATTATCTCAAGCACTCTAACCTTAAAAATTTTCGGCATCTTCTTGTTCTCTGACAGGCATTCTTAGGTCACGTTCGTTCCCAGGTATTTTCTTTGTGAAAAATGATTTTCACAACCTTTCATCAATTTTTGTAATTTTTCATCATTCTCTGCTATTTTTGATGGATTCTGAGGCGGCTATGGCAGTTACGGTAGCTAGATTAGGGGTGAATTGGGACCTGGGGGGTCGGAAGAATGGTACACTCTGAGTGAAGAACCCATAGATTACGAGGCGGGTTGGGGGCTGCAAAAATTCCTTTGGAAGGAGGTGTCCTTAGGCGAGGACATGTTTTCCAAAGTATCTTCCAAGTCCGGGTGGTAGAGAAAAATGACTTCTTTCATTCATCAAGGGCTGGAAAGAGTCTTGGTTCAGGGTTAGAGGTACGTGGCAAATGGTGGAGGGGGATGTTTTCCCATCTTACACAGTACCGACCCATTACTATAAAGCGCGTGAGTGCCCCACTTTCCACACTTTCAATTTATTCTATGTGTTTATAATAACCACTGCCTTGTTTGCAGATTCTGGTTTGCGATACAAACTCCACGAGGCGGAGTGGAAGGTGATCGAGGATATTTACAAACGATCCCTGAAGCTTCGGAGCTTCGACCATCTCATTGACGGAGGCAGATACTTTTTACATTTTGGATTGATGGCTTCCAAGGGTAAGAGGCTTTTTCACTTGCATTCGTTCCCACTTTTGTAGGCCTTTAATCTTTTTGGTTTTTGCAAAGAAAGAGTACCCCACTCCTGATATGGCCACCATTCTGAAGGCCACTGCTCCCACTGGTGCAAAGGCTCTGAACCTTTCTTCATCCGGTGCTAAGTAAGCAAAGGCTAGACTGGAGCACCTCAGCAAGGATCACGCTAAAAAGGACTACATCTGCACTTGCGAAGTGTGTCACGTGCCTTTTACAACTAAGGTTGTTAAGGAATCCTCACCATGGACGAACCGCTCAATTTCATGCTTAGGAAATTTAAAAATACTCTTATTAAAGCAAGCTCATAAAAAAATTATAAAGTACTTCTTATTGACAAAGATCAAAGGGGAAGTCTCTTCATAGATTATCCGTCCCTATGAAGAGATGCGTGGGCACTTCGACGAGGAGCTGGATTCCAAAAAGGACCACATCTGAGATCGGGAAGTGTGGTACATGTCTTGAACAACTAAAATTGTTAAGAAAGCCTCAGCATTGGCGAACCACTCAACCCCTTGCTTAGGAAGAGAAAGGCAAACGAACTGCCTATACTTGTGCAAATTATAAATAAAGTCACACTAAAGTCTGAAGTGCTAAAGAGCCCCAGTTCATAAACATTGATGTGCATATGTTTAGAAACTTATACATGTGCACGACCTTCTAACACTTATGCAAAACTATGAGTTTGATATTATTACTGAAGTGGAATAAGTTCGGATTATACTGAAGAACATTACAATATATTAAACAAAATCAATAAGTGCAGGAAGTAAATAACACAAGTACATGAGCTAAAAGAATTTTATTTATTTAACAAATATTTGACTCAGATTTCGGGAATTATTGTGATACTGTTATCTTAGTATCATTACATATTGCTAGCATATGCATTATATTATTGCTGCCAAGTACGTACTTCACATTACTGCTAGCAGGTTATGACGCATATTATATTTCGAAGAAATTTAAAATGTCATTATTCACTTTATCATCATGAGTAATTTGAGAGACAAATGGACCCCAAATTTCTTTGGTATATGTGCAGTGGATATATTGTGTTTTATTACATGATTGGTTTAGTCTATATTATAGAGGAGATGCTGCCGAAATTTCGACAAATTATATGCAACATCTATTTTTCGAGGCAATTCGTAAGCCTTCGCTTATTCAGGTTGCCACACATATTTTCTGAGGTAGTTCGTAAGTCCTCTCTGTTATTTAGGTTGCCACACATATTTTCTGAGGCAGCTCGTAAGTCATCGCTTATCGGAGTTACTTACATTTTTTAGGCAATCTGTAAGACCTCACCTACTGACATTTTATATTTCGAAGTTCGACCCGCACATGAATATACAACTCAGATTTAAGAGACTGTTGTTATCCCCATAAAATATTTACTATTTGGCTTGGACCTTGGCCCATTACCCATTCGGCTCATTTGTTTATTTATATATGTGTGTGATCAATTTTAATTAAGGTATGTTTTCTAACCCTGTCATCTACCCCATCTTTTGTCTCTTGCACTCATTTTTTCTTTTGTCTGACCGTTGACTTGATTGTCGAAGTGCAAATGGTTGCCGGACCTTCTTCTTGACCGATGGTCTTTGCCTCCTAACGGAGTGTTTAGTGTGCAGGTGATGTCCACGTGGAGGGGACGTGACGAGAATTTTGTTGGCACATTTTTAGGGGTCAACAATATATATATATATATATATATATGCTAAATAGCGTTGCGGCGCCGTTGTCAGCGCCTCAGCGCCATGAGGCCGACTTCTCTGCCCACTTTTTTTTCGGTTGGTGCCGAGGTGCCCGTCTCCATCCAAATTGTCTTCCAAAAATGTTTTTTCTTCATTCCAAAGTCCTTTTCAAATCCAACACAAATTTCTACTCCCAATGAGCTTCCAACTAGAATTTCACAATTACACTCCAAATAGAATTCTAATTAATGTGCACTTTAATTAGAATTTTCAATTATTTTCAACAATCACATCCAAATTCTAACAAGAAGAAAATCAAACTTCAATCATACTACATGTACACTCTTTTTTGCAACTTTGTTGACACTCTTCCACGTGGATCCACTAAGTTAATGATTTTGAACACATCTATTGCATCACTGCATAAATTTCTTCTATATAGGGAGTATGTCAATCATAATATCATCCAAGAGTGTACATCTAGCATTATTCATCAAAATTTCTTAGCACTTGCACTAAAACCTAGGCTAGTAATGTTTAGAAATTATTTTACATTTAAAAAAATTAATATATTAGAGATTTGGTGTATAGAGTAGATTTATGATATTTCTTCATGTTTTGATGGCGTGCAATAAATGTAAGATAGCTATATTCATTAATCTTCTACAACATTGAGGTACACATATCTAGATCAATTTCAATAGGCCGGGAAGAGAAATGTGACATTTGTACCGTATTGTTTTGGTCGTGGGGAAATATTGGAATGTTTTTCTTCAGGTCTGATCTCCTATTCCCATGGGAAGGATAAAAACTTTCACCGTGGTAAGAGAACTTTACTGCCCACTGGGGGTTGAAGATCATTTTCATATTTTTCTTATAGAATTTTACATATATTTTCCGGAAAGTAAGATCCTAATCTTGGTGGGTGATAGGAGTACTTTTTACTCATTTTCGATACCAAACTCATTGTAAAAGTTAGTCTATTCAAGTGGATTTTTTGTTGTTGATTGATTAGTGTGTTTTGCACACGGGTTTTATACCAATAAAGCTGCATTTGTATACTTAATCTGTTGATTATAGAACGAATTTAATGTGTTTGCTAGTGTTTTGGTTGAAGGAATGTTAAAATAAAGAAAAATGGTTTTTGGAGCAAAATAGAGGAAGAATGGAGCAGAAATATGGCGCTCAAGCTCCCGGAGATAGCGCTCAAACGCCGGAGAACGAAGTAGAAATTTCAACAGGAAGATGGCGCTCAAGCGCCACCTTTATGGCGCTCAAGCGCCACAAAAAAACCTTGAAGTGAAAAAGTGGGCAGAGATTGGGCGCTCAAGCGCCACTTACATGGCGCTCAAGCGCTACCTTCACAGATGACGCGGCGCTCAAGCGCCGCAGTCGGGCGCTCAAGCGCTGCGCCGCGAGAAAAATTAGGTTAATTTTGGACTACGAAAAAGCCCACAAAAAGGACTCCAACTTGGCTAAGGATGGGGAGGAAGTATAAAGAGGCTAAGAGAGGCACGAAATAGAGCCACACTTTGCAAGAATTGAGAGAAAAACACCAAATTAAAGGGAGATTCACAAGAGGAATTACATCAAGGATTCGGGTTCAAATCGAAGATTGGAAGCGGACGAAGATCTTGGTGCAAGGGCTTAATCTTTCCATCTTTTGTATCAATTAAATCCGGTGATGTACTCAGATTGTGTTATTTATTTCATTATTTTACGCATGAGTAGCTAAATTCATTATTAGGGCGAACAATGTAATCTTTTGAAACCCTTAGTTATTTTAATTCATGAATTCTGAGTTTTTCATTATTCAATGTGTTGATTTTATTATGTGTGTAATGCTTCAAATTACTTGGCCATTAATTTGATGATTTATTGAGTTTCTTACGAGTCGAGAGGTGAGTTCGAAACTTAGAACGTGTAATAAAATCCGGTAACGAGGTATAACGTGTAGAGATACCTATACTAAGTGTCGCGGTCGTTATATGAATTCCTAGTGCTTTAACTCGTTTAACTAAGGAGAATTTGCATAGAGATATGGAATTGATTTAGTTAAATAGGCTCAATGAGAACTCGAGAGGGGTAAATTGAATACCGTAGGAGAATTCGACCGAACACTACATTAGGCTAGAATCTTGAATTGGTAACTAAGGTGATCATTAGGTGAAATTGTTTTGCCCTAATACTTCTCACATATTTGAATCTTCAATCTGTTTGTCTCCAATTTTCGTTCATAAATCTTCATTCGTTTTAGGAATTTAGTTATTCTAGGCATCCATATTCATCACAATCGGAATTTTGAGTTCGTTTATTTTCATCAAATAGTAGTAGGAGAAATATTTTAAGTGCTAAAGTTTAGTCCTCGTGGGAACGATAATCCGGACTCTTAGGTCCACTATATTACTTGTTCGATATCGTACACTTGCGATATAAAAATTGCAACAAGTTTTGGCGCCGTTGCCGGGGACTATTTATTTTTAGTCTTAATTTGTTTTCTTGCCGTTGTTTGATTTGGGTATTCTCTTTTATTTATTTGTTTACTAGTTATTATTCGATTTGAGTGCATTGTTTTGATTTTTTTTTACAGAAAAGGGGTGTTCATTGCATGCTCCGTACCCAAGGCAACAAACTTGAACCGTTTGATTCGGAAATAGAACGTACCTTTAGACGAAGACGCAAGGAACACACACAAAAACAGCAACATCAAATGGCGGATAATCCGAACATTCCAGTTCCAATTCAACCAATAGGACAATTTGCCGCCAGAGCGGCTGTACCACCAAATCAGCAACAAGAGCCGAGGGAAATAAACCAAGGACATTTACCGATGGCCATGTTCTTGACACTGTCGCCGCACCACTCGCTCTAGTATTGTGTATCCCGATTTTGGAGTCAACAACTTCCGTGATAAGGACAGAATGGATAAATCTGATGAGTAACACTCTCCAATTTTATGGGTTGCCTCATGAGAACCCAAATACACACATAGATAGATTTATTCGAAATTATCAGAATTTTCATGCTCCGGGGGTCAATGAAGATGCTATCAAACTACGTCTATTTCCTTACACACTTAGAGATGCCGCATTGGAGTGGTTAGATGCTGAGCCTCATGCTAGTATATCAACTTGGGAAGACCTTACCCGAAAATTCTGCAACAAATACTTTCCACCTGCTAAAGTAGCCAGATTAAGGTTGGAAATTCAAACTTTCCAACAACGTGATGGAGAAAGCTTTCATGAGGCATGGACCAGATTCAAGGATCTAATGAGAAAATGCCCACATCATGGAATTCCAAATGGAGATTGGGCGAGCCTCTTTTACTCCGGACTATTACCGATGGCAAAAGCTCAGGTGGACGCGTCTTCGGGTGGATCGGTCATGAGAAACTCAGTGCAAGAATCATTGGATCTATTTGAGCTAGTTGCCACTACAAACTCAATGTTCCCTTCAGAAAGAGTGGCACCACCCCGAGCACCTGGAGTGTATGAAGTGGATCACCCTACATCCACTAATGCCCAAATAGCAGCGTTAACAAAGCAAGTAGAACTGTTGGTGAAGGCACAGACGAGAGGAGTAAATGCTATAATGAGTAGTCCAACTTGCGAAAATTGTGGAGCTAATCATGCAACAGAAAGTTGTATGTACATGGGTTTTCCAGAAGAACAGGTTAACTTCATTCAAAATGGATCTCGCAATTTTAACCCATATTCTCAGACTTACAATCCAGGATGGAAACAACACCCAAATTTCAGATGGTCTGATACTCAGCCAGGACATGTCCCACATAATGCTCAGCAGGAGAAGAAACCAAGTTTGGGAGAGATGTTCAATCAGTACATGCAAAAGACAGATAAGGTTTTCCAACAAATTGATACAAACTTTCAGAATCAACAGGCCTCGATCAAGAAATTGGAAACACAAATTGGTCAGATTGCTCAGCAGTTGGCAAAAAGACCTCAAGGAACATTGCCGGGCAACACCATGATAAACCCTAAGGAGCAAGTGCAAGCCATCACAACGAGAAGCGGAGTACAATTACCCGAGATACATGTGAAAAGGCCAGACAGACAAGAGAAAGAAATGGAAGTAGAAGGGGTACTGGAAAAAGAGGAAGCGAGAACACATACACATGAAGAAAAAGAGGAAATGAGAGAAGCAGTTAGAGCACCGAGCCCTATCAAGGCTTATGTGCCACCGATCCCTTTTCCTCAAAAGTTGCAAAAGAGGAAGCTGGACAAACAATTCGCCAAATTTGTTGAAATTTTCAAGAAACTCCACATCAACATACCGTTTGCTGATGCAATTGCACAGATGCCAAGTTATGCAAAGTTTCTAAAAGAGATCCTAGCCAACAAGAGAAAACTGGAAGAACATGAGACCGTGTGTTTGAATGAAGGATGCAGTGCCATACTTCTAAAAAAGCTACCTCCTAAACTCAAGGATCCAGGGAGTTTTACTATACCATGCACAATTGGGTCTAATTATTTTGAACATTCTTTGTGTGATTTAGGTGCCAGTATTAACTTGATGCCACTATCTGTTTACAGGTCTCTAGGATTGGGAGAAGCTAAACCTACAACAATTTCTTTACAACTTGCTGACCGGTCTATAAAAAGGCCAAAGGGGATTGTGGAGGATGTGCTGGTCAAAGTTGATAAATTTATTTTCCCAGCTGATTTCTTCATTCTTGATATGGAGGAGGATTCCAATATTCCTCTTATCTTGGGGAGACCATTCTTAGCTACGGGGCGAGCCTTGATTGATGTTTATGATGGCAAAATGATCCTTCGTATGGACAATGAACAGGTCATCTTCAACATGTTCAAGGCAATGAAACATCCACTGACATCAGACACTTGCTGTCAAGTGGATGCCTTTGACCAACTTGTGACAGATGTTTTTCATGAAACACATCCAGAGAATGACCATGAGGGAGACAGTGCACAACTTGAGGGAGAAAGGTCAGGAGAAACAGAATATGTGGTGAATATGGTTGAACAATCAACTGCAAAGAGACATTGGCAATATGAGTCTCTTGGTTCAAATCCCACACCACCAGTACCATCAGTGGAGAAAGCACCCATCTTGGAGTTAAAGCCCTTACCATCACACCTCCGTTATGCATATTTGGGAGATGCCTCAACCTTGCCAGTGACATTACAACAGAGGAGGAAAACAAGCTATTAGGTGTACTTCGGGAGCATAAGACAGCAATTGGATGGACAATAGCTGACATTCGGGGAATCAGTCCCACCCTCTGTATGCACAAAATTTTGATGGAGGATGAGTCCAAGCCATCAGTGGAGGGGCAGCGCAGGTTGAACCCAAATTTGAAGGAAGTGGTACGGAAAGAGGTATTAAAGTTACTTGATGCAGGAATTATTTACCCCATTTCAGATAGCTCTTGGGTCAGTCCAGTCCATGTGGTGCCTAAGAAGGGTGGAATTACGGTGGAAAAGAATGAGAACAATGAGCTTATCCCAACACGATTAGTAACTGGATGGAGGGTCTGCATAGATTATAGGAAGTTGAATAACGCCACCAGAAAAGATCACTTTCCATTGCCATTTATTGATCAAATGTTGGAGCGGTTAGCAGGACATTCACACTACTGTTTTCTGGATGGATATTCGGGATACAATCAGATAGCAATAGCCCCAGAAGACCAGGAGAAAACAACTTTCACGTGTCCTTACGGTACTTTCGCCTTCAGACGTATGCCCTTTGGTCTCTGCAATGCACCTGCAACTTTTCAAAGGTGTATGATGGCAATATTCTCGGACATGGTCGAAAAGTACATCGAGGTATTTATGGATGACTTCTCAGTTTTTGGGGACTCTTTTGATAATTGTCTGGAGCGCTTGGCACTTGTGCTACAAAGGTGTGAGGAGAAAAATTTAGTGCTTAACTGGGAAAAATGCCACTTCATGGTCAAAGAAGGAATAGTGTTGGGTCATCGTATTTCAACACAGGGTATCGAAGTTGACAAAGCAAAGATACAAGTGATTGAAAAGTTGCAGCCCCCGACTTCAGTTAAAGGAATTCGGAGTTTTCTGGGTCATGCAGGGTTCTACAGGAGATTTATTCAAGACTTTTCGAAGATAACAAAGCCCTTATGTAATTTGTTGGAGAAGGATGTACCTTTCCTCTTTTCCGAGGAGTGTTTGGTCGCTTTTAACACTCTAAAGGAGAAGTTAACTTCTGCACCAGTTATAGTAGCACCAGACTGGGAACTGCCGTTTGAACTCATGTGTGACGCAAGTGATTTTACTGTGGGCGCAGTATTGGGACAACGAAAAGGGTCCAAGGTGATTGTTTACACTGATCATTCAGCCTTGAAATATTTATTTGAGAAGAAGGATGCTAAGCCCAGGTTAATTCGTTGGGTGCTGTTACTACAAGAATTTGACATCGAAATTCGTGACAAAAAGGGGACAGAAAATCAGGTAGCAGATCATCTATCCCGGCTGGAACAAATTGAGGAGTCTGATGGTTTAGATATCAATGAAATCTTTCCTGATGAGCAACTTCTGCGGGTGGAGCAAGCACCTTGGTATGCTGACATTGTAAATTATTTAGCAAGTGGGCATGTAGATCCTGATTTTACCTATCAACAGAAGAAGAAACTTCTCCATGAAGCAAAGTTTTATTATTGGGATGATCCACACTTGTACAGAAGAGGGGCTGATCAGATTATCAGAAGGTGTGTGCCAGAAGATGAGATGAAACCAATATTGTCCCGAGTTCATGCTTCGGCATATGGTTCGGCATATGGAGGTCATTTCGGGCCAACAAAAACTGCAGCGAAGGTGCTTCAGTGCGGATTTTATTGGCCAACACTGTTTAAGGACTGCCACAGTTTCTGCAGATCTTGTGATAAGTGTCAGCGAACAGGTAACATTTCTGCCCGACATGAGATGCCATTGAACAACATTCTGGAAGTGGAAGTATTTGATGTGTGGGGTATCGATTTTATGGGACCGTTCCCATCGTCTTATAACAATCGGTACATCCTCGTGGCTGTGGATTATGTTTCCAAATGGGTGGAAGCAAAGGCGTTACCTACAAATGATGCAAAGGTAGTGGTGGAGTTCATACGTAAGAACATATTCAATCGTTATGGAGCGCCAAGAGCCATCATCAGTGACGGGGGGACCCACTTCCGTAATCGACTATTTCAGGCTGTTCTTGCTAAATATGGGGTCCAACATCGCATAGCCACACCTTATCATCCGCAAACTAGTGGCCAGGTGGAAACATCAAATAGGCAGTTGAAAAGGATTCTTGAACTCACAGTAAATGCCTCACGGAAAGATTGGTCTAAGAAACTGGACGATGCTTTATGGGCGTATCGTACGGCTTTCAAAACACCAATTGGGATGTCTCCTTACAGAATAGTGTTTGGGAAAGCCTGTCACCTACCAGTTGAATTTGAACACAGAGCTTACTGGGCATTGAAGCAGTTGAATATGGATCTTGAGAAAGCTGGAGAAACACGGATCCTACAGCTTCATGAATTGGAGGAGTTCAGAAGGGAAGCGTATGAAAATGCTTCAATCTACAAAGAACGAACAAAGCAGTGGCATGACAAAAACATCCAACAACGCATTTTCAAGATAGGAGATCAAGTGCTCTTGTACAACTCCAGGCTCAAGCTGTTCCCAGGGAAGTTGAAATCTCGATGGTCTGGTCCTTTCACGATATCCCAGGTGTTCCCTTATGGTACAATTGAGTTGTACCATCCAACGAAGGGCAATTTCAAGGTTAATGGGCATCGAATCAAGCATTATGTTGAAGACTTTCCCACAACTACAGAGAGTCTTGAGCTAGCCAGTCCAGAGTAATCAAGGGATAGTCTAGCTATAGACTATAAAGAAGCGCTTCTTGGGAGGCAACCCAAGCTCTTACCCTATTTTTATTTTGTTCTCTTTTGCCGTTCATTCATTTATTTGTCTTGCTTAGTTCATTCATTCGTTGTTGTCTCACTTGAATTGTTCTCGGTGAATTATAGGCACAATTCAAGTTTGGGGGTGATTACAGGAGACCGGAGGAGTCACGATTTTCACGGGGCAGAGGCTTACACCTGCATGAGGGCCATTTGGAGGTAACGGTTAAAAAAAAAAAAAAAATTTACAGATTTTTGGCGCTTGAGCGCTGCCTTATGGCGCTTGAGCGCCACCCAAAATTAAAAAAAAAATAATAATAATAATAATAATTGTTTACAGATTTTTGGCGCTTGAGCGCCGCCTTGTGGCGCTTGAGCGCCACCAAAAAAAAAAAAAAAAAAAAAAAATTTTTTTTCCGAATTTTTTTTTTACAGGAACGCAGCGCTTAGGCGCTGCGTCCCTACCGAAAACACTCAAAAATAAAAAATAAAAAATAAAAAATAAAAAAAAATTTAATTAAACACAAACAAAAAATTAAATAAACAAAACCAAACCCACCCCCAACTCCCTCATATTTTTTTTTCCCCATAATTCTCTCAAGCCTCCCTCTCTTTCTCTCACAACCAACTCCACCCCTTCATCTTCCCCTCTCTCCCATTCTTGTTTAATTTTTTTTCTCTTTCACTATTACCCATCCCACACACGAACACACGTTTCCAAGGTCAAGTTGGAGCTTGTGGTACCACTAATTCTTACATTTATCAACCAAGTTCAAGCCTCAAGGGACAAATGCCGCCAAAGAAGAAATCCAAATCCTCTTCCGCATCTTCCAGTTCCTTTGATAGGAGCAAGTTTATCAGTGCGGAGGCCTCCGAACGGTATAACAATATGGTGGTTCACAAACCATGTATTCCGGAGCGAGGATTTGAAAATTACATGCAGGAGCAGATTGAACAACGCCATTGGGAGATCTTTGCTCAGCAGCCCCGACCTGCCTTAATTCCTGTGGTTCGGGAATTCTTTGCCAATGCTAAAGAACACAAGGAATTTCGGGCTTTTGTGCGGGGCAAATGGATACCGTTTGATCGCACTTCTATTAATCAGTTTTATCACTTGCCTGACATTGAAGAGGATGAGTACTCGCACCTACTCACTGAGGGAGTGGATTATGATGAGGTTATTCGCTTATTGGCTCACCCAGGAACCTCTTGGAAGCGGTCGGGAGATGATGTGACAAATTTTTCGTCCTCGGGTATGTTCGCAGAATGCAAGGCATGGCATCACTTCATATCCGCTAAACTATTGCCAAGTAGGAATTTGAGCGAGGTCACCAAGGAACGGGCGATTCTAAATTTTGCTATTCAGCGGGGGTTATCAATTGATGTGGGCCGGGTCATTCACAATGACATTTTGCACACACTACGTGGCTCTACTACCGGTGGCCTGGGACATCCCTCGTTGCTTTATGAATTATGCCTGGAAGGTGGAATTGTCACCCACCCATCTGAAGAGGTCATTCACCCGAAGCCAGTCATCACACGGGACCGTACTTGGAGATTTTTCAGCCGCGTGGGGCTCCAACATGCTCCACAGCCTGATTCTGTTGAGCGACCTTCGGGATCCCGTCGTCCTCGACGGACCGACCCTTCTATCCCGGACCTTGCCGCGCAGCTGAACTTGATGCAGCTCCAGATGAATGCAATGCAGACTTCCTTGTTAGCACAATTTCAATATCAGAATGAGTTCAACAACGTTCTCGCCTCCACGCATCCGGGCCTCACTTTTCCTCAACCACCTGATCATGCTGCACTCTCGGCTAATCCTCGGGATGCTGCCGACGATGCTGAAGACACTTAGTGTCTTTGCAGGTAAGTCCCCCTTTCTATTATTCCTTTTTCACATTGAGGACAATGTTTATCTTAAGTTTGGGGGTAATTGCCTGTTTATGTGCTATGTGCGTAGTTAGTTAACTTTGTGTTTTATGTGATTGACTTGCGTGCTTCAAAAATTAAAAAAAAAAAATATATATAAAAAAAAGAAAAAAAAGAAAAAATTGCAAATTCTTATTTTCTGCATTTTCTTTATGATTTTACAGTTTTTGTGTGCTTGTGTGAGTTGGGTAG
Organism: Fraxinus americana; assembly: GCA_035079005.1. NCBI lineage: Eukaryota > Viridiplantae > Streptophyta > Magnoliopsida > Lamiales > Oleaceae > Fraxinus > Fraxinus americana. The sequence continues at coordinate 16,141,915 of CM068711.1, forward strand.
TCATGCTCCTGTGATGAATATAGCTGAGAAAATGGATTTGTTGTGGATGATGATAATTTACATGCTTGAGGCTTGATTCTCGCTTATCCATGACAAATATGTGATACTAGTACACTGACATTGAGTATAGCGTTGTACACGAACATGAGGTTCACAGGCTGAAGTTATAGATGCAACCTAGGTACTGAACCCCGTATCCCATGATTCACAAAATCCCTTGACTACAATTACAGTTGGAATGTTTTAACAGGTAAAGGAAATAGTTTAGGATTGTGATGATTCCGTGCATGATTTAAAATTTGTGTGGAGTGTTTCGACTATCTTGGAGATGCTTGGTGATGACCACATGCTAGGAATCTAACCCCTTATTATAATTGCTCAAAAAAAAAAAAAAAAAAAACCAAATTTGCTATCATTTAGCTTATGTCTCACGCCGGCACCTTTTTGACTCGAGTGATTAAGTCTGCAAGGTATCTTATGACCTGGTACCCTTTTGGCATTCAAAAGCCGGGGAGTTACCGACTAAAAGCTCGCTACAGGGGTCAAGAAGCGAAATATGGGTGAGGTCAATAAAGGGCTAACAAAAGGATGATGATGAGAGCAAGTAAAAATGTGAAATTGACGTTTGTTCTTGGGGATTTTAGATAACTAGCGGGTTTGAATCACTTCGCGTAAGCTGGGTTGTTGAACACTCACTTTTGGGAGAATCATCACATGAATAGATTGTTGATATTGCCTGTTGAACGAAGCCAAATGCGAGAGGTGCAAGGACATGAAAGAATGAAACAGAGCTTAGAGATACACCATTGGGAGAGCATAAAACAAACAAGTTGGGGGGTGTGAATCCAACGAGTGATGTAAGGAAAGAATTGTCCATTTGGGATGGGAAACTGAACCAACTTGTGAATGTTCGACGTTTTACTGGATTTTTCACACATACACATGTTTGCATTGGATAAGTGAAAGTTAACTCTTGCTATGTGATTTTGAAGTCATTCATAGAGGTGATACATTGACCTCAGTTCTGAGCTTATCAGCAGACTACCTGACTAAGCTGTGTTTGACTTGTTTTCTTTAGTTGATTTTCTTTGTTTATGTGTTTGCTCGAGGACTAGCAACATCTTAAGTTTGGGGGTATTTGATTAGTGTGTTTTGCACACGGGTTTTATACCAATAAAGCTGCATTTGTATACTTAATCTGTTGATTATAGAACGAATTTAATGTGTTTGCTAGTGTTTTGGTTGAAGGAATGTTAAAATAAAGAAAAATGGTTTTTGGAGCAAAATAGAGGAAGAATGGAGCAGAAATATGGCGCTCAAGCTCCCGGAGATAGCGCTCAAACGCCGGAGAACGAAGTAGAAATTTCAACAGGAAGATGGCGCTCAAGCGCCACCTTTATGGCGCTCAAGCGCCACAAAAAAACCTTGAAGTGAAAAAGTGGGCAGAGATTGGGCGCTCAAGCGCCACTTACATGGCGCTCAAGCGCTACCTTCACAGATGACGCGGCGCTCAAGCGCCGCAGTCGGGCGCTCAAGCGCTGCGCCGCGAGAAAAATTAGGTTAATTTTGGACTACGAAAAAGCCCACAAAAAGGACTCCAACTTGGCTAAGGATGGGGAGGAAGTATAAAGAGGCTAAGAGAGGCACGAAATAGAGCCACACTTTGCAAGAATTGAGAGAAAAACACCAAATTAAAGGGAGATTCACAAGAGGAATTACATCAAGGATTCGGGTTCAAATCGAAGATTGGAAGCGGACGAAGATCTTGGTGCAAGGGCTTAATCTTTCCATCTTTTGTATCAATTAAATCCGGTGATGTACTCAGATTGTGTTATTTATTTCATTATTTTACGCATGAGTAGCTAAATTCATTATTAGGGCGAACAATGTAATCTTTTGAAACCCTTAGTTATTTTAATTCATGAATTCTGAGTTTTTCATTATTCAATGTGTTGATTTTATTATGTGTGTAATGCTTCAAATTACTTGGCCATTAATTTGATGATTTATTGAGTTTCTTACGAGTCGAGAGGTGAGTTCGAAACTTAGAACGTGTAATAAAATCCGGTAACGAGGTATAACGTGTAGAGATACCTATACTAAGTGTCGCGGTCGTTATATGAATTCCTAGTGCTTTAACTCGTTTAACTAAGGAGAATTTGCATAGAGATATGGAATTGATTTAGTTAAATAGGCTCAATGAGAACTCGAGAGGGGTAAATTGAATACCGTAGGAGAATTCGACCGAACACTACATTAGGCTAGAATCTTGAATTGGTAACTAAGGTGATCATTAGGTGAAATTGTTTTGCCCGAATACTTCTCACATATTTGAATCTTCAATCTGTTTGTCTCCAATTTTCGTTCATAAATCTTCATTCGTTTTAGGAATTTAGTTATTCTAGGCATCCATATTCATCACAATCGGAATTTTGAGTTCGTTTATTTTCATCAAATAGTAGTAGGAGAAATATTTTAAGTGCTAAAGTTTAGTCCTCGTGGGAACGATAATCCGGACTCTTAGGTCCACTATATTACTTGTTCGATATCGTACACTTGCGATATAAAAATTGCAACATTGATTCAGTTTGGTTTTGTATTTCTAGGTAATATCCTGTGTTTGGAGAGAATCATGTGAAAAAGCTTAATTCTGAACTCCTAATTTTCTAGTTTTATTGACTTGGTGTCATAAATAACTTCATTTAGGCTATCTTGACATTTAACAATGCTACACGACTTAATGTTAATTACTTTTAAACATAATAACTATTAACGTAACCTTTGAAAACTTGAGTCACTATTTATGTTTGTGCATGTAGGAAAAAACGCTGCTGGAAGTTAACAATTCCCAAAACAGAAAGGTATTGACTTCGAGACATTTTTCTGCAACACGAAAATCAGTTTAGTACTTTCAGATTGGTTTCTTGATCTAGCATTGCGACTCATTTTGATAGGAGACTTTTTTTTTTGTGGGGTAAGCTGAATTTGGATATTTTTAGACTGAAAATGCACGTCATAGGACCATCCTTCTAACGCCAAACTATAAACGAATAACACTACATGGTAATTCTAGATCAACTTAAAAGAAATTTGGTGGAATAACAATGTTGACTTTTTTGAATTTGGAAAGAAGAACACATGATTTTATTGAAATGTATTCAAATTTACAGCTCGTGATTTTATTGAAATGTATTTGGTTGCAAGTTCTAGTGAATTCGTTCAGCCTAGTATTTCTTTGGAGCCTTTGGCTCTCTTATATAGGCATCAAGATAGGTGCTTCTCGCTCTCATTCTTGTTAAGCTACAATGCCCCTCATCTAGATATACGCCACCACCCTATTCAAATAGATTTCGTCTGTTGAGGAGTTCTGCCAGGATAAATTGCCATGGCACCTAGGCCGTAGTATGTGACATAGGTCATCACTGTTTGCCGTCAATACAATCATTGTTTTCTCTGATCGGCAGACATAGTGGTGTTGACATCAAATGTGACACATTTCCATCTCTGATTGGTTGTAAGGATGATACTAACGTCATAAGAGAATATAGGTGAACATTGTGATCCGATCTCGAATGCTTGACTTTTCTGACAAATTTGTTTGTTTAACTACTTTTATATGGACCTACATTTGATCCGAGATGGCCTCTTAAGGTGGGAGACAACTTTCTATAACCAAAATTATACAAATGATTGTGTCCAATTCTAAATGTTTATAGATTACATCTTTTGGGATATGTAACATTTTACCTATTCTATATGTACCGACTCATTTGTGTTCGTTTCAAAATAATTTGGACCTCATTTTTGGGAGATGTAACATTTTACCTATTCTATATGTACCGACTCATTTGTGTTCGTTTCAAAATAATTTGGACCTCATTTTTGTCTTGTTACTTGGTGTTAAATACATCCAAAAATTATAAAACACGACAACAATTATCTAAAAGATTTTTCCATTTGTATAGAAAAATCATCACAAAAATTCAACAGAAAACTCCATTTGTTTTGGATCATACTACTAGTACATTTTTTTACACTAAGTTTGACATTGTGCCACATGTCGCATCATGATTAGCCAGTTTTTAAATATTACACACTTTTCCGTCAACAACACTTTGAATTTTCAAAGCATGTCAAACTTTATGTCAACAAAAGAATGTACAAATGGCTTAATCCATTTGTTTTTGTGTGTTCTCACAATTTTCCGTACACACAACAAAACTGATCTTAAATGCTTGTGGACCGTTGGGTGGAGTGAGGGTTGTGCATAGGGAAAGGTGGTCGCACTGACCCTATGCATTGAATAATTTCACTTGGTGTTAAATCACTCAATTCACTGTCCCAATCGAGAAATGGTACAAGGAAGGCCTTACAAATTAGACGTGTCATCCAGAGTTTTCGACACGTTAGTTACCTAAATTGTGATGGTTCTGACAACCTGCACTCATTCACAACCAATATGACTAAGTAATAATATCTACACAGAATGATCATTTTGATTAATGAATTAAACTAGTTTTACTGTGTACATCAATTTTCATATTTTTAAAATCAACTAATAAAAAATTATCACATAAAATAATTTTATACGTAAACCCAAAATATTCTCTCATTTTTTAATAATATTCTTCAAAATAATCACTATTCCAAAATACAAGCAATTTTACAAAAATAAAACAAATTTAAGACATTTGAATACAAGCGATTACAATTTTTTTTTAATCTGTCTAACAGTTTTCAAATTAATTACATGAAAATCAAACTTTCTCAGCACTTCTACTAAAACCTAGACTGGTAAAGTTTAGAAATTATTTTACATTTTAAAAAATTAATATATTAGAGATTTGGTGTAGCAATCTAATTACAAAATGCGAAATTCGAAATTCACCTACAAAAGGGTGATGTAATATTCTTCAATCCTTTATCCATCTCTTCATTTTGTTCTTGAATATTCCGATGTTATAGTACAAGAATTCTACTTATACAGTACATCTACGATATTTCTTCAAGTTTTGATGGCTTGTAATAAATGTAAGATACCTACGTATGTTCATCAATCTTCTGCAACATTGAGGTACACGTCTAGATCAATTTCTATGGACCAGGAAGAGAAACGTGAAATCCGGGAAATCTTCTTGTAGATTTTACATAATGGAAAGTAACATCTTAATCTTGGTGGGTGACGGGAGTTTTTTTTTTTTTTTTTTTTAAAAAAACTCCATTTAGTTACCTAAATCATTATAAAAGTTATGTTAATGGATAGAATCCCACATTAAATAAAGATATAAGCATAAATCAATTTATAAATGATTGAGTTACTCATCTTAATAAGGTTGACATTTTAAGATGGAACTCAAATTCTTAACATGGTATAAAAGTTCATTAAACTCTAACGAACAATTCGATCCGGTTAAAACTCCAAAAGTGAGCATATGGATTTCAAGATTTATCTGCTCAAACGAGCCACCATCTTGCGAGAGCATGTTAAGGGATAGAATCCACATCAAATAAAGATATAAACATAAATCAACTTATAAAAGATTGAATTACTCCTCTTAATAAGGTTAACCTTTTCAGATGGAACCCAAATTTTTAACAAGTTGGTCTATTCAAGTGGTTTTTGTATTTCTAGTTAATTTTTCATCCTTTTCAGACTCATCATCTACTAGATCGGCTTTATGATCTTCAACGAAAGCTGTATGTATTGCCCATAAAGTGTGGAGCTAATTTAATGAATCTTTGTATCTATCACTAACTTGAGCTTGTGCATGTAGGAAAAGACACTGCTAGAAGTTAACAAGTCCCTAACCAGAAAGGTACAAGCTTCATTCTGATTTAACCATTTGTTATTGTCGTCGTGGAACTTTTGACTCAACTTCTTGAATTGACTTCGAGTCATTTTTTTGCAACGGGAAAACCAATTAGTCTAATTCCACCATTAGGAGGAGGTGAATGTAACTGTGAGGCAAATTGTTGTCAAACGACCTCCTGAACGATGATGTAATATCATTGTTTATTCAATCGGCATCAATCAGATGTTTGAAGTAAAATATCGACACCACAATTGTTCGAATCAATCTTATAACTTATTTGGGTCATTTGAAGTAGCCTAATTTAATTAGTACTACTCATAGTCCGACCCATACTTTTGGATGACTTTTTGGTTTATAGCCCATTTATTTGCTACCTATTGAGCCTAATTATTGTTGCCCCATTACTGTTGTTGGCTGCGTGTGTGAAATTGGTTATTGGCTTCCTTTGTTTGAGAGTGGAATCGGCAGCTTCTGCTTTGTGCTTTTTTGTTTTCATCTCTTTCTTTAGCATTTATGGTTGTTATTGAGGCTGCAATAATATCTCACACCTTGTCCTTTGTCGGCAATCCAAGATAGCAATCGGGTTGGGGGTTTTGGTTTATGGTTTGGGTTTAAAGATTATGGTGTTTGATTTGATATATTGACGATACTAAGCCCGAAATCCTTCGTGATCGAAGATTCTCATTAAACAGTAACTGTCGAAAACTCTCTGATACTTGAATTAGTAAGGTCGAAACAAAGCGTAGCTAAAATAAGAACTTTTATGCTTTAAGAGTGAGTGATCTCTTAGACTCTTACCATATGTGAAGGATTGAGAGCCCTTCTGAGTTAGGAGTTTTGGCACTGCCCTATTCACTTCCATAAGTTTGACATTGCATTGGTCCTTAAGCCACTCGAGCACTAGCTTTTGTTTTTCATTGATTTATTGGGGCCGCATGTCAGAGTAGTCAACGTTGATGTCACATCTGTTGATTAGACATTGAGTGCAATTCTTCACTTCGGCCTTTCTTCTTCTATTGAAACGAAATCACCAAGTGAACAAGTGCTTTGGCATGCGTTTTATTGTTACGTAGGTTTCTTTTCTCCATTTCATGTGCCTAGAGGCTATAACACTTCCTCAGTAGTGCCATGGCCATCTCCTGCATTATGTTCCATCACAAGGCAAAATTATTAAGGGTTAGATTTTTTGAAAATATATTTTATTAAATCCTTGTTTGGTACCAATTAGATTTTAATCTGAGTTAAAGTCGACAATTCATTTCAACCACATATTTAATGAGTTCTAAAACTTTTCGAACACACGTTTCATCAATTTCTATTGAAATTTATTAAAAATCTGATTTTAATATCTACTAAACAGGGACTAAAAGTGTTTTTTTTTTAAATGTGTGGTTAAAAATGTGAAAAAATATATGCATTCACATATGAAATTATTTTATTGAGTAAATATGTAATTGAAAATTATTTTGAAAAAATTAATTGAATTTTGCGAGCAGGCTTATTTTCTCAATAATATCATTTTCCAATATCTCCAGTAGAGGTGTCAAGACGGACGGGCCGGCCATGACCCGTGAAAACTGGCCCGTGAAAACCGGGACCGCGGGCCGACCCGTGACCCGTGCGGGCGGTTCACGGGCCAAGGAGGTGTAACCCGCGGGCTTCGCGGGTTGCACTTACGAGCGGTTAACCCGCGACCCGTAAAAAAAAATTGAAAAAAAAAAAATAAAACAAAAATTAAAAAAAAGAGGGGGAGAGAGCTAAACAAAAAAAATTCAAAAAATAAAAATTCAAAAAAAGGCGTAGCCTGCTGCATGGTCAATTTTTTTTTTAAATTTTAACTAATGGTAATATAAATTTTGTAACGGTAATATCATCCCCTTCATCGATAAATTCCAATTTATTTTTACATTTATTTTTACAATACCCTCTCATTAGTTATTATACATTTATACTTCATAGTTCATACTTGTTACTACCTTACTAAAATTACAATTATTCAATTGCAAATATTATCATTATCTTGATTATATTTCTTTCTTCTCGATTCTCATTAGTCACTACTAAATTTTTTAATCCTACTATATTATGGATTCTCCCGATTCTTCTTCTTAAAATCCTATTTTCAATGATAGTTGCTCTCCATATGGGTCAAACCGGAAAAATTCTATATTTTTATAATTTTATTTATACAATCATACGGGCCAAACCGAACGAATCATGACCGTGACCCGCATGGGCTCGACCCGGATGGGTCAGCGGGCGGGCCTGGGTTGTAGTCCAAAATTGTGGGCCGACCCGTAACCGGCCCGGAACCCGCAGCGGGCGGGCTTTTTTTCACGCGGGCCGTTACCGGGCTCATATGTTGGCGGGCCGACCCGGCCCGGACCACCCGGATTGACACCTCTAATCTCCAGTGACACTGACAACTATAGTTCTGTGGCAGCATCAGCACAAGATGCAAACGGAGTCCTGCCGGGATGGATGCATTCACTTTGAAGTAAATTTAATGCACACAAACAGACCCAAATTCATTTGGGAATGGTTGGTTCACTCCGTTTCCACTGTCCATTAGTAAAAAATATTTGTCTTAGTTGGACAATTAGATCATCGGTTGTTCATTTTTACCAATTCGGAGATTTGGGACAATTTTCCTTTGTTCTTCTCACTCTTTTACCAAATGGTGTGTACGCAGATACAAGCAAGATAAACACAAGAACAACTGGAGAAAAATCCAGTGTCTTTTTTATTAATGAAAACAAACAACAAATGATTTAATTTTCCAGGTATCACAAGTGTTTTCTACTAATGAGCCAACCTTTCTCAATGAATTTGGGTCGATTTGGCTACATCAACATCTTACTTCAATAAGAAAATTAATTCGAGGGATTTAGCTATTGAACTACCTAGTACAACCTAGGTGTATTGCTGCGATACAAGTCGTAATGTCTCTATATATCTAATGATTAACAACATAGAAGGGAGTTGTCTCTATATATTTAAAAGTGTGCTCAATATTTTTTTGTGAATTTATCAAAAAATTTGACCCTTGAGAACTAATGATAGCACAGTTAGTAACTTTTTTTTTTTTTTTGAATAATAGAGTCATCCATTAAAAAACGCACGAAGCGGATACAAGGAGATGAACCTCCAACACAGCCCTCCTAAGAGAGATAAAGTGTTACCCAAGTGCAGCAAAACCGCTAACAACAATACAAGACATCACTACACATAGAACAGATCATGAAAACAAACACGACCCATCAACAGACACAGCCAATGAAAATCTAAATACATCTGTGACTTAACAGTACAAGAGAAACCGACTGAAAGCCAACTACGCAATCTGCACTTAAGCACAGTTAGTAACTTAAAATCTAATTCTTTCTAATTCTTGTTATTGACGTTCATACGATTATATCAATGACATTTTGTACCAAAATACAAACAATTGGTAAGGATTACACAACTCCTTTTTTCATATCCCGACTATAATCAAACAAAGATGTCAAGTCTTAAATTTGCACCACTTATGTTTTAGATCGCGATATAAACTAGAACAAATATCTCTCGTATTATTAACTTCTACCAATTTGGTATTGTTGGTGAAATTTCAATAATAGAAAAATGTAGTTACAAAATAAATAGGAAAATAACGAAATCGGATGGATTGAGGCGTCGATATCCCGCTCTATTTTAGGAGATTTAAACCCTATGCAGTTAGCAAAACCTAAAACCCGGTGCATGAGAATTCATATATGATTTGTACCCTCTAGGATACAACAGCTCGACTATTCGTCGTATAGCTCAAACATAAATAGTTGAGCCCCAAAGCTCCACTAAATAAACACCATTCTTCGCTCAAGAATCTTTCAAATGAAATGAGTGAGAATGTAACAAGAGAACATGAGAGAAGGACCATGCTAGTGGTACATCAAGATTTACATCGGGGTTTACACCTCTCTCACGTAGGGGTGGGGTCCACTGGAATAAAAAAAATATTATTTCAATGGGTCCCACCTCCCAATGTATCCCTTGATGTACAAACTTTGATGTACAAGTGGAATTGTCCTATGAGAGAATTGTGAATGTTGTGGTCGTGTATAAATGACAAAAGAATGGTGATGTTTATAGGTAAAAATAGGCTACCCAGAATAAAGATGTGTCATAAAACACATGAAGGTTACATGACCGTACATATTCAACTTCCATATTTTCACCTTTTATTTTCCAAACCTCCAATCCTTCATTTTTGTAACTTCCAAAACGTATCAAAAGAAATGCAATGAATGAATAATGAACCGGCAAGTATCTTCTGCACGAATATCTTTCTATATATAAAAAGTGCATATTTAACGGAATTTGTTGTTTTAACGGATTATGTAACGGAATTTCTTATTTTAAACAGGCAGCTGCACCTTCCTTCAATATTTTTATCATAACTTTGTATTCCGATGTTCGATTGAGGCGATTCAATATGCGTTGAAAAGCTAACCCATCTGGCTACAACTTTGATTCAGACATCATTCTCCAATTCGATCACTTTCGATGCCAAAAATATGTCTCAATATAACGGACTATGTGACGGAATTTTTTTGTTTTAAACAGGCAGCTGGACCTTCTTTCAATGTTTTTATCATAACTTTGTATTTAGATGTCCGATTGAGGCGATTCAAAATGCGTTGGAAAGCTAACTCATCTGGCTATAACTTTGATTCAGACATCATTCTCCAATTCGATCACTTTCTATGCCAAAAATATATCTCAATATAACGGACTATGTAACAGAATTTCTTATTTTAAACAGGCAGCTGCACATTCCTTCGGTATTTTTATCATAACTTTGTATTCCGATATCCGATTGAGGCAATTCAAAATGCGTTGGAAATCTAACTCATTTGGTTACAACTTTGGTTCAGACATCATTCTCCAATTTGACCACTTTCTATGCCAAAAACAGGTCTCAATATAACGGACTATGTAACGGAATTTCTTGTTTTAAACAGGCAACTGCACCTTCTTTTAGTATTTTTATCATAACTTTGTATTTCGATATTCTATTGAGGTGATGCAAAATGCGTTGGAAAGCTAACTCATCTGGCTACAACTTTAATTCAGACATCATTCTCCAATTCGATCAGTTCCTATGCCAAAAATAGGTCTCAATATGAGACTAAAACACCGGAGCATAACTTTTCGGTTGGAAATTGATTTGTGATCATCTTTTGACTAAATTTGATTCCCTTGACATTTTCCTTTATCCAATTGACTCCAAACACTCTCAAATCTTCATCGTGAGATTCGGCACAACTTTTCAGTATTTACGTTTTAGCCCCCGAACTTTGAATCCCTTACAATTTAGCTATTTCTCCAAATTTGTCAACTTTTGCTTATTTTTTTCAATCTCACCAACCTATATCACAATATCAAAATTACACATCTAATTATTTATCAATTACATAAACATTACACCATTAATTATTATAAGGTGTCTGTTTCTGCTGTTCAGCAGAAATCAAGCTGTTGGCAACACAATTCATGCCATTGGGAGCAGCAATTTTGGACCAATTCTCTCACTGTAGGGCTGTAGGTTTGAAAAAAAAAAAACGGTAACATAATCAATTTTCCTTCCTTCTTGTAGGGCGCCCAGACACGCCCTTAATTAACCAAAAAAAAATTACATCTTTATTAATAACAAATTAATTATTAAACAAAAATATTAAATATAAACTAAGCAAACGTACATTGCACGTTGCTTGCACCTAGTGTTAAAACAACAAATGATTGAGTCGTTCATGGACACTCCCTAACACAATTTCCCACAAGTTTCAAAGATAGATCTTTCTACCCAAAGAAAGAAAGAAAGAAAAAAGAATGCTCGATTATTGGAAGAATAGGTTAATTCTAGCCAAGAAACATTTCCTGACTCTATTTAAGAACACTGAACACCTTGAATTAGTTATGTGCAAATCTCCCTCAAAATTTCACAATCTCTTAAATCATTTGCTCCAGTTTATTTTATAGAGTCTGAGCAGTCAAAACCTAGTTGAAAATACGTACTTTTCAACAAGGAATACTGTGTACAAAACCTAGAAATCAGGAATTTAGGAATTCTTTTCTAGTTTCGAAATTTTTCCCAGATCTTCCGAAGAATTTTGATTTTTAAAACGCATTTAAAACAGAAATGCTAGCTTTTGGCTTGGAAGTTTCCGTTTATCATAGAATCTGATCAATCAAAACCAGTCAGCTGGATAAACAATTTTTTTTTAACATGGAAATCTGTATACAATACAAAAAATTCTGCATGTAGGATGAATCTGAAAAAGGTTAAGGAAAAACATAAACTTCGGTAAATAAAACAATCATGCTACACATGCACTCTCCTTTAAGCCTTCTTTTATAATTTTTTCACTTGACAACATTTATATTTTTAATTTTGAATTCATTTATCACATTATTGCACAAATTTCCTCCACAGAAATGAATATCAACCAAACTGTCATGAAGTATAAAGAGCATAATTCAAAATAAAATATAGACACAAAGAAACAAATCCCATATGAAAACCACACAGCCTGAGCCAATGACTGCTCGACACCTTAACTATTGTCTTTTGCCTTGCGTCAGTCTTCAAGCAGTTATCAATGCTGTACAACCTTCTCGGATATCTGAGCCACTGCACTCACCCCATCATTTTTAGTGCTTTCCTTTTCTTTTTTATGATAATGACTTTTCAACAGCAGGATTCTTTGTTAAGAATGCAAAGAGACAGGAAATTGATAGAACACTCACAAATGTTGGTCCCCCATTTTTAAAAAAAAATTACAATAATGCAACTCACCCAAGTCTCCGTGACAAACAAAAAATAGGGATTTGAATTTAGGCTGACGTGGCAAATGAAAGTGGGAAAATGGAGGGATCGTGAGCATTATTTCCTGGGACAATTCCTGACACCACCAACCACCCCCTTTTATCCACCCGTCCACCCAACCACAACCCAACACAGCCACCCCTTCCCTTTTTTCCTTATTTATTGTCTTAAATTTCGAAATTATTACGTGAATGTTAAACGAAGTCGAAATATTACATCTTTAACACCATTTCAAAGTACTTACGATCTAGTTTATCGCATTCTTAACCGCGTGCGAAACGGCCAATTGTAGCAAAAGTTACCACGCGTCGAAATAGATCGTTCCAAAATATATAAATGTTTTTCTTATTTTTATCTCAATTTTTTGGGTTATCACGGGATATCAGACGAAATCGAAATCTCGTATTCTTAACACCATTTCGAAGTACTCACAGCCTAATTTATTGCATTCCTAACCGCGTGCGAAACGGCTAACCGTAGCAAAAGTTACCGCTCGTCTAAATAGGCCGTTCCAAAATATATAAATATTTTTTTTCTTATTTTTATCTCAATTTTCGGGGTTATCACGGGATGTCAAACGAAATCAAAATCTGGTATTTTAACACCATTTCGAAGTACTCACAACCTACTTTATTGCATTCTTAACCGTGTGCGAAACGACCAACCGTAGCAAAAGTTACCACTCGTCAAAATATGAATACAAAAATGCAATATTTGCTACGGTTGAAAATGCCTATTTCGATGAGTGGTAACTTTTGCTACGATTAGTCGTTTCGTACGCAGTTAGGAATGCAATAAACTAGGCCCTGGGTACTTTGAAATGAAGTTAAGCATACGGGATTTCGATTTCGTTTGACATCCGTGATAACCCCAAAAATTGAAATAAAAATAAGAAAAAAAACGTTTATATATTTTGGAACAGCCTATTTCGACGTGCGGTAACTTTTGCAACGGTTGGCCGTTTCGTACGCGGTTAGAAATGGAATAAACTAGGTTGTGAGTATTTCGAAATAGTGTTAAGAATACAAGATTTCGATTTCTTTTGACATCCCATGATAACCCCAAAAATTGATATAAAAATAAGAAAAAAAATATTTATATATTTTGGAACGGTCTATTTCGACGCATGTTAACTTTTGCTATGGTTGGCCGTTTCACACCCAGTTAGAAATGCAATAAACTAGACTGTGAGTACTTCGAAATGGTGTTAATAATACGAGATTTCAATTTCGTTTGGCATTCCGTGATAACCCCAAAAATTGAGATAAAAATAAGAAAAAAACATTTATATATTTTGGAACGATCTATTTTGACGTGTGGTAACTTTTGCTACGGTTGGCCGTTTCACACGTAGTTAAGAATGCAATAAACTAGTTCGTGAGTACTTTGAAATGGTGTTAAGATGTAACATTTCGACTTCGTTTAATATTCACGTAATAATTTCGAAATTTAAGACAATAAATAAGAAAAAAGGGAAGGGGTGGCTGTGTTGGGTTATTTGTGGGTGGGTAAAAGGGGACGGTTGGTGGTGTCAGGAATTGTCCCAGGAAATAATGCCACGTCAGTTGGGATTTAAATCCTGGATCTAATCCCTGTTGCTGTAGCGCGAGTGAAAAAATTAATACACGGTGGGGCCCATTCATTGTTAGTATTCTGGTGAATTTTTGTGGAAATTTTTCTGGACATGGGAGAATAATTCAAGAGATAATAATGTCAACACCAGATTGAGGGATAATTTCTATTCTATTTAATGAAAAAATATGGATTTTGTTGTTAGAAAATGACGGGTACTTTTAATTCAAATTAAGAGAACAAACAAGAAAAGAATAACTTATTATTAGGGTACAAGTACGAGTTGGGGTATGCTTTAGAAAGAATCATTGGTGTTTGTTTGAGGAAAATGAAACCCCCATTAATATGCAAATATTGTTGAAATGTAAAATAGTATAAATGGTATTTATGTCTTTTACCTCTTTCCAATTAGTTTTGTTAGTTAATGGCTGTATAAATTGAGGCTGATTTCCGTCTGTAATGTGTGGAATTCATTTTTCAATCAATTGGAAAATTCTTTTCCCGCCTTTTGCTCTCTCTCATTCTAGATCATTCTCTACAAATTCATCAGAGCACGTTGTGCTCATCAATTAAATCCTGATTTTCAATTTTTCGATCAGATCAGATCTATTATTTCCTATCATGGCGAATGATTCTAGTGTTCAGGCGGATATTCAAAGTAAGTTCGATCAGGCAAATGCGGCGAACGCTTTTACTGATTCATCTGCTGAAGATTCAGCTAGAGGAGACGCGATCTCGATGATCAATCGCTTGATAAGCGATCCTAATAGTCCTTACTATCTTCACTATGGAGACAATATCGGTATACAGCTAATTTCTGTTATCCTCACTGAGGAGAATTATGCGACATGGAGTCGTGCAGCAACGATGACGCTCAGTGTCAAAAATAAAGAAGGTTTTGTTGATGGAACTGTAATCAAGCCTTCGTTGAATGATCCTTTGTTTGCTGCTTGGAGGAGATGTAATCATATGGTCTCCTCATAGATAATCAATTCTATACCCAAAGAGTTTTATCAAAGTGTAATGCACAAGGATTTGGCTAGAGAAATCTGGATCGAATTGCGTGATAGGTACAACCAGGGCAATGGACCTCGGATCTATGAGTTGAAGAAGCAAATCGCTTCTATTTCTCAGTCGAACAACTCTGTCAATTCCTATTTTAATAGGCTTAAAGGATTATGGGAAGAATTGGAAAATTATAGACCGAGTGGTGAAAATACTGATTATAAATGTGAGGATCAAATTATGCAGTTTCTCATGGGTTTAGATGATCATTTTGCTGGTGTTAGAGGTCAGATTCTGTTGATGGATCCTCTACCGTCATTGAATAAGGTGTTTGCTCTTGTCTTACAAGACGAAAGACAGAAGGAAGTTGCTGCTAGTAAGCAAAATTCACAAGATGCAGCTGCATTTGTAGGCAAAGTAGTGCAGAGATCTTTTAATCAGAGGATAAATTTTAATAATCAGATGAGGGAGAGACCTGTGTGCAGTTAATGTAGTTTGCCAGGACATATCAAAGGCAAATGCTATAAGCTGATTGGTTATCCTCCCAATCAACGGTTTGGTAATTCTCCTAATAAGAGATTTAGTAAGAGAAGCCTCCAGTTGTTAATGCTGTAGGACAAATTTGTCATGGTCAATCATCTACCAATGATGTCTCTAGAGTTGTGAATTCTATCTTACAACTTAGTATCACTCCTGATTAATGTCAAAAATTTTTATCCACGTTGATGCCTCAGCTGCAAAATCAATTTTCTCAAAATCAACAGCCTCAGGATGTCAATGGATCCTCCCCTACCGATCCTGATGTGTTTGCTTTCTCAAGTAATCAAAATAAATGTTTACCAGTAGGAGATAAGTGAATTTTAGACACTGGTGCCTCAGAACATATGGTGTCTTTTGTCAAGCAATTGGATGATGTTACAAATGTTGTTGGTTCCTCAATTCGATTACCTAATGGTGATAATGTAGTAGTTACTCACATTGGAAAAGTGATGTTGTCTTCTACTATATGCCTCAGCAATGTGCTTGTTGTGCCATCCTTTAAGTTCAATTTAATATCCATCAATAAATTAACTCTTGAACATAATTGCTACCTGATTTTTTTCACGACTCTTGCTTTATACATGATCTTTCAACATGGAGGATGATTGGAGTGAGCAACCTTGAGCATGGACTATACCATTTCCAACCATCTCAGGCTCAGATCAAAGTTCAACCTTCGCTTCATCATCAACTCAATCCTGACTCTGCTAATTCCAACATCAGACAGACCGCTGCTTTTCCTACAGTTGTCTTCAATTCTAGTTTTCCTTTTGGTTGTAATAAATCTGTTCCAGCTTATAATAACATTGATAGTTCTAATATCAAAATGAACATTGATATTTAGCATTGTCGTTTGGGTCATTTACCTGCTTCTAAACTTTCAATTTTGCATAAGTCTATACCTAACATTGATGCCAACAAAGAAATACATTGTACAGTTTGCCCTTTAGCCAAACAACACAAATTACCCTTCCCCAACAGTGAGACAAAAACTTTACACAAATTTGAGATCATACATTATGACATTTGGGGACCTTACTCCATCTCTGCCTTAGATGGCTCAAGATATTTTTTAACTATAGTTGATGACTATAGTAGGATGACCTGGACTTACCTTATGAGAGATAAGTCTCAAGCTAAAAAACTTATCCAATCATTCTATTACCTCATTCAAACTCATTTTCATTGCAATATAGGGACCATCAGATCTGATAATGGTCTTGAGTTCAAAATGCCTGAATTCTACCTCTCTAAAGGTATTATTTACCAACTTAGTTGTGTTGAAACACCACAACAAAATGGCGTGGTTGAAAGGAAACAACAACACTTACTTAACATAGCTCGAGCCCTCAAATTTCAAGCCAATTAACCAAAGCAATTATGGGGAGATTGTATCATCACTGCTACTTACCTTATCAACAGAACCCCTACCAAACAGCTTCAGAACAGGTCTCCTTATGAACCGATGTTCCAAACTGCACCTTCTTACAATTCTGGGTGCCTTTGCTATACTTCTACTTTGAAAAGAAATAGAACCAAGCTTGATCCTGGGGTTGTTCCTTGCATTTTTCTTGGTTATCCATTTGGAATGAAAGCTTACAAGCTACTAAATCTCCATACTAAAGCCTCTTTTGTTTCTAAAGATGTCTCATTCTTTGAAAATATCTTTCCTTTCCATCATTCTATATTTCTCTCCTCTATATCTAGCCCAAATACTACTGTTTCCACTTCTTCCCCTCTGTTTTCCATGAATCAGTAGTCTCACTTTGATGACTTTAACTCTTCTCCTACTTCCATTATCAGCAATACGTCTGAACATCAAGAATCCCAAATTAAATGTTCTCCCATTCCTTAACCTCAAAATTCATCTGTAGATCATACTTTACCTTCAGATTTCCCTGCATTTCACTTATCACCTCAACCTATTTCTACTAGAAAGTATGCTAGACCAAAGCGAGCTCCTTCATACTTAAAAGACTATCATTATAGTCTCATTTCTCAAGTGCCTATCTCTCAATCAAACTCCATGAAGGAAGGTTCTGAGTCTTGCAAGCAATATCCCATTGAGGATTATTTGGGATATCATAAGCTATCTCCTAACCACAGGAGTTTTACCTTGGCTTAATCCACTGTCTTTGAGCCTAAGGATTACATTGAAGCTTCGTAATATCCAGATTGGATTGCTGCTATGGATATTGAATATGATGCATTGGTATCTAATAATACCTGGGATGTTACTAAACTTCCTACTCATAAAACTCCAGTTGCCTGCAAATGGGTTTTTAAGGTTAAGATGAAGTCTGATGGGATAAAAGATAGGAAGCAGATACGTTTGGTGGCAAAGGGGTTTACTCAATAGGCTGGGTTAGAATATGAAGAAACATTTTCACCTGTTGCAAAGCTTGTTACTGTCAAGACTCTTTTGGCAGTGGCAGCCTCCAGAAATTGGCATCTTCATCAGCTGGACATCAATAATGCTTTTTTATATGGCGAATTGAATGAGGAGGTTTATATGCTTATGCACAGGGGGAGCAAGGAAAGCAATTAGTATGCAAACTAAACAAATCTATTTACGGATTGAAGCAAGCCTCAAGGTAGTGGAATATGAAGCTGATATCTTATATTCTATCACAGGGATTTAGGCAATCTAAGTCTGATCATTCTTTGTTCAGTAAAATCAATGGCTGCTCATTTACTATACTTCTGATATATGTTGATGATATCATAATTGGAGGCAATGATCTATCTTATATCAAACATTTCAAGGATGAGCTGAATGGAAAGTTTAAACTGAAAGATCTAGGAGTCTTGAAATATTTTCTGGGGCTTGAAGTTGCAAGAAGTGCCACAGGAATAACCATATGTTAGAGAAAGTGTGCCTTAGATGTGCTAGTGGATGCGGGCTACCTTGGGGCAAGGCCATCAAATAGTCCTTTACCTTGCAATTTGAAGTCTTGCAATTTGAAGTTAAGGAAGGATGAAGGTAAACTCATTGCTGATCCTAGCTCTTATAGAAGACTTGTTGAAAGGATTCTATACCTCACCATAACTAGGACAGATTTGTCTTATGTTGTTCAAGTTTTGAGTCAATTTCTTCAAACACCTAAGCAGCCACATCTACAAGTAGCTCAATTTCTTCAAACACATAAGCAGCCACATCTAGAAGTAGCTCATCATGTTTTAAGGTATCTGAAAAGCACACCAGGGTAGGCCTATTTTTTCCCAGTAACTCAGACCTTCAACTGAAAGGATACCGTGATGCTGACTAGGCAGCTTGTTCTGATACCAGGAGGTCAATTACGGGCTATTGCATATTTTTGAGAGATTCCTTAGTGTCTTGGAGATCTAAAAATTAGCACACCATCTCCAGGTCTTCGGCTGAAGCAGAGTATAGATCTATGGCTACTCCAGTCAGTGAGTTCATATGGCTGAAAAAATATTGAATGACTTGAATGTAATTCATACTAGGCCAGCTTTGCTATTATGTGATAATCAAGTCGCCAAACACATTGTAAGCAACCATATTTTTCATGAAAGGACCAAACATATTGAAATTCATTGTCACTTGGTGAGGGATAAGGTGCAAGCTAATGAAGTGAAGATGTTGCACACCAATTCTTTAAATCAGCTGGCGGATCTGCTTACCAAACCTTTGGTTGGGAATCGTTTTTCTTCATTACTTAGCAAGATGGGAGTGCTTAATATACACTTTCCATGTTGAGGGGGAGTGTTGAAATGTAAAATAGTATAAAGGGTATTTATGTCTTTTACCTCTTTCCAATTAGTTTTGTTAGTTAATGACTGTATAAATTGAGGCTAATTTTCGTCTGTAATGTGTGGAATTCATTTTTCAATCAATTGGAAAATTCTTTTCCCGCCTTTTGCTCTCTCTCATTCTAGATCATTCTCCACAAATTCAGCAAATATTGAAGTGAATACTGCTCTAATCATAAAAGCTGTTAGAATTAGGGTGTAACACAAATTCTATTTATAAGACTTCTTGCGAATTCTATTTGAAGTCAAGTTGAGAATTTAAGTTGGAATTCAATTTCGGAGTTGATAGTAGAGTTGAAGAGGTCTTGAAGGAGTTCAAATTGCAATTGGAAAAGTAAACATCGAGCTGATGCTCATTGGCACCTTGATCCCGCTCGAGCACTCAAAACAAGAGCACCAACGCTCGTTACAGCGAGTCAACCGCTCGAGCATCGGTCTTATCTGGTAAATATTTTGTTCACGTTTTTGACAATTTCTTACTCCTATTTCATCCCAAATATTTTTTTATTGGTTTTAACCAGTATATTGAGACTTCATCTTATATTAAACTCTTCATTGTATTATATTTTTTGTTTGCTAAGGATCTTATTATTATATATAACATATTGAGTTAATCTTTACATTCTACACAATAATTTGTAATTCTTCATTATTGATATTAATAAATTCTCTTCTTCTGCCCATGATATATGTTTATCTCGTAAATCTTGTGTTTTTGTTTTATTTTCATATTCTCATATTATACTCGTTCTTTTTATTTGCTAACAAGTTATATTGGAGCTATCACTAATTTTAGAACAAAAGCTATATTGACTTTCCATTGAAAGGCGTGAAGCAGTTACCACGACTTGCGGTGATTGGTCGAATGAGGTGGTGGTGGTGGCGCAATGATTATCTACTATCTCGACTGACAACATAGGCTTGTCTAATTAGCTTTTTTATTTGCATGTTGAGGATAAATCATAATACTAGCAATGATGACTTTGCTAACTTCGCGTTAATGGTGTTTATTAATTTGTTTAATAACCATATCCGAACTCGATGATATAGTTCATCCTCAGTGTCTATGCTGAATGTTTGGACCGATCTACCTTTGACCTCTATGGCTTCACGTGGTTGTGTTAGCTTGATTTGTCATATTTGTTCTTTCATTTTAGATATCTTTATAATTTTTCACAAAGTTCGTAGCACAAGCACAAGCACACTAAGCTCGAATCCAGTTAAGATAAGATGAAAATATGGAAAACTTCTAAGATCCATTATTTTATATGCGAGTGCTTATACAAAAGTTGGTTTTTTTTTTTTTTGGCATAGAGGAGGGAAGGGAAATGTTGATCCCGGAAAACGTAACGCTTACGTGGACAACAGGTGTCAGGCCCACTCACATAAACTAAAGTAAATTTCGGAGCGTTTTGACCGGAGTACCGATAAGAGGCCGGATGAACGTGAACGTGAACGTGGGGATACTTCACGGTGTGAGACAAAAGTGTTCAAACACCGGAGGGTGAAACAAACATTATTGTGCTAACAACAATCACCAATCGAATACCAAAGTAAACCAACAAAAAGATCAAACTAATGTATATGGAAAAAAATGAGATCATTTGTATTATCAAGGATCAAGGGTTCAATAGTTTAAAGTTCAAGAATCCCACCATTTTTCAGTTACAAGGAGGGCCTATTTAGAGTGCTTTGGTCAAAGTGGTATCCGTTGGATTAGAACCGTATGGCCTCATCTCTTTGACCGATACTTCACGTCACTATCTATCATACAATAAATACATTGACAATGGGTCAGCCGCCCCGTACAATAGGTTGAAACACTTGATATTCTTTATTACAAACATTGCATCAATCATTTCTAAAGATTGCCTAAAGATCTTGTAAGAGACAACTTCAACTTCATGAGTTTCAGGTGAATTAAGGGTCTCAGAGGAAGGTCATCCGCTTGAAGAGCTTCGGCTTCTTCCATTTCTTTATGTAGCGCTTTGGATTTACGCACTTTAGCCATTTGGGCAGTGTTTCGGATTAAAAGCTTCAGCCATTCATATAATTTCTTCATATTTGACCATTAGGTCCTTGTTGACTTTTTTGTCCACGTGGTTTACTACATGGCACTTTGACTTGAGCGTCGGTGGCGAGGCATAACAATAGTCCCCCAAGTCTAAGTATGAACATTTATGTTATAGTTAAAATTTAAATGTACCTAATTTATGGGAACTACTTGATAGTGTTGTCTGAAGTTGTATACTTCGAGGTATTTCTCATTTTGGAGAAATTCCAAGGAGTTTCAGCAAACCAGATTAAGTCAGAGGATGTATCGTCTGAAGTGCCTTTAAACATTCGAAGTCTTATCCGAATTGGTTGATGAGAAGTAGCTCTGACCTGCTAGGTCTTTACCTTGCTAATTACGAGGAGCCTGATTTTAAAACATTTGGGGGACACAAGGCATCCTGAATTATTGCGCTCAAATGATTTGTTGTATTTGTTCATTTTCAAGAAAAAACAACTAAAGTGGTTCAACTTCTCATGCATGCAATCATTGTCACATTTAATGTACAATGATGGTTGTTGTGCACACGTCTTACGAAGTTCAGGCATATGAAAGCACGTGAGACAGACACTCTGATCTAGATCGTAGAAGACTAAGCGGCTAATGTATTGAGTGGTTTAGATTAAAACTTCAAATGAATGGTCGATGATCCGAATTGACATCCAACGACTAGGATTGAAAGCCCCTGCCTATAAAAAACAAGTATCCATGGTAGAAAATCACTTTGTCTTTCACGCATTCATCATTCAAATTCCTCAAAATTCTAAGTTTTTCCTTCTCTCTCTTTTTGCATTCATAACCTTTGGTCGTTTTCCTTCAACATCCTTCACTTAAATTTGTAAGTGTCTTTTTCTTTTTAGTTATAGAATCTTTTTTTTTTTTTGGTTGGAAGGAGGGCGGTACCTCCGAAATTTTATTAATATATCCTCACTTGTGGCGGATGAATACCGTGATTACAAATGATATCAATGAAATCAATAAATAAGGAAGTACTGCTTTCCTTACAAAAAGAACAAGTTAAAGTAAAACTAAAAGTAAAATACAAATACCTAAACTCTAGTGCTGGGCAAACCATACCTATCAATCTGAACAAGCGACCTGATATGTCGTGGTAGGTCGGTTGGTCCATATTCCTGGTATCTACGATGATTCCAACCATTGGTAGCAAGTGCATCTGCAACTGGTTCCCCTCTCTGAAGATATGAGAGACCATATCTCTGTCAAATGAAACGATATCTACAATCTGTCTGAGTATCCCCTGGATAGGCCACGGTCCGCCACCTCTGGTGATGCAGTGAATGACAATAGTTGAATCGACCTCAACCCAAATATCTGATAAAGCAAGATCTCTAGCCAATATTATCCCTTCACAAATAGCTTTGAGTTCCTCCTCTAATATCATACGTTGTCCATATGAAGCTGAGAAAGCTCTGATATAATTTCCCACGTAGTCTTTGATGATGTCTCACCCGCTTGCAAACCCATCCTTGACACAACCATCAATGTTGATCTTGACAAATCCAAATGATGGAAAGCGCCACCAAGTCATGATAGAGAGAGAAGATGGGGGGAGAGTCAAAGAAATACCAAAAAGTATAGCAAGTTGGATATCATTACGCCAATGTAACGGTCGGAATAGTCCACCAATATGGAGGCAGGATACCATACGGTAAACTCTCCAGATAATACGTCTCGAACTCATACGTATGTTCATGTGCTTTACATTATTCCTCTCAGTTCAAAGAAATCAGAAAATCAATAGAGGAATAATGATGTGAATGTGTTCAGTCCTTGCAAACTGTCCAGAATACCTCCATTTCAGAAATCTCTGTCTGACACTCTCTCCTGTACTCATGGTAATCTGAAATAAAGCCCCAAAATGTTGTCAAACGTGATCTGAAATACTGCTACCAGTAAAAATATGAGTGATGGTCTCAATCTCAGAACAACACTGACATCGAGAAGCCAAACGACTGCCGATCCTCCTCTGGATAATGACATTAACTGGTATTAAAGCATGCCATAGTCTCCAACAGAAGAATGAAACGGTAGTAGGTATGATAGGACTCCACAATAAGCGAAATGAATCCTGAATTGGCCTGCTAGAGCGGATCAGCTGCCATGCTGATTTAGTATTAAATCTACCATCTGATATAGCCCTCCAGAAAATACAATCCGAGACCTTAAGACATAGTGGAATGGTCGCGATCTGCTCTGCCATAGCTGATGGAAGAGCCTGAAGTAATCGCCCAAAATCTCATCCAGTCTCCTCGAAAAAGTCCTGCACCCTCGCAGATGTAAGCTGTCTGTGTGAAAAAATGGATGCCAATGTAGAATTACCCATCCAACAATCATGTTAAAAGAAGATCTGCTCTATCCCAAGTTGCTACGCAATGTGTGTCTCGGCGTATGGTCCAAATTTCTTTAGTCTCTTCCAAATAGGTGAGGCTGAATAAGGAACTACTGCAAGCGAAGGATGTGTCCCTCTGCAATATTTTCCCAGTAGAACCTGAGCCCAAAGAGAACTCTGAGACCTAAACAACCACCATAGCTTCAATGAAAATGTATCAACCGTATCCTGTAATCGTCTAAATCTCAGACTTTCCTCGTCAACAGGAAGGCAAATCGCCTTCCAACTACGCCAATGTAGACGACGCGCATGATCCTTAGAATCCCATAAGAATCGTGTAAATATACTTTCTAGCCTTTTCAAAATGACCTTAGGATGTCGCATAATCTGGAATAGATACAGTGGTATAGAGGAAAGAACAGACCTCAGTAGAGTAATCTTACCACCAAGAGAGAGAAGACGTAATGCCCATCCAGAAATCCTACTCCTAACTTTCATAATGAGATCATCATACAAAAGCTCCTCTTAGTCCCTTTAAACAGAGGGACTCCCAGATATGTGAACGGTTGTCTCTGATGTGAAAATCCAGTTAAATTCACTAACCTCCGTATCTGAATATCAGATGCCCGCCTAGCAAATATAAGACCACTCTTGTCTCAATTCACCAATTGGCCATAGACCCCCTGGTATTGCTCCAAACAATCGATGACCCTTCTGATAGACTTCTTCTGTCCATTGGTAAATATAATTATATCATCAGCAAAAGAAAGATGAGAGACAATAGTACTACCTCGTTGTCGATACTGCATACTAGGATATGTCTGAAACCTCTGAGTCAGTAATAGAGAAAAGTAATCCGTAGCAATAATAAATAAGGATGGAGAGATAGGATCTCTTTGTCTAAGTCCTCGCAATGAAGTAAAGAAACCACATGGTCGTCCATTTAGAAGTACTGAGAATCGACACTCTGACATACAACGTCTGATCCGATCAATCCACAACTGGTCAAAACTAAACGCATCCAGTATAGAATAAATGAATCTCCAATCCATACGATCATATGCTTTAGCCATGTCAAGTTTCAGCATAACATTCCCTCCACGCATTCTATTATCCAACGTGTGTAGAAGCTCTTGGGTCAACAAAACATTGTCCCCAATAAGTCGACCGGGGACAAATCCACTTTGCTGAGGAAAAATAATACAAGGTAGAAATGAACTCAATCTGTTGTTCAACAGCTTTGTGATAAGCTTATTGAACACCGTACACAGGCTGATAGGTCGGTAATCCATCCATCTACAAGCATTCTCCCTCTTCGGAAGCAAAATAATAGATGTAGCAGCAAATCCTCTCGACAAATGACCACCCTCAAAGAAATCAATGATTGCACTGTATACATCATCCTGTATAATATCCCAATAGTGTTGGTAGAACAATTCTGCTGCGGACCAATTCGTTAACATACTGTCGAGCCATTTTTTATTAACATAATGATACCGGGCCTTGGGGGATGTAGATATTAGAGAAGTAGCGGCTAAAATAGGGGTTGAAATCACTAGACGGCAAACATGGTCTGAGCCATTCAGGCTGGACAAAGTGTGCTACCTTCTAGGGGAGTTAAAAGAAATAATGAAATAGCTTGAAGGCAGCCAAAATCCCGTCATCTGTAAACCTGACCCGCCTAGCCAATCTTAGGGAAAATACCGTATTCCATATCCAAAACCAAGAACATCATCACTTAATTATCTTTTAGTTCTTATTGTTGGCCTAAAAAGTAAAAGACATTGCACTAGTCATGGCATGTATGAAAAATTTACCTACATTGTAGTGTGGAGTTAGTCTTAAATAATTTGACTCTATTCATAAAAAAATGTTTAGGAGATAATCTATCGAGAAATAAGGTTGCCTACAATGTAAAGTGAAAACTACCTTCGAAAACTAGAAAGATTCCAAAAATAGAAGAATAGACAAAATAAGAAGAAAAGAAAAGTAAAACACGCCAATATGTGTTGATGTAATAGCAAAACAACTATAAGTGATACATCTGTCCGACTAAGTCTTGATCATTGATTAGAAATTGAAAGGTAATTGAGTGGTTAATGAAAATAAGCCATATCACATTGATAGTTTGCCATTTGGGAACTTGAAAAACAAAGAGTGCAGCAAAAGTGATGACAGGTTCCATTGAAATACTTGGGATTCGGTTTTTTTGGGGAAAAGAGACTTTGGAAGTTGAATTACATGACTTGATTTGAGTAACATCAGTGGAACTGTGAATGTTTAACATACACACACACACACACACATCTCAAGAGCTAAATATACGATGTGTAAAGTTCTAAAATAATTTTTGACTCATGTATCTTATTAACTTGTTTAAATTTTTTGATTGTGATATACATTTTGAGTAACCATTGTATTGCTTATATCGAGTTGAGTATAATTGTTAGAGTCTAGTTAAGAATTTATTGTGCTTTATTCGAAGACGAACAAGGGTACAAGTTTGGAGGTGTTGATAAGTGTTAAATTTACACTTATTTAAGTCACCAAAAGTGGCTCTTATTAGTATTACTAGTGAGAGCCACGTACAATGCACGTGTTATAATGTAGTTGACTATATAATAGCCTAAATATGTATAGTAAGAAAAATAGATTCTGCATCAAATGAGGCTTTAATAACAAAATATTTAGAGACCAATGGACAATAGGTTGATAATATATAATGTTTAGGAAACAAAGCTATTAACCGTGATTGTCTTATGGTCTACAAAGTGCCATTGTTAATTACTCTGATTGTCTAATAGAATCTAGGCAAACGGGGATGTAGAAAATATTCATTGTAAGTGATATCCACTGCAATATTGCGTCTGTATATATCTATCCTGTCTGATGAAACTGATTGTATTGGATGCTCAAAAATGAAGCATTCGATGTATTTCAGCACAAAAACTGCACATTTGGCCTGAAATAACATAGTGTTAGATTAAATCAGTATTGTTGGCATAAAGTGAAATTATACAAGAAATTAAATAATATAGTAAATAGTAAACAAAATGATTACCCATTGTTTGCATGAGATAGATAAGTTATAATTTCGATCTTCATTTCCTTGTTTCTATGTTTTTCGTAAATCTCGTCTGCAAGATAAGAAGTTTGAAGATATCAACAGTGATTGAACTACAAGGAATGTTGCATTTGCATGGTTTTTCACTTCCTCTGCTGTGTGAATGTTGTGGATACAATCTTAAATTTGAAATTTCCATCCAGGTATATCCACAAGATAAAGATACCAACTATTGCCTGGAAAGGAGCATGGAATGAGCAGATAATTGCATTTTATCCATGGAATACCAGCCACTGGCAATCCACCATTTATGTACTCTTGCAAGATAGTTAAGGTGGGTGGATTTCCACTTGCAATTCCTTGTTGTACACTTCCTTGCCACATCACTTGGTGAACACAATCATCTTCGAACGTAAAGTCGAGAATTGCATATTATTTAGAGACAAGAGTGTTTCCATCATGAATGAGCCATCTTAGCAGTATCAACTCCATATGAATAGTCTAATAAAATAGATAGAGTGATTAGATATGCTAAGTATAGACTATAATTATTATTGTTATTATTGAACTTGACTAATCGCTGCATTGATATATTGGGTTGTATCTATTATAGCATTTAACATATCTCTTCCATAGATGTTGCCACTTTCATCTTTCCAATATGTACTGCACAACACAATAGGAATTAATTTTAGATAAAGAAAATGAGAAGTGTAATATTTAAGGTAATAAAGTAGAAATAGATTTCTTACTCATATGAATTTTTGTGCACCCAATCTCTAAGAGTTGTGTATCTATCTATAAGATAGTCTTCTAAAGGATAATGATGTGTGAATGATGAAGACTTTTTCCCTGAATTTGTTTTTCTTTGGTTAATCGCTGAACATTCTGCTGTAGAGACCCTATAACAGCATTTGTATTTGATTCCCAACTAGATAGTAGTTTCCGTATGTTCTCATTCTGTTCATTAACATAAGATTTTATTGAACTTATATTGGTGTGTACATAGAATCGCATGGATTGTATGTTCTGATTTGATCTTTTTGCCATTTCTGACGTTGTTTGAATAGTTGTGTTTGGTTTTCAAGAATTGTTCGATAGTGAGCTTCTTGTTCTTCTGATTCTTCAACTGTGTGTACTTTTAAACTATCGTACAAAGTAGATACATTTGATAGTACATGCTGCTTATACATGCTCAATATTTCTTCCATGTGTTCCTTAGTGATATAATTGGAGCCAATGGAAGCAGAACTTGATCCAACTCCGAATGAAGTAAATGTTTTAGAGGTACTTGGAATAGTCGTATGTTGGATTTGTTGTTGTATGTTGTGTAACTTCTCGTTCACAATGCCTTCTAATACATTATGTTGGTTGTCTACCGGTAGTGAAAGAGTTCTGTAACATACTGTTTGTATTTCTTCTTCAGTAGGTAGCAGCACTGGAAGTACTTGGATCTGAAATATTTGAGTGATTCATTTTAAATAAAGATAAAGATAATGCAATATACGTACAAACAAACGTAATTAAATTATTAAATGTTTGTAAAAGAAATTATACCTCTTGGGTAGCTAAAAATTGTCTAACAATTTTCTCAGAAAAAAATTGATTTGGCTTCCACTTATGCATTCTCGGAATCTATAACGTTTTGTATCTGCGTCGTCCAAATTTATGTCCGATTTCGAGAAATACTTTATATATCCAACACTGTAATATAATCAAAAATAAATATGAGGCATGATGAATGTATTTCTCATTATAAATAATTTAAGAAAGTGTAAAAGGATATAATAGAGATACCTGAAATGCCAGTGGATGTCCATGTAAATTATATTTACAATATGTTTGTTGATTTCGTTGCATCCTTTGCACCCGTTCAAAATGCAATTGTTGTAGTGAACTTAATAAAACAAAATATGCCTTACGGTCCCATGGATATGCAAGAAAGTCACGAAGATGCTCGACCATACCAAGTGTTCTGTAATCAATGAACCGACCTGTTGGTTTCAATATGAACTCAACGAACATAACAAGTCCCAGTTTAAATTTGTCATCTTCATCTTCACATACATGAAATGCTTCAGAAAGCATTATCATAGTAATCCTTTTTGTACCGTTAAAATATTGATTTCTAAGGCGATCACTATTTGATTGGAGAATAACGTCAGTCTCATGGCAAGGTAGTCCAGTGATGAGGCAGAATTCTTGCATACCGAAGCGGGCAAAATGTTTATCCAATCGAACCCACACTTCATTTTTCTTACCACAATTTAAAAGTCTCATAATGAATTTATGCACCAATTTGCTACGAAACTGCTCTTCTTCTACTTTGTAAACGGTTCTATAATGAAATCCATTGAAATTACTACCCATCAAAGAGACTTGTTGATCTATTTTTATGAGTTGTAAAAAATCGTCAATATACTGATGATTCGAAAATTGAGTGATGGTAGCAGAGTACCATTGATTTGGTGACAGTATGTATTTTAAAGACATCTGCAAAAATTGTTAAGAAAGTATAATTAGAAACAAATAAAGACAACTCATTGCACTAACAAGAATACCTATTGGGTGAGCATCACGGAGCATGTATAATGTCCTAAAAAAATAAAAATGCATTCCGAAAATTTGAAGAAAATATTTAACAAAAGATGTTTTGTAAGTTCCGTTCAGCGCAGACCTTTTTCAGCTCTGACCTTGAACAAAGGTCCGCGCAAGGTCCGTTCCGCGCTAGCTCGAACTAGGCACGGACCAAAATGTCAGTTTTCGTCATTTCAGCACGGACAAAACGCAACGTCTGTTTTGTTCGCGCAGCCTGGACCTATGTATTTATTTTGCCATCTAGATATTGCTACGTTTCATTAATGATAGAGATTAGCTTTCACTAATGATGGAGATTGTGCAAATGAATGATCAGTTGCTTTAGTTTTCTTGAACATCGTATGCTTGGATGATTTAGAATTTGTGGTAGGCAAATATGGATAAAATGTTTGGATGATTTATAGCCGAAGGGGGATTTATATAGAACTGTAAATGCAATTTAATTCAGAATACTTACCATTTGCATTATTTCTATTATTTATTGAATTAAATGGGCCTACAGAATTAAATTTCACGAATTTATAGAAAATATGTTAAATTTTGGCACCTTCTGTTTGTCAATTATCATGAGTACTTGTACCAATTAAATATAATGAATGTACAAATTCAATGCAATGAATTAAGTTCAGTGGACCCTCCATTTGAGTAACTTTGATGAATTCAAATTCAGAAATATATATGAATTTGACACTTTTTTGTCCACTACTAAATAACTTTGACGTGATTGTAATGATAATACAATACAATTATTTAATTTTATATTTTTTTTTGTCAGCTTAAATATGTTTTCATAAAATATTATGTTTAGATTATGTTTTAACTGATTAAAAAGTTAACAACTTTTACGGAACATTATATTTATATTTCGAATTTTTCGAAATAAGTCAAAAGGATAAATAATCGAATCCATAATTGAAAAGGCAAAGAGTACTTTTTATGGAATAATTGAATATTTTTTTTGGAATAAAGAAGAACGTTAATTTACAGTTTCAAACAAATTACAAAAGTTGATTCATACGTTTCAAAAGCTACAGCTTGTACACCATCATAGGCAAATTATCAGCTACAACATGATGAAGCTTGTTGCTAAACTCAAGCTTCATGGGAAACCTTTTATACAAAAGTATTAGTTTGAAACATAATTATAAACCAAAATGACAGCAATCAGTGGTACAAAACAAAAACAAAGCTGTCCAGAGGACATGATTGTGGTAGAATCCATTTAGATGGAGATGACAAAATGAGCAAATCTAATTGTTATGTTGTAGCATCGATGTTGTCTTGAATTAGTCGAGTTTCCCTTTTTTGGGTCTTGATCAGACTTGACAGTACCAAGTTTTTTCTTGACCTTCTCAGTTGAAGCTTAGAATAATATTCGTTTTGCAGATGGTGATGACATTTTCTGATTATCAGAATTCTTCTTGTGCTCAGTAGAGTATAGAACACCTTTGTCTTTCTCACTCGGTTGTTCATCAGCATTGAAGACAAATATAATTTCATACTTTTACTTAGTTGTGTTTGGTTTCAGCTGTGTAACCTTGACATAAAATTTGTGTTCTTGTTCAGGGTCCATTTGAATGAATTCATGAAAGATCAGATCAGTCCCTGTTGAATTTGATGATATACAATTACCATTTCCATGTATTGGCAATTCAAAGTAAAATGATTATGGAGCGATATATGCACTTACTGATTTAGAATGTCTCATTAAACTCTCAGCACTATACCTCAATAATGTCTGGGCCGGGGTTCCAATGGCACTTGCACTTATGATTCCATTGGCATCTTCTAACTGTACATTGACGTTTGCTATATGATAATGTAGAATAGAGTTAGTTATCAAGAAAGATTGAAATAACTGATTCAGTAAAACATGTCTAAAAGTGTTACATATTGGAAATGAATATAGTGAGTATTACCTAGAGACAGCTTTTGCGGTGGGATATTTGCAGTAAATACACGGAAACGTTTCACCAAAATCTGCTTGGCTGACTTTGTGTAATTGCTACAAGACATGTACCAAAAAGCTTGCTTTGTTGCTCTAATTGTTGCTTTAGCTTTTAAGCAGAAGTATTTACGCTGTATATAGAACTAATATTATGATGAAGAAATAATGATTTGCATTATTTTCACAATGAAGTTATAGAAGTTACCTCAAGTAATTGGTCTTTTATATGATGTATTTGCATAAATTTCTTGTGGTCTGGAGGAAATAATTTTGTTGGTGTTACTGTATCACATGGTTTGTCCAGTACAATTTCATTGAATTCTTCGTTGTGTACTTCAACCCTTACATTGTGTGCATTGTGTGATTTCTTTATTAAAAATTTAATTATCAGGAAAAAATAATTATATACGATATAAAAGTAAAAGATTTTTGATACTATAATTACCACGGTCGGAATTCTGTCACTTCGTTGAATGTAGCATCTATAAAGAAGGTGCTATTTATTTTTGTCGACAATGTGAGGTGTGCACTCACACTAAACATTACTTGTTGGTTACATAGATTGAATTATAATGTGCAAAGTTGCTGTAGTACTTTTACCATTAAAAGATGAAACTTTCAACCGATTTGCTAAGATCACAGGTTTTTTAGATATTTTATCTGATAGAAAAACACATTCTTTTTCCACATAAGTATCCCACATCATTAAGATGACACTATGGAAGCTTTTATCAATTAGTAAAATGTCTTGCACATATGTTTGATTTCCAGTTCGTGTTTGAATGAGACATTTTGGACGCATTGCAACAGCGACTGCAAGTATGTATGTAGAAAATATTATGATAGGTAATAATATTAGTTAAAGTAGGTATAAAAATGGATATGCATGAAGGAAGACATAGTTATGAAAAAGTATGAAAAATACTTATATCATTATCGCAATCCATATGTTTTTCGAGTTCATCAAAGGGAGTGAATGTGTATGTTGAATACAGAAATTCCATGTTGTTCTTGTTTACTTCTTCAACTCGTGTTTTTCCGGTAATTATCCATTGCACATCACCATTTGAAGCTCTATATTCTGGTTTTGTTTCTTTCACAAGAGCATTTGAGATGATGTATGTTTTACTCAATGAGAGTTGATTTTCGAAGGCAGTAATATTTCCGTCGTACAACGTCGTATACACTCTATTTCCCTATAGCAGGGAGAAAATAAAAATGGTAAGAACATTATATAGAATTACATAATATTGTTTAGCCAAAAAAATAAGAGCATACATTATATTGGTTTATGTTTACCTTGAGATCCATTAGTATCATGTTCTGATATCTACTATTACTGTGCTTTGCTTGGTTCGGAGCCAATTTCTCTGCAACAATTACCTTCGCTTGCCAATTTTTTTTTATTTGGACTGATTTCAGGTATGAACTTGTAGTTGCTAGTCATTTTGTTAAGTCTACAAGAAAGATTAAAACATAAAAGAAAGATATTGAAGAAGTAGAATAATTAGTTAATGTGTAAAAGGTAGTATATTTTCATATAGTTACCAGAGATAGGTTGATGGCAAAGTAGAAATGAAGTTTCTGTTTTCTGAAGTTTGTTCTGAGGTTTTAGAAGATGGATATATATAGAAGTTTATGTAAAAGGAATATATATATATATATATATATATATATATATATATATATATATATATATATATATATATATATATATATAGAAAAAAATATATGAGTAGTCATAAATTTATGAATTAGAGTTTGACATTTGAGTAGTCTATATCAGCAAATTATAGCTAGCTAGTATGTCTTTGTCAAAAAGTAAAGCAAATAGTAATGGACATCAAGTCATATCAGAGTGAAAAGTACATTTTTTGCTTATTTAAAAAATGGTTGTATTTTATATGTTTAAAAATATTATTAAATAAGAAAAATCTATTTATTCAATTAAGAAAAGTTATATATGAATGATTTATTAATATTTACTGCAGAGAAGTCGTTGATGGCTCTCTTTTTTGTTCTATCTCAAGAAGTACAATTTTGTTTTTTGTTGTTATAGAAGATGGGTATAATGAAGTGTGATAATAGGGAAAAGGTAAAAATAATAAAAATTGAGTGCTGTGAACAGTCGGAAATTAGAATTTGAAATTTCATGATAAGACTTTCAAACACTTAGTAATCAATCGCAGTAGGTAAATGAAATTGGTATGGTCTAAAAGTAAAGTAGAAATATAAGTACGTACTCTCTCATTGTCTTAGATATTCATGTTTTATTTTTGCATAATTTTGTGCAAATAGATAATAACGGGTATAATAAATTGTGATAATAGGGAAAAGGTAAAAATAAATAAAAAATTGAGTGCAGTCAGAATTTATTATTTGACATTTCAGTATGATAAGATTTCAGGTAAGTGGTAATCAATTGCAGTAGGTAAACTAAGCTAAATAAAATAGTAAATTGAGTGCAGTAAAAAATTACAATTTGACATTTTAGTATGATAAGACTTTCAGGTATTTCGTAATTAATTGCAGTAGGTAAATTAAGCTGGTATTGCCTAAAAGTAAAGCAGAAATATAATTACGCATTCTTCCATTTTCTTAGATATTCATCTTTTATTTTTGGATAAATTCGTGCAAATAGACAATAAACGAAGATTTCTCCAACACATATACCTTATATCACTACTATAATCTACACTTGGACAAGCTTATGAATCTGGACTTAGAAAAAGTTATGAATTTTGCATCAAAGCAAGAACTTCTTGGTAAACAACATTTATTGTGCAAGTGTTATGAACTGTAGTCTTTTCTGGTGACTTTATCAAAATCTTAATAGATTTACTTGTTTTGGCTCTCGACAAAGCAACGTACAACTGTCCATGGGAAAATACAGGTTCTGGAAGATAAAGGCCAACAAAGTCTAGAGTTTGACCCTACGATTTATTTATTGTCATTGCAAAACATGGACGGATTGGGAATTGAGTTCTTTTAAAAGGAATTGAAGTTTTATCATTTTCAAGTAGTATGAAAAGAATTCTAGGTAAAAATACACGTTGTTCACGGTATTCTCTGATAGCTATTTCTGCCTTAATGACATTTTTTTGAAATCTTCGACAAATAAATCTTGTTCTGTTACAAAGGTCTCCAGACGGATTAATATTTCTGAGTAATATAACGGGACAATTTAGCTTCAATATAAGGTTATGTGATGGAATACCATTTGGAGTTAATGTATTCAGAAAATCTTCTTGGATACTTTGTTCGGATTTGTCAATGGCTTCATCGAAACTGTAATATGTAAATATTTCTTCAGGAATTTCTTTTAGCAAAAGATTGTTTATATGGTGAACATATTCATTTTTTGCAGTTAAAATGACTCTATTAATCATAGTATCTAAATGTTCAACATAATTTTGTATATTTCCAAAAACTACATTAATTAATTCATTCAAAGATTTAAATTCATTCCCAAAATGTATTGTTATATTAGATGGAAGTTTAATCATTTTACATGAGTATTTTTTCTCAGTACCATTTCCTATACTAAGTAAATATTCACAGAATAATGGATTTAATTGAGCTCTCATATTTTGAACTAACGAGAAATGTGTAAACGATGGCCACAAGTATGAAGAAACTAAAGTTGCTTTCATAATATCTTCTTTTTTTTTTTCCTCTTTAAACAATTGGTAAAACTTGACGAAAATCTCCTCCCAATATAACTACTTTTCCACTAAATGGTATATCTTGTTCAGTTACGTCTCTTAACATTTTATCTAAAGCTTCTATAGCATAACGGTTTACCATTGGTGCCTCATCCCAATTGATTAATTAGCTATTCTGAAAAGGTCAGCAAGTGCAGATTGTTTGCTAATTGAACAAGAAACATCATTACATGTTTCCACATGAATTTTAAACCTAGAATGCGCAGTCATACCACCTGGTAACAATGATGCAGCTACTCTACAAGAAGCAGTAGCCAAAGCAATGAGATTTTTTGATCTTATAGACGTCAATAGAGATTTGTACAAGTACGTTTTACTTGGTCCACCAGGTCCATCGACGAAAAACAAGCCACTTTGATCACTTAAAACTCGGTCTAAAATCGTATTATAAGCATGCCTTTGCTCTTTATTCAAAGTATCATTTATATAAAAATTGTAATTTTTATCGCCATTATATCTCATTTCTTCAGAAATCATGGTAGCTAACATTTCATCTTCACCCATGCTTACATTAAATGACACTAATTGGTAATCATTTATATTTTTATTCAATGGTTCTAATACAGAATTTATACATTGTAATGCTTTAACTCAGCAATATTGCACGACATACCTTGTTGCATAAAATCTTAAGACATAAAATTTTTAAACTTACTGCATAAAAGACGTGGATTGTTAGGGCTACAAAAAATTAATATAGTAGCAAATAACCTACGTAATGAAGGATGCATTTGATAAACAATTGCTTCTGCTAAGCATAATTCACAATTATTATCTGCACTTAATAAACCGTGCAAAAGAGCTGCTTCACGAAATGTGGATGCCAATACATCGTTTACAACTCTTAGATGTTCGAAAGAAGTTGACCCCTTAATGTGATTTAATAAAACACGTAAATAATAGCTTTCACCTTCAGACTAATTAACTGTAACTATTCTATCTATTACATTTTTTGCTTTCTAGGAGTCCAAATTCGTTCGCTTCTATCCCATACAAAATGAGAAGGAAAATCTCTATACAAAAGTGTTCTAGCCTTTTCATTTAAAATGTTGATACGAAAAAATTCAGTTAACATCGTTCTTGGTGTATAATCTTTACTAATAACTGCTTGCAAATCATCAGAATCTCTATACATAATTAGAAGATGGTCTTCAAGATGCAATTGGAGCAAAATAACTGATGGAGACATTTCAGACAACACAAATCCATAAATTTTCAACATTGCTTCAAGTGGAGAAATCTACTTAGCAGTTTGATATTTTTAAATCGCATCAGTATCGACTACTTTTTCATTGTCATTTATGTAAAATGTTATTCGAACATGTCCTTTATAAACATATTTATAAAAATATTTGACAGCTTTAACAGTTGAACATATTTCTACATTGATATGACAATTATATTTAGCTGTTAAATAAGGATTGTAAGGTACAACCCATTTATTATCTAATATATGTCCTCTAACCTTCACTTTTCGGCCATAATTGCGCCATTTATACCGTGGATATGAATCTTCACCAAGTGAAGTTGTTAATGCATATTCTTTGGGATACTTATTTTTATATATTTTATTATTTTTATATAGACTTTATTAAGATTTAATGTACCACATGGACCATGCAACATATGTTTCACAATAACAGAATATAAATAGGGGAATAGATTTTTATCTCATATTTCACAACAAACAATCTTATCAATCAAATCAATAGAAGTAACCTTTGATCCTGATTTAAAAATTAAAAGAAAATGAGCATGTGGAAGACCTCTCTTTTGAAATTCAATTACATATACATATGCAACAACATGTCCTAAAATTTGTCTTCTAAATAAATCATTTTTTAGTTCCTCCAATTTAGCTCTAAATATTCGTGCAACCAAATTAAGTCTATTTTGTTTTTCATCATTATGCTTTAGTTCTCGATTTATTTCTAGCCAATTAGGGTTACATGTTATCGTTAAAAATACATTAGGTTTACCATATCTTTGAACCAACACCATTGCATTCATACATCTTTTTCTATTATCTCTAGGTCCACCAGTGAACGACGATGATAAAATAATCTTTCGACCAACATTATAACCTCTACTTTCACCTATTTCAACAATATCAACGATTCCTTGATAAAGATCTGCTCGTGTTTGTTTTTTTATTATTACGAAAGTAATCTAACCTATCAGTTTCAATTTTCACATACATATCAACAACGTATTGTTGTAAAAGTCTACCAGCATGGAGCAAAATACAATTACCTGAGTTTCAAATTTATAATTTGTAGAAGTAATACTCACGACAAGATACATGCGATCTTTTTTTTTTGCTCTTCGTCATAACTGCAGCATAAAAAAAATATTCAAACAAAATAAATTAAAGAAAAAAATGGACAAATAAGTTTCACATTATTAACCTTGAGTCTCTCTTTCAATGAGTTCATTTACAGAATTTATGTTATTGATATTTAAAAGATTCTATTTTGCAGAAGAACGATCAAGCACTTCTTTATTGAATCTTTCAATACCTTCATGCCATCTAGACTCACCATATGGAAAAAGCAATAGGTATTTAAGAGGATCATAACAACCAAAATAATAATGCACTCTATGTGAAATGCCACAATGACCAATATTAATATATCACGACTTCTACTATTGGCAGATAGATCCTCATCAACCCAAACTGCGGCTACTTGTGAAGTTGTTGGTGCATTGTATATTCTTTGGTCAAGACCAGGATCGCATTTTATTTTTATTTGACATGTATGTAAACTATCAATGTTGCTCAATAAACGAAAGAACCTAGAGTATGAATTAATTTTTAGGATATCAATCAAATTTTGTAAAGTTGATTCACAAAATTTATCCGAAATACTCAACCGATTTTGTAGTTCATTTTCAGTATCATAAAAGTATAACTGTAAATATGTTGGGTTGTTATTAGATGGTAAAAGTTGGTTTATGTAATGGTAAACTTGGCCTTGAACCCTAAATGTATAGATGCTTTTGTTCATCTTACACAAATCTCTGTCGTACTTTACGCCAAATGATGTGAATACAAATGATTGTTATAATTTCTTGCAAATTTTTTAAAAGTTAACGCTTCCGGTGAACTTGAAGTAAATAATTCATATAATTCATTAGGTACACTGTGCATATGCAATTTGACTTTACCATTTGAACAACAAAATCCCTTACTTTCTCTATAAAATTTCTTTGTACCACAATATTCACAAACAGTCGAT
Organism: Fraxinus americana; assembly: GCA_035079005.1. Taxonomy (NCBI): domain Eukaryota; kingdom Viridiplantae; phylum Streptophyta; class Magnoliopsida; order Lamiales; family Oleaceae; genus Fraxinus; species Fraxinus americana. The sequence goes on from CM068711.1 coordinate 16,180,464, forward strand.
TGCCCGAGCATGTAGGATTCAGTCGGAATGTTCAACAAGCTAATATATATCATTGTTCTCATTATTCTAGACAAGTTCATTACTTTTAAGCTGATTATGTTCATAGTCATATGAACAATTTGCATAGTCATACGAATCATCAACTCTCCGCTCCGTGGTACAACCATAACTATAGCCAACAGCTATAATAAAATGAAGCAGTCATTAATAATGAGGAACACAAATTTCCATTTCAACAGTGAGGTGTGAAGCTATTAAATTCAAGTTACTTAAATCTACAAACTCACTGTTTCAACTTCAAAGCTATCCCCATTTGGAGCATTATTTGTGGAACCTAAATGTTCAGGGCCAATGAATTGGGGTTCACCATGCTCTTGACATTGACATAGCATAAATATAATGTCAAATTTATTATAATATAAGCTAAAAAAAGAAGGAAAAAAAAACTATATGTAAAATTTTCAACTTCAACCCCATTTCGAACATTATTTATGGAACCTAAACATTCAAGGTCAATTTATTAAGATTGACCATGTTTTTGACATGGACATAGCATAAATATAACATCAAATTTATTATAATATATAATTTTAAAAAAGAAGAAAAAAAATAAGAACTATAATTACAGTACATGATGCTCACCTCCAAATATTGCAACACGTCTAGATTTTCTCGGTCCCATTCTATACCATAGCTACAATTATATTATAGAATCAATTGTTAACTCAACACTTAAAAGTAAAAAAATAAACAAAATATATTACACAAAGAATTTATATTATAATCAAATGAAAAAATCAACAATGTTCCAAGCAATTCAAACCTGCAATTAACTTGTTCCTCTTCACTTGCAATTTAAGCTTCCATCTCCATTTGTTTCTTCAGTCCACTTTGGAAACATGATTCTAGGATTCAAATTACCGTAAAGAAGAAAAAGTTGTACCATGAACAAATGAAAATAAGCAAGACACCACAACAAAATCCCACAAATTTATATAACCATACACACAGGTTCAACCTCAACAATCTCAAGACTAAATAATAGTCAACAAGCAATTTCCAAAAAGTCAATTTTAGCTGCTATATCTTTACTACTATTATGCTTTATATTAACCATCTTTTTTGGACAAATGGACATCTATAGATTCATATCTTCCACAAAAAAAAAAAAGAATTATTGAAACACTCACTTGAAGAAGAAGATAAGACAATTTCACTCAATTGCAGATCCACAGATGGCATCTAATTCAACCACTTCTTAGTTTTCTTCCAACAATTACACGGATAATTCTTCATCTTCCAATTTTTAATAAAAATTGTTGTACAAGCACAAACACTAACATCCCAAAAATTCAGAAACAATTGACAAAAAATCCAAATTCTGTAATTATACAAGTAGCAAAAATGACTATAATTTTAAGTGAAAAATAAGACAAATAGAGAACCCCCCCGAAAGAAGCCCCCAGACGATTCAACCCTTGGCTTGTTCAAAATATTGTAAAAAAAGTTAAAATATTGTGTTTAAAAAGTAGAACATTCAACATTTCAAAATGCTGAGTTACCCTTCCAGTAAATGGAAAGGAAAACGTAAAGAAAATGTGAAAAAGAAAAAGTTAAAGAAACAACCTTAGTTTTCAATTTTCCAATTTTGCACTTCAGCGAGGCAGAATGGAAGCTTTTTTCTTCGAGTGAAAGTTGCAATTTGAAGAGGGTTTTTCAAGAAATCGAAATGGAAAGGTAAAGAAAAAATGGAAAAGAAAAAGTTAAAGGAATCACCTTAATTTACTATTTTTGCTGGAGTGATAACTGTAATTTTTGAAGAGAAAAAAAGTGAGAGAGGACTGAGAAAGAAATGAATGTATGTATGTATGATGTATGTACTATTAAACGGCGGCTCAGCTATGACGGCCCACTCGGCTCGACTTGTCCAGCACGTCCATTTGGCTTATGAATAGTAGGGATTCCTAATTGCATGAGGAAGCTGACGGAAAAACGAAATAAAAAAAAATGAAAAAAAAAAAGAGGAAAATAAAGTAGAAAATGGAGAAGAAGTATAATTCAATTGGGACTCCTTTTGGAATTGAATAAAAAGACACATGACGGACGGCAAAGAGCAAAGAAATAAAAGAAAAACTCCAGATTTGGTTGGACAAATATTAATCAAGAATTTGTGCAACAAATTGGAGAATTAATCACGTTCATTGTCATAATAGTCGGGAGATTTACACTACACAATGAAGGAGACAAATAATGTTGTTGGAATTCATGTAGCGAAGATCAACAATATCTCGGAGGAATTTTATCTTGTTTATTGTAATTAAAATAAATCCGGTGATTCCTTTTAACTTCTATTTGTTTAATTCCGACAGTATGAGTGGCTAAATATTTTTTATGTTACGATGAACAATATAGTTTAGGTTTAATATTTATTTTATTCCAAAAATTTCATGCAACTTGATTATATGTTAATTATTTATTGTGTGTTTAATACTTCAATTGCTTTGCACAACAATTGATTGATTTAGGGATGAAATGAGATCGAGATGTAATGTATGATTCTAACTCGTGCAATAAATAGTATATGTATTTTAAGAGATCTAGAGATAATTATAGGTTATGCGATCCATATTGAATTCATATAGGTTAATGCATTCATATGTGTGTGAATTTATATAGAGATATAGTAAATTTGAGCATATGAATATGATTAGTGTTACTCAAGAGGGATCACTAGGTACATTAGGTTAATTCGATTGTTGGCATGTATGGAAAAGGACTGAATAAATTGGAATTAGATGAACGTTAAACAATTTAAGTGAAATTGAAAATTCTAGTTACCTAACCTCATAATCTTTTTAACCGTGTTAATTTGATTTCGTCATTTAATTAGACTTTAGTTACAAACCACAATTTGATTTTATAATTGTTACCATTTTAATTTAAATTGAAGTTATGTTATTTTAAAAATTAATAGTAGATGGTAGTTTCTATGTAATAATATTTGAACTTTATAAATTCACTCATTACATGTCAGGATCCGTATACTTATGGAAAACAACGAACAATTGACATTCCAAACACATTGACCTAGAATATTACTTTGTTCGGGAACTTGTTCTCTCTGGTGTCGTTCAAACTCATCACGTTCCTTCCCATCTTCAGGCCGTGAATGTGTTCACGAAAAGTCTATATCGACCCCATTTTTTCAGAATTTCGATCCAAGCTCCACATTCGAACTACACCGACGCTGACCTTGATGGGGTTGTTGAGGATTTACATGATACTCAACCCAAACATACGGGATCTGCCAATATTTTAGAAGATTTAATTAGTTAGAGTTTGTTTCCTAGAGTAGCTACACTTAAAATCAAATTATCAATTGTATATTTGAATGTTGTAATTCTTGTAACCAATTTTTCTATTTAATAGAGACATCTTCACCACCAATGAATAACTGTGGATACCAAAACATTCCCAGGTTTAGGCAATGCCACCGTCATATTTGACAATTATACTGCAGGCAATGATGGCTACGCCAATTTCGCCTTAATTAATGACATTTAGGATCCATTTGATTGCAATAGTGTAATTTAGGTTGAAAAAAAATGAATTCTAGATAATTGAATTGTCTAGAATTGTTTTCCTGGGAATTGTCGATTACTTGTGTTTAATTAGTATAATTTTTCACGTGGAAAATATTGAATTTTTGGATCTTTTGGTGTTCGTTTGGCTTTATTTTATATGAAAATTGTCCATTAAAGAAATATAATTTGTTATAATTTGGGATAAAATTTGTTTACATTGCTTAAAAAAAGGTGGAAAACCATTTTCCCATTAAAGTGGTAAGAAAACCAATTCAATGAAAACCAAGAAAAGGGGGGGTCACGTGGAGGGTTGGGAGAAAACCAATTTCAAGGAAAATTTTGCCAATCAAACAACATAAAAGATGAAAAATGATTTCTAAGTTTCATAGAAACTTGACACTTCAATTCGTCCTCAATGTCTATGATGAAAGTTTGGACCTATTTATTTTTTTACCACTACGTCTCCATGTTAGTTGTCAACTTGCTTTGTGGCGAGTTTAGATTGGATAGTAACAAATGTCACGTTTTCTTGTTGTTCCTTTAGGTTTTTTGCTTATGGCTTTGATTAGATTGATTGTACAATATCTACCATTATTAAGAATAATAATGATGATGAACAGGCTAAAAGGCAGAGAAATGATGGACAAACTGATTTGGCAGCACCTATTTGAAAGTTTATTTATTTATTTTTCAAACGGTCCAATCAGATGCGACACGTGCCTCTTGTTTTTGACCATGTTTTTGAGCATGTTTGTGTGGCACGATTGTATTAAGAAATGAAAGATAGCAAAAGTTATATTCAACATTGAGTTTTGCTTATCACTAGTATAAAAATGTAATATTGTTATAAATGTGAAGAGTCAATTCTACATAATTAAAATAACCAAATAAGATTTAAATTTTACATTTGGGATAAGTTGACCTCTCGTTTTACGCTCCATTGTAAATGACTTCCCTTTGTACTCTTCTCTTTGAAATTCCAAGTTAAGCTACACTTCTTGAGAGTTTGTCTTCTCTTTGAAATTACCTCAAAGCGGGTACAGGAAACATAGTCCCCGTCCCATTTAAAGTTAATTTCAAATTTAAGTTTTTTATCGAACAAAAATAATAAGTTTATCATCATTTTAAAGAGAACATAAGTTATTTTTAACAAATTAGTAATAATATTTACTAATTAAAGATATTAAAAAATAAATGGGGCAGGTCCCCACCTTGATCCCGCCCCGAACTCGCTTCGTCCCACTTTTAATCGGGTATGTGGATAGGCAAGATAACAAAAATATCCAACAGGATAGGGGTGGAAATAACCGACATGTCTCATATTCGCCCTGTTGTCATCCCCGTTATCTAGGTAACAAATCGGGCTATCATAATCTTTGCTTAAATCAATATCCACAAATCGAGATTAAAGGGATGAAAAATGTTGTCGTCGTCCGCTACGCCTCTAGGATCGTCAAACTTGGGTGATAGAAAATTATTCATTTGTTGCTTCAACATCTCCATTTGTCAATCCAGTTATTTCACATCTATCAATTGCTCTAATGTTATAACTCATAGATGCACTTGTGTTAACTCATCGCATCGCATGATTTCCACTATCTAGGTTTCACGAACACCAAACTATTTCTATTAGAAATTCAGTTGTATTGTGATATATAACACTGATGCAGTAGAATAATGAGAAAGATGATTAATATTCCAAACACTCGTTCATTCAACTGAATATTGATGGTTTGGCCATCAGATATTCCTTGATTCCATATGAATACGGAATAATTTGGATAATTGGGAAAACTCAAATTTATTCATAAAAAAACTAATTACAATGAACCATAATTATGTATGAAAAGGGAAAATAAATAACCTTAACTATTATAATCAAAGACAAACTCTATGAAATTAATCTAAACAAATAATCTAAAAATTAAAATATAGGAAATAAATAAAAGTCAAATTCTCCCTGACTAATAAAAGTTCCAATTTGACTGCCTCAATGATGAAATTTGAACACAAAACGATGCTCTAAATGGTTCAACCCATGAATTTGGATCGTTTTATTGCCCTTTATTTTTTATTTCATAGCCCTTTATTTTTGATTTCATGGCCCTTTTATGTAATTGACGGTGTTATTTTAATAGTTAAGACTATTTAGATATTTGATAAAAGATTAAGGACTTACACTACAATTTTAGTTAGCATTTGCGTTTGGTTTATTAAAGGCCTGCAACCCGTGCTTGTGTAGAGCTACTTTTGTTTAGTTAAGAAAATAATTTTGATATTTTCGCTCAATAATTCAATGTTTTGAGTTAATCAATTTTTTATTTTTATTTTTGAATATGCAGATTATATTAGAATCAACATATTTTTAAGAAGTTTCATTATGCTGTTTTGCTGAATAGTATATATGTTCATTTGTGTTATTTTTGGACGAGGTTTTCAGTTATCCTTAGTTATTGGATATATCCAATGTTAATAAACAGAAAGCATAAATGGCGTATGAACTTCAACTGCTTTCTTGTAAGTACCTAAATGCATAAATGGCGTATGAACTTCAACTGCTTTCTTGTAAGTACCTAAATTTTCAATTCTCCCTACTTAATACTCGAACTTCATAATTTCTTTCCCCTCCATTACCATATTATGCAAGCATTTCTTGCAGGTACTCTAACTTCAAATTTTCTTTAATTCATTCCTGAACTTCTAAGCATGTTGATGCAGGACGGAAGCATGAATAACAAATAAAAGATTCTTGTTCGTAACACAAGAACGAGTGTTTGCTCAAATAGAGGTGAGAATTATTGAAATCCACCAAATAACTCTAAAAACTGAAATATTATATATCAAAAAAATGAATGAAGAGTTTTTAAACCCTTAACACATATATAAAGATGCTAAACAAATCTTAATCAAATAGAAATCCTAATCCTATAGATAAATCCAAGTAAAAGTAAGAAAATTGCAAAAATAACGAAAATACCCATAAACTATCTCAAAATAAAAAATAAAAAACGCTAAAACGGACTCCTAAATGATGAAATTTTACCCTTAAAAGTATTATGTTGTCATCTAGCAAAAAAGTGTAGAATCGAAAAACCCTTCACTCGAAAAATCTGACAACCGATTTTAAAGTTATGCATGTTTTCATAGTTCCTTCTTATTTCTTTTCTTTTTCAATTGGTTTATAATTTTCTTTTCTAACCGCTCTACATCATTTCCTTGCACTTCAGAACAACTCGACCCTGAGTTGTTATCAGATACAAAGGCTCATTGAAGAAAAATTCACTAGCTGAATTTGTAACAACTAGGAAAGCTTTTCCTTCCAATTTAGAAGCTTTTTGTTCCCTCTTTGTTGGTGTAATCGTAATCTTTTTATCCTTCCACTTAAACTTGTAGTTGTTCCATCTACCCTTCACGGTCTGCCTAATAGAATATGACATGCATTCATCTTTACAACGTTGAAACTAACTTCTGATTTATAAAAAGTCCTCATAGACAAAGGTATCTTACAAATTCGAGTCACCTAAATAGGCATACCTTTTTTAATCCATCCAATATGATAGGGAGTTGGATGTGGTTCGGTTGGAAGCTTTAGATGAGCCATCAGCTTCCTGACAATACGATTTTCACAACTACAACAATCTAAGATCAGAATGCAAAACGTTTGGCCTAAAAGATCTTCTTATACTGAGTCAACACTTTCTGCTTGTACGGACATAAGATTTTTTGCACTGTACACACAAAATCTCCTTGTTCTTCTTCATAAACTTCATTGATGTATTCTTCCTCTCTCTTTTTCTGTTCTCCAATATACCCGTGATCATCATCTTCTTCATTAACTATATCTACCACATATATTGATCTTCGTTCAGGATACGTATTTGATTCATGTTCGGGTTTTCCGTACCAGTGTTTCACGCGGTTACTCGCTAACAACTAAAAATGAATCAGACGATTGTGTGAGGGACAAACCTCTCGAAACAAAGTCCCAAAAAGGGGTGTTTATCGAATAGGAAGATTACAATTTGGACACGAACAAGATGCCTCCAAGGGGCGCAAGCACACAAGTACAAAGGAATTGAAGTAATTAAAGTTAATCTAAGGAAAAGTAAATTACATATTCTCTGCTTGAGAGTGAATTTTTCCCGAAGTTTTCCTCATTGTCTTCCTCTTCCTTTTATACTCGTTGGGCAGTTCTAGACCGTTTGGACTCTGCTCGTAACTACCCATTTCTTTCATAGTGGCTGACTGGCCAATAACTACCATTCGTAACTCCCACCACCACGTTTTCTTCATAACTGCTTATCACTAATTTTCTCAAATCGTGGGATGTAATCGTGATGTGCTCAAACTGCTTCAAACCGTGATGTGCTCATAGACAAAGGTATCTTACAAATTCGAGTCACCTAAATAGGCATACCTTTCTTAATCCATCCAATATGATAGGGAGGTGGATGTGGTTCGGTTGGAAGCTTTAGATGAGCCGTCAGCTTCCTGGCAATACTATTTTCACAACTACAACAATCTAAGATCAGACTGCAAAACGTTTGGCCTAAAAGATCTTCTTATACTGAGTCAACACTTTCTGCTTGTACGGACATAAGATTTTTTGCACTGTACACACAAAATCTCCTTGTTCTTCTTCATAAACTCCATTGATGCATTCTTCCTCTCTCTTTTTCTGTTCTCCAATATACTCGTGACCATCATCTTCTTCATTAGCTATATCTGTCACATATACTGATCTTCGTTCAGGATACGTATTTGATTCATGTTCGGGTTTTCCGTACCAGTGTTTCGTGCGGTTACTCGCTAACAACTAAAAATGAATCAGACGATTGTGTAAGGGACAAACCTCTCGGAACAAAGTCCCAAAAAGGGGTGTTTATCGAATAGGAAGATGACAATTTGGACACGTTGAGAGTGAATTTTTCCCGAAGTTTTCCTTATTGTCTTCCTCTTCCTTTTATACTCGTGGGGCAGTTCTAGACCGTTTGGACTCTGCTCGTAACTACCCATTTCTTTCACAGTGGCTGAATGGCCAATAACTACCATTCGTAACTCCCACCACCACGTTTTCTTCATAACTTCCTGTTACTAATTTTCTCAAATCGTGGGATGTAATCGTGATGTGCTCAAACTGCTTCAAACCGTGATGTGCTCATAGACAAAGGTATCTTACAAATTCGAGTCACCTAAATGGGCATACCTTTCTTAATCCATCCAATATGATAGGGAGGTGGATGTGGTTCGGTTGGAAGCTTTAGATGAGCCCTCAGCTTCTTGGCAATACGATTTTCACAACTACAACAATCTAAGATCAGACTGTAAAACGTTTGGCCAAAAAGATCTTCTTATAGTGAGTCAACACATTCTGCTTGTACGGACATAAGATTTTTTGCACTGTACACACAAAATCTCCTTGTTCTTCTTCATAAACTTCATTGATGCATTCTTCCTCTCTCTTTTTCTGTTCTCAAATATACCCGTGATCATCATCTTCTTCATTAACTATATCTACCACATATACTGATCTTCGTTCAGGATACGTATTTGATTCATGTTTGGGTTTTCCGTACCAGTGTTTCGCACGGTTACTCGCTAACAACTAAAAATGAATCAGACGATTGTATAAGGGACAAACCTCTCGGAACAAAGCCCCAAAAAGGGGTGTTTATCGAATAGGAAGATTACAATTTGGACACGAACAAGATGCCTCCAAGGGGCGCAAGCACACAAGTACAAAGGAATTGAAGTAATTAAAGTTAATCTAAGGAAAAGTAAATTTCATATTCTCTGTTTGAGAGTGAATTTTTCCCGGGGTTTTCTTCATTGTCTTCCTCTTCCTTTTATACTCGTTGGGCAGTTCTAGACCGTTTGGACTCTGCTCGTAACAACCCATTTCTTTCATAGTGGCTGACTGGCCAATAACTACCATTCGTAACTCCCACCACCACGTTTTCTTCATAACTGCTTGTCACTAATTTTCACAAATCGTGGGATGTAATCGTGATGTGCTCAAACTGCTTCAAACCGTGATGTGCTCATAGACAAAGGTATCTTACAAATTCGAGTCACCTAAATAGGCATACCTTTCTTAATCCATCCAATATGATAGGGAGGTGGATGTGGTTCGGTTGGAAGCTTTAGATGAGCCGTCAGCTTCCTGGCAATACGATTTTCACAACTACAACAATCTAAGATCAGACTGCAAAACGTTTGGCCTAAAAGATCTTCTTATACTGAGTCAACACTTTCTGCTTGTACGGACATAAGATTTTTTGCACTGTACACACAAAATCTCCTTGTTCTTCTTCATAAACTTCATTGATGCATTCTTCCTCTCTCTTTTTCTGTTCTCCAATATACCCGTGATCATCATCTTCTTCATTAACTATATCTACCACATATATTGATCTTCGTTCAGGATACGTATTTGATTCATGTTCGGGTTTTCCGTACCAGTGTTTCACGCGGTTACTCGCTAACAACTAAAAATGAATCAGACGATTGTGTGAGGGACAAACCTCTCGGAACAAAGTCCCAAAAAGGGGTGTTTATCGAATAGGAAGATTACAATTTGGACACGAACAAGATGCCTCCAAGGGGCGCAAGCACACAAGTACAAAGGAATTGAAGTAATTAAAGTTAATCTAAGGAAAAGTAAATTACATATTCTCTGCTTGAGAGTGAATTTTTCCCGAAGTTTTCCTCATTGTCTTCCTCTTCCTTTTATACTCGTTGGGCAGTTCTAGACCGTTTGGACTCTGCTCGTAACTACCCATTTCTTTCATAGTGGCTGACTGGCCAATAACTACCATTCGTAACTCCCACCACCACGTTTTCTTCATAACTGCTTATCACTAATTTTCTCAAATCGTGGGATGTAATCGTGATGTGCTCAAACTGCTTCAAACCGTGATGTGCTCATAGACAAAGGTATCTTACAAATTCGAGTCACCTAAATAGGCATACCTTTCTTAATCCATCCAATATGATAGGGAGGTGGATGTGGTTCGGTTGGAAGCTTTAGATGAGCCGTCAGCTTCCTGGCAATACTATTTTCACAACTACAACAATCTAAGATCAGACTGCAAAACGTTTGGCCTAAAAGATCTTCTTATACTGAGTCAACACTTTCTGCTTGTACGGACATAAGATTTTTTGCACTGTACACACAAAATCTCCTTGTTCTTCTTCATAAACTTCATTGATGCATTCTTCCTCTCTCTTTTTCTGTTCTCCAATATACTCGTGACCATCATCTTCTTCATTAGCTATATCTGTCACATATACTGATCTTCGTTCAGGATACGTATTTGATTCATGTTCGGGTTTTCCGTACCAGTGTTTCGTGCGGTTACTCGCTAACAACTAAAAATGAATCAGACGATTGTGTAAGGGACAAACCTCTCGGAACAAAGTCCCAAAAAGGGGTGTTTATCGAATAGGAAGATGACAATTTGGACACGAATAAGATGCCTCCAAGGGGCGCAAGCACACAAGTACAATGGAATTGAAGTAATTAAAGTAAATCTAAGGAAAAGTAAATTACATATTCTCTGCTTGAGAGTGAATTTTTCCCGAAGTTTTCCTTATTGTCTTCCTCTTCCTTTTATACTCGTGGGGCAGTTCTAGACCGTTTGGACTCTGCTCGTAACTACCCATTTCTTTCACAGTGGCTGAATGGCCAATAACTACCATTCGTAACTCCCACCACCACGTTTTCTTCATAACTTCCTGTTACTAATTTTCTCAAATCGTGGGATGTAATCGTGATGTGCTCAAACTGCTTCAAACCGTGATGTGCTCATAGACAAAGGTATCTTACAAATTCGAGTCACCTAAATGGGCATACCTTTCTTAATCCATCCAATATGATAGGGAGGTGGATGTGGTTCGGTTGGAAGCTTTAGATGAGCCCTCAGCTTCTTGGCAATACGATTTTCACAACTACAACAATCTAAGATCAGACTGTAAAACGTTTGGCCAAAAAGATCTTCTTATAGTGAGTCAACACATTCTGCTTGTACGGACATAAGATTTTTTGCACTGTACACACAAAATCTCCTTGTTCTTCTTCATAAACTTCATTGATGCATTCTTCCTCTCTCTTTTTCTGTTCTCAAATATACCCGTGATCATCATCTTCTTCATTAACTATATCTACCACATATACTGATCTTCGTTCAGGATACGTATTTGATTCATGTTTGGGTTTTCCGTACCAGTGTTTCGCACGGTTACTCGCTAACAACTAAAAATGAATCAGACGATTGTATAAGGGACAAACCTCTCGGAACAAAGCCCCAAAAAGGGGTGTTTATCGAATAGGAAGATTACAATTTGGACACGAACAAGATGCCTCCAAGGGGCGCAAGCACACAAGTACAAAGGAATTGAAGTAATTAAAGTTAATCTAAGGAAAAGTAAATTTCATATTCTCTGTTTGAGAGTGAATTTTTCCCGGGGTTTTCTTCATTGTCTTCCTCTTCCTTTTATACTCGTTGGGCAGTTCTAGACCGTTTGGACTCTGCTCGTAACAACCCATTTCTTTCATAGTGGCTGACTGGCCAATAACTACCATTCGTAACTCCCACCACCACGTTTTCTTCATAACAGCTTGTCACTAATTTTCTCAAATCGTGGGATGTAATCGTGATGTGCTCAAACTGCTTCAAACCGTGATGTGCTCATAGACAAAGGTATCTTACAAATTCGAGTCACCTAAATAGGCATACCTTTCTTAATCCATCCAATATGATAGGGAGGTGGATGTGGTTCGGTTGGAAGCTTTAGATGAGCCGTCAGCTTCCTGGCAATACGATTTTCACAACTACAACAATCTAAGATCAGACTGCAAAACGTTTGGCCTAAAAGATCTTCTTATACTGAGTCAACACTTTCTGCTTGTACGGACATAAGATTTTTTGCACTGTACACACAAAATCTCCTTGTTCTTCTTCATAAACTTCATTGATGCATTCTTCCTCTCTCTTTTTCTGTTCTCCAATATACCCGTGATCATCATCTTCTTCATTAACTATATCTACCACATATACTGATCTTCGTTCAGGATACGTATTTGATTCATGTTCGGGTTTTTCGTACCAGGGTTTCGCGCGGTTACTCGCTAACAACTAAAAATGAATCAGACGATTGTGTACGGGACAAACCTCTCGGAACAAAGTCCCAAAAAGGGGTGTTTATCGAATAGGAAGATTACAATTTGGACACGAACAAGATGCCTCCAAGGGGCGCAAGCACACAAGTATAAAGGAATTGAAGTAATTAAAGTTAATCTAAGGAAAAGTAAATTACATATTCTCTGTTTGAGAGTGAATTTTTCCCGGTGTTTTCTCCACTGTCTTCCTCTTCCTTTTATACTCGTTGGGCAGTTCTAGACCGTTTGGACTCTGCTCGTAACTACCCATTTCTTTCATAGTGGCTGACTGGCCAATAACTACCATTCGTAACTCCCACCACCACGTTTTCTTCATAACTGCTTGTCACTAATTTTCTCAAATCGTGGGATGTAATCGTGATGTGCTCAAACTGCTTCAAACCGTGATGTGCTCATAGACAAAGGTATCTTACAAATTCGAGTCACCTAAATAGGCATACCTTTCTTAATCCATCCAATATGATAGGGAGGTGGATGTGGTTCGGTTGGAAGCTTTAGATGAGCCGTCAGCTTCCTGGCAATACGATTTTCACAACTACAACAATCTAAGATCAGACTGCAAAACGTTTGGCCTAAAAGATCTTCTTATACTGAGTCAACACTTTCTGCTTGTACGGACATAAGATTTTTTGCACTGTACACACAAAATCTCCTTGTTCTTCTTCATAAACTTCATTGATGCATTCTTCCTCTCTCTTTTTCTGTTCTCCAATATACCCGTGATCATCATCTTCTTCATTAACTATATCTACCACATATACTGATCTTCGTTCAGGATACGTATTTGATTCATGTTCGGGTTTTCCGTACCAGTGTTTCGCGCGGTTACTCGCTAACAACTAAAAATGAATCAGACGATTGTGTACGGGACAAACCTCTCGGAACAAAGTCCCAAAAAGGGGTGTTTATCGAATAGGAAGATTACAATTTGGACACGAACAAGATGCCTCCAAGGGGTGCAAGCACACAAGTACAAAGGAATTGAAGTAATTAAAGTTAATCTAAGGAAAAGTAAATTACATATTCTCTGTTTGAGAGTCAATTTTTCCCGGTGTTTTCTTCATTGTCTTCCTCTTCCTTTTATACTCGTTGGGCAGTTCTAGACCGTTTGGACTCTACTCGTAACTACCCATTTCTTTCATAGTGGCTGACTGGCCAATAACTACCATTCGTAACTCCCACCACCACGTTTTCTTCATAACTGCTTGTCACTAATTTTCTCAAATCGTGGGATGTAATCGTGATGTGCTCAAACTGCTTCAAACCGTAATGTGCTCATAGACAAAGGTATCTTACAAATTCGAGTCACCTAAATAGGCATACCTTTCTTAATCCATCCAATATGATAGGGAGGTGGATGTGGTTCGGTTGGAAGCTTTAGATGAGCCCTCAGCTTCCTGGCAATACGATTTTCACAACTACAACAATCTAAGATCAGACTGCAAAACGTTTGGCCTAAAAGATCTTCTTATACTGAGTCAACACTTTCTGCTTGTACGGACATAAGATTTTTTAAACTGTACACACAAAATCTCCTTGTTCTTCTTCATAAACTTCATTGATGCATTCTTCCTCTCTCTTTTTCTGTTCTCCAATATACCCGTGATCATCATCTTCTTCATTAACTATATCTACCACATATACTGATCTTCGTTCAGGATACGTATTTGATTCATGTTCGGGTTTTCCGTACCAGTGTTTCGCGCGGTTACTCGCTAACAACTAAAAATGAATCAGACGATTGTGTAAGGGACAAACCTCTCGGAACAAAGCCCCAAAAAGGGGTGTTTATCGAATAGGAAGATTACAATTTGGACACGAACAAGATGCCTCCAAGGGGCGCAAGCACACAAGTACAAAGGAATTGAAGTAATTAAAGTTAATCTAAGGAAAAGTAAATTACATATTCTCTGCTTGAGAGTGAATTTTTCCCGAAATTTTCCTCATTATCTTCCTCTTCCTTTTATACTCGTTGGGCAGTTCTAGACCGTTTGGACTATGCTCGTAACTACCCATTTCTTTCATAGTGGCTGACTAGCCAATAACTACCATTCGTAACTCCCACCACCACGTTTTCTTCATAACTGCTTGTCACTAATTTTCTCAAATCGTGGGATGTAATCGTGATGTGCTCAAACTGCTTCAAACCGTGATGTGCTCATAGACAAACGTATCTTACAAATTCGAGTCACCTAAATAGGCGTACCTTTTTTAATCCATCCAATATGATAGGGAGGTGGATGTGGTTCGGTTGGAAGCTTTAGATGAGCCGTCTGCTTCCTGGCAATACTATTTTCACAACTACAACAATCTAAGATCAGACTGCAAAACGTTTGGCCTAAAAGATCTTCTTAAGATTTTTTGCACTGTACACACAAAATCTCCTTGTTCTTCTTCATAAACTTCATTGATGCATTCTTCCTCTCTCTTTTTCTGTTCTCCAATATACCCGTGATCATCATCTTCTTCATGAACCATATCTACCACATATACTGATCTTCGTTCAGGATACGTATTTGATTCGTGTTCGGGTTTTCCGTACCAGTGTTTCCCGCGGTTACTCGCTAACAACTAAAAATGAATCAGACGATTGTGTAAGGGACAAACCTCTCGAAACAAAGTCCCAAAAATGGGTGTTTATCGAATAGGAAGATTACAATTTGGACACGAACAAGATGCCTCCAAGGGGCGCAAGCACACAAGTACAAAGGAATTGAAGTAATTAAAGTTAATCTAAGGAAAATTAAATTACATATTCTCTGTTTGAGAGTGAATTTTTCCCGGGGTTTTCTTCATTGTCTTCCTCTTCCTTTTATACTCGTTGGGCAGTTCCAGACCGTTTGAACTCTGCTCGTAACTACCCATTTCTTTCATAGTGGCTGACTGGCCAATAACTACCATTCGTAACTCCCACCACCACGTTTTCTTCATAACTGCTTGTCACTAATTTTCTCAAATCGTGGGATGTAATCGTGATGTGCTCAAACTGCTTCAAACCGTGATGTGCTCATAGACAAAGGTATCTTACAAATTCGAGTCAGCTAAATAGGCATACCTTTCTTAATCCATCCAATATGATAGGGAGGTGGATGTGGTTCGGTTGGAAGCTTTAGATGAGCCGTCAGCTTCCTGGCAATACGATTTTCACAACTACAACAATCTAAGATCGATCGCAAAACGTTTGGCCTAAAAGATCTTCTTATACTGAGTCAACACTTTCTGCTTGTACGGACATAAGATTTTTTGCACTGTACACACAAAATCTCCTTGTTCTTCTTCATAAACTTCATTGATGCATTCTTCCTCTCTCTTTTTCTGTTCTCCAATATACCCGTGATCATCATCTTCTTCATTACCTATATCTACCACATATACTGATCTTCGTTCAGGATACGTATTTGATTCATGTTCGGGTTTTCCGTACCAGTGTTTCGCGCGGTTACTCGCTAACAACTAAAAATGAATCAGACGATTGTGTAAGGGACAAATCTCTCGGAACAAAGCCCCAAAAATGGGTGTTTATCGAATAGGAAGATTACAATTTGGACACGAACAAGATGCCTCCAAGGGGCGCAAGCACACAAGTACAAAGGAATTGAAGTAATTAAAGTTAATCTAAGGAAAAGTAAATTACATATTCTCTGTTTGAGAGTGAATTTTTCCCGAAGTTTTCCTCATTGTCTTCCTCTTCCTTTTATACTCGTTGGGCAGTTCTAGACCGTTTGGACTCTACTCGTAACTACCCATTTCTTTCATAGTGGCTGACTGGCCAATAACTACCATTCGTAACTCCCACCACCACGTTTTCTTCATAACTGCTTGTCACTAATTTTCTCAAATCGTGGGATGTAATCGTGATGTGCTCAAACTGCTTCAAACCGTGATGTGCTCATAGACAAAGGTATCTTATAAATTCGAGTCACCTAAATAGGCATACCTTTCTTAATCCATCCAATATGATAGGGAGGTGGATGTGGTTCGGTTGGAAGCTTTAGATGAGCCCTCAGCTTCCTGGCAATACGATTTTCACAACTACAACAATCTAAGATCAGACTGCAAAACGTTTGGCCTAAAAGATCTTCTTATACTGAGTCAACACTTTCTTCTTGTACGGACATAAGATTTTTTGCACTGTACACACAAAATCTCCTTGTTCTTCTTCATAAACTTCATTGATGCATTCTTCCTCTCTCTTTTTCTGTTCTCCAATATACCCGTGATCATCATCTTCTTCATTAACTATATCTACCACATATACTGATCTTCGTTCAGGATACGTATTTGATTCATGTTCGGGTTTTCCGTACCAGTGTTTCGCGCGGTTACTCGCTAACAACTAAAAATGAATCAGACGATTGTGTAAGGGACAAACCTCTCGGAACAAAGCCCCAAAAAGGGTTGTTTATCGAATAGGAAGATTACAATTTGGACACGAACAAGATGCCTCCAAGGGGCGCAAGCACACAAGTACAAAGGAATTGAAGTAATTAAAGTTAATCTAAGGAAAACTAAATTACATATTCTCTGCTTGAGAGTGAATTTTTCCCGAAGTTCTCCTCATTGTCTTCCTCTTCCTTTTATACTCGTTGGGCAGTTCTAGACCGTTTGGACTCTGCTCGTAACTACCCATTTCTTTCATAGTGGCTGACTGGCCAATAACTACCATTCGTAACTCCCACCACCACGTTTTCTTCATAACTGCTTGTCACTAATTTTCTCAAATCGTGGGATGTAATCGTGATGTGCTCAAACTGCTTCAAACCGTGATGTGCTCATAGACAAAGGTATCTTACAAATTCGAGTCACCTAAATAGGCATACCTTTCTTAATCCATCCAATATGATAGGGAGGTGGATGTGGTTCGGTTGGAAGCTTTAGATGAGCCGTCAGCTTCCTGGCAATACGATTTTCACAACTACAACAATCGAAGATCAGACTGCAAAACGTTTGGCCAAAAAGATCTTCCTATACTGAGTCAACACTTTCTGCTTGTACGGACATAAGATTTTTTGCACTGTACACACAAAATCTCCTTGTTCTTCTTCATAAACTTCATTGATGCATTCTTCCTCTCTCTTTTTCTGTTCTCCAATATACCCGTGATCATCATCTTCTTCATTAACTATATCTACCACATATACTGATCTTCGTTCAGGATACGTATTTGATTCATGTTCGGGTTTTCCGTACCAGTGTTTGGCGCGGTTACTCGCTAACAACTAAAAATGAATCAGACGATTGTGTAAGGGACAAACCTCTCGGAACAAAGTCCCATAAAGGGGTGTTTATCGAATAGGAAGATTACAATTTGGACACGAACAAGATGCCTCCAAGGGGCGCAAGCACACAAGTACAAAGGAATTGAAGTAATTAAAGTTAATCTAAGGAAAAGTAAATTACATATTCTCTGTTTGAGAGTGAATTTTTCCCGGGGTTTTCTTCATTGTCTTCCTCTTCCTTTTATACTCGTTGGGCAGTTCCAAACCGTTTGGACTCTGCTCGTAACTACCCATTTCTTTCATAGTGGCTGACTGGCCAATAACTACCATTCGTAACTCCCACCACCACGTTTTCTTCATAACTGCTTGTCACTAATTTTCTCAAATCGTGGGATGTAATCGTGATGTGCTCAAACTGCTTCAAACCGTGATGTGCTCATAGACAAATGTATCTTACAAATTCGAGTCACCTAAATAGGCATACCTTTCTTAATCCATCCAATATGATAGGGAGGTGGATGTGGTTCGGTTGGAAGCTTTAGATGAGCCATCAGCTTCCTGGCAATACGATTTTCACAACTACAACAATCTAAGATCAGACTGCAAAACGTTTGGCCTAAAAGATCTTCTTATACTGAGTCAACACTTTCTGCTGTACGGACATAAGATTTTTTGCACTGTACACACAAAATCTCCTTGTTCTTCTTCATAAACTTCATTGATGTATTCTTCCTCTCTCTTTTTCTGTTCTCCAATATACCCGTGATCATCATCTTCTTCATTAACTATATCTACCACATATACTGATCTTCGTTCAGGATACGTATTTGATTCATGTTCGGGTTTTCCGTACCAGTGTTTTGCGCGGTTACTCGCTAACAACTAAAAATGAATCAGACGATTGTGTAAAGGACAAACCTTTCGGAACAAAGTCCCAAAAAGGGGTGTTTATCGAATAGGAAGATTACAATTCGAACACGAACAAGATGCCTCCAAGGGGCGCAAGCACACAAGTACAAAGGAATTGAAGTAATTAAAGTTAATCTAAGGAAAAGTAAATTACATATTCTCTGTTTGAGAGTGAATTTTTCCCGGTGTTTTCTCCACTGTCTTCCTCTTCCTTTTATACTCGTTGGGCAGTTCTAGACCGTTTGGACTCTGCTCGTAACTACCCATTTCTTTCATAGTGGCTGACTGGCCAATAACTACCATTCGTAACTCCCACCACCACGTTTTCTTCATAACTGCTTGTCACTAATTTTCTCAAATCGTGGGATGTAATCGTGATGTGCTCAAACTGCTTCAAACCGTGATGTGCTCATAGACAAACGTATCTTACGAATTCGAGTCACCTAAATAGGCATACCTTTCTTAATCCATCCAATATGATAGGGAGGTGGATGTGGTTCGGTTGGAAGCTTTAGATGAGCCATCAGCTTCCTGGCAATACGATTTTCAAAACTACAACAATCTAAGATCAGACTGCAAAACGTTTGGCCTAAAAGATCTTCTTATACTGAGTCAACACTTTCTGCTGTACGGATATAAGATTTTTTGCACTGTACACACAAAATCTCCTTGTTCTTCTTCATAAACTTCATTGATGTATTCTTCCTCTCTCTTTTTCTGTTCTCCAATATACCCGTGATCATCATCTTCTTCATTAACTATATCTACCACATATACTGATCTTCGTTCAGGATACGTATTTGATTCATGTTCGGGTTTTCCGTACCAGTGTTTCGCGCGGTTACTCGCTAACAACTAAAAATGAATCAGACGATTGTGTAAGGGACAAACCTCTCAGAACAAAATCCCAAAAAGGGGTGTTTATCGAATAGGAAGATTACAATTTGGACACGAACAAGATGCCTCCAAGGGGCGCAAGCACACAAGTACAAAGGAATTGAAGTAATTAAAGTTAATCTAAGGAAAAGTAAATTACATATTCTCTGTTTGAGAGTGAATTTTTCCCGGGGTTTTCTTCATTGTCTTCCTCTTCCTTTTATACTCGTTGGGCAGTTCTAGACCGTTTGGACTCTGCTCGTAACTACCCATTTCTTTCATAGTGGCTGACTGGCCAATAACTACCATTGGTAACTCCCACCGCCACGTTTTCTTCATAACTGCTTCTCACTAATTTTCTCAAATCGTGGGATGTAATCGTGATGTGCTCAAACTGCTTCAAACCGTGATGTGCTCATAGACAAAGGTATCTTACAAATTCGAGTCACCTAAATAGGCATACCTTTCTTAATCCATCCAATATGATAGGGAGGTGGATGTGGTTCGGTTGGAAGCTTTAGATGAGCCATCAGTTTCCTGGCAATACGATTTTCACAACCACAACAATCTAAGATCAGACTGGAAAACGTTTGGCCTAAAAGATCTTCTTATACTGAGTCAACACTTTCTGCTGTACGGACATAAGATTTTTTGCACTGTACACACAAAATCTCCTTGTTCTTCTTCATAAACTTCATTGATGTATTCTTCCTCTCTCTTTTTCTGTTCTCCAATATACCCGTGATCATCATCTTCTTCATTAACTATATCTACCACATATACTGATCTTCGTTCAGGATACGTATTTGATTCATGTTCGGGTTTTCCGTACCAGTGTTTCGCGCGGTTACTCGCTAACAACTAAAAATGAATCAGACGATTGTGTAAGGGACAAACCTCTCGGAACAAAGCCCCAAAAAGGGGTGTTTATCGAATAGGAAGATTACAATTTGGACACGAACAAGATGCCTCCAAGGGGCGCAATCACACAAGTACAAAGGAATTGAAGTAATTAAAGTTAATCTAAGGAAAAGTAAATTACGTATTCTCTGTTTGAGAGTGAATTTTTCCTGGGGTTTTCTTCATTGTCTTCCTCTTCCTTTTATACTCGTTGGGCAGTTCTAGACCGTTTGGACTCTGCTCGTAACTACCCATTTCTTTCATAGTGGCTGACTGGCCAATAACTACCATTGGTAACTCCCACCGCCACGTTTTCTTCATAACTGCTTCTCACTAATTTTCTCAAATCGTGGGATGTAATCGTGATGTGCTCAAACTGCTTCAAACCGTGATGTGCTCATAGACAAAGGTATCTTACAAATTCGAGTCACCTAAATAGGCATACCTTTCTTAATCCATCCAATATGATAGGGAGGTGGATGTGGTTCGGTTGGAAGCTTTAGATGAGCCATCAGCTTCCTGGTAATACGATTTTCACAACCACAACAATCTAAGATCAGACTGCAAAACGTTTGGCCTAAAAGATCTTCTTATACTGAGTCAACACTTTCTGCTGTACGGACATAAGATTTTTTGCACTGTACACACAAAATCTCCTTGTTCTTCTTCATAAACTTCATTGATGTATTCTTCCTCTCTCTTTTTCTGTTCTCCAATATACCCGTGATCGTCATCTTCTTCATTAACTATATCTACCACATATACTGATCTTCGTTCAGGATACGTATTTGATTCATGTTCGGGTTTTCCGTACCAGTGTTTCGCGCGGTTACTCGCTAACAACTAAAAATGAATCAGACGATTGTGTAAGGGACAAACCTCTCGGAACAAAATCCCAAAAAGGGGTGTTTATCGAATAGGAAGATTACAATTTGGACACGAACAAGATGCCTCCAAGGGGCGCAAGCACACAAGTACAAAGGAATTGAAGTAATTAAAGTTAATCTAAGGAAAAATAAATTACATACTCTCTGTTTGAGAGTGAATTTTTCCCGGGGTTTTCTTCATTGTCTTCCTCTTCCTTTTATACTCGTTGGGCAGTTCCAGACCGTTTGGACTCTGCTCGTAACTACCCATTTCTTTCATAGTGGCTGGCTGGCCAATAACTACCATTCGTAACTCCCACCACCACGTTTTCTTGATAACTGCTTGTCACTAATTTTCTCAAATCGTGGGATGTAATCATGAAGTGCTATAACTGCTTCAAACGTGACTTTTAGATGACTGCAGAGTTTTGTCATCGTTAGGATTCTGGACGATCCAGCTACTTGGGCAACGACTCCTTTGGTCTGGGCGTCCATAAGGCATTTTACTTGCTCAACATTTGGGCATTCTGCAAGTTTGGGCGACAATGTTCCTTTGTTTTGTGGGCCCTTTCCCTTTGTTTGGGCTTTCATCTCGGATTCTCTGCTAAGCTTCGTTCTTTGGGCCATTTAATTTGGGCTGTACTTTTAGTGTGTCAACAATTACCCCCCAATATGGCAGAATTAATATTCAATAATTAAATTTTCGCCATATTCACTTCGTATTTGTATAGCAACATTTGAAATTCCCAAGAATTTCAATCATCACTTTCTTTTACACTTAAAAAGGTGTAACTTTACAAAACTCTTATAAATCCAAAGGATACGCCACTTCGTCGTACCATTAACCCACGTTTCAGCATTTCGGACTTCGCCTTTGCTATATTTACTGTTCATCTCTTTGCTTCCTTGCTACGTTTCTCAGGCAACCTCCAGCGAACTTGTTTTTCTATTCCAATGACCACTTCACAAACTCAATCTGATGCTCCCTTCAGTTTTGAAGACTTCCAAAACTTCCTCACTAGACCATACGTAAATCCATCCCATCTTTCTCAAGCCAATCCAGATTTGAATGAGTTCTATCTAGGTCCATCATTTAAAGATGTCGAATCGATGGAGAAAACGGCGGTCGGTCAACTGTTTCCCTGCACTGAGGACCTTCCCTTCCTGAACTTGCTACCGGTGAAATCAATCCAAGAACGAGGTATTCGTACTTGGCCTAAAACTGATTCTACTTTCCTTTTTGGCATGCACGTTTAATGAAACATGGCCCCACTAAAGCCCTTTTTGATCGTGCAAGAATTTTCGACCTATTAGAAATTACGCTCAACCCCCCAATTTATGATTCAACGCTTTTCCCAATCGCGCTGAGTTTTTGGTTTTTTGAGTATAATACTTTTGTTTTTCCCCTTGGTCCAATGTCTATTACTCTGAAGGATGTAGGGGCTTTATTAAACCTTCCCCCTTTGGGCGACACTATATTCCCTTGCCTCTTAATCACTGGTACTGCCCCAAAGTTCGATAAGAAGATCACTGAATCTTATTCGAGCTTGCAACAGCCTTATGCTACCTCCAGTTCTGAACTCAGCCATGCTGAACGAGTAGCTTTCCTTCAGGTTTGGCTTTGTAAATATGTCCCCAGCCTGAAACCTTCTACGAGCTATCTACCCATATCACATGAACTAGCACGTGGCCGATCCCTAAATTTATGTTCATTCTTTTTGCAACCCTTTATAGAGGCATGGCCTCCCTCCAATTCCAACTGAAGAGCAGGGCCTCCCCTACAGGCAGCGAGCCTCTTTGGTTAGCCCAATTGTGGATGAGGGCGTACTTCCCACAACTTGGTACTGTACCTTCTCCTCCTAGGTCGGTTGCCTGCTACGGGTTATTCATTCATCAATTGAGCCATGTACATATGTCCGCCAGGGATGTCTTTACCTTCTTTTATACTCTGAATTCAATCCCTTCATTCTTTCCTTTTCCTGCTCATCAGATTCTCATTTTTGTTCATCCTCCTTCCACCGTGGATGAAGCAGGTTCATCTCTACCTGTCTGGGTTCAATTTCTAGTCGGGAGGGAATTGTTCCACGATATTTTGATCGAAACAAACGCCAAGGCTGGGGTTGAAATATATGCCCCCCCAATTTTTTGCCCGTCAACTTGGATTCGGCCAAATATGGCATGTTCCTCCCTGCTATTCCAAGAACCTGGCAGAGCGTTTCCATCTTATAAATAAAACCGAGGCTGAAAGCATCGATGCTCGTAATAAGCTCTTAGCCCGCGACTTTTCTTTTGCTCATTTCAATTCTACATTTGTCACACATCCCCTTTTTGATCAACTCTGGCCATATGTGACACGTAGCCTATTTGCTGTTAATTCCAATCATGCCTTTCACCTATTATGTCGGTCAGAGGTCTCTTCCACTTCTCCCACTCTCATCACTCCTTTGTCTATTAAGAGTCCTTCTCCGTCGTCCTCAATTCGTACGAAGCATTCAAGCCTTCCCCCTACTTTTTCACCCGTCCATGCGGTTGCTACCAAAGGTACTTCCAGCCGTAAGTGATCAGCTACCACTTTCCCAATTTTGCCAGACGATGCTGAGGGCGATGACGACGATGATGTGCCTCTCATCCACAAGAAAAAGGTAACTAGATTCGTTTATTTCATGAAATACTATCTTTCATGCATTAACGTTTCTCTTGAATTCTCAGAAGAGTTCAGCTTCTCCTTCAAAGGCTTTATCCTCAGCATCTCATACTCCAGTTCCTACGGTTGTAACCGTTTCAACTGGATAATCTGAGGAAGAGGTTTCTCTCAAAGAGAAACCTTCAGTTCCAGAGTCTTTATCCCAACCTACTGAGGCATCGCAGGCTTCTCTGGGCATCCATTCTTCAAGTACTGAACCAGCAAGTAGGGCATCTTTTGGTATTTTTACTCTATTTATTGGTTTAGCAATTTTTTGACTTGCTGTTCCCGAGCGAGCATTAGGCGTTTCCATGGACCTGCCCATTGTAGTAAGGTCGACTTACTTAGAGAAAGGAAATTCTTCGCGGATGGTGGAGCCGATTGACGATGATCCTGATCATACGAAGCTTGCTGATGAGGTAGTTCACATTCCTCTTTCGTCCTTTGCCTTACTTCTAGTGCTTCTAGTGACAGTTTTAACACTGGCTTTTTCTTTCAGAGCACTAATGCCGTTGTGCGCTCTATCCAAGATTTGCTTTCTTCTTGGGAACAAATGAATAAGTCTTGTTCTTTTTCCAGCCATCCTTCTGACTCCTCAGAAGCAAATATGGAGATCTTCAAACAATCGATGCTTGAGTATGTCGCCTTCATGGACATGGATGTTCATATAGCCAGTACTGCCAAACAGAAAGAGAAATTTGATCTCTTGAGCACGAAGTTGGCACAAGCACTTACGCTTCCATCGCTCCATGTTTCTTCTAACTTCAAGGCGACGCTGAAGGCCATTCATTCTGAAGTTCTTTCCTTGTTGGCTAGAAGTGTCGAGTTGAAGGCTAAAAGCACTCAGTATCTTCGTGCCTCCTCTGAGAAGGAATCTCTGCTTCAGGAGATTAACAACGCCAAAGCTAAATTGATCGAAGTCTCCTCTGAAATTAAGGCTGAAGACTCTTTGATGAAAGAACTTCAAGCAAGGATGGATGATTGTAAGGCTAGGATGGCTGCTAAAGAGCGTAATGCTTCCCAAAAAGTAGAGTGAACCAAGTCTTTGGTTGAACGTTACCAACGGTTGGAAGTTGATGACGAGGTTGTATCCGAGATAAACGCTGCTTCTTCAAGGCAGGACGAGGATTGGGCGAAGCTTAGGGAACAGCTGAGGTCTGCTTGGAGCGAATTGTAATCGAGACGTTTTGACGTCTTAATTTTCTTTTGTAATTAACTGCCATGAATGAGCTTGGCTGTAACAACAATATTTATTATCAATGAATGATTCTTTTACCTACTCGTGAATTAATCGACGTTCTTTTCTTTAATCGTCAACCCCTAAAGTATTTTGTTGTGTTGTACTCGAGTCCGTGTACTTGGCCCTTTTAATCTTCTTTTCCCTAGACCTTAAGCCATTTAATGCATGTATGTGGCCTTTTGCATTCTGTCTTTCCATCTTCATATCCTTATAAATATACATTCTTGCACTCATCATCTTCATCTTTGTTCCCACTCCTTTCTCTAGGAATTATCTGGCTGCTATCGTTTAGCATCTTGATAATTTATCTCTAGTTCCGTCTTCTATAGAAATGGGTTAGTTGATCCATCCTATTTGTTGTCTACTTTGATTGCGCAGTCGGTATGGGAGATATAGGAAATATTTCTTGGCCGACAGCAAAATACTTCCTATCCATCAATGGTGGGAGGGAATACTTCTGGGCCACTTTACTTGTTGAGAATGCTTCTCAACCCTTTTGCTCGCCATTACAGCAACGCATTCAAGGAAGTGGCTGGTCCCAGTTCACAATTTTCACCGTTGCTTCCAAAAAGACCATAATTGTTTATCCCCAGTTGTAACTTGTAGGAGGTTTTATACTTTCGCTCATAGGAGACTTTGCACTTTCGTATTCCATTGATGTAACCAATATTTACTTAATAAAAGTTTTGTTTGAACGTATTTCGTCCTTTATTTTATTTGGATATCATCGCTCAATAGAACTTACATGCTGAAGTTTTTATTTGTTCGTTTTCCCATAAGGAAGGAACATATTTATTCAAATATTTGTCATTGATGAACCTCACGTGATTAGTACCATCAAATTTTCTAAATTTTAGGCTCCATTAGGTAACATACTTTTCACCTTGTATGGTCCTTCCCAATTTGGTGATCATTTACCGTATTTTGGGTCTTTACTATCCAAAGGGAGTATTGTTTTCCAAACTAAATCGCTCAAACTGAAGGACTTGGTTATGACCTTTTTGTTGTAAAACTTAGCCATTTTCTGTCATTGGACTTGCAATCTATCCCGGACGTACAACTTTAATTCGTCCAATTCCAACAAATTTTGGACAAGTAACTCTGCGCATTTGTTATCGCCCAGGTTGTTTTGTGAACATACTCTCATTGACTGCACGCTGATTTCCATGGGTAGCACTGCGTCTTGCCCGTATGTTAGCTGAAAAGGGATAACTTTAGTGCTTGTGCGTGGCGACGTTCTATAGGTCCACAAAGCTTGATTCAAACACTCGTGCCAATCTCTGGCGTTTTCACTTATCATCTTTCTTACAATGTTCTTCAAAATCTTGTTAGAGGATTCAGCCGACCACTAGATTGAGCATAATAAGGCGTGGAATTCACCAACTTAACCCCAAATTCGTTCAAAAATTCTTTCACTTGATCCTCATTCAAGGAAGTCCCATGATCCACCATCAGGGTTTGTGGGATCCCAAACTTATAAATGATATGATCGCGAATGAATTCTATAACACTCTTCTGAGATATCTCTTTTAGAGGTATTGCCTCAACCCACTTGGTGAAGAAATCTGTCGCCACTATAATGAACGTATGTTGCTTGGACGATGGTGGATAAATCTTTCCTATTAAGTCTATCGCCCAACCCCTAAACGGCCATGGCTCAATGATAGGTGTCATTTCTCTAACTGGCGCTCTTTGGATTGGTCCATTTATTTGACATGCCAAACACCCTTTTGCATATTAGACACACATTTCTCCCATCTTAGGCCAAAAATATCCATTCCTAATAATTAACCACCTCATCCTTTGGCCAGCTTGGTGGGCTCCACAAATTCCTTCATGTGTTTCAGCCATAATTACTTTAGCTTCTTGTAAGCTTACACATTTCAACAACACCCCATTTGGGCATTTTTTAAGTAATTCGCCTTCGATCAATGTGTAATTCAACGATCGTAGCCTTATCTTTCTATTGTTCTTTTTACTTGGTTCTTTCAAGAACACTTTTATCTCTACCCTCTAATCCATTGCGTCTCCTTCTTGTATGCAATGAACTCCGATCCTATTTGCCCTCCTTTATACAACGGGCAATATTGTTTCATATTCACAAGTGGGTTCTATATCTAAAATTTTTAAGTAACCTGAGGCCGTTTGGGCTAGTTCGTTCGCTATGTCATTGTATATTCTATTGACATATTGAAGTTCTACTTGGTCGAACTCCTCTAGTAATTCTTGGACGACTTCATACTGACTTATGACGCATTCACTTTGACATTTAAAATCACCAGTGAGTTGGTAAATCACCAACTGGGAATCGCCCCTAAAAATCACGTTTTTTTACTTCCATTTCAATCAATAACTCTAGGCCGATAATCAATGTTTCATACTCGGCCTGGTTATTGGTGCACATTCTGTTCAATGTGAAGGCAAATTTATAACAAACTCCTAGAGGATTTATCAAGGCTATTCCTACCCCTGCACCTTTGGAAGTTTTTGATCCATTGAAATATAAGATCCATGGTTTGAACACGAATGAGTTTATTTTCAATTTAATTTCTTCAGGCATATCAAGACACGGGTGATCGGCAAGAAATTAGCCAATGCTTGATTTTTTACTGCCTTCTGTGGTACATATTGTATTTCAAACTCGGAAAATGCCAAAGTCCAAAGGCCTATCCTTTGGTGTAAAACAGGGCGAGAAAACATGCACTTTACTAAATTCACTTTAGAAATTAAATACACTGTTACAGGCCGTAAATAAGCCCTTAACTTAGTACATGTGAAATATAAAGCGAGACATAGTTTCTCGATGGCAGAATAATTACATTCGCATTTTTTCAAACGTCTACTAAAATAATATATTACCCTTTCTTTACCAAATTGGTTTTCTTGCTCTACCATTCCAGCTATCGATTCTTGTTCAACCGATATCTACACCTTCATTGGCCATCCTTGAATAGATGACACCAATACTGGCAGATTTGATAAATACGTCTTTAGGCTATCAAAAGCCTTTTGATGTTCTTCCTTCCAGACGAGTTCTCCTGGTTTTTCAACTTTAGGAGAGGCGAAAAAGCTTTTGTTCGTCCTGCACAATTAGAGATAAAATACCTTAAGAAATTTACTTGACCTAGAAATCGTTGCAATTCTTTTGTATTGTTAGGCGGTTTGGCCTCTAAAATGGCCTTTGCTTTATTCTTATCGAGTTCAATTCCTCTTTGGTGTACTGGAAAGCCAATGAAATTCCCGGAATTGACACCAAATGCACATTTCAAAGGATTCAATTTCAACTTATATTGTCTCATTCGCTCAAATGAGTGTTTCAGTTGTTTGAAATGATCTTCCTCTTTAACAGATTTGACCACAATATCATCCATATACACCTCAACAAACTTGCCTATCATATCATGAAAGATTAGATTCATTGCCCTTTGATAAGTCGCCCCCCCATTCTTCAGGCCGAAAGGCATAACTACCCATTCGTAACACCCTAAGGCCCCTAGACATCTAAAGGCAGTTTTGTGTATGTCTTCTTCAACTATATACATTTGGTTATATCCTGAATACCCATCAATAAAGGAATACATGACATGTCCGGTAGTGGAATCAACTAAAAAATCTACTGTGGACATTTGATATTCTTCTTTAGGTGTCGCTAAATTTAGATTTCTAAAATCTATGCACACCCTTAATTTACCATTCTTTTTTAATACTGGCACAATGTTAGATAACCACTCAACATATCTAGCTGTCCTGATAAAGCTTGCTCTTAATAATCGCTCAATCTCTTTCTTAATTTCAGGTAATACGTTAGGAGCAAAACATCTAGGAGGCTGTTTATGAGGTTTAAAATTTAATTTAGTTGGCAATCTATGTTCCATTAGATTTTATCTAAACCAGGCATATGTTCATACTCCCAAACAAAACAATCTTTATATTCTTTTAATAAGGCAATTAATGATGTACTAACTTCTTGACAAAGTATCTGGCTGATAAATGTTGAGCGATCGTGTCCCACATCGCCAATGTTTACTTTGACCAAAGGGTCTTGTGCTTGAGTATTCCCAGGCTTGTTGATTCTCATTACTTCATCATCTATGTCCCTTGTAAGCATTTTTCTTCTAAACAATCTACCTTGTTGACTTCCTGGTCAACACTTTGCTCCAATTTGAATATTGCCAATTTGTCTCCCAATATTTTCAATGCTACTTCTTTTTTTATTTTCTCTTTACATTCTTTATTGAAAGCCACTAGTCTGGCTCTAAAGGCCTGGATCTCGACCACATGCTCTTTTGGTTGCCAACTCATCAATATTCTTTGATCGTCCTTTTGCCAATCACTGGTTCTTCTAGGGCCACTATATTTGGCCTCATCTGATTGAACATTTTGACGAGTGCTTCTATCGAAAATGGTTCTTCACTCTCTGCAACGAATTGAGTTTCTTCTCCATCTTGGATTATCCTGATAGGTCCATAGTTTCTCTCGTACATGAATCTTTCTACCGAATTAGCTTCTGCAACAAAAGGCCTATGATCTGCCTGTACCACTTCTGCTTTACCTTGGTCATTCCAGAAAACCAAGCATTGATGGAGTGATGATGGTATACAGCGACTTCCGTGGATCCAGTCTCGTCCTAGTAGTATATTGTAACTAGTGGGACCATCAATGACAAAGAAAACTATGGTCCTAGTAGTTGTTCCCACAGTTATATCTAGTGGCATTACTCCCTTGGCCGAAGTTGCTCCTCCATTAAAGTTTGTGAGAATTACTTCTGTTGGGATCATATCATCCTCTGTCTTTCCGAATTTCCTCATCATCCTTAATGGAATAGTATTTATGGCTGCCCCATTATCAATAAGCACCTTCACCACGGGTATGCCATTGACTAAAGCCTTCACATAAAGTGGCCTTAAATACTTGGTCAGTTTCATGGTGGGTTTTTTGAACACGACTTTTTCTGCTGCATCAATTTCCACTTCCTGTTTGTCCCCTGTCGACTTATCCCTTTGTGATAAATCATCTTGCAATACCTCAGGATGAGTACTTTTTTGTGGGGCACTATCTTCATCCTCCAGTATTTCTCCAGCAGCCATCCAGCCTGTTGGGGGAGGCAGTATCCTTGGAGGAGATCCTTATTTCTCATAATGAGGTACCATTTTCTTCCTCTTAGGTGTTCCATATAGTACGTCGAAATCGAAAGAACGCCCAGGAGGTTCTTCCAACAAATCTACTTCATGAACCCCTTCCCGGTGTAATTGTTTTAGCAAAGTGTTGTGTGATACTCCTCTCTTTCTCCTTTCTTCTTCTAAATCAATTTTTTCTTCGATATCAGTCATACCATCATCATCTTTGCCTTGTATTTCTTGAGACACATGACCGCTTTCACATTCCAACACACAAGCTTCTTCTTCATCTCCTTATTCTTCCTCCTAATTCTTAAATTCATTGGCTAACAGATAATTATTAGCCATAACGGGAGGTAAGGTGCCGAACTGGATAGTAAGGGATGGTTCTGTATCTTCTTCGTCTCTTTTAATTCGATCAAACTTCGACCTCCCAGAAGAACTTTTTGGCATTTCTCCCATTGATTTCCTAGTGCCAGTCTCTTCACTATCTTCAAGAGCATTTTGATTAACTCTTTTAAGTACTCTCGGTGTTTAGGACGTGGCATTTCTTGTTGCTGCCTCATCATTCGTTCATAATTCTGTTGAAATCGTCTTTGCTGAGTCCTGGTCATTTCATTAAAAGGCACAACTCGTCTTACATTATACTGATATGAGTGCCATACATTAGGCTGGCGAAACTATGGTCTAAACGATCTCTCATACTTTGCTGGCCTAAACTGCCTTTCCGGAGGAAGTCCTTTATAGAACGATGTGCCTTGTCTTCTGTTTGGAACAAATTCAGGGTGATGGTGATTCTGCCATACTTCTGGTTTTCCGGTATTTGCTCTCATTTCTTCTTTACATCTGGCACACAAGACTTCTTCGTTCTTCATGGGTTCTTTTCTTCTAATACGTTCAAACAAGCTAGCATGTTTCTCAGGGTCTTCTTCATCGTCGATAACCAACTTGAATCTTGGCAACTTATTTTTAAGACTGGTCATCACCATATTCACTTCAAGTGGCTGTGGGAAAGGATTTTGATCCACGGCCATTTTCTTTTTGTCTTCGAACGTGATTCGTCTTGACTCAATAGCATCCTGTAAAACATGACGGAAAACCAAGCAATAATTAGTCATATGTGACCATACATTATGCCATTTACAATATTTTTTACCCTTAATTTGCTCAGGGCTTTGCAATTTATGTTTATCGCTCAACTTTATCGCTTATCCTTTTACAATTTGTCGAATATAAGGTCAGCCTTAGTTATATCGAATGAGAACGTTCTGCTCTTTTTGTTTTCTCCTTTCATAGGCTCATCTCTGGCTAAATCCATAGGCTTAGCCATTATGGGACAAGTATACGCATCCTCTTTGGTTAGTTCAGCTAAACATATTTCAGTTTGATCGTAAAATTCATCACTTATAGTATGAATGCCAAAGTTTGGGTCTTTGTAATAAGTCCCTTTACTAGAATTTTTTACTTGCTCTTCTTCACTTATCAAATGTTCGTACCTAATTACGTTCGCACTAAGTTGGAACAGGTCAGGGAACTCCCTATCCTGGAACTTTTTCTTTAAATCAAAACTTGAACAGTTTTAAGCAATTTTGACAAATTCTTTTTCAGGCAGGGGCACAAAATATTTATTCCTAGTTGTTTTCAACCTTTGAAGAAAACCTTCTGCCCATTCATTTGGCATTTGACGCAAGTTCGCCAAATCGGCCAGTGTAACTTCAGATTCTATTTTATAAAACTGAGCATGGAACAACTGCTCCATTTGTTGCCATGTCTGAATGGAATTCGCTGGCAAGTTAATAAACCAAGAAAATGCTACTCGTGTTAATGAACTAGGGAATAGTCTCATTTTATGGTAGTCGGTCACTTCACCACTCTGTAGCGTGAACTGCCCTATATGCTCTAGAGTAGATACTTCTCCTAAACCAGTGAACAACGAGAATTCGGGCACTTTATACCCTCTAGGCCATGGATATGCTTGATCTACCCAATCAGGATATGGTTTAGTGTAAGTCGGCCTGATGACAGGACGTACCCCAACAGCCATTTGGTCTTGTACTATTTCTGTAATTTGATTCCTCAACAAAACATTTGGATCATATGGACTCCTATGGGTTGGTTTACTTGTTGGTTCACTTGAGGTGGCCTGATGTTTGGTCCTTGATTGGCAGGGAAGGTGCCATTGTTCAGACCATTATACCCATTATATTGACTATTTACTCCCTCATTAACACGGGGTAAATTATGTCCATTATTCAGAACATTATCTCTTATGTTTAGATTACCTCCCAGGTTAGTAGTCACATTATCACCATTCAGATTTGGCGTTCCATTAACCCCCTGATTTGAGGTGGAAGACCGAAAAATGTTTCTGGACCTGGACCTGGGTTCAAACCAGGGGAATTGTGTGGTGAAGTATGTCCTATAATCACCCTGGTTTGGAAATGACTTCCTATGGGTATTGCTGGTTGACATATTTGGCCTACTAATTTGCTCATAAGATCATTTAAAGTACTTAATTGTTTTGCCATGTTATCACAGTGAACACTTCCATTCTAGGTAAATTTTTCCATATTATGGAAATTTCGTAAATTTACCTGTTCGATGACATCTTGTGTGTGGTCTCCAAGCAATGCATGCATGGTTCGAGGACTCAACTCTGTCATTGGTTCATAACGACTGTGACTGCTTGGAGTCTATCCTTCCGTCTGAGGAAAATGTTGCTGCTCCTCGTATCGCTCGATCACAGACTAGACCACTCCGTAACTTGTTGGTGCTTTATCAGAATTTTTATGAGGCATAATGTTTTCCTTTTGCATCTTCAAACACCAAGGGTCCCACTGGGTGTGCCAAATTGTTTCGCGCTGTTACTCGCTAACAACTAAAAAAGGATCAGACGATTGTGTAAGGGACAAACCTCTTGGAACAAAACCCCAAAAAGGGGTGTTTATCGAATAGGAAGATTACAATTTGGACACGAACAAGATGTCTCCAAGAGGCACAAGCACATAAGTACAAGGGAATTGAAGTAATTAAAGTTAATTTAAGGAAAAGTAAATTACATATTCTCTGTTTAAGAGTGAATTTTTCCGGGGGTTTTTTTCATTGCCTTCTGCTTCCTTTTATATTCGTTGGGCAATTCTAGACCGTTTGGACTCTGCTCGTAACTACCCATTTCTTTCATAGTGGCTGACTGGCCAATAACTACCATTCGTAACTCCCACCACCACGTTTTCTTCATAACCGCTTGTCACTAATTTTCTCAAATCGTGGGATGTAATCGTGATGTGCTCAAACTGCATCAAACTGTGACTTTTAGATGACTGTAGAGTTTAGTCATCGTTAGGATTCTGGACGATCCAACAACTTGGGCGACGACTCCTTCGTTCTGGGCGTCCATAAGGCATTTTACTCACTCAACATCTAGGCGTTCTGCAAGCTTGGGCGACAATGTTCCTTTGTTTTGTGGGCTGCTTCCCCTTTGTTTGGGCTTTCATCTCGGATTCTCAACTAAGTTTCGTTCTTTGGGCCATTTAATTTGGGCTGCACTTTTAGTGTGTCAACAACCAGTAACACTTATCAACAGTAACATTTGCATACGAATTGTTTGCTGCATGACCAATTAATTTATCTTCGATTATTACCCATTTTGGTTCCACTACATTGCTAACTATAGGTGGTTTAGTTGCGGTCTAGAGCGGACGCAGCCCTTTTGCTGCCC
The DNA here is from genome assembly GCA_035079005.1 of Fraxinus americana. NCBI lineage: Eukaryota > Viridiplantae > Streptophyta > Magnoliopsida > Lamiales > Oleaceae > Fraxinus > Fraxinus americana. Next base: position 16,214,757 of record CM068711.1, read on the forward strand.
TTTAAACTGTCATCTGAATATTTCTAAAATGGTGGATGATGAGTGACTGCTATGCCATCTTGTCTTGAATCTTATGTTTTAATCTCTTAAAACCGCTTGATCTAATAATCATCAGCCTCTATTACATAGCAACGAGATTATAGCCTCAAAACATTCTCAATATAGGATGCCACCAAACAACTTCCTTGCCTACAATCCAAAAAACTATCGATAAAAAGGCCTAGATATAGTCTCTAGGAAAAAATCCATATTGCAACAATTCTTTCATCATGATCTAGTCTCTTATTGAAAGTTGTCTTCATCTATAACATTCATTATATATACTCTTCCACAAGCTTTCTGCTCTTCTCTTAAATTTGTATGTAACAATTACAACCTTAAGTTGTTTGCTAACCTCTATAATTTAAAAAAAAAAAAAAAAACTTTTCTACCTCATTCAAGCATTCAAGAAAAGCTTTTACGTCTAAAATCCTATTGAAACATTAGATGATGTTGGAGTAAAGGATCATCAACAACGGCATTCTAGTGTGTTGTAGATTCTTATTTAAGACTTGTATCATTTGATAATGTCTTGTGAATCGCTTGAAATATATGAAGTGTATGGCTAACCAAATAATGAAAGTTTCGTAAAGAAATTGGAGCAGGTTATTATGAGACAAAGATCTTCTTTCGAAAGAGATTTGATTCAAACTCTTATATGTCCAATGTTCAATAAAAAATTAATTTCAGAGGTTTTCCTTGACTTTGTCTATATCAATGAACAATTTCAAATACCTGACTTTTTTTAGAATAGATCTAAGTCACGAACATACTTCACAAGGAATGCATTTATCAAATTCATCCTCGAAAACATTTCGATGAAATCAATTTTATGTAGAGGGATTGAATAGTTATAGGTAAACGATTCGCATGGGACAAGATAAAAGAAATAAGGGAGGTTTGTGATGATTTTTCGATCTTTTCTACTAGGTAATCTAGGATCATTATGCATGAAGGTAACCAATTCAATCGTTATGGTCAGACTCTATTATGGACTTCTGACCACATTTTCCATGGGGTCCTTTTATCTCTACTTTCTCCGAGCTGAGGTTATGGAAAAAATAACTGAGAAGAAGGTACCAGCAACAATTGGTTTCTTTATAGGACAACTCATGATGTTCATAACGATCTATTATTTTCCCTGCCCTCTAGTCTTAGGTAGAACTCATACAATAACTGTGTTTGTTTGATTTTCTTCTAGAACAATCGCAAACACTTTTTTTATTTTGGATCTACTACCAGAAATTCAATATGTAATTTCGGCATTAAATATGTATTTGTGAATAATCTCATTTTTTCAATTATTCAGTCATAGTCATTATGATGACCATGATGACGAATTGGGGACAGAACTGGGGTTGGGTTTACAGGGGTAGCAACATGAACATGGTCGATGGGTGATTGTTGCTTAGGATTACAAGCTCTAAAATTCAAGACAAACAGTACATCTTTGAATTGATTTTTTTTTTTTTTTTTGCAGTTTAGTTCAATCGCATCAAACCTCATCTCAAAAGTCTTACTTTGATCATCTGCATAGCTCTGATACCACTTGACACAGGATGAAAATGTGAATAACAAATAAATTTTTCTTTTTCACAACACACTAATGGGTGTTTGTGTAACTCCCCGACCCGCATGGATCGAAACGTCACTAGATTAACTTTACTTTACCCGTAGACTTAATAAAATAATTAACTATACTTTTAGCGGAAAGTATAAAAATTTAACTTAAGAATTTAATTCGAGAATTATTTAATTCTAAATAACATCATTTCGTATTAAGGGATTATTGACTAGTTTCTTAGAAATAAAGTCACATTATTGATGTGAAATTTTAGGAAAAAAATGAAAAATAAACGTTCCTGTTTTTGTTATCTATCTTAGTGGTAATTTCAAAAATAAATTCGTTTGCATAGCTATCGACCTCGGAACTTCATGAAATGTTATAGTAAAGTAGGAAATTCTTTATATTATGACATATCCAAAAATCAGATTACGTCAGTAACATATGAGGTATTAAAATATTTTTCAAAACCCCGCAGCGACTCGATTTAGAAGGTAACTTAGCGCAGTTTACTTAAAATGACATATAAAATTCTACAGACGTCCAATCGACATGATTTCAACTTCATTCAGTAACTAATCCATGAGTCTATCAAATTCCACTAGTTTTGTCCAAACATTCTAAGTAACGATTGAGTTACGATTTTTTAAAGTCAATGGCAGAAGCTGAAAACATCAACACTACCCAGTGCAGTTTACCTTAAGAAACATATAAAATTCTACCAACATTGGATTGAAATGATTCCAAGTTTATTGAGTAGCTAACCTTTGAGGCTAACAAACGACGCTAATTTTGTCAAAAAATTCCAACTAACAATTGAGTTATGAATTTTTGAATTTCAGGGCAGAAGCTGAATAAAAAGAAAAAACAGCAACACTAAATAGCTAACACTTTCTTTTGAGGTAAATGGTGACTTGCAAGTTAATTTCTATAACACATAACTATTTTTAAACATAACTTATTCATAAAAATATTCCTAGAATAGTTCCACATATGATGTTCATAGAAATCAAATAAAGAAAAACATAAATGTTGCATAATCGAATTAAAAACGTTAAGTCACCAACATCTCCATAGCATGTTGCATCGTCCTGTACCATCATCCACGCACCAAGCATATCAAATCAACCGTCACACATAGAGGGATTTCCATAGCATTATCATAACACGTAGAGCCGGAGAATGATCATTCAAACTATAGTAGTGCCCAAGCACCCTACCAGAGGTACCAATTCATTCAAACGTTTAATGAAAAATCATAATTTGAAAACGAAATATACACTTGTACATCTACATACCTTAATTTGAAACTTTGAAATTGATGAATTTGGACGGTGAATATTGTTTTCCAATGGCACCTGAAGCTTTAAGAAATCTACTCATCTCCTATGTTTTTCTTTCTTTTAAAATTTTTTTCCCTTGATCAAAGTGTGCACTTTCTGCTTCACACCTTTACTATTCTTTTAAACTTTACTTAATTAATTTATTTTTTTTTAATTTTTTTTTTGAGAAAATAAGAATAATATTCAAATTTGAGGGAAGGTGTAGTTAAAAAATGATTTTCCAATTTTGTAAACACGGCCTTCAATGACTCCCTGAAAACTACCAACCCCCCATGCTGAACACTAACTAGACTATTCTCGGCCCCGGGAGTTCTAATATCACACCCCGGCATGAGCCCAAACTCCCTAGCTATGGCTATTACCTTATGCTCTTTGTACCGGCCTCTAAGGTCGGGGTAACTCAACATAGGCCTGGTATCTAAGGGGATTGCTAAAGGAACTATAGAATGCCCAGTATCCTCGAGCGTTGAGCCCGACCCCGACGAGGATGATGCTACCAGACATTTTTAGGAAATAAAAACTTAAATTATCTATAGAGGACGAGGTCTTACCTTAGGCCTAAACTCGAAGTGGTCCGAGGAGAGTTAGAGAATTGAAAAGTGCAAAATGAAGTGGGAAAGTAGGTATTTATAGGACTCTGAGGAAGATCTAAGGTCTTCCCATCCTGGCCATCCATCATGCCACGTGGCTTTCATCCACCATGCTAGGCTCGAACATCGAGACCACACGTCATACATACACAAACCCTAGGCCGCACAACCCAAAATTCTTAGGCTGAGCAACCCTACTTCATTGCTGCACAGCCTAAATTTAAAGGCTGAATAGCCCATTTACATGGCTGCACGGCCTAAGTTCAAAGGCTGAGCAGCTCTCCTTCACTGATGTTCAGTCCACATTAAGAGGCTGAGTAGCCCAATTGTATGGCTGCACAGCCCAAATTCAAAGGCTGAGCAACCCTCCTTCATGGCTGTTTATTCTACATTAAGAGGCTAGTAACCCATTTGCATGGCTGCACAGTCCAAGTTCAAAGGCTGAGCAGCCCTTCTTCATGGTTGTTCAGTCCACATTAAGAGGCTGAGCAGCCCATTTGCATAGTTGTATAGCCCAAATTCAAAGGCTGAGCAGCCCTTCTTCATGGCTGTTCAGTCCAAATTAAGAGGTTGAGTAACCCATTTGCATGGCTGCACAGCCCAAGTTCAAAGGCTAAACAGCCCTCCTTCATGGCTGTTCAGTCCACTTTAAGAGGCTGAGCAACCCATTTGCATAGCTGCACAGCCCAAATTCAAAGGTTGAACAACCCCCCTTCATGACTGTTAAGTCCACATTAAGAGGCTGAGCAACCCATTTGGATGGCTGCACAGCCTAAGTTCAAAGGCTGAGCAGCCCTCCTTCATGGCTGTTCAGTCCACTTTAAGAGGCTGAGCAGCCCATTTACATGACTGTACAACCCAAGTTCAGAGGTTGTCCAGCCCTCCTTCATAGCTATTCAGTCCACTTTAAGAGGCTGAGCAGCTCAGTTGCATGGCTGCACAGCTTAAGTTCAAAGACTAAGCAACCCTCCTTCATGGCTGTTCAATCCATAGTAAAAGGCCAAACAGCCCATTTGCATGGCTGTACAGCCCAGGTTTAAAAGCTGAGCAGCCCTTCTTCATGGCTGTTCAGTCCACACCAAGAGGCTGAGTAGCCTATTTCCATGGCTGTACAGCCCATGCCCAAATTCTGAACATACCTCTGTTATATGCATCCACCCAGAATCTCGAAGGCAGATATTAGGCATGAATGCACGGGGGCCACTGATGATACCAATCCTGGAGAAATCCCGAGCTCTAATTCCCGAGAAATTCATGTCACATCTAAGCCAGAACAAGCCTGATCTCCTCAGGTTCATACTCCTCGGGATCGGGCTAGGAAGTGAAGTCCTTATGAGAATGTATTACCTCATTCTAAGAAGATTCTAATACTAGTCACATATCCATCCAAACACGTGGGTAATATGAAACCAACTACATTACAACTTCCAATTGCACTAGTACTCCTAGGTATCTCGACATTGTAGTCCTACTAAGGGTCCACCACCTACCTCTAGAAATACATCATTCTCATTCAATATCAAGGTATGTTTTTACACATAATTTACAACATATTTATTCTTTCCACATTCTCTCTCTGACTTAAGCATCGGAGGGGCGACAAGGACACACCTCGACGCCTTCGTTTCAGGTACCGGAAGACCTCGTTCGTGCTCATTCTCAGTCCTCAAGCTCGGAAGTCGATAGGTACGATTTTTGGTAGCATCAAGGCCTATACTTCTTTTCATATTCCCCCATCGAAATGTATCTCGAAGGTCTCGATACATTTTTGTATCACCGGGATGTGCGGAGTACGGGTTAAAATGAGCCTTTTCTAATATCTCCTTGCTTTCCTAATCTTATGCAAAAATGGATCTTTACCTTATGCTTCTATGATCCGATCTTTGAGAGTTGGTCAAACCACTAAAGTTGCTAAATGACCGATACTTTGCTCTGGTATTGTAACCACTTCAATTCGCAACTTTTTCAAGTCTTTGATCAACTCCATCTGAATAGTAGGTAAAAATGCCAACTGTCCCATCGACTTTCTACTTAGAGCATCGACAACAACATCAGCCTTACCTGGATGGTAATGAATAGTGCAATCATAATCCTTTACTAGCTCCAACCATCGTCTCTATCTTATATTCAATTCCTTCCGTGTGAAGAAATATTTAAGACTCTTAAGATCAATGTAAATATTGCATTTTCCTCAATATAAGTAACTGGGCCATATCTTTAATACATAAACTACCGCTGCAAGTTCTAGATCATACATCTGGTAGTTCTGCTCAAGTTGCTTCAATTGCCTTGGTACATAGGCAATCATTTTTCCGTGTTGCATTTACACACATCCCAAACCTCGTTTGGATGCATCACTATATATAACAAACCCTTATGAACTTTCGGGTATGGTTAACACTGGTGCTGTAATCACTCGCTGCTTTAGCTCCTGAAATCTTTGCTCACACTTATCTGTCCATTGAAACTTTATTCATTTCCTTTTCAATTGCGTCATTCGTCTAGCTAATTTGGAGAATCTTTCTATAAATCTTCGATAGTACCCGACCAATCTCAGAAAACTCCGAACTTCACCGGCGTTAGTCGGTGTCTTCCAATTAGTTACCACTTCCACTTTTACTGGATCTACTTCAATTCCTTGGATAGTAACTACATGGGCAAGGAATCTAACTTGCTCAAGTCAAAATTCACACTTTTAAATTTAGCGTATAACGTTTCCTTCCTTGCGCAGTATTTCTAATGCTATTCTAAGATGTTTCTCATGTTGATCTTTACTCTTGGAGTGTATCAAAATGTCATCAATGAAGACTATGACAAATTGATCCAGATACTGTAAAATACACGATTCATTAAATCCATGAATACTATTGAAGCATTTGTCAAACTGAACGGCATAATTGTGAACTCATAATGTCCATAATGAGTTTTGAAAGCTGTCTTGGGTATATCACTAGCCTTAACCTTCAATAGATGATATCCAGATCATAAGTCGATCTTGGAAAATACTTTAGCCCCTTTTAGTTGATCAAACAAATCCTCAATTCTCTGGAGAGGATACCTATTCTTGACGGTCAAATGGTTCAACTCCCGATAGTCGATACACATCCTCATACTTCCATCTCTCTTCTTTACAAATAATACTGATGCGCCCCATAGAGATACACTTGGTCGGATAAAGCCACTATCTAACAATTCTTGTAACTGAATTTTCAACTCTTGAAGTTCATTTGGAGCCATTTCGTATGGAGCCTTAGATATTGGTACTGCTCCAGGAACCAGATCTATTGTAAACTCCACTTGTCTATCTGGTGGGATACCAGGTAGATCTTCAGAAACATATTTATAAATTTTTGTACCACTACTACATCCTCAATCTTTATCGTCACTTGTTTTTCTCCTAAGATGTTAACTTGAAACCCTTGAGATGTTTCTTTTCTCAACATTTTCTCGGCTTGCAAGGTAGATACTAGTTGGAGATTGGATTTTGTCTTTATTCTAGGTAAAGAAAATTGTTCTTCTCCTGGTTTCTGAAAAGACACTTTCCTTTCTCTATAACGAATGGTTGCATAATTACGTCCCAACCAATCCATATCTAAAATCACATCAAAGTCTTTAATCTCTATCAGATATAAATTAGCTTTTAATATTTTTCCCTCAATTTCAAGATTCACCGACTTAGCCAACTAATTTGTATTTAATGTTCTGCCTGAGGGGATGCTAACTTCTAGTGTACTCTCTGACTTATCACAAGTAATACTATATTTAGGATTGAAAGACGTTGATACAAAAGAATGAGCAGCTCCTGAATCAAATAATACATAAGTAGGTATATTAGATAGCAATAAAATACCTGTTATGACGTTTGAGTTTTCCTCTGCATCCTTTTGAGTCATTGTAAAAACTCGTGCTTTCTCATTTTTATTATGATCGCTCTTATCATCTTTCTTCTGAGTTCATATGGGACAATCCTTAGCAATATGTCCCAACTTACCACACCGAAAATAGGCAATCTTCCCGTACAAACATTCACCACGATGAGGTTTACCATACTTAGGGCACGACGCTACTACTGGTACTATGGCCTTACTAGAACTAGGTCTGATATTAGCTTTCTTACTTTTCCATTTCCTTTGTTTTGACCATTCCACTTTCTCTTCCTAATTTGTCCTTTATCCTGCTGGCCAAACAATTGATTGTGCTGCTCTGTCTCAACATTCTGATACCAAATAGCGTGAGCTCGTTCCAACATCTCACGGTAGATGTAAAACGATGTGACATAAGAATCATGCTTATGTCTGGGTTTAATCCTTGCTCGAACCTTCGAGTTTTCTTAATTTCTGTGTCAACCAGGTGTTGAGAAAATCTTGAGAGTTGATCAAACTTTCGTTCGTAATCAGTTAGGGACATATTACCCTGATTGAGTTTAAGGAATTCACTTTCCTTTAAATCTCTTAGAGACCGAGAAAAATACTTATCCATTACTTCCTTCTTGAATTGTTCCCAAGTTAACGCCAATTGCTGCTCCGAGGTCCTAGTTCGGGACATTGAATCCTACCAGTGAATTGCATCATTAATAAACATAAACTTTGCACACTGGACCTTTTGGGCATCAGTGCAATCTATGAGTCAAAAAATTTATTCCAATTTACGAAATCATTCTTCAACTACCAATGGACTAGATGCTCCATTGAAGGTAGGAAACTTATGCCTTCGAAATAACTCAACTATCGAGGCATGAGTCGGGAGGGTAATAGGAGCTGGTGGTGTGGGTGAAGCTTGATTTTGATTCAGCCTACCAAGATCTTGAACTATTTACAGGAGGTCCTTTATCAAGTTGTTCTAGTTTGTTCAAGACATTTCTTTTGAGATAAGATATAATATCTCTCATTAACTTCATTTACCAATACTAGAATACTTTAAAAAAGAGAAATTATTTCTCAACTTGATTGGAATTGATTTTTTTTTTCAATGCTAGCACATGTTTCGTATGTGATTGTCAAAGTCTACAGATTAGTCTACCTCAAAATCTAGGTAAGCTCGAATATCTATCTCCTATTGACTGATATGATTCCTTTTCCTAGAATCTTGTCTTTCTTTTGCCATTTGCGACCCACAACTTTCAGTTCGAGCCCAATATATGTCTTTTAAAATAACACACTTTTTTTCTTAATTTCTTTTATCTTTGCATACAAGATATACATAAAGAAAAAAAATAAAATGTAGCGAAACATGGAAAACATAACTGTAGAATCATAACTGTTTTATAACAAGAATTTATACTTTACTTAGTTAAACATACCTGAGTCGTAGGATGAGGTCGACTGATGAATGCGAGATGCCAGGGAAAGCCTTAAATATTTCATTTTCTTATTTTTAATTTCCCACTTTGTAGTTAAGAATTTTTTTTAAAAAAAAAACAAAATACGCTAAGTCTACATAATCGACTAAACTCCTGTTTTGATACCGTGATGTAACTCCCCGACCCACATGGATCAAAAAGTCACTAGATTAACTTTATTTTACCCCGTAGACTTAATAAAATAATTAACTATACTTTTAGCAGAAAACATAAAAATTTAACTTAAGAATTTAATTCGATAATTATTTAATTCTAAATAACATTATTTTGTATTAAGGGATTATCTAATAATTTCTTAGGAATAAAGTCACACTTTTGACGTGAAATTATAGGGAAAAAAATGAAAAATAAACGTTGCTGTTTTTGTTTTCTATCTCAGTGGCCATTTCAAAAATAATTTCGTTTGCATAACTATCGATCTTGAAACTTCATGAAATTTATAGTAAAGTAGGAAATTCTTTATATTATGACATATCCAAAAATCAGCTTCCGTCGGTAACATATGAGGCATTGAAATATTTTTCAAAATCCGCACCGACTCGATTTAGAAGGTAACTCAGCACAATTTATTTAAAATGACATAAAATTCTACAGACGTCGGATCGACATGATTTCGACTTTATTCAGTAGCTAATCCATGAGGCTATCAAATGCCACTGATTTTGTCTAATATTTCTATGTAACGATTGAGTTACGAATTTTTAAAGTCAATGGTAGAAGCTGAAAACATCAACACTTCCCAGTGCAATTTACTTTAAGGAACATATGAAATTCCACTGTCATCGGATTGACACGATTCCAAGTTTATTCCATATCTAACCTATGAGACTAACAAATGCCACTGATTTTGTCGAAAAATTCCAACTAACACTTGAGTTATGAATTTTTGAATTTCTGGGCTAGCAACACTAAATCGCTAACAATTTCTTTTGCGGTAAATGGTAACTTGTAAGTTAATTTCTGTAATACATAACTATTCTTAAACATAATTTATTCACAAAAAAATGTTTTTAGAATAGTTCTACATATGATGTTCATAGAAATCAAATAAAGAAAAACAAATATTGCATAATCGAATTAAAAACGTTAAGTCACTGATATCTTCATAGTATGTTGCATCATCCTCTACGATCATCCACACACCAAGCATATCAAATAAACCGTCACAAGTAAAGGGATTTTAGGCAAAATTCGATTTCTATAGCATTACCATAACACTTAGAGTCGGAGAATGATCATTTAAACTATAGTAGTGCCGAAACACCGTACCCGGAGGTACCATTTCATTCAAACGTTTAATGAAAAATCGTAATTTGAAAACGAAATATACATTTGGACATCTACCTACCTTAATTGAAACTTTGAAATTAATGAATTTGGGCGGTGAATATTGTTTTCCAATGACACACGAAACTTTAAGAAATCTACTCCTCTCCTATGTTTTTCTTTCTTTTGAAAATCATTTTCCTTGATCAAAGTGTGCACTTTCTCCTTCGCACCCTTACTATTCTTTTAAGCTTTACTTAACACACACACACACACACACACACACACACACACACACACACACACACACACACATATATATATATATATATATATATATATATATTTTTTTTTTTTTTTTTTTTTTTTTTTTTTGAGAAAATAAGAGTAATTTTCGGATTTGAAGGGAGGTGTAGTTAAAAAATGATTTTCCTCTTTTTGTAACCTTCCTTTTTAGTGAAAAACTAAATGGGAGTGTTATGTTATCATTAATCTTGTTAAATTGAGTCTTTAACTAGGAATTCAAAGATTTTTAAGCCCATAAAAAAATAATTTTTATAAAACAATTACATAATAAAAAAAATTAAGAAAATGAACTATTCATATGATTGTAACTTATCTCTATGAATGCTCACTAATAAAACAATTATTCCATCCAATTAATTTGGTATAATTGTTCTTAATGTGCAACAATAAGGAGTTTATTATTTTTTTTCAATAATAATTTTATAAAATAATTTATAAAAACATTTGCATGGTGATTCAAACTTGAGTTGTTTATATGAAATACCATGCAGATGATCATTATGGTAACCCAGTTATTTATCAAATCATTGTAATCAAATTTATTTAAACCTAATGTCTTAAATTATTGGGCTTATAAATAAATTATGGCTTGTACTTTCATAACCTTAAATGATGTCGATCTTCCATAATTTGTTTCTTAAATGGGTTACATTAACTAAATTGAGAATATAAAATTCGGCACATTACAGTTTGCACGAATTTCGTTTGAATAGATGTGAAAAATATTGAAATTCAACAATAAAGGGAATAACTAATTTATTATTTATCAAAAAAATAAATGTAGAGTTTTCAAATCCTTAACACATATTTAACGACTCTAAATAAATCCTAATCAAATTGAAATCCTAATTTTGTAGATAAATCCAAATAAATTTAAAAACTACAAAAATGATGAAAATACCCATAAACTATTTCAAAATAGATAAAGCTAAAACAGACACCTAAATAATAAAATTTTACCCTGGAAATATTATGTTGTCATCAGACAAAAATGTGCATAATCGAAAAATGCTTTTGAATTGTACTCACTCGTGAAAATCTGATAAGCGAGCTAAAAGTCGAGCACATTTTCATAGATCTTCTTATTTCTTCTCTTTTCCAATTGATTCATATTTCTCTTGTAACTGCTCCCCGTCACATATTTCCTATTGATACCTAATCTATCCCACTGGTAACAACTTCAACTACTTAGTCCTACGCGACAATTAATGGAGTTAACAACTTTAGCAAAAAGTAATGAAAATATTTTAATAAATTCTAAGTAAACCTCTTAGTTGTCTCACACCTCAACTCCTTTACCATTGAGCGATCATTTAGTGTGACCTCAGTGATTTAGTTGTTCCTCCTCTTAACAATGAAGTTCACAAAATTCTATAAATCACACTCTATTTTTCTCAATTCCAATTCGTATGATAAAGAAATTAGCAATCTCATTTTATAATACCTTGGGAGCTAATAAAATTATTTTAGTAAATTCCAGATACACCTTCTGACTGTTTCTGCATTCTTACTTCCTTTACCACTGAAAGATCACTTAGGAGTCTTGGTTTGTGATCTAGGTTGGTATCCTTTCAACAATGATGCCTTTCTCCCATCATTTCACTAGTCGATCTTAACACATATTATTATAAGATCATATCTAATATTCAGAGTTTTTGTCTTGATTTATTATTGCTCTTAGGGGTGGGCAAAAAAACTGAAAAACCGACCAAATCGACCGAACCAAACCGACTCGGGTCGGTTTGGGTTGGTTTGACATAGTTATTGGTTTGGTTTGGTTTTATTTTAAACAAAACCACGATGGTTCGGTTTGGTCATAGTTTAAAGCCTTAAACCACTGGTTAACCGACCCAACCCACTTATACATGTTTCTATTTTTTTTTTTTTTTTTTGAAAAAAGAAAAGTCAAAATCAAAACTTTTGGAATTTGAATTTTACTTTCCTGGATATTTATTTTCCTAAAATCTAGACATTGTGCTTGAATTTCTTTCTTGTAACATAAATTTTATTTTCTTACTCTTGAATTTGGATTATGCTTAGTTTTGGTTATTTTCTTAGTCTTGGTTTTGGATTATACTTAGTTCTGGTTATTTTCAATTTTGATCATATCATGCCTTCTATTGAGATGGAAGAAAGAAATAATTGTAATATGTTTAGCAGTTCATATTTAATTAAGTGTAGTAAACGTAATTTGGTATCTCTTTTATTCTTATGGATATCCACCACATATCCAGGTTGATGAAGATGAACTATTGGGATGGAAAAAAAGCTTGATGAAGATTCGGTTTTGTTATGATTATGTGTTGGTTCTTGGTTGCGTCAGTGTGAGTAGTTAAATTGAATGACATACATTATTTTTTGCATGACTTTTCATTTTTTATGATGCAATATTATTTAAAAGTCGAAACCGACTAACCGAACCAAACCAAATCGAACCGATTTGGTTTGGGTTGGTTCGGTTTAAGAGCTAGAGTGGGTTGGTTTGGGTCGAAATTTTTTCAAACCGACTAATTTGGTTTTGGTTTCGGGTTGGGGTCGAAACCAACCCAAACCGAACCGCGCCCACCCCTAATTGCTCTCATAGCCAACACCAAAATGATGCTTTTGCCCTAGAGGTCAATCAACAGCTAAGCCTCAAACGTATTTCGGAAAGAATAAATTAACTGTGGACCCAACCCATTGGTGGCAATAATTCCCCCAAACCATTCTTCTTTCCAACATTGGTGGCCCCAAACAACTCTGAACTGTCGATTTGTCTTGCCCTTCTTTCAACCTCATTCAGCACTAATTAACATCATAAATCACAATTTTATAGAAAGAGCGAAAATCAAGTTCATTTGAATCATTCACCGACCGCTGTAAACCTTTCTAGAAATACGATTGTTTTGTAGAATTTTGGATAATACGATTTATTACGTTGCTAAAGAAGTTTAACCGTCAATTGCAACCTAAGATCAAATTGTTAAATTAGAAATAGATGGACATATATGTTATTTATAGTCAGTGACTACCGTAGTTATTTAATGTGACATTATTTTAAAAAAGAATAATTTCTAATAATTTTATATCACGTAGGATGTCGGGCATGGTGATTATTGCAGTAGCTCATTATCAAAAGTTTACGTGCCATTTTGTACAATTCCACTGTCCAATCAATAAATGGAAAAAAGCAACGTGTCGGGACGTTGGCGTGATGGCCTGAGTGCATGACACGTCGACTTCTTAAGTTTTGGTGGTTTATGTTGGAACTGACAACCTGCGGTCATTCGAAATTTACCTAATGACTTTTATTTCAGAAATATATTATATGTAGTTTTAAATGGTTTTTGTTTTTAGTAACACAATCATTATTTGAAAAAAAATAATAATAATGAATTGAATAATAATTTTTTTTGAATTTACGCATACGTTATTATTATTTTATTGTGTTAATGTATTATTAAAATTAAAATATCATAATTTTCAATTCAATTGGAGTAATGCGTGCGACATAAATGATACGTTTTAAATCAAAGAAATATTTCAATATTTGTATTTCAAGGAAAGGGATTAATCAAATAAATGAAAAATATTTCCCTTTTGAAAAGAATGAGGATCAAATTCAAATTCGAAAGATACGTTTTTGTATCAGACAAAGAAGAGGGAAGAATAGATTCAAAAAAAGTAATAAAAATACAATTTTAACTGATACTAATGGGAAAAAATATTAAAAATAATTAGAAGAAAAGAAATTACTAAAAACAGTGCCTATATTGTTATATAAATTAACTAGCAAGTTAGAACAAGAATAATGAGAAAATCAAGAATTTAGCCCAAAGTTTGACTAATATTCATAAGTTATTTATAATCGATCAAATCAATTTTTTTTCAAAAAAAAAATACTTTTTGTGGGACTTATAATATTATTCATTTATATCTATTTTACAGTTTAAAATAATTATAAATTCGTGCTACATAAATTTTTATCTCAAAAGAAACACTATGAGCTTGGCTAGTTATTAGTGAAGGAAAAAAAAAATTATAGTTTACCGAAAATAATATAATTTTAAGCTTTATTTGACTATAAGCAATTATAATTAATTAAATAGTCTAAAAGTTCGGCTTTCATATTTGAAAATAAAAATCTCTGATCAACAATTACTTAAAACCTAGATGGAGGTTGTAGATTAATTTTGGGAATGATAATTCAAAATTTTGAAATCTATTCGTGATTTATATTGCTTTCTAGAAGTTGAATATAAATTAACACATTATAATAAACAAAATATTTTATGCGCCATGAAAATGTTACGTGATGATCTTTGAGAATTAATGCATGTATATATGTTCATAATTTAATTACATTTTTAGACCTCGAGAAACGTTATTGATTTTCAACCTAGAAATGAATGACAAATTTCTGGTTATGCCAATCGCATTATTCTTGAAGCAGATTCATGTGATTTGTTTTATAGGGTACAAATCCATGCACCCTCGATTGTTTCTTGCACAATAGTAGATGAAATAGATGAGGACGATATGCTTCTTGAGAATCAACAACTTTATCATCTATCCTCCATATGTGCACGATAATTTTCAATTGTGGCCAGATGTCATTAATTTGTTCTCAAGCGACATACCCTTCTTTGGTAGGATTGATGAGAACCCACATTATCATCTTACGCGCTTAGAGATATTTTGAAAATTTCGAGTGTTACGGTGTAAACAAAGAAGCAATTTCAAGTGTTAGGCATAACAAAGAAGGTGGATGGATCAACATATGATCAATCGGTTAACATGTTCCAAGCAGTATGAGAGACCTTTGGGGCGAATCATCAGTCACCAAAACGTCAATTGGTCACCATAGAACCTTCACCAATTGAGCAAGTTGTCCAATGTCATTTGAATAATCTATATATATATATTTATAGACTCACAATCGGAGTAGGAGAATCATCCTAACTTCTCCTACAGCTGCATAGAGAACATCCAAATATTAGCAGTTAAGTATCAAGAATAGAATGAAATGAGATACATAGTGTCAAGGCAACTACGAAGAAACTGGAAAATCAACTAGGGTTCCTTTTTTTTTTTTCTCCCTTTTTTGGTACTAATTATTTCTATAAATAGGCGAAATAAAAATTTGATGCAATGGCAAAGGCGATACCATCCTGTTTGGACAAACATGATCACTCGAAGTGCAAAGGATATCACACACCAACAGGCAGCAACCCACAAAAGCCGCTCCTATATTTTGCACTTTGTGTGGTTGAGTTTGTCCAAATAGATATTAAAAACAATGGAATTGATCTTTTACCCCAGCGGTCAGTATAAAAACTTTCCAACGCTATCGTGACGAGAATCTTAAAAACAATGTCAAGCCACATTACGGTAGCGGTCTAAAAATTCCAGCCTAGATATGAGAAGAACATGAAAAAGCTTTTTAATGTTGTTTTGTTCCTTTGGGCAAAAGTATTCCCCACTATATATCTTCTTGGCTAGGAAACCGTTGGTTCCACAGCCAAACGTCCAAACACTGCAGAACGAAAAGAGAACCAAAGTACCTTGCAAAGCATCAATTTTTCATCTACACATACACACATATGTGTGTGTATGTTTTCATAGATCAGGAAACCTAATACCTGCTCAAGAAACAAGAGCAGTTCCTACCCTAGGAGAAGTGAAAGAAGAAGAAGAGGGAAAAAAGCACAAAGTATTAGATCTTAGTACAATCCCATATATGTGCCTATCCAAAAAAGATCTGTTTTTGTAAGAATTTTTAGCATATTTTCAGATTACTGTTCTAACATAATATATAAATACACATCATGGGGAGAGGGAAAGTTGAATTAAAGAGAATAGAGAACAAGATAAGTAGACAGGTGACATTTGCAAAGAGAAGAAATGGGCTGCTGAAAAAGGCTTATGAGATCTCTGTGCTATGCGATGCCGAGGTTGGTCTCATCATCTTCTCCAGCCGTGGCAAGCTCTATGAGTTCTGCAGCAGCTCTAGGCATGCCCCTTTTCCCTCTCTGTTACTGTGCGTGTGTGTGTGTGTTTAACAGTATTAAGTAGACGTTCACTTGTTTATTTATCGGGAAAAAGTTTTAGTCCTTCGCTGTTTGATCTATAAGAATGTTTCGGGGTTTGATTTTGTTGTAGTACTGAGTGAGATCTGAGTCGGAAAATAACTATTCTTTTAGTGAAGTTACTGAAGATTAAGATAGTGTTTTTATTTAATGAGAACTTTATGTGGCAGCTGAAAATCTTGATTTTGTGGCCTAATAACTTAATTTATAGTTAAACTTAAGATTGGAGAAACCTGTTATATTGTCTTGCCATAAATCTTGCTGCAAACGCTACACTTCGATTTGGTTTTTCCTCAAATTTTTGCGGGTTAAGAAATTTAATTACTACTTTCGTGGGAGTAATATATTTGCCTTACTGTCGTGATACTTTCACTCGTAAACGAGATGTTGGAAACTTGGATATGAAAGAACTTTACGAGAGACGATAAATTCAAGCGAACATTCAACTTTTATTTCTTGAATTGGCTTGTATCAAAAACGCTAGAATCACAAGTCTTTTATAGGCTTTACAAAGCATGTGCCTAATCAAAATACTGAAAGAACTAGAACATGAACCAATTTAAAATACATGAATTAACTTAATTTATAAATCAAGTTTATAATTCTAACACAAGATTCTTTTTCCCACACAATGATGCAAGAAATTTCAGGCTGTGTGGAACTCAATCTACAAAAATTATTTGTATAACTGAATTAGAGTAACATGAAATGCCCTTTCTGTTTTATAAACTTAAAACTTTCAGCTATTGTCATATGTGTCGATGCATAGGCATTAAGGACTAACTATTAACGATAAAATGTTGAAACTATACAAAAAAAAAAAAAAATATTCAGTAAAGAAATTAGTTTCTTCAAATCTTTTTTTGTATGCAGACTACAGAAAGATGGATTATAGCCAAGATATTTTTATAAAGATAGTATTGTGCTCGAACTGAGCTAGGATGACTTAACCTCAGCTCAAGGCTGAAATATGACCAAATTAACTGATTTTCGCTAGGATCTTAACAACTTAGTTTACATTGTTTAACCCTGATGTGTCCTATTTGTAATTTGATGAATCGCCTCTTCTGAAAGCTTAATAGGAGAGGCAATCACATGCATGCCATACCATGTCATTTTTTAATCAAATATGGTAAATATATACAGATTTTATAAATAAGCGACGCGAGACTTAATCTGAAGACTTTTACCTGCTATACCATGTCATTTCACCTCATCTTAGTGGTTCGTTTGAAACTTCAATGCAAGCTTTTCATTTCAGCATGTCCAAGACACTTGAAAGACATCAAAAATGCAGCTATGAAGCACATAAAATGAATCAATCTTCCAGTGATGGACAGGTAGTATTTCTTTTAGTGGGGTTGGGTTGGGGAAAGAGGTTTGGACTTATTTTAAATGTATCAAACAACCAAAATAACTAGCTGATTCCTTCTACAAAGCAGAGCATGTACCAGGAGTATTTAAAACTTAAAGCAAGAGTTGAGATGCTTCAAAAATCTCAGAGGTAATTAAGAAAGATGCATGCAGTTAATTTTATACATTTACTTAAGAAACTGAAAGTTCTTGATTCATATGTGTCAGGTATTTTCTTGGTGAAGATTTGGGACAGTTGGGAACAAAGGATCTTGAGCAGCTTGAGTGTCAACTAGATGCAACTTTGAAGCAAATAAGATCGACAAAGGTACTATATACATACACAAACACACAGAGACATACACAGAACATATTTGACAGGTGAAATCATACCTTGTAACTTCCAAACACTAGATATAATATATTCAACAACATCGCATAGTATAATAAAAAACGTTTTAGCTTTTTATCTTCTTTATTTAGTCCCTTCTGTGCACATTTCCTCCATGTTACTGAAAACCTGGGGAGTGCCCCCAAAGAACATGGGGGAAGGGAAGAGGATAATCAAATTTTAAGCACTATTTCTATAAATGATGGAAATCTACACTTCTACATTTTTATTGTAGATGAATTTAGCCCTGTTTGTCTACCATTCCGAAAAAACTCTTTTTTTCTAAAATTCATTTTCAACCACATGTTTCCAAAATAAAATATTTTTGTACGTAAACCTAAAACTTTTTCTTACTTTTTAGTCACACATTCTTCCAAAAAAAAAAAAAAAAATCTCTTTTTAGGGGCTTAGTAATAAAACTATATCATGTCTGTACTATAGATTATAAGGGTGCTTGGATGGACTAGGTTTACTGTAGTTCCTTTATGCGTATGTCGACGATTGACAGCTACCACATTTGGTTTGTATGGCCTAACAGTCTGTATAGCTAATGGAGTGTAGGTTAAGGCCCTTAAGGGGTATAGAAGAAGATGAAATGGAGAAGGAAAGACTGGTTTTAAAAAGGACATATTAGATATTCCATGTGTAGGATGCTTATTAATTGGAATTCTTTTTATTAAAAGACTTTTTACTTAGGGTTCTTTAAGAAAACTTGTGGCACATACATTGTATTTTCTTTTTATTCGAATAAAAAATATGTGAAAATAAAAAAAAGGAAAAGAAAAATCACCTCTCCCTATCGGTTGATCAGCATATATTTGGATCAATACCAAAACTATTAATTTAAAGGAAATTAGAGGTTAAAAGTACTGATGGTTACTGTACTTATAGTGAAATTTGAATGGAATCACTTAACATTTTTTTTTTTTTTTGGTCGAGTCAGCTAAAAACATATAGCAACCTATATAAGATTTCATTATGAGTTTAGTAACTGCGAGGTAAATTTTATCCTATACTTTTTACTTGACAATTTATTTTCATGGCATCTATGTAAATGAAGTTAACTTTTAAATCCTCTTTTATACTTGCTTTGAAACCAACTTCTCAATTTGCTAACCAAATAAAATTATTCGACCGTTTGGTCTAGACATGCTTGTTCGGTTCGAATTTGGATAAAAAAGTAATTTTAATCTATAAGCAAAATTTATATAAAAAATAAAATAAAATAATGTAGTTTTTTCAATTAATTTATTTTGGTTGAAAGTAATTGACTAAGGATTTTTAAAACAAATTCCTATTAAAATTTTTAGGTTGGTCCTCCTTATTAGGAATGCCTTCTACCTCTCAATATTTTTAAAAAAATTTCAGATTATTCTTTGTACATTTAGTCCTTCCATTGTGTGATATCTAAGTCAGTATTCAATGCGTTTACAGACTGGATATCTGCTTGATCAGCTTTCTGATCTTCAACAAAAGGTATATATTCTTATAAATAGTGGATTTATTTGTCAATGTAGTAGTATATACTATTACTCATTCATGCTTGTGCAGGAAAAGACCCTGCTGGAAGTAAATAAATCTCTCAATAGCAAGGTAAAAGCTTTACTTTGAATTTGTCCCTTTTGTAATCAACAAAAATATGGGAATTTCGAAACGTCACATTCGAACAGATCCCGTATGGTACTCTGGACTGGGGAAGCATGTGATAGCAAAATTTACTGATTTAGCCAAGTAAAGAAAAGCAAGCTTTTAGAAAATCTAACTTCTGTATCTATTTTTTTTTAAAAATAATATGTTTTGTGGAAGAAAGTTGCTTGAAAAAACTTTTAATACAAGAGACATGTTTGGCTAAAAATTAAAGTTACTTTAAATAAACTTATTTTTTTGTTAGGCTTAGCGAAACATGTTCTAGGTCTTTTTATTATTCCTGATGCATGAATAAGCTGGTCATGTTCTAGGTCTTTTTATTATTTTCTATTACACATTTTTCAATAAAATAATATTACACACAAAATCAAAATGGTTTCTTATTTTTTAATTATACATTCTCCTTCGTATAGTAGAGAGTGCCCAAATGGTTTTCTGAGTGATTATCCACGATGTTGGAACTTGCTTATGTCCTTTTTCTGAAAGACCAAGTTACAAGTATATAGTCTCTAGTGTGAGGCGGAGTCATATGTATGGCTGAGCTAAATAATTGTATATTTAATCTTATTTCCTAGTGACACAGATTTATGGTCAGTTTGACATGATTTTTGAAAAGTCAAAAAGAGCTTTTGAGATTCAAAAATTGCTTTTGAACACGTTTAGCTAGTTTTATGAAAGTGTTTCCGATAGTTACAAAGTTTTAAGAGGAAGTTAGTCCAATATGATTTTCTCGAATGCTTTTAAAAATTAGTTTTCAAATAAAAATAAAGGTAGTTTCCTCCAAAAGCTCTTCTACATGAAACAAAAGCAAAAGTTATGCCAAATAGTCCCTTAGTCAAGCTCGTGACTCATGTTGACCATATTGAACTGCAACATTTATATGATTACAACATTATCATACTGCATATGACTAAAAACTTGAAAGAAGTGTATTGTTACATATATCTACTCTGCAATCTTAAATCTGATTCATCAACTTGAATATTGCAAATCAATTTTTTTTGCATACAGCTAGAACAATATAATGCAGCACTTCATTCATCATGGCAATCTGGGGAACACAGCATTCCACACAGATTCCAGCCTCCTCAGCTTGAGCAGTTCTTTGAGCCTCTTCAGTGCAGCAACACATTGCAAATTGGGTAAGCTTCGTCTAAGTAATAAATAATTTGAGTTACATTTCCTCTTCTTTTTTTCTTTTTTCTTTTTCTTCATCCACCCTATCATGCTGATAAAGTTTACTTATTTTCTACAATATCATTTTCCTCTATTTCCTATGACAGATACAATTGTGTGGCATCGGATAATAGTGCAGCATCCACACAAGGTGCAAATGGAATCCTGCCAGGATGGATGCATTCACTCTGAAGTAAATGTGAATTTAATAATAAAATTTACTTGGGAAACTGAAAACGATTCAGTTTGTTTGATAAGCTAGTGCCTAGCTCCTTGTTGCACTCTTCCCTGTTGTGTTCTGAAAGAGAGTAAATAATAAGATGCTATAGACTTAATTTGATCTGCCAAGATCTAGTAATGACCAAGGATATGTTTGCAGTGCACGACTCAACAGGACCTAGTAGAATTAGAATGTTTGTCTACTATATTATCTAGTTTTGTCCAATGTTGTGTATAAAATGTCCTTCTTGAGGGTTTAAAGCAATTTATACCCTGCCAAATTTTGATGGAAAACTGCCTTTCTTGAAGTGATTAAGTAAAGCCATAACAAGGAAGTTCTATTTATCTACAGGCTAGAAGTCCGATGCTATATAGAAGGTAGTATAGAATCGAGATGAGCAGGTGCCATTCAAAACTACCTTGAAAAATGTAGTCGTTAACCAATGCCCAAAAGTGGAATGCAAAAATCGAGAACTCACTCATATATGTGGTAACCAGTTGAGATCGGCCTAAAACCTTTTTTTCCTTAAGAAGGCACGAAGAAATTGTATCACTATCAAAATATATTGAATAGGCATAATAGCCCGTCTTAGCCACCTAATTTTGAAGGAGTAGGCTTAAGCACGGATAATTAGGAAAATAGAAATGTGATTTGTATCCTTTTATAAATTCAGACTCCAAGAATTAAATGTGGGTTTTGTACTAGTTTCAATTGTTCCATTTAGTGATTTGACGATTGTTATAGGATGCAGTCAACAAGAACTAATTATCAATGACACAGCCTACAAAAATCAAAGCCAAACAGTTTTTAATCAACAAGGTAACAGTATATTAGCCTTTTTTCTGTCAAAAAGAAAGCAAATGTTGGTGGTTGAGGGACACAGTGTACTAGCCATTGTGTAAGCCCTCTAATATGGCCAGAGACAATCAATTCCTAGTACCGCAAACTAGAGTAGGATGATAATTCTAGTTAAATTTTCGGCAAAATGTTATTTCTTAGGCTTAATGGCAAAAAATCCCCTACCTATTAAACGTTGTGCAGAAAATCTCATACCTATTGAAAATAGTAGAAGAAGGTCCTTGTTTGAGACTTTTAGTGCGGAATACAATCGTTTAGGTACGAAAAAACTCCCAATGTCCAATTTTGTTAGTTTAACCATTAAAAAAAGGAAAAATTGTCAAAATAAAAAATAAATATTTGTAGCTTCAGTCCCAAACTTTTTTACTTTTTGCAAATTATACCCAAATTTTTAATATGTGCCACATAAAATTCAAAACCTTTAAAACTTTATTTTCCATCCCACCCATCCCACTTCATCTTTCCAAGCCCAACCCAAATCCCCCCTCCCCAACCAAAACCATCCATCGCTATCATAAAGCTACAAATTACACAGTTTTAGGTCACATTTTATTTATTAGTTACAAATTATTCATTCTATTGATCACGATTACTCAAGTAATTGGTCATAAATGCTCTTGTCACATCCCCACTATTCATTCACTACCGATATCACTTATGCGCCGTTGCCACCTCACTACCATTGCCACCATCGACACCGCACCACTATCATTTGAACCAACAACCATCACCACTACCTAGATCGCACCAACAACTATTATCACCACCAACAATCACCACTACCATCTAGATTGCACCAACAGTCATAATCACCATCGCATAAACCATTACAACCATCCATATCGCGCCCCACAAACCATCACCACCAACAAAAATCACTAAAAATCTGATTTTAATCCCAATCAAACGGAGCTATATATATTGTTGTGTCATGTCAAGAATAGGGATGGCAACGGTTCGGTTCGGGGTCGGTTCGGCCAAAACCATAACCGCACCACCAATTTTTTGGTCATACCATAACCGCACCATAATCACGAAAGTCGGTTCGGTTTATATCTCGGTTCGGTGCGGTTCGGTTAGATTAATAACCACGAAAATAAATTATTTTTTATAAGTCCAATCGTCAACTTGAAAAAAAAATAATTTACGAAAAAAAGTCAATGAAAGTTAATAGTACTAGATATAAAATTATATATAGAGTCAATTTTTATTTCTCATTTTCTTTTTCTCATTTTAGATACGTACTACACATGGTCAAATGAACTACACACATTCAATACAGTAAAAATGAAAATGGTAATATACTTACCATTTACTCATGAATTAAAACTATTCGTGCAAGCAAAAAGCAAGAAAAATCCAAATACTGAAAAAAGTATTTATAATGTCAAAGTTGCAATAATTAAATATAGCGACATCTTATTTTAAATTATAAACAAAAATAAAATGTTTACAATAATCAATTATTCAAATCATGTTTGTGTTAGAAGACTCGATTTTCCTTAATTTTTCACAATAAGATGAAAAGAGAATTTATAAAATTACTTTTAAATTTATTAGGAATAACTCAATTTTACTTTATTTTTTGGTACAGTTAGAAAATCTTGAAATTTCTTCATTTATGCCAAATTTGATACTAGTTACCACCCACTGCACTTAATTTTAGTACAATCTTAGCCATTGAATTCCTGACAATCTATAAAAGGGAAAATCATTACTGTAGATGACGATTCTTTCACCCATAAATACGGTAGAGCCAAAAGAAGAAAAAAAATTTCGCTTCTACTCTCCAACTCATTATTTGAGTAATAACTTGATATCTAACCTTTTAAGTAAAAAATTAATAGTTAGTTACACAATATTCTCAATATGAAACATTTAAATTTATATAAAATTATCATGTAAACCTCACATATACAAGTTTGTTGAGCTGTATTTTGTTTCTGAACTTGAATCGATACTTAAATATCTAAAATAAGTTATGTTTAGTCATGGATAATGATATATAATCCTTATTTGACGGTAATTAAAATCAAATTTTTAATAGATTTTGATAGAAATTAATGAAATGCGTGATCGAAAAGTTGTGGGATCCATAAAATATTTGATTAAAATTAGTTGTTGACTTTAACTTAAATTAAAATTAGATTTTAAATCCTAACAAATACGGACATAACATTATTTATACTTAGCATCAATTTAGGCGGTATTGGACCTACACATTTATTTATCATCAATTTTAGATTTGTGACCTACAAAATTTTTAATCTGTGACCGATAAAAAAATTGTGGCCTATAAATTTTTTGATAAGCTATGACCTAAAATTATTTTTAACTAATTAATAAAATATTTGTGACCAAATTGCACAATTAAATATTTAATTAATTAATAAAAAGTAAAAATTTGATTTTTGCAATTTTAAAACTTTAGCACCTGATTTTTGCAAGTGTCAAAGTTAATACCTGATCTATGAACTTTTCCATTTTAATTACGTGTAGGGTACATTGACATTGAATTGGGCTACTGGGCTTGGGTTATTGGGTTCAAGTTTAGTTAATATTAATTGGGCCAAAATTTTGGAAAGTCCAAAAAAAATTGCCCAATTAATTTTGAGAAATAAAAATGGAAAGACCATTTGTCCAAAAATTTTTTTTAATGGATAATCGGTTCGGTTCGGTTCGGTTCACCATAGCTAAATACCATACCCGCCCCTAAATGAAGCGGTTCGTTAAAATCAAAACCATAACCGCCCCATTGCACCATCGGTTCGGTTTTTTTCGCCCCATTCGGTTCGGTTAATCGCGGTTTTCGGTTTTCACAGTTCGAATTGCCATCCCTAGTCAAGAATGACATTTATAAAGTAGATATAATCATTCGAAATTATACAAGAAATCTAAATTTCAGCACTCAGAAAATGGTTTTGAATCAGCTATAAGAGATATGGCTACGGTCCATAAAACTCTGAGACGTCTTATTTCATGTTAACTGGCTGAAAACATTGCAGATGAAAAATTAAATCTATGGATATGTAATTTGTAGCTTTATACGGTTGGGAGTGATGGAGGTGGTTATTATTTTATTTCTTGCCACCCAAGTTCACAAACTTAATAAAAAAGGCTTGTAGAAATTGAAAAAAAAAAACTGATTTTCTGATTTATAATCCTTCTAGTGCGTGATTATATATAATTTTCGTTTTCTTACTGAAATGTTATTTCAATTCTTGTTCTGACTCTTCTTTCTTCCAAGTCTTCATTTCTTCTTTATTCTTCAGAATACTCATTGTGGGCAACAAGAGATCAAAACTAGAACAGGGTTTAGGATACTATAATCGCACAAGAGAAACAAGAATTTTTCCTTCCCAATCTAGAAAATAAAATAAATTTTACAATGGGGCAAACTGGGAAAAAGAAACCTGTTGACACGTTAACAACTGGGAATTTATAACTAACCACTTCATATGATTTTCCTGTCAACATAAAGCAATGCTAAATCAGTGCAGAAGTAGCTAACTTTTATTGCATATAGCCAATATGCCAGCGGTTGATTCAAATTACCAGAAGATCCTTCAAAATTGCCCAAATGCCCATCATGGTGAAGCTTCAATGACACTTCTTGCCCGTCAAAATCAGAAGCCTGCATTACATAGCACGACAATGTAATTAAGAAAATCAACAATAATGAAGTCACATAAACAACAAAATCTTCTGTTCAGCATACATGTTTCAAGAAGCAAGATGAGTTTCTTATGGAAAGAATGTCAAATACATACAAAAATCAGTTTTTCCACCATTATAGGGAGTAAATTGAAAAAGATAACATAAAGGAAAACTTCTTAACATGTTTGGTTTCGGAAGACATATAAAACTGGAAGACTGACTGAAAAAATTTAAGAATTAGGACATTAGTTTTTGATATTCAACTATATTTTAAAGTTTGGGGGTTCAACTACTACTTCAGTTGGAAATAAAACAGTAGCCAATAGACACCGATTAATATTTTTTTATCCATATCCATGTATAAAGCTACAAATTACACCGGGAATAGATTAATAAAATAATATTTGTAGCTTCAGTCCGAAACTTTTTTACTTTTTGCAAATTATACCCAAAATTTTAATATATGCCACCGAAAATTCAAAACCTTTAAAACTTTATTTTCCATCCCACCCATCCCACTTCATCTTTCCAAGCCCAACCCGAATTCCCCCTCCCCAACCTAAACCACCCATCGCTATCACTGCCATTGCTACCACCACCACCACCTCTCCTTTTACCCTCCAGTTACCAAACATCATGAATCACTGTCTTCCTCAAATTCCTAACACCAAATCTACATCTCTAACAAAACCCAACTTAAAAAGAAAAGCCATTAGGCTCTAATTCATCTTCAACCTCTCATTTTCATCTTTCTTAACCAACTCCACAACTTCACTTTTCAAAAGCCTTCTTCAATTTCATCAACCTGGATTTTAACGTACTTGATTTTCTTCACCCTTTTTTCTCATCAAAAGCCCTTGAAAAAATACGAATCTTCAAAACAGAAGCGCAGCAGGTCGACTCCTATTCGAGAAAGTGTACCAAGTTAGGAGAGGAGATTTTAATAGGTGACGTTTAATTGGATGCGCAGGCTATTGACGCTCCATTTTGTGTATATACCATATATGTATAAGCATGTTTTATTTTTTCCAATCTTCGATTTCGGTTGAAAAAATCATTTCATAATCTGTATAAAATAAAAAGTAAATCATTGATTAAATGTAGATTAACCAATTTTCAACACCAACAAAACAATAATTCCAAATTTTAAATAACAAATCACAAAGCATTGTTACAAATCACAAATTACAATTTTCATAAATCATCATTCAGCACAATTCATAAATCAAAATACCAAATCACCAATCAAATCATCAATGTATATAAAATATCACTTCACATTCTAAAAGAAAATGGCATAAAAATGGATTACAAAACAAAAACAAAATGAAAAAAGAGAGAGAACAAAGGACTCATTGTCAGAGTCATGAATAAAATAGAAATTTGGGGATTTAATTTTCAATTATGGGAAGATCATGAGTAAATGTTATATAAAACAGAAAATGAAGGACTTACCTTGTAAATTTGGAGCTAGTGCTCCATTAACTAATATCCGGTTGACCAATTTCTTATTTCATGGAATAGAAAGTTGAGCGAGAGCAGAAGCAGAAAACAGGAAAGAGAGGAAGGAAAGGAAAAGAAAAGAGAAGAAGAAAGAAGAGGAAAATGGGAAAATGAGGTAAGTTCGGCAGTTAAAGCTTGAGTTTCGTTCTTCCATCTCTCTATTTTCTTCAAGAGGTAAAGAATAAAATTTTAAGGAATGATTATGCAGATGTAACGACCCGGGTCCCACTTAACGGGCTGTCCCGGCCGTTAGATCGACGACGTACTGTCCTCACTGTACCAACATGGGTCTTTTCAGCATGCTTTGTCCTCACTCGCACGCTCCCCGAGAAAACTTCCCAGGGGGGTCACCCATCATAGAATTGCTCCAAGCCAAGCACGCTTAACTGTGGAGTTTCCAACGATGGACTTCCGGAAAAGAAGGTGCACCTTGTTGGTATGAGTAGTACCTATCAAATCTCTTAAACTTTCTTGGTCTGGGGTATTACAATCACCCCCCGTTAGACTCGCGACGTCCTCGTCGCGCTTGATATTCACTGCCAGGCGTTGAGATTCTAGAGGTGGCTCCTACGAGTTCAAGAGGTGGCTCCCGTCCTATGGCGTAGCACTTTGTCCCGCATAGCACTTAGTTCCCGATTTCCAACTGGCAAACGGCTCTGATACCATTTGTAACGACCCGGGTCCCACTTAACGGGCTGTCCCGGCCAGATCGACGACGTACTGTCCTCACTGTACCAACATGGGTTTTTTCAGCATGCTTTGTCCTCACTCGCACGCTCCCCGAGAAAACTTCCCAGGGGGGTCACCCATCATAGAATTGCTCCAAGCCAAGAACGCTTAACTATGGAGTTTCCAACGATGGACTTCCGGAAAAGAAGGTGCACCTTGTTGGTATGAGTAGTACCTATCAAATCTCTTAAGCTTTCTTGGTCGGGGTATTACAGCAGAATTTTCTAGGGTTTTAATATGTTGGCTATAATATTTGACTTTTTTTTTGTCATTTTATTCAGAACAGACGGGGTCGTGTTCTATCAAAAGCAATGACGGAGGCAGTGACGATTCGACAGAACTGAGGTGCTGAATCCTTAAGTTTCACAATCATGGTTGGCTGGGGGACTGCGATAAAGTTATATAAGAGAAAATGTTTGATTTTCAATTATCGTTTTACCATATAGTATACTAAGACAAGCCTTTGGGCCAAATTTTAAAAATCCTAAAGAAAAAAGGGTAAAGAAAGGCCCACTATTTTTTAAAAAGCAAACTGCTCATCGACAGCTCGAGTGGGAACAATTTGTCTAACTTGTAAATTCAGATGGAGCCAGCATGGGCGGCCGCACCGGCTCGTTGGGTGTTGGCTCCACCGATGGTAGTTAGCACACACAAAGACTCTACGTCTTGAGTAATCTACAGGCTTTCTAGACTAAACCAGTTCAGTTGTTTTAAAGTTAATAACACTTGATGACTTTTGGTTACCAAGTTGCAATTTTTAAAGCTTTTTCCAAAAAAAAAAATTTGGGACTCCTGAATTTAGAATCTTGAATATCACTTTTTATAATAGAGTTCTATTCATTCTTTGTGTCACATCATTTTGATGTGGTGTTATAGACTATCCTATGTCTCAAAATACCCCACTTTTAATATGTCACTGACAATCCAAAACCCTTAAAACTAAATGTTTGTGAAGTTTGAGACATGCATCTAAATAGTTTGGAATATAAGTTTGCATGTAAGTGAGAAATGATACAAAATAATATCTAATATAATTACTTTGTTAGTACATTCTACTTTTTTTATTAGTATTTACGGCTAGCATTTTTTGCACAGGTTCTTTCTCATTCAGATGCATTGTGCATTATACTTATGATCCATAGGGATTCAAATTTCATAAAAGAATGAAGTACTTCATCGTGTTGGAAACTTGAAATAGGCTGAGGAAAAAGTAAAAATTCTGGTGCAGAAAGAATGGTTAGTGATTTATATTGGGAGGATTACTTAAATCCACTTGGTACATATTAATTGGTCTTTGAAGACTCGGAAAAGATTGTGCTAGTTGATGCATATTATGGACTATAGATTAACTTCAATGGTTGGATTTAATCTTGTTATCAATCACTCTACTAGTCATGTTCATTTCATAGTATAATATTTGAATTTGAATTCAAATGGTTTTCGTTCTATAATTGTAAGACTTGTTCGCTTATTTCATTTGGACTTGGCAAAACAAAAAAAAGAAAGTATAGAGAGATAGTTAACTGGGAAAGACTTGTTCTCCGGCGATATATTTGGTGGCCTCTGAAGGATTCCTTTCTTAGTATATCCATTGTCATTTCCATGGATGACGGTGTATTGATCTAGTATATCACAAATCTGAGCTAAACAACACAAGACATATTGGTGCTGAGGTTGAAGAAGATTTGAGTTGGTTGGTTCGAGGCTTTAACAATTTGGGAGTTTATATTTCCACATTGTAGTTGTAATAATCGTTGTACTCTACATTATAAACTCCAGAAATGGTATCAAATAGGCTTGTGGTATAAATTGTTACAAGAACTTGAAAGATTGGAAGTCGAAGGGGTTCGGGTTTGATTGAAAATTAGTAACCTAAAACTTTAAACCCATTTTTTGGAGGATCTACGCATCTGATGGCCAAACTATGACCACCATCAGACTCCAGACGATGAGCAAAAGCTGCTATACAACGCGTGAGATAGACATGTAGGTGAGGCGGTAGCACGTGAACCACATGCGCAGATACCTAAGAGTTATGTGATAGCTCATAAATAGGATTCTACGACGATGAAAATAGACAGTTTGTTCCTTGATGAATTTCTGACCACCTGGTGGTGTTGGATTTCAGTTTGGTGCACTGTGAAAGCAAACATAACCTCATGCAGAAGAAAAAGAATAGAAATTTTTCTGTTGGTGGCTCAGAGGTGTTTCATGTGGTTGTAATGACTGTTGGATGACTTAGGGTAGTTATGGTAGCCCAAAATGGCTAAAAACTCGCATCTCTTCTTAAGATATGGACCGACAAATTGGTGTGCTCAGTTTGCGCATTCTGACACCCTCTCAAATTTGTAATTGTGATATTATGATTATTTGCTACAATATAATTTGTAATATTTAACTCTTGTGATATTATCTGTGCTACTTGTTCTGATATCATCATTTTTGTCATCTTGAAAAGCATTTATACATAAATTACTTTGAGCTTGCATTTGTGTGGGGGTAAATACTTTGTGTGAAACTTTTTCGAAAAACATTGTTTCGCTATTGTGACCTCTCAAGTTGAATTGCCACAATTCAATGGTAAGGAAGATATCCCATTTGGAAGCAAAAAATTAAAGCTATTTTAATTCAATAGAAATTTTCTAAAGCTCTTGACGACTTGTAAAAATATCCCGATGCATTAAAAGCTAAACCGGATGAAATTGATGAGATGAATGAAATTGCACATAGTTCAATTGTGTTACATTTATTTGATGATGTACTATGACAAGTTGAAAAACAAAAAAATATCAAAGAATCGTGGAAAGCACTTAACAAGCTATTTTTGGAAAAATCTTTTCCAAACAAGATTCACTTGCTTCTAAAATTTTTCAATTTTTAGCTAGACCCAAGAAAGGATCTTGAATCCAATTTGGGTAGCTTTAGTAGATTCATGAAGTGCTTGGTCCACAATTATAAGTAATTTGATTATGAGTATCTAGCTGTTATACTTTTGAATGCTATGCCGGAATCCTATAGAGATGTTAGGAATGCTATCACGTATGCTAGGGATATTTTGAAGATATTATGACTGATTCTTTCAGGGCTAGGGAGCTAGAACTTAAGAAAAAATCGAGGGATAGCTCGAGAAAAGAGAGTTTGTTTGTTAGAAGAAAGGAAGAGATGAAGGAGAACTATTTTAAGAAGGGTGAATGAAAATCAAATGGTAGGTCTAACTCTAGAGATAAGAGTGGTAAGAAATGATAAAATTATGGTAAGTTAGGACATTTCAAGAGAGATTGTTATAACCTTAAGAAGAAATAGAGACAGCAACATAGTGGGATCATAACTTAGTTGTTATAGGTTATTCCTTTGATTATCTACATGTAGTGACCGTGTCAAGAGATTTTGACACTGATGTAGATTGTGTATGTGATAACATATGATAACGCCCAAAGAATAACGCGGTAGTTATAGTGCAGTTTTGGAATGTCGTATCCACATGGAGATAGAAAATGCTCAAAGTATCGAGAAGAGTGAATTATTCCCTTCAATATGTAGTGAAATTCAATGTTTGAAATATGAAATTAAAATAAATAATTTGAGGCAATGAAGCGTCAGAATTCCTTCAGTTTGATTGGATCATTCACACCAATTATTCCATTTTATAGTATAATTAGAGACTTTCATCCCAACACTCTAATCGAAAGATATATCGTTTAAACCCAATTTAATTCTAACGTGATTCTAATAGTTAATCTTCCTATTGTAATGTTCACACTTGGTTTATCGAAATCAGATTCAAAATCGACTATATACTAAAGCATAAAGCAGTAGAGAATCACATCAATAAACTTAAATAATTGATATTAAAACCTAAGTAATTATTTCAACCAATCCATAGAGAAAGCATGACTAATTCTATGACCAATTTAATAAATATTAAGCCAATCTCAAAATTAATTCATGATGAGGAGAATAAACTATTAAATCAATTTAATTTCAATTGTAACTCTAGAATCTAGTTTCCCTATAACACAATTACGCATACATGTATTGAAATAAGATTAGAAAAGCGGCTTTATATATCGAGCATAAAGTAGAAAACAATCCACCAATAACATTCATGAGATTATAATTCAACAAATATTTCAACTCGTCGACAGAAAAAGCCTGACTGAATCTACGATTAATTTAATAAAAGCTAAACCAATCTCATTACAAATTCATGGAAATAAACTATAAATTCTAGAGTTGTTCAACAACAAAATACCAAAATATATGAATAATAGATGTGAAATCACCAATTTCGAAAGAGTTCCTCCCTAGCTTCACCGAGGTTTTAGTTCTTCATGAGTTTCTTGAGCAAAAAGAGATGAAAGAATGATGAATAATGAGGAATGAGGCGTTCTTGGACGTTCTAGGGTCGTATTTAGGGTTGAAAAATCGTGTAAGATATGTTACCAAAGGAGTTTGAGTCGTAGAAGGAAAGCAAAAAATTCGCGTCCTAAAACAACCATGCGGCCGCATGGTTATAAAGCTTGAGGTTGCATGGAAGAGTTGAAAGTGGTGCTGGAATTGTCTGAGACACTCATGCGGCCGCATGGTTCTAACACCATTCGACCGCATGGAGTTAATTATTTCCCAGCAGACAGTTTTCAGTATTTTCATCGTATCTTCCTCTCCCAATGTCCGATTTAGGTGATTCAAGATGAATTGGAAAGCGAACTCAAAGGGCTACATTCGAATTCGATCGTTTTCAATGTAAACAACCGGTCTCAATATGAAGCTAAAAACCGGTGCAAAATTTTTTAGCTTGAAAGTTGATATGTGATAATGTTTTGGCTATATTTCATCTTTTTGACTCCTTTCTTCATCCAATTGACCTCTTACACTCTCGAATCTTCATCAGAAGGTTGGAAATAAGTTTAGAGTATTTGTACTTTAGTCCATGAACTTTCACTTTCTCCATTTTGGTCATTTTTCACTTGTTTCTTTTTATTTCCGCTACATTCATCACTTTGTCTTGCAAAACATAAATTACATAGAATTAAGCTATATTCCAACATATTAATCAATAATTTTCCATGTTTTGAAATACGATAAGTGTGTAAAAATGTACTTATCAAATTCCCCCAAACTTGAACTATTGTTTGTCCTCAAACAAAAGAATATAACTCAACTCTATGTACAACATGGTCCGACAGCATACCATGTCTCAGGATTGAAATTTGGTAATCAAACAAATGAACAATTACAATAGTGTAATAATTAAATCAATCTTCACGTGCTACATGCATAACCCGATACGTGTGTGTGAAAACTCATATTAACATGTTAAGGCTATGATTGATTCAACACCTGACCCATAGTAGTCAAATATATCATTTCTTCGCTCAAGATATACACACCCCCCAAACTTATGCTTTTCACTCAATTTTCCCGGAGTACATCTTAAGTTGAATTTACTCAATTTTATCCTTACCCCCTCTTAGTTTGGATAGACCTTACTCTTACAAGTTCACACTTCAGTAAATCAAAGTTCTCATATATTTTTGATTGCTTTAACCCTTAAAACTAGATTAAGTTACTTGTTTCTTATCAAATATGTAGTTTTGTGAACTAGATGCTTGGGGCATAATCAATATATTTGAGTATTTTTTTTCCTTTTCATTCTCATGTTTTCTCCATTTTTTATTTTTATTTTTTTGGTTATCTTTTCATTTGATTTCTATATAACCCATATAGTGAGATTTACGCCGATGACTCCCAAGTCAGATGACCATAGGGCACCAGGTTTTAAATCACTCACATAGGTTTAATCACCCGAGTTATATAGGCTCGAAAAGATGTTTTTTATGTACTCAAAGATTAGTGCAATGTCCATTTTCTTTTAGACATCCAACTTCTAAAACTAATATCTAACTTAAAACTTTCACCTCATTTTCATCTCATTAGGTTTTAGACAATCCACACAAGAGTTCCATGCACGGAATCCCTACTCATCTCAATGTTTCCCTGTAACAGTTCAATTATCTCCAAACTAACATATATTTGGATTATTGAATAATACACTAGAGGTTATTTGGGTATATTTACTATGTTCAACTATCCTCTACATAATGAACTATATCACTAACTCAATATGCCAAACATAAGTAACGTGCATAGAAAATGTCAAATTTTACATAAACAGGTTTATATTAATCTAATATTACACTATTCATTATTCACAATTGATACTTATTCCAATAATCACATCATAGCCAGCATAGTTATTAAACACGTACAAGCATACAAAGCCATAATTATGACATAATGCTAAAAGGTAAAAGCTGAAAATAAATGAATTTTTTTAACATACAATCATACAAAAATTGCAGTAAAATAATGAATGTTCCATCCCCAAACTTAATTGAAACTCCATGATACTTATGCAAATTACAACAAAATCCAACAAATCCTTCCCCTAACTAAAATTTTGCATTGTTCTCAATCCATAAATGAAAGCCAAATGAATAGATGTTACAAAAATGATGCAGTGAATTAACATAAACTTGAATGATATGAAGCTTGAAAATACTCAATGGACTGGTAATACAACGAAAAT
The DNA here is from genome assembly GCA_035079005.1 of Fraxinus americana. Taxonomy (NCBI): domain Eukaryota; kingdom Viridiplantae; phylum Streptophyta; class Magnoliopsida; order Lamiales; family Oleaceae; genus Fraxinus; species Fraxinus americana. The sequence continues at coordinate 16,249,415 of CM068711.1, forward strand.
GATAGAAATTAACTAGAATATAAATGCAAAAGTAAATAGCAGAAGAAAGGAACGAACTCCCATTGGGTTGCCTCCCAAGCAGCGCCTTTGTTTATTATCGTTGGCTCGATCCAAAGTTTCCTCATTCAACCCGCATCCAACAAGCGTGGTTTCAATTCTCTTTGCAGTGCACTAAGCTCCTTGGACATAATCACTGGTGATGTTCCTCCGCCTCCATCAAATACATGTTTGAGATGACAAGAGGAAAGCTTAAAATCAGGAGTAGGGGCCTGCAAGACAAAAGGTAAAGTCCTCTCATTAGAAACTGGTAATGTAAAATAAAAACTATTACATGACTCTTGACCCTCAATTTCAAAAATGTTTATTAGTGACGACGTCCAATCCATCTGGTTCTAGAATTTCCTATAATGGTCCAAGAAATATATTATCAGCTACCTCCTGAGTGAGTGCATCAATCATGTGGGTTTGATGACACTTGTCATCCTCCTCTAACTGCTTAGTTATATAGAAAATGTTGACTTCTAGAGTCATATTTCCAAATGATAGTTTCATAAGACCATTCCAACAATTAAGCAGAGCATTAGCAGTAGCAAGAAAATGTCTACCAAGAATAATAAGAATTTTAGAATCAACATTCACATCAACTTTTACATCCAAAACCAAGAAATCAACGGGGTAGTAGAATTTATCAATTTGAACCAAGACATCCTCAACTATTCTCCTAGATCTAATAGTGGACCTATCAGCTAATTGTAGAGCTACAGATGTAGGCTTTATCTCACCCAAACCTAACGAAAAGTAAATAGCATAAGGCATGAGATTGACACTAGCCCTTAAATCAAGAAGGGCTTGTCCAAACTCATGATTCGCGATGACACAAGACACAGTAGGACAACCAGGGTCCTTATACTTTGGCGGGATCCTTTGTGCAATCACGGCACTCGCTTGCTTAGTCAAGAAAATGGTTTTCTTAACATTGTGCTTCCTTTTGACAGTGCATAAGTCCTTAAAGACTTTAGCATAAGTAGGAACCTGTGAAATTACATGCAAGAGAGGCAGATTGATTTTTACTTGTTTTAAATGTTCTAAGATCTCACTATGTCGACTAGTAGATTTTAATGTAGACTTAAGAGCTTGTGGGAAAGGTATTCTCATTGGATTTTTCACTACCTCCTCATTAGGGTTACTCTCTTCAGGTTTATTGGACTCTTTTTCAATTTCCTTAGGTTTGGGGATTGGTTCTATGACTTTTCCTGATCTAGTGGTTATGACATTTACTTCCCTAAGATTGTTTTCATTTGAACCCGAGGTTTGTGCCATTGTTGCCCTTTAGGATTTGGTTGAGCTTGAGACGAAAATTTTCCACGTTCCACTACTGCTAAGGCACTAGTTAGTTTGGAGATATGAATTTGATTTCCTTGTTTTCTTCAACAATTTCAGTAATCATAGTCTCAAATTTTTGGTTTTTTTTCATGTGCCTCCAGAATGCATGTAAAGTATCTTCTAAGTGATTCCTAGATGACGTGGGTTGGTAAGAAGGTCTATTAAAAACTCTAGGTGACTGGGTAGGTTGCTAGTTTTCATATTTCCAGCTGAAGTTAGGATGATTCCACTACCCCTGATTATAAGTATCAGAAAATGGAGCATAAGACTTGTTATACATGCCTAAAGTATTACAGTGTTCCCCATAAACCCCCATCATCTCAGCTAGAGCAAAACGTTCATGCGCTGGATGATCAAGTCCACCATGCACACAACATGGTCCAGAAAATTCAACACGGGAAACAGTAGGAGTAGGCTTTGAGACCTTAGTACGTAGGGTTTTCTCTAGTTAAGGCTTCTACTTTAACTCTAAGTCTATCTTCTCCTCTAAGATGATAAACGTATGCACTATAAATATTTCCTACAGGTCGTGACCTATTAGTGTTATCAGTGGCACTAGGGCCAGTCCAGGTGTGAGCTTTTTTAGCTAGGTCATCTAAATACTCTATGGCCTCACCCGGGGTCTTTTTGTAAGAACTCACCATTATACATCATCTTAATAAATTGACGCTCCCTAGGTGTTAGTCTCTCATAAAAATAACTCACAATATGCCAGCTCTCATAACCATGATGGGGGCAAAGAGCTTGAAGCTCTTTGTATCACTCTCATGCTTGGTATAAGGTTTAGCTGTCTTTTTGAGTGAATGAAGAAATTTGTTTCTTCAGAGCACTAGTTTTATGATGGGAAAAATATTTACTGAAGAAAGCTTGAGTCATTTCACCCCATGTTCCAATCGAACTTGATCTGAGTAAGTACATCTACCTTTTTGCTCTATCTTTAAGCTTGAACGCATCTGCTGTACCATGTTGATTGTGGAAAGTTGCAACTACCTCCTCAAATTTCCTAATATGCACATATGAATTCTCATTTTTGAGTCCATGAAAGGTGGGAAGAAGTAAAATCATTCCCAGTTTAAAATCCATACGTGGCATATTAGGTGGAAAAATAATTCATGATGGTATGGATGTGCGTGTAGGATGAAGATAATCCTGTAAAGTCCTAAAAGGTGTATCATGCTCACTATTGGACATGGTGTTAGGTGATGAAGTGTTAGTTTTAACAGATGTAAAATCAAAAGCAGGTTTAAAAAAAGATTCAAACTCTATATCAGTTCTGTCAACAGATTTTCCTCGCTCTCCTCGATACCTGCTCATGGAACAAGTAAACAAAAATGTGTGAGAATAAGAAAAATATAATAACAAAAATGTGTGAGAATAAGAAAAATATAATAACGAAAATTAAACTAACTAAAAACAAAAGTAAAGGAATGATGTCACATTTTCAGTCGATCATTTTGTATTTTGTACCATCTCCCTGGCAACGGCGCCAAAATTTGATTACGCCTAAAGAATAATGCGGTAGTTGTAGTACAGCTTTGAGGTGTCATGTCCACAGGGAGATGGAAAATGCTCAAAGGATCGAGAAGAGTGAATTATTCTCTTCAATATGTAGTGAAATTCAATTTTTGAAATATGAAATTAAAATCAATAATTTGAGACAGTGAAGCGTCGGAATTTTCTCAGTTGGATTGGGTCATTCACATCATATTCCATTTTTATAGCACAAATAGAGGCTTTCATCCGACACTCTAATTGGAAGATATATCGTTTAAACCCAATTTAATTCTAACTTGATCCTAATGGTTAATTCTAACAAATAGAGGCAATTTTTTGTAATCCATCTTCTTCCTCAATCTCATTTTTGTAATCCAACCTTTGGGTTCTTGATGCCTGACAATCATCTTCTTGGTGGCAATTTTTTTGTTTATTCTTATAAAAATGTTTGATAAATTTTGTTAATTTGTTGAATTAATTGTAATGGTCATTACTTATTTGTAAAATACTCCATTTTGCTTGTTATGTTACCATTTTTTAGTTTAAATTGCACGTAAGAGTGAAAAATGGTTTTCTTGTCTGAAATCAAATAGTTTGGAAAATTTGTTATCTTTGTGTGAAGAATGTGATGAAGATAACATATGCATTTTTTTTTGTTCTGGACACAGAAATAAGACAAAGCATTTAAACTATTAAAATTTATTGAATAATCAGATTTATTGAATAAAATATTATAAAAAAAGATTCTCAAAATTTCAAACTAAACGCGTTTTAAAGTTTTCTATTTTGAGAAACAGTTTTTCAGAATGATAAAGAGAATGAGTTTTCAACAATTACAAAACAGATGCTCAAAACAGAAAATACAAAATGAATTCAAAACTCAAAATACAAAAGTGAAACACGATGTGAACTACCCTTTAGTAACGCCACCCCTCGTTTTTTAGCCTTATCTAAAATGGCAGGGCCTCTATTCTGTCCTCTGCAACTCTAACCTAAATGTGCACTTATTAAATTTTTCAGAAAATGAAGATATTTGTTATAAGTTAGTAAGTAATCCAGTGCACTAGCTTGACATTTTACTAATGATTTTATCAAACCAAACGCTATAAGCCCTTATTTGACAATTTTTTTTTAGACTGTAAGCTAGTCAATCTTCATTTTTAAACCAACATTTGATTGGATCCTCAATTTTTATGTACTTTTTAATCATATAATTTATAGATCCATCAACTTATAATCTATAATTTTTTTTTTTTGTCAAACAGTGGCTAATTAGGTATTCAGTAACTTCTAAAATGTTATGTGGCTCACATGCTCATGTCTAATTTTTCATCAAATGAATGGCAAATTGCTTATCTTTTCTTTTATATCGACGGATCCAAAAATTTCTACAATAAATTAATTGAGTAGGTTGCTACTTGTTAGTATAGTTCCTTATCAACAATTATACTATTTACTTGTATCATTTTACTGGGATAACAGTATATTAACATAGCTCTTCACTAGAATTCAGTATTGATATTCTCATCAAATTTATGTTTAGGTTTTTAGATGAAATGGTTTAACCTAATAATAAAGCTGATAAATGTTTTAGTTCCTAGTTGACCACAATCTAATTATGTGAATTCTGTATCTTAGGCCTTTGTTTAAAAATAAATTTTTGCCATGCAAATGAAAGAATGCGTTGAAGATAATAATAATAATAACTAATAATGAATAAATTCGTCTAATAGAAGGATGTTGGGAAATTGGTTTAATTAGTTGTTTAGACCAACTTTTGACCAATTATTTAAGTAGGCCCCGTTACTTGGACAAAAGATTCTTTTGGCCCTGTGTATTCTACTCTAAAAGTCGATTAATGTAATATATTTATTTATTTTTAAAAAATTAGGTTGAATAAGAAATTAAGGTTAAAAGATGATCACTTGAAATTGAAATTGGGAATAAAAATTGATGAAAAATTGGAAAATGTCAATCCCACATAAAAAATCTCGAAGAATAAAAACTACTTTATATTACTCAAATTTAGGACTTGGGTTTGGGCCACAATGAGTATTAATAGTATCTGAATGGGAGATAACTTACATGCTAGAGTTAAACCAAAGCCGTGTGTGCAAGCTACCGCCATCCGATCGGCCGCTTGGCACTGGTTGTGGGCTTCGGCCAACTTGGTATATAAATTTTTGATAAAATAATATTTGAATTAATTTTATATTATTAATTTAAATAATATATTTATTTATTTTTCCCGAATTTTTTTGTGCGTAACACATGGCATTTTCTAGAATCTGGTGATCGACTGTTAAATTACTTGTCCAAAAGGGTTGTGTTTATTCAAGACAATTTTTCGATTGTCCTTTGGATACAACTTTTCGAATTTTTTAAATAGGTCCCCATATGACAGATTTTATTCATTTAAAAAATCAAAGCTGATTTCCTCTCATGCAAAATATAATCATTCTACCTTGTATTATTTCATATTGTGTATTTCAGTCCCAAATACTATTTTTGTGCATTTTAGTCCTCTAGTTTTAAAGAGATCAAAACATTAGTAAGTTTGTTAGGTCTTGTAATTTGGAGTGCTACTATTACAAGTCGAGGTCATTGTATCTTATAAGATGAGTGCTATAAGACTTACAGTCTTAAAGAGAAAGAGTTGAACTCTAGCCTCAGCCATTATCATTCTATTTTATTCCATTCATTCTAGAAATCACGATTTTCTCTCTTACAAATATAATCATTCCACCCTGCATTATTTCATATTGTGCATTTCAATCTCAAATACTATTTCATGCATTTTAGTCCTCTAGTTTTAAAGAGATCAAAATATTAGTAAGTTCGCCGAGTCTTGTAATTTGTAGTGCTAATATTACAAGTCGAGGTCATTGTATTTTGGGAGACGAGTACCAGACGATTGTGAGTACCAATGCATGACATTATCGTCTTAAGGAGAAAGAGTCGAACTGTTGGCTCATCCATTATCATTCTGTTTTATTCCATTCATTCTATAAGTCAGAATTCTGTCCAATTGTTTATTTGCTATAAAAAGATTATTTTGAATATAAATTATTACATGGTAAAATCAATATTTGTCCAACAAAAGATTTGTTCAAGAATATAGATAATTATCCATCAAATTCGGGTGATCAAAATTTATAACTTGATCACACCTTAGGTCCTCGGGTCTCTTCAGCTGACACACTCTTCATAGATGAAATAAACTTTGGCATTTTGTTCCCTTACTATTGAACTCTCCACCTGCCAACATAATCATCATCTCTGTCTCGCCTCCTCCATCTCTATTGTTGTGCTGAGCCTCCACCTCGACCTCTGAGCCTCCACCTCTGCCTCCACTTCCTCAGCCTCCCCCCGTCTGAACTTCGACGGAGGCTTCAAACTTCAAAGGTTAGGCACTCTGAAGCTCGAACTTCGAAGGTTATATTTTTCGTTCCTTATGCTTCTGAAGCTCTGCTACATCATTAACCTTCAAATTTTGTGTTTTTCAGACCCTGGATTGCTGATTATAGAGGCGAAAGTTGATTTGACTGATTGGCTGTGCAATGACTCCTACGCTATTGCAGGAGTTGGTGAGTTTAATTACGTGTTCTGAATTCTGGTTCCTTCTTGTTCAATTGTTTGTGAAGTTGTATTGTTTATCAATTATGAGTGAAAGAGTTTCCTGAATTCCTTAGCCGCAGTGAATCAGTGATGGAGAAGTATTTCAAAAGAGTCCGTTTAGTTCATCCATCTTCAATTAAACCAAGCATTGATGAAAGGAATGTTCAGATTGATATTCGGGATGAATGGGATGAAAGTGATGAGATTGATGTTGGGATTGGGAATGACAATGATGAAATTGATGAAATTGGTGTTCAGGATGAAGGGGATGAATGGGAAGAAGGGGAAGAAAGTGATGAGATTAATGTAGAACAATTGCCTTCAGACCCTGGATTACGAATTCCAATTAATCATTATAATGTTAATGTTCGGGATGTTGTTCGAAGGGAATATGTGCAAAGGGGTCCTCGCTAGCCTCGTAATCATGAGTTTTCGGTGTCAAAAAAGAGAAATAAAGATAGACGATTTGGTACTAATTGGTATGATGAATGTCCTAGTTGGCTAGAATTTAGTATAGCAAAAAATGTTGTATTTTGCTTGTATTGCTATCTGTTTAGTTCAAGTCGCAATTCTTTTGTTGTCGGTGGATTCTCAAATTGGAAAAAGAAAAGTAGTCTCATTAAACATGTTGGAAATGCCGGTAGCGCACACAACCTAGCTCAGATTAAGTTTGAAACATTCAATCACCAAAAACAAAGTATTGGGGCTTGTCTCTTCAAGCAATCAGAACAAACAAGAAATGCATATCGAGCTCATTTGGGTGCATCAATAGATTGTATTCGATATCTTCTACGATAGGGGCTTGCTTTTTGTGGAAGTGATGAGTCTGAAGATTCAAGCAATCAAGGAAATTTTCTAGAACTACTAAAATGGTTGTGCAATCACGATCCTCAGGTTAATGCTGTTTGTTTGGAGAATGCAACTGCAAATTTCAAATTGACCTCACCAGATATTCAAAAGGATATCATTAGTGTTTTCGCCTTTGAAATTAACAAGGTCATTATTAGTGAGATTGGAGATGAGTTATTTTCTATTTTAGTTGATGAATCCCGTGATATTTCAACTAAGGAGCAAATGTCAATTGTTTTGCGATATGTGAAGAATGGGTATGTAATTGAACGTTTTATTGGCATCCAATATGTTTCAAGTACCACATCTATCTCACTTAAGCTTGCTATTGACGACTTGTTTTCTAGATATAGCTTTAGCATGTCTAATTTGAGAGGTCAAGGTTATGATGGAGCTAGTAATATGCAAGGTGAGTATAATGGTCTCAAAACACTTATCTTGAAAGAAAACCCAAGTGCGTACTACATTCAATGCTTTGCTCATCAACTTCAACTAGCTCTTTTAGTAGTTGCAAAAAAACATGGTGATATCCAATCTTTCTTTTATCTGGCTAATAGTGTGGTGAATGCTGTTGGAGGATCGGCTAAGAGGTGTGATCTTATTCACGAGATGCAAAGACTCAAAATTTGTGAAGCACTATATGCCGGTGAAATATCAAGTGGTCGAGGCCTTAATTAAGAAACTAATATCAAGCGTTCTGGTGATACACGTTGGGGCTCGCACTACAAATGTTTATGTAACCTGATGCTCATGTTTTCAAGTACAATTGAGGTTATTGAGATAATTGCTACTGACAATACAATTTGTGGGAAAAAAGGTGAAGCACGGGTTTTGTTGGCATCAATTCGTACATTTGAGTTTACATTTGGCCTACATCTAATGAAAAAGATATTAGGAATTTCAAATGAGTTGTCGAAGACATTACAGAAGAAAGACCTAGATATTGGCAATGCCATGTGTTTGGTAAAAATATGTAAACAACATCTCCAAAAGTTTAGAGATGATGACTGAGATTCTTTTTTGGTAAAAGTTAATTTCTTTTGTGGAAATCACGGCATTATCGTCCCTAACATGGATAATATGTATACACCTCTGGGTCGTTCACGATGTATCACTGTGATAAATTTGCATCACTTCCATGTGGATTTATTTTATTCTGTCGTTGATATGCAGTTTCAAGAGTTGAATAATCGGTTTTCTGAGGTGAATAGTGACTTACTTCTTTGTGTAGCGTGTTTGTGTCCAGATAATTCATTTGTAGCTTTTGACAAGAGCAAATTAATTCACATGTGTACATTTTATCCGAAAGATTTTGAAGGATCAGCTGTGATGGAACTTGATAATCAAATTAACACATACATCATTGATATGCGCACTAATGATGAATTTGGAGGATTACAAGACCTTTGTGAACTTGCACAAAAGTTGGTTGTGAAACAAAAAAACATGACGTATACCCATTATTATACAAGCTTTTGACATTGGCATTAATTCTTCCAGTTGCTACTGCTACGGTAGAGAGGGTATTTTCTGTAATGAATTATGTCAAGAATCGATTTCACAATCGAATGAATGATAAATGGTTAAATGATAGCTTGCTTGTGTATATTGAGAATGATGTATTCGACATGATTGATGATGATGTGGTTATACAACGTTATCAAAGTATGAGAACTCGAAAGGAACGCATGTAATAAGGTATGATTTTGCTAAATTAAAGATTAGTAATTTCTTTTGTATGTTTCTTGATTTTTTTGTGAAGTCTTCGTACATTAATTTATGTTCCTTTGTTTCATTTATCTATCACAAGTACCAACTTTCCTCATTTTAATCGATAATGTTTAAAAATAAATTTTCAGGGGCGTTGCCCCCGAACCCCCGTCGGCCCCTGCCCCTTCAACTCCAGGACCCCCCCTAGTTTGAAGGGCTGCCTTCGCCCTTGGTTCCCATTGCAGGACATTCTTGGATTCAAAGCTCGAAAACCCACGATCATGATTTTCCGGTCAATCATAACGCTTTCTTCTGAAACATCACCTTAATTTTCTTTCTTTTCTTCATGATCAGTACTATTACTGGTAAAATTTGCATGTCTTTTGGAATGTATAGTAGGTGATGGTGAATGAACCCGAGCAAGAGGTCTTATTTTGTTCAAGTAGAAACTTGGCGTTTTAGTCCCCTTCTGACCCATATTTATTGTAATGGGACCTCAGACCTCATAAGTTCAGCAGCTTGAGAAGACTAGTACTTATAAGCCTTGTCGAAAAGAGTTAGATAATGAGTCGATAAATATTTCAAGTGTAAGTCTCGTCATCGCCTACTTATATAACTTGCAAAAAAATGAATTCAATTTCCCCAGGAAAAACGTGTTAAAATGGTTCAACTGTGGGTTTTCTGGAATTAACATAGCAAACCCAAACTTGTACCTAAATTATGATCATATAGGCCATATTTTTTTTCTCTTTTCTTCCTTTGGAATTCAATATTTTTTTATTTGACGCCTTTTAGTTTCTTTTGGTTTGTGAGGTTTACAAATTACAAGTGAACATGCCTGTCGTGAAACTGTAGGGCCATTATGTAAGGATTTTTAATCGAACATGTTGGCTTATATGTGAAATATTGTGTATTAAATTAAAGGATATCAATTTCGGTTCAGCCCGTTTAAAGTGATCTAATAAGGTTTCGGTATTTTGAGCTTTAAAGCATTTAATTAAAGTATGAGCTTACAGGTGTAGAGACCGGGCCTATTCCTAATTCCATGATGGGCCGAATTAGGTCAGTGGGCAATTAGTATAAATATATGGTTATGGTCCTCAGATCATATGTTTTGTTCATTCTATTCTGACTCCCATTTTCGGAGAGACACAAAGGAACAACGTGTTGATTTAGAAGACTAAAACCCCAGGACTAGTTCATTGGAATAATCATGTCTGATCCAGGTACGCTTTCGCTTTTGTTTAATAAGTTCTTGATGATCCAATGAACGATCCTTATGACGGTAAAGATTATTGATTTTCTCCAACAAGTGGTATCAGAACCACTTCATGTTGAATCATCGGGAATCAAAATTTTAATTTCATTCGTGATAATTATATTTTTTTCAAATTTAGCGATTCTGGATTTATATTTGTTAAATTTGAAAACTCTTTGACATATTATCAAGAACTTCAGATTTCAGACTTAAATTTTTATTTTTTTTTAAAAATATATTTTTGTTGCCGGCAACGCCGACAGCTGGTGCTTCAACGCCGACAGCTGGTGCTTCTGCACCGAGCCCTACTCAGTGCACCAACAGCACCCTACTGTTTGAGCACCGAGCCCAGCTCGGTGCTGCTGGGCAGCATCGATTTAGTGCAGCAGCGACGAGCTAGCAGCACCAATTTGGTGTAGCGACGGCGAGCTAGCAGCACTGATTTGGTACAGCGGCGCCGCTGCGACCAGGGGAGGGGGTGGTGGCACGATGAGCCCCCCTCCCCCAAAGATCTTTTTGAAGATTTAAAAAAAAAAAAAAAATTTTTTTAGGGTTTTGGGTAGATTTGGAGGTGGGGGTATGGGCTGGAAATTTGAAGTATTTGGGCCCTTATTTACAATTTAAAATTAGGGTTTAGTATTTACAGATTCAGCCCCTTAAATTTGTAACTTTGGTTATTTCAGCCCCCTAAGGTTATAATTCACTCAATTGGACCATTTAAAGTTCCGGGTTTAATAATTCAGTACCTAAGGTTTAAAAATTAATTAATTTGAGCCATTAAAGTTCTAAAATTTGCAATTAAGCCCCTGAAAGTTCATAATTAATTTAAATCGGCTCCTAAAGTTTTAAATAATTAATTTTTGGATCCCTAAAGTTTTGAATAATTAATTTTTGGATCCCTAAAGTTTTGTATAATTAATTCTTGATTCCTAAATATTCCAATAATTAATTATTGACCCCTAAAATTCTGGATAATTAATTTTTGACCCCTTAAGTTCTGAATTATTAACCTAAAGGTCCCTAAAGTTTCAAAGTTACTCAAATATGCAAATTTGTTGATTCTTTTTTCAAATTTTGGTACAAATGACTCTTTTGAGAGGTATAGTATTCGAATATGAATTAATTGAAATAATATGTTGCCAAAGCAACCTCTCTTGTGGAAATTAATTAATTTAGAATATTAAAAGATGTTTGTGTGTGTATTATTCATGTGAATACTTGATCTGCCCAAAGGAAGGTCAGTATTTGGCCGAATTGCACATACATCTGTGGTGATAAATATGTGGCGATTATTTGGTTTAACATGTGATCAATGAATCGGTCCAAAGTCAGGTTTATTGATTGACATGTTTCTTTATTATCAATGTTTGATCACTACAACAAGAGTATCACTTACAAGTTAATATTTCTGTCCAAAGACTAAGTATTGATCTTGTACTAGGTATCTTGTGATGGGCCCTACCACTATTTGAAATTATTATTTACATATTAAGGATTGTGAGCCCTTCAACTTAATCGTTCTCTAAATTCAGTTTCAGGTTCTGCTGCTAATATCTCTGCTAACATCAATTCTATTCCAATGTTTAATGGCACCAACTTTAAGGCATGTCGAGAGAACGTAATGATTGTTCTCGGAGTCATGGATTTTGATCTTGCTTTACGGGTCGATCAACCTAATCCACTTATTGATAAGAGTACCTCTGATGACAAGAGGGAGATGGAAAAGTGGGAACGATCTAACTGCATAAGCTTCATGGTTATTAAGCGTGCTATTCCAGAAGCATTTCGGGGCACTTTGTCCGATAAGGTGACTACGACTAAGGGTTTCCTTGAAGATCTTGAGAAGAGGTTTTGCAAGAATGAAAAGGCTGAAATACACTTTTGACAAATCTTATCTCAATGAGGTACAAAGGGAAAGGAAACATATGGGAGTACATTATGAAAATGTCTCACATTGCTTCAAAACTGAAGGCACTCAAGATGGATATATCTGAAAGCTTATTAGTGTACTTGGTTTTGATATCCCTTCCAGCACAATTCAGTCAATTCAAGATGAGTTATAATTGTCAAAAGGACCCATGGTCCTTTAATGAGTTCATCTCACACTATGTCCAGAAAGAGGAAAGATTGAAGTATGATAAGACAGAAAGTGCTCATTTAGCCATCACCTCTAAGGACAAAAGGAATAAGAAAAGAAAAGCTGATAAGAAAGCTGCGGGTATAGTATCACAAAAGAAATAGCATAAGGAACCAACTGAGGGTGGTTGTTTCTTCTGTGGAGCTGCAGGTTATAGGAAGAAGAATCGTACCAACTATCATGTATGGCATGTCAAGAAAGGTATTCTTCTTAATTTGGTTTGTTCTGAGGTTAATTTAACTTCGCTACCTGGATACACATGGTGGATAGATTCGGTACAACAACTTACATCAGTGTATCTATGCAGGGTTACCAGAGTTGTCGAAAACCAAGTGATGGTGAAAGATACATCTATGTTGGCGACGGCAAGACGATGGAAGTAGAAGTAATAGGAAAATTTAAATTATTGTTAAAGATTGGATTTTATTTGGATCTTAATGAGACATTTATTGTACCATCTTTTTGACGAAATTTGATTTCTATTTCTACTTTAGACAAATCTGGTTATTCTTGTTCATTCGGGAATGGAATATTTAGTTTGTTTCATGATTCAAAATTGGTTGGTTCCGATTTTTTATCAGGTTACTATAATCTTTATTTAATTGATACGATTGCTTCTTTTAATAAATCCTTGCATGTAAGTACTCGAGGTGTAAAGGGAAAATTAACATGTGAGAATTCAGCTTCGTTATGGCACAAGAGATTAGGTCACATCTCCAAAAGGAGAATTGAGAGACTTATGTCTAACAAAATTCTCGATCTCCTTGACTTTACAGATTATGATATGTGTGTTAACTGTATAAAGGAAAAACAAACCAACAAAAGGAGATTTCAAGCCAACAAGACTTCGGACGTCTTAGAACTTATACATACGGACATTTGTGGACCATTCCCTGCGGCTTCTTGGAATGGTCAACAATACTTTATAACGTTCATAGATAACTTTTCAAGATATGGCTATATATATCTCATTCATGAAAAATCATAGTCATTGGACGTGTTCAAAAACTATAAAGCTGAGGTTGAAAAACCAACTTAGCAAAGGATTAAAAGCGTCAGATCTGACCGTGGTGGTGAATACTATGGTAGATATGACGTTTCAGGTGAACAACATCCATGATCATTTCTTAAAGTCCTAGAGAAATGCGGTGTCGTCCCACAGTACACTATGTTGGGTTCGTCCACTATGAATGGTGTTGCTGAAAGACGAAATAGAACGTTTAAGGACATGGTGAAGAGTATGATTACTCATTCTACCTTACCAGAATCACTCTGGGTGAAGCATTAAAGACCGCAGCGTATATACTCAACAGAGTTCCAACTAAGGCTACTGATAAAACCCCTTATGAGCTTTGGACAGGTAAAATGCCTAGTTTGAAACACTTGCACATTTGGGGATATCCAGATGAGGCAAGGCCCTATAGGCCAAATGAAAAGAAACTGGATGCAAGGACTATCGGTTGTTATTTTATTGGATATTCTGAAAGGTCCAGGGATTCCAAGTTTTATGATCCCACAACTAAGGCAATTTTCGAGACAGAGAATGTACGGTTCTTTGAGGATGTTGAATTTCCGGGGGGTGGATAAAGGGTTGCAGACTTTGTCTTTGATGAGGAATACGTTGAAATTCCTCTAATTTCTGTTGACAATTATTGGAATCAGGTTTCTACTCCTGACATTGTTCAAGAAGCAACTCTAGATCAATACAATGTCATTGTATCTCCCTCTGAAAGTCAACAACTTGTTCCAGAAGAACAAACTCTACATCCTCAAGAACTAATGCCATTAAGAAAGTTAACTAGAGAGAGAAAAAGTGCGGTTTCGGATGATTACATCATTTCTCCAAGAACATGAAGTTGACATTGGAGTGGTAGAAGATGATCCGATCAACTTCCGTCAAGCCATGGAAAGTTCTAACTCTCAAAAGTGACTCGATGCCATGAATGAAGAGATAAAGTCCATGAAGGACAACGACGCATGGGACCTTGTTCCATTGCGTAAAGGTGCGAAACTCATTGGTTGCAAATGGATATTTAAGACCAAGAGGGATTCGAAAGGTAATGTGGAGAGGTAAAAGGCTCATCTTGTGACAAAAGGCTTTACACAGAAAGAAAGCATCAATTATAAAGAGACTTTCTCTTCGATTTATTCGAAAGACTCTTTCAGGATTATAATGGCATTGGCATCGATCTTGAGTTACATCAGATGGATGTTAAGACAGCATTTCTCAATTGTGACATTGATGAAACAATTTATATGGTACAACCAGAAATTTTTTTTGTTAGATGATGCAAAAGAAATGGTTTGTAAACTAAAGAAATCCATCTATGGACTCAAACAGGTCTCTCATCAATGGTATTACAAGTTTCATCAAGTGATCATCTCGTATGGATTTGAGATGAATTTGGAAGATGATTGTATATACCACAAGCTCAGTGGGAGTAAGTATATTTTTCTGGTCTTATATGTCGATTACATATTGCTTGCCAGCAACGATATAGATTTATTGCACAAAACCAAGAGATTTCTAGCAAGGAATTTTGAGATGAAAGATCTTGGTAACGCCTATTTCGTATTAGAAATTCAGATACACAGGGATCGTTCTCGGGGTATTCTAGGGTTATCACAAAAGAGTTATAACGAAAAGGTACTTAAAAGTTATAACATGCAAGATTGTAAACCAAGTGACACCCCTGTGGCTAAAGGAGATAAGTTCAGTTTAAGTCAATGCCCTAAAAATGATTTGGAAATTAAAGAAATGTAGAAGATTCCTTATTCTTCAGCTATAGGGAGTCTGATGTATGCTCAGGTTTGTACGCGTTCGGATATAGCATACATTGTTGGGATGTTAGGGAGATATTTAAGTAACCCGGGAATGGATCATTGGAAAGTAGCCAAACGGGTCATGCGGTATTTACAGAGAACAAAAGACTACATGATCACATACAGAAGATCGGATCAATTGGAGATCATCGGTTATTCTGATTCCGTTTTGGCGGGATGCCAAGATAGTAAGAGATCCACTTCAGGCTATATCTTCATCCTTACTTGAGGTGCTATATCCTGAAAGAGTGATAAGCAGACACTCATAGCTACTTCCACCATGGCAGCGGAGTTTATAGCATGTTATGAGGTATCAAATCATAGAATATGGCTACAAAATTTTGTCACTGGGCTACGCATTGTGGATAATATAGAAAGACCACTCAAGTTATTTTGTAACAATAAATCAGCAGTGCTGTATTCCAATAACATCAAGAGCTCGACGAAGTTAAAACATATAAAGATCAAGTTCCTGACTGTTAAAGAAAGAGTTCAGAGTAGACAAGTGTCAATAGAGCATATTGGGACAAATTCCATGGTTGCGGATTCGCTTACTAAGGGATTGATACCCAAGGTCTTTCGTGAGCACACTGCTCATATGGGTGTAATATCTCTTGAAGATATCTAGTTTCAGTGGGAGTTTGTATTTCTGTGCTTTTCATATTAGACGCATGTACTGTCATTTTGGATATGGTTTATGGTTAAAGTTATTTTCAGTTATAAAGTTTTTGGTTTATTATTCCTGAACTCATTTGAAAATGATCTCATTAAGGTATTAAGGTGGACCAGTTGGAAATAGGCATGTTAAGATCACATTACATGAAATTTCCATGCCATAGATTCATGCTTGATCCATGTCATTTAGTTATGTCAATATACGTGACCATTGATGGGTTTAGTTATGATATAAGTAGCGAAAGCACGCTTTGATCCTATATTGATATGATTGATGGACCGGATTGTTTGGGGATGCATTCGGTAATGATAGAAAAATTATGAGTACTCATAAGGTTATATTTAATGCACAAATATAAGGTAACACATATAGCCCAAGTGGGAGATTGTAAGGATTTTTAATCGAACATGTGGGCTTATATGTGAAATATTGTGTATTAAATTAAAGGCTATCAATTTCGGTTAAGCCCGTTTAAAGTGATCTAATAAGGTTTCGGTATTTTGGGCTTTAAAGTATCTAATTAAAGTATGGGCTTACATGTGTAGAGACCGGGCCTATTCCTAATTTCATGATAGGTCAAATTAGGTCAATGGGTAATCAATATAAATATATGGTTATGGTCCCAGGATCACATGTTCTTTTCACTCTATTCTGACTCCCATCTTTAGAGAGAAATAAAGGAACAACGTGATGATTTGGAAGACTAAAACTGCGGACTAGTTCATTACGATAATCATGTCTGATCCAGGTACGCTTCCGCTTTTGGTTAATAAGTTCTTGATGATCCAACATGAACGATCCTTATGACAGTAAAGAATATTGATTTTCTCCAACACATTAATCATTCTCAAGAGAACCTGTTATTTATGGCCAACAAAGAATCTTGAGCATTCTAAAAAGATGGTGGGATGCAATTTTCTACCAACCCTAGCCTGTGATATTCAAGTAAATTCGATATAAATGAATTGTTAGTGACAAAAAATAATCATCTTAAGAGTTTTAAAATAGAATCAAATAAAGAAAAAAATTCAAGTATGTCACTAGTTTATCAAAATTTTGCTAGTGTAAAAAATTTAGTAAATAGTCGAAGTGATCAAAGGACAAAAATAAAAAACTAAATTTAAACAAATAAATGTGTCCTACATTTTGTTGAGTTAGAACACCTAAAATAGAATTTATTTATGGAACGGAATTATACAACTTTGGACAAACACCCCACTATCTAATATTTTATTCACTCAAATGGAATTCTCTCACTCCAAGAAAACATACACATGGTTGTAACTATCCACACTCTAATCACTCTCTGTTTCTTTTTCTTTCTTTCTCTCGTCTCTTTCACTCTTGTCAATTTACACCTTCTTTTTCGTACTTTTACTCTCTGCTCACACACTTTACATTACATTCAGCCAACACATATATACACTTCTATGGCGATGGCAAGCTCATCTAGAATGGCGGCGAAGAATAAATTATACAACAATATTCTAGATCCATTCTTCTCTTCACTATAGTTGCATTATCCAGATTGTTCCCTACTTGCTTCTTGCCACTTGAACTGATGAATGTAGAAGACCTAGCACATTCTAGAAATATCGGTGTTGCACCTTCAATTCTTCCCTTCAGCATTAACATTTTCCATTTAACACTTTTTTTTCATCAAGTCCAGCTGAGTAAGATACTTGACAATTTTTGAAGAGTTTCTTCTTTCATTCAATGCATTTGCTACTTCAAATATATCTGACTCTTTCATACTTTCCTCTTCATCTATTTTTAGGTTAGCATGCTTGGTATTTGATTTCTCATCTCTACTCACATTTCTTATTTCTGATTGTAAACTTGTACATATTTCAATCTCTTCTTGTTGACTTTGTCGATCCTTCGCTAGTATTTTTAGATCTACATCATTTTGTGAATAACTTTGTGTCTCTATAAAAGCTCTACTTTATCACTTGACATTTGTATATCTTTAAATTCTTTAGGACTTTGTGTTACCTTTGTATGTTCATGTTCATTTATTGACTCAATTGCCTCTTTTATTTCCTCGAGCTTGTGTCTTACTTTACTGATTTGCTTTGGCACCTTTTCTTTTAACTTGTCATCAATTTTCTTTGAATCTAGTAGCTCTATCCTTTGCGGTGTGCCAAAAATATGCTTCTTCAAATACTTCATTTGAATCGGTAGTTCTTCCCTCTACAGATTCCACCAAAAAGACTCTTCAATTACCACGATGTCATCGATCCAATCATCTTCTCCTGAGTCATCAATCCAATCATCTTCATAATCAACTTTTTTTGGAAGGACCATCACTAGTGCTGATTCATCCTTTATACTTGAATTGATTTTCTTTTCTCAAGCCTACTTGAATATTGTTTTGGCTGCCTTAGCATCCCATTTTTTTTCACTATTGTACTTATCTTATTTACTGGAGGTTACTGCATTACCTTCTACTGGCTCCTTTTTAAACCAACATTCTCTAGCATAATGGCTTCGTTTGTCACAAACAAAACACGAGTCATTAGTTCGTTGATATTCATTGAACAAGTGACATCTTTTGTCATGACTTTGTTTTGCTCCATTTATCTCAGAACCTTCTTCTTGTTCATTTTCTTTTAATTCTCTATTATTTGGTTGACCTCTTCTTTTATAATTAAATAGTGTTTCTTCTTCTTTCTTTATTGATACCCCTAATATTTGCTTGATCAACGCTTCTTGGTCGGCCAACAAATTTTTAAGATTGATCAATGAAGGTTTCTCTCACCAACCTTGTATTACAGCAATAAAACCTTTAAATTTAGGTCTAAACCCATGTATAATTAATTTTCTTATTCTAGATTTTGAAATCTTACTTGATGAATCTAGTTTAGAAATTTTACAACAGAGAGTTTTAACTTTGTTAAAATACTGATTTACTGTCAATTCTCTTTGACTTATCAGAGCAACTCATTTTCTAGCAATTGCAATCTTAAGTCATTTTTCTTTGAGAATAGTGCTTCCAGACTATCCCATGCTTTTTTTGTTGAGTTCTTATCTCTTATATGCTCCAATATCTCTTCATCCATTGTTGTCTTTATAGCAAACATAGACTTGCCTTCTTTAATTCTCTACTTTTTGAGAGCAACGTCTTCCTCTAGCGTTGTCACATCACTTCCGCCAACTTCCCATAGGTCTTGTCCTTGGAGATACGACCTGATTATTGAGCTTCCTTGTTTCACCTACCACTTGTAGGTCGTTCATCATGACTTGATTTGCCTTCTCCTAATTAAGCAAACTTTATGAAAGCTTCACAATCTCCCTTTGTGCATGAACTCGGGAAGCTCAAAAATTCATCCCCTTCCATGCGGCTGTATTTATTCACGGTCTAATCACTCTCTGTTTCTTTTTCTTACTTTCTCTCTTCCCTCTTTCACTCTTCTCAATTCACTCTCTTTTTCACACTTTTACTCTCTTCTCACACACACTATTCTTAAAATTCAGCCAACACATATATATACACAATATTTCTGTGGCGGTGGCAAGCTCATCTAGAATGACGGTAGAGAATAAGTTGTACAATAATATTCTAGATCATTCTTCTCTTGGTAGCAGTTGCATTCTCCAAATTGTTCCATGCTTGCTTCAAGAACTGAATAAGGCTTAAATATTAAAGATAAGGAATATTGAAATTCATGTGTTGTTTGAGAAATATCATTATAATGAAGATGGGAAAAAGGTTCCATGAGATTGGTGGATAATACGAGGACATAGTTGTGAATGTAATGTAATAAAAGTATGACTTTGAATTTAAATTGTAAAACATTATAATAAATCCAAACAAGCACTTAATTTGAAAGTTCAAATTATATATTTAAAATGTTTTTTTTATTTTTATTTTTTAAAAATATTTGTACATTTAGCCCCTACTTGGTTTACATAAAAATCAGAAATTTAGTAAATGTTGGTAAAATTTGATGCAGGATGTGATTGAAAAATTATGAGTCCCATAAAATGTATGATTAAAATTAAAACTTGACTTATGTTTTAATCAAATTTTTAGATGAGCCAAACAAAGGATTAATAAGTCTACTACTTTTTGGTTGTTCACATTATCTCGTTTCATTTTAAGCAATTAGTGGAATTAATAGTTGAATTAAACTATTTGTACAACACTTGTTGACGACCATTTTCGACAACCTTGGTGTTGTCAAAATCCAGTCGTTGATTTTAAAAACAGTTTTAACAATTTTTAAAATAGATGAATGTGATACTGTCAAATGTAAATTTGTTAATCAAAATTATGCAAGTAGCATGATTCTTAATAGTTGGAGTAAATTCACATTGGATAATGCTACACGTACATAACCCTTCACATAAAGGCTTATACCTACTCAACTAGCATCTTTTTTAGTCAAAATATCATAAATTTATTTGTGACAAAATCTCTACAAAATATCACGAGAAATTAATTTTAAAAACAAAGAATCGTGCCCAAATTAAAATGGATCTCGCTTGAACAATTCTCTCTCTAAAAATCTGCTTGAGCCCTTCTTTCTAAACTGTCAATCTCTCACCTAAGCCCATTCTCTCTATAATGGCATGAGCTCTTCTCTCTCTTAACCATCGAGTACTCTCTATTGCTTTGAAGAATTGGAAGAAATCGAGGTTAGTACAAGTTAAAGTTTGAGAAGAAGATGAAGATAATGCAGACCACACAATTATCCATTGCTGAGGCCTTGATCATTATATAATGAAAATGAATTGTTACAAAGAAGAATCTAGAATTTACAGCTAGCACTATAAGAAAGAAACGATATCAACAGCTAAGAAAGAGATGATTCTTGCAATGCTCCAGCTGGTACTTCAGTTAGCTGATGTGGAGCTGATTTGGAGCAATACAGTTAACTCTGTCAAGACCTTCCCTCAAGCTGGAGGTGCTAGAGTAACTCAAAACTTGTCCTTGAAAAAAAGAAATCTCGAATGATTCAATCCCTTAGTTAGTAAATCAGCAATTTGATATGAAGTCGGTACATATTTTACTTCTAGTTCTTTAGCTATTACTTTATCTCTAATGAAATGCACATCCAGTTCTATGTATTTTGTCCAGGCATGGTATTTAGGATTAGCTGCTAAGGCTCCAACACTTATATTATCACACCAAATAGTTGGAGTTTCAACCAATGGCAGTTCCAGCTATTGAAAAAGTGACTGAACCCAAGCTATTTCTGATGCAGTTGAAGTAAGCGCCCTATACTTTGATTCAGTACTTGAGCGTGCCACAACTTACTATTTCTTTGAAGACCAGCTTATTAGATTATCACCTAGATAGACACAGTAACCAGTAGTAGATCTTCTATCATCAGGGCAAGATGCCCAGTCTGCATCCGAGTAACCATTCAGCGTGAGTCTATCACTTCTTTGAATCCAAAGTCCATGGTTCATTATCCCTTTGAGGTACCTCAACACTCTTTTTAGTGCTTGCCAGTATAACAATTTTGGAGCTTGCAATAATTGACTCAGTTTATTGACAGCAAATGTGATGTTTGGCCTAGTATATTGAAGGTACTACAATCCTCCTATAGCACTTCTGTAAGCTAGCTATGGGATTCTTCAATGGTTTCCCATCAGCTTTAGATATTGATTTACCAGCATGTAAAGTTTTACATTTTACAATTCAAATCTTTCAAGTAGATCAGTAATATACTTAGTCTGTATGATGAATTCCAGAATTGTGCCATAATACCTCAACTCCAAGAAAATGGTGCAGCTTTCCCATGTCCTTCAACGTGAATGTTTTGTTCAGATTGTCTATGAATTCCTGCAGTAATTTTCTGTCATTGCCTGTAATCACAATATCATCCATATAGATAAGTGCAAAGATTATTTGTCTTTCATTTTTGAAGTAAAATAGTGAAGTATCTGCCACTGATTGCTTAAATTTCCAACTCAAGAATATGGATTTTAACTTTTCATTCCAGGCTCTAGGTGCCTATTTCAATCCATAGAGTGCCTTGCTTAGTTTGCACACATGATTGGGCTTTAATTTATCCACAAATCCTTCAGGCTGACTCATGAAAACAGTCTCCTCTAATTTTCCATTGAGGAAAGCATTCTTAATGTCCACCTGCCTGATTGTCCACTCCTTTGTAACTGCCAAGGTGAGTATGATTCTGAGTGTTGACGATTTGATAACTGGGCTGAATGTTTCATAAAAGTTAATACCAGGGGTTTGATGGAACTCCTTTGCTACAAGTCTAGCTTTGAACCTCTGTATTGAGCCATCGGTGTTGTGCTTGAGTCTGAATACCCATTTATTCCCAACAATGTTGTTTGTTGGTGAGGGAGATACAAGTTCCCATGTTTTGGCTTTTGTAAAAGAATTAAATTCTTCATCCATTGCCTTCTTCCAATTATCATACATCATTGCTTCAGCTACACTTTTGGGTTCCGAAGAAATTTTAGTCAGCTTTCCAAGATAAATTTCCTGTTTGAATACTCCAGTTTTCCCTCTAGTAATCATGGGATGCCCAGCCAAATTTTCTACTCTGTGTTGAGGTATTTCCCTACCACCATTATCATTTGATTGCAAATGATCATCTGATATCAAAGGTGCTTGGTTTATCTGTGGTACACTTTGTTCTAGCACTCCAAATTTTGTTTCATCAGTTCCTTCAGAGTTGTCAAAGTCATCACCATTCAACATATTGTTCTGTTGATTGTCATTTAAGTCTGAGGATGAGTGATGTTCAACATGACATTTCTTTGTTTGGTTCAGAAGGAAAATGAAAATAAGATACTATGGTTTCTGACACAGTTAGTTCTGAATGACTTTTGGTAGCAGTTAAAGACTCGAATGGGAATTCTAATTCATTAAATACCACGTGCCTTGAAATGTAAAGTCTTCAAGTTGTACTTAGGCACTTATAGCCTTTATGAGACTCACTATAGCCAATAAATGTGCACTTGGTGGAATGGAAACTGAATTTGTGATTTTGATAGGGCCTCAGACAGGGGTAACGGGCACAGCCAAATACTTTCAAGGTATGATAGTTAGGCTTCTTATTGTACAGAGTTTGATAAGGTGATAGGTTTTGGCAGCCTATTTATAAGGTAAATAACAGTTAGGAAAGCTTCCCACTAGTACTTCAAGGGTAATTTGGCTTGAGCTAAGAGTGTTAGGCATGTTTATGCCACATGTCTATGCTTTCTTTGTATCCTGTCATTTTGAACTGAAGTATATGGACAAGGATGTTTGAACTCAATTCCTTTTTGGTTTAAGAACTTTGAGAAAGCTCTATACTTACCACCTAATCAGCTTGTAATGTTTTTATTTTACACACCAGCTTATTTTCAACAAGTTTTTTGAATTGAATGAACACATTTAAGGCTTCAGATTTTTGTTTCAATAGATAGATCCAAGTACTTGCTAAGATTATCAAGGAAGGATATGTAACACTTAAATCCTGAGGTGGATAAGACAGGAGTTTGTCCCCATATGTCTGTAAAAATTAGTTCTAATGGAGCTTTAGCGTGTGATGAAGATAAGGGAAAAGGTAACAAATGAGCTTTGCCAAGTTGACATGCATTGCAAAACGGTCTGATTTCATTTCCTTTAATTTTGACATTACAGGATTTGAGTACTTGGTTCATCACTTGGCTAGAGGGATGACCAAGTCTCTTGTGCTATACATCAGATGTGGAATTTAAAGATTCATGATTAGGAACAACAGAAGATAAGTTGCAGAAGGATTTATTTGTGAGGACTAACTCTTGAGTGAGACTCTTGGTAGTTTGGTGAGGAAAATCCAATTGATACAACCCCTCTTTATGCTTCCCTTGCATTATCACTTTCCTCATTAAATTTTCCTTGACAAAACAGCAATCAGGGTGAAATTCCATATAAACATCATTATCAGAGGTTAACTTAGAAACACAAATCAATTTTTTCTTAATTTCAGGTACATGAAGAAGCTTATTTAGAACTAGAAGTTTATCATTCAAAACTGGAATGTGTGTGGTGCCAAAGTGAAAGGTATGTAACTTATTTCCATCTCCTACCATGATTTTCTCCTTACCAGCATATTCATTGACAGAAGTGAGGTTTCCTTTGTCTGTGGTAATGTGGTTACTGGCTCCAGTATCTACATACCATGCAGGATCATTCAATATTCTGGGAGTTGCAATAAGAGCCGCAGGTGAAGTGGTGTATCTTTTTCTTTGGTTTGGTAGAGTCCCAGTATATCTGTCATCATATCTGAAGTTGTATATGTTAGATTTGTGACCTGCTTTCCCACATACTTGACAAGTTGGTCTGTCACTGCCACCATATAGGTAGCCTCCTCTATTTCTACCCCTTTTTCCACCTCTATAGTTGCTGAAGTTGGTAAATCTACCACCATAGCCTGGTCTATAAGATCTAGAACCATTGTAATTGCAACCTGATCTTTGGGAGAAGTTGGCTGAGTTTTGATTGATGTTGATTTTAGTTATGTCATTTTTCAGGGAATTGAGGTGTTCCAGCCTACTTTTATAAGTCATAAGTGTAGATTGAAGCTCTTCCCAGGATATATGATCTCTGCCATTAATTTGAACAACAATAGGGTTATAGTCCTCATCTAAACCGGCCAAAACCTGAGTGACTAAGTTAGTATGAGTCATAGTTTTCCCAGCAATCTCAAGGTTATCAGCAAGATTCTTCACCTTGTTAAGGTATTGATCAATGTTCATTGTTCCCTTTCTAATTTTCGGCAGTCCACCAGTGAGGAAGATAATTCTAGACTTATTTTGTACTCCATAACTTTCTTCAATTGCTGTCCATAGTTCCTTTGAGTTTGTTGCACCCATAACCCTCATTGCAATATCTGAGGTCATTAAGAAGCAGAGCCAGCCTATGAGCAACTGATCTGTTGACATCCATTGGCTATATTCAAGATTTTTAATCATCTCAATGCTGGTTCCAGCTTCTCCCGTGACTTGGCTATCGGTGAACTCTTAGGGACACTCATTTGTCCCTAAGATATATCTTTCAAGATTGTGTCATCATATGATTGGTAATATCATATTTTTCTACAGTAAGAAGTTGTTTTTGTCCAACTTGAGTAAGGTTAACTCCAAACAGTGAGGTGTTGTTGCTAGCTATCAGTGGAGTAGCAAAGCTACTGGAAAATAAAGCAGGTGCAGAAATGGGATTAGCAATTTGAGGGGTATTGCTGGTGTTTGCCATAATGGATCTGATACCAAGTTAAAGTTTGAGGAAAAGATGAAGATAATGCAGACCGCGCAATTATCCATTGTTGAGGCCTTAATGAAAATGAATTGTTACAAAGAAGAATGTAGAATTTGTAACTATAAGTTAGTTCCTAAAATAGTAGATCATGTCTGGAATAATTTACAACAAATTTAGTGGTAGCACTATAAGAAAGAAACGATATCAAAAGCTAGGAAAGAGATGTTTCTTGCAATGCTCCAGCTGGTACTTCAGTTAGCTAATGTGGAGCAATACAGTTAACTCTGTTAACAGTACATGTTTAAAGCTGACTTTTTCCATGACACATTAACATTGACATCCGGCCGACAACTTTCAACTGTTCTTTCTAATTGCTTATTTCTTGTAATTGCTTAGTCTGTAATTGGGTTTTACTTGTATTCGAAGATTTGTTCATTTTTGGGGAATATGTTCTTTAAAATGGATATGTGAAATTTAATAGGTAAAGAACAATCCCACCATTTAGATATGCTTATTTGTTGATGTTCAGTAATGTTTCGTAAGTGGATAATCGGAACAAGTTTTGTTATATTTGAATTTTTTTATCTTATGTTAATTAGTCTTCACAACTATTTGTCGCTACAGTTTAGAATTTTGGAACTATTTGTGTTTATGCTGATTTGGTTAATTTTTGTGGTTACGTTAATATTGTTTGATGGTAGGCAAGAATACGGGAATTTGTCATCATTGTAGACAACCATGACATAGGTTGTTGAAATGCCCCAAAAAGAGAGGGTGCTCAAAATGTGGCGAGGGTTTCGTTATATGGATGTGGGTAGAAAAGAATAATGAAACTGAGATTGCATGCTTACAAATAATTCCTCTAAACTCAAATAAGGCCCTGTTTGGGAGGGATTAAATTTTTCTACAATAAATCAATTCTCATTTTCAACCACACATTCTTCAATAAAATAATATTTTCCATCACATCAATAATTTTTTCTTCTTTTTCAACCACACATTTCTCATCATATCACTATTCAAAATCAATTCTTTTCCCAAAAATCTCTCCCAAACAAACTCTAAGTGGCAACTGTACTCAAATTCACATTTACCCCTATGAAAGGAAATTGTAAACATTTTTTTCTCCATACTTCCATTGCGAATAATATCCTCACGGACCTCATAAGCGGATTGCAAATATAATCTATAGAAAATAATACCTTTTGGAACTCTTTGAACTTAGAGATTGTGTATTCTAATTGAAACTGCTTTTCCATATCATACATTGTTGCACAAGGGACCATCTTAGAAAATGATCTGAAATCAGCTTGAAACTCATTTTTAACTTTATTTCTCAATGCCTGCTCATATTCCTCCATAAATTACTACGGGGAAGTTTTTGAATGAATATATATGTCAAAAGATGCATTTATGCTCTCACTTCATTAAGTGGTTGACATATCGGTCTAGAATGAATTTTTTTGAATAACATGGAACCCAACGACTTCTCTCATTGTAAAGTCTAGACAACCAACTACGTTCTTGCAATTAATAATGTGCAAGCATCTTATGCCAACTTTCCTCGAACTCTTTAGGACTTTGTGTATCGTACACCAACCCGTGTACAACAGAAAGAGTAGAAGCTTTGTGACTATGGTTGTCGAACGTTTCTAGTAACTTCTTTATAATACGCCATAAACACCATCTGTGCTTCGCGCTTGGGAATATGATCTCAATTACATTTTGCACAATCCGATCTTGATCTATTATAATTCCATTTGGAGCTTAACCATGCATGCATTCCAGCCATGTCTTAAACAGCCATATGAAAGTAGTGTTCATTGTCCGTGATGAATAACTCCAACAAAAGAGTAAAAGACATATCGTACTGTTAGTCAAGTATGTGGTGTCAATCACAACCACATAACTGAATTCCATATAGACTTGTCTGCACTTGTTATCTGCCTAGAACACATTCCTCAACCGACAATCTTTGTCCAAGTCTATACTAAAATAGAAGCCAGGAGTACTTGTTTGCATCTTTTAGAAAAAAGCTTGAATTTTAATGATGTCTCATTTACCAAGTCTTAATTGCCGCACTTTGTCAATAAAATTTTGACAATCCTTTCAATGCACGCCATCTTGTCATATCCACTAGCTTTAACTATGGCGGGATTAAAAATTTTATGCAATGAAATTCTATCAATGTCATTTATTTCAAGCTGTCTTTTGACGTGTGCACTAATTTGGTGATTGCATCGATGTAATCTCGATTTTGATGGGCTTGTTCTGTGATTGTGCTCAAAATAGATAGTGTTAACACGTCATGTTCCACCTATCTCCAAACAATCTCTCAACCTTACTTTACTCCCAGTTTGGATTGTTGGCTGAGGATTTAAAGAAGAACTTGTATTAGTGGTTAGTCGCCCTTCTCGACTGCATGTGAAACATACATATCATAGTATCCTGTCGTCACCCTTCCTTGAATTCCTTTTTTCGACATTAAAACCAACTTGGTAGGCATAGTTTTTATAAGATTCAAAAATGTCATTTTCATCTTTGAACTTCATTCCAAGTAATGCTACATTATTGTCAATTTCTTCATAACCTGCATATAAATTTAACATATAAATTTTATCCCTTTACCATGAAACTAAAATATGTTTTACAAATCTTAATACAATAATTTTCATTAAAGACACATGTAAATACAAAAGGCATCAAGAACCACAAAAAATTACATTGTGCCAAAAGAAAAATAAATATTCTTGTGTTGATACTCCTCGGCCAAATGGAGTGGCTGAGGAAAACAATTGACACTTACAAGAAGTGGAATGTTGTGTTAACCTCAGCATACTTTCTATTCAGGAAACAGATCCGAAAGCCAACAAATCTATCTTTCTTGCCTTTACTCAACGTAGAAAGGGAAATACCCATTTTATCCTCCTAGTAGGAAACTATGTCCTTATTTGACATCCATTTTTATTTCTCATTCTCATTTTTTTCTCTTTTTTCATTTCAACCACACATTCTATCAATAAAATAATATTATACGTAAACCCAAAAATTGTCCTTACTTTTTAACCACACATTCTTCCATCAATCACTATTGCAAATCAAATTCTTCCATAAAATGGGTGTCAAACAAGGGCTATATGTCAATATATGTTAACTTTTCAAACCAAAGCCATATTATTCTCAAACTTCTCAAGGGGAGAACAATGTTGATGAGCACTTTAGACCATTTAACCTGGCATTGTCCCATTATCAACGAATCAAAAAGTTCACGATGATATGAGGGAGAATGTGCACATTAAAAAATATTAAAAAAAAAGTGGTACCCGAGTTGTCATCGTCGTCGAGGCTGTTGGAGTCAATGTCATCATCTTCGTTGTTAGAAATATTGGATATTATGTTTTCACATTCGACATCATCTCTTATTTGTGAAATTGACTCACTTGCAAGTGACGGGAGAAAAGATGTACGGTTTACATCAGTGTAGTCTTCGGCGTCGAACCTTCGAGCATCGATTTCACCGGTTTCATAGTTGAATCTTTGTGACTGTGGGTTCTCCTTGCCTTCCATTTTGATTTGCCTCCAAATGAAATGAAAATTACATGAAAAGGGCTGGGGGTTCATTTTTAACTCTATTTATTTATTTATTTTTTTTAAAAGGCAAGAATTTGACTTTTCCACCTACTAGCGAGCTGAGCACGTATAAGCCTTTGTGTGATCGGTTATGTATGTGTAGCATTATCCATTCACATATACCTTATTCATGTCCCAAAAGTTAAAGATACATCCTTTTACAATTGTTTTCTTTAGAATTACATCTTTTTAATTAAAAATCAATATTCACAATTTTTCTCCTTTAGTAATATTTGATAAATACGTCCTTCTCATTTAACATTGATTTTTTTTTTCCATTAAAAATCATCATTATAAAGTAATATATGTGTTACTGTGTTAATTTTTTTTTATTTGTAGAGTAACATATATGTTAGTTATTTCATAATTTATATGGTAACATATATGTTACCGTTTTACTTGTAATGTAACATATGGATTATTATGTTAATTCATCCCAAGTCTTAACATTATCTCGTTCTACACTATTTTCCACCATTATTGTTGCTTTAAGCCAACACTTGTTCCACCGCCACCACTGCCTTTCACTACCACCATCACCTCTAAATGTTGTTGCCTTTCACCGTGGTCACCGCCATCAACTTTGAAGGTCCCATTCTATTTTTCCTCATATCCTAGCCATCATCCTCTTCCTTTCTCTAACTAGAATCACGATATCTATTCAATGGTCCTCTAGCTTCATTCAAAATCTAAATTCATCTAGCAACATAGTATGTTACTTGAAATAAATACCATGTTGTCACCACCATCACAGCACCATCGCAATGTTTCCCACCTTTGTAACCGCCTTCTGCCACTACCATACCTTCACAAAAATTGGAATGCAACTCACTCAAGTAAAATTATGTAGTGCAATAGCAAAAATGCAAGAAGAATTAACGTATTCCTCTTAGGAGTAACTAAATGGATATTATAATCTTGATTATTTTTTGAAAATTGATGATTAAGTAGATCATAAATCCCATTATTTGCACTCCGTGAACAATTGTTAATGCATCTGAAATGAGAAAGGGTAATCCATCAAATATGTAAAATCAATTAAAACAAGAGTTCCAAAATTTCTCAATTTTCATATCTAATTTTTTTTCTCCAGTAGAATAGCTGTTTTATTATTTAGGAATTTACTCTATATTGTTATCCTTTACCTGATCTGTAGGCTAAAGTAACAGCAGATATGGGTAATTTGCTGCGAATTTCTCTCTCTCTCTCTCTCTCTCTCTCTCTCTCTCTCTCTCTTTTGCCAAGTTTGTTGGATGTAATGCCTATATGAAGGCAATTTCATTATGAATAAAGTGTGGAGTTTTCTTCTTGTGATAAAGCCTTCATTTCTTCATTTCGGTTCTCTCAATGTAACAGTGGTATCCAAGGTTGAGAGGGTCTCAAAACAGTGAGGTAGAGTCTAAAAATTTAAAATAATATTAACTTTATTTTCCAACATAGTAAGGTAAAGTATCTAGAAAAAAGCAACAACTTTATTTTCCAAAAAAGTGAGTGGCATTCGTAGCAACATCAACAGAGATAATGATATCTGAAGGTTTTGTGCAACTAGTAATTCCTCATTTTGATGGTCATTATGACCATTGGAGCATGCTCATAAAAATTTCTTAAGATCCTATGAGTATTGCAGGTGGTTGTTTCGCGGATACTGAACATGCAATTGGTAGCTTTGTCAAAAGCACAAAATGAAGAGTTGGAAGGATTGACACTGAAGGGTTTTGGTGGGAAAAAAACAACTCTAGGCAATTGATGGTCCAATCTTGAAAACAATTCTTAGTAAAGAAACTTCCAAGCAAATATGGGATTCAAAAAAGAAGAAATATTAAAGTTCATCAAGAGTGAAGCATGTCCAATTTCAAACTTCAAGAAGTGACTTCGAGGCTTTATAGATGAAAGATAGTGAGTCTATAACTACTTACTGTGCTAAGACTATAGATAAGCAAACAAAATGTATTTCATTGGTGAAAAGATGGAAAGCGTAACCACTATAGAGAAGATTCTATGTTCTTTGGCCTCAAGGTATAATTATGTTGTTCGGTCAATTGAAAAATCTAAAGATGTAAAATATGTGTTACTTAATAAACTAAACTTTAAAGTTCGTCGTTAATTTATGAGCATAAGATGAGTCAAAGCAACACCACAGAAGAACAAAAAGATCACCAGCTATCTGGTTATATATGTCAAGAAAGTGAAAAGAAGGTGTAAAGATTGAAAAAGTCTTTATAAGAGCTTGAATAGATACTTATTTTGCTAAAGCAGGGTTCCAAAAATGTCCATACTGTTAGAGCAAAGAAGAAGATGAAAAAACTAGGAGAAAAACATGTTGATTGATTGAGCTAAAGGGAGGGTAAATGGTAGATATTACAAAGCCATACTTCTAGCATAGTGTTGTACTCAATCAACTAGTACAAAAGAAATCATAAACTATTACAACTTGACACGAGGTGAAATGATAAAATACCAACTACCACTAATCCTAATATTGAAGGAATGATGGTCAAAATGAGATTAAGAAAATATAAAAGCTTCATTATCCTTCAATCTTCTCCTTGAAGCTTTTATCTAGGACTCCAATTTGCTGAATCAACTTCATAAAATGATTTTTGGCAAGCGGCTTAGTGAATAAATCTGCTAGCTAGTCTTGTGAAGAACAATGTTGCAAGTGAACTTCTCCTTCTTTCTCAGCATGTCTAATTGCATGACACTTGACTTTGATGTGCTTTGTTCTTCCATGATTAACTGAATTCTTGGCCAAAGCAATAGCTAACTGATTGTCCACTAGAATCGTAGTTGAATTTGATTGAAAATGATGCAGATCATTTAGAATTTTTCTCAACCAAATCGCCTGATTTGTTGCTGATGCTGCTGCAACATACTCTGCCTCTGCTGTAGATTGAGCTACAATATCTTGCTTCTTTGAGTTCCAGTTGAATGCACCAGATCCTAGATTAAATAGATAACCAGAAGTGCTCTTCATGTCATCAATTGAATAGGCCCAATCACTGTCTAAATATCCTACTAAATCTGACCCAACTCCTCATTCAAAGTAAATTCCATACTTCAGTGTTCCTCTGATGTATCTGAGGACTCTCTTGGCAGTTGATAAATGAGCTTGTGATGGATTTGTCATGAATCTGGACAGCGGGCTTGCAGCATACATGAGATCAGGTCTAGTTGAAGTTAAGTACAGCAGGCTTCCTACTAGACTTCTGCAGTTCTTCTCATTTGCTGATTGATTACCATCATCCTTTGATAGCTTTGTATTCATTGCTATAGGTGTGTCAACTGGCTTGCAATCCGTCATTTTAAACCTCTTCAAAATGTCTGTTGTATACTTGCTTTATGAGATAAAAATTCCATCAAATTTCTGATCAACCTCAATTCCTAGAAAATACTTCATTTCACCCAAATTTGTCATCTCAAAATCCTCCTTAAGTTCAATTGTGAATGAATGAATCGATTCTATATTGTTTCCAGTAATCAGTAAATCATCCACGTACAAAGAGATGATCAACACATTTGAGCTAAAATCTGATTTTACATAAAGTGTGTGTTCACTTTCACTCCTTTGAAATCCATTTTTAGACAAGTAGCTATCAATTCTGTTGTACCAAGTTCTTGGGGCTTATTTCAATCCATACAAAGCCTTCCTTAACTTGCATACATGATCAGGAACTGCCTTTGAAATGAAACCATCCGGTTGTTCCACAAAGATATCTTCTTCCAATTCACCATTTAGGAAAGCTGATTTAATGTCTAACTGATGTATTTTCCACTTATTTTGTGTTGCCAATGCAATCAGTAATCTGATTGTGTCATGTCTTGCAACTGGAGCAAAATTTTCGAAGTAGTCTACTCCACATTCTTGAGCAAAACCTTTGGCTACCAGTCTGGCCTTGTACTTGTGGATAGTGCCATCATGATTTACCTTTGCTTTGTAAATTCACTTTACTCCAATTACCTTCTTGTTAGTTGGTCTTGGCACCAGCATCCACGTTTCATTTTTTTGAATCATACTCATCTCTTCTTCCATGGCCTTAATCCAGTCATGATGTTTAGCAGCCTCTTCATAGTTGTTTGGCTCAACAATGGTCATATTGCATCTTTCATACACTTCATTCAGTGGTCTAGTTCCTCTAGGAGGTGGACCAGAACTAGTTGTTGACTCTGATGGACCATCATTTGAAGTACCAGATTCTGTTGGTTGTGGCTGAACCTCTGGTTAAATCACATGAACATTTTGTTACTCCACAGGTAGAAAAATTGAAGGTTGCTATGGTTGTGATTCAGTTTCATCCCAATTCCACTTGGCATTTTCATCAACTTTGATATCTCTTGACACTATAATCTTTTCAGTTTCCAGATTATATATTCTATAGCCTTTTGCCTGAGAGCTATAGCCTAGAAAAATCCCTTTCACTGCCTTGTTATCTAGTTTGCTCATCCTCTGTTCTGGAACGTAAATATAGCATAAAGATCCAAATACCTTGAGGTGTTTTGCTATTGGTTTCACACCATTCCAGGCCTCAACTGGAGTCTTGCCCTTCACAGCTTTAGTTGATAACCTATTCTGTAAATACACTGATGTATACACAGATTCAGCCCAGAACTTCTTTGGAAAATCCTTCTCAGCCATCATGCTTCTTGCCATTTCCATCACTGATCTATTTTTCCTCTCTGCTACTCCGTTTTGCTGTAGCATATAGGGCACTGTCAGTTGGTAATGGACGCCATTTTCTTCACAGAATTCATCAAACATCTTAGAAGTGTACTCCTTCCCATTATCAAATCTTAAGATTTGAATCTTGCAACTTGATTGACCCTCAACAAATGTCTTGAATTTTCTGAATATGTTGAACACATCAGACTTATTTTTCATGATATATACCCAACATATTCTTGTGCAATCATCAATAAAGAGTACAAAATATCGATTTTCACTCAATGATGATGTTCTCATGGGACCGCAGATGTAAGTGTGTACCAGCTGCAGTTTCTGAGTTGCTTTCCAAACTCCATCAGTAGGAAATGCTTCCCTATGCATCTTTCCATAACTACAGGCTTCACAAACTCCTCATAGCTCTCGAATTGCAGGAAGGTCTCTTACCAAACATGGAGTATGAAGATTAGATAAAGACTTAAAATTATGATGACTATATCTTTTATGCCATAAATCCGATTCATTAAGTTTAACTTCAACAGCATTTGCAATCACATTTTGCCAATATATACTAAAACTCTTATTTCTCATTGGTACACAAGCCATTTTAGCATTATTTGAATCATTTATCATGCATAAATGATCTTTAAAAATCAATGAATATCCATTTTGAACCATTTGTCCAACACTTAGCAAGTTTGAGCTTAAGCCAGGTACAAGTAACACATTATCAATGTACCTCAATCCCTTCTTTGTTTGAACTGCAATGGTTCCAATTCCTTTTGCAGATACCATTTTACCATTTCCCATCTTGATTGATGCTTTACAGTCTGAATTCAGGTTGCAGAAAATCTCTTCTTTGCTGGTCATATGATTGGTGCAGGCACTATCAATGAACCAAGAGTCTTCCACCTTCTCATTTTTCATGTGAAACGCCAAGAATAAATGATCTTCAGCTTTCTTCTCAAAAGCCAGAGTAGCTTGCTGATTCTGATGTTTGTGCTGATGATGAGTTGAATAATTATTTTGGCGATATCATAACAATACTTTTCAGGATGTCCAAGCTTATTGCACACTTTGCACTTATATGTTTTCCAACAATACTTCTCCAGGTGATTTGTTTTGCCACAAATGCCGCATTGAGGATGTGAGTCTCGATCATTACTCATCCCCTGTTTGCTGCTACTTCCTTATCTCCTTTTCCTTGAATCAACCTGCCTTCTATCAACACTTTTCTTGGGATATTGCTGTCTATGCTTGGCTGCAAATGCTCCTTCTACTAGCTTTTCATTCCTGGATGCCAACCTTCGTTCAAACGCTAATAAGGCACCTGTAAGCTCAGTCAAGGTGAGGCTTGACAGGTCTTTAGTATGCTCAATGGTTGTAGTGACAGCACCATATCTTTCAGGCAAGGTAATCAAAACTTTCTGAACTACCCTCCTATCTGTAACTTTATCACCATTTAGCTTCATTTGATTCACAATATCAACCACTCTTGAGGTATAATCCTTGACTTTCTCTGTTTCTTTCATCTTCAGGTTTTCAAACTCTCTGACTAAGGATTGAAGTCTCACTGCCCTAATTCTCTCCGAGCCTTTAAACTCTTCCTCAAGTTTATCCCAAACTTCTTTGGCTGTTGTTGCAACCACTATTCTGGGAAATATCTCATTTGAGACGGCTGAAAATAGGAAAGACAACGCCTTCATATTCTTCATGGACTGATCCTTCTGTTGTTTTAGTTGTGCAGCTGTGTAGTTTACATCTTACTCTGGTTTGTCATAGCCTTGCTCAATTACTTTCCATAAATCATGAGCCATCAAGAAAGCATTCATTTTGACTGACCAGAAGTCATAATTTTTGCCATTGAAAGCAGCGGGTAGAGGCAACAATGATGAGCTTGAACCTGACATTTTCTTTCCAGTTTTTACTTCTTCTTTCTCCCCCTTTTTTTAAACGGATCTTGATTTTTTTTCTAAGCTCTGATACCACTTGTTAGAGCAAAGAAGAAGATGAAAAAATTAGGAGAAAAACGTGTTGATTGATTGAGCTAAAGGGAGGGTAAATGGTAGATATTACAAAGCCATACTTCTAGCATAGTGTTGTACTCAATCAACTAGTACAAAAGAAATCATAAACTATTACAACTTGACACGAGGTGAAATGATAAAATACCAACTACCACTCATCCTAATATTGAAGGAATGATGGTCAAAATGAGATTAAGAAACTATAAAAGCTTCATTATCCTTCACATACGAGTGTACTCTTTTTATTAAGCCCGTGTTTAACAACTATTATTTGGAAATATAAAGTTTTGAATAGTGTTTTTAAAGAGAATACGAGGTTAAAAATAGAGAAAAGTTTGGGGTTTATTTGCAAAATATTTTACTATGGGAACGTGTGGTTCAAAATGAATATGTAGAAAAAAGAGTTTGAAAATAATGGTTGTCAAGCAATGGATCTTTGGATTATGCACTATTTTCTTGGTATCAAAATAGTGCAATCAACAAAGTGAGTTTTCATCAGACGAAAGAAATATGCTCCGGAGATTTTGAACATTTTTCAAATGAGAGATTGAAACTCAGTTGGAACTCCAACAAGACTTAGTTTGAAGCCCAGAAAGGATTCTAAAAGAAAGAAGATTAACATTACCTTATGCGAACAAATTATTGGAAACTGTTATACTTAACAGCAAATAGGTTTGATATTATGTTTGCTATGAGTTTTATTAGAAAACTTATGGAATATCCAACCGAGCTTCATGTCTTTGCTGCAAAGAATATATTAAGGTACACTTGGAGTGACGAATTTATGATGAGTTCACAGGCTGTATCATGGTCATCAAAGAAGAAACAAGTTATGTTTTCTACATCTTAAGTAGAGGTTATAACAGCGGTTGTCAATCCATTAGGTTGAAAAGATTATTTAAGTTATTGTACTATTTTTAGAAAAGAGCTATACCAATCTATTATGATAATAGTCCAACCATTAAACTCTCCAAGATTCCAGTTTCACATGGTATCAACGAGCATATAGATGTAGGACACCACTTTCTTCGTGTTCTCACAAAAGAAGGATTCATTGAATTGGTTTATTACCGTAATGAAGATTAGATTGAAGATATTCAAACCAAGCCCCTCAAACTAGCTGTTTTTGTGAAGTTGCATGTAATGCCCCGAATTCTAATAACTCAGTGCGTTACCAAGAATGCATTATTTAACGTTAATCTCTAAAAATACGAGATTTAAGAAAGTTTCTAAATTAGAATTTATTTACTCAAACTACATAATCATAACATTTTTTAAACATAAACTTAAAAAAAAATACGGAACAAAACAATTTGGAAGGAGTTTTTAAAAAGAAATAACAAGCTGAAACAGTTTTCTAGAGTTACAAGGTGAGTTTGCAAAAATTCTTTGACCTAGCAAATCTCGACAAAAATTTATGAAATTTTAAAGAAAAGTATAAAACTAATATAAGTACAACATATAAAAATTTGGGATCTCGACGACAATGTTTGAAGCATGAAATTATTTTTTGAACAAGCTGGTTTGTATTTCCCGAATTTGACTGTCGCAGTTTACTAAAATTGCTATAATAAATTCTACGGGATTCCAATATACCTATTTTCAGTTGCATATGATAGATAACTCACAAAGGATCATTTTCCAATTAAAAACATGCTAAAATTTCAAATATACCGACCATAGCACAATTTTAAAAATAGTGGCAGAATGCTGGAATTTACTAAACACATGTTCAAACATTAAAATTTTCCGTCTCAAAACATGGATTTAAACTACAATTTCTAGGATACCCCAATGATTATTAAACATAAAAGTGGCAATCTAAAACATAAGAAATAAGTTTCTCTAAAATTTCATATGCCATTCATGCCCACCACTACACGATCTCCGATTACTCTGAAAATGTTAAATAGGAGTGAGCATCTCAAAGAAATTCTCAGTAGGCTACACATGTTATATGAACCTATAATCATTTAATTATGTATCCTTACATATTGCCTTCATAAACATATAAATAGATGATCAAACTGTCTACTTTAAGTTCTGATGAGCCCCTGCGACCATCAGTTTATCATGTAATCTTTCTTGCATCAACATTTAAAAGAAACCCTTAAAAGTACTTCATATACTTCATGAGCAATTA
This sequence comes from Fraxinus americana, assembly GCA_035079005.1. Lineage (NCBI taxonomy): Eukaryota > Viridiplantae > Streptophyta > Magnoliopsida > Lamiales > Oleaceae > Fraxinus > Fraxinus americana. Next base: position 16,287,022 of record CM068711.1, read on the forward strand.
CAACGAATAACATGCTTAAATGAAATTTTGATTCATATAACAACAACTTTGCATAGGGATCCTACCTTAGTTGTGGTGATAAAATGGTGTCTACGTCGAACGGAACTCCTCTCCAAATCTTAAACGTAAAAATGTTTCTCCTTTTTTTTAGTGGGTCTACCGTGTGTGCATGTATATGTATCTAAAATATGTTGTAATTTAATGTCAATTGGAGTTCCTATGAAATTAGGAGTCTGAAACCGTTGTTGAAGGTTGGATAGAATTTGATTTCAAATAGAAATCCTAGCCAAAATGATGAAATTGATTAATTTGGATTTCGTGGAATATAAATGGATAATCTATAAAACAAATCCACCTTATCCTCCATTTTAATAAAAATATCAAATGTCACATTCCAAATTATGATACACGTGGCTAAAAAAAAGTTAATTGTTTGATTAACCTTAATTAAAATAGGACTCCCCTTATACTACAATAACTTATGTTCAACTTATCCGAAATAACTTTTTCTAAAGTACAAAATTCATCATTTAATATGAGCTTTGAAACAAGCTCAATATTGATATGAAACTTCTCGCTAGATGAATACTTAATTATTTGGCCGAAAGCTATAATTTTGACATAAAACTTATTTTTAAATTAGTTCATTGGTATCTCAAAATTAACAAAACATGTCAAGATGAAATAGATGAAAATTTATGTTCGATTGTTACAATCCTCCTCCCTTAAAACAATTTCCTCCTCGAAATTTAGTTCACTTGATTAAGGAGATCTGGGTACTTAGCTAGATGTACATCTTCTTATCTCTCCCATGTAGCATTGTCTCTTTAATGGCTACCCCACTGGACTTTGACTAATGACACTTCTCGATTTCTCAAAACGTGTAACTTCCTCTCTAAAACCATTACATGTGTTTATTCATAAGTCATATCATTCTGCACATCCAACGATTGAACACTAACCACGTGACTTGGATCGTGGACGTACTTTCTCAATATAGAAACGTGAAATACATCATACATTGCCGATAGCTCAGGTGGCAGTGCTAAACGATATGCTATTTTTCCAACCTTCTTGAGGATCTCAAATGGGCCAATAAATCTTGGTTTCAACTTCCCTTTCTTTACAAATTGTAGCATCCCATTTATGAAAGCAACTTTGAGAAATACTTTCTCTCAAACCTCAAATTCTAATTCTTTTCTTCTATTATCTGCTAAACTCTTTTGGCGATCTTGAGCTATCTTAATCCTCATTCTGATCTTATCAATAGCCTCCATAGTCTTCTCAATAAGTTCTGGATCAAAAAAATTTCTCTCGCCAACCTCATCCCAATATATTGGTAAACGACATCTTCGGCCATACAATGCCTCGTACGGTGCCATACTGATAGTAGTTTGAAAACTATTATTGTATGCAAACTCAACCAACGACAAATGATTTTCCCATTTACCACCCAAGTCTAGTATACATGCTCTCAACATATCTTCTAGTACTTGGATAGTTCGTTCTCACTGTCCATCAGTTTGAGGATAATATGCAGTACTGAAAGACAACTTAGTTCCCATAGCTGTCTGAAGACTCCTCCAAAATTTTGAAGTGAATCTTAGGTCTCTGTCCGACAAAATGGATGTTGGTATCCAATGAAGTCTAAACTATTTCTCAGAAATATAATTGTGCAAATTGTCTGGATTGAAAGTCATACGAATCGTTAGAAAGTGGATAGATTTTGTAAGTTGGTCTACTATGACCCAAATGGTATCATGACCTTTCACCGACGAAAACCTACTACAAAATCCATCGTAATCTTTTCCACTTCCATTCTGGTATGTCCAATGGATTTAATAGCCTGGATGGACTCTAATGCTCTGCTTTCACCTGCTAACAAACTATACACTTCGACACAAACGAAGCTATTCTTCCTTTCATATTCTTCCACCAAAAGGTATTACATAAGTCTTTGTACATTTTTGAGGAGCCTGGGTGTATGGCATAAGGAGTAGAATGAGCTTCATCCATGATCTCATTTCTTATTCCTTCGTCCTTAGGTACACACAATATGCCTTTAAACATAAGTCCCTTATCACTACTTATCTCAAATCCCTTCCTTTTCTCGGTTCCAACATCAGCCTTGATCTTTTCCAAGAAAGGGTCATCTTTTTTAGCTGCTATAATGATATCCCTGAGGGCCGATTTTAGAACTAAACTTGTTTACTTACCTGACGTTCGAGCTGGTAGTGTTAGCACTTCTATTCTCAAACTTTCAAAGTCTTTGATTAACTGGTTTTGCAATGTACGTAGTGCGGATAAACGACCCAGATTCTTCCTACTCAGAGCATCCGCTACTACATTAGCTTTACATGGACAGTAAAGGATGGTAAAATCATAATCTTTTACTAATTCTAACCATCTTCGTTGTCTCATATTTAATTCTTTCTGGGTAAAGAAGTACTTGAGGCTCTTATGGTAACTGTAAATTTCACACTTGCTTCCATACAAGTAATGGCGCCAGATCTTGAGAGAGTAAACTACCGTTGCAAGTTCTAGATCGTACGTCAGATAATTTTTCATGATGTTTTAATTGTCTTTTTGCATAAGATATCACCATTCCATGTTGCATCAAAACACAACCCAAACCTAGCTTAGACACATTGCTATAGATAACAAATCCCTATGATTCCTCTAGAATTGCTAACACTGGAACGGATACTAATATATATTTCAATCCTTGGAAGCTCTATTCACATTTTTCGGACCATACAAACTTCACACCCTTTCAAGTTAGTTGTGTAAAAGGACACTCTATCACAGAGAAGCCTTCTATAAATCATCGATAATATCTAGCCAAACCTATAAAGCTCCTCACATCTCCAACATTCGCAGATCTTTGCCAGTTAGTAACAACTTAGCCAAAATTCGCACTTCTTGAATTCGGCGTACAATTTTGCTTTACATAAAGTTTCCAAAACTGTCCTCAAATGGTTTTCATGTTGTTGAGAATCTCTCGAATACACCAGTACATCATCAATAAACACAATAATGAACTTGTCCAAATACTGATGAAATGCCCTATTAATCAAATCCATAAATACTGTAGGAGCATTAGTAAGTCCAAATGGCATAACTGTAAACTCATGTCCATAGCGAGTTCTAAATGTCATCTTAGGTATATCACTTGGCTTGCTAATTGAGGCCAATCTTTGAAAATACGGTTGCACCATTCAACTAATTAAATAAATTCTTAATTCTTAGGAGAGGATACTTATTCTTGACAGTCAACTTGTTCAACTCTCGATAATCAATACACATTCTCATTGTCCCATCCTTCTTCTTCATACAAAAATACCGGAGCTCCCCAAGGAGATACGCTTGGTCTGATAAAACCTTTATTTAGAAGTTCCTCCAGCTGCATTTTTAACTCCTGTAGTTTTTTTGGTGCCATTCGATATGGAGTCTTAGACACTGGTACAATAATCTATTCTAAACTCCACTTGCCTATCAATTGGGGCACCTAGTAGGTCATCAGGAAATATGTTAGTGTATTCCTGTACAATAGGCACTTTAACCAATGTTAACTCTTATGATGGTGTACCAGCAAGACTAACAATGTATCCTCGACAAGTTTTCTTCTTCAATAACCTCTCCGCCTGCATAGCCTTTATAAGACGGGGAAGTGTCTTAATCTTTGAACCATAAAACTTAAAATCTTCCTCTCCAGGTCTTTTAAAAATCAACTCCTTCTCGAAATATCCTATTGTAGCTCTAATACTAATTAACCACTCCATACCCAAAATAATGTCAAAATCCTTTAATTCTAGAACATGTAAATCTTCTTCAAGGATTAGACCATCAAAATTTATTTGTTCCTCCTTAGCAATCTTATTTGTATCAACGATTCCTCCTGATGGTATACTAATTTCTAGTATACTAATAGTTTTCTCACATAAAACATTGATCTTGGCTAGGCATGCCACAGATATAAACGAATGTGTCGCACCAGAATCAATAAAAACGTAAATAGAAATACTACAAATAGATAAAATACCTGTAATTACGTTTGGATCCTCAGCGGCCTCATCATGTGTCATGGCAAAAATTCTTGCCTTCCCTTTCTTCGCCTGTTCAGCATCTTTAACTGACGTTGCCCAACATCCAGAAGCATAATGATCTGACTGGCCACACTTGTAACTGACATTCTTGCCAAACAAACATTCACTCCTATGAGATTTTTTTGTACTTAGGGCACAGAGGAAAATGATTGTCTGATTCTCTGCTAGTAGGCCCGTTATTCTGCTTCTTGAACTGTCCAAATCTCTTATCTTTACCCTGATCATGCCACTTTCTTTTTCTAGTATCATTTTGCAATCCCTGACTTAGAAGTTTATAACTCGAGAATGATACCGTTTGGGCCTTCTTTACAACTTCTTGATAAGTGGTGAGTTCATGCGAACTCACTATTTGTGTGATCTCGAGGCGCGGTCCTTTCTCAAAGTGTTTTGCTTTCATAAGCTCCATATTCACAAGATGTGGGGTATAACGAGATAATTCTTCAAACTTCCTTTCATAATTAGTGATGTCCCTATCTCCTTGTACCAATTGTAAAAACTCGGCATCCTTATGGTCGCGAAAAGCTTGCGAAAAATATTTCTCAGTTAATTCCATCTTGAAATGGGTCCATGTCATATTACGTTGTTCTTCTTGTGTCTATGTACGTGATGCAAATTCCCACCAATGGTCGGCTCCTCCAACCAGTACTCTCTGATTTTCTAGACAAGATATGTACTGAAAGATCTTCTCAATTGCACGGAGCCATTCCTCTGCCGCCAAAGGGTCATTGCCGGCGTCAAAGCTTGGATGGCGGTATCAGCAAAACTGTTCAATGATTGGCATGGTTGGAGCAATGGTTGGTGCTGGAGTAGTGGGTGGTATAAGGGCAGTTTGTGTTACGGCGGGTGGCATTGTCGGTATATCTTGTCCTGACGGAGCCATTGGTACTGCTGGAGTAGCTTGCGCCATTAAGACCTGTCTCATTTCTTCCGCTATTTGTTGCAATTCTCTAATTGCTCTCATGTGTGATATTGGTGCCATTTTCTTTCATACAAAAATTGGAATAGGTTTGCAATCTTTAGGAAAATCACAAAAATCACACATTGTACAATAGAATGGGAAACCACAATTAGGAATTAATATATTTTATTATTAACTAAATCCTTTATAGGGAATACAATCTATGAAAGAACGTCTAGTGCTAATCAAATGAAAAGCATAAAGGAAATCATACTCGACATCAACATGATCTAAACCTAATAAAATATACTAAAAATCCATGCCACTACTCCTGCCATCATCGTCATTAGTCTAACCTCCATGAAACCTAGGTCTCTTGGAAGGCTGCGACTCACCGTCTGAAATAGGTGGAGGTGCATCCTCACGAATGTACATCTCGTTAGGTAGTCTATCGCCTTCGGGATATGCAAGTGCATCATCTCGGGCCTGCTCCCAATGTGTCATCAACTTTGTGCGAAAGGCCTCATAGTCAATCTCTCAAGGCAAAGTGGTTTCAACAACTTCCAACAAATAATTGTAAATTGATTCAGCCATCTCTAGCCATTCTTCTGGCAAGATATCAATAAGGAGAAGAGTAGCCCGACGACCAGTGACCATATAGCCTAGTTGCCTCACCTCCTTCCACCTTACTAACATCTCCCTAATGTGCTGGTCCATATCATGCACTGGATTCCACTGATACTCTTTATACTACCTTACGATCTCATATCGATGAGGCATCAATGAATACATCTTCCTACATGTTCTCTTAGTTCGTGCCATCTGTGCCAAATCAATTATATAAAGCCCAGATAGGTGGGTTTCTAATATCTTTTCAGAGGACTAAAATAGACATTCATAATTTAGTCATGTTCTCAAACTTGACTTCTTAAACATAAATTCTCGTGGTTTATATAATTACAATCACCCATAAACATTTCAAATATCATAGCATAACATGAATTTCTTAAAACTTTCTTTACCTCAGAGTCGGCGATTTGTGACAATGGCAAGCATGATGGCAACTAAAATAATTTATTTAAATTCACAATTCCTATTTTTTTGAAAATCAAGTTTATGTTTTTCAAGTCTACAAAAACGTAAACCGCTTTCTGATACCAAACTGTAATGCCCCGAATTCTAATAACTCAGAGTGTTACCAAGAATGCGTTATTTAACGTTAATCTCTAAAAATATGAGATTTAAGAAAGTTTCTAAATTAGAATTTATTTACTCAAACTATATAATCATAATATTTTTTTAAACATATAAACTTAAAAACAATACGGAACAAAACAATTTGGAAGGAGTTTTTTTAAAAAAGAGCAAGCTGAAACAGTTTTCTACAGTTACACGGTGAGTTTGCAAAAAATATTTGACCTAACAAACCATGACAAACATTTATAAAATTTTATAGAAAAGTATAAAACTCATATAAGTACAACATATAAAAATTTGGGATCTCGATGACAACGTTTGAGGCACGAAATTATTTTTTAAACAAGCTGGTTTGTGTTTCCCGAATTTGATTGTCACAATTTACTAAAATTGCTATAGTAAATTCTACGGGACTCCGATCGGCTTATTTTCAGTTGCATATGATAGATAAATCACAAAGGATCATTTTCCAATTAAAATTATGCTAAAATTCCAAATATATCGACCATAGAACAATTTTTAAAATAATGGCAGAATGCTGTAATTTACTAAACACATGTTCAAACATTAAAATTTTCCGTCTCAAAATATGGATTTAAACTATAGTTTCTAGGATACCCCAATGATTATTAAACATAAAAGTGGCAATCTAAAACATAAGAAATAAGTTTCTCTAAAAATTTTATATGCCATTCTTGCCAAGCCATCGCACGATATCCGATTACTCTGAAAATGTTAAATATGAGTGAGCATCTCAAAGAAATACTCAGTAAACTACACATGCTATATGAACATATAATCATTTAATTATGTATCCTTACATATTACCTTCATAAACATATAAATAGATGATCAAACGATCTACTTTAAGTTCTGATGAGTCTCTGCGACCATCAGTTTAACATATATACTTAAGGTTTTGATGAGCTTCTGCGACCATTAGTTAAACATGTAACCTTTCTTGCATCAACATTTAAAAGAAACCCTTAAAAGCACTTCATATATTTCATGAGCAATTACAACAAATAACATGCTTAAATGAAATTTTGATTCATATAACAACAACTTTGCATAGGGATCCTACCTTAGTTGTGGTGATAAAATGGTGTCTACGTCGAACGGAACTCCTCTCCAAATCTTAAACGTAAAAATGTTTCTCCTTTTTTTTAGTGGGTCTGCCGTGTGTGTATGTATATGTATCTAAAATGTGTTGTAATTTAATGTCGATTGGAGTTCCTATGAAATCAGGAGTCTAAATCGTTTTTGAAGATTGGATAGAATTTGATTTCAAATAGAAATCCTAGCCAAAATGATGAAATTGGTTAACTTGGATTACATGGAATATAAATGTATAATCTATAAAACAAATCCACCTTATCCTCCATTTTAATAAAAATATCAAATGTGACATTCTAAATTATGATACACGTGGCTAAAAAAAAGTTAATTGTTTGATTAACCTTAATTAAAATAGGACTCCCTTTATACTACAATAACTTAGGTTTAACTTATCCGAAATAACTTTTTCTAAAGTACAAAATTCGTCATTTAATATGAGTTTCGAGACAAGCCAAATATTGATATGAAATTTCTCGCTAGATGAATACTTAATCATTCGGCCGAAAGCTAAAATTTTGACATAAAACTTATTTTTAAATTAGTCCCTTGGTATCTCAAAATTAACAAAATATGTCAAGATGAAATAGATGAAAATTTATTTTCAGTTGTTACATTGCATGATTTAATTAGATTTATGCATTTTCTACTTTATACTAGTTTTGGGTGTCAAGTGAGTTGGTTTGAGTATTTCAATACCCAAAATCACAAATTATATTTCTAGTATTTCATAAGTGAAACTATTTGGATTCTTGTAATTATTGGAACCCAACTCGAGCCGTCGATTTCAGTTCGGGTTGGTTCTACCTAAAATATTTTTATATATAATTTTTGTTATGTTTTTAAGTTGTTGGCAATCTGTAGACAAAAATATCGTTATAAAAGAGTTTTAAAAGTCAAATAGTCATTTATTAGGTTGTGTAGATAAACTAGGAGTTATTGTGTTCGGTTATGGAATAAAAAGAAAAAGTTACTGGATTTATGCCAATCTGTCGCCAAGCTAATGCTCGAGCATACAAAATAGAATCAAGGTCGCCACCTGGCGCTCGAACAACAGTATTTCCCGTGAAACCGTAGTTCGCGATTTTCGAGAGTTTCATCTATCATATACTACCCCAAAACCTGAATACTATATATACCCAAGCCCCACTTTGTAAAAAGTCTTGGTTGAACATTGTTTTATTAGAGATATATTACATTCTACAAATCCTACATATTATTCAATTTCCTTTTGATTCAACTAAATAATTGAAAATATTGAATACATATAATCAAAACACCAAAACCCATACTTCCGCATAATCTGCCAAAGTTCTGAAAATCAAGAAAGGTGACCAGAGTTCGATTGAAGGAGAACGAGAAGTTCTCGGGTCGAGAGCTGTTGCAGGAGCACACAGTCCATAAGGGCCTTGGTAATTACAGTCAGGAGGTCATAAAGTACTAATGTTTAGTCGAGTTTGAACAGTCTATAAGCCTTTTATCGTTTATAGTAGATACTACTAGCTTGGACCCCGAATTTTTATACTGCAAGGGGTTTTCTTCATTAACAATTTCGTGGTTTTTTGTGCAATATATCAACCGTGGTAATTCAATTTAGGATAGTATTGCATGCGAATTCATTTGGATAAATTAATAATTGTGACTTGTGACTTTTATTAATTAATAAATTTAAATTTCACATTCATACACCTATTCACCCCCTCTAGGTGCTAGTTGGGTCGAACTCGTAATTTTCATATTTAACAAACATTTTCATATAGACTTTTTCGATACGTAGACCTAACATTTTACTATTCGATAATATTTGTGCAATGAAGAAAATTACCTAAGAAATTCAGCAACATGACAAAAACTAGTGGAGACAAAAACCACGAAAAGATGAAAAATTAAAACAATATAATTAAATTACAGTTTGAGAAGAAAAGATTTTTTCTTAATAAATCTTAATCGATCCATAAATGAAGCATGCTGGAGCTTATAATTTTATTATGAATAATAATTAAATTCTTCTACTTTTAAAAAGAATTGATAAAAAGTAATAATCATATACATAACTATATAGCATTAAGAAATTGCAATCCAAATATTGATCTTGCTCTGTTTGAGTAAAAAAGAAAAAAAATATTTCAAAAGAGAAGCACGAACTCGAGATGATAAAATAGATACACCACGCCCAAGTTATGAATATACCAAGTTCAATTGTCACGTATTATAAAAAAAAAAAATAAATAAAATCACTTAGCCCCTGTTTGAGACCTTTTTTTTTTTTTTTTGAGAAACGTGTTTTGAAATAGTGATTTTTTTTCAAAATATGTGGTTAATAAATAAGAAAATTTTTGGTTTTAAGCGTTAAATTATTTTATAGAATAATGTTATTGAAAATGAGTTTTGAGAAAAATGGGAGTCAAACAAAGGCTAAGTTTGCAAACAATGCGAGAAAATGAAAACTCGAATTGCAAAGAATAAACGGTTTAATTCATCAACTTATACCATAATCCTAAAACTTTTTGATTTGTAAAAAACTTAAATTGTAGAGATTAACATGTACTAACCTCTTAAATGTAACAATCTGACGTGAAGCGAGAAACAAAAAAAGTAGGAGACAATTATGATTTCTTAGTGTTAGAGTCTAGAGTTTTAGACAAATTATTATCCAAATTAGAGTTTTTGGGTTTTGCACTTTTTTTTATCCAACCTATAGATTGTAAAAAATAAAAAATTACATAAAATATTGGTTCCATTGAGATATCGACAATTCTGGTTCGGGAACCAAGAACTAGTGTTGACTCAGACCTACTTTAAATTGATTGTATGAATAGCATTAAGTTTATGGGAGGGTATTAAAGTTCTGTTTTTGCTAGCATCATAGCAGTGTTACTGTAATGCTATCATTTACGTGATCTTTAGGCTTGTGTAATAGCATATATGAGTGAGTTGTTGGATATTTTTTTTGCTATTTTTTTGTCAAATTTGTTAGTTGTAATGCTTACACAAGGCAATTTTGTTATGAATAAAGTGTGTAGATTTGATTATGCACCAACACAAATATATAAAATTTACATTCAGAATCTAAACACATATTCATTCTTCTCTACAAATATATCTTGGAACCAACAAATAATCTACCATCATGAAAAATCGATTTAGATCTAAACAGATATGAATTCTTTACTACACAATGAAATGAAAAAATAAAATTCAAACCTAGAATTTGAAATTTAGTTTGTTATAAAAAATTGGACAATAATGCAACGATAGTGCCAAAGGATGGCGGCTAATGCACGGACTGTGGATTAGTACCAAAGGAGTCGAATACAGTCTCTATAATTAAATACATTCAAAATATTTCAATTTTCAATGAAAGAAAATAATATAATAATTTGAAAGAAAACCAATGAAAATAAAAGATAGAGAAAAATAACAAATATTTTTTGGAGTAGTAAAATCGAGTGTTAAATATAAAATGCCTGTTATGATATTTCAAAAAATTTACTCTTTAAATTTATAAATGTTCTTTAAATAGTAGAATATACTTTTTAAAAATAGAGACTAATCTTGGAGAATAGGTATAAACTATTTTTATTTATTTATTTGCTTTAAGAAATGAAATAGATAGCCCAGCTAAGTTGGGGCCTGGACTCGGGACTGCAATCAAAACTAAGCCCATTTGTCCAGCTCAGTCTTCTCCAAACACGGTCTTCCCTACTATGTTAAAACCCTACCCAACCTGTAACCCTAAAACCTCAATTCTTCTTTTCTGTCAGCAAAAGCATAATTTGTGAAAGTAAAGTAAACAATTTACCACAACCATGGCAAAGAAATCGAAACCCTCAGGAAATGGAAGTTCAGCGAGCAAGAAAAAGAAGAAGAAGATGAAGAACATGTTGAGTGTTCCGAATTCTGTAGCAATGAAAAACAAGGCTCCGAAACCGAACCTTTTTGAGAGCATATGGTCGCGTAGAAAATTCGATATCTTGGGTAAGAAGCAAAAGGGTGAAGAACGCCGTGTTGGGCTCTCCCGCTCCACTGCTATTGAAAAGGTTCCATTTTTTTGTGACCTGCTGAGTATTTTCATTTATGCGTATTCCTGTGTGCATGAACCATATCTGATTGTTAATTTCCATGAACTTTTTATATCCTGTTTTACTCGGATCACATTGCTCTTGTCAATGTGCTTTTTGGTGTGAATTCAGCGGAAGAAGACACTATTAAAGGAGTATGAGCAGAGTGGGAAATCTTCAGCTTTTGTGGACAAGCGAATAGGGGAGCAAAATGAGGTGCTTGGCGAGTTTGATAAGGCAATTCTAAGGTCTCAGCGCGAACGACAGGTGAATTTCATGAAAAAATTTCTCACTATATTCTGTAGGTTGATCGGTCTGGGTTTACTCTTTTTTTCCTATTGCTGGTATTAATGTACGTCTCTTCCAATTGCCAGTTAAAAATGAAGAAGAAAAGCAAATATAATCTATCTGATGGGGAAGAAGATGAATTTGACTTTCAAGGCAGTGGCTCCTTTCCAGAAAGAGATGATTTTGAAGATGAATTACCGTTTGATGAGGATGGGGATGGCGAAGCATCTGGGAGTGCAAGTAAGTTTGCCTATCATTTTTTTTTCTATAGTATATTATTCATTGTTATGAAATTTTGAGTAGATTTTTACAATTTTCGAGTTGAGAAATATGAATGAGATTGGTGTAATTGACCTTGATAGTACAGTCGATGCAGATAAAAAGGCTCAAGAGAAAGCAATTATGTATTGTCTTTAATGTCCTTTATGATAAGTGCAGCAATTGAAATAAACTTGTGTGCCTACTGTACTTCAATTCTGTAAGAAAATCAATCTTTTTTGAACTAATTCTACATTATCCTAGCTTGTCTTGAACTCAAGCACCAAATTGGTCCGTTCCTACTTTCAATTTTTTTAATCCTGATTTTCATTTCATATATCAGATCACGAATTTATCCCTGGAAATTTTGTTCTCTTGGCATCATAAAAGTCTTCACTGGATTTCGTGGATGAAAAGTTCTGATGATGTCATCTTTTAGGGCAATGTGGAACATTTCTATGCAAACCAGCTCCTTGTTTCAAATCTTCCCCCCCCAAAAAAAAATTAAATTTGAGAAGTTAATAACTGGATATAAGTGATTGAGCTGTCAAGCTAGGTTTAGCTACTATAAGTACCCACTAAAACCAGTTTTGCAGAATCCCAAACACCATTTTAAGCAGGCTCTGTTGGATATCTTACAACCAAGTTCTTATCTTTAGTTGACTCCTAAATTAGGCTAAAACAGTTAAGTCAGTTTTTTGGATATTTTCTTATGTTATTGCAGGACACGGGTAAATCTAATGTTCTATAACTTTCAGAATTTTCTAAAATGTCTTAAGCTGACATGGGACGAGTTAATGTTTTAATTATTCTAAGTCGTTTAGAATCCGTTATCTATTTAGCTGTTTTCTTAAGGAGCCTGCCTGTAGGAATATGGGATCTCTTGGAGTCTTTAAATATATGAAGTTCTCAGAGATCTGTTGACTGTGTTAAATAGTTTTGTCTTTTGAAGCTTCCTTGTGATTGGGCGATGGAATTTAGCCCTACACGCGATACCTATGGGATCCAGATTGGTGATGGCTAGACTTTCTTCTTCTCTTCTTCTATACTTTACTGCATTCTAGAACACCTTTAGTTCGTTACTTTTGCAGAACCCTGTTAAACTCCATTATTCTTACACTGCTTAATCAATGTCCTGGCTAGTCCATAATCTAATTATCTCAAAATGTCCTAGCCCACCTTGAACAGTAATCTGGGAAATGTTAATATTACATAATACAGCCAAGCCATATTTCACATTGCTTATTTATCCCCTATTTGTCAACCATTATTTCAAAAAATTGTTTGCTACAGTAAGATTCTCACCACACATTCACTCAATAAAATATTATACACACAAACCAATAAAGTTACTTTAAATTTCAGCCACAAATTTTCCAAAAAATACTATTCATTACTCTATTTTTCTCTCAATAATGGGAGACAAACACACCCTTAGTCCCAACAACCGTCCATCCATTATCTATATATAATCCACTAAAACCTGATAATCGTCTACCTGTGTTAGTTGCAAAACTGCAACTACCTACCAAATTTGTCTCCAAAGTTTTCCTACACAAAATATTGGACTTGATTGTAGAGTAAGAATATTGGACATTATTTTAGTGAAGATTTATTAGCTCTATCTTGTTCGAGGAAATTACCTGAGCAAAGCACAAGATGCCACTATTCGTTTCACGGTTTGATGAAAATCAACAAACACTTCTTTGTCATGTATTGAGAAAGACATTGACCATGTTTTAGTGGTGAACTATGTTGCATGGACACTTCAACTAGGGTAGCTTGTCCCTGTCCGACACGTGTCAGATACCGACACACCTTGGACACTCTACCATTATCATTTTTTTTTTCTTTATCCTAAATATTATATATTTTTAATTCAAAGTTATTATTAAATGACAAATGGATACTTATATTTCAAAGATTTCAACAAGAAAAATTAATAACAAATACAAAACTAAATTTATGCTATATAGATCAAGAATTTTAAATAATTTTTACTCAATGTGTCGGCGACTTATTGTGTCAATACTTTTTTGAAAAATCACGTGTCTACATGTATGACACATGTCGCATCGGTGCATCATAGGTAGTGGAGTTGTCAATTATGAACTGCTTGTTTATTTTCAGCTTTTAATGTTAGTATACCATTAGAGTGGATGTTATTTCTAGCAGTAACTTAGTGTTTGAAGTGGTCCCTCTCAAATGTAATATCATAGACGGTGATCAAGTGAACTACACATTTCTCTTCTCAAGGGAAATTATCAATTATGTTTTCAAGCTTAATAATCATTTACACTACCGCATTTTGCATTCAGAGTTTATAAGCTGATGATTGATAAGGAGTGGATCTATTATATCATTAACTGATCCTCCTTTTCGTTCTCTTTTGTATAAACTAATTTTCCCTTTTTGTGCAGAGAAGTCAACTATTTTAGGACAACTTGATCCTCATGGGGCAGAGAACGATTTAGAAGAAAGACTCGTGGCACAGGAAAATGTGAGTCAACTTTCTTTTTTTGTGTTAAATTGTTGATTTTTTGATGGAATAACAATCAAGAGTTTCGAGCCTGAGTTCCGTTACCTAATTCTTTCTCCAACCTCTATTCATTATGATAATCACTCTTAAATCTTTCACATTTCCTCCCTTCTATTTTGTGTAAATGGTAATGGCACAATCTGTAGATGTTTATTGGTTCAAGTTTAACTACTTTCGTATTTGATTATAAATATTATAAATACGTCCTGTTATCTGACTTTGTGTATGTGGGCAAACTGGGCATCACTTCATTCAAGACTTTCAACATTTTGAAAATGTTTGTTATCAATTTTCTGACTATCAGTAAATGAAGGAAAGAAATTTTGCATCTACTATCTCTCTATCTTTCTTTCTTTCTTTCTTTTTTTCTTTTTTTCCCCATTGTAGTGCTTGCTTGGCTAAGCTTTTATGTGCTTATATGTAGTGAGTCCCAAGGAATGCGTGGTTAAAAAGTATGTAAAAATTGTGTATTCTGTGGAATGTGTGGGTAAAAATAGAGTAGACCTGCTTATGAGCAGATATAAGCTTAGGCAAACATACTTATATAAACATGGGGAAACTACACTACCTCCATTCATTCATTGACTTGACATTTCTTTCCTAATTTTTTGTAGATTGTGTCATCTTCCCTTTTCCATTGGAAGGATGTAGTAATGTTTTAAAAATTTTGTTGGAAATATTTACTCTTTCGATGATACTATATAGAACTTGCTTGCATAGTTGGTTTGGGGGTCACTGTTACGTTGAAGTCAAAACTGTCATTTAATTGTTTCCTAAGGTAAGAGATTTGGCAAATTGGAATAGAAAAGTGTTCCCCCTTTATGGTGTGTGTCCCATTAGATTATTTGTTCCCCCAATCCTTGAACTGGATCATATAATATTATTTTCCCCTTTCTGCTGAATGACTGAAAAGATGGGCTAGGGAGGGTTTAGAAGTTGCTGCTATATGGTATAAGTGTCCCATTTTACCTCATTTTGTCCCCAATTATTGTAGTTCTGTAAGAAATTTCTTTGGCGAAATTGCTTCTTGAGGTCATTGTGCCTCAACTCAAAATATTTTTAACCTTAATATGCATCATTCATCCATCTTCAATATGTTACGACTATGTATCTGACACCTTTTTCTCAGAGGCAAATGTTATATTCCCATTTAATTGTCTCTTTGTGTTAGATTTTCACAATTGGTAGACAACATGAAGTGTACATTTTCATAAACTTCGGAAAAGTGATGTTTCTTTACAGTATCTTTTCTTGTTCTGGTATGGAAACTGCTGAATTGTTATCGATATCTGTCATATCCTACATTTTTGTTTTCATCTAGGAATTGGTCATGAATCCAAAGTCATTAATCAACTTGTTACTTAAGAAAGTAATGTATTATCAAAGTGAGACCAATGAACTGCTGCTTCTGATGATTTTACTTCTTTCTTATTTCAGAGGCAGAAGAGCAAGAAAGAGGTGATGGAAGAGATTATTTTAAAGAGCAAATTTTTCAAGGTAGTGGTTGTTGATATGTTTATGTCATTCATTCTATTACTTGCCTAGGTCTCCTAGTTTAATTTATTGTCTCCCTGTCTTATTCCTGATTTTCAATAGGCTCAAAAAGCGAAGGATAAAGAAGAAAATGAACAGTTCATTGAACAATTGGACAAAGATTTTGTATCTATAGTTCAGTCTAAGGCATTATTATCAATGACACAACCCAACAAAATGAAAGCTTTGAAATCTCTTGTAAACAAGAATATCTCAATCGATCATGCTGAGAATGAAGGAAGCAGTGCTGCCCAGGAAAAATTTTCCTCTCAACAGGTAAACTTTGTTTCCGCGGACTTTCAATGACCTGCTAGCATTGTCGGGCATCTTGAAACTTTTTTCTTATAATATTTGCGTGTCTTGATTTGACGTTTTCCTTCCATTGTAATCTATACTCATTTTTAGTAAATTCAGTATTTGACATCTACCATATAATATTTGATGTCATTTTAAAATTCTTTTTGTATTTTGTTTCCCTTTCATAATATGTGCCGTTAACTGACCCTGGCAGGAAAAGCCTGATTCTTATGACAAACTTGTCGGTGAGATGGCAATGGATATGCGTGCTCGGCCTTCGGACCGTACAAAGACACCTGAAGAGGTTGCTCAAGAGGAGAAAGAGCGCTTAGAGCGGTTGGAGGTACATGTGATACATACATTTTTGTTGTGGGGTTATGTTTGCCGATAGATCGAGCATGATATAGTCCCAATTTTAACATAATCAACTTGATACAAAAATATCAAATTTTTTCTATCTTCGGTATCCGATTTAAGATGGCAATCTTCCCATACTTAGTACATCAAATTCCCCCACCCCTTTTTACCTCATTCCTTTTCTCTTGGCTTTTTCTTTTGCTACTCAGTGATGCCATGGTCATTTGGAGAGTTATGAATAGGTGTATTAACAGTGATGATGGTCACGACTTTGACCAGTCGCACATAGATTCTTCTGTGATCATATAACTGAACCCATCAGCAAGATAGAATATAAGTATTATTAATTCTTGAATATTCAGTCTTATAAGTGGTGACTCCTTTTAAAAAAGAGAAAATGCAAATCACTAAGTAAACATAGCTAATTGTAGTTTTGAAGCCTGAAAAAGAATGTACTTAAGGGACAAAATAAAAAGATATTCAGAGTAACTTGTCCTTTTTGTAACTAATTTCAGGAAGAACGTCTAAAGAGGATTGCTGCTGGTGATGACTCCAGTGATGAAGATATTGATGCTTCTGAAGATGAGGAAGCTTCCACTAAGCAGCGGAGATCTATATCTGGAGATGATCTTGGTGATTCCTTCTCTCATGATGCAGTGCCGAGAACTAAATTGGGCTTGATTGCTGAGATCTTGAGAAGCGAGAATGAAAATGATCTTGAGAGTGATGATGATGATGATGATGATGATGATTCTGAAGATTCAGAAGATGAAAAGGACAATGATGAAGACGAAGGATCTGATGAGGTTGGTGATGATGACGACAAGAATCACTCTCTCAAGGACTGGGAGCAAAGTGATGATGACAATGTTGACAGTCATTCAGAGGATGAAGGTGGTGATATTGATAATGAAGATGAAAAAGAAGAAGATGATATCGGCATGTGTGTGGGGATGACGAACGATAAGAAGTCATCAGGAAGTAAGGGAAAACAAAAGGATAGTTTGGATGCTGGCAAAGTGAAAGAAAATATAAAAAAGGATTTACTTGAGCAAGGGGAACTTCCCTATACAATTGAAGCTCCTAAATCCTTCGATGAATTTAGTGCACTATTGGAGAATCGTTCTGATGATCAAATTATTGAAGCTATCAGGCGAATCCGTACATTCAATGCAATTTCTGTTGCCGCAGAGAACCGGAAGAAAATGCAGGTAGGGAACATTGCTGCATTTGTTTGTTTTGAGTAACTTAATGTTTCTGTATATCCATTTCATGTCCACATTTTTTTACAAGGATACAACTTTTCACAAATTTGGAGCAGCATTATTTTCTGTTACAAATGGGAATAGGCAATGATTATCTGTTATTTCTATATTTAGTATGATCTATTTGTTGTAAGGAAAAGTTTAAATTAAATTGTCTCAGTGTAGTATGTCTGGTCATTTTCTGCCTCTCACGGTAGAAAGCAACAATGCGGTAAACTTGAAATTGCAAAAAATAGCATGTATCTTGCATATGCATCAATATTTGATAGACTTAAATTTCCTTTCAGGTATTTTATGGTGTGTTATTGCAATATTTTGCTGTTTTGGCTAATAAAAAGCCACTGAATATCAAGCTACTGAATTTGCTCGTCAAACCACTGCTGGAAATGAGTTCCGAGATCCCATACTTTGCAGCGATATGTGCTCGTCAAAGGTTGCTTCACATTCGGACCCAGTTTTGCGAGGATGTAAAGAATACAGGTTAGCTAGTATGAATGGAACACTCTGGATTTTCCAATTTTCGCTCTTTCTGAAATTTTTCTGCTAAAAATTTGTTTCCATTTGTTCTCGTTGGATCTGTTCTTGACCTCTTCCTTCATGACAGGGAGAAGCAGTTGGCCTTCCATGAAGACTCTATTTCTTTTGAGGCTGTGGTCCATGATTTTTCCATGCTCTGATTTTCGTCATGTGGTCATGACACCTGCTATCTTGTTGATGTGTGAATACCTTATGCGGTGTCCTATAATGTCTGGCCGGGATATTGTAATTGGTTCCTTCTTGTGCTCTATGGTGCTCTCTGTAAGTTTATGCAGCCTTAATTAATTTTTTCTGTTATATATATATATGTGTGTGTGTGTGTGTGTGTGTGTGTGTGTGTGTGTGTTCTTTTTTCTTTTTTTTTTTTTTTTTGCACGCACTTTTAGATCAGATATTCAGTATAATAATTAAGAACTTGATGATGCATTGTCTTCCTAAGTTTTGTTACCAGAGCTTTGTGTTCCCTTCAGGCTTTCTTTGTTTCACTTAAAAACATAATCTGGTAATATATTAGGTTCTGATGTTTGAGTTAAATCATGGAACTGCTATTTAAGTAGAATTGAGTTACACTTTGTTTGTGCATAAATCATTTTGCAAGTGCACAACATTGACAGTTTGTCCATGAAATGATCGGGTTAATGGATAGAGAAACCAGTTGTTCCTTTGACTGTTTTATTTTTATGGTTCCCGTCTGCTTGAGACACAAAGTCAATTGCTTTTTCATTTTCTTTTTACTCACCCTTAGTTTTGCATGAACTCTCGTGTTAAAGTGAGATGTGAAATTCCTTGTGGAATTGTGGTTGATTAATGATCCAATTCTTATTAAATCATATTTGCACTAAGGATTTCTCTTTGGCGAGTTATGACATTAACTTGATAGTAAATAGGCACATTGAAAACATATAAGGTCTCGGTAATGTGTTGTACCATTAATGGCTTCTCATCTATAATCTTCATTTTTGTGTATTTAATGGTATAAGCTTTATCTGTATGTGTTTATTGAATTTATTTTATTATTATTATTATTATTATTATTATTATTATTATTATTATTACTTTTTCTGTTTAGTGTTGTGTTGTCTTGGGTTATAGTTTCTTAGCATGAACAGGTGTTATTGATAAAATTAGGCTTCGTGCCCTTCCTCGTGTGAGGATCCTTTCAATAAATAGAGAACATGTACAACCTAATTATGGTAACCACTAATTACAATAATTTACAATCAAGTTTATATTTGTATTTATGGTAGACGTAATCTTCGGAATCTTTGTCGATCTTCAACCTTATTGACACCCCCCCTCAAATTGATGCTGGACGATCAAGGAGCATCAATTTGCTGACAAGAAACTGATGACGCTGTCGGGCAATTGCTTTAGTAAACACATCAGCGATCTGAACATCAGTGGAGATGTGTGGAAGAGAAATAAGACGACCATCATAAGCCTCACGAATGGAGTGACAATCCACTTCAATGTGTTTAGTGTGCTCATGAAATACAGGATTAGCAGCAATCTGAATAGCACTTGTGTTGTCAGCATATAGAGGAGTAGGGCCAAGCTGAGGACAACCAAGCTCCGATAAAAGGCCTCGGAGCCAAACGATCTCAGAGCAAGTAGAAGACATAGCACGATACTCAAATTCAGTGGAAGATTTAGAAACACGATCCTGTTTCTTGCTGCGCCAGGAAATAAGTGCACCTCCAAGAAACTCGCACCAACCTGTGATCGAGCGACAAGTGTCCGCACATCCTGCCCAGTCCGCATGACTATATCCGACCAACTCAAGAGAAGAGTTCGCAGGAAAGAAAAGGCCCCTATCAGGTGTACCCAGCAAGTATCGTATAATACGACGAAAAGCAGTCAGATGAAGATGTCGTGGAGCATACATAAACTGATAGACCTGTTGGACGGCAAAAGAGATATCTGGTCGAGTAATAGTGAGATAATTCAAACTACCTACTAATTGACGATATAGAGAAGGATCAAGAAGGAGATCCCCTTCCTCCTGACGATACTTAACGTTCACCTCTAAAGGAGTATCAACCGAGCGATCATCGCGAAGTCCAGCCAAAGTAATCAACTCTTCCAAATACTTGTGCTGATGTAGATAAGTGCCAGCAGGGCTTGAAAGCACCTCAAGACCCAAGAAATATTGCAAGGGGCCCAGATCCTTCATATGGAAAGAATCCTTTAATTGGGTTTGAAGGTGAGAGATCATTCCAGAATCAGTACCAGTAATAACAATATCATCAACGTAGACCAAAAGAAACACAGTACCCCCGGCTGTGGTCGAGATGAATAGAGACGAGTCATATTACTCTGAGAAAAGGAGTAACCCAAGAGAGTAGAACGAAATTTATCAAACCAAGCACGAGGAGCCTGCTTCAGCCCATAAAGTGAACGCCGTAGTTTACACACATCAAAAGATGGCGATGAAAAGAGTCCCGCAGGAGGTGTCATATAAATATCTTCCTTAAGGTCACCATGTAAGAAAGCATTCTTGACATCCATTTGTCATAAAGGCCAACCCCTGGCAGTAGCTATAACTACAATGGTACGAACCGTCGTCATTTTAGCAACAGGAGCAAATGTCTCCTCATAATCCACCCCATATTCTTGACGATTCCCAAGAGCCACCAACCGAGCTTTATATCGTTCTAGCGTTCCATCAAATCGAAGCTTAACAGAGTAAACCCATTTGCACCCAATAGGTCTTACACCAGGAGGACAAGAAACAAGATCCCATGTGTGATTCTCCTGAAGAGCTTGAAGTTCCTCTTGCATAGCTTTCTCCCAACAGGGTTGAGAAGCAGCCTGAGAATAAGAAGTAGGAACTGTGAAGTGAGATAAAGTTGCAGAGAAGCCATACCGATCAGGAGGATGAGTAACCCCGAGTTGATCGCCGAAGAATAGTGGAATCGGGAATGGGAATGGGATCGGGATCGAGATTGGGATCGGGAGCAAGAAGAGGTTGTCGGTCTGGGGGCCGCCGTCTCTGATATACCACACCCGGTTTAAAACGCTCTACAGAACCAGAGTCATGCACAAAGCTAATAAGCGGAACCAAATCAGAAGATGAAACAACATGTTGCTGGAAGTAGTACTGATTCTCAAAAAAAATCACATTGCGAGAGGTACGAAAACGATTAGCAACACCATCATAGTAAATGAAACATTTCTGAGTAATGCTGTAACCCAAGAAAGTAGATGAACAAAGCAAACACAACCAAAAGTATGTAACATGTCATAGCCAGGATGTGTACCATGCAGGCGAAAATAAGGAAAGGCAAAATGCAAATGCTGAGCAGGAAGTCGATTAATCAGATATACCGCTGTGAAAAGTGCTTCGACCCAAAACTTGGATGGAACTGAAGACTCTAAGAGCAAAACTCTAACAACATCTAAGAGGTGACGATTCTTTCGTTCTGCCACTCCATTCTGTTGAGGGGTATACGGACAAGAGCGTTGAGAAAAAATACCCTTTTGTTGTAAGAACGATTTACACTGATGAGACATATATTCCCCGCCGTTGTCAGTTCTCAAGCTTTGAACACGAGAGGAGAATTGTGTCTCAACATAAGCTATAAAATTCTGAAGAATAGTACCGACCTCACTTTTAGACCGCAGAAAATATACCCAAGTGTAACGACTGAAATCATCAATAAACGTCACAAAGTACTTATAATGAGCATGTGAAGTTACAGGTGCCACTCCCCAAACATCACTATGAATAATCTCAAAGCACTTATGAGCACGACTACCATGAGATGGAAATGGAAGAGTCTTACTTTTTCCAAGTTTACAGGTATCACAATCGAAAGACAAATTTGAAAACGGAAACTGCTCTTTATTACCCAAAAAACCACATTTCAACAAATGAGATAAAATTAAAGCATTGGGATGACCCAATCGTTTATGCCACACTTCATGTTTAAATCTATTACTAATACAAGCCAAAGACATAGCAGGAAAACTAGTAAACTGTAGTGGAAACGATCTTCCGACCTTAGGCCCCTTTGCGATCACCGTCCCCGATCCTGCACAAGACAACCAGCACGAGAGAAACATACATCACAGTTATTATCAACCAATTGACCAACCGAAATCAAGTTTGTAGATAAACCTGGAGATACGAAAACATTATCGAAAGAAGGCCCAATATCACCAACAGCAGTAATAGGAAGAGTACTGCCATTAGCAATCTGAATGTGCTGTGTACCAGTGTATTGTCGAATATTATGTAAGGAATCAGAACTACCTACCATGTGATTTGATGCCCCCGAGTCAACAAACCAAGGAGAAGAAATATTTTGACCCTTACCTTGCAAGCCCAAGGCAGAGAAGGCAGAAACAAATCATCTGCTGAACCATTTCTGGAGTAAGAACAGGTTGACTAGTGGTAGCTGGAGAGAGTGCAGGATTAGGATCTTGTGCAACTGCTTGAAATGCTTGAGTACGACGGAGTGGAGGTCTTGTAGGACAGTCTTTGATGATATGTCCCGGTTATTTACAGTAATTGCAGACTTTCTGAGGACAGTTATGCGCAATATGTCCGTATCCTTTGCAGCCAAAACACTGTAGTTTACCTCTTCCCCGTCCTTGGGCAGCATAAACAACTGTGGCCACATTAGAAGAGGAAAACTCAGCTCCAATGGTAGTCTGAGTTGCCAGTCGTTCCTTACGCAAAAGTTCACGCATGCACACATCCAAAGAAGGAACCGGATCACGGTTCAATAAGCCAGCCCTGACCACTTCAAATTCGGGTCGTAATTTCATAAGAAACTGATCCCTCCTGCTAATCTCTTGAACATCTTGTAGTGCAGATAAGGCCGCCGCAGGGACCTTAGCATGAATAATACCAGAATACTCACTCCACGAATTCAAGAAACCAGAGTAGTATTGCTCAATTGTAAGAGTACCTTGAGTGTAGTTAGCAATTTCTAACTCCAACTGAAATCGTCTTGCATTATTGTCTTGGTAATAAATTCGCTTCAAGTAATCCCACATCTCCTTAGCTGTAGTAAAAGAGCGTAGATTGTTTACCATATGAGCATCCATCGATCCCAAAATCCAAGAGATAATACGAGCGTCCCTTGTTTCCCATGCACTGAAATCCTTAGCATCTTCAGGAGTGATAGATGACCCATCAATATGACCCCAAAGCTCCTTCCCCTTTAAGAACATCTTAAATTGAAATTCCCATATTGAGTAATTTTTACCTGTGAACTTAACACAAAATAATTTTATCCCAACTTAATTGCCCCTAAATATTAGCCTAAACTTAATTTCAGGCCCACTTCTTAAACCAGTCCAAACTTAAATGATTCAGGCCCACTTCTTAAACCAGCCCAATCTCAATTAATAAAATCCACTCCTTAAACTCACCCCAACACAAGCCCACTTTCAACACAGGCCCAAACACTCCAATCTGAAGGCGATGGAGACGACGCAGGTGACGTGCTGAACTCCAGAACACGCACGCAGTCGACTAGCCACAAATGCTCGAAATCACTTCGAGCCCACACTCTGGACACCGGAATCACGTTGATTGCACATTGGAAGCACCGGATCGGAAACGGCGACACTGACCCAACGGACGCACGCAATCGATTCCCACCAATTGCTCGAAATTACTTCGAGCCCATACACAGGATGCAGGAATAGTGTCGATTACGCACCGAAACCGACTACAGAGATGCTGGAAAACTCAAGAACAGTGGAAGATATCAAGGTATGGCTCTGATACCATGATAAAATTAGGCTTCGTGCCCTTCCTCGTGTGAGGATCCTTTCAATAAATAGAGAACATGTACAACCTAATTATGGTAACCACTAATTACAATAATTTACAATCAAGTTTATATTTGTATTTATGGTAGACGTAATCTTCGGAATCTTTGTCGATCTTCAACCTTATTGACAGTTATGAGATGTACGTTAACCATTGCATTTTCAATAATATCTGTTAACCTTTTTGTTCCAATCTTTTTAAAGATTCTGGGTAACAATTTGTCAAAAATGGTTCTGCAGATCAGTAGACAATCTCAAAAGTTTTGTCCGGAGGCAATAATGTTCATACAAACTTTGCTAATGGCAGCTTTTGATAAAAAACAAGGATCTTCTGAAGATTCTAAGGTTTGTTTCCATTATTTTGCTTACTTTACACATTTCAGAAGCTCTATTCGTGGCACTTTCTTGCAGGCCATTGCTTAAAGCACCCACTTCATTCTTTTTTGCAAAGAGAAGTATTTAATTAATATTTTTATTGTTATGCAGCTATATCGTCTTATGGAAATGAAAGCACTCAGGCCACTTCTCTGCTTGCAAGGTCAAGTGGAAAAGATCAATGCACTAGATTTCCTAATGTTAGTTGACTTACCAGATGACTCACCTCATTTCACCTCAGATATTTTCAGGTTTAATCTTAGGCTATTTATTTGTGGTACTTAGAGTGTAATGCAGATTGTTTTCTGGTACGTGTTGGATTCTGAGTGTTAAGCTTTTACTTGCAGGGCCAGCGTACTTTTTGCTAATATTGAAACACTGAAAGGATTTGTGAAAAGTTATGAAGGATTTAAATCGTTTCCGGAGATATTTTTGCCAATTTCCAAATTACTCGGCGAATTGGTGAAACAAGATTACATACCAGATGCATTACAGGTTCAAATCATAGACGTTACCCAACTTATTGGAAAGAAAGAATGGGAATACCACTTGCTGCGCCGACCACTGCGAATGCGAAAGCCAAAGATTATTAAAACTGAGATTCCTAAGTTTGAAGAGAAGTAATCACCCTATCGATTGCATTTTTGCTCAATTACATCAAATTCTGCCACTTAATTTCATTTGCTGACTTGATTTTTTCATTATTAATTATTAAATGCAGCTTTGTAAAGGGAAGAGATTATGATCCAGATCGTGAGCGAGCTCAAAGGAAAAAATTAAAGAAACTTTTAAGACAGGAAGCTAAAGGTGCCGCCCGTGAATTGCGGAAAGATAATTACTTCTTGTTGGAGGTTAAGGAAAGGGACAAGGCACAACTGGCAGAAGAAAGAGCTGAAAAATATGGACAAGCTAAAGCTTTTCTCCAAGAACAAGAGCATGCATTTAAATCGGGACAATTGGGAAGAAGCAAGAAGAGGAGGAGATGAAGTCTATATTTTGCAGTGTGTGTTCATGTCGTTGTGGTAAGTTATTAATTCATTTGATTATAGTTATTCTTCCCTATGAAAAAATTGATTGTTGAAACCGTGAAAGAAAAAAAGCCTTATATAGATTTTCCTATTCACCACTCTGACGATCCATGTCATTGTGTTTTTGCTGGGATTTGAGTGCCCAGCTTGCCATTCATTGGGTGCAAGCAAGCTCAGTTCATGTTTGTATATCGAACTGAGGCAATGGGCATCAATTCTTGATCGAGCAAACTTCAGTTAAGTTCTGAAATGTGCATATCATCTATAAATTACGAAGTGCTTCATTTTGCCGTGTGTAATTTATCGTTTTCGTTGGGATTACTTGTGCCTAGTTCCCAAAACAGGGGGCAAATTATTAGTCTAAGTTGAAATTAAATTAGATGATTTTTTATTTTTTATTTTTTTTCCGGGCATCTCCGGGCTTACAGAATTAATGTTACAATCGGTCCAATGACCCAAAACAATGATTGATGTCAATTAAACATAACAACTTAGTCTACGCATTTAAACTAGCTAATGTCTTTGAACTAATCCATCATTTGCATGAATTGGATCATATTAGGCAGCTTGCATTTTGGCAGCAAGAATTGCCAAAAAACGGGTGCCCAATACTGAGTGGATATTGCTGGGATACAATAGTGTAAATTCCATTTCCCAATCAAGTAAAACACCAGCTGGCCATGATCTTGAATCTTCAATGTCAAAACAGTGCTGCTGACCGGATTCCTTGCTTGCTCCTTGCTTTGCCCAGATTTCAAAGTTCTTCCTATATGGGATCAAGCACGTGCAGCCATATACCCCATGTTAGCCAAACAAAGTAAAATGCAAGGGCAAAATAAAAGTTGTAAGTGGCCTGAAGTAGCTGGAATAGGTAGTTGGAAAATTCGAACTTCTAGTCGAAGGGTTGAATTTGAATTTTCCAGAACTTTGCCCAAAAGGGTTGAATAAGTATTGGCTTGTGAGGCCTATACTCCTTAATTTTCAACAATTATTTACTTTGCTATAGGTGTGAAGAATAATCCATTGTCCCACTAAATCATTAAAAAAAAAGTATTTCTCGTAGACTCGCTTTGAAAATGGCCCACTTTCCCATCAACTAAAGTAATAGTCTCTCTTTTTCCTTTTTTTTTTACTTTGAAGAATTTATTTGGTTTGTTTGACCACTTTTAATTGTTCTATTATGAATTTTGAAGATCATTTATGTTTTATTATGCACTTATTTAGCATTTAAATAATTTTTAGAAATTTTATTTTACGATGAGGCTTACGAAGGAAGACGCTTCAGTATTCAATTACTCATTTTTAAACATTGCTAGTTTATGAAAATATATGTGAATAGAAGCTTTAAAGTTTGAAAACATAACATGGGGACTAATTAGTAGGGTCATTGAATTTTGCCGTTACCATTTATTTGTTTGTGACTTGAAAAATAGATAATTTTTAACTGAGACCAGAGCAGTGTAGTGGAGTGGAGTGGAGTGGAGTCAAGCAAAGAGGATTCGTTTAGAAGATGAAAAGAAAGAGAATTTAAAGTAGTTAGAAACGGATCTGATCACTTTTTCCCTTGGCCTACTCCATTATAAATATGTTGGAAAAGATAATTGGCCACCATTAAGAATACTTTGGATGCATCAGTTTACTTGACTGCTTCATCAAATTCTCTTCTCCTGAAGAATCTCCTTTGTATTGAGAGATCGAGAGAGAGAGATGGAGAACGTTATAAATTATGTGCAGGAGAAGTTAAGGAAACTTGGAGCAGAAAGCATGTTGGAAGACATGCAGATGCAGGTGAAATTGAAGAGGGTGGGAGCAGTTTCCGCATTGAAAAGTTTCCTAGATAAGTTGGACAAAACTGGCAATCCCTACAAAGTGATGAACTATTTCCAGCTGAAATTTGGTTGGGACTTCAAAAATATTCCAGATGAGTTGAATATAGAGCGTGGTGATCATTTACACACGCAGTTTATTGCTATTATCATCATCGGACTGTTGTTCCTGCTTGTTTGTTTCTTCTGCTGCAAGATCTGCAGGAAGAAAGCAGCAGCTAAGACTATGAAAGCTCCTGGAAGGAAAAATGGTGATAGGATGTTAAGGTCTAAATTTGAAAGCAATCCCAAATCATATTTCCTGGATCTACGGTGTAAGAAGAATTGACCACTAAATTACTGCATCACTCCTACGTTCAAAGTTGACCATACTCAGCTGAAATGTTGAGTCTCTGTAATTTGAGATACTTGCTCGCAACTATCATTCACTTTCCTGCTCGGAGAATGTATTAATAGGCAGTACAGTATCATATATTTGGTTTGTTTTCATTGCATTTGTTGTTTTTTGTTTTAAAGATGATGTTGAGAAATTAATGGATTTGATTATATGATCAACACATCAGTGTTTAGAACTCCGAATTTATGAATATTCATTATATAATTTATAATTTATGATCGATGCAAAATTAAGGACCTTATAAAAAAAATTGAACAAGGTCTAACTAAGCAAACGACTTCGTAAAAGTAACACCTAAAACCAAAGGCCTGTGCTGGCTGCTAGTGGCCCAGTTCACAGATTGGCCCGGCGAGCAAAAACAATAAAATAATAGTAATAAAACCAAATCGTTTCCTTACTTTTTTAACCATTCAAAACTCTATTTTCTCCAAATAATGGACATCAAACAAGGGTTAGATAAACTCTTTTCATTAAATTACAACAGGGGCTTGTATACATGAGGCAGAATTTTCAGCTTTTAGAAAGAGATTTCAAGCAACGATTACACAAAATAGAAAGAGATCCTGTTCTAATAAATCTCATAGTTATATATGGTTTTTCTTGGCAAATACATTATACATTTCAAGACATAACAAAGAGTAGAAATGGGTACTGTGTACCATAAAGAACTAAGGAAAAACATTTATGCAAACTCTACTAAAAATACTCATCACCAAAGCAATTCAGAGGCTAATAATAACTTTCCTAAAGATTACATGTTCAAGCTCAGTTACTAGAATGCATGTTTGTTACAGTAAAATTTTACTTAATAGTCAACTTACAAGCACAAGTAACGAGTAAATTGCAAAAGAGTTTATTTTTTGAGTAAAAAACCTCGAGTGGGCCACCATCGATGCCTCTCCTTCTACTGGATAAGAAACTTCCTCTAGGAGGAGGTGATGGAGAAGCAGCTGGTTCAACCAAACGTTGCATAAAACTTATGGGAAGTAGTTTACCCAGTGATCATCGTTCCAGCCCCTTTATCAGTTAGAATCTCAAGAAGTAGTGAATGCTCCAACCGCCCATCGATTATACTAGCTGTCCGAACACCTTGGGCCAGAGACCTTACGCAGCAGTTCACCTTGGGGATCATCCCACCTGCAATCTTCCCATCCTCCATCATCATCTTCACCCCTTTGATATCAATCTCCTTCACCAAGCTCCCTGGATCATCACGGTCCTCCAATATCCCCGCCACATCAGTCAACAGAATCAACTTCTCCGCACTCAAAGCTGCTGCAAGCTCACCAGCAGCCGTGTCTGCGTTAATATTATATGACTGTCCTGTCGCATCAGCCGCTACAGAGGCAATCACTGGGATGTGGTTATTATCCACGAGTGGCAGGATTATAGAGGGGTCAACACTGGCAATGTCCCCAACAAACCCAAGCTTTGCAGCATTGGGAGAGGGCCGAGCTGTCAAAATCCGACCATCGATCCCAGATAAGCCAACTGCAGTGGCACCAGCTTTGTTGATCAAAGCAACAAGATGTTTATTCACTTTACCAACCAACACCATCGACACAATTTCCATGGTGGATGCATCGGTGACTCTAAGGCCATTAAGAAAATTGGGCTTGATGCTGAGTTTTCCCAGCCACTGGTTGATCTCAGGCCCACCACCGTGCACAAAGACAATGCGGAGGCCAACACATGAGAGGAGGACAATGTCCGCAATTACAGAAGCCTGGAGTGCCTCGGACTTCATCGCAGCTCCTCCATATTTAACTACTATAGTCTTGCCACGGAATTTCTGAATAAAGGGTAATGCTTCGGATAAAATCTTGACCCGGGTTTGTGCCGTGATGGACTGTGTACTCATTTCTGGCGCAATTACTGATTGTGACGATGAACTGAGACATGTGATTTTGTGTTTTCCATTGCATTTCGAGACCGGAATGAAGTTCTTGAATGAGAGTGCAAAATCATCAGATATTTTTGAGGGTGTGGACAGAGGCGAAGTCAGAGGAAGGGTTTTGGTAGCCAACATTGTTTCTTGAAGGCTTAAAGGACCAACTGAAAAATTGAAAATTAGCATACTTTGTGCTTAGATATATGCAACTAAAATCAACCAAAATTCTAGAATCAAGAAATCAATCTAACAATAAGCAAATCAAACAAAACGAAATGATTTAATTTAAATGCTACATTAATTGAAAAGTATATTGAAAGAACAACTCTAAACAATTAACAAGTTTATTTCTACTCATACACACTAACACACACACACACACACAAAATAGAGAGAGAGAGAGAGAGAGAGAGAGAGAGAGGGTACCGGAAGGGCGAACCCTGCAGTAGGGTTTTTGTCTTCAAGATCAGACTAAACAGAACACTGTAACGGCTGAACTGCAGCTGATTTAACTTTAGGAAATAATTACAATCAAGGTCCCTAATTTATTGAAAGTATACAACCCAGTCCAAAATCTTTTATTTGTAGCAACTGGTTCTTCAAACTTTCAGTTTTGTTGCGTGTAAGTCTTTGATATTTTGATTCAGCCCCCTTTAGAAAATCAAATTTCTCCATATCATCAAAGCTGCTTCCATTTCGAGCTTTGTATCCCTACTCTTTCACCTTTGTAGCTTACTAGTTTGTAGGTCGTCAACGAATGAACAATGCTTATTCAGTTAAAAAGTCACGTTGTGTGTTTAAATGACTCTTTGATGTTATACAATTGAGCCTTATCCCTAACAAATTTGGGATCGATTCCTTCTTCAGGTTTTGTGCTATTTATTAGTAGATCTACAGACAAATTTAAAGTAATTCGACATACAAAGTTAATTTTCATTTGCCTCTCGACTTTATGACTTGTTATGGCCAAACCTATGTCACGCGCGATCCAACTAGCTAAGTCTTCCTTCCGTATGTACAACTATGTCCACTTGTGACTTTCTTAGGTAAAATAATAGAGCATCTTAGAGATTTTTGTCTGCATTCTTTCTTGCAAATGATGATTATCTTTCCATTTATTATTATCTTATTTTGTACCAATCAGTTGACAGTTTATTCTATAATAATTGTATCTTTCATTTGTTGGGATCATATAACTTTCAAGTTGGAGGCTCCATATCATAAAGTTAGAAAATTGTGATCACATTGGATTTTATTTATTTATTTATTTTTGTAAATGTGAATTCTAATGTGGATTTGATTACAGCTAATATTTTAGGACCACAATTAATATTTCTTGATTTGATGATTATTAATTTCATGATTCGATGTGTGGAAATCAGATCATCACATCATATATGGGTATACATTTGAATCTGCAATGGTTGTTAGAAAAATTATTGAATGTCTACTCTCAGTTGCTTAAGAATTTCAACATTTGCATTAAAAAACATAGAATCACTAAAGAAAAAGTAAAATTTCATAGAACTGATTAAATTTCAAGGAGGGATGTTCAAATTATTTGAGAAACTGAAGAGATATGAGTGTCATTTACTCTAAAACATCATATCCCTCAAATTTTGTGTAGAATCACTTGAACTCCATGCTGCGGACGAATCATGAAAAGCTGAACTGGAGAATGAATATACGTTGGTGATAGTGTGAACCGGTAGCGCTGCAGAATCATCGAAAGGGCAATTTTTGCTTCGATCATTGCGAAACTTAGTCCCACACAAGTTCGTGGTCCAAACCCAAATGGCAAAAAAGCTACCGGGTTATTCTTCGTGGCCTTCACCATGCCTTCTGAAAATCTCTCGGGTCGAAACATATGAGCATCTTCTCCCCATATTTTAGGGTCATGGTGAAGTGCTAGAGGTGAAATGTACAGCTCTGTATTGGGTGGAAGAGTTAAGTTTCCTAGTTGAACTTCCTTAGAAACCTTTCTCTTAATTGCAGGCACTGGAGGGTAAAGCCTCAATGACTCCTCAATGATCATGTTTATCTGTATTAGAAATCGAATATGTTATGAAGCACTTAGTAAGACTGATACTAACAGTGAGAGACGATTTTTAGAAAATTCGACCAGAGAAGAATGGGTTACAATTTTCAGTCTTGCAATGGCGTCTTGATTAGGATTTGTCTGTCCAAATAGTCTAATCACCTCTTGCCTTGCGCTGTCTTGCCACTCTTCGTTTGTAGCTAGAAGAAGAACAGTCCATGCTAGCAACGCTGTTGTTGTTTCGTGTCCAGCAAAATAGAATGTCTTGCACTCATCAACTATAGCTTTTATTGACATCCTCTTGTATCGATCAGTCTCCTCGTTAGCTTGTAAGAGTTTTCCAAGAAAATCACTCTTGAAGCTTTTGTCTCTCTCATCCCTACCTTGCTCTCTTTGAGCTATTATTTTTACAATACAATCTTGTATCCCCTGCTCGAGTTTCTCCGATTCTATTTCATCACTACTTTTCACAAAGCGGCTGCAAAAGCATGTGAATTCGTATGTCAAGATGGGATTGAGAAAAAGCAATCTGTACAGAACATATTCGGTATACAAGATTAGACATACTGGACCACACAACATGCAAGATTTTATGTTCTTTTGCTTCCTTTATCTTGTCCAGCCCAGCCTACCAAACATGCCTATAGCGTCTGATTTTGAAAACCAGGGGATTCTGTCTTCGACCCGGGCTTATTTTATTTTTATTCAAGTTAGAATTTTTATCTGTTTAGAATGCTTTGATTCTGAGAGGATCAAGATGATTTGTATGAACGAAAGCAAGAAAATTTACCTGATACCAGGGAAATTGATTTTGTGAACATTTCGGGATACTAATACAGTCAACTTCATCAGCATATCAAATATATTCTTCCCTTCCAAATAGCTGCTTCCAAATGCTGTTTTCGAAATGACTTCTGATGTCAGTACCCTGAACTCTTCGAATACTTCAATCTCATTTCCTTCGTATTCCTTCCACTTCTCTAGCATCATCTCTACACTTGAGATCATTGCCGGAACCATATTCTGCATTATTAATCCCCTCGTCAGCAACAAACCAAGTCATGCTTCAAATTAATTTGAGATCGATAACTCCTTTGTCAAGTTCTATAAAATACAATTGATTAGTATCGAATATTACATCTTACTTTGAGGCTCTCGGCATGGAAAACATGGTTGGCTACTTTTCGCATATTTGCCCACTTTTCACCTTTCGATGATGAAAGCCCATCTCCCAAAAGCTTCTTTGCAAAGCCTTCAAGGTCTATTTTTGGGTAATTTCCATCTTTATTGTTCAGTATTTCTTTGATAACCTCTGGTTCAGTAACAACTAGTTGAGCTTGAGGACCAAACCAATTGAGGAAGTTCGCTCCTATTCATAAAGATGGTGAAAAACCGTGTTTACCTCGATAAAATAAGACAGTATAATAAACAAGACTTAAGCTTCTTTTCTTCCTTAATACTAGTGCTATTAAACACGCCATATACGTCCTTATCAAACAAATGAAATCCTACATCTTCAATGAACCGATGATATATAAGGAGAAAAATTACCATATATGTTTACCCATGCGTGTACATGAGGTAGAATTCTGGGGAGTATGTTGTGATCCATATTGCTCATTGCTTTGCCCGTAGATTCTTTTCTCATGTTGAGTATCTCTGCAGTATTTCCATATAGGAATTTGTACGAAGGGCCTTTGATTCCTTGCAACTTCATCATATATTGGATTCGAATCGGGTTCAACCATACTTTATTCAGTAATTTAGTAAGAATAAACAGGATGTAAATGAGAAAACAGCAGGCAACAGCAACTATTATGTTACTAAGAACAGCCATAAGTTCTCAGCTGTAAGTAGCAGAAGAATATATATCATAAGTTTCTGATGTGCTTAAGAGGTCGGGAATTTTCTGTTTCACGTAGAAGACAAATATATTTGGTTACTACTTGTGGGGTTTAGTCGACCCTAAATTTATTAAGAATAGAGTTTAGTTTGTTGTGGCGTTGTCAAAAAATTTCATGTTATCATGTCTTTGCTGATGACAAGATAATATATGAATAACCAAAAGAAAATTCCAATTATTATACTAAAGTAGCTAATCAATTTGGTGTATTGAATTATATTTTCTGTGTTATTATGAGAGTGGTCCATGAAATTTAAATAAGAAGGGACAAAATTCATGATAATTAAGGCTAAATTGAAAGTGAGATTTCAATAAAGAAATAAATGATGACCTTTCTATCTACAATGAATGTGATTCGTGTATTGTTAATACAGTATGTAGCGACGACCGAGAACTTTTGAATAATATAAAATTAATTCTCGAAAAACGTGTCGCTCGACTTTACCCTAATTTTTAAGAAATAGCACGTTCGTCTAGCCGTTATAAATGAATTTAAATTATTTCGAATCGAATCGAATATTGAGTAATTATTTTTTTATTTCAATTCGGATTTATTTTATTTGGATCCAATTTTAATAATTCAAGTCCAATATTTAGAGCCCAATATTTATTGTCCAATAATTATAATCCAATTACATAGGCCCAATTATATAAGTCCAAACCTGAATTTATTTATTTTAGCCCAATTAGAAACCCTACAGCCCAAATCCTAAGGCCCAACTGTTTGGCCCAATTACCCACCTAGGGAATTGTGCCCTAATTCCCACTATTCATATACCAACTTCATCCACCCTCTCCATTTCCAAACAATTCACGCACCCAAGCAATCCATTTTGGTAAGAATCCCCTCCCTCATTTTTGGAAATTCTAGTTGATGCTAGAAAATCAATTTCTAGCATCAACAACAATCTCAGCTCACTTTGATGCTAGAACAATTTCTAGCATCAGCAAGCTGGAAAATTCACCATCACCAAATCAACCCCAGCCACTGCACAGTGCAGCCACCACCAACCTCCACTGCAAGGTCACTGCAAACCGCAACACCAAACCAACAATGCAGTCACTACAACCCATTTCTTGAAACCGAGACCATTCACTGCAAACTCACCACCCAGTTTTTCCCCCAGCCAACCAACTGCATCCCAGCTGAAAACCACTCTCGACACTAACCCAGCTCAAATCAGCAAGCTGGAAATCCACACAACCGAGACCTCAACACCACTAAATGCAAACCACAGCAGAAACCCAACACCGTTCCACCACCCAAACCGAGAATGCAACCCACGAACCACCAAAACCGAGACCAAAATCAATGCTGAAACCCGACTGCAACTCCACCACCAAGACCCCAAACTCACTGCCCACAGACCTCACCACTTTGGCCAACTCCACCAACCTCAACACTTATCTCAAAACCGAGACCAACACCACCCAAGATCGACACCAAAGCCGCCACTCGACAGCCCCCATTTCACCAAAAATCAACTCCAAACCAACTCAATCAAGAAAATAAAGATTACCCATGAACTTACCTTGCTTCCCTAACCATTTCTCGAGCTTGAACCACCAAGAGATCCAACAAAAAATCGAGCCCTAGCCCTCGACCCACGCACCAAAATCATCCAACCACCTCCACTCCCACACCGTCGCCACCGCGCGACGGTGGCGCCAACGCCGGCCGTCCAACAGGCGGTCGATCTGAGGAAGGGGCGAAGCCCCTTCCCGTCGCAGCTCTCCTCTTCGAAGTGAGAGTGAGGGAGAGAGAAATGAGATATAATTGGATTTAATTGATTTTTATTGATTTTGGTTTTATTTTGATTTAATTTGATTTTGAGTTTTAATTTTTAAAAGTTACGTTTTAGCCCCAAGTTATAAATTGTTTTAAGTTAATCCCTAAATTACTTTTAGTTTAGCCCTTAAGTTTAAATGTTTTAATTTCAGTCCCTTAATTTTATTTTTAGTTTTAGATAATGTTTAATTTAGCCCCCAAGTTTATAAATTATTATTTCAGTCCTTAATATTTTATTTTCAGTTTCAGTAGATTTTCAATTAAGTCCTTAAGTTCTGAAAATGTTTAATTTCAGCCCTTTAGTTTTATTTTCAGCTTTATTATATTTACAGAATAGTCCTTAAACTATTAAACATTATTATTTTAGTTTTCAGCTTTTATCTTCAGCTTTAAAATACTTACAGCTTAGTCCTTAAACTATTAAAAGTTATTATTTCAGTTTTTAACTTTTATTTTCAGTTTTATTATATTTACAGTTTAGTCCCTAACTTTTAAAAATTTCTATTTTAGCCCTTAAACTTTATTTTCAGATTTAGTAAACTTCCAATTTAGCCCTAAACTTTATTTTATCATTTTAAGCCATTTATTTCAATTCCAATAATTTTCAATCAAGCCCTTAAACTTAATTTCAACACTTTAAAACTTTAAAGTTCGAAATACTAATTCAAACTTATTTTCTATTTTTGGCTAGACGATACGTACGAGCAATTAGGAGCTTGAAGTTATTTTCCCGCTCACTTTTCACGCAACTCGAAGTTTTTGAGGTAGACTCGCCACCATTAATTAGTTTAAATTATAATTGCATGCTTTATGTGAATTACGTGATTTATATGCTTTATGCATAGGATGAGAATGTGTCATATGAGATATATGATTTTGTTATGCTTGCCATAACTTATATGCTTAATTGCATGAGAAAGAAAGAAAGAAAGAATCTCTTATGAGATAAGAAGAGAATGTTATGCATAACTTATGTGCTTCATCTGCACAAGAAAGAAAGACTACCCACAACCCATGTTTTTAAAGAGCCTATGATTTTCAAGAAAATGAGCCCAAGATGATATCACATTGTATATTGCATGAGTGTGTTTTCAATTATTCTGTAAATTAATTATTGGCGATGAGTCTACTGAGTATTTCTTCGAAATACTCATTCTGCTATTTTTAACAATATTTGCAGACTTCGGAGGCGATCGAGATTGATCCGGCAGTGGTGGCATAAAATTTGATTATCGAAATTATTAAGATTTCAAATTTATGTATTGAAACACTGTTAACGTATTTTCGTTTCCGCTATTCCAAAAACACGATATTTAAATTTTGAACAATTATCCAATGTATTTTAATTGCCGAAGTAGTTTTCAATTGCAAATGTGATTTTAAAAATTAGGTTATTTCCGCAAAATTGATTGACAAAATTAGGGCAAAAGACGATGACGTGGCAATCCGGGTTAACAGAACTCGGGGCGTTACACAGTAGCTTTCCACAATGTTTTTAGATTTTTATTCACGATTGAATTTATTTTTTTTTCAATGGAAGGAATGCGGTACTTCCAAGATTTTATTAATATGTCCTCACTTGTAGCGGAGGAATACCGTGGTTACAAATGATATCAATAAAAATAATAAACGAGGAAGTATTACTTCCCTTACAGTGAAAGTAAAGAATAATAAAAAAGCAGGAAAAAAAAGAGTATTACTTCCCTTACAAAAAGTACAAGTGTTAGCAAAAAGTAAAAGCAAAATAAAGACAGTTAAACTCTAGTTTTAGGCAAACCATATCTTTCAATCTGAACAAGCGCTCTGATATGTCATGGTAGGTCGGTTGGTCCATATTCCTAATATCTATGATGATGTTAACCCTCGATAACAAGTGCATCTGCAACTGGTTCCCCCTTTGAAGATGTGGGAAACCATATATCTGTCGAAGGAAACGATATCCGCAATCTGTTTGAGTATCCTCTGGATAGGTCACGGTCTGCCACCTCTGATGATGCAGTGAATGGCCACAGTCGAGTTTGCCTCAACCCAAATATCTGACAAACCAAGAATTTTAGCCAGTAGTATCCCGTCAAGAATAGCCCTGAGTTCCGCTTCTAATATCATACACTGTCCATATGAAGCTGAAAAAGCCTTGATACATTTTTCTGCCTAGTCTTTGATGATGCCTCCCCCACTCGCAAACCTATCTTTAACACAACCATCGGTGTTGATCTTGACAGATCCAAATGATAGAGTGCACCACCAAACCATGATAGGGAAGGAGATGGTGGGAGAGTCAAAGAAATACCAAAAAGTATAGCAAGCTGCATGTCATTACGCCAATATAACGGTCGGAATAGTTCACAAATATGGAGAAATGACACCACATGGTAAACTCTCCAGATAATACGTCTTGAACGCATACGTATGTTCCTGTGCTTTGCATTATTCCTCTCAATCCAAAAAAATCAGAAAATCAATAGATGAATAATGATCCGAATGTGCCCGATCCTTGTAAACTGTCCAGAATACCTCCATCTCAGAAATCTTTATCTGACACTCTCTCATGCATTCATGGTAATATGAAATAAAGCCCCAAAATGTTGCCAAATATGATCTGAAATATTGCTACTAGTAAAAATATGAGTGATGGTCTCAATCTCTGAACAACACTGGTATCGAGAAGCCAACTGATTGCTGATCCTCTTCTGGATAGTGACATCAAATGGTATTAAGTCCTGCCATAATCTCCAACAGAAGAACGAAATGGTAGGAGGTATGATAGGGCTCCACAGTAGGCGAAATGAATCCTGCACTTGCCTGCTAGAGCAGATCAGCTGCCATGCTGATTTAGTAGTAAATCTACCATCTGATGTGGTCCTCCAGAAAATGCGATCCGAGATATCAAGACATAGTGGAATGGCCGCAATCTACTTTGCCATAGCTGATAGAAGAACCGTAGTAATCTCCCAAAATCCCATCCATTTTCCTCGAAAAAGCACTGGACCCTCGTAGATGTGTGATGTCTGTGTGGGAAATGGATGCCAGTGTAGAATCACCCATCCAACAATCATGCCAAAAGAAGATCTACCTGTGTATCTCGGCGCATAGTCCAAATCTCTTCAGTCTCTTCCAAATAGGATAGGTTGAGTGAAGAACTGCTGCAAGCAACAGATGTGTTCCTCTACAATATTTGCCCAGTAAAAACTGAGCCCAAAGAGAAATCTGAGACCTGAACAGCCACCATAGCTTCAATCAAAACGTGTCCACCGTATCCTATAATCGTTTAAAGTCCAGACATCCCTCGTCAACAGGAAGGCAAATCGCCTTCCAACTCCGCAAATCGCCTTCACTCACGCGCATGATCATTAGAATCCCATAGAAATCGCACAAATATACTTTCCACCTTTTTCAAAATGACTTTAGGAGGTCGCATAATCTGGAATAGATACAGTGATATAGAGGAAAGAATAGAGTTCAGTAGAGTAATCCTACCACTAGGAGAAAGAAGGTGTGAATGAAGCCTATTCAGAAATTCTACTCCTGACCTTCATAATGAGATCATCATACATAAAGCTCCTCTTAGCTCATTTAAACAAAGGGACTCCCAGATATGTGAACTTCTGTTTCTGATGTGAAAATCCAGTAAAAATCACTAACCTCCGTATCTGAATATCAGATGCCCGCCTAGGCAATATAAGACCACTCTTGTCTCTATTCACCAATTGGCCAAAGATCCCCTCGTATTGCTCCAAACAATCGATGACCCTTCTAATAGACTTCTTGTGTCCATTGGTAAATATAATCATATCATCAGCAAAAACAAGATGAGAGACAAGAGTGCTATCTCCATGTTGATACTGTATACTAGGATATGTCATCTAAAACCTCTGAGTAAGTAATCGAGAAAAGTAATCCGTACCAATAATAAATAAGAATGTAGATATATGATCTCCCTGTCTGAGTCCCCACGATGAAAAAAAGAAACCACATAGCCGCCCATTCAAAAGCACTGAGAATTGAGACTCCGATATACAACGTCTGATCCGATCAATCCACATATAGTCAAAACCAAACGCCTCCAGTATAGAATAAATGAATCCCCAATCCATATGATCATATGTTTTAGCCATGTCAAGTTTCAGCATAACATTCCCTCCACGCATTCTATTATCCAACATGTGTAGAATTTCTTTGGTCAACAAAACATTATCCCCAATAAGTCGATCAAGGACAAATCCACTCTGTTGGGAGGAGATAATATAAGGCAAAAATGAACTTAATCTTTTGTTCAATAGATTTGTAAGAAGCTTATTGAACATCGTACAAAGGCCGATAGGTCAGTAATCCGTCCATTTACAAGCATTCTCCCTCTTCGGAAGCAAAACAATAGACGTAGCAGCAAATCCTCTTGGTAAATTACCACCCTAAAAAAATCAATGACTGCCCTGTATACATCATCCTGTATAATATCCCAATAGTTTTGGTAGAACAATGATGAAAATCCATCACGGCCCGCAACACTATCAGCATCAATACTGAAAACAGCCTTCCCCACCTCATCAAGCAAAGGGAGGCGGTTCAGCGCCATATTATCTGCATCCGTCAGTATGCTAGGTATGATATTAGGACAGATATACTACAGAGGCTGTGAAGGATAGGATAATAATTCCTAGAAAAAAGAGATTGTCGAGCTCTGGATATCTGCAGGAGTAGTAAGAACTTCCCCTGCCTGTGTCGTGATGGTCCTGACACAAGATTTGATCCGTCGTCCCTGTACTAACGAATAAAAATATCTGGTGTTACGATCTCCCTCACATACCCAATGAGAACCTGCCTTTTGCTTCCAAAACCCTCCTCAATAGCTAAGGTCCGGTTCAAATCAGTCTGTGCATAATGAAGTCATTCACGGTGCTCCGATGTAGGATCAATCTTAGCCTGGTCAACCATCTCCTCAGCGTCTCTAACTCTTTGGAACACATCACCAAATACCCATCGATTCCACCACCTTAGTCATTATTTCAGCCTAACGAATTTCTTTCAGATGGTAGCCATTCTTGTAAAATAAGTAGAAAGTGACCACTTTTAAGAAGCGAAGGCTGAGAATTCATGATGTTTGGTTAAACATTGAGGAATCTAAATGGTCTAGGACCTAAATCATCATCAGAAATCCACTGTAAAAGTAGAGATGAGTTATCAGATGAATTACGATTCAGATAAGTCACAGTAAGCTGTCTATAAAAGTCGCAGCTAAAGAGTTAATCAAAACTATATCCAATCTTTTACTAACCCTGCCATTCGTCCAGGTAAACTGAGTCCCAGAAAAGCCAGCGTCCTCTAAGCCACAGTCCAACATCATATCAAAAAAATCGGTAGAGCCACGATCTTAACGACTATGACTAGTTGATGAGTGCTCTACACTCATGATATTTATATCACTTAATTCATTATTTTGTCATTCTTGAGAGGGTTTTAGAGTGTTATTTATGTGTGTTTTGATGTTGTGATGTAGGTTGATGAGATCGAAGAAAATAAACAAGAGTTGGAAAGGAAATGGCTAAATTGTAAGAGATCTAAAGTTCGGGGACTAAAGTGCAAATATTGAAAAGTTATACCGAACCTCACGATGAAGATTTGAGAGTGATCGGAGCCAATTGGATGAAGAAAGATGTCAAAGGGATCAAATTTAGTCAAAATATGATCACAAATCAATTTACAACCGAAAAGTTTTGCTCCAGGTTTTTAGTCTCATATTGAGACTCATTTTTGACATAGTAAATGATCGAATTGGAGAATGATGTCTGAAGAAAATTTGTAGGCCTTTGAGTTAGCTTTCAACGCAA
Organism: Fraxinus americana; assembly: GCA_035079005.1. Classification (NCBI taxonomy): domain Eukaryota; kingdom Viridiplantae; phylum Streptophyta; class Magnoliopsida; order Lamiales; family Oleaceae; genus Fraxinus; species Fraxinus americana. The sequence goes on from CM068711.1 coordinate 16,328,333, forward strand.
CTTGAATCATCTCAATCGGATATCAGGAGAAAGATCTATGTTAAAAATACTGAAGGAAGCATAAACTGAATTTCAAGCGAGATCACCGGGCGCCAAGGCGCCATCACCGGCGCCAAGGCGCCGAGTAAAAAATTAACGAGAATGTCCGGCGCTAAGGCGCCGGAAATGCTGGGAGCCTAGGCGCCGCGTTGGTAATGAAAAAATGAATTTTTTCAAAAGAAATCCGGCCCAATCCAACTCCAATCCGTGTTCACATGTATTGAGGCTATAAATACAAGGTTGAAGACCTAATTTAGGGTTCTTGGACGGCTAGAGAGAGCAAGGAAAACGGAAGCAAATTTCTTGAAGAATTCATTCGAAGAAGAAGGATTGACACAACGTTGGAGAAGAAATCAAGCGACGACAATTAGTTTTTCTAAGCTCTTGTCTTCTTATTCATGTTTTTCATGTTAAACTCCATGTTGTCAATTATATTTATTATGAACTAACACTTTAGATCTAGGGTTTGATGTAATCCTCTTGAAACATGTTTTCATTCCTTAATAGTTAAACTCTTTTGGATTTTTCTAGTTATTTATTTATGTTGTTTGAGTTTAATGCATTCAATTACTTGGCCAATAGTTGAATGATTCGATACATGAATTTCGGCACTCGAGAGAGGGAAAAATTAAGAAAGTACGGATCTTTGAGGCTTGTTTTGAATTAAGAACCACGTGCTTTATAATTTCTACATATCTAATTTGGAATAGAGATATTGGAATTAAATTGTAGAAATAAATTCTAGCCGGCACTCGAGAGAGGGGATAGAATTAAATTAGGGTTCTTGCCTATAAATTAAGAAAAATCTGACTGAGGTGACATATTATAGGTTGAAAAACATTGTTGATAGTGTGATAAAATCATTCCCTAGGCTTTCATAATTTGATAACTTCTTTGAGTTTTATTTTCGTGTACTTGCAACTTTAGTTATTGCCATTAACACAAAAATCACAACATCATTCCAATTCGCTTATCCAGATAAAGTGGAAACTACACAATTATAGTACTCATTAGAAATCATACATCAATCCCTGTGGGTTCGACATTCTCTATTTCATCACTATATTACAAAACTTGACACCGTACACTTGCGGCATTTTCACGTTGCATAAAACGCGTGACAAGTTTTTGGCGCCGTTGCCGGGGATTGATTTGAATTCTATTGATATTATTACCAACTAGTTTCTATTTTAATTTGGAATTTTTTATTTTTCAGTTTCATTCATTTTATTTTATTTTATTTTATTTTATTGGTTTTTAATAGCTTCTGTAATCTTGTTTTCAGTTGTTTATGCGAAGGGCAAGAAACATCAATCTATTGCCTATTGATCCTGAACCAGAACGTACTTTTCGCTATCTGAGGGGTATACAAAGAGACGAACGTGAAACAATGGCTGAACAGGAAGCAGGAGCAGCTAATGGGAATAACCAACCGAGAGCTATTTGGGACTATATCGGGCACATTTGTTAATGAAAATTACTCTGGAATCGCACGCCCGCTATAGCAAAGAAACAACTTTGGAATCGAAACCAGGGTTGATACATATGGTACAGCAAAATCAATTTGGGGGAGCTGCAATAGAAGATCCAAATGCTCATTTGGGATCTTTCCTTGAAATATGTGATACGGTAAAGATGAATGGAGTCACTGATGAGGCAATTAAGCTTCGCTTATTCTCTTTCTCTTTAAGGGATAAGGCAAAGGCTTGGTTTCAGTCAATACCGTATGGGTCAATTACAACTTGGGATGCTCTAGCTCAGAAATTCCTCACTAAGTACTTTCCACCATCCAAATCAGCTCAACTTCGAAGCGAAATTGGTCAATTCAAACAGTTTGACTTCGAGCCATTCTATGAAGCTTGGGAAAGATTTAAAGATTTGCTCAGAAGATGTCCTCAACATGGCTTTCAGAGTTGGATACAGATAGAGATATTCTACAATGGGTTAAATGGGCAGACGAGAACAATAGTGGATGCAGCTGCATGTGGTACTCTAATGGCTAAAACAGCAGAGGATGCATATTCTTTGTTGGAAGACATAGCTGCAAATAGCTATCAATGGCCGAGTGAGAGATCAAATGTAAAGAAAGTAGCTGGACTTCATGATGTGGACCCCATCACGCGCCGTTAGCGGCTCAAGTCTCATCACTCACTCATCAAATAGTTGCATTCACCACTCAAGGAAGTCGGCCAAAAATCGATTCGATCATGGCAAACTTCATCATCACATCGGGAGATAGAAATGGGGCATGAACAAGCACAATATGTCAACAGTAGGAACTATAATCAGAGGGAAAATTACTCATCAAATCACTATCATCCAGGTCTGAGGAATCATGAAAACTTATCATATGGCAATAACAAGAACACCCTCCAACCTCCACCTGGTTTCAAAGACTCAAAATTCTGAGAGGAAACCATCCTTAGAGGACATCCTTGGAACATTCATCTTAGAGACAAGATCGCGATTCAACAAAGATGAGTCCGTGACTTGACAATATCGAGACACATATGACCAACATAGGAGCCACGGTGAAGAATTTGGAGGTGCAAATTGGTCAAATAGCAAGCTATGATCAGTCCCAACAGAAGGAAAATTTCCCGGTGACACGGAGGTTAATCCACGAGAGCACCGTAAATGCTATCACATTAAGGAGTGGTAAAGAAGTTGAGGAAAAAAAGGTTACAAAGCCTACACTGGATTTCATACTTACAAGGGAAGAGTGGATTGAAAAGCAGAAGATGTATACAGAGGCAACAAAATAGACCCATAAACATAATTCAATCACATTTCCGGTACAATCCACCTATTTTGAAGCCAAAACTACCATTCCCGCAGATTCATGAAGAAGAAATTTGATGAGCGGTTGCAAAATTCTGAGATCTTTAAGAAAATCCACATCAACATTCCTTTCGCAGATGCGTTGGCCCAAATGCCTAACTATGCCAAGTTATTGAAGGAAGTGATGTCAAAGAAGAGAAAGTTAGAGAAGTTTGAGACCGTAAAGTTGACGAGAAGAGTGTAGTGCCATTCTCCGAAGAAGCTCCCTCGAGAAAATGAAAGATCCGTGCAAATTTCAACATTCCTTGCAATATTGGTGGTATCACATTTGATAAAGCACTGGGTGATCTTGGAGCTAGCATTAACTTGATGCCCCTTTCGGTGTTCAAAGTTGGGTCTTGGAGATGTGAAGCCCACAACCCTCTCCTTGCAATTGGCGAGATAGATCATTTACATACCCCAAGGGTATTATTGAAGATGTATTGGTGAAGGTTGATAAGTTCATCATTCCAGTGGACTTTGTGGTGTTGGATATGGAAGAGGATGAGAAAGTACCATTAATTCTTGGTAGACCTTTCTTGGCCACTAGTAGAGCATTGATTGATGTACAAGAAGGCAAGTTGATACTACGGGTTAATGAAGAACAAGTAACTTTCAACATTCATCAAGCAGAGAAACCTCCAGAAAAAGTTAACACTTGCAATGTGATCCAACGACAAGCAATTGTAGGTCATAGAGGGAAGGGAAAGTCATTCCATGACCCTCTAGAACAATACATGGCAACCGATTACTCAAAGATTGCTACAGCTACCACCAAAAGCTATACATGGACCAATGAAGTAGTGGATTTCATTTTGGCTCAAGAAGCTGATCCACCTGACAAAATAAAGAGCTATGTGGAAAAGCCTTTGAACCCTCCAAATATTGCCACATCAAAAGAGGTTTTAAAGGCTACACCCGTAGTTAACATCTCGTCATTCTATTGACCATTCTACGGTGAAGAAGAATACAAAGCCAATGGTGAAGTTTAGAAATAAGAAAGAGGTGCCACCGAAGATCCAACATAGGCCTTTGCGGTTGAGTCAAGCTAATGACGTTAAAGAAGCGCTTCTTGGGAGGCAACCCAAGCTTTCTTCCCTTTTATTTATTTTGTTTTTGAATTATAGGATAGTTTAATTTTTTCAGTTTATTTAGAAATCATCATCTACATCTCATCCCTCCCTAGATCCTTTAGTAATTAAGTTGGTTATTAGATGTTTGAGTTAAGTAACCCTTGTTCCACGTATTTAATATCTAAAATTTGATTTTTCAGGAACATGACATCGTGAAATATTCAAACCAACATTGATAAGAAGAAAACGGGATAAATCTCAAGTTTGGGGGAGAAGAATGACAAGCATCCATCAAATCCAACATCATAATCATCAATACCACAACGTCACGGGCAATACAGACAATTCAGGGAAGTCTCCTCCTTTTTCTTTAATTTTACATTGAGGACAATGTTTAATTTAAGTTTGGGGGTGTATTATAAATTGTGTCTAATTGCCTTAGTTTTATTTTTATTTTTATTTTTATTTTTTTTTTTATTTTGTGTGATTTGTGTGCATGAAAAAAAAAATTTTTTTTTTACACATTTTAACAGGTTTGTATGAGTTAGATAGCCTTGCCGGCATTTGTTTATGTAATTGAGAACATGCTCTTGTTTATGAATTGTGGATAAATTTTTGCTTATTCATGAGAAACGGAAAATATTTATGCACGTGAGTTAATTGTGATGTTGTACATGAGTAGGTTGATTCATGTTTACAGGTTGAAATTGAGAATTTAGATGCTAAACCCAACAACCATTAAACATTATTATATCCTTAAACCAAATTTAGAATGTTTGGTTGGTTGAACTGTTGTAAGTAGACATGGAGATAGATATGGATTCCATGTGTGCAAAATGTTGTGTGGACTGTCTGAGACCTATGAGATGAAAATTGGGTGAAAAACCTTAAGTTAGAGGTCAATTTTCGAGAATAAGTGTTTAATAAAGGGCATTGCACTAATCACTGCATAAAAGGAAAGCTACCTTAGAAGATCCTAGTGAGGACAATCATAATAATCTTATTGCATGACGTCTCTTCGTAGCCTTTATGACTCGAGTGAATAAGCCTGCAAGGGTTTAAAACCTGGTGCCCTAAAGTCATCTGATTTGGGAGTCATCGGCTTAAAACTCGCTACATGGGTCATTTAGAAAGCTTAATGGAGAACGCAAAAAAAAAAAAAAGTGCATGAAACAGAAGACGCACTACATGTCTGGATTAAGCCCTGAACACTTATTTTAGAGGATTTGACTTTTAATAAGAGGTTAATAACTTGGTTGAGTCTTGGAGGTTGAAGTAGTCAGAATAAGGAGAATCCATATCTGTTGACACGTTGAATTGCAATTAGTGAAATCCGACCAAACTTGAGTGGTGTAAGAAGTAGTATTGAATATCAACTGTAGAATACACCTTGGGGAATGAAAAGAAAACAAGTTTGGAGGTGTATGAATCCCACGAGCGAAGTAAGGAAATATTTGACTTTTTAGGTCGGGAATTGGATCTATTTATTAATGTACAGCGTTGCACTTAACTCTTCACACACACACCCGTTTTGCATTGAATAGGTAAGAAGTGAACTTTTACATTATAATTTTGAAACGATTCATGAAATTGATGTTATGTTATAAATTCTGAGCGATGAAGGCAAGATATCTAGCACAATTTATTTTAAGTGATTTTGTTCGTATTTATCTGTTTGTGTGTTTGTTAGTAATTTCCTTTAGTTTGGTGTTTGCTCGAGGACAAGCAAAATATTAAGTTTGGGGGTATTTGATGAGTGTTCTACACTCATGATATTTATATCACTTAATTCATTATTTTGTCATTCTTGAGAGGGTTTTAGAGTGTTATTTATGTGTGTTTTGATGTTGTGATGTAGGTTGATGAGATCGAAGAAAATAAACAAGAGTTGGAAAGGAAATGGCTAAATTGTAAGAGATCTAAAGTTCGGGGACTAAAGTGCAAATATTGAAAAGTTATACCGAACCTCACGATGAAGATTTGAGAGTGATCGGAGCCAATTGGATGAAGAAAGATGTCAAAGGGATCAAATTTAGTCAAAATATGATCACAAATCAATTTACAACCGAAAAGTTTTGCTCCAGGTTTTTAGTCTCATATTGAGACTCATTTTTGACATAGTAAATGATCGAATTGGAGAATGATGTCTGAAGCAAATTTGTAGGCCTTTGAGTTAGCTTTCCAACGCAACTTGAATCATCTCAATCGGATATCAGGAGAAAGATCTATGTTAAAAATACTGAAGGAAGCATAAACTGAATTTCAGCAGATCACCGGGCGCCAAGGCGCCATCACCGGGCGCCAAGGCGCCCAGGCAGCCAAAAATTAACAGAATGTCCGGCGCTAAGGCGCCGAATCTGGGCGCCTAGGCGCCGCCTGCGGGTAATGAAAAAATGAATTTTTTCAAAAGAAATCCGGCCCAATCCAACTCCAATCCGTGTTCACATGTATTGAGGCTATAAATACAAGGTTGAAGACCTAATTTAGGGAGCTTGGACGGCTAGAGAGAGCAAGGAAAACGGAAGCAAATTTCTTGAAGAATTCATTCGAAGAAGAGGATTGACACAACGTTGGAGAAGAAATCAAGCGACGACAATTAGTTTTTCTAAACTCTTGTCTTCTTATTCATGTTTTTCATGTTAAACTCCATGTTGTCAATTATATTTATTATGAACTAACACTTTAGATCTAGGGTTTGATGTAATCCTCTTGAAACATGTTTTAATTCCTTAATATTTAAACTCTTTTGGATTTTTCTGGTTATTTATTTATGTTGTTTGAGTTTAATGCATTCAATTACTTGGCCAATAGTTGAATGATTCGATGCATGAATTTCGGCACTCGAGAGAGGGAAATTTAGGCGTGATCATAGAACAACATAACCTAGGTTTCGTAGATTTCGAGAGAAAGTACGGATCTTTGAGGCTTGTTTTGAATTAAGAACCGCGTGCTTTATAATTTCTATATATTTAATTTGGAATAGAGATATTGGAATTAAATTGTAGAAATAAATTCTAGCCGGCACTCGAGAGAGGGGATAGAATTAAATTAGGGTTCTTGCCTATAAATTAAGAAAAATCTGACTGAGGTGACATATTATAGGTTGAAAAACATTGTTGATAGTGTGATAAAATCATTCCCTGGGCTTTCATAATTTGATAACTTCTTTGAGTTTTATTTTCGTGTACTTGCAACTTTAGTTATCGCCATTAACACAAAAATCACAACATCATTCCAATTCGCTTGTCCAGATAAAGTGGAAACTACACAATTATAGTACTCATTAGAAATCATACATCAATCCCTGTGGGTTCGACATTCTCTATTTCATCACTATATTACAAAACTTGACACCGTACACTTGCGGCATTTTCACGTTGTATAAAACGCGTGACACTAGTACGCTCACCATCATGTGTGATGATGTTAAAGTCACCCCAACAAGCCATCCTCCATAGAAAGGGAAATGTGGTGAAGACTCGCCCACAAGTCTCTCCCAACATAGGCTTGACGAGCAGCATAAACAGAAGTCAAATAAATACGTCGCACTAGTCTGGGATCCACAACTCTGATATGTAGGAACTAAATATGATGATCAATAACAGTAACTTTAGTACCCATATTCCACAATACCCAAATCTTATTCGCAGATAACGACGAACAAAATCAAACCTCCTCTCCAAAACCATAGGCTCCAGAATAACCAAAATATAAACATGATGAAGCTGAATAAGTTTTCTCAGGCGCCTACGAGTAGTAACACTAGCTACACCTCTCGCATTTCAGATGATGGCACTCATTTGGATGTACGTGAAGATGTATCCTGTGATCGACTCCTGGTCATCATCCTGGATAGGGAATTGTCAGTAACTTTCGAATGTCTCTTCCGACTTACTAGGACAAATCCATCCTCCTCTGTCCTCCCAGCCAGACCTGTTAAATCATCAGAAAAAGATCCACGAAAAGGACCCTGCTGATGAACTTCAACTTGAGAGAAATCCCCTGAATTCGACTACTCTGTAGAAAGATGAGCCTTCATATTCTGTTGACACTGTGCGATAGGTACATTCGTACTACTGAAGCCCTGTAGCCTCTGGAACATATCCATCAAGAGAGAGAGTCAAAGTATGTAGAATTAACAACGGGGAAGGAACAACCCTGTGAGGAGCAACTATAGGATGGCCTAGTGGCAACGAAGTAGTAGTCTGTGTAGCAGTAGTACTGATGATAGATAGAGACGTAGAATAAGTAGGAGCCATATGTATAGCAAATGTCTGCGATGAAACAACAGTAGTGGTATGGCCACTGGGGGCAATAGAAGGAACAATCTGAGGGATGGACTGGGAGATCTCATCTGAAGTACTAACTGTCTCTTCTGGTTTCTCTTAATAGGTGTCCATCGTTGTCGAGGTGCAGTCATGACATCCTTACCCTTGCCCATATCGTTGGGCGAAACTAGATTGGCCTATGATTCAGGTCAACAACACCTGGGACCGCAAAAGGTGGAGCAGAATGGGAACCACTAGAACAATTCACATCCAGATGACCAAAGTGTCTGCAATAAAAGCAAAAATCCAGCTCCTTATCATACATAACAGGCTACCAATATCATCCTATCTTCTCTCTATCTATCCATACTTGATCAGGGAGTTTACATTCTAAATCGACCTCAATACCAACCCTCGCCTCACTAGGTCGTTGGAGATCGGAAGTGGCTTCGTCAATACGGAGAGGAAGCCCAATAGCTTTAGCTATAACAAATAGAGCACTCTTGGCCCGAAAATGAATAGGAAGTAAAGGAAATGATATCCAAACATGAGCAATCGGAATCTCATGCAAATGAAATATGTAGTTAAAATTAATTGTTGACTTTGATTTATATTAAAATTTGAATTTTAATTTCAACCAAATATGGCACTCTAATTGAATAGCAAAGATCTAATTGGTTGATTGTAACTAATTATCTAGCTTCTAAACGAATTAGAAATTAAAATGCCGTTATAAACTTGATTAGCTAAAGATAATAGGATTTCAAACCCCTCTTTATTAATCAGTTTTAACAATAATCAAAGACAGTGACAATACTTGTTTAATCTTGACAATCAACGTTTTTATTTTTATCAACAATCTCTTTCTATTAGAATTAAATCCATCCCTACATGTGATCTCTATATCTCTATGAAGGATGCAATCATGCAACGATGCATTCAAACATAAGAACATTAAGTTAAATAATGCAACGGATAGTAGATTCCCTTTATCGGACCTTATAACGATTGTTCTCACACTCTATATTCTTTCTCTCGAATAAAATAAAGATCACAATTCAATTCAATTATTGCCTATGCAATTGAAAGCATTAAAAATTATAACAATTATTAAACATAAACATGTATAAAACATCGAAGTCTTGAAATTTGCTTGAAAACATCATAACGAAGGGTCCATTTACGTCCTAATGACTTGAAATTTAGTTGAGCATTATATAATTAGAAGAAAACATTTTTGAATAATGAAACATCACTCGAATTTTAGTTGTAGAAAGAGAGAGGAAAGTCTTGATTCCTTAAAGCTTTTCAATTCTTCTTAACGATCTCATTTTGTGCCTTCTTCTTAGTCCAAATCCAAGCAATAATCCTCAATTTGCATATCAAAATTATGTATCTATGCTTTTTTCCTCTTGGTCTCTCTTTAAATCTCGGTATCTTGAAATTAGGCCTCCAAATTTAGTTTACAAATGAGGTGGAATTGCATTCCATAAAGAGTTGGAATTGAAAAAGGAAACATTTTTTTTTTTTTTATGTCGAATTGTATCATGTGATCACATGATTATAGTCATTGCTATTGTATGGTTTCGCTGATTTGCTCTTTGAAAGTCTACAGACGGACCTTATAGTTGCATGGTAGTACACATTGCGATCCCAAAGTGTAATTCTTGCATTATTTTCACTATGGTTCCTAATTTCTTCCTCTTTTTAGCTTGAGTCCTCTTTTGTTCTCTCCAAGAGTCCTTCAAATTCCTATTTTGAAAATTTTGACTCATGTCCTCTTCAATTATCCATCATTAGTTTGATTCAAGTTTGAAGATTTGCAACTTAGTCCCCAAACTCTTACAACTTCCTGTTTAGCTCTTTTTGGCTAGTTTTCATGTTTTTCGTCAATATCACTCTAACATCACGTTTATCCTACAAAAATCATCATTGATAACCAATCAAATCAAGTAGGAATTTCATAAAATTGACTCCCAAATGTCCAATGTTGACTGTTCGAATAAGTGTACAAAACACACATACCAATATCTTTGGAGATGATTTGTGGCTTGATTGATTAATAATAATGTCTAACACTTCAAAATGAGCTATAATTATTTAATTTTGAAAAGAGCTGCAACTTAATAATATAAATATTGGAACGTATGTCATGTAAGCAACTGATAATTGTATTTTATACACGTATTCAAAGGTCTAAAATATCGATATTTGGTAATTCTTTTGACAAACTATATCATAAATTGTTGTATTTTATGTTATATATGTAAAACTCAATGCTTGAACAAAAAATTGGAAGAAACAAAAGAAAATCAAGGAAAAATGGGAAAAATCCAAAGTTTGAGGACCAAATTACAAATATTCAATAGTTGATTCGGACAACAAGACGATACTTTAAAGATCTCTTGGGGACAATTGGATGAAAATATTAGTAAAAATGAATGAAATATTATCAAAATCAATTTTCAGTTGCACAAGTTATATTTCAAATTATTAGTTGGAGATTGAAATCCGTTTTGGGCATAATAAACGTCTGAATTGGATAAGTTATAATTCTATACAAAATTTATCTCTTTGAGTTAGCTTTCTAATGCACTTTGAATTGTCTCAATCAAATATTGAGAAAGAAGTTATGGCCAAAATACTAACTAATATGCAGAGACAAAAAAACTCGTGCGCGAATACAACTTTCTTTATTCAATTAGAACTCTTTTGGAAATCAATTTGGACGTGATTTTCAACCAATTTTCTATTCCTACAAATACATAACAATAGAGTATATATTGGAGACCTCTCAAATACATCTCATACTTCAATACTTATCTATTATCATCATCAAATAAGGAAAATTTATAAATTTTGTGAGAGAATTGAACGAGATTTGCAAGAATTCAATCCATTGAAGATTCAAACTTGATTTTTGGGCAAAGAAGATAAGGCGCAAGTAGAGATTCATCAAGAAACCATTAAAGAAATTCAAGATTTCAAGATTTATCTTGACAATTTATAAAAAAATCGAGTTATGTCTTTTCACTTAATATGACTTCTTGTAATTTTGATATGTTAGGCTAGTTTTGTACATTGTTAGGATGAGATGAACTTTTGTTTTAAAATTTTTAATATTAATTAATTATCTTAACGACTAGTATGTTTATTTTCTTGGATGTTTATTATTATTGTTTTCACTGACTTTTCAATTAATTAACTACTAATTGAGATGATTTATTAGAATCTATTATTATTGAGAGAGATGTTAGGTTTTTAGCTAAAAAATAATAAATATTGTAAAATTCGATAGGGGATAGATATATACATCTATGTTTTACGTGGTTTTAATAGGTATTCTAGATCATTAAATGTATTTATCATATTTGTATCTTTCATCGATAGATAGGAGGGTCCCATTAGGGGAATATATTTGATAACTATCGAGAAAGATTTTCAATTAAATTAGGAACACTGACCAACAAGAATGATTACAAATTGTCACTTTAATTCATTGTGCTAAAAATGGATTAACAAAGGGGGATTTGATATCTTAGCAATACTTTCACATATTTGAAATCAAACTAGTTAAATTGCTTTCTAGTTTAATCGATAATTTAGATATTAGCATAGAAAACTTAAAGCCTATTTTCTATTCGATTAAGGTTATTAATTTGAACTTGATTGAATATTTAATTATCGTGGGTTCGACACTCTACACAATATTATATTACTTGTTCACAATTTCGTTTACTTGTGAAAAGTCAAACGATCAAATTTTTGGCACCGTTACCAGTAACTATTGTATTTAATTAGTTTTAATTAATTTTAACTTTAATTTGAATTTTTATTTCTTAATTATTTAGTTTCGTTTAGTAGAAAAATATTACAGTGTTTTCTATTTTTTTTCATTTTCAGGACTTTATATGCGAAATTCGAGACACAGTGATCTTGCTCAATTTGATCCAAAAATTGAACGAAAATTCAGGTCGAGAAGAAGATAACAATTAGAAGCACACCAAAAGCAACAAGCAAAGCTCATGGCAGAAAAAAATCAAATTGCCATCGGGGGCGAATGAAGAAGCAATACATTCAATTGTGGCTGCAGGGAATGAGAATGCTAGGTTGAAGGGAGACTATATGGTTCCACTGGTCGTGAAAAGCCAATCCAGTATCGTGTATCCGACATTTGCTCATGTAAATTTTCAATTGAGGACTTATGTGATAAATATGTTTTAGAATGTACTACAATTCTTTAAGAGGGCTACTGAAAATCCTAATGCTCATATCTCAAGATTTCTGAACATGTGTGCAACAATAGAATATCTTCAAGTAAAGTAATTCGGTTGAGGCTTTTTCCTTACACTTTGAGAGATTCAGCTAAGGAATGGTTGGATACTTTTCTTCCTCACAACATCACCAACTGGAACAATTTGTGTCAAAAATTCATGAACAAATATTTTCCACCTAAACTGATTATCAGGTTGAGGGATGAAATCACTACATTCTCTCAGCTCGACTTGGAGTGATACTATGAGGCTTGGAAAATGTACAAGGGTTACGACATCAATGTGTACAGCATGGGCTGCAAAAATGGCTCCAAGTTCAATATTTCTACACTGGCCTAAATCTGGTATGTAGGGCTAATGGTGACTCCACATGCAATGTGTAGCGATCGAGAACTTTTAAATGATATAAAATTATTTCTCGAAAAACGTGTCACTAAACCTTAACCCTAATTTTAAAGAGATAGCGCGTTCGTCTAACCGTTATAAATGAATTTAAATTATTTCGAATCAAATCCAATATCGAGTAATCATTTTAATTTCAATTCGGATTTATTTTATTTAGATCCAATTTTAATAATTCAAGTCCAATATTTAGAGCCCAATATTTAAGTCCAATTATACAAGTCCAACAACGAAATCATTTTAACCCAATTACCGTAGGCCCAAATTAGATTATTTCCAAAAGCCCAACTGCTTGGCCCAATTACCCACCTAGAAATTTGTGCCCTAAATTTACTATTTTATTTACCATCATTTCCCTCCACTCCTCACCTCACGCAGCTAACTCAAAATTGGTAAGAAAACATTCATCTCTCTCAATTTGGAAACTCACCATTGATGCTAGAACATCAATTTCTAGCATCAACAACATCCCAGGTGAATGGAAACTCACCATTGATGCTAGAATATCAATTTCTAGCATTCAACAGTTCACCATTCACCAACATCACTCAAAACCGAGACCACCAAGTCAAACCAAGTTCACTGCCCAAACCATCTCCTCACCCAGCAGCCTGCAAACCATCAACACCACCATTTCGAAGCTCCAGCCGACTGCAAGCTTCGAGCAATACACCTCAAACCACCACATCCACTGCCAACAACTCCCAACTGAAACCACCAAGCCAATCCACGAACCACCAAGCTAACCACCACCAAACCGAGACCTCAACTTCACTGCCCAACCTAACTGCAAACCGCAAGCTGCAGCCAAGCACGTAAGCTGCAGCCATTTCGAACAGTCCAGCAGAAACCACCAACACCCAAGCTGCAACCAATCGAAACACCACCTCACTACACTGCCCAACCTCAACCCTAAACCCAATTTTCGAACCACCAAGTGCAACGCACAAACCGTAGCTGCAACCCCAAAATCGACAGCCACTTCACCCAAAATCCACCTCAAATCAACCACAAAATCAAGAAAATACAATACCCATAAACATACCTTAGTCCCCAACCCATTCTTCAAAAATCTAAGTGAAAAATCGAACTCCAAGTCTCGATCGACTCCCGAACCTTACGCCTAAAATCCTCAATCGCCACCCCCCACTTACCTGACCGTCGGCGCCACCTCAGGCGTTGCCACCACCACCGGTCGGTGGTGGTGGAATCGGAGGAAGGGGCTTCGCCCCCTTCCCGTCGCCTCACTCTCTCTATCTCTCTCAGAGAGAGAGATGAAATTATGTTTTATTTTAATTTTGATTTTAGAATTTACCCCTTTAGCCCCCAAGTTTTAATAGTTATTATTTTAGTCCCAAAGTTTTTAAATGTTTTATTTCGGTCCTTAACAATTTATTTACAGTTTTAAGGAATTTCAATTTAGCCCCTAGTTTCTGTAAAAGTTTATTTCAATCCTTAATATTTTATTTTCAGTTTTAACATATTTTCAATTAAGTCCTTAAATTCTGAAAATGTTTAATTTCAGCCTTTTTGTTTTATTTTCAGTTTTAATATATTTACAGTTTAGTCCTTAGCTTATAAAAGTTCAATTTCAGCCCTTAAACTTTTATTTCAAGTTTCAATAGTTTTCAATTAAATCCCTTGAATTCCTATTTTTCACATTTAGCCCCAATACTTTGAAAATAGTATTTTCAACCCTTAGATTTGTCAAATTCAATTTCAATAACTTCCAATTTAATCCCTAAACGTTATTTTATCACTTTAAAGCCTTAAATATTCGAAATACTAATTCAAACTTATTTTCTATTTTGGCTAGACGATATGTACGAACAATTAGGAGATTGAGATTTCACCCCACTCCACTTTTCACGCAAATAGAGACATTTGAGGTAGACTCGCCACCATTAATTAGTTTAAATTATAATTGCATGTCTTATGTGAATTTACGTGAATTATATGCTTTAATGCATGAGAAGAGAATATGTCATATGAGATATATGATATTGTTATGCTTGCCATAACTTATATGCTTAATTGCATGAGAAAGAAGAGAATCTCTTATGAGATAAGATGAGAATGTTATGCATAACTTATGTGCTTAAATGCACGAGACGAGACTACCCTCAACCTATGTTTTTAAAGAGTCTATGATTTTCAAGAAAATGAACCAAAGATGATGATGATATCACGTTGTATATTGCATAAGTATGTGTTCAATTATTCTGTAAATTAATTATCGGCGATGAGTCTACTGAGTATTTCTTTGAAATACTCACCCCGTTATTTTAACAATATTTGCAGACTTCGGAGGCGATCGTGATTGATGGGCAGTGTGGCAACAATTTAATGAATTCAGTTATTTATATTTGAAAATTTCGTATTTGAATGCTATTAATGTACTTGTTATTTCAGTATTTCAAAAACTCGAGATTTGAAATTTAATCAATTTTCTTAAGTTATTAAAATGAGTTTTGTTGTCGACGAGATTTTTACCGTTATAAATGCGAAGTTTGAAATTTAGTTATTTTCCTCTAAACTTTTTAGTTAAATCATTTACAGAAGACGATGACGTGGCAATCTGGGTTAACGGAACTCGGGGCGCTACACAATGGATCTAATATAAAGAGGATAACGGATCAAGTCTATCAGATCTTGAAGGATTCGACATTCACTAGTGCACTGTGGCCAACAAAAAGAACATGTGTACAAAAAGTAACTGGATAGATAGATCCATTGACATCAATCTCAGCGCAATTGTCAACTTTAGCTCAAAAAGTAGAATAGGTGAGTGCAATTCAAACAGCCAGACCGAGATGCAAGCATTGTGGAGGGAACCATGAGAGCGTAGATTGCAATGTTGGTAGTCCATTTGTCCAATCAGTGGAAGATGTTAACTACATACAAAACTTTTAGTGGTAGCAAAATAATCCATATTCCAATACATACAATCTTGGTTGGAAAAATCATCACAACTTCTCATGGAGTAACAATTAGGGAGCTCAGACCACACCACAGCAGATTGCACCGTCAGGTTTTCAGAAGACTAAAAGTAAATCTTCATTAGAAGATCTTGTTACTAAATTGGCAAAAATATCTAATCAACACATGCAAAGAATGGATAAGAGCTTGCAAGTTCAGAAAACTATCATCAACAATTTGGAAAATCAGATGAGACAAATAGCTAAGACACTCTCAGAAAGACAGTCGGGATCATTGCCAAGCGACACTGAGATAAATCCCAAACAACAGGTAATGACAGTAAAAGTTGTAGAGAATGAGGAGATTGAAGCAATCACTACAAGCTGAGGAGATTGAAGCAATCACTACAAGCAACGTAATTCAACTTCTGGAAATCACAGTTAAGAGACAGGTGGTAGTGAATAATAAGGTGCTTTCCATGATCGAGGAGCAATTGGAGAAATCTGAGTAGAATATAGAATCAGAGAAAGAAAAAGTATCAGAGGATCCAAAGGTTAAGATAACCACTCCTACCAAAGAATATGCTCCACAAATACCCTTTCCACAGAGATTGCAAAAGAGGAAGCTAGAAGAACAGTTTGCAAAGCTCTTGGACATCTTCAGGAAGTTTCATGTCAACATCCCACTAATTGGAGCTATATCTCAAATACCCAACTATCCAAAGTTTCTGAAGGAGATCATATCCAAAAAGAGAAAGATTACAGATTTTGAGTCCATCAAGTTAAATGAGGAGTGTAATGCCATCTTGCAGAACAAATTACATCTTAAACTAAAAGATTCAGGGAGTCTCAAAATACCTTGCTAAATAGGAAGTGATTTGAATTTTAATTGTTTATGTAACTCAAGAGCAAATATAAATCTAATGCCTTTTTGTGTCTACAAGAACTTAGGTTTGGAAGAGTTGAAGGACACATCCATCTCCATTCAATTGACGGACATATCAATCAAATACCCTCGAGTAGTGGTTGAGAATGTGCTCATTAAAGTGGACAAATTCATATTCCTTGATTGATTTCGTTTTCCTAGATATATAGGAGCCATGTGATGCAACATTACTTATCTTGGGTAGATCTTTCCTATCAACAAGTCGAGGTATCATGGACTTTGAAAGTGGTGAACTAACATTGAAAGTTGATGATAAGCAAGAGAAATTCAAGATCCACACAACTGTCGAGAACCCATTACATGAAGATATTAGAAAAAAGGCTAAAGAAGAGTGCAATTATATTGCTCAAAAGGCGCAACAAAGCCCAAATAAGACAAAGCCTAAAAATTTAGGGAGTCTTGGACAAGATGAGAATGAAGAGTTCAAGGTTTGGAGGGACAAAAGAGGATGCAAGGCTGGAGATTGCAAAGAGTGTAAGGTTGCAAGATTCTAGCATGAACCACCATGATCAATTTATCCATATATTCTATCTAAAGACTATAAATTAAACGCTTATTGGGAGGCAATCCAATTTTCTAACCCTTTTATTTATTCCGCTTTCAGTATCGCACTGCATATATATTTATTTTGATTATTAGTTTGTATTAATAGGGTATCACCATCCTATCATGTTTTCCCTTAGGCCATTGAATTTGTTGCTGGTTATTTCGATTATTTGCACTACGTAACACATGTTTCTAGGTTATTTGATTTTTAATGTTTGATTTGACTGCTATGTGCAGGAACATAGCATCGCAGAATACTCAAACCAACATAGACCAAAAGGAAAGTATGATGAAGAAGATTGTCTAGCCATCACACTTAGTGTGTTACACCTTCAACAGAAAAATTCGAAGAGTATCTTCTTTCTTTTCTTCTCCGTCTCCTTATATTCTTACTTATGCTTTTAAATTACTCTGTTGAAACAAGTAAAATTTTAATCCCTAAAATGCCTACAACAGCTCTATCCAACATCTATGTTTTGTTTATCTTTATCTTAATTTAAGGATATTAATTTCAGGAATAAACCACGAATTTTAAGATTTAAAAACCTAAGATAGGTTCAATTCGAAAATTCTCAAGTGGAGCCACCAAAATAATGCAAAGATTTCAGGTGTGTGAATTAATTAATAACAAAAGTAAAACATATTACAGACTTAGGAGGAGGAGAACTGAACTCCAACTAAAGGTGCAATATAATAAGCTTAACCCATATAGAGATAAGTAGTACACAATATATATAAGGTGAAACTACACTTCATTTACCCTAGTAATATTCCGTACGTGTAGTGTAGGATCTCTTTGGGACCTGTTATTTAAAGTAGATCTCATAAATTACTATTGCACCCGAAATTCCAAAAAATAAAAAAAGAAAAAAAATCATAGCTTTATGATCGTATCATGAATGTATTCAAAAGCATCGTCGGCATATTTCCTAGTGCTTTGATAGGAAGGTGGCCTCCACATTGATTATATCCAAAATTATCCATATTTTCAAAATCCCTGTCGATAAATTGATTGACTGGATTTCTGTGCATTGTCTCGATTTGACGAATCTTAGGATCAACCTTCTCGAATAATGTCATAAAACCACCTTTCCCTTTGTGCTCCGGTGCGCCAAGAATCGAAACCTCTTCAGTCTTCCCGTGACTCCCATCAACCTAGTTTATAAATAATTTGATTTGCATCCTGCACATAAGGGATTGTGTAACTTAGCAATATCTATTTATAACCAAATTCAAGATTAATGTTTTTTCTCAAACTGACCAAGTAATTTGTTTACAAACGATAAAACCGTTGCACGATTTCATAACTTTGTTCTAATTCATGACCATGTTTGAGAGTTAAAATTAGTTTTATGTACACAACACAATAGTTTTATGAAATGTGATTCAATGAATCTAACAAAGAAATTCACGCTCTAAATTTACTAAGAATAGAGTTTAATATGTAGTTTGTTACCATATCAAAATAAAGATGTAATTAATATTTCAAACAACACTGACACAAATTCAAGACAACTTTAATATTTGATTCAAACACACGGATCAGCATTTCTTTTGAAAAAATCGCCAGCAAACACCGCAGAATTTATGGCTGAGTGATACTATATACCCAGTGAAGGCTCAAAATTCTAATCCTGATCCACTGAACTTTTGTTCGGTAACATGATCTAGTTTCTCTACCATCTCAGTAGGAAGATGATTCTTCCAATCTCCAACCTCGCCCCGACGGAAGAATGCCTTGTTTTCCTCACCAGAGGACAGCTTCCCAGTCCTGTTGATTTCCAGGTTGCTCAAAGTATCGAAGCTACATAGCTTTAAGATTTGTTCCACCATTCCAGATTCTTCTTCTTCTTTGGAAAATGGACACCCCAAGAACTCAGCAATGCATCTAAGATTATCTGTTGGGCATTCTTTCATGTCCTCGTACTTTAAGAAGAATACCTGTTGAAAACAATATAGAAATGAATAATTTGTCTAATTGCTGGAATAAAGCGGATACTAGATTACTCTGATACCAGTTTGTTATGATATGAGAACAAATATATGACACAATATGAAGTAAATATCACAAATGCACAACAACTAAAGTTAATTGGTAGAGGAAATGAGAATCACTAAAATATAGAGAAATCATATAAAGATATTATGTTTGCCCAGCCCATAATTTTTAATTTGGGCCAATTCGGCCCAGCTCCTCATTGTTTGTTTGTTTTTTTTTTTTTTTTTAAATTGGATTGGACCATTTGTTTTGGGCCCAATCCTTAAGTATATAATATATAGGCCCAATGACAAATCCCATTCTCCCTTCGCCTTCATTCGAAATCCATCCCTAAATTCTTGACGATTTATCTTCACCAATTTCCAATCTCTCGAGACTCGCCCAGTCGCTCGTCGCTGCCGCCTGCCACATCACCAATCCGACCAGCCAGCCGTCAGGTTGCTACCATCCCATTGTCCCGTCCATCGCGAGATTTGGTGAAAGTGAAATCGTAAGTTGTTCTTGTATGAGTAGGCTGTCATTTTTTTAAGTGTTAATTAATTATTTTGGTCCGTCATATTCGATGTTAAATCATGAAATTGCACTGCAATGAAATACAAAAATTTCATGTTTGTCTGATTTCTTTGTTGATACCTGATAAGTGATAGGTAATTAGGTTTATGTATACTTGGTTTTTCTGCAAATTACAATCAGTAAATTTGTTGTTTTGTGCATTGATTTGAAATGAGAAATTAGTTATATTATTAAATTTGAAATGAGATTGTATCATATGACTTAAGAGATTATGAGAAATTAGTTCACCGATTGTCTGATTTATGTGTTGCACACTTGCACTATTGTTTGAAATTTTGAATTACAAATTTTCGTTTAGGTTGATTGAGTTGTGATTTGGATTTCGGCCCATTTTTCGATCGCTAATTGCTGACCTCACTCTTACGATTGCTGATTGTCGATGTTGACCGGTCAACGTTCGCCCGGGCTGAACTTCAATATGGGGTCCGTCCCTGACTCTACTGCTTGAGCAGCAGGGTGGTGCCAAGCGAGCTCCAGCACTCCTATTTTGAGTGCTCGAGCAGGAGACGGGCGCTCATCAAGTAAAAATGTGCCGAAAATTCCTCCCTTTTCCATATCTTAATCACTTCAAGTCCAATACAAATTCAAAATTCCCAATTGAACTCCTAAAATGAATTTCAACTAGAATTTCCAAGTAGACTTTGAATGGGATTCCAAAATAACATTTCAAATACAATTCTGTGGTCACAACCTAATTCTAGCAAACTCTATCTTGACACGAATTTTACTACAATAAACAAAATTTCAAAAATTTCCACCTAAAGACAAACTCCACTTCAAGAAATAGACTTAACTATTCAATAAAAACACCAAACAAAATTTGCCATCAAAATTTCCAACTAAAAAAATTCTCCACCTCTACTAGAAAACCCAACTAGGACAAATTCAATAACTGCATATCAACTTAATTCCAAGCATTACTCAACGAGATTGCCTAGGACATTAAAGTTGCTCGAATTATCCTTATGAGCAACAAAAAATGAAAAATAATTTAATAATCACCAAACAAGGCATAAACAAGTCGTCTAACAGAATCATCACAACTAACTACTTCAATAGAAGGTTATTGGTTAGAATGAATACATTCAACAACATAAAAAAAAAAGTAATAAATCAACATCCTCATACCTATGTGGAAGCCTAATATTTCTCCTAAGTCTATATCTAGCAATTGAATACGACAGCACCACTAATAATGGTGGTAAAGTGAAATTATCCATAACTTAAGAATTTGACTAAAATGTATTCTTCAATGTAGACCCTAAACTAAACCAAACTCAAAATCTACCCGAGTGCCTAAATTTTGATGATTAATCTTTAAAGATTATCTATATAGATCCATGCAAGATATATAAATGGGTTATACCCTTTCAAGTTAACAGTACTCAAGGAGATAACATTTTTCTTCAAATCTAGAACACGTCTCACTGACAATCCATCAAACATCTTAATTCTAATCCATTCCATACTAGCTATCCTACAAGATATATTATTACCCATTGCCATAACACCTTTCAAAACTGCTTCATATGTAGAAAACAAATCCAATTAGAACACATATAAAAGTGCAAGTTGTATCAAGAATTCAATCTTCTTCAAGTTTTGGAGTAGTCGTCAGAAATAATAAAAAGTTTTCCATCATCGTGAAAATTTTCTGCAATACTGGTTTCACTTGAAATATCATGCTTTCCCTTCTGATTAGCTGCAGTCAATTTTTTTTTATTTTGCAACTTATAACAATTATTTATCATGTGCCCCTTCTTCTTACAATAATTACAAATTTTATTATTGAAATTAGACATTAATTTGCCCCTCGCATAACCACCATCAACAATAATGACATCTCCATGAGCCTTAAATCCAATAAGAGTATCATAGACTTCTTCAATAGTAAGAGTGTCATGATTATATAAGATCGTATCTCTAAAAGACATATATGAAGTAGGCAACGAACATAAATAATTCAAACTCAAATCCTCTTCATCATATTTAACCTCAAAAGTTTCTAAATCAACGATGATTTTCTTAGAAACATGTAGGTAATCTTCAAGGGGTGTACCTTTTGTCATATTTAACCTCCAAGGTACGATGCGATTAGAGGTGTCAAGATGGACGAGCCGGCCGACCCGTGAAAACCGGTCAAGATCTACCCGGGACCGCGGGCCTACCCGTGACCCGAGCGGGCAGGTTCACGGATCAAGGAGGTGTGACCCGCGGGTTTCGCGGGTTGCACCTTCACGGGCCGCGGTTAACTCTCTAGCCCGTGAAAAAAAGGTTTTAAAATTTTGAAAAAAAGGGAGAGGTACCAACCTAGTTGGAATGTATTTATACTATAAATATTTGATAATAGTAATTAAAAATACATTTAGTTGTTATTTGTTTAAATTAAATTTAACTTTGTAAAGTTATAAATAATTCATGTAAATTAAATTTAAATTCTATGTAAACATTTTTTAGTATAAATATGAATTTATCATTTTGTTCAATTCTTAGTTTACATTTAACAAAAAAAATATTTTTTGCTATAAATATGAAAAATTCTACATTTTTATAATTTTATTTATACAATATTACGGGTCAAATCGGAACAAATCGCAACCCGCGAGACCCATGACCCTCATGGGCTCAATCCGGATGGGTCAGCGGGCGGGCCTGGGTTGTAGTCCAAAATTTGTGGGTCGGCCCGGAACCGGTCTGGAACCCGTAGCGGGCAGGCTTTTTTCAAGCGGGCCATTACCAGACTCATATGTTGGTGGGCCGACCCAACCCGAACCACCTAAATTGATACCTCTAGATGCGATTATAGACACTGCTTCAAATGCAATATGTCGTTAGATTTTTCGTCATGCATAATTACTCTAATTTCAACCATGATGCAGTAGCGGTCTTCTTCTTCTCAATATCCTAAAGAATATTATTCGAAAGATGAAGACAAATCTGTAATAGGGCCTTTCGATCCCTACGTTATTCTCCTTCAGCGTCCAAGTTGTGAACATCTTGTTAAATCCAAACAACCCATCATTCAAATCCACTTGAGCGAGTGCTGCTCATATGTATATCTGTCACAATGAAAATCTTGTGCTACAATCCAAAAGTAGAATACCATACTTCATGGTTGTCGTCACAAAAAATAAGTTGAGCTTTTGACATGATCGAACATTACTCTGATACAAATTTGTTGGGAATAAAGCAAATACCAGAATACCTAATGGATCAAGCTCGAATGTAGAGTGGCTGGATCGCCTCCGATGTCTTATACCAGTTTGTTGTGATATGAGGACAAATATATGGCACAATATGAAGTAAATCGTACAAGAACAAAAGATAATTGGCAAAGGAGGGAAGAATTCACTAAAATATTGAGAAAGCATATAAAGATATTGTGTTTACAATAATATCTAATTTGTTTAAATCACAACAAAGAGCTAACTATATATATATATATATATATATGAAAATGTTTCAAACCCTAGAAGTAGAGTTATAGATGAAAAAGAATACTAAAAACACATTAAAACCGAAAAATGGGCCTTAGCGTGACGAACCGCCTCTCGAGTGCTGGACGGGTGCCAAGCTGACAGTGACTCTGCCACTCACTGCCCACTTGAGCGGCAAGCTGCCATGCAGCGAGTGCTAGCACTCCTGAGTGCTCGAGCAGGAGACAAGCGCTCAACGAGCTGGAATGCGCCGAAAATTCCTCCCTAGTCTATATCTTTACCTCTTCAAGTTCAACACAAATTTCAAACTCTCAATTGAACTTCTAAATTAAATTTCAACTAGAATGGCCAAATAGACTCCTAATATGATTCCCTAATAGCATTTCAAAGAGAATTCGGGCCACGCCCAACTTCTAGCACTAATATTATAAATTTTGGATAGTGGTTGAACGTAGTACCAAATTATGAATTTAAAATTTTGTGCAGAAATGAGGCCTTTGATGATAAAAGTTAAATTCATCCGAAAAATGCACGTCAGTTGAAACCAATATAAACAATTAAAATTGCCTTCCAAAGTGTTTCAATAGTACCTTATAAGGCTTCTCCATGCTTTCTTTCCAATAATCTAACACATGGTCCCAAAAGGGTCCATAAATAGTCACTCCTCTACAGAACATATCAAAGGTCTCTCCAAGTGAATTACTTCCCATTTCTTGAAGCCTTAACTTGTTAGTGAAGTGCCAAAGGGACACGAAGATGTCCTTCGGGTTCCTGCACAGATAAACAAACTTGCATGAAGAATCATGCACAGATTTTGGAAGGGAAAAAAAAGGTATATGGGTTGCAAACAGCCTGGGAGAGTCAAGGGAGGAAAGATCAGGGATTTGATTATCAACATAGAGTTTAAGTTCCAAGAATGGCACAAGATCGTGTGAATTTTTGCTGAGTAAAGGGTGTTCTTGATTAATGGGATACTGCATTCGATTCATTAAGGTGAACATGAGTGCCTTCAACCAAGTTGTCCCTGATTTCGGAGTTGTAACAAGGAAAACATCAGAATCCCGAGCCTCAAAATGTTCTTGACAGGTCATGATTCCTTGGAGGTGCCTTGGTGTATTCCAAAAACCTTGATATTTGTAGAGATGAGAGGCAACCCATCCATTTTCTTTGGGTAAAGTGGAGATTAAGGTTTTACATTCTTGTGTCAGAATTTCTTCCTGTTGTAAGAACCTGGGAAGTAACGTAGTAGTTGGAGATAGCATAATTCTGGAGAAGTTTTGTGTAGTATCTTGTACCCCACACATGGACTACAAAAGGATAGGCATCGATTGGATGTAGCATATATATAGCATCTGAACATCCAAAAATATAAAGTCCAATAGAAAATTTTAAATAAGGATTTCTTGATTTTTAAGGGTTAAATATATCAATTGCCACTAAACTCTCCTAAATGTTGCCCAATTTCTATTGAACTTCAAGAGTTTTCGAATTGTCACTCAACTTTTTCCAAATGCTTTCCAAGTAGTCATTGGACTTCAAAAAGTTTTCCAATATCTCATTAAACTTACCAAAATATTATTCCGTCCATTACTCTATCATTCGGCATTTTAAAAGTTGAGAGACTGAATTACATGATAGACAAAATGATGGATGGAAAATATTATAAAACTTTTAAAACGGCAAGTGACGTAGTGACAGAAGGGAAAACATTTTGAGTAAAAAACACATTTTCATAAAGAATATTGACAATCAAATGCACTATTTTAAGTGACCCCGTGGTGAAAATAAACTTCAACTCTCAAGGATTGTCACGTGCCAATATTAATAATTTAAAATTCTAACAGTTAAAATAAGTTGTTTACTTTTCGTCTTTCTTCACTTGCTTTCAGGTGGAGGTGTAAAGTAAGCGAGACTTGTCTATACAGGCGGGCTATCTAAGCCTAACTCAATTTACAAATCTCATGCAAGATCAGTTGAAAATATCATCTGCAAATAAGTGTAACTTGTAGCAAGGAAATATTTCGATATTATTCTTGACACATTGTTTATAACATGTCTTAATTATACCCTTGTTTGAGCTCCATTACTTAAAAAAATTGATTTTGGAATAGTGATTTTTGGAGAATATTAGATTAAATGGTAAGGAGAATTTTTTGGTTTATATGTAATATCAACATATCATTTTATTTATAGAATATATGATTGATAAAAAAAGAGTGAAAAATGCAAAAAATTATTTGTGTGGGGGTGGGGGTGGGGGTGGGGGTGGGGACGGGGGGTGTAAGACATGGCGTATATTATCTTTCCTTTGATAATCAAAAGTCACTGTCAAGAAATTGTGGACATGTACAAAAATATTGATGAAACTGTCTCACTAAATCCAAAAACTCGTGAAAGTTCATTTCGATGCCACAGCTTCACGTGGTCATTCCAAATATATTAAGAAAACTTAGCCATGATTGACTCCATTTTTTCAAAATTCATTTTCAATCATATATTCTTTCATAAAATAATATTACACGTAAATTTAAATTTTTTTTTTAAAATTTTTAACTACGCATTCTCCAAAAAATCACTATTCCAAAATACATTTTTCCTCAAATTCTCATTAAAATGAAGTCCAAATGGATGGTTTCTTTTAATTTGATCGTTCGTTGAGCAAATATATTAAGGGCCTGTTTGATAGCACCTAATTTCTAGGGAAGTTGAAATTCGTTTTCCATTTTCCATATTTTAGACTGTTTGGTAGGTTAAATTTTCCATTAAATTCATTTTCCACCCAATTCTTGTTTTTCATGGAAAACAAATTCCCACCACATTGGTGAAAATAGGTTTTCCAGGCTACTCTTTCTATTTATTTATTTATTTTTGGACAATGAAAACAATTTCTATGCATAATTGTAAAAAAAAATTCCCTTTAATAGACAATTTTCATGAAAAACAAAGTCAAACGAATACCAAAAGATCCAAAATTTCAATATTTTTCAAATGGAAAATTATACTAATCAACACAATTAATTACAATTCTCAGTAAAACAAATTATATGCAATTCAATTCCTTGTAGTTCATTTTCTTTCCACCCAAATTCCACATTTGCAATCAAACAGACCCTAAGAAAACTTAGCCATGTTTCACTCCATTTTTTTAAAATTCATTTTCAATCATATATTCTTTCATAAAATGATATTATACGTAAATTCAAAAAAAAAAAATTAAATTTTTAACAACTCATTCTCTAAAAAATCACTATTCCAAAATACATTTTTCCTCAAATTCTCATTAAAATGGAGCCCAAACAAGGGCTTAATTTGTCGTAGCGCAAGTAGGTGGCCCCGTTTGATCTCCATTATTCAAAAAATTATTGTTTTTCTAAATTCATTTTTAACGACATGTTCTCTAAATAAAATTTTGCACGAAAATCCAAAATTTTTTTCCTTACATTTTATTCACACATTTTCAAAAAAAGTCACTATTACAAAATTCATTTTTTTGTAAAAAAAAAAAAGAAACATCTTCAAAAATACATATCACGACAAATTTCTTGTGTTATTTTGGATTAACCAAATTTAAGTAAGAAGGCTGACATGAATATTGATTCCATACAGGCTTTAAAGTTCTCACCTGCCAAAAAATGTACACAAATCCCAGAACAAGACTAAGGAGATCAAGAGCACTAGATTACTCCAATTGAAACTTTAATTGCGAATATTGAATGCTTGTCGCGGGCTCCACCCCATGTGAGAGGACTATTATTGTGAATGGACTGTCACATATCTGAGGACAATGTCTCAATTCATCCTCCTTCAATGGTCTTGTACGTTTCCTAAATTAGGTAGAAGAATAAATGTGGAAGAAATGAATTCTTTGCTCATATAGTAGCCTCAAGCCTAACCACCACCAACCTCCCTCTATGTTTAGCCCGTTTACAACCATTATTTGAATTTTTTTTTTACGTACTTATTTTTAATCAAATATTTACACAATAAAATGTCCAACACGTAAATTCAATATATTTCCCTACTTTTTGACCACACTTTCTTCAAAAAATTCATATTCAAAACATCAATTTTACTGAATAATGATTGTCAAACATGGGCTTATTTTCAAGCGTGTCCTTTCTGTAAACTATTTAAATTAGCATACAGCCGATCTCTAATAATTTAAATTTTTAGATAAAATGATTTAACATTGAAATCTCGTATCAAAGTAGGTAAAAGACCAAAGTTCAAATCGTGTTGCTATATTAAAATTGTGCATGTATCAAGAATTTGCTCAAAAAGATGAATCGGTATATTCTCACTAATAGATTTAGCCCCTATTTGGTAGAGGATTAAAATATAGATTTTAATCTAAATCAAACTCGATAATTAATTTTAATCACATATTTCATAGGATCCACAACTTTCAACCACCTAATTTTTATCATAATTTACTAAAAATCTGAGTTAAAGGACTTGATGATTGCATGCTATATGTGCATTTCGACTTCTTAAGCTTTTAGATTCTTTTTCAGGTGTCAATGTCGGGTTTATGTCCCCTCAGCATTAATAAAATTATCATCGCTTGTCGTGTCTTGATCAAAAACAAATGTGTGCCGACATTGTTAATTTTGCAGCACAAACTAGCATTATATTGAATGTAAAATAGATTATTGAATCTAGAAATTAAGAGTGCAGAAATATACTAACAGACGACTTGGAATTTCTATCAAAAACTAATAGAAAATATTGCTTGAGAACATTTCACCATTCTAGGGAAGTCTTCCAGTCCACACCGGTGGACAAAGTAAAATCGAGAGTCTCGACATTAGTTAATAAAAAAAAATGTTAGATGTACACTTTAAGTGTACATTTACTTTGACATTTGATGTGTTGTTAAAAAAAGATAGAATTATGTTATTTGTACCCTATGGATTACACTCTTATTTATCCGATCCCACAAGAGGATCGGGTCCCACGTCCAATAAATGCGTGAGACCCGACCTCCATGTGATGGAGGGGGTGGGCTCGAGTAAACAAAAGTGTAATATATAGGATACATGTAGCATAATCTAAAAGGATTGGAGGTAAAATTGTTTATTTCTTTAGGCTATCAAATGATATATTACCAAGTGGTAAAATGTCAAAAGTGTACATATAGCATGATTGTTAATTAATTTCTCGAAAACCTCATATCCCGCAATACAAATTCACGTGTGTGTTTGGTGTACGGTATTGGTCTAATGTACCACTTTAAAATCAAATACCCCCTTTAATTTCTATTTGCACTTAATTCCCTGCCCATTTAAGAGAAAATGTTACTGTGTGATGTTGTACTATTATAATTAATTATTGTATACTAGACAGCATGTGTGGAGTAAATGCCAATTATAAATAAGAGATAATTGACAAACATTTCATTTAGTACAGTTTTTGTCCAAACTTTTCATTTGTGACATTCATGGTACCAACCTTTCATTTGTGTCACCCACGGTACCAAACCTTTCAAAAATACCACATTTGAAATCCAAATGGATGGTTACTTTTAGTTTGACCGTTAGTTGACCAAATAATTAATTTTGACAATAATTTTGACTGATTTTAATGGTAATTTTACATTAATAATAAAATAACTAAAATCAAATAATTAAAATTAAAAACCCACCCCACCCCACACCCATCGTGAGGAAGACCCAAAAAACCAGCAGGAACTTCGTCGGAAAGTCTGTTGTACCCAAACTTTACACGCAATAAGCTATGACATTCTGTTAGAGCCGTCGAAATTTATTCGGAAAATGAATTTTCAATCATTAAAATCTCTTTAAGAACACCATTTGAACACGGATTCTCAGGCAATTCACCTGAAAACCCGTTTGATGAAACATCAATCCATCATAAATGCGAGTTTTTTTTCCAAGATTTGGGGGGAATTTACCGGTTAACTGGTTCTGAGTGGCAATGCTTAACTCATATAAATTAGGCGAATTGGCAATACTTTCTGTAATTCACCTTGGAATATCTTCTCATACATGTTGAGTGACTCGAGTGGCAACTGGGATTCCACCTACCAGATTATTGAACTTGGGATTCCATCAGTTAATGCGTTGAGAGCCACATCCAAGTTAGTGAGCCTCCGGAGTTAACCCAGTGACTATAGGATTCCACACACGAGATTAGTTTACGCCAACTATAGTACATCGAGATTCATGAGATTTCCAAGCTCCGGCGGGACCTGACTTGGTGAAAACGTGTTGTACGAGATATTCAACTATTTCAGAGTCGAAATGTTCCCCAAAAGAGAAGAAGAAGGTGGAATGAAGGGGGTGGGATGGATGGAGAAGAAGAAGGCGGAATGAATTTTTAATTTTAATTATTTGATTTTAGTTATTTTATTATTAAAAAATGTAAAATTACCATTTTAACATTTTAAAATTAGTCAAAATTATTATCAAAGTCAATTATTTGGTCAACTATCAGTCAAATTAACAGAAACCATCAATTTGGACTTCAACTGCGATATTTTTGAAAGGTTTGGTACCGTATGTAACATTAATGAAAGGTTAGGACAAAATCTGCTAGTAAATGAAAGATTTGGTACCTCTGCTGCAATTATTCCTATAAATAAGGCCAAGTACCACATTTATGGTGACATAGAATAAGATTAGAACACATTAACAACCCAGTTCTGATTTGCCTTCGTTCCATGATTCTCCCATTTTGGGTCCCCGTTGGAGCCAGATCGTTGTATGGGAATTCTTCTCTTAAGGAAGGTGGGCAAAGATTGCAAGTACTAAAGGGGTGGATCCGAGGAGGGAGGGGAATGTATGGCAATCACACAAAGTTTTTAAGCTATTCATTGTAACGTGATAAGTTTCCATTCTAATTGTAACATATTGTTATATTTCTGTCATTGATTAAGCATGCCCCTATAGTGGTTATGAAAAAAGGGCCTAGTATATAAGTCTATTGTCTTGCTTCTGAATTGGAAGGGTACACTTTACTTATACAATGGGAGCAATAAATGACTTGTTTGCATCCAACCAATCAACACCTAAATAGCTTGAAAAAGTCGTTCTATTTTTGTTCAGTAATTCATTCTTAATTGCCAGGGTTGAAGACTTGAAGTACCTAGAAATTGTTTTTCATGATGTAAGGAGTCAATTTTCTAGAGGAGGAAAGGGCAAAAAAAACAAAATGTGTGACTAGTATTTCTAGGGTGCTCTAGGCTTAGGCTCTACAAAAACGGAGTGTACCTTGGTACAGACTACAAAAGGCAAATAAATGTGTGAAAAACTCTATCTCAAAAAAAAAAAAAAAAAAATGTCCTATCTTAAATTATGCAATGCATGGTACCAAACACAGTACTTATTCAAAAGATATTTTATAATACATTGTAATAAATGTACTTAAATGGATTACAGAATTTAATTTCTTGCAACTAATGAGGGATTGTAATTAGCTTTATAATTATATGTTGATATTTAATGATACAAGGTGGATTGCATTTGTGAAATTATCTATAGCTTTTGAACAAAATTGTTGCAATACCTTACATACCAGAGTTCATGTGTTCGAGTCGATTTTTGAGCATACCCATGTAGTTGGTGAATAATATAGGAGAATGATTGAAACGAGGTTCAACTCAAGAAAGTGAGCTTGTTGTGGAATCGTAGGCTTGATTCTGGGCGATATAAAGTGGATTGCATTTATGCCACGATCTTATAGTTTTTAGACAATTTTTTGGTATGACAAATGAAATATTCCTTGTACCTTCTTAGCTCATTCATTTTCTTATAGTAGTTGATTTACTTTACAACATGTTATCTGTACAAATCTTTATTTTTTTGTTTAGCAAAAAGAAGTTTTCAAAGTGTTTGGAATCTTGCTTGAGAAAATGATAAAGGGTTAAATCATGTAGAGTGTTTAGGAAGTATACTGAAAATAATTTGCCACTGTTCTGAAATGAATATTATTAACTTTTTAGGAACTTTGCCGAAGGAATAGTGGTGGAGATCACAACATAGATGAATAATTATGAGTGATAGATTTGAATGCTAGGTCAAAATTAAAGATCAATTTTAACTTAATAGTAGAATTAACTTTTTAAGTTACTAATAGTATGTTAGAAGAACGCATACTTTGTTTGAATTTTTCATGTCGGAGCACACATGAAATTTTAGCCTCTGTTTGATAGCCACTATTTTGAGAAAATTGAGTTTTGAATAGTGATTTTTTTAAAAATGTGTGGTTAAAAAAGTAAAGAAATATTTTGAATTTACGTGTAAAATATTTTATTGTGTAGGTTGAAAATGAGTAGGAGAACTGAAGAGTTTTGACTCTGATCACCAACTAGAGTCCAGTTCAAACTATGGGTATCCCCTCCATTTTGTTATTTGTTAGATCAATGTTCTATCATGATCATGTGAATTTTATTTAAGGGAAGAAAAAAACTCTTGCTTGTTTCATGTAGATTTTTTTAAAATATTTTGTGAAATGTAACATTGAAGAATATGTATTTAAAAAGTAAGAAAACGTTATGGGTCAACATGGAAAATTATTTTGTTGAATGAATATGTGATTGAAAATAAGTTTAGAGAAAAAAGTTTTAAAAATCTGTACTAGATTGGGACTCTATGAGTTGTGTGGTATAAATATTTTAATAGTCAGTAGGATATAATTTTGTTGCATATGTCATGTGTCAAGCCAGATTTCTTAGTTATAATAATTTCTATAAGTAGAATTGAACTCGAATCGGAACCAATCGTTTCCATAACTTACATAAAAATGAGTGATTGCATTTACAAAATAATCGAAATGTAGTGAATGGTTCCGGTTCTTGAAATACCTTGATTTATGTCATCTATGTGTATGAAGTCCGGAGATGGAGCTGTGCGCAATCTACAGTCAAATTATTTATTCTTCATACCTATTTGTTACGTTGATTTGTGTCGTCTCCGGCTAAAAAAATGCAACAAGGGACAGCTAATTAACAGTTATGATGTTCTACCTTTGGTTTACCCCTATTGGAAGAGGCTACTCTATTTATGTCCATCTACCCAAGAGAGTTCAGGGCCTAAATAATAAACACAATAAAGAATCAAAATTTGATATGAGATATATTTTCTAGGCTTACAATAACAGCCGAAATTTCAAAGTTCGACAGATTTTTGCTAATGAAAGTTCAATGTGAAAGCCACTCTTTTGATGCATTATCTTTCAATAGTACTCTTCTTCATCTTCTTTGATCTTGTCAACATGATTGTTGGAATTAATGGTATAAATATATGTAATTTCGTATTCATAGTTGTTAATTGGAAAAGTCTCCAATTAGTACAATGACTAATCGCGACTTTACAAATACAAATGGTGCATATCGAAGAGTCGTGATCAGTTGGAGTGTGACTATTCAAAAACATATATAATGAAAAGTTACGACATTTTGATAGGGTACGAACTAGGCCACTAAATATGTAAATGTGTGATCTAATGTTCCTTATTTAACTTATATCAAAAGATGCAACCATTTAAAAAGACACTTGAAAATCTATATAAAGGGACCTCTAATTCCAACTACACCATATCAATTCAAGTTAAAAATGATTTCCAATTCCCTCATCTCTTCAAAAATTGTGTTCCTTTTTATTTTGCTGAAATAAAATTTTGTTTGCATTATTTTAAGAAATAAAAATTCCATCCAAGTATTTTAGTTTATGTCTATTCTGTTCAAGGAGAATATTGTCAACACCTAAGTTCAACTAGCAAGGTTGATATATTACACTATCGACTTAGAAAGAAGCATTGAGTATTGGAAGATAGACATCCGATAATCCTTTTGGCACTTGTGCAAAGAGCAAAATTTGTCACGGTATACCTCACTTCATCTACATTTTTTTTTTTTTGTTTATTTTAGAGGTCATTAATCTTGACAACATGGACTATCTCAATATCTAAATATGGAAAAACCAACACTTAAAGGGCATAACCAACGGAAGGTTCTCACCATGTCCTAGGGACGTTGTTCTCCAACGATGTCTCCTGAGCTAGAGCAGCCACAATTCTTTTTCTTTCTTCAATTGTTCTGATCACAACACCTATGTTGTTTTGTTTTATCCTCATTTCTACACAAATTTTTGTCTTTGTTCTTAATCATATTAGGCGAAAGGTAATTGTATAGAAGTGGCTAGATAAATTCCTTTTCGACATCAAAAACAAGACTAATAGTGAATTCGAACCTATTAACCATGTTTATATTATGATTCCCTAAAGGTAGACACATAAGAATGCACATTATAAAAGATAATAGATACAATTTGATAGATATATCACTAAACACAAATTTATATTGAATATCAAGTAATTTAACTTATTTATGATCCTTACATAGCAAGTTTATGATGTATAGTACATACTAGGCATAAAAGAAAATGAATTTTTTATTAAATTTGTTGACCTCGAAAAATGGTTTTGACACGTGGCCAATAGAATATGTCTTCAAGTCAGCTCTTCTTGTACGTGTGGCACGTCGTTAGTCACTCATGGCCTTTCTCGGAGGGGTTGGAAGCGGCCGGAAGCACTCCGACGGTCAAGTCAGTTTAGAGTTCAACCGGAGAAGAGTTCATCGGCGGTGGAACACTCGTTGGGAAGTTATTGACAAAGGGTATATCGAAAAATATT
The DNA here is from genome assembly GCA_035079005.1 of Fraxinus americana. Lineage (NCBI taxonomy): Eukaryota > Viridiplantae > Streptophyta > Magnoliopsida > Lamiales > Oleaceae > Fraxinus > Fraxinus americana. The sequence continues at coordinate 16,362,281 of CM068711.1, forward strand.
AATATTCAAGGGAAGAGAATACTTAATTTCACAATGTAGTGGTAGTTTTGAGTGTGTTGGATTCTCATCCTTCCTTAGGCAAAAGAAGGGGGTATTTATACTAGGGATGGGAAGAGGAGAACCGTTAGATGAGGAGACACATGTTGCTAGATCCTTAGGGCTCATCTCATCCTAGGTGTCAATCTATCCCTCCGTAGGTTGTCTAGCATTGAATATTTTTTACAGAAGTAGTTGATTTGACCATTTGGGTCCTGCCATACATTCCATCAGTCAGTGGTATGACTTTGGAAAGATCTTTGTACATGAGATCTTCGATGAGGTGTAGCGAGACAAGGGAGGCGTTACAGCATTGTAGAAGCAGAGTACGGGCCTTTGCATCCTTGATATATTTACGGATGAGTCCGGTTCGTTCGATGACGCCAAATTACTTCGTTCATTTGGGATCACTTTGGCATGTGCAGGCAACTCATCCCATGTGCAATTACTTCGTTCGATGCGTGGCTTGGTGTGGGTAATATCTGATGACACATAGAGGCTGAAGTGGCGGGTCTGACATAGACTCGTAATAGTAGTCCCACAAGTACATGTATAGATATTCATATAGTACAAAGACTTTCATTTCCGTAGGTTCAGTTGGAAATTCTGTAGGGAGTTGGTGTGACAATAGAGTTTGCTTTGGCCGAAGTGATATAGGTTGGCAACTTCGTGGAAAGATGTTGCAACACAAGGCTGTTGTGGCCGAAGTGATAGGAGTTGGCGACTCTAGGGGGAGTTGTTGCAACGCCGGATTCTGCTCTAACCGAAGTGATATAGGTTGGTAGATCTATGGAGAGATGTTGCAACGCGTAGCTAATGTGGTCGAAGTGATAAGAGTTGGCAACTCTAGGAGGAGTTGTTGTAACATCGGATTCGCTCTAGCCGAAGTGACAGGGGTTGGCAGCTCTATGGAGAGCTGTTGTAACGTGAGTCGTTATGGTCAAAGCAATAGAAGTTGGCGGCTCCAGGGGGAGTTGTTGTAATGTCGGATTCTGCTCTAGCCGAAGTGATATGGGTTGGCCCCAATCCAATTCAACCCAAACTCGTGGTCCCAAATATTGGGCTCATGGATGCTCTGGCGTCGGGTCAGCTTAGGGGTAGATATGCCTTTTAGTGTTTTCCATACCATATTTCTACTGATGTGCATGGCTGGGGGGATGAGATGAAGGGTTGGTACTACTCCACTCCCTGGGGTCCCATGTCCCTTTCATTACTAGGCTGCCCATCTCCATCAAGGGCTGGAGGACCTATTGGTTCTGGGTAGCCAGAAGGTGGGGAGACCATGGAGGGAAACCCTATGGTGCCTCTTACTGTTCCCACGTCATACTCGACTTACAGTAAGTTCCTTTCCTAAGATGGTTTCCCTTCTACATCTTTACTTATTGTTTTAATATATCTTGTTTGCAGGCTTTCTTCCGAGGTGTGAAATATTCGAGGAGGAGTAGGATATAATAAGCGAGATCTATCGAACACCTTTGACGGAGAGGAGCTACAAAGAGATTATTGACAAAAATACCCACTTCGTACTCTAGGAATTGATGTCGAATCAAGGTAAGGATCTCGCTTCTCCTCTGTTTATGCCCTTATCTCTGAAAATACTAATCTGTTTGCCTTGTTTGCAAGAGATTTTGTGAAGAAGAAGGTGTTGCGGCATGACATTGCCTCGATCCGTAAATCAGTTGCGGAGGCGAAGCTATTGAAAGTGAGCTCGACCGCTTACAAGAAGCAGTCTGAGCGTCTCCAATCCCTCAGTAAGGCTCAGCAGCCGGCTGAGGAAGACGAGGTGGAGGAGGGAGCTCCACTCGTAAAAAGAAGAAAAGCTGGCCCAGTAGGGGTGTCTAATCCTTCAATCCCTCCTTTCCATCCGATGTAGGGGTGACAGTGGCAGCCCCTTCTACCGTTCCCCGGGTCGTTGTGCCCATAACTGCATATTTCGTCGAGGGGGTGACCAAGAAAAGACAGAAATAACCTGCCAGTGCTCCGGCTAAGGGCAAGTCACAGACTTTTGAAGATGATGATCTCTCCGACGCCGTGCTGGAGTTGTTGACCTCTTCGACCACCAAGTCCACAACAAGTATTGGATTGAAGACTGGGCTAATCATACCGCTTCGTGTGAAATCGAGGATTTGCTGGTAGCTAACAATGCTTGTGTGGCCAGGGCCCTAAGTATGGGTACCGCGGCAGAGGATTTGGTTAGAGGCCTCCGTAAGAAAAATGAAGATTTGGAGAAGAGGTTGGAGGCCTCTTTGAATTGGGAGGCCAAAGTGGAAAAGGCCAAGACGGAAGTGGATGAAAAATGGATTGCGACTTCCTCAAAGTTGGATGAGTCTGAGCTTCGAGCCAATAGGCTAAAAAATGAGCTCCATGAGTCTGTCTCACAAGTGGTGGCCCTGACCAAAAGGGTCGACTGGGCCAATGACCATCAGAGAATTGCTTTGGAGGCTCTGGTCGAGGCCAACAAACAAAAGGCCAAACTGAGGACGCTGTTTGAGGATCAAGCAGGAGAGATTGACTTACTGACGGACGAAGTGAAGATAGCTGGGGACGCGGCAGTTGAGGATTATAAGGCGAACATTGATAAGACGCCTGAGTACGACAACTTCGCTAGCTACTGGGCTTCTTGGGCTGCGTAGGAGATGATATCTCGCCTTCGAGAGAGGCATCCGGAGTTGGATATCGACTTCCTAGAAGAGGATGAGGAAGCCCCCCTGGAGGAGGTGGGAGCGGGGGCCATTAATGTAGATCCTTAGTTTTTTCTTTTCTTCTATTTTGTAATGGCTTCGGCCTCTTTCTCTGATGAATGAAATTCATTTTCTTCCAAGTGTCATCGCATTTTCTATCATAGAAAATAGTTTAATCGTATCGGACTTAGTCAACCACTTAATAAAATGGAAGACGCCAATGAACAAGTAATATCGCATCGGACTTATTCAACCACTTAATAAAATGGGAGAAGCTAAGGAACAAGTAATATCGCATCAGACTTATTCAACCACTTAATAAAATGGATGAAGTCAATGAACAAGTAATCGCCTCGTGGGCTATACATATTCACCGCTTCGTTAAAGATGGCACTCGTACCACCTCGCCTAATGTTGCTTGATGCATGCACTTCTTGCTTTATCAATGATGGCACCCACACCACCTCTGATTAGGCAGGATATTGAGGGTGACCCCCTGTGGATGAGCTTGGACCTCGCCCAATGTCGCTTGATGCCTGCACTTTCTACTTTATCAAAGATGGCACTCGCACCACCTCTGACTAGGCAGAATATTGGGGGTGACTCCTATGGAGGATCTTGCACCTCGCCCAGTGTTGCTTCACATGTCGTGAAAGAGGAATGAATAGAACATTTCATTCATTTGATTGCAACATTTACAACATTACATGTTTCCTACTGGTAATACTTCCTCAGATGTTCAACATTCCAGGGGTAAGGCATCATCCTTCAGTTTAGATCCTCAATTTTATAAGTTCCAAACCTGATCTCTTTTGCAAACGTGATATGGTCCTTCCCAGTTTGGCCCTAAAGTCCCCGTGTTTAGATGCTTGGCCGAAGAGAAGACCTTGCCGAATACCACGTTGCCAACGTGGAACACTCTCTTATTCACTTTAGCATTATAATAACGCATAGTCTTTCACTGGTAAGAAGTGAGCCTGACTTGGGAATCATCTCTCTTTTCTTCAAGAAAATCCAGCTCAAGCTTCCTCAGTTCATCATTTGTTATTTCGTTGAAATGGATATGGAAAGGAGAAGGAACACCGACCTCTATAGGGCTCATTGCCACGACTCCATAGGTCATGGAAAATGGGGTTTTTCCAGTGGCTGTTTTGCATGTGGTTCTAATGGCCCATAGACCTAGGGGAACTCGTCAACTCAGGCCCCTTTAGAGGTATCCACTTCCTTTTTAGGGTGAGCTTTATGACCTTGTTGACTGCCTCGACCTGGCCATTCACTTGGGTGATGAGGTGAAGAGAAATTCTTTTTGATTCCGAGCCCATCATACAGTTCTCAGGTCTTTCTGTTCTTGAACTGTTTGCCATTATCTGAAACTAGGGAATGATGTATGCTAAACCGACATATGATGTTTTTCCAGAGAAACTTGAAAGTGTTGGCCTCATTAATCTTAGCCAGAGGCTTTGCTTCCACCCATTTGGTGAAGTAGTCAATAGCGACAATGGCGAAGCGAGCGCTCGCTTTTTCCTTTGGCAAGGGACCAATGAAATCCACACGCCATTTGCCTAATGGCCAGGGGCTAGATACCACCGTAAGTTCTTGAGATGGTAGTCTCTGCTCATTGGAGAAGCGTTGGCATTTGTCGCATTTGCGTATGAATTCTATAGCGTCCCTTTTCAGGGTGGGCCAGTAATACTCTTGCCTAAGTATCTTGCGTGCCAGGGCAGGTCCACTGGAATGATACCACAAATGCCTTCATGCACTTCTTTAAGGATATAATTTACTTATTCTCCTCCTACGCATCTGAGAAGAGGAGAGGAGAAGTCGCGTTTATATAGGATATCATCATGTATGACGAAGTGAGCAACTCTCCTTCGAAGCCTTCATGCTTCGGTTCCATCCTCTGGCAAGGTTTGCTCCTTCAAGTAGGCTAAGATAGGTAGCATCCAGGGTTGTGTGCTTTCAATCCATATCAGTTCTTCACCCCTCTTGATGGAGGGTTCAGCCAGGTGCTTAATGGGCATTACCTTAAGCAGCTCCAAATCTTTGCTGCTGGCTAGCTTCGATAGAGTATCCGCATGGGGATTCCCTTGGCGAGGCACCTGGATCAGCTCGAACCTATCGAAGTTCAGAAAGGAATTCATGACCAGCTTTAGATAAGCTGCCATATGTTTATCTCTGGCCACGAAGTTTCCATAACCTAATTCACCACCATCTGTGAATCACTGCTGATAATCAACCTCTTCACTTGCAGTTCTTTGGCTAATCGAAGTCTAGCTAAGAGAGCCTCATATCCAGCCATGATGTTGAAAGCTTTGAATCCAAGCATGACGACACAGTTGAACTTGTGTCCTTCTGGGCTTTCCAATACAACACCAGCCCCAGAGCCTGTCTCTTCGGAGGAGCCATCAATAAAGAGATTCTAGGTGGGAGGCTCTGTTGGCTCCATGATTACTTCGATTTCAGGAGCCTTTGTAAAATTCTGCAATAAAGTCGGTCATGGTTTAACCATTGATTGCTGTTCGAGGCGTGTACGTTATATCAAACTCACTGAGTTCAATGGCCTATTTTAGTAGCCTTCCTGAGGAGTCTGGCTTCTGCAGGACCTGCCTCAATGGGAAATTTGTCAGGACGTGGATGCTATGGGTTTGGAAGAATGGCCTCAACTTTCAGGATGCGGTGACCAGTGAAAGGGCCAATTTCTCCATGTCTGGGTAACGTGCTTTAGCGGGTAACAAGGCTCTGCTTACATAGTAGATTGGCAGTTGGTGCATTTCTTCTTCTCGCACAAGTACCGAGCTGATCGAACCTTCGACTACTGCTAAGTATAACAGCAGAAGCTCTCCTCCTTTTGGTTTGCTGAGTAGAGGTGCACGCCCCAAGTAGTTTTTCAACTCTTGGAATGCCTTTTTGCACTCTGGGGTCCATAGGAATTTCTTCCCTCCTTTGAGGACTTTGAAGAAAGGCAAGCACTTTTCAGTGGCATTTCAGATGAAGCGATTCAGTGTGGCTATTCTACCAGTAAGCCGTTGCACCTCTTTTGGCTTCTGTGGTGACATCATTTCGATTAGAGTTTTGATTTTGTCTGGGTTGGCCTTAATTCACCTTTGATTTACAATTTAGCCCAAGAACTTCCCCGAGGCTAGGCCAAAGGCACATTTCAGAGGGTTTAGCCTCATGTGGTATTTTCTCAATGTATAGAAGGCTTCAGCCAGGTACCTGATGTGTTCATTGGCCATAAGGCTCTTTACAAGCATGTCATCCACATAAACCTCCATTGTTTTGTCGAGTTGGTCCTCGAACATCTTATTGACCAGTTTTAGTAAGTAGCTCCAGCGTTTTTCAGGCCAAAAGGCATCACCTTATAGCAATAGAGTCCCCTGTCAGTGATGAAAACGGTGTTCTCCTCGTCGCCTGGGAACATAGGGATTTGATTGTAGCCTGAATAGGTGTCCATGAAGCTTAGTAATTTGTGCCCAGTAGTTGAATCTACCAACTAGTCATTCTAGAAAGCTGAAAGTTGTCCTTTGAGTAGGCCTGATTGAGGTTAGAGAAATCAATACAAACCCTCCATTTGACGTTGTGTTTCTTCACCAATACGGGGTTTGAGATCCACTTTGGATAGTTAGCCTCACGGACAAAGCCATTACTGATAAGTCTTTCCACCTATTTTTTTAGGGCCTCGTACCTTTCGACGTTCAATATCCTCCCCTTCTGCCTGTACAAAGTACAGTTAGGGTCAATCGCAAGTGATGGTAACTGACCTTGGAATCTATCCCAATCATATCCTCATGTCTCCATGCAAAGACATCTGAATTTTTTGGAAAGAAGTTTTTCAGTTCTTCCTTAATCTCTTCTTCCAATTCCTTTCCGACCTATAAGACCTTCGATGTGTCTAGAGGATCCACTAGGAAGGTCTCAAGCTCTTCTATTTGGGCAGTTTGGGATTCTAACTCAATCACCTTAGGATCTAGTTCTTCCAAGGACACTTCGGCTCTGGCCTCTGCCATGACTATGTCTTGCATTGGAGGTTGCCCTTCTACAGGGGCCTCTAACATTTTAGCGTCTAACACTATGTTAACTCGTGGCACTGCCTTTCTTAGTAAATTCAGATAGCACTCCCTGGATCTCATCTGATCACTTCGGATAGTGGTGATTCCTCGTTCTGTGGGGAACTTCATGCAGAGGTGGTGGATAGAAATAACTGCCCATAATTCATTTAGAGTGGGCCTCCCCACAACTCTATGATAAGCGGATCAGCGGTCAACAATTAGGAATTCTATGAAGTGATGTGCCTACTAGGGCGAGGCCCCCATCTCGACAGCCAAAGTAATTTTGACTCTAGGAATGATGTTACCTCCAGTAAATCTATAAAGGGGTGAGCGCATAGGAGTTAGCTCATAATCTATTGCCATTTTGTCAAAGGTCGTCCCAAATAGGATGTTGACCGAACTGCCATTGTCCACCAGCATGCATTTCAGCCCGTTGTGAGCTACCACAGCTCTGACTACCAGGCGTCGCAGTGTGGGAAGTACACATTTGAAGCGTCTTCCTGGGTGAATGTAATAGGCTCTGTAGCCCTTCTACTGTGTGATTTGTTGACTATATAGCTAGTCATAGGTGGGGCTCTCGCCTCCCTAGTTTAATTCCTTTATGCATTTTTTGATTCACCTCCCACATAGGGTCTTCCAATAATGGTGTCGATTTCGCGAATGGGTTGTTGTTCATTCGAGGCGACTGAATCTCTCTAGGGCGTTGCCCGTTTCGGGGCCTATTCCTATCATTGTTTCTGTCATCGTGGGGAAAGTATCGCCTCATTTTACCTCTTCGAGATGGGGCTCCGTCTCAGATTGTTATCTTGATAATGGTGATCTCTAGAGTTACGAGGGGTGCTTGCGGGCCTATTCTCCCCTACATTCGCTCGTGTCATGGTCGTAATAGTGATGAATGGTACAGTAGGTTCGCACTTCCTGGGGCCTATCTCTAGGCCTTCCACATCTTACTCTATTTCTAGAGGTTAAGGGTCGTCTAGTATTTCTGGTTGGGTTCCTTGTGTTTGGCCCAACATTTTTATAAGCCAAGGTGGGGATTGCATTCAGAGTGGCAGTGGCCAGTGCCTGTCCGAAGTGGGAGCCACAGTATGTCCTATCTGAGTCCGCTGTTGGCTCACTATTTGAGAGGTGGGTCCCATACATATCTTCCTCTGAGGAGGTGGTTGCCCTTGGGCAGCCCTGTTTTTGTGGTCGATCATCTCTTCGTTGACAATCTCAACCTTCATCATTTCCACCAACTCATCATATGTCAAAGGATTTTTGCTTCGGACGTCTCTCTAGAATAAAGTGTTCATGTTCAACCCTCCTTTCAGGGCTGAAAGGGCCTCCTTATCTGTAACTTGCTCACAGTAGGTTATCTTATCGGTAAAGCGAGGAAGGTAGCTTTTTAGGATATCCCCTGCTGCTTGCCTCATGTCTTGCAATTGTTGAATTTGTGCCTTTCCTTCTTTCCTCGAAATATATTAGTTCGGGAATGCCTTTTTTAGGTCCGGCCAACTCTTTATGCTAAGCGATGCCAACCTATTGTACTATACCTCGACAACTCCACCAAGAGTTAGGTGGTAAGCTCTTCATTTCAAAGCCGACGAGGCATCTCGGAGACTTATTTGTGTTTTGTACTTGTTGAGATGTTTCTTCGGATCGCGCTTTCCTTCATATTTGGGAATCTTTGGAAGGACAAAGTTCTGAGGCATCAGAAAGGTGTGAAGCCCCCTGAAGAAGGGCAAGTTGTCATTGTCATCGTCCAGCTCATACGACCTATATGGTTTGTCAGAATCGTTTCCATCTGATGTAGGGCGAGGTGGATGCTGAGCTGTTTCATCTCTGTTCCCCCAATCTATCAGGTTTCGCCTCTCTCGCCTATTTCTAGGTGGAGGGGCCTGAACCTCTTGACTTTGGACATGTCCCTGTTGTCGAGCCATATGGCGTAGGGGTTGGTCCGTATTTCTAGGCATTCGCCCAATTCGATCAAATACACTGGTAGAACGTTGAGGCTGTTCATCCTGCAGGGGCGTCATCACCTGGAGTGATTGTATAGTTGGAAGTATCCATTCCTACTTTCCTTTCAGTAAAGGCCCTATTCCCATAGACGGTGCCAATCTGTTGACCTCGAAAAATGGCTCCGATACGTGGGCAATAGAAAATGTCTTCAAGCCAGCTCTTCCTGCACACGCGGCACGTCGTTAGTCACTCGTAGCCTTTCCCGATGGGGTGGGAAGCGGCCGTAAGCACTCCGACGATCAAGTTAGTTTAGAGTTCAATTTGAGAAGAGTTCACCGGTGGTGGAACACTCGCTGGGAAGTGATTGACAAAGTATATATCAAAAAATGTTAATATTAAAGGGAAGAGAATACTTAATTTCACAATGTAGTGGTAGTTTTAGGTGTGTTGGATTCCCATCCTTCCTTAGGTAGAAGGAGGGGGTATTTATACTAGGGATGGGAAGAGGAGAGTCGTTGGATGAAGAGACACGTGTTGCTAGATTCTCAGGGCTCGTCCCATCCTAGGTGTCAATCCGTCCCTTCGTAGGTTGGCTAGCATTAAATGTTTCTGACAGAAGCAGCTGATTTAACCGTTTGGGTCCTGCCATACATCCCATCAGTCAATGGTTTGATTTTGGAAAGATCTTTGTACAAGAGATCTTTGATGAGGTAGGCAAGGCGTTGCAGCGTTGTAGAAGTGGAGTGCGGGCCTTTGCATCCGCGTATATTCGCTGACGCCTATTCAGTTCATTCCTTTGGGTTCACTTCAGCATGCGTAGCCAGCTCTCCCATGAGCAATTACTTTACTCGATGCATGGCTTGGTGTGGGTCACCTCTGATGACACGTGGAGGGTGAAGTGGCAGGTCTGACACAGACCCGTAACGAAATTCATAACGTATAAAAGTGAGATCGAGGATACAAAACTTCACAGTCCATATGCATATTATAGGAGCTGCTATGGCTATATGGATCATCACTTCAATAAAATTGAGTTTAAGTAAAATAAGTAAATTATAAACTTGACGATCTGGAACTACTATGAAAGAATCATCACCAATTTGCTTGAAGGATCTGGAACTGTTTGCCTATGCATAGATTGTTCTGCAAGTTTTCGACATGCTGGGAAGTTCCTAGAATGCATCATGTTTGCATCGCCAAGGCTTCATGTATCTAGATTTTGCTACGTAACATTTCTAAAATTGTAGATATATCTAGAAATGCACAAGTGGTTGTTCAAATCGAAAATGACACCTATAAATAGAACATCACTATCATCATATGGATGATGAGAGGATTGAGTGAATATAGAGAATTAGAGGTGAGAGATCTAGCAAAGCAAAAGATGCATGAGTAATTTAAGTTCTTCCTTTCATAGATTATAAAATTGTGTGAAGTGTGTGCTTAATTTGTAAACATACTTTTTAATTTGTTAATAAAATACTTTAATTTATGTGTTTCAACTCTACACTTTGGTATTAGAGCTAGGTAGTTGAGGGACCCATTTTTAGAGCTTCTTCATATCATGCACAAAGCGAGATTGTGAAGCTTCCATAAAGTTTGTTTGGTAAGGAAGAGGTTAGCCAAGTCATGATGTGCGACCAAGTGATAGGTCGAGTGAAGAAGCTCATTAATTAAAATTATACCGCATGGCAAAAATGTAAGTAGTCATATCTCCAAGAGCAAAACTTATGAGAAGTAGTCAATTATGTGACACCATTGGAGAATGCCAAGGCTCTAAAGAAGTGGAAAATAAAAAATGCGTAAATCTAAGTTTGTAATTAAAACAACGATCGATGAATAATTGTACGATATCGTAACAAGTAATATAGTGGACCATTGAGTCTGGATATCGTTCCGACGAAGATTATGCTTTAAGACTTAATCTAATTTTTCTAACTCCTATTTGACAAAAGCGAGTAAATAATTATAATAGTTGTGATTATGTTTTCAACTACTTTTAACTAATTGAAAATATAAAATGATTGCAAACAATAGATAATTGAAAATTCAAATATGTGATGAATATTAGGGAATAACGATTTCATATATTGGTCATCTTTATTTTTAATTCAAGATTCATAACCTAATGTAATGTTCGATCGAATTCAACTATTGTATTCAATTTACCCATTTCGAGTTCTCATCAAACATATTTAACTAATTAAATTTCACATCTCTATGTGAATCAATTTTAGTAAAACAAAACACTATTTTTAAGAATTCATATTATGATCGCAATAATCAGTATATGTATCTCTACACGTTATACTAATTTATCATATTTTATTATACAGTTTAAACCTCAAACTTACCTCTCATTTCGTAAGAGACTCACATGATCATCAAATTATTGATCAGGTAATTTGATGCATTAAATTCATAATAAAACTAACAGATAAATAAATAAATCACAAAAATCTTGAATAAAAAAATAAAGGATCACAAGTCGACCACATTTTTTTTTCCTAATATAAAACTACTTATTAATATTGTAAAAATAAAAACACTCAAAAGTGGAAAGATATCACCAAATATTGATGAAACGTGAAAATTTCTAGTGTTTACAATTTCACTTCATTTCATTTCTTTTTTTTCCTCTCTCTCTCTCTCTCTCTCTCTCTCTTCTCTGTGCTTTTTTTCTTTTCCCCCTCAGCCACCAAGTTTGACTTCTTCTCTTTCTTCTCTTTTTTTTTTCTTTTCTTTCCTGCCTTTCTTTTTCTATTTTCCCTTTTTTTCTCTTTCTTTCACATGGCTGTTTTCTTCTCTCTCTTGTTCTCCCGTTTCTTCTTTCTCGACATTCTGTTTTCGTTCCGTCCTTCTCTATTTTCCCTCTACAACACCCTATGTATCGTGTGTGTGCGTTTAAATATATATAGGTTTAATTTGGGCTTTTAGTTAAAATTTTCAATGCAAGTCTATTGATACCCATTTAACTCGAACTCATTTAATATAATATTTCTCTCCAATGTTTCATCTTTGGATTTTGTTATTTTTCATCAATTTTTCATTTTTTTTTCTAATTCTTCATTAAACATAAAATTTTACCTACAAAACACAATATAACATAAATTAGATATAATTCAATTCAAAAGTCATGATTTAAGGTGTGGCCACGAATAGATGTATAAACTACACTTATCATCAATCAATCCTTCTGTAATTATAGACTTTCTGTAAATTTTTTAACTCTTAGGTATATAAGGATATCAATACAATAGATTTGGTAACTTAGCCAAAACAATTCATCTCATTATTGAATCTTCCCTATTATTTTTCTAACTTAAGGCGTAATCTTGAGTAAAACAGCGTGTAGAGTGTTCTCCTAGATATTCCCATGGGAAAATTTGTACGAAACATTGGATTTTTTATAAAGGTTTGGGAGTTTTTGTTGAAGTGACTGATCCTCTCTGATAAGTGTTATTTATAAACTTATTTGGGCCTATAAATAAAGAAATTTAGGAGTCATTTTGATTAATTATGATCTAATCTCTTGTATATTTCATTTTTAGGTAAAACTCGATTAAAAAAGAAATTGGAGGAAAGGAACAAAAAATGACAAAGAAGGGTAAAATTGGAAAAGTAAAAAGTTGGAGGGACCCAATTGTAAATAACCAATAGCTGATTTAGACTAAAAGACAATGATCAAAGATCACGTAAGATCAATGAAATACAATTAGAAGTCAAAAGAGTGTAAAAATATTTTCATAAATCAATTTTCAGCAGTATTACTTCTATTCCGAATTCTCAGCCACCGATTGAAATTCATTTCTCACATAGCAAACATTCGAATTAAAAAAATGAAATAAATTTAGAATAATTTTAGTTGATTTAGCTTTCTAACGTACTTTGAATCGCCTTAATCGAATATCGAAAAAGAAAGTTATGACAAAAATACTAAGAACTACTTAGAGAGAGATCGATGTTCACCAGAAGGGCACTCGAGTGTCAGTCCAACAATGGAAATGTCCATTTTTACTCAAACTCCAAATTCTATCCCTTTTGGATGTGATTTTAATCTACTTTCGCACTCTATAAATATAGAATGTGAACACAACGTTAACAACACCTCTCATACTCCATTATTCATCATTTATCATCATCAAATAGAGGAAATTTCAATTGTTCTTGTGAGAAATAAAGGGCAAGTACAACATTTTTACAAATTGAATATTCAACCCCGATCCGTGGGCAAAGAAGAGAGTGCGCAATTGAAGATTCATCAAAAAATCGTTGAAGAGATTCAAGATTTCAAGATTTATCTTCATCTTATCAATTTATCAAGAATTCGGGTTATGTTATTTCAATTAAACATATTTCCTTTTAGTTTTGCAATGTTAGGTTGGAATTCCCAATATTAAGGCATTGTTGAACCCTTCTTATGATGTTTTAATAAAAGCTCAATAATTTAATGTTTGATATGTGTTTATTCATGGATCATTGTTATAAGACTTGAAACTTTTTAATTTATTCGCTACTAATTGAATTGGTGCACGAATTTTATTGTTATCTAGGGAGACAATATGATAGAAAGCACATTATAACAATAATTGAAAATCCGATAGGAGATAGAGATATATAGTTATGCTTCGCATAAGATATATAGATGTTCTCGTAATTTTAATACATGCTTTCATATTCTCATCTTTCTTAGAGATATAGGAATATCATATGAGAGAATATATTTAATTGTTATCAAGAGCAAACATTAATTAACTTAAGAACATTGATCAACATGAATTTGTACATATTGTCTTGCTATTGAATTGCATTGAAAAGAATTAATAAGGTGGATTCGAGGTCTTAGTAATAATCTCATCTAAATTTCCAAAAATCTTCATAATTTGCTCACTAGAATAATTAGTCTAAATGGTTAATTTAGATAAATTTGATACAAAAAATTTGGCTATTCGATTACGGTTACATTAATTGATCCTAAATTAAGTACATAGTTCTCATGGGAACGATACTTTATTCATCATTATATTACTTGATCACGATACCATACAGTTAGTTGTAGCTTTAATCTAAATTTTTATTGCTTTATTAGTTTTTAATTATTATTATTAGACAAAGTTTTTCTCTTTCCTTTCAGGATCTTACATGCAAAGTTCGAAACAAGGTTATTTTGCTTCATTTGACCTAGAAATTAAAATAACATTTAGGTTGAGAAGGAAAAAGAACAGATATAAGCACAACAAAAAAGCAAGTAGAACCAATGGCAGAAGGTATACAAAATCAAGTGGCCGTTGGGTGAACGAAAATACAGCACGTCTGGTTATAGTTGCTGGTAATGGAAACGAGAGACTGATGTAGGAATACGTGGTTCCACTAATGGTATAAAGCAAATCTAATATTTGGATAAGCTAATTTTCACTTGAGGATAGACATGGTAAACATGTTCCAGTATGCATTGCAATTCTTTGGGAAAGCCACTGAAAGTCTAATTGCTCACATCTCAAGATTTTTTTGATACGTGTGCATTAATGGAATATTTGGGGGTTTTCATTGATGCAGTTCGGTTGAGGTTCTTTCCATATACTTAAGAGATTTAGCTAGTAAATGGTTGGATACCTTGGAGCAGTTTGAGTCGGAATTTCTTAAACAAATACTTCCCACCAAAGATAATTACCGAGTTAAGAGATGAAATCACAACATTCGTTCAACTTGATTTGGAGTACTATTTATGGGCATAGGAAAGATACAAAAGGTTGTGATAAGTGCGTTTTTACACACTTATCTTACTGTTAAAACATGAAAAATTGTTGATTAATATGTTGAAATATATCTTAATTCTATATAATTTATGTTTTGTAGGACAAGTGATGAATGTAGTAAAAATAAGGAGAAACAAGTGAGAAATGACCAAAATAAAATAAAGTGAAAGTCCAGGGACTATATTGCAAATACTCTAAACTTGTTTCTAACCTTGTGATGGAGATTCGAGAGTGTTAGAGGTAAATTGGATGAATAAATAAGTCAAAGGGATGAAATATAGCCAAAACATTATCATATATCAACTTTCAAGTTGAAAAGTTTTGCATCGATTTTCAGCCTCATCTTGAGACCAGTTTTTGACATGGTAGATGATCGAATTTGAAGACATTAGCAAAGTTATAGTCCTTTGAGTAAGTTGTCCAACTCATCTTAAATCACCTCAATCGGATATCGGAAGAGGACGTTATCATGAAAATACTGAAGATATGTGTAGCTGCTTACAAGGGGTAGAGGTGCCCTCGCGCCATTGTAGGGTACCCCCGTGCTACTGGAAGTTTCAGAATTGAGTTTTCACTCGAAACTAGAGGCACCCCCGTGCCCAAAAGTGGCACCCTTGTGCTAGTCCAAAGAAAGATGGGCGCCCCTGCACCGAGCCGCGCCGCGCCGCGCAAAGCAGGGCAAATTAGGGTCCTTTTTATGTTTTGGGCCGTGAGAAGCCTAGAAAGAGACCCCAAAAACATTCCATTCAGGAGGATTGAGGAATCTACATCATTCGTTCATCACTTTTGGTTCAAGAAACTCATGAAGAACTAAAACCCTAGGTGAAGAAAGGAAGAAACTCATTGGATTCAGTGATTTCGCATCAATTTATTCATGTAATTGCTCTTTTCATTGCTAAACAATTCTGGAACTTAAACTTTCATTCTTATAAATTTACATTGAAATTGGTTTAATTCATATTAGATTTTTCATGGATTAAGTCATACTTTTTCCATTATTTAATCGAAATATTTTTTGAGTTTCAATTTCATGAACCTATCTTGAGTTTGATTTAACTTTTACTAAATTAATCATAGATTCAGTTAGACTTTTTCTATCGACGAATTGAACTAATTGTTGAATTGTAATCTCAATTATTTTATTGGTGTGATTTAATTACTACTTTATGCTTGAACTATATGGTCAATCTTTGAATCTGATTTCAATAAAATTGTACAAATGCGTTATAGGAAGTCTAGCATATAGAATTACTATTGAATTAAATTGATTTGTAATGATATATCTTTCGATTAGCGTGCTTGGACGAAAGCCTCTAATTGAGTTATAAAATTGAATAATTGATGTGAATAATCTAATCGAGTTGAGGGAATTTCGACGCTTCACTACCTCAAATTATTGATTTTAACTTCGTTACTTCAACATTGAATTTACCACAAATTTAAGAGGACAAATTCATTCTTTTGGATCCTTTAAACATTTTTACATCTCCCTTTGGATATGACACTCCAAACCTGTAGTACAGCTATAGTATTATTCTTTGGGCGTAATCAAATTTTGGCACCGTTACCGAGGAGACGGTACAAGAAGTCAAGGAATTCATCAATCATAAAAGGGTGATCTCATTCCTTTTCTAATTTGTTTTTACTTCATTTAATTAATTTCTTTATTATTCTCAATTTTTATTTTTGTTTATTTGTTTCATGAGCAAGTAACGAAGTGAGCGAGGAAGAACTGCTAACAAACCGGATTTAGAGTTTGAATATCTTTTTAACCCCGCTTTTGATTCTACATCTGTTAAAATTGACATCACATCATATAACACAATGTCTGACAGTGAGCACAATGTACCGTATAGAACTTTGCATGATTATCTGCAACTCACGTGTACATCTACACCTTCATGTATTATGTTTTCACCCAACATGACACGTATAGATTTTAAACCTGAAATGATTCAACTTCTTCCTAACTTTCATGGACTTGAGAATGAAAACTCGTATGTGCATGTTAGGGAATTCGAGTAGGTTGCAACAACCTTTCACAATCAACCTGGTACAATGAATGCAATTAGGCTTAAATTCTTCCCATTTTATCTTCAAGAAAGGGCTAAAAGTTGATTGTATTCATTGAGACCAAGTTCGACTGGAACTTGGGCTGAAATGACCAAAGTATTCTTTAGCAAATACTTTCCCCACCACAAAACTATTGCGTTGAAAAAGCAAATCTCTTTTTTTATCCAAAATGAGAGTGAAACTTTATATCAAGCGTGGGAAAGGTATAAAGAACTCCAAACTCTTTGCTCCACCATGGTTATGAGAGTTGGCGTATCGTAAGCTATTTTTATGAATGGTTAACATCTAGGGAGCGTCAATTTACAGAGATGATGTGTAATGGTAAATTTTTACAGAAAGATCCTAATGATGCTATAAAATATTTAGATGAACTAGTAGAAAAAGCTCACACTTGGACTGACCCTAGTACCACTGATAGCACCAATAGGTCACGAGCTGTTGGAAACCCTTCTAGTGCAGACATTTATCATCTTAGAGAAGAAGACAATCTTAGAGCTAAAGTAGAAGCCCTGACTAGAGAAATTGAAAACCTACGTACTAAGAGTTCGAAGCTTACATCCACTATTGCTCGTGTTGAGTCTTCTGGTCCTTGTGATGTGTGTGGTGAAATTGGTCGTCCAGCACAAGAGTGTTCTACTCTCGCTGAGATGAGGGGGTTTATGAAGAACATTTCAATGCCTTAGGCAAGTATAACAAACCATATGTTCATTTCTCTAAAAGCTACAACCCAGGGTGGCGAAATCATCCCAATTTTAGCTAGAAATCTGAACCAGCAACGCGCCCAAATGAATAGAGCTTACAATGCACCCTCATACCAACCCACATCATCTAGGAATTTCTTAGAAGATACCTTACATGTTTTCATGGAGGCACAAGGAAAAAAAATCAAAAATTTGAGACTATGATTACCCAAATTGTTGAGGATCGTAAGGAAATCAAGAAACATATCTCCAAACTAAATAGTGCCTTAGCTGTAGAGGAACGTGGAAAATTTCCAGCTCAACCTCAACCTCAATCTCAACCTAATCCTACGGGACAATACACGGTACAAACCTCAAGATCTAATGTAAACAATCTTAGGGAGGTAAATGCCATAACCACTAGGTCAAAGAAAGTCGTAGAACCAACCCCTAGACCTATGGAAACTGAAAAAGAGTCTAGTGAATCTGAAGAGAGTAGCCTTAGGGAGGAAGTGATGATAAATCCAGAGAACACCTTTCCCACTAGTTCTTAAGTCCACCTCAAAATCTGTTGGTCAATATAGTGAAGTCTTAGAGCTTCTAAAGTAGGTAAAAATCAATTTACCATTTTTGTATGTAATTGCACAGATTCCTACGTATGCTAAAGTCCTTAAGGATTTATGTACAATCAAAAGGAAATATAATGTCAAGAAAACTGCATTCTTAATCGAACAAGTGAGTGTAATGATTGAACAAAGAGTCCAACCTAAGTATAAGGATCCTGGTTTTCCTACTGTGTCTTGTATCATAGGGAGTCATGAGTTTGGACAAGCTCTTCTAAATTTAGAGGCTAGTGTCAATCTCATGCCTTATGCTATTTACCTATCATTAGGTTTGAGTGAGATAAAGCCTACATCTGTGGCTTTACAATTAGCTGATAGGTCCACTGTTAGACCTATGAGAGTGGTTGAGGATATCTTGATTTATATTGATAAATTTTACTATCTTGTGGATTTCTTGGTGTTGGATGTAAAAGATGTTGTGGATGTTGACTATAAAATTCCTATTATTCTCGGTAGACCTTTCCTTGCTACTACTAATGCTCTGTTTAATTGTAGGAATAGTCTTATGAAACTATCATTTGGGCATATGACTCTGGAAGTCAACATTTTCCATATCACTAAATAGTTAGAGGAGGATGATGAGTGTCATCAAACCCACATGATTGATGTACTAACTCAAGAGGTTGCTGATAGTATGTTCCTTGAACCAACACAGGAAATTCTAGAACCAGATTGAGTAGATTTCATCATCAATAAACATCTGGAAATAGATGATCAAGAGTCAGGTAATATTTCTTATTTTATATTGTCAGTTTCTAATGAGAGAACTTTATCTTTTGTCTTCTAGGTCCCTACTCTTGATTCTGAGCTCTCCTCTGGTTATCCCACACATGTATTTGATGGAGGCGAAGGAATATCACCAGTACTTATGTCCAAGGAGTTTAGTGCATTACAAAGAAGATTGAAACCACACTTACTAGATGCAGGCTAGGGAGGAAGCATTAGGTCGAGCCAAAAACAATAAACAAAGGCACTGCTTGGGAGGCAACCCAAGGAGAGTTCGTTCTTTTTCTTTTGTATTTTACTTTTACATTTTTATTCTAATTAATTTTGTCTATTTTCTTTACTTTACCATTCCATTGAGTGCTTTCGGCTCTTACACTTTAAGTTTATGTTGATTCACTGCACTATTATGTGATATTTGTCATTCCCTTCATTTGTCTTTCACATTTATACAATGAGGACAATGCAAAATTTAGTTGGGGGAGGATTATATTGGATTTTGTTGTGAATTTGTATAAGTAATATCATGGAGTTTCAAAATTTTTGAGAATTTGTTTAATAATTTTGCAGGTTATTATGTAATCATTGGGATAACTATCAGCTGTGAATGATAAAATAGGGTATTATTGGATTAGTTATACCTGTTTATGTAAAACTTGACATTTTCCATGCACGTTATTTATATTTGGCATATTGAGTTAGTGATACAACCTAATACCTCTAGTGTCGTATTCCATAAATTCAAATATATGCTAGTTTGGAGATGATTGAACTGTTATAGGAAAACACTGAGATGAGTAGGGATTCTATGCATGAAAACCTTGTGTGGATTGTCTGAAATCCATTGAGATAAAAACGAGGTGAAAACTTTAAGCTAAATGTTAGTTTTAAAAACTGGATGTCTAAAAGAAAAGGGACATTGCACTAATCATTGAGTACATAAAAAATATCTTTTCGAGCCTATATAACTCGGGTGATTGAGCCTATAAGGGTGATTTAAAACCTGGTGCCCTATGGTCATCTGACTTGGAAGTTATCGGCCTAAAGCTCGCTATATGGGTTATATAGAAAGCAAATGAGAAGATACTCAATTAAAAAAAAAAGAAAAAAAAAATATATTCAAATATATTGATTATACCCCAAACATCCAGCTGACAAAACTACACATTTGACGAGAAGCAAGTAACTTAGTCTATCTTAAAGGTTAAAGTAATCAAAAACATAGAAGCATCTCAACTTATTGAAGTGTGGACTTGTAGGAGCAAGGTCTATCCAAACTATGAGAGGGTAATCAATAGAATTGAAAAGTTGAACATAGCATGCACCCCGGGAAAAATGAGTGAAAATCATAAGTTTGGAAGTGTATCTCTTGAGTGAGGAAATGATATATTTGACTACTTTGGGACATGTGCTGAACCATTCACAATCTTGATATGCTAACATGAGTTTTCACACACACACATCAGGTTATGCATGTAACAGGTAGAGATTGATTTAATTTTTGTAATATTGTAATTGCTCATTTGTCTGACTACTATATTTTAAACTTGAGATACGTCATATTGTTAAACTATGTTGTACATAGAGTTAAGTTATAGATTCATTTGAGGACAAACAATAGTTCAAATTTGGGGGAGTTTGATAAGTACGTTTTTACACACTTTTCTTACTGTTAAAATATGGAAGGTTGTTGATTAATATGTTAGAATATTGCTTAATTCTATGTAAGTCATGTTTTGCAGGACAAGTGATGAATGTAGCGAAAATAAGGAGAAACAAGTGAGAAATAACCAAAATAGAAGAAAGTGAAAGTTCAGGGACTAATTGCAAATCCTCTAAACTTGTTTCTAATCTTGTGATAAAGATTCGAGAGTATTATAGGTCAATTGGATGAAGAAATGAGTCAAAGGGATGAAATATAGCCAAAACATTATCATATATCAACTTTTAAGATGAAAAATTTTGCACCGATTTTCAACCTCATCTTGAGACCAGTTTTTGACATGGTAGATGATCGAATTTGAAGACATTATCAGCGTTGTAACCCTTTGAGTTAGCTTTCCAGCTCATCTTGAGTCACCTCAATCGGATATCGGGAGAAGACGTTATGATGAAAATACTGAAAATATGTGTAACTGCTTACAGGGGATAGAGGTGCCCCCGCGCCACTAGAAGCTTCAGAACTAATTTTTCACCTGAAACCAAAAAGTGGCACCCCTGAATAATTGAGTGTCGAACGAAGGCCTCTAATTGAGTTATAAAATTGAATAATTGATGTGAATGATCCGATCCAGTTGAGGAAATTTCGATGCTTTACTACCTCAAATTATTGATTTTAACTTTGTTATTTCAACATTGAATTTACTACAAATTTAAGAGGGCAAATTCATTCTTTTAGATTCTTTAAATATTTTTCCATCTCCCTGTGGATACGACACCCTAAAGCTGCACTACAACTATTGGGTTATTTTTTGGGCGTAATCAGACTGCTATGGCAATGTCTACAACATGATTTGTAGAAATGACTCCAAGTCCAATACTTTTACATTAGACTATATCCGACAAACCGGAAAACGTTGACTTTGCCTATGGGTCATTACAAAAAGAACAGCTGATCAAGTCTACCGAATCATGGATGATCTAGCATACACTAGTGCACTGTGGGCAACAGAGAGATAAGGTGAAAAGAAAATTACTGGAATATACGAGTTTGACGCAACAACAATAATATCAGCACAGATAATCGTATTCATTCAAAAAATAGATGGTATGGTAGTAAATCAATTAGTGAATGTAGTTCAAGCAACTTGAAGATGCAGTAATTGCGAGAAATCATGAAGTGTGGATTGTAATGTGAGGAGTCCTTTGTTCAATCAACTGAGGATGTAAACTACATGCAAAATATTTAAAGACAACAGAATAATCCACATTCTAATACATATAATCTAGGTGGGAGAAATCACCTAAACTTCTCCTAGAGCAAAACCCAATCTCTTAAGATACATTATATCAGAATGCCCAACCAATTCGTTCAGCAACCAAAAAAGGAAACCTGCATGGGAAAATGGCATTACCAAGATGGCTGAAATATCAACTTAATACATACAAATGACTGACAACACTTTGCGAATTCTAGGGGCTCATATAAAAAAGTTGGAAAATTAAAGAGGATAAGTATCTAAAGCACTCTTAGATAGACAACCAAGGACCCTAGCAAGTAACATTGAGATAAATCATAGAGTAGATAATGAAAATAAATGATGTAGAATATGAGGTCAGCACTCCACAATCAAAGGCTATCCCATTCCATCAAAGGCTTTGAAAAAGGCCAGAAGGGAAAACAGTTTAGGAAATTACTATACACAGAGGGGTTCAACTTTTAGAAATTATAGCTAAGAGACATGTGGTATTAAATGAAAAGGTACCTTCTACAGAAGAGGAACACGTGGACTAGTCTGAAAAATCGACAAAAATAATTTCAGATCAAAATTCGGACAATCCACATGTTAAGACAACGGTTCCTATTGAAATGAATTTACCTTCTGCCCCCTTTCCCTAAAGACAATAGAAAAAGAAACTCCAAAATTAATTTGTAAAGTTCTTGTACATTTTTAGAAAACTTTATGTCAACATTCCGTTGCTTGAAGCCATATCTCAAATACCGAGCTATAAACTTAAAGAAAATCTTATCAAAGAAGAGCAAGCTCAATGAATTTGAGACCATCATGCTCAACGAGGAGCACATTATTATTTTTCTGCACATCCTACCTCTTAAACTAAAGAATTTAGGCAGTCTCAAAGTACCTCGCTTAATTGGAAATAGCTCCAACTTTATTTGTTTATGTGATTCTGGAGCAAATATTAATTTAATGCTTATTTCTGCTTACAAGAAACTAGGTCTAGAAGAGCTAAATGACACAACAATCTCCCTTCAACTAGTAGACCAATCACTTAGACAACCTCTAGGAGTGGTTGAGAGCGTGCCCATTAAAGTGGGCAACTTCATACTTCCAACGAATTTTGTTGTCTTCGATATAGAATACTAGGATTTCTCACTAATCTTGGTGCTATCTTTATTGTCTACAAGTCGGGTTATCATGGACTTTGAAGCCAGCGAGCTTACCTTGAGGGTGGATGATGAGCAAGAGAAGTTCCAAGTCTATGCCACTGTCGAGAAACCTTCTAATGATGAGAAAAAAATTGAAAAGTTAAAGATAAGAATGTAAAAGAACATGTAAAGTGTTGATACAGAAGGAGTAGGTGGAATCATAAGAAATCTCAAAGATGAAAAATAAGTTCTTCAATCATGGAAAATCCAAAAAAGGGTTGACAATGGTGAACATTGTAATCAAAGTTTTTCCGATGAAGTCCGCTTTAAACCACCATGACCAAATCATCTACAAATTCTAGCAAAATATTTTAAATTAAGTGCTTATTAGGAGGTAACCCAATCTCTTACCCTTTTATTTATTATGCTTTATGTATTTGCATTACATATAGTTTAATAGGTTGCATTAGTTTTAAACATGTTTGGTTTACATAAAAGGATCATAATGTCAATATTAAGCCTAAATATATTTGACTCAAAAATAAAAAAAGAGAACGTGACATGTTTTTCAAGGCTCTAGAGACGTAAAAAAAATTGGTTATAATAAATACCACATTATAGCTTATAAACTATTTCTTAACTCTTATATAGATGTTTCTCTTCCATCTTTTCAAGGCACAAGGATATTAAGGAGGAGGTAGCTTGACGAAATGAAAAATGGAATGAACGGATCCAACAAATTTTCCTCCTACATTAGACAAAATTTCGAGGAGTACCTACTTTCTTTCATCCCCGTCCCTTTATATTTCTTGATTTTACCTTAAGACATTGCAGATAATATCTAATTTAATTTTGGTAGTGGAAAAAGTATTTGAATTTTTAGTTTTATTGTTCTTGTGTGATTGTGTGTTTTTACTGTTTTATTATTATTAAAAAAATTTCAAAAAGATTTTCCTATTTATTACTTGTTTGTATGGGTTAGGTAGCATTGCTGGCAATGATGAATACACTTGAAATTATGTGTTAATTTATGAACTGTGAATAAGTTACATGATTAGATTAATTATTCGTATCTATGTAAAACTTGATAATATTTGTGCACGTGAACTAAGTTTAGCAATGTAAATGAAAGAATTGATTCATAAGCTTAATAAATTGAAATAGTAGAACTTAGATGCCAAACCAAAGATCAACACATTATGCATCCTTAAACTAAATTTAGAATAGTTTGGGGTAATTGAACTATTGTAGGAAGATAATGATATGAATAGGGATTTCATGT
Source organism: Fraxinus americana (assembly GCA_035079005.1). Taxonomy (NCBI): domain Eukaryota; kingdom Viridiplantae; phylum Streptophyta; class Magnoliopsida; order Lamiales; family Oleaceae; genus Fraxinus; species Fraxinus americana. The sequence goes on from CM068711.1 coordinate 16,386,173, forward strand.
ATGTAAATTCTTGTGTGGATTATCTAGGACCAATGAGATGAAAATTAGGTGAAAATCTAAAGTTATAGGTCAATTTTTGAAAATTGGTGGTTAATGAGGGGTATTACATTAATCAGTCCATAAAAAGAAAAAACACTCTCATGTTGTGAAGCAACCCTAGAAGATCCTAATAAGAACAATCATTGAAAATTTCAAAAAAGAAAACTAAAACAGAATATGCACAACAAACTTGAAAATGCACTTGCATGAAAAAGAAAATACACAACATGCCTTGATCAAACCTCGAACACTTATTTGGGAGAATTAGACTTTTGACAATAGATTTTTAGCCTAATTGATTCTTAAAGGTTAAAGCAATCAAAATTTGGAGAATCGTTATTTGTTAAATTACAATTAGTGAAATCAATCCAAATTAGATAGGTGGGGATTAGTATTAAAGTTCAACCTTAGATCACACATCGGAGAAAGAGCTAAAATAATAAGTTTGGGGGTGGACGTATCTTAGGAGTAAAGAAATGACATATTTGACCATTGAGGAACAATAATTGAAGTAAATCATAAATTTATAATGTTTTACTTGATTCATTACACACATATTCACACATTAGTTTTGAATTGGAGGAGTTAATATTGATATTAGTATTTTGACCTTGAAACTATTTATAGTTTTGATACAATGATTTCAATCCTGTGACAAAATGACAAGTTACTTAACCAAAACTTTATTACACGTTTGTTTGTTGAGTTATGTTAGGTTATGGTTTTGTTTGAGAACAAATAAATGTTCAAGTTTGAGGTGTATGATAAGTGTAATTTATACACATGGCATAATCTTTTGTATATTTCATTTGTTACGTAAAAATTGATGATTAGGAGTGAAATCTGAAGAAATGAATGAAAAACAGCTACGAAGGGAGAACATGGAAGAAATCCAAAGTTTGAGAACCTAATTACAAATATTTAATAGTTAATTTAGACCACAACATGATGATTGAAGATTACATAGGATCAATGAGGTGCAATAAGAAGTCAAATTAGTATCAAAATATTTTTACAAATCAATTTCAGCCGCACGATTTATGCTCTAAATTTTCATCCACAGATTGATATCCATTTTTCGCATAGCAAACTTTCGAAATGAAAGAATGATTCTTTTATAGGAATTTTAACCATTTGAGTTAGAGTTTCATCTAACTTTGAATTACCTCAATTGGATATCAAGAGAGAAAGTTAAGATAAAATTACTGATGGCTACTCTTGCGAGCTCGATGTCCGCTTGAAGGGCACTCAACGCCTGTCCAACAATGGAAACATCCATTTTTTACTTGAACCTTGAATTCTATCACTTTTGGACGTGATTTTAACCTATTTTTGAGCCCTATAAATATAGAACGTGGGCACAACATTAAAATCACATCTCATACTCCATCATTCATCAATTATCATCGTCAAAAAGATGCAAATTCAATTATCCTTGTGAAAATAAAAAGGGCGAGTACAAGCTTTCTGCAAATTGAAGATTCAACCTTATTCCTTAGGTAAAGAAGAAAATAAATAATTGCATATTCATCAAGAAACTATTGAAGAGGCTCAAGGTATCAGAACTCATCTCAATCTTCTCAATTTATCAAAAATCCGGATTATGTTTTTTTCCAATAAAACATAGTTTATCATAATTTTCCAATGCTAGACTTCATTACTAACGCATTGATGAAAACTTGTTACGATGTTTTAATAAGAACTCAATAATTTGACTTCCAATATGTGTGTATTATTGGATGATTGTTACAAGACTTAATACTTATCAATTAATTAGCTATGAATTTAATTGTTGTGTGAATTTTATTATTTTCTAGAGAGATAATAGGATAGAAAACATGTTATAACAACCATTGTAAAGTCCGATAGAGAATAAAAATAACGTTATGTTTCTCATGATTTTTATAGACGTTCTAATATTTTTAATGAATGTTTTCATGTTTGCATATTTTATAGAGATATATAAAGATCGCATAAGAAGAAAGATTTATTTGTTATTGAGAGAAGCTATTCATTAACTTAGGAGCATTGACCAACAAGAATGTGCAAATACTATTTTACTAATGAATTGCATTGAAGCTGATTAACAAGAGGGATTCCAAACCTTAGTAATCATCTCACATAAATTTACAAAACCCTTCATAACTTGCTCAATAGAATAATTAGTTTAAATATTTAATTTAGATAAATTGATACAACAAATTTGGCTATTTGATTAAGATTACATTAATTGATCCGAGATTAAATACATAATTCTTGTGGGAACGATACTTTATTCATCATTATATTACTTGTTCTCGATATCGTACGTTAGTGAGATTTCAAATGATCACGGCCTAAAGTAAAATTTTGAGGTGTTTTGACCAAAATCAAAATGCCTTGGCATTTTAAAGAATTGACACGCAAGCGACAAGTGAATGGAGGAATTTGACAGAATTGGATGGCAAGGTTATTTTCACAAACACTTCCTTGATATAATGGGGCATTGTGCCAAAATGAAACGATAGAATTGTTTTGAGCAAAGCATGTAAATGATAGGATTGTTTTATACCATTTACTATTTAAATTCGTAAGTGTGAATAAAAAGAAATTGTAATGTGATAGTTATTAGGCTAGTTTTATGCATTGAAGATACGAAGTTCGATCCTATGTAGCAATAGCTGATTTCACTTTTTTTTTTCTTTCCTATTTTACCTTTTAAATACTCGATTTTGGAGAAAATTGCAACCGAGGTTCCTAACTTTTTCAAAAACGAGAAATAGTTATTGACATCCTTTTGGTAATGCTGCAGTGTCCATCCTTTTGGATAGAAAGCATCCAAAAAGGCCATTAGTTGCATACATGATCTGCACTTGGCCATATTTTAAATTGCAAAATTGTCACTTCAATTAAACTTAGTAAACAATTATAAAAAAGTTGAAAAAAAGGGAAAAAGAAAAAGAATTGAAAAAATGATAACTTTATCTTTTTGGACGATTACTATCTAAAAATCCTTGTGTTATAACAATACTAAAAGGTTAGAGATAGCGTGTCAAGAAATAAAGGTTAAAGTTTGATTTGTACTCTTCCTAAAAATTAGGGACTATGGCTGCAATTTTCCCTTAACATGACTACTAATATACATGGGGACTTCATTTAAAAAGCCAAGTCAAAGCAACTTTTTAGTTAAAAAGACTATGAACTATCTTTTTTAGTTAGATGGCCTCAAGATACAAAGAAAAGGAAAATACAATTTGTAAATTACTAAAATATCCTTGTATGGAAAAAGACATAATACCCTAATTCTCCTTTCAATTTCCATTTAGCCCTAAATCCATTTTGGCTTCCTTTCTTCCACAATTGGATCGACAACTCTCTGCAACTTTTTTTATCATCATCCTCTCTTCTTCATCAGATCCTAAAATCTACTATTAGCATCCTCTTAAAGACTCAATTGGTTGAAGTAAGTAATCAAAACTTACAATATTCTTGATGGGCATTTGAAGAAGAAGAGAAGGTAATGTTAAATTTCAATATTTTGGCTACTTTATTTTTTAACTTTTCTGAATCACATGTGATTTGTGTGTTATCCTCTTGTTTTTTTTTGGAAGTTCTTCCTATTGAATGAATGATAAGATAATGGATAGTGTAGGCTTCTTTTGCAAGACAAGTAAGTTAATCTTATTTTGATCCTACTCATTGCATCGCTTGCTGATATTGTAACTATGTGAAAAGTGAAATGAAAAGAAACAGAAGAAGACCAAACAAGAGTTGATTGCAAAATGAAAAATTCAGATTATTTTTCCATCCAGAACGACTTACATATCGTTTTATAAAAACCATAACGACTTACATCTCGTTATCAAGAATGTACTAAGTTTGATATCTGATGAAATTTTACCATTTTTATGTTTAATTGCAGTTACGGACACCATGGATATATTATGGATTCAATTTGACATCTAGTTGAATATGAGCAGTCAGTTGAAGACGTTTGAGAATGGAAATATACAGTGTGATTTGTCGTGACATGTACTTTGTTATTTTGTACTTATTGGAAGCACAAAATGATTTATTGAATTTTGCAGCCATTGTGTTATTTTCGCTTTCGTGCTATTAGAACAAAATTAAAATCATTTTTTGTCGTCGTGTTTTTTCACATTACAGACAAACGACTTTTATATCGTTATAGTTGACGCATATGTCGTTCCAATATAAAAAATGTATAGATTTTCATAACGACATTGAAATCGTTCTTGAAATACAAAACGATATTGATGTCGTTCTAGTACTAAAATTGCACTAATTTACATAGCGATATTGAAATCGTTCCTGAGATATAAAACAAAATTGATTTATTATAGTATGAAAAATACACTGCTCCCAAAATTTTGTCCTTCATTCAATTGAGACATATTCTCATATAATTTTAGAAAAACAAAAACAAATCATAAGTATCAAACTTACGAAATAATATAGCGACCTCTTTCGATCGTCCTACGTATGTTGAAGGCATGCTGGATCGTTATTTTTAGCCAAAACGATATAATTATCGTTTTGTATGAAAAGAAACGATATCTATGTCATTATAGTTATTATTTGAACTGGAACGATTTCAAACTCGTCAAATTTGTATTGAAACAATATGGACTTCGTAACGATATTGAATTCGTTCCCGTAACAAAGAAACGACTTGGATATCGTTTTAGTATGAAATACACGCGAATTTTCATAACGATATAGACATCGTTACTGTAATAAAAAACGACTTCAATATCTTTTCAATATGAAATACATATTGTTTCACTGATATTCGTAACGATATTGAATTCGTTCCCGTAACAAAAACATGACTTGGATATCGTTTTAGTATGAATTACATGCTGATTTTCATAACGATATAGACATCGTTACTGTAATAAAAAATGACTTCAATATCGTTTCCGTATGAAATACACACTGCTTCACTAATCTTCGTAACGATATTGAAATCGTTCCCGTAATAAACAAACGATTTGGATATCGTTTCAGTATGAAATACACGCTAATTTTCGTAACGTTATAGACATCGTTCATGTAATCAAGGACTTCAATATCGTTTCAGTATGAAATAAACACTGCTTCACTGAATTTCATAACGATGTTGAAATCGTTCCCGTAACAAAGTAACGACGTCCATATCGTTCCAGTACAAATTTGTCGAGTTGGAACTCGTTTCAGTCAACATCGTAACTAGAACGACATAGATATCGTTTCTTCCCATATAAAACAACAACTATGTCGTTGTAGTGTCAAACCCACGAAACAAAGTAACGATGTCCCTATCGTTTTAGTACAAATTGGCGAGTTGGAACTCGTTTCAGTCAAAATCGTAACTAGAACGACATATATGTCGTTTCTTCTCATATGAAACGACGATGATGTCGTTATAGTGTCAAACCCACGAAATAAAGTAACGACATTCATATCGTTTCAGTACAATTTTGACGACATTGATATCGTTTCAGTTTAAATCATAACTAAAACGACATATATATCGTTATAGTTTATATAAAACGATAATTATATCGTTTCTGTTGAAAATGATGATTCGACCTTCCACGATCACTCGACAAGTATCAGACATATGTAGGACAATTGAAATAGGTCATCAAGTGGGTTCGATCTCACTCAAAAGAAATTATGTAGAAAGTATTTTCGTTCGTTCTTTCTAAGTCATTCGAGTGGCATCAACCCACTTGATGACCTTTTCGATCTTCCTACGTATGTTGAAAGCATGTTGGGTGGTTGTGGACGATCGAATCGTTATTTTTAGCCAAAACGATATAATTATCGTTTTTCATGAAAAGAGACGATATCTATATCGTTATAGTTATTATTTGAACTGGAACGATTTCAAACTCGTCAAATTTGTACTGAAACGATATGGACGTCGTTATGTTATTTTGTGGATTTGATACATAACGATATCCATATCGTTTCAGTACAGTCTTGACGACATTGATATCGTTTCAGTTTAAATCATAACTAGAACGATACATATATCGTTTTAGTTTATGTAAAACGATAATTATATCGTTTTTGCTAAAAACGACGATTCAACTGTCCACGACAACTCGACATGCATTCGACATATGTAGGATGATTTCGAAATAGGTCATCAAGTGAGTTCGATCCCACTCAAAAGAAACTATGGGAATATTTGTGTTCTCATGACTATATACAACATTCGAACTATTCCAATAGAAAGAGTATATTCGTTCGTTCTTTCTAAGTCATTCGAGTGGCATCAACCCACTTGATGACCTTTTCGATCTTCCTACGTATGTTGAAAGCATGTTGGGTGGTTGTGGACGATCGAATCGTTATTTTTAGCCAAAACGATATAATTATCGTTTTTCATGAAAAGAAACGATATCTATATCGTTATAGTTATTACTTGAACTGGAACGATTTCAAACTATCAAATTTGTACTGAAACGATATGGACGTCGTTATGTTATTTTGTGGATTTGATACATAACGATATCCATATCGTTTCAGTACAATCTTGACGACATTGATATCGTTTCAGTTTAAATCATAACTAGAACGATACATATATCGTTTTAGTTTATGTAAAACGATAATTATATCGTTTTTGCTAAAAACGACGATTCAACTGTCCACGACAACTCGACATGCATTCGACATATAGAATGATCGAAATAGGTCATCAAGTGAGTTCGATCCCACTCAAAAGAAACTATGGGAATATTTGTGTTCTCATGACTATATACAACATTCGAACTATTCCAATAGAAAGAGTATATTCGTTCGTTCTTTCTAAGTCATTCGAGTGGCATCAACCCACTTGATGACCTTTTCGATCTTCCTACGTATGTTGAAAGCATGTTGGGTGGTTGTGGACGATCGAATCGTTATTTTTAGCCAAAACGATATAATTATCGTTTTTCATGAAAAGAAACGATATCTATATCGTTATAGTTATTATTTGAACTGGAACGACTTCAAACTCGTCAAATTTGTACTGAAACGATATGGACGTCGTTATGTTATTTTGTGGATTTGATACATAACGATATCCATATCGTTTCAGTACAATCTTAACGACATTGATATCGTTTCAGGTTAAATCATAACTAGAACGATACATATATCGTTTTAGTTTATATAAAACGATAATTATATCGTTTTTTCTAAAAACGACGATTCAACTGTCTAGACAACTCGACATGCATTCGACATATGTAGGATGATCGAAATAGGTCATCAAGTGAGTTCGATCCCACTCAAAAGAAACTATGAGAATATTTGTGGTCTCATGACTATATACAACATTCAAAAATTGCACGGATTATTGAAACGATATTGATATCGTTCCTTAAAAAGGAAAACGATTTGAATATCATTTCAGCGTAAAATACACACTGCTTCCCTGATTTTCATAACGACATTGATATCGTTCTTGTGTCTTAAAACGATATAGATGTCGTTTCCATTCAACTTATCGAATTTTTCCTTCACTTACCGGATATTGAAATTATCGGATTTCAACTTACCGGATTTGGCTAAAATTACTGGATTTAAACATACGCTAAAACGACATCTATGTCGTTTCAGTTCACATAGAACGACATGGATTTCGTTATACGTAAAATCGTTTTTTTAGTCAAAACGATATAATTATCGTTTTTCATGAAAAGAAACGATATATATATCGTTATAGTTATTATTTGAATTGGAACGATTTCAAACTCGTCAAATTTGTACTGAAACGATATGGACGTCGTTATGTTATTTTGTGAATTTGATACATAACGATATCCATATCGTTTCAGTACAATTTTGACGACATTGATATCGTTTCAGTTTAAATCAAAACTAGAACGATACATATATCGTTTTAGTTTATATAAAACGATAATTATATTGTTATCGTTTCAATCTTAATCTTAATTAAAATGACATATATATATATATATATCATTTTAAGATATATAAAACGACAATTATATTTTTTAAGGTATACAAAAAGTATATCTTGCACGTCGTAAAAAGTTTACGTGCGGGTGAAGGAGAAAAAAATAAAAAAATTAATGGTTGGACCGGTGGACGATTACTTAAAAATATAAAAAAAATTATTTGAAATAAAATTGAAGATTTTAATTCAATTGTCACTAATTATTTATATATTTCGAAATCATAAATTTTGTAAACATTCAATTCATCTTAATTAAAATTAATCTTTCAATACATAATACGTATATAAATTAAAATGAAATATTTAACTATAATTTTTTAAGATATTCAGAATTATAGGGTTATATATATGTTATTGCATTAAAAACAAAAAAAATACTGTTCAATGTCTTAGTGGTGAGAGAAACATCATTTTTATTAGAAGTTGACTGTTTAAATATTTGGATATTGAAAATTTGACTATAATTTTTCAAGATATATGTAAGTTATTGCAACAAAGTAAACAACAATGTTCAATGTCCTAGTGGTGAGGATAACATTATAATAATTTTTTTCTTAAAGGTTGAAGGTTCAAATCCTTGCACCTTGTAAATTTGAATATAATTTGTCAAGATATATATATAGGTTACTGAAATAAAATAAACAATATCTTTCAATGTCCTAGTGGTGTGAGGAGCTTCTTTTTTCCTAGAGGTCGAAGGTTCGAAACCTTAAACCTTCAAAAAAAAATTTAGATACCCAAAACTCTTTATTTATTTGATTATTCAATGGAGGGTAAATGAGTCTTTTAACAGTTTTAAATAATTAAAATTACTTTTCTTTTGTTCACTTTAATCAAAGGGCATTTACACAAAATGTTTGTGAGGGTTGGGCATTTGAACTCATCCCCCAATATACATTGAGATGCTATTTAATAAAATTTTCAGCAGGCAATGCTTATTGATTTTGCCCAACGCTACTCACTTTACTTGATCAATCTCCAATATTTTACAAAAAAAAAAAAGGGTTAGGTACCTTGATCCAAGTCCCCTTTCAACGTAATTTGCCAAAACACATCATTGATTCAATACCTATTGTTTAATTGAATTGTTGCTATGCGATCAAAATAATGAAAACACTTATGTCCAGATTGAAAATTGTGCTATTTTATTTAAGAGTTTTGATTTGATTGTCTTTTCTTTTTTTTTTTTTTTAAAAACTTATTGCATTGCGATTTCAAAAGCTAATAATAGAACTCACGCTATTATAAGACATTTTTTTTTGGAAACTTATAAAGGTTTTCCCAAGCTTTTATCATTGGGATCTTGCTATACTGCTAGGGCAGATGAGCCGTGGCTTCTTCCCCCACGTATCACAAGGATCCCTAGAACTGCCATGGCATGGCCCGGTGAAGTGGATAATCATAAACCTTTATTATTAATAGTGCACTAGCTGATTAGTTGATGTATATTGTACGACTTAATTAGGTTTTGTTAAAGAAGAAAGAAGAGCATAACATTGTCAAATTTCAAGAATATGAATAGATGGATTGATCCACCTTCTTAACTGGATTACATAAATTTTCACATTTAGTGCCCTTTTGATTTTAGTCCAAACTTTTGAAATATTATTTTTCAGTCCATATTGTTTAATGTCTTTAGTAGGGATGGCAATAGGAGGGTTGATATCTCCTTGTCCCCGCCCTGATTGAGGTTTCGTGGGAGACGGGACGGGATTTGAGGTGGGTGACTATGTTTCAATGCTCTTCCTTTTCCATTCCTTCATTTTCCAACAAATTAGTATGAGATCGAAGCATTTTGCTATCCATAGTCATCAATAAAGTCCTTTTTACTATTATCGTTCAAACTTGACATTATCTTATTACTTAATCTTTGCATGATCAGTTTTTCCAAGTCAAAATTGTACCTATTGTTAAAATTGAATTTTATTTCCCAACTTTTTACGCTTTTTCACTTGTCATTCTCAATCTTTTGATCATGTGCATTTAGGCCTATTTTGCTTGATACCTCCAATTATCGAGAAACTTAAGATTAACATATCAATTCGATATCACATCATGAGTTTTCCAATGGTAAAATTGTCTTGATATTGTTAATATTTAACTTTTAGTGCCCAATTTTTTGTGTCTTTGCACTTTTCACTCTCAATATTTTGAGCACATGACAAAAAAAAAAATGATAAAAAAGACCAATTATGTCCATGACAATATCATCGTGGGCTGAAAAAGTGCAATTTTCGCTCGTAGATACGAATAATGCTCCTTCGACATAGTCATGGACAGAGGTGGAGGGACAGTTTGATATGATAGATAATAAATGGGGGGTTGTATTTAAAATTTTTTTCAAACTGTACTATGTATCCACACCTGTCGCCCAGTTTTTCAACCTTTGTTTGAGTGTGATTGTGTTGAACAATTGCGTCCCACGGTCCAAAAACATCGAATAAAACCGTGGCCGCCCATCGAAAGAGGAACGCGGCATGACAATCGTACTTTGTCCAACTCCACTATACAGACAGCAATTGTAATTTGCAGAACCAAAAATCTCTATCCAATTCTAACAAACATCGAATCGAAACAAGAAAATGGTGACGCTTGTGGTGGCAACAACCTCGGATCCAGCCTCGATCAACCCAGCAAAGGAACTCTTGGCCATGCCCGGGTGGCAGCAGGGCCCCATTTTGGAGGCTGGCATAATAAGTTTCAAGAATGGAGATGTGAGAATCTTGGAACATGAAAAGAGTATAATAGAAGAAGATGATCTTGATTTAAGATGGGAAGCAGCCATCGAGGAGACTGTGGATGAAATCATATTTTTGTCTAAACACACCGCCGTCTCCAACCGCCCCGCCCTCACCATCCACCCCATAGGTACCCTTTAATGACCTTAATTGTTTTGTATATCGTTAGGCTAAGGCTTAGCTTGTCGTTTTATAACCAGTGGGTCACCGTCCGGTATAAGCTGGATTTATGGGTGAGTTCTACCCAACGAAGTTGTTACAATTGGTAGAGTAGGCAATTGTATTCCACATCGTTAGGTTAGTTTAAGGCTTAGTTTGTGCGTTTTTAACTAATTGGACGCCCTCCTCTGAAGCCATTTTTAAGAGTGAGACGCTCACTGTGGTTTATACATACCCCATACCCACTTGGCACTTGCCCATGCACATTGGTGTATACATTACGAAATTTTGGGTAGAATTAAGGAGCTAAGTGAGGTACACAATTAGCTGGGATAACTGTATGTAGGTGTGTTTAATGGATGTATGACATTTTTGCTTTTGTTTAGGAATCCTTCAAATATGCATTTCATGGCACCAATTCCATGTATGTGTTCATACGATTATATGTATGGGTATATGTATTTGTCGTTTTAATTTGTCCCAGTTCAATTTCACTTTCTATCTTTCAAATATATGTAAAGATAATGACGCATCTTGTATAATGTTCTTAGTGGTAATTTATGACTTGTACCTTGCTTGGCATTTGGTATGTTGAAATATTTTTGGCAGTTTAAATTTCCACCCCAATATGTGACCTTTTTTTTTTTTTTTTCCCCTGTTTAAACTTAAAAATGTGTCCTTCACACATAGGATCATTACATCAGACTAATATATTTTATGTGATTGGTTAGGGATACCACATTTAAAGGAGGGAGATGTTCCACCACAAGGCGGAAGACCTGGATGGGCAGCGCCACCGAGTCCACGGATGGGGCCATGGCTGACACTCTTGATGAAAATTGCCAAATCCTTTAATTTAGTACCTGAATTTGAGGTTAGCTATTTTCAGCAATTTGAGTAAATTAAATATACTCCTCATTCAATGTCTATAGTTTTAAGCACCTCAATAGCATGGCAAAACAATAAAAATTCACATCACGAGTGTCACTGAATTCAAAATTGAAGTAGTAGATATTGAAACTTCTTTCTGCTACATAATTATTGTGATGATACTACAGTTATTGTGCTTTCGCAGAAAGGGCTGCTCTTGTGATTTTTAAGTATATATTCTTGGTTAGAGTGTTCAGTAGCTGATATAAATTTTCTCCTGGTCAATGTAGATTACTTTGGAGGCTACTCACCATGGTCCTATAACTACTAAACCAACAATGTTTCTTGAGATTGGTATGTTTATGTAACCATTGTATAGCAATTTCCTTAGCTGCAATAATATTTGGCGATCCTTTCTATTATATTGGTGTTATTTTATCTGGGAAGAAATTTTTACTCTTTGATTTCTCCATTTAGTTGATGTACTCCATAAATTTCTTTTAGCCTAGAACTTGTGGAAGAAGGTTCTTCTATTCATGTTTATTTTTTTATTTTTTCATGTTATATCTTCTTGAAGCTTCTCCCTTAGAGCAATTTCCTAGACTGTCTTTTTCCAGGGCAAATTATGCCCATATTTACTTAATGCTTGGCTTATTTTTGGTGAAAAACTTGTTACATGAATTTTTACCAAAAACTGGGTTGATCTATGAGGACATCCACGTGGTGGAATTATATATAACAAAACTATCAAGCTATGCAGTTTACAAATCTCATTTTGGTAGTTCACGAATTTCATGGCTGGTTATTTGACCTTGAGTTTGATTGTTTGCCATTCCATGGGTTATACGACCTGTCTAAATCACCTGTCTCCCTCGGGTGCTATTAAATGAACTAGAAAAAATATGAGTAGTGCATTCAGTTTCTACTTCCATGAATTTCTAACTTTGAATAGAGGGTGTTGGCTTGTTTAAATTTTGATGAATTTTCTGTGATTAATTAATTTTGCTTGATGTAGGTAGCACACAAGAGTACTGGATGAGACAGGATGCTGCTCATGTTATTGCTCTAGTTGAGTATAAATCATGCTACGATTACTTTTTCCCGTCAATAGCAAGATTTAATTCTAATTTTTTATTGATGTATTTAAGTTACTATCCAAATCTAAACTGAATTTTGATCAATTCCTCATTGCTGCAAGTTACATTCACAGAGATTCAAATGGGTGTGCAAGCATTGACATACATGCACAAGCACAAATTTATGCATGCATACGCGTATTTATTACGTAATATTATTCCAGGTCGACTTTTTTTTTTTTACTCATTTAAGTATTGGATCAAAACACAGAAGGAGATGAGTTTTGATAGACCAACTTATTACGCTACTGAATATTGTTTAGCATGCACTTATGTTCGGGACCTAAGAATTATGGACACTTCCAAGAAAACAACTCTTTTGATATCCTTCTGAACAAGTCGAATGCTGAAGCTGTTTCGACGTTTAAGAATATAAGTTTTTGATTCAAGCCTTAGTCAGATACTGCTTGGAAGAGGATTCAGCATGTACCAAACTTAAAGATACAGTTTTCTCACACGAGAACAAGATTATCATGTAAAATTTTAGAGATAATTTGTTGAAAACAGAACGGCATGGACGAATGAGAATAAATCACTCTATACTGTAAATGATATATGTTGGTTAAAATGATATAAGCTATACTAATTTTTTGATGCTTCAGATATAAATATCATAAATGTTAACTTTTGATATAATCCATTGGGTTATATACATAGTTGTAAATCATTGTGATATGTGTTATATAATGGATTCCTTCTAACAAAGGGAATTTTCTTATTGAAGTTAATTTGGGAAGGACTTGGACTTGGAGAAGGTGCTGCAGTTGGAAATTGGTGCAGGTAGTTCTTAAATTATGTCATTGTTTGGCCTCCATTTTGGAGAATTTATAAATTTTGGAATAGTGATTGATGGGAGAATGTGTGGTTGAAAAATAATGAAAAGTCTTAGATTTGTGTGTAATATTATTTTATTTAGAGAATGTGTGGTTAAAATTAAGAATGAGAAAATTTTTAATGGGGGCCAAACAAGGGATATATTTCATGTTTTTATCTGAAGGAAATGTAGTTATATTACTGTCTTTATCCTTCCTGCAATACAATTTCTGTAAAAAAATTGATTCTTTTATTCCCCAGTAATACTGCACAGAAAAAAGTTCTCCTTGGGATTGGAGGAGGACATTATGTACCTCGGCACATGGATGTAATCCTGTAAGTCAGTAGTTTCTCCGCATCAATACTCTGTTCATTTTATTTGAAACATGCTTCTTAAAATCTCATGTATATACTAGGTACCTTATTATTTTGTCTTAATTCATATCGAATACTTCCATAAGGAACAGGTTTGTAAACAACATCTAAATGGAAGCATAGAAACTCGTAATTGTTTCAGCAAATGCAGTTTTATGGTTTCTTAAGGAACCAAGAAGATTTTATTTTGCAATTCTATTTACTCTCTGTAAGACGATCTCTCCTGTTTCAATTAAAATTTCTTTTTTATGTAAAAGGGAAAAAATTGAGCATGCTGTAAGATGTTACTGCTGCAATTCTCTACTTTCATTTGTTTGATTCATATTCTTTTGAAAAAAATACAGGAAAAATGGTGTTGGGGTGGGTCACCTTCTATCTGGATATTCCTTGCCAATGGAAGATCCTGGCCAGTCAAAAGGAGAAACTAGTGCAGAAAATATAGGAGGGACATGGAAAGAATCCATCAAAGTTTCTTATGATGCTACTGCAGCAGCTTTTCCGGGTGGGGAAATTCTGGCACATCTTGATCAGAAGTAAGTTTCAGATGTTTATCGATTGAGATAATTAGGACCTTCATGCATACCAACTGAAATTTCTGCCTTTTAATTTTAAGTCAATCATTTCTCATCATAATGAAATATATCCCCGTATGGTTTCTCTGCCAACAAGTAAAGTTAGTGTAAGAACCATAGTTTAAGAAACTAAAAGCTAATAATAATCTTTTGTTTATTGTCACTTAGAGATATAATTTGTTTGCATGAGATTAATAAAACAACACCAATTTTACTTTTGAAGTTCTCTTGCAATACCACCTAGTCACCTAGATATGGGCAAATAAGAAAGGAAATGAAAAACTATTAAGGCCTGAAAATTGAATTGACATCAGATGACTTCTGGACTCATTATGCTTCAGTACTGATTTTCTTAATTTTCTTACTCCTGCCATTTATTTCATAAATCCTTTGGGCTCATCAAAGTGTTTCATGGGCTCCACTTTAGATCTCTTCAACTTGGACCTTTGAACTGTGAACTGGTGATCTGTCTGGTTAGAGTTTCATTAGAGAACTTGGTTAGGACAAGTAACCAGTGGAAGCTACCTTTCCAGCTTCCATCTACCCTCTGAACAATGTGCAACTGCAGCCAAAACCTCTCTTCTCCTCCTCCACATTCTTTTGTTCTTTCCACATCGCTCTTCCTTTTTCTTTTTTTTATTTTTTTATGTTGTTTAAGACACCTGTCCTGCATCTAGAGCAAGATTTAACTTGCTTGATTGCCCTTCAAAAAGATTTAATTGTGAAGTAACCGACTAACCATTTGGTTTTCATTCTCTACTTGGTCGTATAACAATAAATATCAACTGCAGGAGTTTCAAGAGCTGGCAAAAGAATGCTATTACAGATTTTTTAGGTAAGCAGGGCATTAAAATCGGCAAACCTGGTGACTTCTCCTGAATCTGAACCATTCCCGAGCAGATAGTCAATCTCTTTTGGTGATCATGGGTGAACTTGAGGCTTTGTCGACCATTGCCAAATCGGGCGATTAACTTACTATAGATTAAGCCCCTATTTGGTTCCACTAAAAAAATTGTATTAAAATTCAATTCAATGTTAACGCTTAATTTTAATTGCGCATTTCATAAAATTCACAATTTGGAGTCTTGATATTATCCATTTGTGTGGATCATTGCAACGCAGGACTTTGGGCATTTGATTTGTCCAAAATCGTTGAATGACGTGGTTGGTATGTACGATGGAACATGACAATCATAGTATTAAAGAAAAAATAGAAGTTAGTACAGTCAAGTTTTTTCACTTGAAGATATTGCAATTGATCTAGAATGGAGACAAATTGCCATGGTTGCTCTACGTTTACGACGCCATAGTATTAAATGATCAACCAAAGAAATAAAATGAAGATATTGAAAATGAGAGATTAGTAGTGGAAAGCCATGTAAAATATGTATTCTTCACATGTATCTTTTAAATGATTACAGGTTGGTATATATACGAGATGGGAAAATAAACGAATGTATTTGAAAAAAATGACCGTCGGACAAACCGGACGTCCTCATGGTCAACTTGACGTTCACGTTGATTTTGCCTTTTTTTTCGGGGAAAATGTAGACGTTTGAAAGAGTAAATAATATTGTAAAAAATTTAAATATCAAGTTGAAATTCTTATCCCTTGAAAAATAAATTTTTTTATACAAATGTTTTTATGAAATAATATTTTCGTACATAAAACGATTTTTAAAATTTTATCATTCATTATTAAATATCAAATTATTAGTATCTTTATATTTGAACTAAAAAGTCTAGTATTTGATCTTACTTTGAAATTTGCCTCTTAGACTTCTCATCTTGATTTTGCTTTTTCATAACGTTTGTTTTTTAAGCTTTCGTCTCGAATGATTTGACTTAATGCTTAACTTCCACTTTGATCTTTATTTTGAGTCCGATTTATAATGTGTTGATTTTGTCGATGCTTGATTGATTTTAACATTGAACTATCATAACTCAAAATCAATTGCTAGAAATAATATTAATCTTATTTGTTGTAATTAAAACATTATGATTGAAATCTACTATAGAACAATAGAATGGTTTATGATTATTTGTTTATATACAATTATCTTTGGTCGTATTGCCGATACTTGAGCTTTTTTGTCTCACTACATAAAGCATCTCACATGTCCATAAAGGCCACCCTTCTTTGTCCGAATCTCCGATCAAAACGTATTGAAATTTGCTTGCGTGAATGCGAGTGATCCCGACATCTATTGTCCACGTTACAGTTAAGAAAAACGGGGTCAACAAATTGGAACCTTCTGTGAGAAAATCGAACATTCAACCACGAAACACTCGTGGAAAAAACTCGTAAGAAGATATATTTCGCATAGAAAAAAGCCAAGTTTTATTGGAGAGAAAACGTTACCGTGAGTTCTGGCAATGAAAAGTTAGTGCCTAGAAGAGCTAGGGAACATCCTGAAGAAGCAGAACCCTCACATGGTGCTCCATCAACTCGCCATCGATGCGGATCAAAAGGTGGGTCCAGAATAGTTGCTAAACTCACCAGGGAGGTGGCTACCCCGACCATAAACATGAAGATATCACCTAACAGAATATTACCATGCACGAGCCGCTTAGGAATACATAAAACCAAGGAAGATAACTAGCCCTTCTACACAACTCAAGAGAATGCCTTTTCCATGATCCTCCCCTAGTTTCGTAAGGGAATTACCATCATGGCCAATAAGAGGTACAAAGCCAAATGGTTGATTATCAACATTACGCCAGGAAACAAAGTTGAGGTTGATACATCCACAAATTATGCCACTAACTGACCCAATGAGGTTCAATTCAACTTTCGTCCAAATTACGAATCGAAAGACATGCCTCAGATATTCATAAGCATCTTTGACAGTTTAAGCTCCGAAAGGCCTAGAAATAGGCAGGCTCAACCTTCCTTTGCACATAGAAATAGGCAGCATGGGCTACCTCAATTTGAAAGACGATGGAAAAGGTGATCCCGCGAAGCACTTCAATAGTTTCAAAACCTACATGAGCATAAGGGGTTCAACTACCACTTTGAAATATAATGCCTTCAACTTATCCATAAGTGGGGAAGCTAAAGTGTGGTACACATGGCTTCTAGAAGGATGTATCAGAAGTTGGCCAGATTAAAAAAAAAAAAAAAAAGAATTCTTAAGCGCTTCCCAACAAGCAAGGAAGGCAAATGGCCAATATAACGCCTCCAAGACATAAAGAATCGGCAATAGGTAAAGTCACTTAAAAGCTTTTTATCTCTTTTTACCTATGAAATGATTTACTGCGTGCAAATTGTCGATAAAGAAGAACTATTAGCCCTTTAGGGGAGGACTTGACAAGAATTCTCTCTTTTGGAGAGATGTGCAAAATAAGGATCTTACTAGTTTATGATACCCTATTGGAAATGATGAAGTGTTAAATCATCAATGAAGAATTGAAAGATCATCGCAATAGGGCCAACTATGGACTTCCACCTCATCGGAAACAATGAGGAAGTGGTCCAATCTCCAATTTAATGGAACACCAGGCCGAACAGTCAACTACCCTCAACTCAGGGCAAGCACTAGCTGCAACAACATTGAATACGATACCAACTTTGACTTATGATGAAGTCAACTCACTGTTGAGATACACTAAGAAAGGTCCAGCCAACAGCTTTCCTAAAAGGGAAAGGTTGGAGGGTGAAGTTCCGAACCTAGGAATAGGGATGAGATACTCATCTATTACGCTTACCATCACTCTTACAGCCATAATACAGTTGACTATAGAGATATTGCCTTACATCTGCAATCTAGTAATCAAAGAAAAAATAGACGCCCACGAAGAGATACACCTCCTAGGCAATATCGACAACCTAGGATGGTCGAGACCAGGCGTCCTATTCGAACTATGCTCCTTGGAGACAAGAAAGTGATGGGAAGAGGCCTAGGAAAGGTCAAAGAGAAATGAGAAGCTATTCCGCTAATATTGGCCACGAACTTATTCGCGAGATTGGCACAATCTTGGGAGGTCCATATGTTGGAAGGAAACTATAAATGCACAAAGGAACTATGCAAATGAAGCCAAGGACCCCCAATGGCAAGCTTCATAGTTAATAGCAGTCAACCCTCAACTGGGAAAGGGATACAACCCATTACTTTCACACAAGACGATGCGGTTGGCTTGCATTATCCACATTGCGAAGCCTAGTGGTAAGGACCGTTATAGCACGAAATGAACTTAAAATAATGTTAGTGGACAATGAGAGTTCAGTAAATATTATATTTGGAGCAGCATTTGACAAAATGGAAGTGGGCTATGAGCTAACCCCTATAAGCACCTTCTTGTACAGCTTAACTTGTGATAGCATCATTCTGAGGGAAAAATCAATCTAGTAGTGGAGATGGAAACAACACCATTGACTACTCATCATTTTATGGAGTGTTTGGTAGTGTACAACCATTTCTGCCTATCATACGTCCATTCACCACTTGTATTTGAAGTTTCCTATAAAAAATAGGATAGCCAGTGTTAGATATGACCAAATGAGTGCAAGAGAGTGCTATTTAAGCTCCCTCAAGAAGGACGAAATTAGGGACGTCAATGTAATTTTAATGGACATTCACATGAATGAAGCCCCTGAAGAAGAGCAGATCCCAGAACAAGAGGAAGGCATCGAAATGGTAGAAGCTTATGAAGAAAATACTATTTTTGAAGTAATAAAAACCCTTCTAAAGGGAAAGCTGTTGAGGCTTAATTTGATGAACTAGATCCTCCTACCATCAATTGCGAACTTCAAACTGATCTAGTGAAAGATTTAGAGAGTTTTCTAGTAGATCCCTAGGATCTCTCTAAATCCTTGCAGGTTGGAAAGGATATGCCAATGGAGGTTAAGGAAAAAATGAAACAGTTTTTATGCGAAAATTTAGATATCTTTGCTTGAAGACATGAGGACATGGTTAGAATCGACCCAAATGTTAGTTGTCACCACTTAAGATTGATCATAAAGCTACCTCTCATTGACAGAAAATGAGGTCCATCAACCTATAAATGTATAAAACCTTAAAGGATGAGTTGAAGAAGTTGATTGACAATCGTTTCATCAGAGAATCAACTTATTCGAAATGGGTATCGAATCCTATCCTTGTTAAGAAACATAATGGAAAGTGGAAGATATGCATAGATTTTTCCAATCTTAACCAAGTTTGCCAAAAAGATAGTTTTCCACTTCTATGAATAGATCAACTCATTGATTCTACTACCAGGCACGAACTGAGCTTCATGGATGCTTATTCAAGCTATAATCAAATTCCAATGTACCTAGTTGATAAAGAGCACATAACCTTCATAATGGACATATGTCTTTATTGCTATAAGGTGATGCCCTTTGTGTTAAAAAATGTTAGTGCCACGTATCAGAGACTTGTCAATAAGATGTTCGCAGACCTTATTGGAAAGACAATGTAGGTGTACGTGGATGATATGTTGTCAAAATTTTGAAAGGGGCATAGAGACTAGTCCAGGAAAGATTAAAGCCTTGATCAAAATGACTTCGGCCTAGAAGCTTAAAGAAGTGTAGAGCCTCTCTACGTGTATAACTATTTAAGCTTTTTTTTTTTAATCTCAAAAAGACTGATAAATGCCTTCTTTTTTTCATGGTTCTAAAGGGAGGAAAGAACTTCTAGTGGACTGAGGGGTGTAAAGTAGTCTTGCAAGAGGTGAAGAAACATTTGGGACAGGCTCCCCCCTCTCCAAGAATAAGATTGATGAGCCTTTACAACTATACTTGGCAGTTACCATAGATGCTATCAGGTTGGTATTTATAAGGAAAGAAGGTGATCATCAACTGTCTGTTTATTATGTAAATAAAACACTTTTGGTAATAGAAACCCACTATCCAAACATTGAGAAGTTGGCTCTCTCTTTGGTGACCACCTCTCGAAAATTGAGGCCATATTTCTAAGCCCACACCATCCAAGTGCTAACTAACTTCCTACTCAAGCAATTGTTCCAAAAGCTTGACGCTTTAGGAAGAATGATGAATTGGTTGTAGAACTTAGTGAGTTTTACATTATGTTTAAGATAAGAGCTGACATCAAAGGCTAAGCCTTATCAAATTTCGTGGCAGAGTTTGCCCATATTTCAGAAATATGAGAAAAAATGGAACCTGCCGAACCTTACAACTGGAACCTATTTGTTGATTTTTTTTTGGATATACAAGATTTGGAGCAGGAGTGGTCTTAGTCAGCTTGAAAGGATGTAAGTTTAATTGTGCCGTGTGGTTCGAATTTAAAGCTACCAACAATACAACAGAATATGAGGCCCTTCTAGTGGCCTTAGATTGGCTAGGGAGATGCAAGTGAAGAGGCTAATTATCATTAGCGACTCCCAATTGGTAGTAAGCCAGGTTAATGGTAGTTTCTCGGCCGGTGACATGAGCATGGCCACATATTTAAATTGGTAATGAAATTTGTTCCATCCTTTGAAAAGTTCGAGTTGCCTCAAATCCCGCGCGTGGAAAATGCCCATGTCGACGCTTTTTCAAAGCTAGCAAGTAGTAAAGATTCCGAACTACTTACTATTGTGCCTATAAAACACCTACCTAGACCATCAACTTCTAAAGGTGAATAGGTGATGTGGGTCGAAGATGCTCCTCCATGAATGCAGCCTATCATAGATTTCCTCAAAGATCAAGCGTTACACTTTGACAAAGATGAGATACAGAAGCTTTGAAGATTAGCTGCACATTTTGCTTTTCAGGATGATGTGTTGTATAAGCGAGGTTTCTCCCTATCCCTACTCCATTGCATAGGTGGCGAGCAGACAAGAGGATGGGCTTTAGCAAAAAAGGTACTGATGCAGAGATACTATTGACCTACACTGAAAAAGAATGTACAACAATTTGTGAGAAGGTAAGACAAATGTCAACGTTTCGTGATAATACAAAGATAACCTTCCTAAAAACTAAGTGTTGCTCTAGCCCTTGACCTTTTTTTAAGTGGTGGATTGATCTTATAGGACCCTTTCCTAAAGAAAGGGGGCAGTACAAGCTTCACAATTGTTGCCATTGACTATTTTACTAAGTGGGTGAAGTCGATCCGCTGGCCAAAATTATAGAAGCTAACACTTCTAAATTCTTATGGAAGAACATTATTTGCAAGTTTAGAATCCCCTACTCAATTATATCTAATAATGGGTGATGGGTTGATAATAAAAAGGTGAGAGACTTATACAAGGAACTGGGGATCAAAAAACATTTCTCTACCCCCATCACCCTCAGGCTAATAGACAGGTGGAAGCTATCAATAAAAACCATCAAGTATACCCTCAAAAGAAAGTTGGATGCATCCAAAGGAACTTAGGTGGATGATCTATCTCAGGTCCTATGGGCTATTCGAACCACTAGTAGGATGGTTACAGGAGAAACTACTTTCTCTATAGCTTATGGAGTAGAGGCTATGAGCTCGATTAAAGTAGGTCTACCCTCTCGTCATCTCTTATTGTTCAATATAATATCGAATGATGAGTTAAGAAGGGTGAAAACTTAATTTCCTTGATGATATGAAGAATGAATCCCAAGTAAAGTTAGCTATCTACCAACGAAAGATGACCTAGTACTACAATGCTAAGGTCGAGAATAAATCATTTCGTGTAAATGAACTTGTATGGTGAAAAGTATTCCTATCATCTAAAGAGACAAGAGTTGGGACTCTTCGTTCTAACTAGAAGGGTTCCTACCACATTGGAGAAGAGGCTCAACTTGGAACCTATACGATCGAAAGTTTGGATGGTAAGGTAGAGCCTCATTCTTGGAATGAACACCCAAAGAAGTACTATTAGTAGAAGTGTAAATGCTCAGTTCGTGTATGGTTTGTTTAATTCAATGAAAACAGCCTTGTTAAAATTTTTGATGGGAAAGAAAAGTACTTCCCAGTGATAAAAGTCTTAGGAGAAGCCTCTGTCTGATGAGCCATCTACTATGTAGGGAAGCGTTGGCACTTTGATAAAAATATGGATCCTAAAATGTACCACCTCCTTACTGCCGAACTGGATAACACATGTCTTTCAATGACAAAAATCATGGAGAAAGCCTCAGCATAGATGAACAATTCAACCCCATCCTAAGGAAAGATAAAGTATAAAAGACAAAAAGTATATGAACTTCTAACACTTATGCAAAATTCATTAAATATTCAGAAATTTGACACGAGTATAACAAAATAAATTTCATTCATAAAAACTTGTTACATCGGGGGCCGAAGAAACTACCTATTAACAATTACACTAAGAGGTTACCTCTCCGAGCCATTAAGCAGAACTTCTCAAAAAATCACATCGAGTTGATCAAATGTTAAACTCTTGTGAAGATAGAGGACGAAGGTAGATGTCCTCTACAATGCCTAACTCTATTTGGGTTAATTTGAAGCAATCAACTGATCCTGCAACAATAAGAAAATGTTAGTGTTGATCTAAAGTTAGGAAACATAAGTCTATAAAAGCAAGCACTCACTTTTTTTAGCTTCAGAATAACTAGTTGGCACTATTACATAGTGGACCTTGTCACTTTCACGTTTTGCCATTATCCTCCTACCCAAATTCAAGTTTCTTTACATCCTTTGATGGAAGAAAGAAGGCCTATGACGAATAGGGAGTGAGCCCCCATGGACATAAGGAGCACCCGCTCTTTTAATCCTCTTTACCTAGGACCCTAGGTTGGAAGATGGATTAGAAGATGTGCAAGGGCATATTCTATCCAAATGAGGTCTCATTCCACAAAAAATAATCCCCACTAGTTGGGCTCATGTATTGGGGATGAGCTAGGTGGGTGCTAGCCCGCACGACTTAAGTACGACTCTAAAGAAAGGATGAATGGGCAGATGAAATCTCCTTTCAGAAGGAACTTACTAGGAAAGTAGGCTTGCTTGCCAAGAAAGAGTGCTAAGAGTTCAATATTGTAGATAATACAATATTTCTCCCTAATGTCACATGGTCACTTGCGATTACGTTTTAAGGAATTTTGCTGCCTCCATCCCGCATCATAATCTACCAAATCCTCCCTCGTGGGAAAAATACTCTGACCAGCCCTAATGGCTTGGATGAGGTCAACAATATTGGTTATTGTAACCCCTATCTTAGAAGCTAACGTACTAATGTCAAAATCCACCCATCATAAAGTTTAGAAGCCATGAAATTCGAAAATCAAAGAAGTTGAAAATAATTACTAAGTTGAACAACAAAATCACTGAAGAAAAGTGGTCGGAGTTCATGAAAGTGACCAATGGAATTTCAATAAAGATGAAGAACAAAAGAGTTTTTAGGAGTTTAATTGCTTTTATTCACAAAAGAAAAATGATTTTCACCTAAAATCATTGCCTTTTATAGGTAAAGGTCATCAACCAGAGCTATTGGATCATGATCCTATCATCCAACTGTTCATTTAAGATTCAATCTAATTCATCCATCACGTCTCTCGCTTCGTATTCTACGGTCCAGATCAGGGTGTCGGCATCACATGTGCCACTGCGTCTATCTCACATACAACACGCTTCCAGCAGTCATCATTGCTCATTAAATGCGACGACGATTGCGTGTATCGAAAGTTAAACCGCTTTAGCTGTCTTTTCTTGAAAACGTACAAGACAACAAATCATTTGGAAGAAATAATTAAAGACGTCTTGTGTTCCTAACATTCCAAAAAACATGCCTCTTCAGAATTAATGGATTATAGCCTCAGCAAATAGCAGAGGTACACTACTTCAACCTCGACATAAATAGCTTCGATAAGGCTTCAAATATACAAAGTTACTTCTGAACAGACAGTATCGGATAAAAGGATCTTAGCTGGTGCTTCCCAACCTTTTCCAAAAAATAAAAAACTTTAAGTATACATTTTTGGACAATACCCTCTATAAGTACCTAGAGCAATTCATGATAGTTCTACTTTCAAACTCTAATTATACTATAAATAATTATATTTAGACTTGGGGGACTATTGTGGTGTTGTGAAAATAGCTACCTCAACCAAAATTTTGTTTTTATAAAAAAGTCCAAGAATTATATAAATAATCACGACAGACCTAGGGGACTATTTTACGCCTTGCCACTGAGCCTCTTAGTGGAGACCGTGTCTTATTCCACATGGAGACATTCCACATGGAGACATAAGTTATATCCGAACAAGTCTACAAAGACCCAACTGGTCAAAATAAAAAAAAGTTAAAGAAGAAGTTGATGCCCTTTCTTCTGAAGCTCCTTTTAGTTGAAACTCTTGCTACATCCAAAGCTCCATTTGGCTGAAACCCTCACTCCATTCAAAGCTCTCTTGCTGTCTTTTAAAGTATTCACGAGCAATTTTAATGAACGATTGATGTAACGTTTATAATAATAAATGTTATGATTGTCAGCTTATACCTACTTGCGTAGATGTAAGTGTACGTAGAATCTGTTGTCCATGTGAGTAAGTAAGACTTATCTCTTAAGTATCATGATAAGACTAAATATTCATTAATAATTATCTATATTATACAAATCTCCCATTTGATGACTATTTATACAAATACACCTCATTAAAAATACTGTTTGACGAAAATTCAATGGAAAAAAAATATAATAAAATTCCTTTTTAAAATTTTGGAGTGTTATAACCAAGTTCCACAGAATCTCGTTTAGCACTCTTACGGCCTTTGCTTTCTTATTCTTGATGTTTTAAGAGAGAAACTTCAACTCTCTAATGAGACGGCACCTTTTCAAAGTTTATATAGATAAAGATCTTGTAGTATCTTTGTCACTTTTAGAGATATTAGATTAATGATTTGAACTTTATTAAGAGTTATAGGAACTCAACTCTCCTATTAGTGACAATGAGAACTTATAATCTATGATAGAATTTAAAAGAATAAGTGTTGAAACTATCCACTGATCAAATGACATTGTTGTTACCCTTTGAACTCGAGGTATATTTGTTAGTACAGTTATTTAGGATTGCCATCATTGGTGAACTTAATTATGGAGTTTCAACCCCATCCTACTAGTTTTTATTCGCACTAATTCCCTCGTAAGTGATTTAGTAAGCAGAACAACCCAATTCTCATTTGACTTCACATAAGTAAATTAATTTATATCATCTTTAATTAATTTCCTCACATAGTCATGTCTTAAACTAATATGTCTAAACTTATCAATATACACTTTATTGTATACTTCGGGTAAAGTGATTTGACTATCATACAAGATAGATATAGAAGAATTATTCATCTTTTCTAACGGAATTTCATACATTAAATCCCTAAATCATTCAACCTCTTTTCTAGTTTTAGCTAATGCTACAAATTCGAATTACATAATTGAGTGTGTAATATATGTTTGTTTCTTGGATTTTCAAGTGATCATACATCTTCCAACAGTAAACACTAACTCGAGGTGGATTTAGTCTCACCTATACTTAGATATCCAACTACCATAGGTAAATTCTTCTAGGATTGCCAGGAATTTAGAATATTGGAGACTTAGATTCTTGGTCTTCTTCAAATAATCTAGAACCCTCGATAGCATTTCAATGTTCTTCATTTGGATTGCTAGTAAACCTACTAAATTTACTAATTGCAAATACTATGTCGAGTTTTATGCATTGCACCACATACATGAGACGCCCTATAGCAAGTGCATACTCAATTTGTGTCATTTCTTTTCCATCATTCTTTACAAATTTCAAATTTGGGTCAATGAGATTATTTGCCTCTTTAATGTTCAAATGATTGAACTTATCACATTCTCAATATAACATGGTTGATTCGACATATAACCCAAACTAAAATTGGTGACTTTGATACCTAATATGGTATCCACTTGACCTTGAACTTGATTACTTACAATCAATATATCATCCACATATAAACATATAAACACAATATAATTATTACAAACTTTTGAATACAAACATATATCAACAGTACTATGTTTAAATCCAAAAATAATTACTGCTAAGTCAAATTTTTTGCACCAATTTCTTTGGTGCTTACTTTAATCCATATAATTATTTTTGCTAATTTGCGTACTTTATCTTCATTTCGGGTAGAACAAAACCTTCTTATTATTCCATATAAAACCTCCTCATCGAGATATCCATTTAAATATGTCGTCTTAACATCCATTTAATGTATATACAAATCATAAATAGAAGTTAAAGCAAATAACATCATGGATATTATTCGTGAAATTGGTGTATATATGTCAAACTAATCTATTACTTCCTTTTGTTAATACCACTAACCTAACTTTAAAGGTATTAAGTGTACCATCTACATTGTACTTCTTCCTAAATACCTATTTACAACCTATAGGTTTCTATCTGGGTAATAAATAGAATAATTCCTGAGTATTGTTTAACATTATTGAGTCAATTTTATCATTTATAGCATCTTTTGATACTATTTCTAGATGACATTGCTTCTACACAAGTTTTAGGATAAGTTTCCACTTAATGAATGTATAGATAGTTTTTATGAAACTCTTTTCATTTTCCATCGAAGGAAATAAATTGAGAATCAAGTTCATCATGCCCTATCACTTTCTCCTTTTGAGCTCTTTTTCTTCTGCAAAGTGCATTTATTTCAACGTCATTGGAGGGTGTTTCTAATTGTGATCTTGCAGAATTAGAAATCTTTTCTTGAGGTTTCTTTAGAGAATTATTATTTGAAGATAACAAGTTCTCAAAGAACTTTACGTCTCGAAATTCAATAATGACACTGGTTTCTATGTTTAATAAAAGATAAGTTTTGCTATTTTGAGCATATCCTACGGAAGGTATTTGATTGCTCCAGGACTCAAGTTAGTCATGTTAGGATCCGTGATCTTGCAATAAGCAAGACTCCCAAAACAATGAAATAGTTAATGTTTGGTTTTCTCCCTTTCCACAATTATAGGAAAAAGCCTTAAATTTTTTAGAAGGAATCTTATTAGTTATGTGACGTGCACTTAACAAAGCTTCACTCCGTAAATTAAATGGCAACTTAGAACTTAATAACGTAGCATTTATAATCTCAAATAGTGCCATATTCTTTTTCTTAGCCAAACCATTTTGTTTAGGTGATTTAGATGCACTATATTGATGTGTTATATCATGTTATTTACCAAAATAATAATAATAATAATAATAATAATAATAATAATAATAATAATAATAATAATAATAATAATAATAATAATAAATAAATAAATAAATAAATAAATTCGTTAGATAAGTATTCACCTCCCCTATCATTTCTAAGGATTTTAATCTTTTTAGTTAATTGGTTTTTTACTTCGACTTTGTATATCTTAAATTTACAAAGCTTTATCCTTATATGTTATCGAATAGATATAGCTAAATCTAGAATTATCATCTATGAATGTTATGAAATATTTATTACCTCCTCTAACATTCCATTTAATTCACATATAGCGAAATGAACTAAGTCTAATAAATTAGATGTCATTTAAATACTATAAAAATGTTTATTAATCATTTTAGACATCGAACATAATTCACATTATTATGTTCTATGTTTTTACATTAAATCATTCCAATTTTTATCATTCTTTTTAAAGTAGAATAACCAATATGTCATAATCTAACATGCCATAAAGAAATAGACTCGACAATATAGTTTGAATTTGTAGTTTTATTAATATCATCATCAAAAGTACAAAGTTTGACAATTCCATCACTAGAATAGCCTTTGCGAACAAATACACCATTCCGGGAAGTGCAAATTTGTCCGACTCAAATGTGAACTTAATTTCCGATTTTCCATACAAATCCCCACTTAGAAGATTTCTATTCATATTTGGTACATATAAAACATTTATCACTATGATCTTCTTGTCGAATGTGAATTGTAAGTCTACGCTTCCTTTGCCAACAACTTTGGATTGAACTTCATTACCCATTTGAATATGTTTATTATCCACTTCTTGATAAGTTTTGAAGAAATATATATCACAGTAAACATGTATGGTGGCACACCACTGTCTTTGAAATTTTCCTTTGACTGAATTGACAATGCTCACAGTAGCATCAATGTTGTCAACGGAGTTCACTTTGCCCTTCTTGTTTTGGTTATTTGAGATGCCTAAATCCCAAGCATAATATTCGAGTATGCCATACATATAATAAGAGGTCTTGAATTTTTTCTTATTCTTGTGATCTTTGTTGCCGTTTGAGAATTTCCTATACTTGGTATCCTTATTGTATTTGTTTGCTTGATCAACGACATGGGCTTTGGAAGTGCCCTCATGAGAACGTTCATTCACATCTCGTGCCTTTGACTCTTCCTCAATATGAAGATTTTTCAAATCCCTTCCAAAGAATAATTCTCGAAACTCTGAAGATTTTCTTCCTATAACCTTCCATGAAGATGGGGATATTGATTATGATATTAATAAAACTATAAGTCATTGGCAGTTTTTAAGAAATTTGAGTTTTGATCTTTGATTTGGATGTAAGTGTATATATTTGATAGTAATGTTGTGTTTTCCAACATGAAAGTCATCCATATATTTCTCTTTGAAAAGTAGTTTTGTGCCATATGCTAGAACATCACTTCTCATGCGTGAATGAATGCCAGAATCAAGCTAAAAAGGTGTGAGAACCATCTAAACAATGGTCGCCAGGCAATCGCTCAGTGTAGGACTTTGGCCTCGAGTGCCAATTCTTGATGCTGGGGAGTCGCCTAGCCTAATTTTCTGTCTTTCCCATTTTTTTTTCTTCCAGTTATTTTTCGCACTTACTTGATATTCTCACATAGATGTTTGATCACTCCAAATCACTTACCATTATATATTTGAACAATATTACAATGATTTGCAGGAGTACGGAGTATGGACTACTGATGATATGTCTTTGCATTCATCTCGATTTCTTTAAGATTTTTTAAGAAAAGATCCTCTTTATGAATACGAGAATCAATCAGGGTAGTTCATCAGCTTTTCTCTTATGGATTTGGAGGAATTCAATGATGGTTTGGGTTCCTTTTAGTGAGCCTAGATGGATGACTTTTTAGTTGCTTGATATGTCTACGAGAAAGTTTAGTCTGTCATTTTGAGGTTCTTCCAATTTGTTGAAAATTCCTGGAATATGCTATTAACAAGAAATTGTAGTGGATAGAGGACTAAGAATTGCATTCAATAGAAGTTGATCTTGCGGATCCGAAATTTAAAATCAGGATTAGGGACACATCAGAGTTGATTGTGGCTGGAGGGCGTAGATGTTATCCATTAGTAAAACATAATAGATCATATTCAACAAGAATGATGTGAAACTTGAGACGCTAAGAAGGATAATTTTTGTTGGTGAGCATGAGAGGAACTTAGGAAGAGATATTAGGCTATGTTTGATAGCCACGGTTTTCCATGGAATTTCCTTTTTCCATATTTTGACCTGTTTGATAGTCATTTTTTGTCGTGGAAAATTTTTTCCTACTTCACTCCACACGTGCACATTTTCAAGAAAATGGTGGAATTAGCTTTCTGATTTCCACCTTTTTTTTTTATTTTTTTAAAAAATTTTTGAAATTGGAACAAATTTTATAACCAATTGTAAAATAATAATAATGATTATTATTATTTTAATAGACAATTTTCATGTAAAACAAAGTCAAACGAATACAAAACTTTGATGAAAAATGATTTTCTTAGAAATATTTATTGATTTATTTATTTTTATTTTTTGACAATGGAAAAATTTTTTATAACCAATTGTCGAAAAAATTATTATTTTAATGGATAATTTTCATGTAAAATAAAGTCAAACAAATACAAAAAGATCCAAAATTTTAAAATTTTTCGGGGTGAAAAATTATACCAATCAAACACATTTAATTAACAATTCCCTGAAAAATAAGTTTTTGATAATTATTTTCTCTGAAATTCATTTTCTTTCCACCTTTTTTCCACCTTTACAATCAAACGGACCCTTAATGGAGATGAGAATGAAAATTCACGGGAACAATATAGCTGAGGGTTGAGGGAAGGGGTAATATAGCAATAAAAAGGGAAATCAATGGAGGTGGTGACGTCGACTTTGGTGACGGATGCGATAGTTGCTCCAGTCACGACGATGGTTGTGGCTGTGGTTTGGCTGACCATGGTTGCTAAGATAGAAGCAGTTGCCGAAATATGCTTTGATACCGTGTTAAGATTAGCATTTGGAGACAAAATAATTGAGCAATCTTAATTAGCTCTATAGATGGACATAATTTATAATGTTACATATGAAGAAATGCTATACAATTACATGATAAGAGCAATCATGAGAGACTTATATACTTATGTAGAAGAAATCTGCTAAAATTCCTATACAAGATTTTAATGTATACTAGAACTGTGATTAAGAGTTCTTTGAGTAATGTAGAGTTATAACAAATAATTTAATCGAAAATGAAATATTGAGGATGCAGCCTTCATAATTATTTATAGGGTAATTATATTACCATCACGAATTTTATTAGTTACACCACAATTTAAAGTAATTTTATTGGTTAAAAAAATTCATCCACATTTTGTCTCTTGAAAAATGAACCCACCACTAAAAATTAATTGGAAATGTAAGAAGTATGAATAATGAGTCAATGACCGGCTCAGAATAATGCTTTTCCCTGGGAGAATATGAAAATTCAAATTAAAAAAAAAAAAAACTATCTGTAAAAAAACATATAATCCTAGTAAACAAGTTAAACCCATTTCTAGAATAAATATTATTAGCAAATTAGATCTGTAAATCTTGAAAAAAAAAAACACAAAACAAGAAAAAACATCATTCACAGAGATGACACGGCTATTTTTGTGTCTCTGTTTGTATGATATAAACGTAAAAATGCTTTCTTTCACACCAAAATCAAAGGTAAAAAAATGTATAAACAAAGTATCGAAATGAGAGTTTAATATATTTATTACAAATTCAAGTTTGTGTCCTCCACTTCTCAGAGAGACCGTATTAATCAAGTTTGTGTCTTCCAATTAATTTAAAATGGACGGAAAAAATGAAAAAAAGAAAAAGAAAATAAAAAGAGGGGTAATATTGAGATGATAAGTACACTAAAATATGTATTTAAAAAAAAAAAACTTCTATTGAATTAGGAGTATAATTGTAAATTTGTTGTGGTGTACTTATTAAAAATATATTTTAATTGTGATGTAATTATAATGTGGTGTAATAAGTATATTGAGTTTAGTAATTAAGTTAAAAAGAATTCTTTTTCTCTCAATTAGTAAATAGTAACTTGATAGTTAATTTTTCTGTCAGAACTAAAATAAAAACGTTAATAAATTTTGAGAGAAACTATCACCTTTTCCAATAAAATAGACTAGAAAAATCTAATTATTCAAGTAAAATTTAAAGATATATAAGGAAATTATGGTAAAGAAATTCTAAATCTTGTAGTAAAATTGTTCATTACCATAAGTTAATTTCTAGCCTCAAGCTTGTTGACTGATTGATTAATAATAAGGTTACTAAAACCAATTAGAGCAAATTGTAAGGGATGAGTCTTTTTTCCCCCATTTTTCTTCTCTTCTATTTTCCTTTTCTTATTATTTATTTCTATTTACTTTTTATTAAAATTAGGAATATAAAGAGAAATAGAGAATATCACTTCGAAAATTCGAACAAATTATCTAATCGATACAAATTGTAACCTGCTGAAGTTTAAGATGGAATAGTACTGAAAGTTGAAGATTTTAGTGTCTAAATCTAAAGTTTGCTGATCAAGTTGCAATACAAGTTGATGCATCGTTTCTGTTTGGACTAGTTGAATTATCAGCATTAAAGTAGGACCACTTAAAGCAGTTTCAAAGATTCTATAACAAGAGAAACAAACATGACTTAAAGGCTAAAGCACCACCAATTTGGTTTTGTCAGTATAAAATAAGGAGACGAAAGGAGAAAATAAAATTTGTAGAAGCATTAGTTGACAACTTAACAAGGTATGCCTCATCAAAAGTCGTACAAATACTTTCGGTATTTTTTTATGAATCAACGAGTATTCTTTCTTAATTAAAATTTTAGTGTTCTTACGATAATTTTTTTTTTCCATGTTCATTATTTTCATACAAACTGCCGCACCTGCATAATGAGCTCAAATTCATCTCTTAAACTGAAAGGTAATTCATAGTTGATAGTTGTGTTGACCTCAAAATTGAGATCAACACTCTCACAAAATTAAGATTTTTCCTCCCCAAACTCATTGAATTCTGGTCAAGAGCACGAGTTGGGAGAAAAATGACTATTTGAAAGGAGAGTGTATTTCATTATTTATCTTTGTTCTCAACTCCTCCTATTTATATATTTCTATAAGGCCATGAGAGCGATCAAGTCTTTTCTTTCAATGACATGTGATAGTTGTTGATTGATGCTCTTTAACTAAATCTGTTACATTTTCACGTTTTACTCACCATACTACATGTCCTTCACTCATTAGTTCTGTAATCATGTTTAAGAGGTTTATCATTCTTAATTAATCACGTTTGTTTCAATAAAGGTTTTTGCTAATATGGACTAACACGTGAAAATATATAAGTATGTTCGCTCACTGATTTCGCATTTCCATGCCTTGTGTGCTCGTTGTTTTATGTTTAAGAACGAACATAAACAAAGGCGAAGCCATGATTTAATGGTACGGGGAGCAAAATTTTTTGTAATATAACGTTACCTATTGTAATTGTACCCGACGATGTTTCATATCATAAAATTCATCTATAATAGAATCTAGATCTAAATTAATACTAAATTCTCGTTCAATGTTTAGTGCTAAACAATTGGCAAGAAAACCATCATCCATTTTGTTACGAATTTCCGTCTTCACATGTTTCATTGCTGAAAATGCTCGCTTCACTGTCGTTGTTGAAACTGATAATGTCAGTACTAAACAAATCAATTTAGTCAAAATGACGTAACTCTTCGACCTTCTACTTGCAACTAATTCCAGACATAAATCAAAAAGTGTAAGCTCTTGAAATCGAGGTTCAGAAATCACATCATTTTGATAATGTTGCAACTTAATTTTCAAGCAACAAATATCTTGTTGCGCAAAATCTTCAGGATAATACTTCTCTGCAAGCTTGCAGATATTATCCATGTTAAAATGATTCAAAAGAATTTTTTGAATCCAAAGCCGTACTAAGAGAAATGAGTTCTAATGATATCTCATTAAATCTTGTATCTAACTCCATCAAATGAAAATCTATGGCTGTATTGAAAATATCAAAGTGGTAATGATGTTCAGTTGTAGGATACTCACGACCATGAGAATGACCAACCATGTGCGAACCCTTAAAGTCAAGTATATGTATATCATTTTTTGAGCAAAAAACTCCTCTTGAAGAAATTCTTCTCAACCATCTTCTCTCAATGCTTGAAGGATAATTTTTGTGGTATGGACAAATCTTATAGTAGTTAAGATGTCTTGAGTTTTCTTCTGAAGGGCCGGACAAAGTACATCCGTAATTGTCAATATTCTACGCATTAAATGCAAGATAAATACAAGATTCATCACGTGCTTTTCGTCAACAAGAATACTAAACTTTGCATCCCCAACTTCGTCACGAATTCTTTGTCGTACTTTATTGACCATAATGTTTAAAACCTCTTTTTGAATGTCTGGAGACGTGTATGTAGCATTTTTGGGAGCATTAGCCAAAACAATTTTCCCTACTTCCATATTCATTTTTCCAGATGCATGTACCAGTTCAATGAAATTCCCATGATTCATTGAAGATTGAGATTCGTCATGACCTCTAAAGGAACAATCTTGAAGTGCTAACCACTGAACACTCATAATAGTTGTCTTCAGACGCAAACAATTTTTCTGTTTTTCCTCGGTTGATACAGAATGCATCACCTTATCAATATGTTGAGTTGGTTTCATTAGATCTTCATCTCTTCTCTTACAACCATTATGATATGATGACGATGTTGTACCAATATGAATAAGAAATGCACATTTACTTCCTTGGTTGACCCTATTCCAACTGTCAAATCCAATGGTAACCAACGATGAAATAATAGGTAGAGCACTATCATTGAGAAAAATGAAACAATAAAAGAAATACGCTTTATGTGTTGAAAGTGAGTATTCTAACCAAGGAAAATGATTGTACCAACGCTCCTGAAATCAACGTTTCCGCTTTTCACATTCTTTACTCTGATAGTCCAAAAAATTTTGGTTGATAAGGTCCAACATTTAGATAGGCTCGCTTAATTTGATCACGTTCATTAAATGGATGTTCACATATTATCTTTCTTTTTCCTGGATCTCGTTCAATAGAATCAAATGGTTCCAAATTAAGATTAGGAGATGAAGACCATTTAACTTCAGAGGATGAAATTGGATTTGGAGTGGAGGCCGTAGGAATTTGAGTTTCCTAGTATTTGTTGCTCTTTGAAAAGAAAAATAACAATGTTCTTCCTTTCTTGGAAGAAGGTCGATCTTCCTCCATATTAAACCTAAGAGTATAAATATCAAAATACTTCAATATCCTATAAATTCCTATCGTTGTAACATATGTAATAAACACATATGTGATACGAGTCATATGACATAGCTCTCATTTTCAAAATTCCCAAACTAACATTTTCTAAATAAATTACCAAAAGCTAAAATTGACAAAATTAAAACCAAAATGCAATGATCATTGATCAAGGATAGAATGGAAAGGAAAATTGAAGGCTTCAAGGTGAAAAATGCAAAGAGACATAAATCACGAAATTACTATCACAAATTAAAACTAGTAACAAATGGGAGAATTTCAATGAAACTAATTAAAATGAGTACCTGATAGGACCAACCGTTGTTGCCTGAGCGACCGTGAATTCCAAAGAGAATCGTGAAAAGGGCACTAGCAATTATTATCGTCATTGTCACCGATGCGTTGTCTGTAAGAAAATCAAAATTATTACAGTTTTCTACATTTTCATAGTAAAAATCTTTTATCCGAAGAGTAAAGAAGAAGAAGAAGAACAATGAGCAGGGCCGATTTTCACTTACTGATTTTTGGTGGTAAAGTGTTTGGCCATTTGAGAATTGCCGAATAATTGGAAGCAAGAAACCATGCAAACTGCAAAGTGAAAGTGCAAACAGTGAAGGGTTTGGGAATTGAGTTTTAATTTTATATCAATAGCAAATTTGGTTTTCAATTTTCAAATGGGCCTTGAACAGTGGGCTACCGTGCTTGAACAGTGAAAAAACAATGGGCTATAACCAAATTTTTTTTAGGCTTGGACATGTAGCCTACCCCAATCCACCTCTCCCTCCGCCACTGAACATAAGGTTTCATAAATATTTGTTGACAATAACCTTGATTCACACATGATATGATGATTGATGACTGACTTGAAAATGTTCGTTGATAGTGACATGTGATCGCATAGAACGAGCTCAAGATAACATAACAAATGAAAGTCAATATTCTTGCCAATTATCTCAGTAAATATAATTGATAACAAGTTGGAGACATGATAATCTCGTGTCAGGTCATATCATTTTAAAGATAAAATTTAAGTTATAAAGTTGATAAGTTTTTCACAAAACCAAATATTTGGAAAAAGGGAAAAAAAATAATAGTGTAATTGTTTTCCCTCTCAATTTTAGATACATTTTCAGATAATGTTATTTATCATTGTGATAATGGAATATCAGTGATGTGATGTCACACCCCATTCATAGAATCTACTAACCAGTGTAGGAATACAATTGATGACTTGACCTAAACATCCAAATTCACCATCACCTTTTTTTTTTTGTGTTATTAAAATGAAAGTATCTCAAAAAGTATATCCAAAATCAAAGATCATAAAATCATAGTCCAATATATTTATGCTGAGGTTGTAAAAGTATTTACATGTCATTTCAAAAGTCATACAGGATCCCCAAAAATAATACAACTAGAGTCTACTAAAATAATCTTACAGGTCATCATCCATGTTCATCAAATTTCAGAATCCGGTAAGAGCTCCACAACTAGCCACGTCTCCTAGGAAGTTTCATGCTCATCTACAATGTGAGAACTATATAAGGCAATGCTAAGTAAACAAGAATCATGCAGGTCATGTATATGAGTAATAATAGTATATAACACCATGCCATTTACTTTAAACATTATGCTAAAGATGTATCATTCTCAGATATTCGTCAAAGTCGACTTGAAAGAATCTCATTTGAAATCTTTCATTGGGCTCTTGACCCACCTACTATGTACTATATATAGAGATCTGCACAATATCAATATCAATAATCAAATGGTCAATCTAACATCGACACTGACGAGTGGACCATCCTCTCGTGATCACTAGAGGCCCATCCGCTAAGTGCCCCTATGATCACCCAATAAGTATCCCATTCGATAGTGCCAATAATCAAACAGTTAAGTGGTCCACCCTCATGTGATCACCAAAGGCCCATCCCCTATTTACTTTTGAAATCAACCAGAAAGTATCACCCATAGTACCAAAACATATAACATAAGCATGTCTCACATGCCTCGGTGCCCTAGTAGAAGTCAATCAAATATTTTATAAGGAGCTCAATTTTACAATCATGTTGTGCATGATAGATTTTCAACCATAGACGTATGTCGTGCATGCACATAAAAATTTTCTTGAGTAACATACTCAATGATCATAACCATTATATGATACACAATGAGCTCCTTATCAGAGTTATGTAAATATTCCAAAACAACTATATCACAAACACTACGTTCTTGCATTGTAGTTGCAAATGGATTTTCACTTGCCTTTTTACCCTTGTGTGTGTTTGTTTCTACGGAGTGTATATTAATTTCCTTTTTTACTTGAAGTCAAAAAACCACATGTATCACTATTTAATATTAAACACAATCCTCAATTTGATAACCTTAACACACACACACACACACACACATACACACAATCCTGTACTACGTCCATTTATGCCAATAATTTAGATGACATTATTACTTCAAGTTACCAATTGCATTTCAAATTAGTCCCACAAATATCACTATTTCTGGAGTCCATTTATGAATGTCAACGTTATCCAATTGTGATTTAACAACCTAGCACTCCTTAAAATGTATTTTCCATGCTTAAGAGATAATTAATGGACATATAAAGGTTGAAACCATGCAAAATTGGATAAAAGCCGTTATTTGCATTTTAGTCATTGCCATGTCCCATTTCATCCATCTTTGGAGCCACTACAATCTGATTATATCCTGAGTACCCATCTAAGAAGTAGTAATGTGAATACCCTCTAAGTCGTTCCAACATCTGATTAATGAAGGGTAAGGGAAAGTGATCTTTTCGAGTTGCACTATTTAACTTCTTGTAGCCTATGCACACTCTTCATCACGTGACTAGCCTTGTTGGTATCAGCTCATTATTCTCATTATTTATCATTGTAATTCCTCATTTCTTTGGCACAACATGAATCAAACTAACCCACTTGTTATCAGAGATTGTATATATGATGCCTGTATCAAGGAGATTTAGTACCTCTGTTCGCATGACATCCTTCATGGTGGGATTCAATCTGTACTTATTTTCTAAATAGAAGATTTGGTGATTTCTAAATAGAAGATAGTGGTTTACTAGGTCCTTTTCTAAGTTCTTCAATATTTCTTCTTCTGATGGATGGCGTAGACTCTACAATCTAGACAATCTGACTTATCTCTTCAACTGTTGATTTTTTATCTTATGAGTGTACAAGAAGATTCTCCAAGTGGTCTTGAGGGTACTCAAGAATGAAAGTCTCCTCTACAGCTAAATCTACCATATCAATGCGCAGACAATTATCTGATTCAGTAGGGTACTTGATTGCGATGAAGACGTTGAATGTCACATGCTCATCTTTCAATCGCAGCATCAATTGTCCCTTCTGAACATCTATTAAGGTCCGACATGTTGTAAAGAATGATCTCCCCAATATTAATGGCACGCCCTAGTCCTTCTCCACCACATCCAAAATGATGAAATCTGTCGGGTGGATAAATTTATCTACCTTCACCAGTATATCTTCAATAATACCTCTAGGAAATTTTACGGACCTATCTGTCAGCTGCAAAGAGATCGATGTTGACCTTGCCTTTACTAAATTTAGTTTTCTGAAAATAGAGTAAGGTATAAGGTTAACGTTAGAACCTAAATCACAAAGAACCTTATCAAATGTTATGTCACCAATGGTACAAGGGACAGTAAAACTCCCCGGCTCCTTTAGTGTAGGTCACATCTTATTTTGTAAGATGGAACTGCAATTTTCATTCAACATAACCGTCCCCAACTCCTCCAACTTCTTTTTGTTTGTAAGTATCTTCTTCATGAATTTTGAATATGTAGCATTTTGAACACCTCAAGGAATTTCGAAAACTGCTTGTCTAGCTTATACTCCTGTAGCCTATGTGGAAATGGGAGTGGTTGCGCAATTTCTTTAGCGGGAGCGGTTACCTTAACCTTTGGATCCTCTGATGCTTTCTCTTGTTTTTTGAACTGCTCAGATTCCTTCAAGTGCTCCTGAACTGGGAGATTCCTTCTCTTCTATAGCAATTAGTCTCTTCACATTTATCTCAAGTAACTGTACCCCATTGTGAATAGTTATAGCCATGCAGTGCCCTTTGGATTCATTTCAGTGTCACTAGGCAATGCTCCTAGTTGTCTATCTGAAAGTGCCTTTGCTATCTGTCCCATTTGATTTTCCAATTTTTTATAGCAGCTTCTTGAACTTGTAAGCTCTTATCCGTACATTGCATGTGTTGAGTAGATATTTTGTCAACTTAGTCACAAGGTATTCTAATGAAGACTTCATCTCATTCTTCGTCTTCTTTGATCTTGTCAACATCTTCCATCCATGCGAATGATTGTTGGAATAAATGGTATAAATATATGTAATTTAGTATTTATAGGTGTTAATTGGAAAAGTCTCCAATTTGTACAATGACTAGTCGCAACTTTGGGCACTAAACATGAAAATGTGTGATCTAATGTTCCTTATTAACTTACGTCAAAAAAAGCAACCATTTTGAAATACGCTTGAAAATCTATATAAAGGGACCACTAATTCCAATTTTCCTACACCAAATCAATTCAAGTTAAAAATGATTTCCAATTCCCTCATCTCTTCAAAAATTCCGTTCTTTTTTTATTTTTGATGAAATAAAATTTTGTTCGCTTTATTTTAAGAAATAAAAATTATATCTAAGTATTTATTTTTTGTCTATTTTGTTCGAGAAGAATATTGTCAACACCAAAGTTAAACTAGCGAAGTTGATATATTACATTATCAACTTAGAAAGCAGCATTGTTTATTAGAAGATAGACATCCGATATTCCTTTCGACACTTGTGCAAAGAGCGAAATTTGTCTTAAGAAACTTTTCAAAGTATACCTCACTTCATCTTTGATAAGTGTAGTTTTTACACTTATTCGAGACTCTAAATCGTGATATGTTGTTGTCTTTTGAATAAAATTCTAGCTAATTTATGTTAAATTGTATTTTGTAGGTGAAACTTTATGTTTAGTTAAGAATTGAAGAAGAGAATGCAAAATAGCGAAAAAATGCCAAATTCAAAG
This sequence comes from Fraxinus americana, assembly GCA_035079005.1. Taxonomy (NCBI): domain Eukaryota; kingdom Viridiplantae; phylum Streptophyta; class Magnoliopsida; order Lamiales; family Oleaceae; genus Fraxinus; species Fraxinus americana. The sequence continues at coordinate 16,426,366 of CM068711.1, forward strand.
TACGAGGACTAAATTGGTATGAGTTGCACAAATAGATTTATTTTAAGGATTAACTTGCATTCCATGATAGTTTTTGGGCATGAAAAGAAAAATGAATTTAATTAGATATTAGAATTTTATTGGGCCTCAAATTGGACTAGACATTGGTTGCTGGGAATGAGGGAATATATATACCACGTACACGAAGGAGAGGAAAGGGGGCAGCCATTAAAACATTAAAAAAAAAAAAACAAGAGAAGAGGAAAGCGGAAATTGAGGTCTGAAAAATATATATTCACGTACAAACGGCGGCTTGATTTAATATATATTCATTGGAATTGCTGGGGCTGAAAGATATACATTGGAGGCTGTAAAGTTCAATATATACACGTAAACGGAAGCCGGCTTTTCTGGGAAGAAACAGAGGCTGGGATTGAGACACAAAAAAAAGTGGCTGAATTGATTTATATATAAATATATATCTATACAACGTGTACAGTGGCTGGCAATTTGGGAGGAAGAAGTCAAATGATATATTCAATTACACCAAAGACAAACAAAGGCAGCAATTTTTGTGCCATTGGACAGGGATTTAATTTGTCAATATATACACACAAAAGCAAAAGGAGATAGCTTCAACTGGAATTAATCACTTTTCGTAAAATTTTAGTAATGTCTTTCTACTTTTGCATGTTTAAATTCAACATTATGAGTGGCTAAATATTTTCATGTTAGGATTGATGATGTAACTTAGTTTTTTATTATATGTTTAATTTCAAAATTTTCATTCCATTTTGATATTTGTTAATTAATTATTGTGTGTTTAATACTTTAATTATCTGCGCATCAATTAATTGATTTAGCGATAATACTGAGACCGAGAGGTGGTGTATAATTTTAACTCGTGCAATAATTGACATAGACATTATAAGAAATCGAGAGATAATTATAAGCTGTGCAATCTTTGTTGAATTCTTAAAGATAAATGTATTCATATGTGTGTGAATTTACATAGAAATATAGTAGGTTCGGACATATGAATAAAATTAGTATTACTTGAGAGAGATCATTAAATACAATATGTTAATTCGATCATTGACACGTATGAAAAATGGGTGAATAAATTGGAATTAAATATGATAAATAACCTAAGTGAAATTGAAAATTCTAACTACCTCATCACACAATATTTTCTCCAGTTTTTATTTGAGTTTGTTATTTTAATTAATAGCTTGTTATTTTTTTAGAATTTCGTTTCGAAAATAAAACTTAATTTGATCATTAGTAGCTATTTTAATTTAAATTGAAATTAGGTTAGTTTAAAAATTTATAGTAGATAGTAGTCTCTGTGAGACGATATTCGGTTTTAATAAATCTACTTTATCACTTGTCACGATCCATACAATTGCGGAATTTCACGAACGAGTTTTTGGCGCCGTTGTCAGGGACTAATTTATTTGTTTTAAATATTTGATTAATTCTAGTTTTAATTTAGATTTATTTGTTTTTGTGTGTTTTTTTTTTTCATTTTCGTTTCAAGTGTTCTTGCATGTGAAGTTCGAGAGTAAGTAATTTAGTACCATTTGATCCAGAAATCGAACGCACTTTTAACCATAAAATTAGGCAACAATGAGATAACATAATGGCAGAACATAATAGATATGTGCAACCGGCATGGGTTGTACAACCAGTCGAGATTGATGAAGATGATTTACCACTTGGACAATTCATCACACCACTTGTTGCACCAAATCAATCAAGTATCATTTATCCTCCATTTGGGCAACCAAACTTTCAACTGAGGACATACATCATTTTATTGTTCCGGAATGGTGTATCATTTCATGGGAAATCTCATGAAAATCCACACAATCACATCTCACACCTTTTGGACATTTACTAAAATTACATTTTCCATGTGGAATCTGATGAAGCAATCAAGTTGAGACTCTTCCCACACGCACTCAGAGAGGGAGCAAGAAAATGGTAGGACGCTTTACCCGCTGGAAGTATTAGGACCTGGAATGATCTCGTACAAAAATTCATCATAAAATACTTTCCACTGTCAAAAGTAACTAAAATACGGCAGAAGATATCTATTTTTCAGTAGAATGAATTAGAGAGTTTTCATGAAGCATGTGAAAGATTTAAAGACTTGATCAGGAAGTGTCCTAACTATGGTATTAAGAAAAATTTGCAAGTTCAGTACTTTTACACTAGTTTAAACCCAGCATGTCAAATATTAGTAGATGCAGCTTCAAATGGATCTATCACATTAAAGTCATCGAATGAAGTTGAGGAATTATATGAGACGATGGTAGCCAATAATGCCTTATGGCCTTCTGAAAGATCCACACATAAGAACCGCACAGGTCTACATGAGATGAATGCTTTCTCGACATTATCAGCACAGATGTCAGCTTTGGAAAAGAAGGTTATAAATCATTTGACTACGAGAGGTTCAGCAAAAGCAGTGTAAAAAAAAATTTTGGTTCGCGGTATATGTGGTGGAGCTTACAATAGTGGGGAGTGCCATATGTCATCTCAAGATATTGATGAAGTTAACTATGTACAAAATTATCAACGTCAACAAAACAATGCATTCGGTAATATGTACAACCCAGGTTGGCATAATCACCCTAATTTCTCTTGGAGCAACAACCAAAATAATCAGCAGCAGCCTCCTCCTAGTTTTCAACAGCAAGAGAAAAATCATCTCTGAAAGATATCTTGAATAAATTTATACAGAAGACTGACCAATATATGGCGAAGACCGAGACAACGTTACAGAATAATTCAACAACTATAAAGGGATTGGAAACTCAAGTAGGAAAATTGGCTGTACTATCTCAGAAAGACCACATGGAGCCTAACCTAGTAACATAGAAATTAATCTAAAAGAACACGTGCAAGCAATTACAACAATAAGTGGGGTACAACTACCTGAAATTACAGTAAAAGACCAGTAGCAGAGACAAATAAAGTGCCTACTTCAGATGAGGAGCAGGTGGAAGGATCTGAAAAGTCAGCTGAGAAAAATTTGAAAGAGAATTCACAAACTGGACAAATAGTTCTCCAAGTTCATTGAAGTGTTTAAAAAGCTCCACATCAACATTCCATTCGCGCATGCTCTAGCACAAATGTCCAGCTACGCAAAATTCATGAAGGAAGTTCTCACTAATTACAGGAAGCTGGAGGATTATGAAACCATGATGCTAACTGATGAGTGCAGTATAATTCTATAGAATATCCAGAAAGTTTTACCATACCTTGTACAATAGGAGATAAATATTTTGAGTATGTTTTATGCGATCTTGGAGCAAGTATAAACTTAATGCCATTATCTTTGTACAAGAAACTATGAATTGGAGGGGCCAAAACAACCACAATATCATTGTAACTAGCTTACCGCTCCATAAAACATACAAGAGAGATTATTAAAGATGTGTTGCTAAAAGTGGACAAATTCATCTACCCCGCAGATTTCATTGTACTAGATATGGAGGAAGACCGTGAAATTCCAATCATTTTGGGCATGCCATTCCTTGCTACAGGAAAAACTTCGATTGTTGTACACAAAGGGCAATGAATTTTGAGACTAGAGGATGAGCAAGTCACTTTCAACGTTTTCAAATCAATGAAGTATCCATCTGAGTCCAACTCTTGTTTCCAAATCGATATTATAAATAACTTGATAGTTAAGTCAGTTGCACATGAACATCTTATGGAACCATTAGAAGCATGCCTAGTTCATTTTGAATCCAAAATAGTAGAAAATATTGAAATTGAAGAATACACCAATTATTTGGAATCATCGCCACCAGTTGTATTTCCAAGGAGGCACCAATTTAAAGAGCTTGATAAATGCCCTATTAAACCATTTCCATCTATTCAACATCCACCAACTCTTGAGCTAAAACCTCTACCAGCGCATTTGAAGTATGCCTATCTGGGAGAAGCTTCTACATTGCCAGTCATCATTGCAAGCTCTATAACAGAGGATGCAGAAAAGAAATTACTTAGGGTGCTCAGAGAACACAAAATTACAATTAGATGGTCCATCGTTGACATAAAGGGTGTCGATCTATCATTATACATGCACAAAATTCTTATGGAAGATGATTTCAAACCATCATTTGAGCATCAAAGGAGATTGAATCCCAGTATGAAGAGGTAGTTCGGGCTGAAGTACTTAAACTTTTGGATGTAGGTATTATATACCCCTATTTCTGATAGTAAGTTAAGTCCAATGCAAGTATTACCAAAGAAAGGGGGCATCACAGTGGGGAAGAATGAAAACAACGAACTCATACCTACCAGTACAGTACCAGGATGGAGGGTCTGTATTGATTATCGAAAGTTAAACACTACCACGAGAAAAGATCACTCCCATCTACCATTCATCGACCAGATACTTGAAAGACTAGCAGGACATTCTCATTATTACTTTTTGGATGGATACTCAGGATACAACCAGATCTCAATTGCTCCTGAAGGTTAAGAGAAGACAACATTTACATGTCCATATGGAACCTTTGCTTTTAGAAGGATGCCATTTGGTTTATGTAATGCACCTGCCATAATTCAGAGGTGTACGATGGCAATCTTCTCGGACATGATTAAAAAATTTATTGAGGTATTCATGGATGATTTCTCAGTATTTGGGTCTTCATTTGACACACGTCTTAAGAATCTAGCATTTGTTCTACAAAGCTGTGAAAAAAGCAATCTTGTACTGAATTGGGAGAAGTGTCACTTCATGGTTCAGGAGGGTATTGTATTAGGTCATCAAGTATCAGGTAAAGGTATTGAGGTTGACAAGGAAAAAATTCAGGTAATTGAAAAACTACCTCTGCCTACTTCAGTAAAGGGAATCAGAAGTTTCCTAGATTATGCGGGATTCTACAGAAGATTTATCAAGGATTTCTCAAAAATTACTAAACCATTATGTAATCTTCTTGAGAAGGATGTCAAATTTCAGTTTATTGAGGAATGTTTGACAGCATTCAATGCACTCAAGGAAAAGTTGGTAATTACACCTATCATTGTAGCACCAGATTGGGATTTACCTTTCGAACTCATGTGTGATGCAAGTGACTTTGCAGTTAGAGCAGTAATGGGTCAGAGAATAAATAAGATACTTCACATGATCTACTATGCCATTCGAACCCTCAATGATGCTCAAATCAACTATGCCACTACTGAAAAAGAGTTGCTAGCAATAGTGTTTGCATTTGACAAATTTTGATAATATCTTATTGGGTCAAAAGTCATAGTCTACACTGATCATGTAGTACTTAGACATCTACTAGCCAAGAAAGATGCTAAGCCTAGACTTATCAGTTGGGTATTACTTTTACAAGAGTTTGACTTGAAAATTTAGGACAAGAAGGGAACAAAAAATGTAGTGGCAGATCACTTATCTAGATTAGAGAAGATCACACCAGCAGGGGATGATCAAATCAACGAATTATTTCCAGATGAACAGTTGCTCACTCTACTTGAGGTTCCCTGGTATGTAGATATAGTCAACTACCTCGCTAGAAATATTTTACTTCCTTACACCACCCACCAACATAGGAAGAAATTTTTTTCAGATTTGAAATATACTTTTGGAAAGATCCATATCTATATAGGCGTGGTCCAGATCAAATCATTAGAAGGTGTGTACCTGAAGCAGAAATGGTTGAAATCTTAAGGCAATGTCACTCGTCACCATATGGAAGGCACTTTGGAGGAACGAAAACAACTGTTAAGGTACTCCAGTCTGGATTCTATTGGCCAATTCTTTTTAAAGATGCACATAACATAATTAAGGCATGTGATCGGTGTCAAAGAACTATAAACATTTCCAGGATAAATAAAATGCCTCTGAACTCCATACTTGAAGTAGAGCTCTTTGATGTTTGGGGTATAGATTTCATAGGTCCATTCCCATCATCTTATTCATGTTAGTACATCTTGGTGGGGGTAGATTATGTCTCTAAGTGGGTTGAAGCAATTGCTACACCAACCAATGATTCTCAGGCAGTCATAAATTTTTTGAAGAAAAATATTTTCAGTCGATTTGGAACACCAATGGCACTCATTAGTGATAGCGGCAAACACTTTTGCAATAGGATGTTGGACTCGATTTTATCAAAATATAGAGTGAAGCATCGCATTGCTACAACGTATCTCCCACAAACAAGTGATCAATTGGAAATCTCCAACCGAGAGATCAAACGGATCTTAAAAACCATAGTTAATGCATCAAGAAAGGATTGGGCAAAGAAATTAGATGAAGCTCTATGGACATACAAAACATCATTTAAAACACCTATTGGAATGTCCCCATATCGATTGGTGTATGGAAAAGCTTATCACTTACCTGTGAAGTTGGAGCATAAAACATATTGGGCAGTGAAGAAGCTTAACTTTGATACTCAACAAGCTAGAAGAAAAAGACTTCTACAGCTCAATGAGATAGATGAGTTTAGAAATGATGCTTATAAAAATTCTCGTATCTACAAGGAATGAACAAAGCGATGGCATGACAAATTCATTCACGGAAAAGAATTTCGAGTGGGAGAGAAATTACTACTCTATAATTCTCAACTAAGGCTTTTCCCTGACAAATTAAAACTTCGATGGACTGGACCTTTTATGGTGGTAAAAGTATATCATTATGGCACAATTGAGATACAACATCCAAAAAAAGGGAAATTTCAAAGTGAACGATCAATGGTTGAAGCAGTATTTGGAAGGAGAATTTTCGAAAGATAAATCCTCCATACTTTTAGATGAGCTAGAATAATCATCACTGCAGTCAAGCTAATGACGTTAAAGAAGCGCTTCTTGAGAGGTAACCCAAACATTTTTCTTTATTTATTTATTCTATTTTTACATTTTAGGATATTTAGTTTATTTTAAATTTATTTCGGATTCATCATCCTTACTTGGTTTCCTCATAGGTCTTCGTTTTGTTGGTTTATTAGATGTTAGAGTTAAGTAACACTTGCTCCAATTATTTTATCTTAATGCTTTATTTGAGTTTTCAGGAATATGACGTCGCGGAACATTTAAACCAATTTCGACCAAGGAGCCACGGAAGTAATAGGAAAGTTAGCTGTTGAATTACACGTCATATCAGGGGAGTCTTTTCTTCATTTTCTTCTCTACCCCTTATATGTGGATTTAAGATTTAAGAAATTGAAGACAACGTTCAGTTTAAATTTGAGGGTGGAAAGCAGAAGTTTTCATTTCTTTATATGTGTTTTTGCGTGTTTTTGTTGCTTTGAATGCTAAAAAAAAAAGATTCAAAAATTTCAAAAAATATTTTCTTTTTGTGTGCTTGTGTGAATTAGTTGGCCTGGCTGGCAATGAGGAATGTATTGAATCATAAATTGATCTATGAATGATGAATAAGTTGCATGTTTTGATTTATTTTTTATTTTTTCATGTGAAATTTGATATATATTGAGCACGTGAATTAAGTTAAGCATTGTGTTTGAATAAGTTGAATTCATAATTGGATATGTTGAAATGGTGGACCATAAAAGCTAAATCCAAAACCACAAAATTTTACATCCTTGGACCAAATTTAGAATAGCTTGGGGGATTTACTGTTATGGGAAGATATTGAGATAAATGGGAATTCCATGTGTAAAAAAAAATCTTGTATGGATTGTCTAAAATTAATAGAATGAAATTGGGTGAAAATCTCAAATTAGAGGTCATTTTTTCTTGAATTGATGTTTATTAAGGAATATTGCACTAATCAAGGCAAAAAAAAATTTATTTTAATTGAAAATTTCTCTTCGTAGCCTTTATGACTTGAGCAATTAAGACTACAAGGGTCTTTAAAATCTGATGCTCTGTGGTCATCTAACTTGGGAGTCATCGGTCGAAAGTTTGTTGCATGGGTCATTTAGAAAGTTTAAGGGTAAGAATACTTCAAATAGAGAAAAAAAAATTTATATAGAAAATCAGAAAAAGCGGGTGTTTGAAACAGAAGACACACCACATGCTTTAGTCATGTCTCAAACATTTATTTGAGAAAAATTGACTTTTGATAAAAGATTATTAACCTAATTAAGTCTACAGATTGAAATAATCAAACTATGAAGAATCCTTATTTATTAACATATTGACTAGCAATTAATAAGATTTACTTAACTGGAGATGTGAGGATAATATATAATTCAACATTAATTCACATGTGAAAATAATGAAAAAAATAAGTTTGGAGGTGTGTGAATCTTACGAGCATGAAAGAATATATTTGACCATTAGGGTCACGAATTGAAACAACTTATAAATTCATAACGCTATGCTTAATTCTTTACACACACACGTCGATTTGACATTGGAAAAGTAGATGTTAATTTCTGTATTGTGATTTTGAAGTTGGGATTAGATTTAATATTATGATTTCAATCCTGATATAAAAAGCCAAGTTAGCTAGCTAAATCGTTTTGCTTTGCTTGATTGACTCATCACCAATTGGTAATTAGCATTGGACGTTTGTGTATTTGTTAGATTTTAGTTTTGTTTGAGGACAAACAAAAAGTCAAGTTCGGGTGTGTGATAAGTATAGTTTTTACACTTATTTGATACGCTAAATCGTGATATGTTGTTGTCTTTTAAATAAAATTCTACTTAATTTATGTTCAATTGTCTTTTGTAGGTGAAACTTTGTGTTTAGTGAAGAATTGAAGAAGAGAATGTAAAATAGCGAAAAAATAACAAAATTCAAAGTACGATGATTAAATTGGCATGGACTGCACAAATAAATTTATTTTAAGGATTAATTTTCATTGCATGAAAGTTTTTGGGCAAGGTATTAGAATTTTATTGGGCGTGGACTAAACATTCGTTGCTGGGAATGAGGGAATATATATGGGAACAATACATAAATAAGGTATTTAAGTATCATCATTTCAAAATTAAGGTTTGAAGTTTTAAATTTCAAAAATCAGGTTTTCATTAAAATTTATTTATAATTTAATTATGAAATACTAATTATTAAATTAATTTATTATTAATATTTAATTCTGTTATAAAATAATTAATCCAACCCCACCTCCACCACCCCCACAACTCCGGGGATATTCCGGCGACCTTTTCAGTCACCACTCTTCTCCGGCGACCTTTCCGACGACTGATCCGATTCCAGCGAATATGTTAAGGTCACAGATCTATACAATTTGGTCACAATTCAAAATTTTTTAGGTCACAATTCAAAATTTTCATAAGTCACAATTTGTTCATCGGTTACAATTTAAAAATTTGAAAGTCACAATTTTTTCATTGGTCACAAATCACAAAATTTGCAAGTCACAATACTTATTTACAGTCACAAACATCCCATTAATTGAACATATGTTATATTTTAGGTCACAATTTATCAAATTACTGGTCACAAATTAATAATTTCTAGGCCACAAAGCATTTATTGGTCACCGTTTATCTAATTCATTGGTCACATATTATTTACTGGTCACAAACTAATCAAATTCTTGGTCACAAACAATCTAATCATTTGTGACCACCCTCGAATCATTTGTGACCACCACTTCACCACGACCACGACCACGACCACCATCTCCAAAACCACCACCGCCACAGTACACCACAATCGTACCGCCGCCTCACGCACCTGACACCTAACCACCTCCACCACTACACCAAACCGTCCCACCACCACCTTCACTGTGCCGTCCATCACCAAATCTAACTTACCGCCACTACCCAAACACCACTACCACCCACAGTCCCCATCCACAACTGAAAACACAGCCCAAAAACCCAATCACCACCGCCGCACGACGCACGCACACACAACCTTCACACCGCAACCACAAAAACAGCGACACCGCCCATCACCGCCCCCACCACAAACACTCAGTAACCACCACCGTCGTTTACCCCGCCACAACACCACAATAACCACTGCCACACCGCCTGCACCGCAACCATAGCCAACACTCTGCAAACCATAGCCAACACTCCGCACCCACCTATCAATCATCGAAGTTCTGCTACCAACAAACATAGCCAACACTTTGCAACCAGACCCCGCCACCGTCACTGCCATCAACGCGACCACCAGATCCACCACCACCACGACCATCCCTCACCGCAACCACCATCTTGGGGGTTCCTGCAGCTGCACCTCACTTCGACCAGGCTACGGCGGCAACAACTGTCAATGAATTTGAAAAGAGAATGGAGGGGAGGGGAGGGACGGTTTGGTTGAATTGAGGGGAGGGATTTGGTTTGTAATTTAATTTTAGGGTTTGGATGTATTAATTTATAATATTTAAATATTAATTATTAATCAAAATCGATTTTTGTATTATTAAACTTGATTAATGATTTACGAAAATGTAAATTTAAAATCGTGTCTAGCTGTAATTTCCTCAATATATATACCACATACACGCAGCAAAGGAAAGGGGGCAGCCATTTAAAAAAAAAAAAGGCAAGGGAAGAGGAAAGCAGAAATTGAGGGCTGAAAATATATATATTCACGTACAAACGGCGGCTTGATTTAATATAGGGGAATTTTCAAAAATGTCACTAAATTTGAAAATCCAAAAAAAATTGTCACTTTCACTTTTTGTTTGCAAAAATGTCACTTTTTTGGTGCAAAATGTCTAAAATATCCTTGTTACCACCTTTTTAGGAGCAATAAATGTTTGATTTGAGTGTAATTAATGTTGTGATGTGATGATTTAGTTTAAATATTAAAAAAATTGTTTATAGTATATTATATTGAGTAATATGAGTTTTCATAAAAAGAAAAAAAGAGAAAAGAATTAGAAATATTAACATAATCAAACATTCTTCTTCTCCACTATCAAACCCTAACATTTTCTTCATCTTCTTCATTCTTCCTTGCTCAAGAACACATTATTCATCATCAATATTTCGAGGTAAGTCATTACAAATTATTTATAACTTTATAAATTCATGTTATAGATTACTATTTCTCAAATGTTTAAATAAAATATCTTCAAATGCAATGGGAGGTATATTTGAAACTATATTCATTTGTTTGATTTTGGAAATATTTGTGAAAAAGATTCAATCATCAATATCCTTTACATAAATGAAGGATTCCATAATTAATGAAGCATTGAACTGTTTATTAATGAGAAGATGCTTTCATGTGGTAGTTGAAAATTGATTATCACCATTAATGTTTTCAAAAATTTCTTCAAACATACGGGATTTCCAGTTCCCCGGTAGTTTCTACACGTCATCTGTCGAAACTGTCGGACCCGACATTTATGAACTGTCGAACCCGACATTTATGAACTGTCGAACCCGACATTTATGAAATGTCGAATTCGACGATTGAAATTTGTTGACACAGTGTTGATTTCACCTTCTGCTATTCCATGGATTTCAATATTCGAAAGTTCGACATTCATATTATGAAATGTAGACATATTTATTGTGAATAATTCTTACCGTTGCAATCTCAACGTTTCAGGTATGAGTACTCATTTGAGATTTATAGTGTCGTATGGGGGACAATTTGTTCATGTGGATGACGAATGGAAGTGGAGAGGAGACAAAACCACTTCCATTTTAGTGCCGACAAGTATTACCCTAACCGCACTCGTGCTACAATTGAAGGACAAACTTGGTATTCTTGATCCCTGCACTAAAATTGAACTGAAGTTCAAAGTCCCGAACTTGAATATACCTCCGGCCGAAATACGTGAAGAAGAAGACTTAAAATGGTACATATCGATTCACAACGAAAGCGCCTTATGCGTTACTATTTTGGAAGCCGAGCTCCCAAGTGTTGGCATGGGGAGGGATATCAATTGTGCGAATCGTTCGTTTCCCATTGCGGATGTTCACCAAAATTCTGACATGAGGAGTTCAATCATCGGCATAGGGTAGCCAACAATAATGCATTCGAAACTCCGGTTGGGACCGCACCTTCGAGATGAGATGTTGGACAACCCATTGCATGGTACGAGGCTACTAATATTGATGACGTTGACGAGCAAATGTCCTCACCTTCGACAACTTTGAACAGATACGATTGGATTACAAGAGTGAATACATCCGATCTTGCGGAAAGGCAAATATTCTTAAGCAAGAAAGAGGTGTACTCGAGAATTCGTGTACTCGCTTTGCAAGACAAGTTCCAATTTAAGGTCATCAGGTCAAGTATGAAAATGTTAACTGTTGTATGTGCTGACGATAATTGCATGTGGATGGTACGTGCTTCGTCTGTGAAAAAGTCTGCAGTCTTCATGATCCGTAAATTCAACAATGTTCACACATGTTCCGTAAATTTTCGTCGCAACGCACATCGACATGCCACTACTTCAGTAATTGCTGAGCATATTTTGAGAAAATTGGACAATCCATACCGATCCTATGACCCTACTGATATTGCACGTGACATGGAATGTGAGTTTGGTGTCGAAATAAGTTACCACAAAGCACGTAGGGGAAAGTTGGCTGCTTTACATTTGCTACATGGAACACCTAAGGATAGTTTCCAAAAACTATCTTCATACTGTCATGTTCTAGGAGAGTGTAAACCGAGGACGGTTACCCACATCGAAGTTGACTCTCATGATAGGTTCCATTACTTCTTCCTAGCTTTCGGTGCAAGCATTCGTGGTTACATACAGTACATGAGGCCCGTTATTTGTGTTGACGGTAGTCACTTGAAAGGTCCGTACAAAGGAACTCTTCTACGCAGCGCCCAAGATGCGAACAAACAGATTTATCCGTTAGCATGGGGGATCGTGGATGCAGAAACAAATAAATCGTGGATGTGGTTTTTGTCAAACTTGAAAGATCTTATTGGCGATTCAGATGAACTGGTATTCGTTTCGGACAGGAAAACCAGCATTGAAAAAGCTATTTCTCACTTATTTCCATTGTCTCACCATGGTTGTTGTATGTGGCACATGGAAAAGAACTTAATACAAATTACAGCAATGCGAGTTCAATATTTCTATTCAAACGAGCAGCTACAACTTATCGGATTGAAGAGTTCGACAGACTGATGGGTCAGCTTCGTAGGGTAAGTGCAAGATCGTACGGGTACTTGGAGCGAGCAGGTTTTTCATTTTGGTCACGAGCACTATTCGTTGGCCATCGGTACAATATCATGACAAACAATAACGCTGAATCTCTAAACTCATTGTTACGACATGCCCGCTCGTCACCGATCACGTGCTTGGTTGAACAAATTCGGAGTACTATGCAGAGGTGGTTTTATGAACGTCGAAGCGACGCAACATCATGTACTACTGTACTGTCGTCGAGGATGGAGAGCGAGTTACGGACAACGTTCGAAGCCGGTTCCAGGCTTCGAGCTCATGCCTTGACAGACAACTTAACACAGGTTGGACTATCCAATGACACGGACATTGTAGACTTTTCTGAAAACAGTTGCACATGTCGTGAGTTCCAGCTAAATCGTATGCCTTGTGTTCATGCAACTCGTCTTTGCTTGCTTGAGAGGTACTTCATTATATGATTTGTGCTCCCCTTACTACATATCGGTATATTGGATGGGTGCGTACGGCGAAACAATATATCCCGTCTCGCGGCAAGTGGACTGGGTTGTTCCGAACGAAATTACAAGTACCCCTATTTTGCCACCCGTCGTGCGTCGTCCTCCAGGGAGACCACCGACACGACGCAAGCGATCCAGATATGAGTCCACCACACGTCCAAGGAAATGCACTCGTTGTGGTAGACTTGGTCATAACCGGACAACATGTTCAAGCCCCGCTGTCACACAACCGATGTAATTTTACTTCAATCACTGAACACAAAAATGAAGTCGCATTTCTCTTTTTGGTTATGTGCCCCAATTGCGTCGTAACCTTTTATGTGATATTATTTTCAACTTGCATTACTATTTCCTCGCTTACAATCCCATTCTATTTCATTACGGTTTGCCGTTAGTAGTAGCCATCCGAGGGGGTCGATACCCTCATGCGAGGGGGTGGATACGGTACCGTACGGGTCAGATTATGTCATCGGGAAGGTGACTTCGCAATATATCCCGACACTTCATCTGTCGTTCCCGACAGATGTTCTCTATAGTTCTCGGCAGTTGGAACAGAACAGCATGTCCTCGCTACGGGATATATTGCGAAGGGGACAACATTGCTAAGACATGCGATTAATGATCATTACTAAATATGCGCGAAATAAAACGACGAACACATTGGTGGAAATATATCCCGTCTCGCGGGACGTCGACTGGGATGATACGAACAAAATTACATGTCCCCCTTTTTTGCCCCCCGTTGTGCGTCGTCCTCATTTCAGGTAGTATATTCCTCCCCAAGCCGCAAGCGTTCTGGATATGAGTCCACCACATGTTCACGGCCCGCTGTAACACAATCGATGTTGACTTAACTTCATTCACTGAACACATAAATCATGTCGCATTAGTGTTTTCGGTTATGTTCCCCAATTGCGTTGTAACCCCTTAGGTGATGTTATTATTCTCAACTTGCATTGCTATTTGGACCTTACATTCCCATTATACGAACTTATAATTTGCCGTAAGTAGTAGCCATGCGAGGGGGTGGATACCCTAATGAGAGGGGGTGGATACGCTACTGTACGGGTCAGATTATGTAATCGTACCTAGGCGATTTTGCAACACATCCCGACACTTCATCTGTCGGTCCCGACAGATGGTCTCTGTAGTTCTCGGCAGTTGGAACAGAACAGCAACTGCATTGCTGCGGGCAGTGCGAAAGGGACAACATTGCTAAGACATGTGATTAATGATCATTACTAAATATGAACTCGCGAAAAAAAACGTTGAACACATTGTTAACATATATTACGGCTTCCCAATCAAAACGTACAAAATGAGAGCCCGTTACAGAAGACGGTATTTGAAACACATCCTACGACAACTAAATCCACTTCGTTCATTCCCCATGAAAGTGCATGTCCATCACAGCAAAAGTTATACACACATGACCATCACTTATTACCGCCCACAGGATACCATCACCGATGTCCTATTCATTGCAGACGGATCCCCCATCTGCACCACTGTCGTCGTCTGAGTCGTCCGACGATATGAAGATTATTTCAGGAGCTGGCGCGATGTGGCCGACCTCGTCATCATCGGAATCATCGGATATCTCAACCGGGACATCGAAAAAATTTTGCAGCACGGTCTTAGGTGATTGTGATTCCATGCTTGCGAATGCGTTGAGGTCCGGAAACGGAATTGGGGACATGACTCTCCAACCATTTGAACGAGCATCGTCCTCATCGTCCGATGAGATGACGATGGGGTAATCCGGAGATGAACCGGGCGTCGCCGTCGGCAGGTTCAACAGCTCGGTGTCATTGCTTGCTGTGGAGGATGCCATAGGGAACAGATACTTGATGCTAATTTCTCACTTCTTACCAAACTAGTTGCCCAGTGCATGAACTGGAGTGCAGTGCTGACATTGTCTCCATGAAAAATGGACTTGTTATTTATACTGGAGGGTGATACATCATTTATGATGCTCAACATCCCAACCACCAAATCCAATATGTCAAACTTAAATGTACATGACCCTTGGTGTGACATTCCCATTAGACTGATGGGTACTGCATTTCAGAATTAAAATTGAAGCCATGAACTAATTACCTCCCCTTTTGGCACCTGTGGTAAGTTGTATATGCCTCCCCAATTTAGTTTTGATTTATAACTTGTTATTCTCCCTATCATTATTTTCGTAATTTCCTCATCGAGTAATAAGTTATTGTTGTCTACGAATTTGCCATATCCGTCCCGAATATGCTTATTGCCCAAAATAATCGGGGTTGGTCACGAACTGCGCATTTGAAGAAACGAAACAATGAATATTAACATTACGGTTGGCGAGGAACAATAGCATTTACAAAATTCCAACATATATTACGTTCACAAACACCTGTGAACGTGCAATATAAAAAGTTGTCTTCCTACTAAATTAAACGAATCCGCCATAAGTAGACAAATATGTGTCCTGATTACAAAATCATTTACAAGTACCCCTGCAGCTTTGCCAGTTGTAGTGCAAGCCCTCGACATGAAAACAAAAAAACAATGTTCTGAACTTATAAATTGCCGCCCACCACATTCTTCCTGGATGTTGTCATCAATCGCTGATGACAAGTTCAGCCGGAATCGAACAACCTGCGACATATTCATACAGAGTCAGGGATTCTCGGCATGTTGCTATGTATATCACGACTTCCTAACCAATTGTACAATTGCCTGTGAGAATGCAAAATAAAATACAGTATTATGCTCTTCGAGGGGTTAATGGGATAGCAAAAATACGTTGCTATTTCTAGTTGTCGATTCTGAACCACAACTATTCATACTATTACAATTAGGACCAGATTTGACAATGACATAAACATACCTGAGAAACTGCAGTTTTTGGGTCCCGCCTACTCCCCCTATTTCTGCTTCGTCCTTCTAGCACCCCTAGTATAAGGTGTCCTAGTGGTTGCTGCTGGCCTTCGAAGTCGCGACGAACGACGCCTTGTAGTCGGGACTGGTCTGACGTCACCTGCATCGGGAAGTTCGACATCATCGTCATGTACCAGTGCATCACCTACAACAAATCAAGGCGCATTAGTTTCACAGTACCACGCACATGTACTTTTAACGCTAGTACAAGTACGTCTACCATACCTCCCGCAGTCGGCGCTCCGTGTGTGGTATCTACGTCATCCGTCTGCATTCCATGAAGCCCGGGCCCCATGTCGCCTCCGGATACTGCAAAACAAAGATACAACCTTTTAGTAGATTTCCACGGAAATAACATGACATTTTTTCGTAAAAAGTTCGGAAACATCGTCACCATCATCGGGAAGTTCGAGGTCATCGTCATCCCGGATCGGACCGCCTACAGAGAAGGAGCGTCAGCCAGTTAATATCACCGCGCACATGTACATTATGACAATCGAAGTACTTGGTACCATACCTGGAGCGTCGACCGGGCCATGGATTGAAGGAGCGTCCTCACTCCGTATGCCATGCATTTCGGTGCCCATGTCCCCTCCGGGTACTAACAAAGAAAGATAAGCATAACGCATAATAAGTATTACGACAACCAGTAATGGAGAATGTACAGCCATCGTATGTGACAATGTACTCGAGTTGTATGTATACCTTCAGGTGAAAATGTTGACGGTGCAGTATCGGGATGCACGTAGTGCGGAGCGGTCGGGGGGGTGGAAACGGGTGGTCGTACAATTGTCTCCATGAACTCGCGCAGTCTTCTACATTCGCGGGTGACATGCTCAAACATTTCGAGTTTCACAGTTCGGAGGCGCATTTCAATTAGGACTCGTAGCTCGAACAACATGTCCTCGACCTCAGATCTACTCAACCCACCTCCAGATTGGACACCTCGATTTCTGGATGTGGAGGGTGCGCTAACCCCAACGTGCTCTTCTTGGGGACCGTCCATTCCAACAGATGTTCCACCCATCATTCCTCCATCGGCAGGCACATCTGGACGCTCGGCGTTGAGACTGTCGCTTCGGGCACCATCATTGCCGTCTCCGGTGTCGTCAGAACTGGAGGCGTACTGCTCTGTGCCAGAGGTCCCCTCAACACCCCCTGCAACGGCACTCACATCGTCCGACCCTAGAGCTGCCTCCTCGGCTGATTCTGTTTCGCCATGGCCATCTCCTCCACTAAGTTCGGCCTCAGATTCGAACTGTGCATCGACGACGGTTGTTACTATGTTGTCCAGAACGGGAACGGGATCATCATCGAAAGGCACAAGAGTGGACATGTAGTGTTCGTTGCGCTCTAGATCGGTCGGACGAAGTGTGGCATACACATGAAGCTGCCGAAGAAGAGAGACATGTGATTATGTCGGGATATTACTAAGTTCTGAATGTAATTAAAATTATTTCACAAAGTAGGAGTTGATATTCAGTTACCCGCACTCTCTTGAAGAAAGCATCGTACGTGCGCATCTGCGATTGTTTAGTGGCCGTCCAGCTGAGCAGCCGGGGGAAGCGGTCACCAATACGCTGCCCGAAGTGGTTACCAATTTCTGGTATCGCCTCGTATGCCCATATCTGTCCCATTGTTTCGCAGTAATTGTTATTAAATATAGAAAACGTTTGTGAATGAAATGATGCTACAGAAAACAATTAAACAAACGCTTCGTACCTGCAGGGCTATGGGAAACCCGTGCACTGTGTAACTGATTTCCTTCTCTTGCCTCCTCTTTGCATCCTGAAATTTCCTCGCCCAACTGCCTCCAAATCCCTTAATGAGACGATTGTACCCCACTCTCCCCCAAGGGTATGCGAAAAATATGTCCAGGTCGTCGACGAGGGAAAGTGTCTCCACATCTATCCCAACATTATTATCCGGGGCCTTGAAAATACCTTCCACTATGAGAGCAAGGCCAAGCTTGTATCTGTCAGCTCGTGGGGTCGTTGCACGAGCACATGTGGTTTCAAGCTGTGCGCAAGAAATCTTGTCCGAAGACTTGAAATACTTGTCCTTCAATCTTGTTTTTTCCACGACTCGATGGAACCGATCATCATCCGGAAGGACACCGCAACGTAACCCCGTCACCAACGCATACTCTTGCAAACCAAACCGACACAGGTGACCCTGAACGTTGAACCACAACTCCTGCTTCTTGTCTGTGTCAATGCATCTGAATACAAATTGTTGTAGGAGTTGAGCGGAGAATTGGATGTCCGCTACATCAGTCAGATAGCCGAGGGAAGACGCACGAAAATCGTTGCGTTGGCGCTCATCGAAAATTCCCATTACCTTCCCCATGTACTTGAGGTTGCTGCGTTGGGAAATCCTAGCAGACAACCTTGCGTCTTCAGGAACGAAATAGTTGAAATCCATACAGCCTGTAGTGCATGAAATATAAGGAAAATGATCAGTGTTTTCACATATAATGAGCGCGAGCGACACGACAAAAAAATAAAACAAAAATAGTACGTCGTCCGGAATTCATAACACATAAACAATATATTATAAATGCACACTAACATATCACCTTTTTTGTGGTGCACGTTAAATAGATTCTAATTGATATCAACAACCAGGTCTCCACAGTTCATGAGGCGAACTGTCGGGAAGAGGCGTGAACTGTCGGGAACGACAGTTGGCCTCAGTAGTTCTGCGTGAACTGTCGGGAACGACAGTTCGCCTCAGAACTACTGAGGCCAACTGTCGTTCCCGACAGTTCACGCACAACTACTGAGGCCAACTGTCGTTCCCGACAGTTCGCCTCACTAGTTCACGTCATGCCTGCTGAAGTGAACTGTCGGGAAATGTAATTTTGACATTCTATGTAATATATTTCGTAAGCCAACAAGGCAATGAGAAAATAACTCCTGAAGCCGGCATGTCAATAAGAACACAAGAAGGCAGAAAAACAAAACTAATTCATGATGCCCGCAAGGCTATAATAACAATTACAATTCATGATGCCGGCAAGGCAATCGATACTAAGTTCATCAACAATTACAGTGAAACGATGACGGCAAGACCATAATAACAATTAACAAGAGTGAAGTGCCGACAACGCAACATAAATAATTCATCATGCCGGCAAGGCAATAACAACAAAATATTTCATGATGTTCGCAAGGCAATAACATTCATCATCAATATATGCATTCGAAACTCCATTCGAGTCAATCATTGTGCCGACAAGGCAACAAAACTAATTCATAATGCCGACAAGGCGACGAAAAAAAAATTACCTGAACAAAGCATGGCAATCGATGGACAACATTAAAACATAACGTAAAACAAGTAAAACATGAACGATCATTTATTGGCTGGCATGAAATTATTTCTCTCGTACACGCCTGCCATATTTTCGAACTTGTGCAGTTTCTATTGGAGATTTCTAGTGCTCAAAACAGGGACAATGAAATGGAGCCGACCACCTCTGAGTACGTGTGTGAGATTTGGACACCGAAGCTACTCTACATGTTTTGAGATTTGCATTTACAGAAGAAGATGAAATAAACGGAAGTTCGGAAGGATCAATCAAGTCGGAGTTAGACGAAGTGAAATTTTGCAAGCAAAAAACCGTGGATATAAATTGTGCTGATGTACATGAAAGTTGGATCAAATGTATCACAAATTAAATGTTAAGTGAAAATGACAATGACAAAGTAGTAGATGTAACTGATGAAGTAGTCAAATTTTGGTTCGTCCAATAGTAGAAAAAGATACGTGAGAAGTTAGTACCAAAAACTGCATGATACCGGCTAGGGATTGTTGACGGAAAAAAAAGGCAAGAACAACAAAACTAATTCTTGATGCCGGCAAGGCTATAATAACAATTACAATTCATGATGCCGGCAAGGCAATCGATTCAATCATTAACAATTACAATTCACTATGCCGGCAAGGCCGTAATAACAAGTAAAATTCATGATGCCGACAAGGCAACAGAAATAATTCATCATGCGGGCAAGGCAATAACAACAAAATATGTCATGATGCCGGCAAAGCAATACCAGTCATGATCAATATATGATGCGGCCAAGACAATCGAGTCAATCATTGTGCCGACAAGGCAACAAAAGTAATTCATAATGCCGACAAGGCGATAAAAATAAACAATATTACATGAACGTTTCATGGCAATCGATGGACAACATTAAAACATAACGTAAAACAAGTCAAGCATGACTGAGATGTATTGCAGGGCAAGGAAGTATATGTCTCTGACACGACTGCCATCTTTTAGAACTTGTTACTCTTCTATTGGAGATTTCTAGTGCTCAAAACAGGGACAATCAAATGGAGCCAGTTCAGACCTGGTACGTGTGTTAGACTGATGGATACCGAAGCTTATCTTTCGTTTTGAGATTTGCATTTACAGAAGAAGATGAAATAAACGGAACTTCGGAAGGATCAATCAACTCGGAGTTAGCTGAAGTGAAATTTTGCAAGCACAAAACCGTGGACACAAATTGTGCCCGGTACATGAATGTTGGATCAAATATATCACAAATGAAATGGTAAGTAAAAATGACAATGACATAGTAGTAGATGTAATTGCTGAAGTAGTGAAATTTTGGTTGGTCCAATGCAAGACATTCTTCCAACAAGTTAGTAATGTAGCAAGGCAACAAAACTAAATCATGATGCCGGCAAGGCAATAACAACAATGAATGTGCCGACAAGGCAACAAAAATAATTGAGGCTGCCGGCAAGGCAATAACAACAATCAGTGTGCGGCTAACGAAACAAAAATATATCAGGACGCAGGCAATGCAATAACAACGATCCGATATGCCGACACGGCAACGTTTCAACAAAAAAACTCGGACAACTAGGCGAAAACATTGAATTCAATATGTTCCCAACAATTGAATTAGCATAGAGATGAGCAAATGACTTACAACTAGTATTCAAGCTTCCGGTTTTCGTATATATGGGTGAAATGGTTTCTGTGCACAGTTCAACAAAATCCCCTGTTGACAAGGAAGAAGAATTCCGCATTACAATTTGGAAAGAACTTATTCTACAAGTACGTCCACCATCAATGAAGCCAATAATGTTTGAACAGGCTAAAGTAAATATGAACTTGCTATGAAGAAAACGGGAACCAAAGTTAACACTGAGAAGACGTAACGAACATTTCAACAACCGTTACGCTTAAAAATCCTCGCTATAGTCTAGGATTCATACAATTTCAATATATGACAACAATCCCAAGTACAAATTCGATCATAAAGGACATTCTCACCTACACATGATGGAACACTTATAAAATGAAATATGTCATTGTTGAACTAAACTTCAATCCTGTAGGTTTATATCGTACGAAAATGATTACAAATCTTATCCAGGACAAATGAAAAAGTAGCAAATATGTTGTTGCTATAAGGACAATAAACTCAAACTATACATTCAAAATTATCCTCAAAAGCACATCAAATTTCATGAGTCACTAAAAAGAATTGCTAAATAGTCATTTACAGGTAATTGAAATAGAAAAGTACAGATCTTCGAAATTGAGATAAAGTAAGAAGTTTCTTAGTTTCAAAATCAACTTTAGGCTTTCAAGAAGTGATCCTAAACGGACTCTATTTTGGCCAACCATAAGCTCAAATTTACATATTTCGAAATTCCCTATAACAACCATTAATGAGATGTATTTTAAAAATAATGTCCTAATGTGTAGGTATGAACCGGTCTAGTTGGGAGGCATCAACATGGTGCATAAAGGTTTTCTCGAATGGGAATCCACGATTGTACGCATTTGGCAAGTAAAAATCGACAAGACAATTACATTTTTCTTTATTTTATCTTTTCTCTCCACCGTAAGCATCTACAATGGACTATTTTTAAGACAACATCAAGTGCGACTATTAACGTTATTTTATGACAAGGTTTTGTACTTTCATTTATGATATACAATTCTCTTTATACCTCATTGCCTCGACTTGGGATTGAAAATTTTAATTTCTCACTTTAGTGATTGTTAGTTAAATTGTACTGAAATGGAAAATAAAGAAATTATATGCCGAGTCAAGTGATTTCGAGAAGAATTCAAGAATTTAAATTGCTCGTGGAAGGTTGACTAGTTCGGGTGTTCTTCATTTCCTTGACCCTCCAATACCCCTCGTACGCTTTAACAACCAAAACTAAAGTACAACAAACGACACCATAACTAATGGCTGTTTCAATTTTTTAAATTTACATTAATAGGACGACTTACCAACTGTAATTTAGGTAACGACACCATTTTCAAACCCTTCCCCCGACACGCCGACTAACAACGATTTGGGTTCTTCTTCTTCGCACATAACACTATCAATGGAAAGCACCAAAACAACCAAATGAAAAGCTTAAAAATCCGGCCGTAATCTTACCTCGTCACCGGTCCGGAGTAGCGATTACCAATGTCCACTGCCGGATGAAAATATGACCAAGATCAAATATCTTTTATGGGAATGATATTTTATTTAAGACATTAGAGAGAGAACCTGTAAGAAGCTGCGTTTTCCATGGAGGTATCTGCAATCAATATAATATAAAGAGAAAGGTTAGATTGACATCAAAATAACTTCCATGATATCCAGATAAGTGACCAATAAAAGGAACCTCAAATGACATATGCACCTAATACTAAAGTCGACAGATGAAATTCTTTCAAAGCAACAAGAACCAAAAAGAGCGAAACTCAATTCTCCAAACAACCGGGAATTACTTTGCACCTTAGGATATCAATTTCAAAAATATTCAAACCCAGAATACTTCATGGCCACTTCAAAATTTCCTCGCCTACAACCCTAACCATTTGATTCCCAAATTCGAGATAATCCACCCAATCTAATTCAATCCAAAACTTTGACTGCATCGGCCCAATTCAAAAAACCATGTAAAATCGAAAACTGTTTCCACCCAAACTGAAAGAAAGTAGACAAACCTTTACATTTGCTCTCCCCGAACAAAACTCTCTTCTTCCCAAAATCCTCCTTCGCCTATGATTGTCCTGCACAAGCAAGCAGGAAGGTCTTCATTTTGGCACAGGGTCTCTGTGCAGTACGGAGCGAAGGAAAAAAAGGCACGGAGCGAAGCGATGAAAACGGTAACACGAAGAAGCTAAGGGTTTTCTTCCAGTGCTTATGGGAAATTCTGCGAGAGAGAGAGAGAGAGAGAGGATGGAGACTGAAATGGTGCGGTGCGGCGGTCGGCGCTGAGACGGGACGGGAGAGACGAGAGGAAAGAAACGAGGGTTTTCAATTTGTTTGAAAATAGAAAAACTTCAACACTTATTTGTCCTTTACTCTTCCTCCTGACAAAAATTCTGACATTTAGTACATATTTTAAATTTTGTCAACTCTGAATTAATGTTGGACATGCAAGGTATTTCAATTTTTGCAGAGGGGCAAAAATGTCATAAATTGACAATCTTGGAAAGAATTTCAAAAAGTGACATTTTTGTACATGTAAAGCCAAATATTGACATTTTGTGCAATTTCCTCTTTAATATATATACATTGGAATTGCTGGGACTGAAAGATATACATTGGAGTCTGTGAAGTTCAATATATATACTCAAACGGAAGCCGGCTTTCCTAAGAAGAAACAGAGGCTGGGATTGAGAAAAAAAAAAGTGGCTGAATTGATTTCTATATATAAATATATATATCTATACAACGTGTATAGTGCCTCGCAATTTAGGAGGAAGAAGTCAAAGTATATATTCAATTACACAAAAGACAAACAAAGGCTGCAATTTTTGTGTCATTGGACCGGGATTTAATTTGTCAATATATACACGTAAAAGCAAAAGGAGATAGCTTCAACTGAAATTAATCACGTTTCGTCAAATTTTGATGATGTCATTCTACTTTTACATATTTAAATTCAACATTATAAGTGCCTAAATATTTTTATGTTAAGATTGATGATGTAACTTAGGTTTTTATTATATGTTTAATTTCAAAATTTTCAAGCAATTTTGATATTTGTTAATTAATTACTGTGTATTTAATGCTTTAATTGTCTGAGCAACAATTAATTGATTTAGGGATAATAGTGAGATCGAGAGGTGATGTATAATTTTAGCACGTGCAATAATTGACATAGACATTATAAAAGATCGAGAGATAATTATAAGTTGTGCGATCTTTGTTGAATTCCTAAAGATAAATGGATTTATATGTGTGTGAATTTACATAGAGATATAGTAGGTTTGGACGTATGAATAAAATTAGTATTACTTGAGAAAAATCACTAAATACAATATGTTAATTCGATCGTTGGCACATATGGAATGAGTGAATAAATTGAAATTAAATATATGATAAATAATCTAAGTGAAATCGAAAATTCTAACTAGTTCATCAAATAATATTTTCTCCAGTTTTTATTTGAGTTTGTTATTTTATTTATTAGAATTTTGTTTTGAAAACAAAACTTGATTTGATCATTAGTTACTATTTTAATTTAAATTGAAATTAGGTTAGTTTAAAAATTTATAGTAGATAGTAGTCTCTGTGGGACGATATTCGGACTTAATAAATCCACTTTATTACTTGTCACGATCTGTATACTTGCGAAATTTCACGAACACGTTTTTGGTATTTAGTGATTTCTAATTTTATTATTATTATTTTAGAGGTCATTAATCTTGACAACATGGACAATCTTCATATCTATATATGGAAAAACCAACACTTAAAAGAGCATAACCAACAGAAGGTTCTCACAATGTCCTAAGGACATTGTTCTCCAGCGATGTCTCTTGGGTAGAGATGGCAAAAAAAACCGCCCCACCCCGACGGTGTCCCGCCCCGAATGGGGCGAAAAAAACCGCCCCGAGCGGGTTGGCGGGGCAGGGAAAGGAGGGCCGCCCCGTCTCGGGTCGTGAGGCGGGGGCGGGGCGGGACGGGACGGAGATGCCCCGCCCCGAACTCGTCTCGTGAACCGTTTAAAAAAATTATCCATGTATTCTCTGGTAGAATACATGATAAACAAATATTTTTTGGAAGTAGAGTTATGGATTTATGTTCTTAAATTTGATGAACAATTTTTTTTGGAAGTAGAGTTATATTGTTCCTTAATCGTATAACTGGAAATTTTTTATAGCAAAAAAAAAAATTATAAAAAAAATAAACGGGGCAGGGAAACGATCTTGCAACGCGACGGGGCGGGATAGGGGTGCCCCGCCCCGAACCCACCCCCGTTCCCATCCCTACTCTTGGGCAGCCACGATTTTCTTTCTCTCCAATTGTTCTTATCACGACACCTATGTTGGTTTGTTTTATTCTC
This sequence comes from Fraxinus americana, assembly GCA_035079005.1. Taxonomy (NCBI): domain Eukaryota; kingdom Viridiplantae; phylum Streptophyta; class Magnoliopsida; order Lamiales; family Oleaceae; genus Fraxinus; species Fraxinus americana. The sequence continues at coordinate 16,452,134 of CM068711.1, forward strand.
TTTTCTACACAAATTCCTGTCTTTGTTTTTAATCATATTAGGCAAAAGGTAATTGTGTAGAAGTGGCTAGATAAATTCCTTTTTGACATCAAAAACAAAACTAATAGTGAATTTGAACCTATTAACCATGTTTATATTATGACTCCCTAAAGGTAGACACATAAGAATGCACGCTATAAAAGAGAGTGGATAAAATTTGATAGATATATCACTAAACATAACTTTATATCGAATATCAAGTAATGTAACTTACATATCGAATTTATGATGTATAGTACATACTAGGCATAAAAGAAAATAAATTTTTCACTAAATTCATAACGTAAAAAAGTGAGATCGAGGATAAAAAATCCCATAGTCAATATGCATATTATAGGAACTGCTATGGCTATATGGATCATCACTTCAATAAAACTGAGCTTGAGTAAAATAAGTAAATCATAAACTTGACGATCTAGAACAACCATGAAAGAATCATCACCAATTTGCTTGAAGGATCTGGAACTGTTTGCCTATGTATAGATTGTTCTGCAAGTTTTTGACATGCTGGGAAGCTCCTAGACTGCATCATGTTTTCATCGCCAAGGCTGCATGTATCTAGATTTTGCTATATAATATTTCTAAATTCGTAGATATATCTAGAAATGCACAAGTGGTTGTTCAAATCGAAAATGACACCTATAAATATAACCTCACTATCATCATATGTATGGTGAGAGGATTGAGTGAATTGAGAGAATTAATAAGAGATCTAGCGAAGCAAAAGATGCATGAGTAATTCCTTTCATCATGTTTGTCACCTGAAGCTTGCTCTTTATGGCTTGAAACAAGCTCCCGAGCTTGGTTTAATCGCTTTAGCTCTTTTTTACTTCAACTGAGTTTTCTCTCCAGTTATGCCAATTCTTCATTGTTTGTCTATCACTCTTCGATTGGGACTTTTTACTTCTTTATGTTGACGACATGGTCATCACCGGAAGTAATCCTTCTATGGTTCAAACATATTACTCGGCTTTCTAAGGAATTCTTCATGAAGGATTTTGGTGATCTTCATTATCTTCTCGGCGTCGAAATCCGAGCTAATGAGAAGGGTCTGTTTCTCAATCAAACGAAGCGTGCTCTTGATCTTTTGCAACGTGATTCCACGATTAATGCAAGCCTAGTTCTACACCTTTCGTCATTGGTCAACACCTATCGGTCGAAGAGAATATGTACTCCGACCCTACTTTGTTTCGTTCTCTTGCAGGTGCTCTTTAGTACTTGACTATCACCAGGCCAGATTTGTCCTTCAGTGTAAATTCCATTTGCCAGTTCATGTATGTCCCACCGAGGATCACTTCCGTATTTTGCGCTATGTTAAAGGCACTCTTCATCATGGACTTCAACCTCATCAATATTCCACTCGTGATCTTCTTGCCTACTCTGATGCAACTGGGCTGGGTGTCCTGATACACATCGCTCTACTACCAGCTTTTTTTTTGCACCAATTTAGTCTCTTGGTCCTCTAAGAAACAAAACACTGTCTCTTGTTCAAGTGCCGATACCAAATTAAAAAACTGAGGAAAATGAACTTTTATTCACCGAATATTGATTAAAGATTACATTGGTTTATATAGAAGTAATGGAGTATTCTAGAATTAACAAAGAATATTGAATCCAACTAAATCATGCAGCTGGTTAACAGAATTCAAACCAATCCCTAAAAATTAGGAAATGCAACATTGCTGTGGTCCTTTCCTTCATGTCGTTAGATAAATAGCAGGTAATGTAATTTGCGGTCCTCTTCATCATGCTGTGAGCTTGCAGGAATAATTCTAACTCCCCCCTTCAAGGTAGAACGTGCTCGAATACTCCAAGTTTATCCCTGAGCAGTTGGAACCTTGAGTGTGACATAGGTTTAGTCAAGACATCTGCCGTTTGGTCTGAGGAAGGGATATACTGAATTTTCAACTGATTCTCAAGCACTTTATCCCTTACAAAGTGTGCATCTAGCTCTATGTGTTTAGTGCGAGCGTGGTATACTGGATTAGATGCTAGAGCACTTGCACTTTGATTATCACACCAAATAATTGGAACTAAAAAATGACAGATTCCCAATTCGGCCAACAGAGATTGCATCCAAGTTATCTCAGCATTGCAATGAGCTAAAGCTTTGTATTCTGCTTCTGTGCTCGACCTTGCTACCACGTGTTATTTCTTAGAGCTCCATGATACTAAGTTGTCACCAAGGTACATACAATATCCAGCAGTCGACCTCCTGTCATCTGGGCAAGAAGCCCAGTCAGAATCTGTAAAGGCAATGATGTCAAGACTGTCATTCCTTTGGATGGTAAGTCCATAGCTTAGTGTTCCTTTGAGGTATCTGAATACCCTCTTAAGGGCCTTCCAATGTACATCTGTTGGTGCCTGAAGGTACTGACTCAGCCTATTTACAGCATAGGTTAGGTCTGGTCTGGTATGGATTAAGTATTGAAGACCACCTATTGCACTTCTATAAAGAGTGGGATCCTTCATTAGTTGACCTTCAGCTTTGGAGATCTGTTTTCCAATGGCCATAGGTGTGGGGCTAGGCTTCAAACTTTCATAGCCAAACCTTCTTAGCAAGTCAGTGGCATACCTGGTTTGCCTCAGATGTAAGCCAACTGAATTTCTTGTAACTTCAATCCCCAGAAATTGCTTAAGCTCTCCCATATCTTTCAGTGCAAAACTATTGTTGAGTTTGTCAATAAACTCTTGTAGATGTTGATCATTATTACCTGTGATCACTATATCATCAACATAAATTAAAGCAAACAAGATATCAGTTTCTTCTGACAGAAAAAATAGGGAATTATCAGCTTTTGATTGTCTGAATTTTCACTCGAGTAAGGCTTGCTTCAATTTTTCATGCCAGGCCCTAGGCGCTTATCTTAGTCCATACAATGCCTTTTTGAGCTTGCATACATGACTGGGATGATTTTTGTTGACAAAACCTTGCGGCTGATTCATGTAAACAACCTCCTTCAAGCTGCCATTGAGAAATACATTATTTATGTCTACCTGCCTGATCTGCCAATTCTTTGACACAGCAAGAGTCAAAATGATTTTGAGTGTTGCAGCCTTAATTACAGGACTAAATGTTTCACTGAAGACGATTCCAGGGGTTTAAAGAAATCCTTTAGCTACAAGTCTGGCTTTGTGCCTTATAACCTTCCTATTTGCATCAACCTTCAACTTAAACACCCATTTGTTCCCTATGATTTTCATCTCAGCTTTAGGTGAAACTAAAGTCCATGTGTCATTCTTCATAAGGGCATTGTACTCTTCCTTCATAGCACTTTTCCAACTGTTGCTTGCTAATGCCTCATTAGCACTAATTGGCTCAATTTCATACAGTTCATCTGCTACCACACTTGAATAGATCTTAGGCTTAAAAATCCTAGCCTTGCTTCTGGTAACCATTTGATGTCCATGATCCTGGTTTCTTTCATCCACAGCAACCTCACCTCCTAAATTCTGAATTTCATTTTCATCAAGCTGAAGTTCTGGCTCTTCAATTCTTGTCTCTAATTCATGATTTCCCTCATCACTTATTTCAATTTCACCAGTCTTAGTTTCAGTTTCACCATTGAAAGGAGCTGATGCATGAGTTACTTCAGGTAGAATTGTATGATCTGCAGTTACATTTTGAGGAGTAGTATTGTTAGCTGGACCAATGAAAGGAATGCAGCTTATTCCACTATCACAGGTCTGAGGTGGAGAACGTTTATTTAGGAAACCGGTTTTGAATGGGAAATCAAGTTCATTAAAGACCACATGCCTTGAAATGTAGACCCTACCACTAGGACTTAGACACTTATATCCTTTGTGAGTGTCACCATAGCCAAGGTAGACACATTTTTGAGAATGAAAAGAGAATTTATGCCTCTGATATGGTCTGAGACATGGAAAGCATGCACAGCCAAAGGTTTTAAGTTGTTTGTAATCAAAATCTTTGTTGAACAGAACTTGATAGGGTGATTTATTGTTCAAAACAGAGGTTGATAGTCTGTTAATCAGGAATGTTGCTGCCTTAAAAGATTCCAACCAATAGTAGTGAGGCATTTGAGCCTGGGCTAAGAGAGTAAGCCCAGTCTCTGTGACATGCCTGTGTTTACGCTCAGCTCTTCCGTTTTGGACTGATGTATAAGGGCAAGAATGCCTAAGTTCTATGCCACAATCAGTTGCCACTTTTTTGAAATTTCGAAACTCACCACCCCAATCAGATTGTAGAGTTTTAATTTTTCTATCTAACTTGTTTTCAATTAGGTTTTTGAATTGGGAAAAGGTGGTTAACGCTTCAGATTTTTGTTTCATGGGATAGATCCATGTGTAACGGCTATAGTCATCCACAAAGATTATATAGTATCTAAAGCCTGTGGTTGAATTTAAGGGAGCAGGTCCCCATACATCAGTATGGATGAGCTCAAGTGGATTAGTGGCAAGTGACTGTGAAATATTGAAAGGAAGAGCATGAGATTTTCCAGATTTGCAGAAATCACAAAAAGTGGGAATTTCATTAGCTTTAATTGTTCTATTACAGGACTTAAAGACTTGACTCAAAACATGATTTGAAGGGTGTCCAAGCTTTCTGTGCTAAAGGTCTAAATCTGAAATAGAATTTCGTTCAACTGGTAACTCTTTGTCACAGCAAGGTTGGGTTGTAAAGCACTAATAATTATTTGGGTGAACTGACTCGAGTGAGGTTGACTTGAAAATTGGTAACTGCAGCTGATACAATCCGTCCCTAAGTGTTCCTTGCAGCAGGGTCCTCTTCGTCTGGAGATCCTTCACAACACAGAAATCAGCATAAAATTCCATGAAAACACTATTGTCACCAATTAACTGAGACACACTGACCAGGTTTCTCTTTATCGAAGGAACATGTAAAAGTTTGTTTAACTTAAGTGGTTTATCATTCAGTGCAGATATCTTACCACTTCCAATATGAGCAATGTGTAACTTATCACCATTACCAACTACCAGCCTTTCATTATCCTCATATTTTTTAACAATATTGAAGTTACCTTTATCTGTTGTCAAGTGATTACTCGCACCAGAATCAACGAACGAAGCTGGATCTTCAAGTATCTTTGGTGATGCAACATAGGCTGACGGTGTTGGGTTGAGATTTTGCTGTCCAGAGCTGACAAGTTTGCCTCCCATATACCTCTCATCATACCTATTATAGCACCAGAATTGCACGCTTGATTGATTGATACTGAGTGATGTGAAGTTATTCTTCACTTGATTCAGGTGCTCAAGCCGACTCTCAAATGTCATAAGGACTGACGATAATTCATATCGGGAAATAGCTTCCCTACTGGTTATCTGAACCACAATGGGTGTATACTCATCATCAAGACCTGACATAACTTGTGTAATAAGCAGTGTTCTAAAATGCGTAATGCGTTGCGAAGCGTCGAGGTCGAGAATCAAGAATCACAAGATTAAGTGTGTCAATGCGGAGAATAGACGTCATAATGCGTTTCGTACTTTTAATGTAATTTTAAGTATAATAAATAGATTTTTATATTAAAAAAATAATTTTTTTTATATAAAAATAAACATACACATGATTGGACACTAAGTAGTAAGTGGAGGATTTTCTTAAGGTCTTGCTCTTGCACAACTAAATTCATTGAGGAACCAATTCTAAACTTTGATAATAGGCAATAGCATATCATAATAGTAAAATGCCTTCATGATATTGATAAGTTGATAACTAACAAAATAGGATAAAAGTTATCAAATTATCAACATACAATATGATAACTAACAAAATATAATAAAAGTTAGAACACTTCTACATTAAGTCACATAGCCTAACTTTTGTCTAACTCTTCATCAGATTCTAACTCGATCTCTTCTTCTTCATCTAACTCATCTTCCGTGCCATCCGATACAAAATCATTTTTGTCGGTCCCTTATTTCATGTTCATCATTTCGAAAACCTCTTGTAAGTTGTAAGATATCATTCCTTACCTCCACCACCACCTTCTCCTCCTCCTCCTCCTCATCATCATCATCATCATCATCACAACCCTCAACAATCCAAGATTGTGCATTACTAGCATCACTTGCTAGTAGAGTTTCTAATTTATCTTTCCTTCTCTTCTTTTTGTTCATCAATCTTGCATTGAATTGGACATAAACTAAATTGTTCATCCTTGTAGTATCTAGGCGGTTCCTCTTCTTAGTGTGCACCTACATGAAAGAAGTTGAAAATTTTTAGTAAACTTTAAATCATCAAACCACTACCAAAGTAATAACTAAAATATAGCAACATAATTAAGTATTTAGTACTTACACTTTCAAAGACACTCCAATTTCTCTCACAACCCGATGAACTCGTAGTCAAACCAAGGATCTTCTTTGCCATGAATTTCAAATTTGGTGTTTGATTGCCATAAAAGTCCCACCAACTTACTAGTATATACAAAAAAGAGAGATAAATATAATATATTTTATATCCATGTGGTATACTAATTTTACTATTAACAAAAAATTAAAAGAAACTAATTTAAAGTTTAAACATACCCGGATTGTAATTTGAAGTATTGTTCTCACATCCACTTATAGCTAAAGTTTTTTCCAAATGCATCTTCTTTTTGAGTGTATCTTTGCAACTCGACATTTATCACATGATGTTGCATTTGAACATCGAGAAAGAACTTCTCAACACAAATAATCACATTATTTGTTATCAATTCATCATCTTTGATACTTGGATTCTTGAAGTAATAAAATGGATTCAAAAGATAAGCCGTTGTATGAAGTGGACTATCAAGTCGATCCTTGGATTTTGCATCAATAATGTTCAAGATTGGCATATAATCACTTTCCTTCTTCAATGTCTTTCTAATGTCATCTTTTGCCTTTTGTAGCTCTCCATAAACAAAGCCCATTGAAGGCTTCTCCTCCCCATCAACTAGTCTAAGCACTTTCACTAATGGAGTGAACACCCTCAAACACAACTCTATCAAGTTCCAAAAATGGTTGGGAACAACAACATCAAATGCCTCTTTTCCCTTTTTGCTCTTAGACCATTTAGTATTATCCCATTCATTGCTAGTCATCATATTTCTCAACTCTTGTTTTTTATCGAGCAAACTTTGTAATGTCAAGAAAGAGGATGCAAATCTAGTAACTCCCGGCAGAACTATCTCCCTTTTTGTAAACTTCCTCATCAATGCCAAAGTTTTGTGATGTTCATAGATGAAAATAGTAAATGATTTTGCCTTCTTAATCACTCCCTTGAAGCTAGGAAGTTTAGAGATTCCTTCAAGCATAAGGTTCAATGTGTGAGTTGCACAAGATGTCCAAAAGATGGTAGGACGATGTAATTTTAACAAATTTGCAGCGGCCATGTTATTGGAAGCATTGTCGGTTACAATTTGAACCACGTTTTCCTCTCCAACCTCTTTAATACATTCATTGACATAATCAAATATGTATTGAGCAGTGTGAGCATTATCATTAGTTTCCTTTGAAGAAAGAAATGTGGTTCCCAATTTACAATTCACGCACAAATTCATAATGCTTCTTCTTTTTCTATCACTCCAAGCATCGGTCATTATAGAACACCCATTACTCTTCCACTCCTCTTCTTGCTTCTTAAGAGTTTCCTTTGTTCTCTCCACCTCTCCCTTCAAAAGTGGCTCTCTTAGTTGGTATTGTGAAGGAGGGATGTAACCTGGGCCATATTGACCAAGAGCTTCAACAAAGCATTTAAAGCTATCATTATCAATTGAATTAAAAGAAATTCCGACTTCATATACCCATCTTGCCAAATATTGATGAACTTCTAATGTCCTTTTCTTAGCAATTGCATCATAGATATTTTGTTATTTCGTTATCTTACTTGCACTAACACCATCTACCTTGATTGGCTTTGAGAAATTATCCATGGGACCAACACGAACATGCCTCTTCCTAGACCCTCCTTCAATGATAGAAATTTCATCATCTTCTTCCTCACGTGTAGAAAAAGACATAACTACATCATCTCTCAATTTAGCCTCATTCAATGGCTTCTCTAACCTTTTAGACTTATTCTCTTCAATTGCTTCAAGGCACTTGGTCTTTTGCTCTTTGCTAGCTTTAGGACATGGTCTCACACCCTTTCCTTTAATTCCCGCTATGTGAATTTTATGCCTATTAATTCCCGCCGTTGTAACTTTACCACACAATGTGCATTTCACATTATTAGGTTTAGCAGGATCTTCAAGAATTCCAATTTCCCATCCAATGTCCCCAGAACCTTTTTTCAAATCACTATCTTCAAAACTAGAATTAGAGGCCATTGAAGAATCATTTTGCTCCATTACTTCCTACTTCCCACCACAAAATTAAAACTTAGAAAAACTGTGAAAGTTCAGTCGGCAGACTCGGCACATAAGGCCACATTGTAGTCAATTCGATACACTAATTAGAATCCAACCAACAGAAATCTAGCAAAAAGCCAAAAACTGGGAGTCAAAACCGCAACCAGGTCTATGTTTTCTCCCTTTTCTCCCGGAACCAGGTCAAAATCGCAACCAGGTAAAAATCACAACTAGGTTAAAACCGAAAGTTCAATCTAGTCAGTTCATCTATGTCATTGTTTTCTCTCTTTTCTCTTCTACAGTTCTACGGTTCTACTTCTACCACAACCAGTCTTGCAAGTCAAAACCGCTTGAGAAGTGAGAACTCACCAGAGCTTGCTGCGCCGGTCCGCCAAAGTCTGCTGCGCCAGTCCGCTGGCGTCCGGAGAAGGGAGAGAATCGAGAGATTGGAGAAGGTGGAGAATTTGGGAATGGGAGATTAGGGATTAATTTGGTTTCAATTTGGGAATTGAGATACGGAAGACGGGAAGAGAAGAGTATCGATTTCAATTTTGATTTCTGTTAACTATTAAACCAAATGGAACTGGGCCAGACAAATGATAAATTAAATGGGCCAGCAGGCCCAGCAAAGGGAGGAAAAAAAAAAAGAGGCCCAAATGGGTTTTCCAATTCGCGTTTAATCGCGCATAATCGCGTTTAAACGAGCATAATCGCGTTTAATTGCGCATTATAACGCCTAGGCGCGCCTAAGCGGTCAACAAAAAAGTTTGACCGCATTTTTATGCACATATCACATATTCGACGCGTTTTTAACGCGTTCCGCGCCTAGGCGCGCCTAATCGGCCCGTTTTGGAGCATTTTAGAACACTGGTAATAAGATCACTTGGATCAAAAATATTTCCTGCTATTTCCAGGTTATCAGCCAGTTGCGTGGTGGTTGATAGATATTGATCCATTGTTATAGAACCTTTCCTGATTCTTTGCAGCTCACCAGTCAAGAACATTACCCGTGATTTGTTCAATATTCCAAAGCTTTCTTCCACTGCTATCCAAAGTTTGTTTGATGTATTACATCCCATGACTTTCATGGCAATTTCAGGAGTCATAGACGAATATAACCATCCCATGAGCAGCTGATCAGACGAGTTCCACTTCTGAAATTTTGGATTAAGAGTCATCTCTACTGCCTCTCCCTGTCCGACAGTGGTTTGGGTGGCTAGAAACTCAGGTGGACACTCTTTTGTCCCCAACAAGTATCCTTCAAGGTTGTGCCCTTTGATTATGGGCATAATCATATTTTTCCATAATAAGAAATTATTTCTATCAAGCTTCACTGAGGGCGATTAAGTGATGTTCATTCCATATGTTAAGCCTTGGACGGCAGCTGAATGAATTGCTGGTGCTGTGTTGAATTCAGACTGATTGCCGGATCCGGTGTTAGCCATTTTTGGCTCTGATACCAAATTAAAAAACTGAGGAAAATGAACTTTTATTCACCGAATATTGATTACAGATTACATTGGTTTATATAGAAGTAATGGAGTATTCTAGAATTAACAAAGAATATTGAATCCAACTAAATCATGCAGCTGGTTAATAGAATTCAAACCAATCCCTAAAAATTAGGAAATGTAACATTGCTGTGGTCCTTTCCTTCATGTCGTTAGATAAATAGCAGGTAATGTAATTTGCGGTCCTCTTCATCATGCTGTGAGCTGGCAGGAATAATTCTAACTAAGTAGAATATCACTACTGATATTGCCCAGATTATTCAACTGCTTCGGGACCTTCGTGTTATATCCTCAGTGCCATCTAAAATCCGATTACTCGTCCTTGGTCAAAACATATTGCGATCGACTACCATTTTGTTCGTGAACTTCTTGTAATAACACTTTGAAAGTTGATTTTATTCCTTCACATCCGTAGCTTGCTGACTCGTTGACCAAAGGCGTCACCAAGCCCCAGTTCTTTCTCTTTCAAAGCAAGCTCAGCTTTATCCCTTTTCTCACGCTTGCCTTGTAGGGGGTGATAAGGGAGAATCGAATGATTCTCCATAATATTTACCATAATATGATATTGTATAGCTGTAGGGACAATTTGTAATTTATTCTTTCCTATTATATAGGATCTCATAATTGTAATTATTGGATATATAATCAGATTATCTTCTCCATCTGGCAAGGAGGATTTTAGTCTTTTCCATTGTTTTATCAAACATCTTTACCATCAATTCAAAATGCACTATATGGTGACATTCATCAATGACTTCTCGAAGTATGTCTAGTTCTCTTTATGAAAGAAAATCTGCTTCATTTACTAAATTTAAGACGTTCAAAGACAAAATGTAAAATGTCACCGAGACGGTCACCCATCCCATTCTCCTTATTAGGCTCACTAATCTCGGGATCATCAATCCATTGATGGGAAAGTTGAATCTTGCAAGATAATTAATAATATGCAGTATACAGTAGGATCTGTATTATTATAGGAAAATATATTTGGGTATAAAACTTTATGAGTTAGTTGATATAGTTATCTTCTTGTCAAATATAGCTTAGTATTGGAATGTATATAAATCCATGTATCTTGTATATTGAAAACCAACATAGAAATATAAATCCATGTATCTTGTATATTGAAAACCAACATAGAAATTATTCTGCAATACACTGTTTATTTTCATAATTATCCATTCTTCAGCCGCTTCTTTTGGAGGTGCATCTGGTGTGCCAAGTTCTACAGCGTATATCTCCACGAACATTTATCTATTTTCGTCCTTTAGCAAATCCATATAATATTTACTCTTTAATCTAACCAACCATTTCCCAAACTACTTCTGTGTTTCCTAAAGTAGAACTCCAAACTTAAATCATGTCCACATGCAACTGGAAAAGCTCTGATAAGTTTATCCACACTTTTTTAATATCTAAATATGCTTTTTATTGATAAAATGAATGAAACTCTATTCACAATTACGTAATATTAGCTTTTGTAGGCCAAAAATTACCCAAGGAAAGAGAACAAGGTAAATGAGGAAAAATGACTAATAGTGTACAAAAATTGTGAAGTTGGGGACCCTTTTGTCAATCTCTCAAACCTTCAGGGACTTGAGGCTTCAATATTCATTAAATTTTGAATTAAAACCACAAAATTGGGTCTTCTGCACAGTTTTTTCTTCTCCGTCTTCTGCTAGTTGGTCTCTTTTCTCTCTTTTTCATTTTCCTTCATTTTCTTTTATTTCTTTTTCTCTTCATTTTTTTTTTTTGGTTTTACGTGATATTTTGGAGATACAATTTAGAGCACAAGGAGATTCAATCAAAGATTTGGAAAAGTATTTGGGAAAATCAAAGCCAAACAAAAAAGGGGGGAGGGGGGGTTATCTATACTTTGTATTTTCTCATTTATTTTGCCATTTTTGTAATGAATGTTGTGCATATTCTCCTTTGCTATCAAATGTATAAAATGTGTTAATTGATTGTGTTGAAATTTATGATGTAGCTTAACCTAAATTTTATTAATATCTATATATATTGATACTTACATTACCATTGTCTTTGTGTATTAAATATTGTATTGCATTTCCATCATTTATTTGGCCAATAAATGAATGTGTTAGGTGGTTTGTGCAATTATTGAGAAATTGCTGTGCTTTCTAGACCTAGTTAATTAATGCTCTAAGTTGTTTCGGGTGATAGATATATACTCCTAACCCTAGGTAACCCTTTGAGTTATTTTCACCACCATTTATTGCAATTGGTTCGGTTTTTATCAACATAGAGACATTGTGGATAAACTTGATTTATTAGGGTTAATTTCACTTGAGAGAGGTGATTAACTAAAATTGGAGAATCGGGTCTAACATTGTATTTTGGTGATTTGCATTTCCGCGTTATTGTTGAGATATTAATGAAACGAAGGTTAAGCGAAGTTATAAATTCCAACCGATTTGAAATCTAAAAATTCTATAACTTTCGCAATTGTTAGTTTTAAGTTAATCATTTTCTTTTCAATTCTAATTTCAAAGAGTTTAATTGTGTGTGCCTTTTTCATTAAATTGAATCAATTCTCTTATAATTGGAAGAAACACTCTTCGAGAGATCAACTCGGACGCAAAAAGTCCATTTTACTACTTGATCACGACCCCGTGCACTTGCGGTGTATATTTTTAGCGGATAAGTTTTTGACGCCGTTGTTGGAGAATGTTTTAATCTGATTACTAGTTTAATTATCGTTCATTTTAATGATTTTTATTTTTATTTTATTTTACACATTTAGTTTCGATTGAGAGGTTGACTTCTAAATTGTTGTTTTCCTAAGTCTTTGATTGTCTATGAATCGATCGCGAAGTCTCGATCTCGTCAAATTTGTTCCTAAAATTGAAGAGACTTTTCAAATAAGGTTAAGGGAACAACAAGAAGTGAGAAGGCAACATCTTGAGATGTAACAACAAGGAGGTAATGTTGACCCTAATGTTCAACCCGAAAATGTTCTTAGGAATGACGTTCATCCGGGCTTCAATAATCAAGCGGGTAGGATCCAAAATCCTGTGGTAAATGAGGAAGACATGTTGTTTCGGGATTTCTTGAACTGTCATGTGGTGGAAAATCAATCGGGTATCATCTATTCTTTTTATGGACATCCGAAGTTCCAACTTCGGCCGAATGTTATTAATCTTTTCTCCAACACCATATCCTTCTATGGGAGAATCGATGAAAACCCACACGCTCACATTGCGCTGTTCGTGGAAATTGTTAGCAACTTCAATTATGAGGGTGTGAATGTGGAGGCTATCCGGATGAGGTTATTTGTACACACTTTCAAAGACAAGGCAAGAGAGTGGCTTGACACTTTATCGTCAGGAAGTATCACGGGTTGGGCATAATTGGAACAAAAATTCATAACCAAGTTCTTTCCACCCGCTTGTATATCTAAGCTCAAATACGATATAACCACCTTCCAACAACTTGGTACGGAAAGTTTTCATGAGGTTTGGGAGAGATTTAAAGACATGCTCAGAAAGTGCCCAAATCATGGGATTACTATAGCACAACAAGTCCAACATTTCTATGCCAGTTTGACTCCCTCTTACTGTTCAAATGTGGATTCATCTTCAAATGGGTAAATCCAAAATAAAAGCATTCGGGAAGCATATGAATTATTTGAAGTCATGAGTGAGCAAAGTACTATGTGGCCGGATAGACGTGTGCAAATGGGAGCTAGTGGAGCTCGTGAGAGTGAAGCATATTCTCTAGTTTTAGCCAAGATCGACTATCTAGCAAAAAGGGTAGAAGGGCTTTCTACATCTACATCTGGCTCTCATTCTACTCATATGATAAAATCTTTGCCTATTTGTCATATTTGTGGAGCAAATCACCTAACTCCGAGTTGTCCATTAATAGATGGTAGTTCGGTATCCACCGAGCAAGTGGCATATGCTCAAAACTTTCAACGTCAAGGGTACAATCCTTACTCTCAAACTTATAACCCCGATTGGCGAAATCACCCAAAATTCTCTTATAGGAACAATAAAAATGTGCTAAATCTGAGGCCATAAGAGAAGAAAGAAGGTTGGGAAGAGGCTATTGCTAAGATAGCGAACCATCAATTGCAATATCAAGAATGTAATGATGCTTCTTTGAAAAACTTGGAACATCAAGTGGGACAAATTGCCAAGCTTCTCTCTAGGAAATAAGGGGCATTGCCTAGTAACATCGAAACAAACCCAAGAGATAATATGCAAGCCATTACTACTAGAAGTAGGGTTCAATTGCCCGAAATTATGGTAGTACGCCCAAAGGCTCACGTCAACAAGGTACCAATTGAAGAAGATGAGACTGTGCAAGAACCGAAGGCAATTTATGAAAAAAGTGAGGAAGATGAACTGGAGCCATCAACATCAAATGCTCCAACACTGATCAAGGCCTATGTGCCTCTCATTCCCTTTCTACAAAGGCTCCAAAAGTATAAATTGGATGTTCAATTTGGTAAATTTTTGGAGGTGTTCAAGAAGCTAGACAAAAACATTCTGTTTGCCGATACGCTAGCTCAAATGCCGAGTTATGCTAAATTCATGAAGGATATTCTTTCAAACAAAAGGATACTCAAAGAACATGCAATGGTAATGTTGACGGAGGAGTGTAGCGCCATTCTTCAAAACAAACTATCATCAAAAATCAAAGATTTAGGGAGTTTTACTATTCCATGCACTATTAGTGATTTAAATTTTAGTAAAGCTCTGTGCGATCTTAGGGCTAGCATTAGTTTAATGCCCTTGTCTATTTTTAGGAAATTGGGAATGAGAAAAGTTAAGGCCACCACTATATCATTGCAATTGGCATATCGATCAATTAAATATCCTCGAAGTGTTATTGAGGATGTGTTGGTCAAATTGGACAAGTTCATCTTTCCAGTTGATTTCATTATTCTTGACATAAAGGAGGATCATGATATCCCTATCATTTTCGGACAACCATTTCTTGCCACCGGTCGAGCTTTAATTGATGTGCAAGATGGGCAACTCATTTTGAGAGTGCAGGATGAACAAGACACATTCAACTTTTTGAAAGCCATCAAGTACCCATCAGAATCTGATTCATGTCTTCGAGTAGATGTTATTAATCTTGTGGTTGCCGACTCTCTTTATGGGCTTTCTAAGGATCATCTTGAAACATGCCTTGTGCATTCTTCAGATATCAAAGATAGGGACCTAGAAGTTGAGCGCATGGCACATTATTTGAGGGCTATAACTTTTCACTCTTACAAGAGGACACCACATTTTGAGGATTTGGAAAAAAAAATATCTTCACCACCGCTACCATCTCTTCAACAAGACCTGGTACTTGAATTAAAGCCTCTTCCATCTCACTTGAGATATGTCTATTTAGGAGACTCATCCATACTTTCAGTTATCATCTCCACTTCCTTACGTGAGATGGAGGTAGAGAAGTTATTTCGGGTCTTGAGGGAACACAAAGAGGCCATCGGGTGGACGATTGCAGATATTCGAGGAATTAGCCCTTCAATATACATCTACAAAATCCTTATAGAGGATGATTTTAAGCCATCAGCAGAGCATCAAAGGTGATAGAATCAGAATATAAAAGAAGTGGTGAAAGCTAATGTCATAAAATGGCTTGATGCAGGCATTATCTATCTAATTTCGAATAGTCTATGGATGAGTCCCGCTCAAGTGGTACCAAAGAAAGGAGGTATCACGGTGGTGGAGAATGAGGATAATGAACTTATACCTGCCAAACCCGTGACTAGTTGGAGAGTATGCAATGATTACTACAAGTTTAATGCTACTAGAAATGATCACTCCCTCTTCCTTTCATTGATCAAATGCTTGAACGGTTGGCGAGTATTCTCACAATGGCTTTCAAGATGGGTATTCAGTCTATAATCAAATTCCAATAGCTCTAAAGGATTAAGAGAAAACTACATTTACATGCCCATACAATACATTTACATATAGAATGATGCCCTTCGGCCTTCGCAACGCACCCGCTACTTTTCAACAGTGTATGATGGTTATCTTTTTTGACATGGTGGAAAGATGTATTGAGAGCTTTATGGATGATTTCTCAGTGTTTGAGGCCTCATTTGATGGATGGTTGAGAAATTTGGAGATGGTGCTAAAGAGATGTGAAAAGACTAACTTAGTGCTTAACTGGTAAAAATGTCATTTCATGGTCCAAGAAGGAATAGTTCCTAGCCATCGGATTTCCCTTAAAGGGATAGAGGTTGATAAGGAAAAAATTCAAGTAATTGAGAAATTACCTCCACCAACCTCGATGAAGGGGATTAGAAGTTTTTTGGGACATGTCGAATTTTGTAGGAGATTTATCAAGGATTTCTCAAAGGTCACAAGACTACTTTGTTCCTTGCTTGAGAAGAACATTACTTTTAATTTCTCCCAAGAGTGTCTCCATGCTTTCAACACTCTTAAAGAGAAACTCATTACGTTTCCTATCATTGTAGCTCCAGATTGGAATATTCCATTTAAGCTTATGTGCGATGCTAACAATTGTGCTGTTGGAGCGATTTTGGGAGCAAATGAGAGATAAAATCTTGCATGTTATCTATTACACTAGCCGGCCCTTGACTATGCTCAATTGAATTATGCTACTACTGAAAAGGAGATGCTCGCATTGATATTTGCATTTGATAAGTTTCGGTCCTACCTCATTGGCTCTAAAGTGATTGTCTATACCAACCACATGGTCCAAGTATTTGTTGG
The DNA here is from genome assembly GCA_035079005.1 of Fraxinus americana. NCBI lineage: Eukaryota > Viridiplantae > Streptophyta > Magnoliopsida > Lamiales > Oleaceae > Fraxinus > Fraxinus americana. Next base: position 16,468,715 of record CM068711.1, read on the forward strand.
CAAAGAAAGATGCTAGGGGAATGTTGATTAGATGGGTACTCCTCTTGCAAGAATTCGACTTGGAAATTCAAGAGAAAAAATGGACTAAAAATGTTGTTGTCGATCATTTGTCTCGACTTGTGCAAATCGAAGAATTGGTGGATTGGAAGATAAATGAGGTATTCCCTGATGAACAACTCTTGCAAATCATGCATCTTCTACGAGCCACTCATATACCATGGTATGGGGACCATGTGAATTTTCTAGCTAGTAGCATCACTCCCTCAGGCCTTTCTTACCAACAGAGGAAGAAGTTCTTTACCGACATCAAGCATTATTTTTGGGAAGATCCTTTGTTGTTCAAACAGGGCGCAGATCAAATTATTCGAAAATGTGTGCCAGAAGATGAAATGGAGCAAATACTTGAGCAATGTCATTTCTCTCCATATGGTGGTCATTTTGGCACCGTGAAACTGCATCTAAGGTACTTCATTCGGGTTTCTATTAGCCTATATTATTTAAGGATGCTCACCTATTTTTCCCCAAGTGCAATAGATGCCAACGAAGTGGTAATATTTTCAACCGCAAAGAAATGTCGTTGAATTCTATATTGGAGGTGGAGATTTTTTATGTTTGGGGTATTGATTTTATGGGCCATTTCCTTCTTCATTCTTGAATCAATACATATTGGTGGCGGTCGACTACGTGTCAAAGTGGGTAGAAGCGGCAGCTTTACCTACTAATGATGCTCGGGTGGTAGTAAACATTTTAAAGAAAAATATTTTCTCTCATTATGACACCCGTCGAGCCATCATTAGTGATAGAGGTAAACGTTTTTGTAATCACCTCTTTGACTCACTATTGACAAAATATGGAGTGAAGCATCGTATGGCCACCCCTTATCATCCCCAAACTAGTGGCCAAGTTGAAATTTCAAATAGGGAGTTGAAGAGAATTCTTGAGTTAATGGTGGGTACCTCGAGAAAAGATTGGTCCAAGAAATTGGATGATACATTCTGGGCTTACCGTACTGCTTTCAAACACCCATTGGTATGTCTCAATATCGGCTCTTATTTGGGAAAGTGTATCACCTCTCCGTCGAACTCGAGCATCGGGCCTATTGGGCTATCAAAGCATTGAATTTTGATGAAAATTTGGTCGGTGAGAAAAGATTGCTTCAATTGAATGAACTTGATGAACATCGCCTTAATTATATGAAAGTGCCCAGATCTATGAGGAAAAGACAAAGAAATGGCATGACAAGCGCATTGTGAAGCGATAGTTCTTTGTTGGGCAACAAGTTCTTTTTTACAATTCTCGACTCCGATTGTTCCCCGAAAAGCTCCACTCAAGATGGTTCGGTCCTTTCACCATTGCTAAAAATTTTTCACATGGAACGGTTGAACTTCATCGTGAAGAAAGCGGAAACTTCAAGGTTAATGGGAAATGGTTGAAACCATACTTTGGAGGTGATTTTTTGAAGGAGAAGTCATCTATTCCTCTTGTCAATCCGAAGTGACGTAGCCTTATAGTCGAGCTAAAGACTATAAACCAGCACTTGTTAGAAGGCAAGTCAACCTTTCTTACCCTTATAACGTTTTGTTATTACTTGAGATTAATACTGTTATTACATTTTTGAACTAATATCATCCTTTTGTAGGTCATAATTTTTGAACTTCCAGCCACCCATGGATATCAACAAATTTGTAGTACATCATATACAAGGTCATGAGTCAAGAATTCATTGCAAACATCCTTCAAAAAAATTCAATCAGGGAAGTGTCGTCAACCTTATTTTCTTACTTTATATTGTTCTTGTACACATTGAGGACAATGTGTGATTTACGTTTGGGGGTGATTGTACTTGAATTGTTAATTTTGTGTTGACATGTTAGATAGAATTGTCGACTTAGGATTGCTTGATATTTAAAATTGTTATTGATTCATGAGCCATGCATGACCAAATATGCTATTTGTGCCTAAATGTTTTTCAAAAATTACTTGTCCATGTGAGATCTTGAGTTACTTCGAGCACAATAATCATGATTAATTGTTATCTAGATGTGGAAATTTTTGGATTGATGGAAAGATTTTTGAATTGGTTGAACTAGGTTGTGAGTTGTGCATAAATTTTTGTCAATCATATATTCTCTTCTCTTTCACTTTACCACATTGTGAGACAAGATTGGGGGTGGTCGAGTTGGTGAAGGATATTATCTAGAACTGTGTTGATTCCATGCATGTTGAAAAATTTTTGTGTGGAGTGTCTTTTGCTAAGTATAAACTAGGTAAGGACCATATGCTAGGGATCTAAGTCATGGTGTTATGTTGTGATTAAAAAATAAAAAATAAAGAAAAAATATATATTTATCTTAGGCCTCACTTCGTAGCCTTTTTTACTACGGTACACTTTGGTCTAAACAATTGGGGAGCTATCAACTTAAAGCTCGCTACATGGGTCAAGAAGAAAGTTTAAGGGAGTGGGGTAAAACATGAATTTTGACTGGAAAAAAAAGTTTGCTATTGAGCAATTGTATTCGATTTATGAGCTTAGATAACTAGTGGGTTTGAATTACTTAGTATAAACTTGAATATCGAAACATTAATCTAGTGGAGAATCATCACATGACTAGAGGTTGATATTACCGGTTAGATCGAACTGAACAAGAGCAGAAAAAGAAATAAGTGAATTGAGGGAAACCTTTAGATTTACACCTATTTGAGGAGTGTAAATCTCACGAGTGGGAAATGACATATTTGGCCACAAAGGACCAGGTTAGATCCAATTTAGATTTTTTCCATTTTGATAAATTTTTCCTAATTCAGTCATTGAAAGTGACTATGCACCCATCGAACAATGGATAAGCTAAAATAATTTTTGTTTGCATTATTTGGAGCATATTTGTGAATTGATTACACAATTTTACACTCATGGATATTTTTGGCAAGCTATCTAATGTGTTGGTCATTATCATATGTTTCTTGATTGTGTTATATATAGATAATCTTGCTCGGGGCGAGCAAGAGTTTAAGTTTGGGGGTATTTGATAAGTGTGTTTTTCCACACTTATTTAATATCTAAATATGTTTTTTATTGATAAAATGAATCAAATTAAAAATTCACAATTACGTAATATTTGTTTTGTAGGCCAAAAATACCCAAAGAAAGAGAACAAGACAAAATGAGGAAAAATGACTAAAAGTGTACAAAAATTGTGAAGTTGGGGAATCTTTTGTCAATCTCTCAAAACTTCAGGGACTTGAGGCTACAATATTTATTAAGTTTTGAATTAAAACCACAAATTGGGTCTTCTGCACAATTTTTTCTTCTCTGTCTTCTATTGGCTAGTTTCTTTTCTCTATTTTTCATTTTTCTTCATTTTCTTTTCTTTCTTTTTCTGTTCCTTTTTCTTTCGTTTTACTTGATATTTTGAAGATACAATCTAGAGCACAAGGATATTCAATCAATGATTTGGAGAAGTATTTGGGAAAATCAAAGCCAAACAAAAAAAAATGGTTTTATCTACAATGTGTATTTTCTCATTTATTTTGCCATTTTTGTAATGAATGTTATGTATATTCTCCTTTGCTATCAAATGTATAAAATGGGTGAATTGATTGTGTTGGAATTTATGACGTAGCTTAATCTAAATTTTATTAACATCTATATATATTATTTATTGATACTTGCATTACCATTGTCTTTGTGTATTAATTAATGTGTTGCATTTTCCTCATTTATTGGGACAATAAATGAATAGGTTAGGTGGTTTGTGCAATTATTGAGAAATTGTTGTGCTTTGTAGACCTAAATAATTAATGCCCTAGGTTGTTTTAGGTGATATATATATACTCCTAATCCTATGTGACCATTTGAGTTATTTTCCACCATTTAATGCAATTGGTTAGGTTTTTATCAACATAGAGATATTATGGATAAACTTGATCGATTATGGTTAATTTCACTCGAGAGAGGTAACTAACTAAAATTGGAGAATGGGGTCTAACATTATATTTTGGTGATATGCATTTCCGCGTTATTGTTGAGATATTAATGAAACGAAGGTTAAGGGAAGTCGTAAATTCCAACCCATTTGAAATCTAAAAATCCTACAACTTTCGTAATTGTTAATTTAAAGTTAATCATTTTCTTTTCAATTCTAATTTCAAAGAGTTTAATTGTGTGTGTGTGTCTTTTTCTCTATCCCTATGTGCAATTTTTTTAGTCCTTTAAGCGTATTATCTATTTTTACCATTACATTTGTCCTTTTATGTGATTTTTTCAAAAATAAAAGGGAAAAAATCAAAATATTGGTGGGTCAAGTACCCCCACGATGCCCTATCCCCTTCCGCCATTGTGTGAAATAATCTGTATATTTAGTTGCATGTACGAAAAAAGTAAGTTTCAATTATGGATTGCGTTGGGGGAAATCTACCAAAGCTAGGCAGATAGATAGACTCCTTTCCCGCTGCTAAGGGAGAGCAAGAAAAAAAATCAAATGATTGTTTTTTAACCAGCGCCCCCTTTTGGGTATGCAGGTACTAAGAGTCCTCTCACTACCAACCAGCAGACATCATCTGGCTGGGTCTTGCCGGTATCAACAACGAGAAAGAAACAACCAAATGGAAACAGCAACTAACTATGGCTCTTGGCCCAGACAACGTCCTAGGTGTTTCAATTAAACAGATTTCAAACAATCAAACAATCAGTAGTCTATGACTATACTATGAACTCACTCTCGGTCAAACCGAAGTTTATTCACTAAGTAAACACGCCCAACTTCAAATTCAATGCGGAAGGTAAAAAAATGCAAAATAAAAAAATAAAAATGGAGCAACCAACACGCAATACTTTAAGCATTCATTTTAAGCCCACTATAAGAATTATTTTTCAATGAAACTCACCATATTTAAGAGCATGCTTTCGGAACATTCTAATTCTTGGAGTAAACATTTCTTACATAACAAAGATGGCAACTGTTCACGTGAAACCCGCAAGCGTACGGGATCGTTATACAAGTAATAAGATTTGTGAGTTAAGTATATCGTTCCCACAAGGAATAAGGTCTAATTTGTAGTTCAATAGCTACTATTAAATTCGAAGTGTGGTAATATATATAAAAAAAGGTGATTTGTATGTAATCTATATTAATCATAAACTAACAAAACAAATAAAGTGTTTATCTAATATGTAAATGTTTGTATTGAAATCGTGAATCCCCCTATTGCCATTTATTTCAATTCTTAATTCGTAATCTAGTAAATTCATGCATTCAAGGCAATCGATAATCCCCTTTTATTCAATATTCTTTTCCAACATATATTAAACCTATGTTTAACAAGACCCGATCCTATTCCTAGTCCGAATTCATATGAAAAACATGCATTGAATCACATGATTTATCACACATGATTACACATGCCATAGATATTATTCCTAATCCTATTGTCCATGTGTTGATTTTGCCGCGTTCTAAACTTATTGTGAGTATTCCTACACTACAACAAGTAACTCACTATCTAATTAGTGATCAAGCAATCAAATAGTTCAATGAGAATGCAAAACCAATCAAGAAAAATCAAGAAGTACTAAATTAATTGTCTCGAATTAAAACAAATAAGTAATAGGGTTCATCATTCATTCAATACAATGAAAAACTTAGTCTAACATTCTTATAATTAAATTACGCAAGAATAATTGGAAAAATATCACTCGGAAATAAGAAAGATGGAAGAAATAGGAAAAATCCACGTTCTTGATGTGAATCTTGAATCCGGATGAAGAATCTTCAATATCCTATGCAATTCGCCTTGATTCCACGTTGTTAGCCATGTTCTTCACCTCCAAAATATGTATAATATAGAGATTTTTAGGTCTAGGGAGGTTCTCCATATGTATTCTGTTGTTCTCTCCTTATAGGAGCCGAAAATTAGTTGAAAATGACGTCCAAATTGGTTTCCAAAAGAGTTCTAATCGAATAAGGAAAGTTGTCTTCGCGCGCACAGCATTCCGTATTTTAGTCATAACTTTCTCTTTTGATATCCAATTGATGCGATTCAAAGTGCATTGGAAAGATAACTTAAAGGGCTACAACTTTGATTGAAATAGAGTTTTTCCAATTCGAACGGTTACTATGCCAAAAATGGGTCTCAATATTTGACTAAAAATCTGGAATATATCTTGAGCGATTGAAAATTGATTTTGATAATACTTTGATCATGTTCCATTCCTTTTTGAATTCTAATTTCAATCTAATTGTCTCCTAGAAATCTTCAAAGTATCTTCTTGAGTATTTGTAATTTGATCCTCGAATTTTGGATTTTACCATTTTTCACCATATTTTGCTTCTTTTCTCCAATTCTTCATCAAACATAAAGTTTTACCTACACAATGCAATATAACGTAAATTATGTAAAATTTTGTCAAAAAATCAATAAAATTTTGTAGTTTTAAGCCCAGAATAAGTGTAGAAAATACACTTATCAAACCCCCAAACTTGAATCTTTGTTTGTCCTCAAACAAAATTAAAACTTAACAAACACACAAACATGCAATGCTAATTATCTAATTGGTGGTCACACAATCAAGCAATGAAAATCAATATAGCTAGTTACCCTGGCTTTTTATCTCAAAATTGAAATCATAATATCCAATCTATGCACAGCTTCAAAACCACAATACAATAATTGAAATCTACTTTTTCAATGTAAAATCGACGTATGTGTATGAAGAATTAAGCATAGTATCATGAATTCATGAGTTGTTTCAATTCCCGACCCTCAATGGTCAAATATGTTCTTTCATCTCTCGTAAGATTCACACATCTCCAAACTTATTCTTTTCGCTCTTTTTCAAGTATGTGACATAAGGTTGATTTTTCTACTATCCTCACCTCTCCAGTTTAGGTAAATCTCACTAATTACAAGTCGATATGTCAATAAACAAGGATTCTTCTAGTTTGATTGTTTCAATCTCTAGGATTTAATTAAGCTAATAATCCCTTATCAAAAAGTTTAATTTCCTTAAACAAGTGTTTGGGACATAACCAGGGCATTTGGTACATCTTCTCTTTCATGCACCTGCTTTTTTCTTTTTTTTTTCCTCAATCAAAAATTTTTTTTCAACGCTTTTTTTTTTTTCTTTATTTGAATCATTCTCTCCCTTAAGCTTTCTAAGTGACTCATGTAACAAGCTTTTGGCCGATAGCTCCCAAGTCAGATGACCATAGGGCACCAGGTTTTAAAGACCCTTGCAGGCTTAATTGCTCAAGTCATAAAGGCTACGAAAAGAAATTTTCAAATAAAATATTTTTTTATACCTTGATTAGTGCAATGTCCCTTATTAAACACCAATTCAAATAAAATGACTATCCTGTAGCAACCCCTAGCTTAGTAGAATCGCCTATTTCATGTGGATCACGAAGAACAACCCATTCTTCACAGACTGGAGCTCAAATTGCCTTCCTCGATCTTCAGCACCTCTGACAGATATGTAGGAAGTTTGGTTTTGGTATTTGGATTAAGAATATGATGTTTTTCTCACAACCAAGAACGATTCTCAAAGAAACCTGAAGGTCAAAAGCTTTAGAGATTTAAGAATATGAAAGGACAGTGTTTGCTCAATGTTCGACCTTCTAAATTCCCATTCTGTAGTTGTAGAATATATATAGGTAGGGTAGAAAATAGATGGGCTGGGAAAAAAGACTTTAAAACGTAAAATAAAAAATTCTTGTATAATCCTTTTGCTCGAGCGAGGGCTCAGCGACGGTCGACCGAAGGAGAGACGGCAGTCTAGCGATGCAGTTTCTACTTTTGTAGCTTAGCCAACCCTTGATGACGATCTAGTGAAAATCCAAGTCTTTTTAATCCTTGTTCCAAACTCGAAACCCTAGACCTGTTTAACTAACTTTTAGACAAATTACACATTACTCCCTGAACTTTTACATCCTATCAAATTAAGTCATTTTGTCCACCGAATTTGCCAATTACAAAATCAGCTAAAACCTAACAAACCTGATTACTCTTACTTAAGAACCTTTGGTTGCTCCTGTTATCCGTGTCTCAAACCATATCAACCACACAAGTTTGCCTACAAAAACAAGCAATGTGTTTTCTTTGGATATTCCAATGCACAAAAACGTATAGTTGTCTTGACCTCGATATTGGTAGAGTAAACATCTCCAGACATGTAATCTTCGATGAAAATTATTTCCTAGCAACTGGTAAATCTTCATCCTCAAAGTTCTTGGAAGGTATGAAAAATCCTGGTATATCTTACAGTATTTCTCAGCCTGTTTTGCCAATTAATAGTTTACTGCCTATCTATTAATTCCTCATTGGACCTTTTTTTTTTGCTACTATGACAGTATCATTCCTAAATATTTCCAATGACATGTCCTCTTCTGCAGAGACTTTCATTACGATACCTCTTCCTTCTATACATCTATCTCATCATACTGTATCTCTACCTTCACCTTCTAAAATCTAACTTTCCTCACCTTTTTATGATTCAAACTATCAGTCGGATACCCTACTGCTAGAAGCTGCCAAACCACTCAACCAGCCACTTGTTCCTATACTTTCCACCACTCGAGAAATTATGACTCAATCCAAAACTAGAAACCTAAACAATTTTAAGACTATAAACTGTTCTCCGCATGTCATCCTTTATGCTTATTATTATCTGTACACCATGAAAAAGAGCCAAGTTGATATACAAGTACAATATCTCATCCAGAGTGGTGTGTTGCTATGGGAAGATAGTTCGATGCTTTGATGGAAAATGGGACTTGGTCTCTATGTCCTCGACCCTTTCACAAGAAGGTTGTGCCCAACAAATGGGTTTTCAAACTAAAAAAAATTTAGATGGGAGTGTCAAACGTTATAAGGCCAGATTTGTGGCTAAAGGCTTTGATCAAATTGATGGCTCATGAAACTTTCTACCATCATTAAACCGACCTCCATCAGATTGGTTTTATCTCTTACAGTGACTTTCAACTGGCCAATTAAGCAGTTAGACATATCCAATGCCTTTTTGCACGGATTTCTTGATGAGGAGATATAAATGGAGTAACCAAGAGGCTTTACTAATAAAGCTAATCCCGACTTTGTTCGCATACTTCATAAATCTTTATATAGCCTAAAACAAGCTCCCCGTGCTTGGTTCAGACGATTATCTGAGCAACTGATTGAATTTGCCTTCCCTTGAATCTTCTGTTGATGACATAAAAGTGACAAGTTCAGATCCTTAAGCTATCAATCAGTTCATCAACCATTTGAAATAAGGCTTTCAAGTTAGAGATCTTGGTACATTATCCTACTTCATAAGAATGGAAGCAGTTTGTGATCCATCTGGTCTTTACCTCCGTAAAGTAAGTTACATCAATGATTTTTTGACCGAACTAATATGATTAGGGCTAACTCAAGAACAAAATTATCATCTGATGATGGGATTTTACTAGATAATCCTACTGAATATTGAGAGGTTGTTGGAGACATACAATATTGTGCCAATTCATGAAACAATTTCGAGACCGGACATTACTTATGCCGTTAATCAATTGTGCCAATTCATGAAATAACTACGTCAACCACACTGGTGTGCAGTCAAGCGAGTACCTCGCTACTTGAAGGCTACCGTGGACTTTAGTTTATTCTGCAGACTATCTTCCTTTTAGATTAATGCATATTGTGATGCCAAATATGCAGGAAGTATAGATGATAGGTGAAGTACTACTTGCTATGGTGTGTTTATGGGAGAAAATCTGATTTCATGGAGTTCTAAAAAGCAACATGTTGCCTCCAGATCATTCACTGAATCTGAGTATCTTTAATTGGCCATTACTTGTGCTAAATTATATTTGATTAGGATGCTGTTGCATGAATTAGGAGTTACACTTTCTACACTTCCTAGTCTCTGTTGTGAAAACATCACTACTATTGCCTTAGCCTCAAATACAGTGTTTCATGCAAGAACCAAACATTTAGAGGTTGACTACCATTAATTTGAGTCGGGAGGGAGGGTGTTAGATTGATTAAATTGAATTCTGGTACCAATTGTGCAAGTGGTCCAATTAGTATTAGGATTCAACTTAAGTCTACTATATGATGGAGCTCCTGAGTTCGAATTATGGGAGACGCGTCAGAAAATTCGTGAGGGGTAAGATGGGCCTAGTCTCTCTCAAAGTGGATAGTACGTGTTAGGATTATATTTTTGTATTGGCGATTTTGTGAACAAATTGACCAACTTGAACATTTATAAAAGTTTGGGGACTAAATTGTAAAGTTTCATAGTTGATAGGTTAGCTTAGGGTTTGGGGTTATGTATTTGGAACAAGAAGAATTGACGCTAAATTTTCACTGGCTGCTCGCCGGAGTGTTGCTCGAGCGACTGAAGCAGAAACTACCTAGCTCGATTTTCGCCCCACTGTTGTTTGAGCAATAAACCCTTCGCTCAAGTGAAGAAGCTACTTCGTTCAAGCGACGTATTATACTGGAAAACCTAATTTTCTATTTTTGAGTTTTTTACTTGGCCCACACAATCTAATTCGTTCAAACTATATATTGAAGGCGCCGTATTTTCTAAAAGATGATTTTGAACAACATAATATTCAAGAAGAATACATCCTACACAAGATCCAAAGTTCAAATCCTTCAATTCATATGTGCCTCTTTCATTGAAAACATCAAAACTATCAAATCTGGATTGGTTTCTTCGCTTGGATATGCTGCAAGATTGTGTCGTCAACTGTACTATATTAAAGATCAAGGAAGAGTTTGAAGAACGAGGAGTTCTTGGGGAAGATCTACAGGATATAAACTGCGTAAAGAGTCAAAATTGGAGTTCGTGTGCTATTCCAGGAGGACTGCTTTACAAAGAAGAGCCAGGATTGATGTTGGTATACACATTCTAAGAGGGTTGCTTCATACCTCAAACGGAAGATCAGAAAGCTTGTGTTGTCAACTTTGTTGGTAGTCTGTAAGTTATATTGACAGTTTATAGTGGATCTTTGACTGGCAAAGTGCTTGAAGTTTTTCCCACGTTGGGTTTCTCCGTGAACAATTCTGGTGTTGTTTATTGTTTTGTTTACTACTTTGACATTACTGTGGCATTTCAAGATAGGATAAATTGAATTGTTTGACTAATCACCTAGACATAATTAATTTGTGACTTGTTGCATGTTAATTAAGTATTAATTTCGCATTTACACCTAATCACCCCCTCTAGGTATAGTATGGTCGAATCTCGCGTTTCTCAGTTCGCAAACTAACGATTTGGGTATAGAGACCGAGTCATTACAAAAAATGCGGGTTTTTTTTTGTAATGACCCAATCTTGCGTCGGATCCGTTATCATATCGTACGTATTGTCCTCTATAAGAGAGCCTAGGCCCATCTTACCCTTCACGGCTTTTTGACGCGTCCTCCATCATATGGGAGACTTATGGGAGACTTAAATTGAATTCTGGTATCAATTAGACAAGTAGTTGTAACGACCCAAATTCTAGGAACTCGAAGCGTTAAAAGTCTTATTAATTTGAGCTCTTTAATGTCATCCAAAATAAATTTCATATAGGAAAATTTAAAGTTTGAAACATATTATAAAAATTGATGGGAGATAATTGTCTACATAGACTTAGACAATTACGGTAAAATTTGATTTTGGAAAAACATTCGGAAGAAAATCAGCAATACCAATAATGTTTGAAGCACGAAATCATTTTTCAACTATGCTAGATAGAAATTTTTGAAATGGCTCATAGCAGTCTACTAAAATGGACATAACTCCTTCTCTAAATAATATTTTAAGGTAATTCTAAAGGTACTATTAGAAGACTTGTAGATCTTTCGAACCCAACTGATTTCACTCAAAAATATGTACCGTAACCCAAGTTATACTATTTTAAATAGGTAGACATAATCTGAGATTCGATACAACAATAAATAAACTTCATATGTAGTCATTCAATCATTTCTAATTATAGTCGACATGCAATGAAAATAATTTAAACAAAATCGAAAGTTAAACATATTAAAAGTGTCGTCTAAGTGTTCATAAGAGATTTAAAAAAATGAAAATTTTACTAGAAAGTTAAATGCATTCTAAGTCACCGAGCACTTATCATCACTCCATGCCACTGTCATGCCTTCAATTAACCAGTAAATTTTGTAGGGATGAGTATCAAGAGTAATACTCAGTAGGAAAGCATTTAAGTAAATGGTAAAAAATATATATATTTTCAGAAATGCGACTTTGGTTATTTGTGTCACCGTCAACTTTGCAAAGCGAACCGATGATCAGTCAGTCCGCTTATTCTTCGGGTTTTGATAACCCCATTCAAGTGTCATACATCATTTATTTATCTCTTGTTTGAACCACCAAATGGTGCTTCCATTATAAGTAACACAATAAAACTTTTAATGCAAATCGAAAACAAAGTTTTTTTTACTTCACTTACAAAAGTGTAGAAAACACCCCTACCTTGAATGATTGGAGTTTGATTATCCTTTTGTGTTGAATTTGTAACAAAGTGCAACAAAAAATGGATTCGGTAGTAACCAAAAAGGGAGCCAAAAGTGGAAGTGGGATAAGGCATCTTTAGTGGAGGTAATGTTTTCAATTTATAACAAATGGAGAACGTGATGGCAGTAACCGAAATGGTAATGGAAAGGTTTTGTTTTCAAAAGAAATTAATAGGCATGATTTCAACAGTTAACAGAAATAGGAAGTTACAATTTGTACATTGGAGAGTGTGGGAGTTGAAAAGTCAGGTTGAGGGATAATAAAATAAAAATAAATAAATAAATGGAGATGAATTAGTGGATGAAAATCGTGAATGAGAAAAATTGTAATGAAATGAAGTAGGGATTGTTTGGCACAATATAATCGATTTAACTGATTTTTAATATTTAAACACTAAGCATGTATGCAACAATTAAAATAACGAGTGTCATCAAAATAAAATAATAAAAGAATTTTCATTTACTAGAAATTTGCTACCTTAAAAAAATTCTATGAATAAGTGCACGAAACTTTATTATCGTGACCAAAACTTTAATTTGAATTCTTAGAAAGGGTCGTAGAGACTTAATATAACTCAAAATTATTTTCGATTTCTACAAGAAAATTACTTTTATAACGAAATACAAGATTTTTTTCTCAGTCGCTACAATAGTCCTTGTGGGAACGATACTTTATTCATTATTATATTACTTGTTCGCGATACCATAAACTTGCGAAAAATTAAAATAAAAACTTTGGCACCATTGTTGGGGAATTCGTTTTAGTTAATTGTAGCTTTAATCTAAATTTTTATTGTTTTATTAGTTTTAATTATAATTTTTTTTCTTTCCTTTTAGGATCTTACATGCAAAGTTCAAGACAAAGTGATTTTGCTTCATTTGACCTAGAAATTAAAATAACATTTAGGTTGAGAAGAAAAGAACAGATAGAAGCACAACAAAAGAGCAAGCATAACCAATGACAGAAGACATATAAAATCAAGTGGCCGATGGGGTGAACGAAAATGCATCACATCTGGTTATAGCTATTGGTAATGGAAACGAGAGAATGATGTGGGAATACGTGGTTCCGCCAGTGGTATAAAGCAAAGCTAACATTTGGATAAGCTAATTCTCACTTGAGGATAGACATGGTAAACATGTTCGAGTTTGCATTGCAATTCTTTGGGAAAGCCACTGAAAGTCTAAATGCTCACATCTCAAGATTTTTTGATACATGTGCATTAATTGAATATTTTGGGGTTTTCATTGATACAATTTGGTTGAGGCTTTTTCCATATACTTTAAGAGATTTAGCCAGTGAATGGTTGGATACCTTGGAGTATTTTGAGTTGGAATTTTTTAAATAAATACTTCCCAACAAAGATAATTAATAGGTTAAAAGATGAAATCATAACATTCTTTCAACTTGATTTGGAGTGCTATTGATAGGCATGGGAAAGATACAAAGGGCTGCTATGGCAATGTCTACAACATGATTTGTAGAAATGGCTCCAAGTCCAATACTTTTACATTAGATTAAATTAGACAAACATGAAAACATTGACTTTGCCTATAATGGGTCATTACAAAAAGAACAGTTGATCAAATATATCGAATCATGGAGGATCTAGCATGCACTAGTGTACTGTGGGCAACAGAGAGATAAGGTGAAAAGAAAATCGCTGGAATATACGAGTTTGACACACTAACAACAATCTCAGCACTGATAACAGTTTTCACTCAAAGAATAGATGGTATGGTAACAAATCAATTAGTGAATGTGGTTCAAGCAACTTGAAGATGCAATAATTGCGGAGAAATCATGAAGTGTGGATTGTAATGTGAGGAGTCCATTTGCTCAATCAACTGAGAATGTAAACTACATGCAAAATTTTTAAAGACAACAAAATAATCCACATTCCAATACATATAATCCAGGCTGGAGAAATCACCTAAACTTCTCCTGGAGCAAAATCCAATCATTTTAAGATGTACTATATCAGAATACCCAGCCAATTTGGTCAACAGCCAAAAAAGAAACCTGCATGGGAAAGTGGCATTACCAAGATGGCTAAAATATCAACTCAATACATACAAATGACTGACTAACAACACTTTGTGAATTCTAGGGGCTCATATAAACAAGTTGGAAAATCAAATATGATAAATATCCAAAGCACTCTTAGAGAGACAAGCAAGGATCCTGCTAAGTGACATTGAGATAAATCACAAATAGTAAATAATGACAATAAATGATGTAGAATATGAGGTCAACACTCCACCAATCAAAGGCTATCCAATTTCGTCAAAGACTTTGAAAAAGGCTAGAAGGAAAAACAATTCAGGCAATTACTATACATAGAGGGGTTCAACTTTTAGAAATTAAAGCTAAGAGACAGGTGGTATTAAATGAAAAGGTATCCTCTATAGATGAGGAGCACGTGGATTAGTCCAAGAAATCGACAAAAATAATTTCAGATCAGAATTCAGACAATCCACATGTTAAGGCAACATTTCCTATTGAAATGAATTTACCTTCTGCCCTCTTTCCTTAAAGACAATAGAAAAATGAAACTCAAAAATTAATTTGTAGAGTTCTTGGACATTTTTAGAATACTTTATGTCAACGTTCTGTTACTTGAAGACATATCTCAAATACCGAGCTATGAACTTAAAGGAAATCTTATGAAAGAAGAGCAAGCTCAATGAATTTGAGACTATCATGCTAAACGAGGAGTAGATTACTATTTTGCTACACATCCTAGCTCCTAAACTAAAGGATCTAGGGAGTCTCAAAAGTACCTCGCTTAATTGGAAATAGCTCTAACTTTAATTGTTTGTGTGATTTGGAGCAAATATAAATTTAATGCTTATTTCCACTTACAAGAAACTAGGCCTAGAAGAGCTAAATGACACAACAATCTCCCTTCAACTAGTAGACCAATCAATTAAACAACCTCTAGGAGTGGTTGAGAGCATGTTCATTAAAGTGGGCAACTTCTTATTTCCAAAGAATTTTGTTGTCTTAGATATAGAATACTAGGATTTATCACTAATCTTGGTGTGATCTTTATTATCTACAAGTTGGGTTATCATGGACTTTGAAGCCGGTGAGCTTACCTTGAGGGTGGATGATGAGCAAGAGAAGTTCCAAGTCCATGCCGTTAATACCTTCTAATGAAGAGAAAAATTGAAAAGTTAAAGATAAGAGAGTTAAAGAACGTGTAAAGTGCTAATCATCAGAAATCTCAAAGATGAAAAATAAGCTCTTCAATCATGGAAAATCCAAAAATGGGTTGACAATGGTGAACATTGTAATCAAAGTTTTGTCAGTGAAGTCCGCTTTGAACCACCATGACTAAATCATCTACAAAGTCTAGCTAAAGATTTTAAATTATGCTTTATATATTTGCATTGCATATAATTTAATAGGTTGCATTAGTTTTAAGCATATTTTGTTTACATAAAATGATCATCATGTCAATATTAAGCCTAAATTTATTTGAGTCAAAAATAGAAAAAGAGAATGTGACATTTTTTTCAAGGCTTTAGAGACGTAAAACATTGGTTATCATAAATGCCACATTATAGCTTATAAACTATTTCTTCCATGTATACAAGGTACAAGGATATTAAGCAGGAGGTAGCTTGATAAGATGAAAAATGGCATGAACGGATCCAACAAATTTTCCTCCTACATTAGACAAAATTTCGGGGAGTACCTACTTCCTTTCATCCCCGTCCCTTTATATTTCTTGATTTTACTTTAGAACATTGATGATAATAGCTAATTTAAGCTTGGCAGTGCAAAAAATATTTGAATTTTTAGTTTTATTACTCTTGTGTGATTATTATTATTATTATTATTATTATTATTAGAAAAATTGATTTTTCAAAAAGATTTTCTTGTTTATTGCTTGTTTGTATGAGTTAGGTAGCATTGCTGGCAATGATGAATACATTTGAAATTATGTTTTAATTTATGAACTGTGAATTAGTTACATGATTAGATTAATTGATTCATATCTATGTAAAACTTGATAATATTTGAGCACATGAATTAAGTTTAGCAATATAAATGAATGAGTTGATTCATATGCTTAATAAATCAAAATAGTAGAACTTAGATGCCAAACCAAAGATCAATACATTATGCATCCTTAAACTAAATTTAGAGTAGTTTGGGAGTAATTGAACTATTGTAGGAAGATATTGATATGAATAGGGATTTCATGTATGTAAATTCTTGTGTGAATCATTTAAGATCAATGAGATGAAAATTAGGTGAAAATCTAAAGTTATAGGTCAATTTTTGAAAATTGGTGGTTAATGAGGGGTATTACATTAATCATTGCATAAAAAGAAAAAAGTTTTCATGTTGTGAAGCTACCCTAAAAGATCCTTGCAAGAACAATTATTGAAAATCTCAAAAAAGAAAACTAAAACAGAATATGCACAACAAACTTGAAAAAACACTTGCGAGAAACAAAAAATGCATAACAAGCCTTGATTAAGCCCCAAACACTTATTTGGGAGAATTAGACTTTTGACAATATATTTTTAGTCTAGTTGATTCTTAAAGGTTGAAGCAATCAAAATTCGGAGATCCTTATTTGTTAAATTATAATTAGTGAATCCAAATTAGAGATGGTGGGGATTAGTATTAAAGTTCAACTTTAGATCACACATCGGAGAAAGAGCTAAAATAATAAGAATTGGGGGTTTATATATCTTAGGAGTAAAGAAATGACATAATTGACCATTGAGGAACAAGAATTGAACAAAATAATAAATTAATAATGTTTTACTTGATTCATTACACACATATACACACATCAGTTTTGCATTGGAGAAGTTGGTATTGATTTTAGTACTTTGACCTCTAAACTATTTATAGTTTTGATACAATGATTCCAATCCTGAGACAAAATGACAGGTTACCTTACCAAAACTTTATTGCACATTTGTTTGTTAAGTTATGTTATGTTATGGTTTTGTTTGAGAACAGATAAACGTTCAAGTTTGAGGTGTATGATAAGTGTAATTTATACACTTATTTGGGCCTTTAAATAAAGATATTTAGGAGTCATTTTGATTAATTATGGCATAATCTTTTGTATATTTCATTTGTTACGTGAAAATGGATGATTAGAAGTGAAATTGGAAGAAATGAATGAAAAGCAGCTAAGAAGGGTGAAAATGGAATAAATCCAAAGTTTGAGGACCTAATTACAAATATCTAATAGTTAATTCAGACCACAACACGATAATTGAAGATTACATAGGATCAATGGGATGTAATTAGAAGTCAAATGAATATCAAAATATTTTCACAAATCAATTTTCAACCGCACGAATTATGCTCCAAATTTTCACCCACAAATTGATATCCACTTTTCGCATAGCAAACGTTCGAAATGAAAGAATGATTCTTTTAGAGGAATTTTAGCCATTTGCGTTAGATTTTCAACTAACTTTAAATTAACTCAATTGGATATCAAGAGAGAAAATTAAGATAAAAGTACTGATGGCTACTCGTGTGAGCTGGATGTCCATTTGAAGGGCACTCAATGCCTGTCGAACAATGGAAACATCCATTTTTTACTTGAACCTTGAATTCTATCACTTTTAGATGTGATTTTTACCTATTTTTGATCCCTTTAAATACAGAACATGGGCGCAACATTAAAATTACATCTCATACTCTATCATTAATCAAGTATCATCGTCAAAGACATGCAAATTCAATTATTCTTGTGAGAATAAAAAGGGCAAGTACAAGATTTCTGCAAATTGAAGGTTCAACCTTAATCCTTAGGTAAAGAAGAAAAGAAATAATTGTACATTCATCAAGAAACTATTGAAGAGACTCAAGCTATCAAAAATCATCTCAATCTTCTCAATTTATCAATAATCCGGATTATGTTTTTCCAATAAAACATGTTTTATCATAATTTTCCAATGCTAGACTTCCATTACTGAGGCATTGATGAAACCTTGTTACGGTGTTTTAATAAAAACTCAATAATTTGACTTCCTATATGTGTGTATTATTGGATGATTGTTACAAGACTTATCAATTAATTAGCTATTAATTTAATTGTTGTGTGAATTTTATTGTTTTCTAGAGAGATAACAGGATAGAAAACATGTTATAATAATCATTGTAAAGTCCGATAGGGGATAAAAATATATCATTATGTTTCATATGATTTCTATAGATGTTCTAATATTTTTAATGAATGTTTTCATTTTTGCATCTTTTATAGAGATATAGGAAGATCACATGAGAAGAAAGATTTAATTATTATTGAGAGAGGCTATTCATTAACTTAAGAAAATTGATCAACAAGAATATGCACATGCTATTTTACTATTGAATTACATTAAAACGGATTAATAAGGGGGATTCGAAACCTTAGTAATCATCTCACCTAAATTTATAAAAGCCTTCATAACTTGCTCACTAGAATAATTAGTTTAAATATTTAATTTAGATAAATCGATACAACAAATTTGGCTATTTTATTAAGATTACATTAATTGATCCAAGATTAAATACATTATTCTCATTTGAATGATACTTTATTCATCATTATATTACTTGTTCGCGATATCGTACGCTAGTGAGATTTCAAATGATCACTGCCTAAAGTAAAATTTTGAGGTGTTTTGACCAAAATGCCATTTGCATTTTAAAGAATTGACATGTAAGCGACAAATTAATGGAGGAATTTGACAGAATTGGATGGCAAGGTAATTTCATGAACCCTTGCTTGATATGATGGGGTATTGTGCCAAAATGAAACGATAGAATTGTTTTGAGCAAAGCATGTAAATGATATGATTGTTTTGTACCATTTAGTATACAAATTCGAAAGAGTGAACAAAAGAAGTTGTGACGTGATAGTTATTAGGCTAGTCTTATGCACTGAAGGTATGAAGTTCGATCCTATGTAGCAACAGCTGATTTCACTATTTTTTTTTCCTATTTTACCTCTTAAATACTTAATTTTGGAGAAAATTGCAGCTGAAGTTCCAAACTTTTGCAAAAATGAAAAATAGTTCTTGATTTTTTAACATCCTTTTGGTAATGCTACAATGTCCATCCTTTTGGATAGAAAGCGTCCAAAAAGGCTATTAGTTGCACACATGAAACTGCACTTAGCCATATTTTAAAGTGCAAAATTTTGACTTCAATTAAACTTAGTAAACGATTATAAAAAAGTTGAAAAAAAAGGGAAAAAGAAAAAGAAATGAAAAAAATGATAACTTCATTTGTTTGGACGATTACTATCTAAAAATCCTTGTATTATAACAATATTAAAAGGTTTGAGATAGTGTGTCAAGAAATAAAGGTTAAGGTTTGATTTGTACTCTTCCTAAAAATTAGGGACTATGGCTGCAATTTTCCCTTGACTACTAACATACATTGAGACACTATTTGGTAATTTTTTTAGTATTGATTTTGCCTAACGCTACTCACTGTACTCAATCAATCTCAAATATTTTACAAAAGAAAAAGGTTATGTACCTTGATCTAGGTCCCCTTCCAACGTAATTTGCCAAAACACATCATTGATCTAATACCTATTGTTTAATTGAATTGTTGCAATGCGATCAAAATATTGAGAACACTTCTGTCCAAATTGAAAATGGTGCTATTTTATTTAAGAGTTTTTATTTGATTGTCTTCTTTTTCGTTTTTAACTTATTGCATTGCGATTTCAAAAGCTTATAATAGAAGTCATGCTATTATAAGGCTTTTTTTTTTTTGGAAACTTATATAGGTTTTCCCAAGCTTTTATCGTTAGGATCTTGCTATATTGCTAGGGCCACATGAGCCCTGGCTTCTTCCCCCACCTATCACAGGGCCCCTTGAACATGTGATAGCATGGCCCTGGTGAAGTGAATACTCATAAACGTTTATTATTAATGGTGCACTAGCTGATTAGTTGATGTATTTTATACGATTTAATTAGGTTTTGTTAAGGAGAAAGAAGAGCATAACAATGTCAAATTTCATGAATATGAATAGATGGATTGATCCACCTTCTTAACTGGATTACATAAATTTTCACATTTAGTGCCTTTTTGATTTTAGTCCAAACTTTTGAAATATTATTTCTCAGTCCATATTGTTTAATGTCGTTAGTAAGGATGGCAATAAGAGGGTTGATAACTCCTTGTCCCCGCCCCAATTGGGGTTTCGTGGGAGACGAGACAGGAGACTATGTTTCAATGCCCTTCCTTTTCCGGTCCTCGATTTTTCAACAAATTAGTATGAGATCGGAGCATTTTGCTATCCATAGTCATCAATTAAGGCCCTGTTCGGGAGGACTTAAAATCCAATTAAAATTGAAAATATGGCCGTTATTGGGTCCCACCCGTCTAATAAAAGTCAACAATAACGGCTATATTTTCAATTTTAATCTGATTTTAATCCCTCCCAAACAAGCTCTAAGTCCTTTTTACTATTATCGTTCAAACTTGACATTAGCTTATCACTTAATCTTTGCATGATCGGTTTTTCAAGTCAAAATTGTACCTATTGTTAAAATTGAATTTTATTTCCCAACCTTTTATGCTTTTTCACTTGTCATTCACAATCTTTTGATCATGTGCGTTTAGGCTTATCTTGCTTGATACCTCTAATTATCGAGAAACTTAACATTAACATATCAATTTGATATCCATTATGAATTTTCCAATGGTAAAATTGTCTTGCTATTGTCAATATTTAACTTTTAGTGCCCAATATTTTGTGCATTTGCACTTTTCACTCTCAATATTTTGAGCACATGACAAAAAAAAATGATAGAAAAGACCAATTATGTCCATGACAATATCATTGTGGACTAAAAAAGTGCAATTTTCGCCCCCCGGGGCACATTCGAGTTGGTAAAGAATGGGCATTGCTGGACTTGCAACCTCAGGGTGGGGAGTTCGATTCCTGGATGGAGCAGCTGAGTACTGTAATACTCAATTTGGGTGGAGCAACTTGGTGATGTAATATCCATGGAGGAAGGCTCCCTTGGGGCCAGAAGTATAAAGGGTGCACGGACCCTCGTCAATTTGGGCATATTCCGCGGTTAACCTCCACCCATCACTGAGGGGCCGGGGATGGGTGGTCCGGACATAGTCTGGTGTAAGTTTGGATACCTGGATATAAAAAAAAAGGTGCAATTTTCCCTCACGAATAATGCTCCTTTGGTAATAGTTAAGGATAGAAGTGGAGGGACACTTTGATATGACAGATCATAAATGGGGGTTGTATTTTTAATTTTTTTCAAACTGGTATCCACACCTGTCGCCCAGTTTTTCAACCTTTGTTTGAGTGTGATTGTGTTGAATTGCGTCCCACGGACCAGAAACATCGAATAAAACCGTGGCCGCCCATCGAAAGAGGAACGCGGCGTGACAATCGTACTTTGTCGAACTCCACTATGCACACAGCAATTGTAATTTGCAGATCCAAAAATCTCTATCCAATTCTAACAAACATCGAATCGAAATAAGAAAATGGTGACGCTTGTGGTGGCAACAACCTCGGATCCAGCCTCGATCAACCCAGCAAAGGAACTCTTGGCCATGCCCGGGTGGCAGCCGGGCCCCATTTTGGAGGCTGGCATAATAAGTTTCGAGAATGGAGATGTGAGAATCTTGGAACATGAAAAGAGTATAATAGAAGAAGATGATCTTGATTTAAGATGGGAAGCAGCCATCGAGGAGACTGTGGATGAAATCATATTTTTGTCTAAACACACCGCCGTCTCCAACCGCCCCGCCTTCACCATCCACCCCATAGGTACCCTGTATGACCTTAATTGTTTTGTATATCGTTCGGCTAAGACTTAGCTTGTCGTTTTATAACCACTGGGTCACCGTCCGGTATAAGCTGGATTTATGGGTGAGTTCTACCCGACGAAGTTGTTACAATTGGTAGAGTAGGCAATTGTATGCACATTGGTGTATACATTACAAAATTTTGGGTAGAATTAAGGAGCTGAGTGAGGTACACAATTAGCTGGGATAACTGTATGTAGGTGTGTTTAATGGATGTATGACATTTTTGCTTTTGTTTAGGAATCCTTCAAATATGCATTTCATGGCACCAATTCCATGTATGTGTTCATACGATTATATGTATGGGTGTATGTATTTGTCGTTTTAATTTGTCCCAGTTCAATTTCACTTTCTATCTTTCAAATATATGTAAAGATAATGACGCATCTTGTATAATGTTCTTCGTGGTAATTTATGACTTGTACCTTGCTTGGCATTTGGTATGTTGAAATATTTTTGGCAGTTTAAATTTCCACCCCAATATGTGACCTTTTTTTTTTCCCCTGTTTAAACTTAAAAATGTGTTCTTCACACATAGGATCATTACATCAGACTAATATATTTTATGTGATTGGTTAGGGATACCACATTTAAAGGAGGGAGATGTTCTGCCACAAGGCGGAAGACCTGGATGGGCTGCGCCACCAAGTCCACGGATGGGGCAATGGCTGACACTCTTGATGAAAATTGCCCAATCCTTTAATTTAGTTCCTGAATTTGAGGTTAGCTATTTTCAGCAATTTGAGTAAATTAAATATACTCCTCATTCAATGTCTATAGTTTTAAGCACCTTAATAGCATGGCAAAACAATAAAAATTCACATCACGAATGTCATTGAACCTTCTTTCTGCTACATAATTATTGTGATGATGCTACAGTTATTGTGCTTTCGCAGAAAGGGGCTGCTCTTGTGATTTTTAAGCATATATTCTTGGTTAGAGTGTTCTGTAACTGATATAAATTTTCTCCTGGTCAATGTAGATTACTTTGCAGGCTACTCACCATGGTCCTATAACTACTAAACCAACAATGTTTCTTGAGATTGGTATGTTTATGTAACCATTGTATAGCAATTTCCTTAGCTGCAATAATATTTGGCGGTCCTTTCTATTATATTGGTGTTATTTTATCTGGGGAAGAAATTTTTACTCTTTGATTTCTCCATTTAGTTGATGCACTCCATAA
This sequence comes from Fraxinus americana, assembly GCA_035079005.1. Taxonomy (NCBI): domain Eukaryota; kingdom Viridiplantae; phylum Streptophyta; class Magnoliopsida; order Lamiales; family Oleaceae; genus Fraxinus; species Fraxinus americana. The sequence continues at coordinate 16,492,229 of CM068711.1, forward strand.
ATTTCTTTTAGCCTAGAACTTGTGGAAGAAGGTTCTTCTATTCATGTTTATTTTTTTATTTTTTCATGTTATATCTTCTTGAAGCTTCTCCTGAGAGCAATTTCCTAGACTGTCTTTTTCCAGGGCAAATTATGCCCATATTTACTTAATGCTTGGCTTATTTTTGGTGAAAAATTTGTTACATGAATTTTTACCCTCATGAGCCAGCCTTTTGAATTCTTTTCTCATTTTTTTTATTTATTTTTTGTTTTTTTATTTTTTTATTTTAACTTCTTCATTCTGTATGACCTTATGACAAGTTCTAATATTATTTATCTGTTTCAGTTTCTATTTCAACAATTTCTTTATCTTATTCTTCTCATGAATGATCTGTTTTCATGATTTATTCATGAGTCCTTTATTCTACCTTTTCACTTTCATCCTTGAAAGTCATCATGATAGTGCTATAAGGCTGCATCCCACATACACCATGATGACATTGACATGAACATGTGCTTTTCTAATGTGTCATTTGGTGCCATCTCGAGTTTCTTGCTCTGTGTTGTACCGTTGATCACACAGGATCTTGACATAAAGTTTTAGAAAGGTAACTAGTAGTTTAAGTAAGTGTAACTACTTTTTGATCCCTCTCTATGATTCTTTTAGCTCTGCACAAGCAGCACAAAAATTGATATGGGTGTGTATAGTAGTTGAAAAGAAAGCTCTTAAGGTGTGGACCATGTATCATAAGAGCAGTTTTATCTTCTTTGTGTATTTCTCAACTCTTCACTTGCTGAGGAAATTTATAGAATTGGGTGAATGGGGGTAAGAGATGGTATCTCAGGAGAGTGTTTTAAGAAGTATCTTTCTCTTGTAGTTTTTGTCCAACTCTTCAATTACTTGCCTTTTGGGAGTGCATGGTCTTGTTTATGTGGACTTCGCTAAGCGACTAACAGCCGAGGTCCATGGGAGATGGGGGAGCCTTCATATTTATTGTATAACCAATGTCAATTTCCTTCAGTGACTTGCTTCGCGTGGGAATCATGTCTTTAGTAGGAACTTGTGTCAGTGCAGCTGTATGTAAGGGAACTTGTTTCTCAAGTCAAATCTTGTCTTCCAAGCTATTGTTCCAGTGTTATATATTTTCGTTATTTCGGCAATTGGTACTGCTCAACTTTGAGAAGACCTGAGTGAGCCTTTTTGGGTTCAGACCTTAGCCCGAGTCAATCTTCTGTTAGTTTTCAAGTTTGATCCGAACTAAAAGATGATTTCTCTAAATGAAAGGTCTGACCCAGTAGGCCCAGTGTCTAGCCACGTCACAAGAGTTATAATTTGGTGTAACACCCTTTTGAACTTGAGAATAAGCTAAAGCAGCTAAGCTTGCTAAACATCATATTTATATTGATTCAATACTCTAAATTTAACATTAACTTTGACTCTTTGTACTTTCTTGAATATAGAAGAATCACGAAAGAAAAATTCCACACCCTTGATCTTATGGCCTGGGTCATAAGGTTGTAGATAGGGAACTAGATAATCATGAATTGCAATGTCAACATATTTTGTATTTTGCAACAACTGTAGCCAGAAAATTAAGACAAATAACAAAAATTTCTGTTAATAATTGAGGTAGAAAGCAGTTTGAGTCTTTTGACCATTCAAAGAAAGACACAGCTATTATTTATTAATTTTTCAATGGCACAGCAGTATAAAGGGACATTTTAACCCCATACCGTTGACTTCCGTGCATTCTGAGATACCAACTCTTAGCTTCCCTCTAAAATAGCTTGTCATTTGGTTATGATGCCTGGGCTGGTCATCTAAGACAAATGAGACGAGTGCTTGACATAATATGGAAAATGAAGAAAAGAAATGAGAGAAAATAGAGAAGAATTTAGGGGAAAAAATAATGACTGTTCAATCAAAAATCATGTCTGAACACAATGAAATCCTAAATTCTCTTTTATGGACTAAGGGAATTAATCTAACTAAACTTCTAACAAATAACAGCTACTCAAAATGATAAATTCTAAATAATCAAAACTATTGAAATATAAAGTGAACTTTATTTTGTAATCTTATATCTTCTAATATATATCTTTATTCCCCATCATTCCTCCCAGTTGAGAGAACTCTAGCGAGCTAGGCTCTAATAATTTCCCATAAAGGTTTATCTTTTTAATGAGCCAAATATTTACATGGATCTCCTTATTGCAACACAAGTAGATATTCTCACAAACATCAATTCTCTCTATAGAAAAAGATGGAATTCGATGAACTCAAAGAGCTGACTAGTCTCACAAACAAATGGAGGTAACACTAAAGGCTCGAATGTGCCTCAAATAATTATTCTATCTTTAAAACTATACTTTTATATGAGTGTAATGGCTATTCAAGCCTCCAATTTGTTTTCAAGATAAGCCGTGCCTTTGTGTTCCTTTTGTTGCTTCTCTTTCTATGTAGGTAATTGATGTTTGTGAAAATATGTGTGTCATGATGCAATTAGGAGATCCGTGTAGATATTTAGTTCAACCAAACAAATCTCATTGGGAGACTACTGCAATCTAACTCTTCGGAGTATGAAAGGAATTATGGGACATAAAGATATAGATTCGAGGAGATAAGATTTAAAAGATAAGAGTCTCTCAGTACTTCCAATTATTTTGAATTTTGTCAGTTTGAGTAGTTGTTATTTGTTTGAAGTTTGGTTTGATTTTATTTCTTTACCTTATAAAAGGGAATTTAGGATTCATTGTATTGAGAATTGATTATTGATCATTCTTCCCCTGAATTCTTCTCTTTCTCTTCCCTATTTATATTTCTGTTTACGTTCTACGTAGTGCCTTTTCTTTGTTAAATCATTGACAAGTGAACTCTTCACAGCAATAAACAAACATGAATGCTGACAGAGAAGGGGAATATGATCATAAATATAAAAGCTGGCTTTCCTGACATTTCTGCCACAAATTAATTGAACGGAACCTTACGTGGGTTGATCTATGAGGACATCCACGTGGTGGAATTATATATAACAAAACTATCAAGCTATGCAGTTTACAAATCTCATTTTGGTAGTTCACAAATTTCATGGCTGGTTGTTTGACCTTGAGTTTGATTGTTTGCCATTCCATTCCACAGGTTATACGACCTGTCTAAATGAGCTGTCTCCCTTGGGTGCTATTAAGTGAACTAGAAAAAATATAAGTAATGCATTCAGTTTCTACTTCCATGAATTTCTAACTTTGAATAGAGGGTGTTGGCTTGTTTAAATTTTGATGAATTTTCTGTGATTAATTTATTTTGCTTGATGTAGGTAGCACACAAGAGTACTGGATGAGACAGGATGCTGCTCATGTTATAGCTCTAGTTGAGTATAAATCATGCTATGATTACCTTTCCCCCATCAATAGGAAGCTTTTAATTCTAATTTTTTATTGATTTATTTAATTAGTATCCAAATCTAAACTGAATTTTGACCAATTCCTCATTGCTGCAAGTTACATTCACAGAGATTCAAATGGGTGTGAAAGCATTGACATACATGCACAAGCACAAATTTATGCATGCATACGCGTATTTATTACGTAATATTATTCCAGGTTGACTTTTTTTTTTTTTTTACTCATTTCAGTATTGTATCAAAACACAGAAGGAGATGGGTTTTGATAGACCAACTTATTTACGCTACTGAATATTGTTTAGCATGCACTTATGTTTGGGACCTAAGAATTATGGACACTTCCAAGAAAACAACTCTTTTGATATCCTTCTGAACAATTCGAATGCCGAAGCTGTTTCCACGTTTAAGAATATAAGTTTTTGATTCAAGCCTTAGTCAGATACTGCTTGGAAGAGGGTTCAGCAACTTAAAGATACAGTTTTCTCACACGAGAACAAGATTATCATGTAAAATTTTTGAGATAATTTGTTGAAAACAGTTGAAGGGCATGGACGAATGAGAATAAATCACTCTTTACTGTAAATATATGTTTGGTTAAAATGATATAGCTATACTAATTTTTTGATGCTTCAGATATAAATATCATAAATGTTACTTTTGTATAATCCATTGGGTTATATACATAGTTGTAAATCATCGTGATACGTGTTATATAATGGATTCCTTCTAACAGAGGGAATTTTCTTATTGAAGTTAATTTGGGAAGGACTTGGACTTGGAGAAGGTGCTGCAGTTGGAAATTGGTGCAGGTAGTCCTTAAATTATGTCATTGTTTGGCCTCCATTTTGTAGAATTTATAAATTTTGGAATAGTGATTGATGGGAGAATGTGGGTTGAAAAATAATGAAAAGTTTTAGATTTGTGTGTAATATTATTTTATTTGGAGAATGTGTGGTTAAAATTAAGAAAGAGAAAATTTTTAATGGGGGCCAAACAAGGGATATATTTCATGTTTTTATCTAAAGGAAATGTAGTTATAGTACTGTCTTTATCCTTCCTGCAATACAATTTCTGTAAAAAAATTGGTTCTTTTATTCCCCAGTAAGACTGCACAGAAAAAAGTTCTCCTTGGGATTGGAGGAGGACATTATGTACCTCGGCACATGGATGTAATCCTGTAAGTCAGTAGTTTCTCCGTATCAGTACTCTGTTCATTTTATTTGAAACACGCTTCTTAAAATCTACAAGTATATACTAGGTACCTTATTATTTTGTCTTAATTCATATCGAATACTTCCATAAGGAACAGGTTTGTAAACAACATCTAAATGGAAGCATAGAAACTCGTAATTGTTTCAGCAAATGCAGTTTTATGGTTTCTTAAGGGACCAAGGAGATTTTATTTTGCAATTCTATTTACTCTCTATAAGACGATCTCTCTTGTTTCAGTTAAAATTTCTTTTTTATGTAAAAGAGAAAAATTTGAGCATGCTGTAAGATGTTACTGCTGCAATTCTCTACTTCCATTTGTTTGATTCATTTTCTTTTGAAAAAATGCAGGAAAAATGGTGTTGGGGTGGGTCACCTTCTATCTAGATATTCCTTGCCAATGGAAGATCCTGGCCAGTCAAAAGGAGAAACGAGTGCAGAAAGTATAGGAGGGACGTGGAAAGAATCCATCAAAGTTTCTTACGATGCTACTGCAGCAGCTTTTCCGGGTGGGGAAATACTGGCACATCTTGATCAGAAGTAAGTTTCAGATGTTTATTGATTGAGATAATTAGGACCTTCATGCATACCAACTGAAATTTCTGCCTTATTTTAAGTTAATCATTTCTCTCATAATGAAATATATCCCCATATGGTTTCTCTGCCAAAATAGTGTAAGAACCATAGTTTAAGAACCTAAAAGCTAATAATAATCTTTTGTTTCTTGTCACTTAGAGATATAATTTGTTTACATGAGATTAATAAATCAACACCAAGGCCCTGTTTGAGCCACCTTATTATAGCATGAGAATGAAAAATATAGTCGTTATTGGGGCCCATACAAGAGATATAATTTTTGAATTTAAATATTGATGTGATTGATAACGGTCATATTTTTCATTTTAATGAGAAAATAAGGTGGCCCAAACGGGGGCCAATTTTACTTTTGAAGTTCTCTTGCAATACCACCTAGTCACCTAGATATGGACAAATAAGAAAGGAAATGAAAAACTATTGAGGCCTGAAAATTGAATTGACATCAGATGACTTCTGGACTCATTATGCTTCAGTACTGATTTTCTTAATTTTCTTACTCCTGCCATTTATTTCATAAATCCTTGGGACTCATCAAAGTTTTTTATGGGCTCCACTTTAGATCTCTTCAACTTGGACCTTTGAACTGTGAACTGGTGATCTGTCTGGTTAAAGTTTCATTAGAGAACTTGGTTAGGACAGGTAACCAGTGGAAGCTATCTTTCCAACTTCAATCTACCCTCTGAACAATGTGCAACTGCAGCCAAAACCTCTCTTCTCCTCCTCCACATTCTTTTGCTCTTTCCACATCGCTCTTCCTTTTTCTTTTTCTTTTATTTTTATTTTTTTATGTCGTTTAAGACACCTGTCCTGCATCTAGAGCAAGATTTAACTTGCTTGATTGCCCTTCAAAAGGATTTAATTGTGAAGTAACCGACTAACCATTTGGTTTTCGTTCTCTACTTGGTCGTATAACAATAAATATCAACTGCAGGAGTTTCAAGAGCTGGCAAAAGAATGCTATTACAGATTTTTTAGGTAAGCAGGGCATTAAAATCGGCAAACCTGGTGACTTCTCCTGAATCTGAACCATTCCCGAGCAGATAGTCAATCTCTTTTGGTGATCATGGGTGAACTTGAGGCTTTGTCGACCATTGCCAGATTACTCGTCTCACTCTGCTGTCTACTGTATTCCAAATTTCCAATACCCACGTTTCTTATTCATACCACTAGGCTACTATGAACTGAGATCTACATTATCAGCATAGATATAAAATGCAATTATGCTAATTTTTGTTGTCTTATATTATCCTTTTCTTTCTTTACTCCATTTTGTGAATCATTGTCTTGTATACAATGTATATCGGGCGATTAACTTACTATAGATTAAGCCCCTATTTGGTTCCACTAAAAAAATTGGATTAAAATTCAATCAAAGTAAACGCTTAATTTTAATCGCGCATTTCATAAAATTCACAATTATTTTACTTTTATGAAAATTTATTGAAAATTTGATTTATATCTAAAATAAATGTTGTGGTGAGACTTCATATTATCCATTTGTGTGGATCATTGCAACGCAGGACTTTGGGCATTCGATTTGTCCAAAATCATTGAATGACGTGGTTGGTATGTACCAATGGAACATGACAATCATAGTATTAAAGAAAAAATAGAAGTTACTACAGTCAAGTTTTTTTCACTTAAAGATATTGAAATTGATATAGAATGGAGACGAATTGCCACGTTTACGACGCCATAGTATTAAATGATCAACCAAAGAAATAAAATGAAGATATTGAAAATGAGAGATTAGTAGTGGAAAGCCATGTAAAATATGTATTCTTCACGTGCATCTTTTAAATGATTACAGATTGGTATATATACGAGATGGGAAAATAAACGAATGTATTGGAAAAGAATAAAGCTTCTTGTACATTCCAAAGATGGTAACGTGGATGACATTGTGTACAAATTCAAAAATGAGTGGGTGGGGAAGTGTGTTTTGTTTTAAAACTAGCCACTTGTGCCGCGACACGTGACACAATGTCAAACTTGAGGTAAAAAAAATTGTACATGTAGCATGATTGATTGGAAAATACTGTCGTGTGTCACACATATGAGGTGACCGTAAGACAATAAAATGGGTTGGGGTGAACGATTTGAACTTGAAATTCAAACTTTCAACTCACCAAAACCCCCCCTAACTCCCCCACATAACCTCAAATTCATTGAGTTAGTAAAAATAGAGAGAAAAAAAAAAAAAAAAGATTGCAATATGATGAAATTTGTATGGAAAATAGCACAAATATTGAGAGGCAACTAGAACCACTATTTTGACATAAAAACTCACAAAATTAGCAAATTTAAAGTTTTGGAAAGTAATGTGATTTAACCATTCAAAAGATCTTAAAATTCATCATTTCAAATAAGTATCGTAACTCGAAATTTATGTTCAAGATGCTTCGAGTTATTACAAATGAATTAAGAAACGTTAAATCAGGTCAATTTGCTTGAGTTTAGGTTGTTTTTACTTTGGTTAAATTTGATAGCCAAATAATAACTAATTAAGAGATGGTGAATTGGTTTTTAAAACTTTTTAAAATATTAATCTAAATTCAAGTAAGTAAAGATTAAATAAATTAATTCAAATAATAAACACAAATATAAGTAAAAAGGAGAGATGATGCAAACAATATAATTGTGGAGGTTCGATCCAAAACAATGATCTACGTCCTCCGTTACCAAACTCTCCTGCACGAGTAAGGCCTTTTCACTATGATTTACTTATGATGTTATTCAACCATTTACAACGCTTTCGGTGACTTACAAACAAGGAGCATTGATCTTTATACAATATTGAACTTTACGGGACCTCAACACGACTCATTATTGATATTTTACAGAACCTCAATATGACCCACATGCTGACTTACAACAAGAAGCACTAATCCTTATACAATATTGATCTTTACGGGATTTCAACACAGCCCACACTTTATCAAAGTGATTTTAAAATTTAATTCATCTCTTGATAAATAATAAAAAAAAGTTAATTATTAAGAGAGACTAACACTTCAATGAATAATAATAATAAATGATATCTCAAGTGTTAGATGAAAATTTTTGATAAATATGATAATAAAAAAAATTATATTAAATCAATCAAAGTGTTTCAATGAGAAGAAGAAAAAGAAATAAATACAATGTAAGTTCAAAAATCTTCTCAAAATATATCTCTTTTAATGAATAATTGTAATAAATTAAGTAATCAAAGAGAAATAAGAAATTTTGATAAATATGATAATTTTACAAGTTTAATTCAATCAATCAAAGTTTTCAACATGAAGTAGAAAAGTTTATGCAATGTAAGTTGAAAGATCTTCTTCAAAAATATCTCTCTTTTAAGATTGATATAAATAAGTTAAACTCAAAAGGAAATGAAAAACATTGATAAGAAAAATGATTTAGAAAATTTGATTCAACAATCAAAATTTTTGTTATGAAAAAATAAATGAAATGAATATAAAAATGTAAACTCAAAGAAGATTTTTTTACAAATATATTTCACAAGAAAGCTATATTCTCGTTGTTATAATGAATGTAAAATGAAGTGGTATTTATAATAATCAAAACGCCAAAATTTCTGAACCAACCGGATGACCCATCCAGATGTTCGCGTCCTGAACTGGATAACCCAACTAGCCGTTGTGCGTAAGAAATCATGATGGTTAAAAAAATGACCATTGGGCAAATCGGACGTCCTCATGGTCAACCTGACGTTCACGTTGATTTTGCCCCTTTTTTTTCTTTTTTTTTGGGAAAATGTAGACCTTTGAAAGAGTAAGTAATATTGTAAAAAGTTTAAATATCAAGTTGAAATTCTTATCCTTTGAAAAATAATTTTTTTATACAAATGTTTTTATGAAATAATATTTTCGTACATAAAACGATTTTTAAGATTTTATCATTCATTATTAAATATCAAATTATTAGTACCTTTATATTTGAACTAAAAGGTCTAGTCTTTAATCCTACTTTGAAGTTTGCTTCTTAAACTTCTCATCTTGATTTTGCTTTTTTCATAACGCTTGTCTTTTAAGCTTTCGTCTCGAATGATTTTACTTAATACTTAACTTCCACTTTGATCTTTATTTTGAGTCCAATTTATAATGTGTTGATTTTGTCGATGCTTGATTGATTTTAACATTGAACTATCATCACTCAAAATCAACTGTTAGAAATAATATTAATCTTTTTCATTATGATTAAAACATTATGATTGAAATCAACTATAGAACAATAGAATAGTTTATGATTATTTGTTTACATACAATTATCTTCGATCATATTGCCGATACTTGAACTTTTTTGTCTCACTACGTAAAGCATCTCACACGTCCATAAAGGCCACCCTTCTCTGTTCGGATCTCCGATCAAAACGTGTTGAAATTTGCTTGCGTGATGCGAGTGAGCCCGACTTCTATTGTCCACGTTACAGTTAAGAAAAATGGGGTCAACATATTAGAACCTTCTGTGGTAAAATCGAACATTCAACCATGAAAAACTAGTGGAAAAAACTCATAAGAAGATATACTTCGCATAGAAAAAAGCCAAGTTTTATTGGAGAGGAATAGTTGCTAAACTCACCAGGGAGGTGGCTACCCCGGCCACAAACATGAAGATATCACCCAATAGAATATTACCATGCACAAGCTGCTTAGGAATATGTAAGACCAAGGAAGATAACTAGCCCTTCTACACAACTCAAGAGATGCCTTTTCCATGATCCTCTCCTAGTTCCGTAAGGGAATTACTATCATAGCGAATAAGAGGTATAAAGCCAAATGGCTGATTGTCAACATTACGCCAGGAGATAGATCCCTCAAGAGAAGGAAGTTGAGGTTGATACATCTACAAACTATGCCACTAACTGACCCAATGAGGTTCAATTCAACTTTCCTCCAAATTACGAATCAAAAGACATACCTCAGATATCCATAAGCATCTTTGACAGTTTAAGCTCTGAAAGACCTAGAAATAGGTAGGCTTAACCTTCCTATACACCTAGAAATAAGCAGTATCGGCTACCTCAATTCGAAAGACGGTGGAAAAGGTGATCCTGCGAAGCACTTAAATAGCTTCAAACCTACAGGAGCGTACCATTGTGAAATGTAATGCCTTCTACTTAACCATAAGTGGGGTGGCTGAAGTGTGGTACACAATGCTTCCAGAAAGAAATATCAGAAGTTGGCCAGATTTAAAAAAAATAAAAAGAATTCTTAAGCGCTTCCCAACAAGCAAGGAAGGCGAATAGCCAATGCAACGCCTCCAAGACATAAGGCAACAGCAATAGGGAGAGTCATTGAAAGGCTTTTTATCTCTTTTTACCAATGAAATGACTTACTGCGTGCAAATTGTCGATAAAAAAGAACTATTAGCCCTTTAGGGGAGGATTTGACATGAATTATCTCTTTTGGAGAGACGTACAAAATAAGGATCTTACCAGTTTATGATACCTTACAGGAAATGATAAAGTGTAAAATCATCAATGAAGAGTTGAAAGATCATCGTAATAGGGCTAACTAGGGATTTCCACCTCATAGGAGACAATGAGGAAGTGGTCCCACCTCCAATTTAATCGAACACCAGGTGGAACCGTCAACCACCCTTAACTCAGGGCAAGCACTAGCTGCAACGACGTTGAATGCGATACCAACTTTGACTTATGATGAAGTCAACTCACTGTTGAGATATACCAAGAAAGGTCCAGCCAACAATTTTCCCAAAAGGGAAGGGGTGGAGGGTAAAGTTCTGAACTTAGGAATAGGGATGAGATACTCTTCTATTGCACTTACTATCACTCTTACAGCCATAATATAGTTGACTGTAGAGACATTGCCTTACATTTTCAATCTAATAATCAAAGAAAAAATAGACGCCCATGAAGAGATACACCTCCTAGGCAATGTCAACAACCTAGGATGGTTGAGGTCAGGTGTCTCGTTTGAACGATGCTTCTTGGAGACAAGAAAATGATGGGGAAAGGTCTAGGAAAGGTCAAAGGAAAATGAGAAGCACTCTCGCTAATATTGGCCACGAACTTATTCAAGAGATTGACACAATCTTGGGAGGTCCATATGTTGGAAGGAAACTATAAATGCACAAAGGAACTATGCAATTGAAGCCAAGGACCCCCAATGGCAAGCTTCATAGTTAATAGCAGTCAACCCTCAACTGGGAAAGGGGTTCAACCTATTAATTTCACACAGGACGATGCGGTTAGCTTGCATTATCCACATTGCGACGTCGTAGTGGCAAGGACCTTCGCAACACCAAATGACCTTAAAAAAATGTTAGTGGATAATGAGAGTTCGGTTAATATTATATTTGGAGCATCCTTTGACAAAATGGAAGTAGGCCATGAGCTAACCCCTATAAGTACCTTCTTGTATGGCTTAACTAGCGATAACATCATTTCGAGGGAAAAAAATCACTCTAGTAGTGGAGATGGGAACAACACCATTGACTACTCATCATTTTATGGAGTGTTTGGGAGTGTACAACCATATTTGCCTATCATACTTCCATTTACCGCTTGTGTTTGAAGTTTCCTACAAAAAATGGGATAGCCAGTTTTAGATTTGACCAAATGAGTGAAAGAGAATGCTATTTGAGCTCCCTCAAGAAGGCCGAACTTAGGTACGTCAATATAATTTTAATGGACATTGACATGAATGAAACCCCTAAAGAAGAGCAGATCCCAGAACAAGAGGAAGGCATCGAAATGGTAGAAGCTTATGAAGAAGATGCTATTTTTAAAGTAATAACAACCCTTGTAAAGGGAAAGCTGTTGAGGCTTAATTTGATGAACTGGATCCTCGTACCATTAATTGTGAACCTCAAACCGATCTAGTGAAAGGTTTAGAAAGTTTTCTAGTAGATCCCTAGGATCTCTCCAAATCCTTGCAGGTTGGAAAGGACATACTAATGGAGGTTAAGGAAAAACTGAAATGCTTCTTATGTGAAAATTTGGATATCTTTGCTTGAAAACATGAGGACATGGTTAGAATCGACCCAAAGTTTAGTTGTCACCACTTAAAGATTGATCATAAAGCTATCCCTCATCGACAAAAAATGAGGTCCCTAAACCTAGAAATGTATAAGACCCTAAAGGATGAGGTGAAGAAATTGATTGACAATCGTTTCATCTGAGAATCAACTTATTCGAAGTGGGTATCGAATCCTGTCCTTATGGCAAGTGGAAGGTATGCATAGATTTTTCCAATCTTAACCAATTTTGCCCAAAAGATAGTTTTCCACTTCCATGAATAGATCACATCGTTGTTCTACTGCCAGACACGAACTGAGCTTCATGGATGCTTATTCAAGCTATAATCAAATACCAATGTACCTAGTTGATGAAGAGCACACAACCTTCATAATGGACATAGGTCTTTATTGCTATAAGGTGATGCCCTTTGTGTTAGAAAACGTTGGTGCCATGTATCAGAGACTTGTTAATAAGATGTTCGCGTACCTTATTGGAAAGATAATGCAGGTGTACATAGATGATATGTTGTGAAAATTTTGAAATTAAAGGATCATGTGAAGCACCTTGATAAAGCATTTCGAATGCTGCGAATGTACAGGATGAAGTGAACCTCCATAAGTTTGCATTCAGAATTGTCTCAGGGAAATTGTTGCGCTACATGTTAACGAAAAGGCCATAGAGACTAGTCCAGGAAAGATTAAAGCCTTGATCAAAATGAGTTCGGCCTAGAAGCTTAAAAAAGTGTAGGGCCTCTCTAGGTGTATAGTTGTTTAAGCCTTTTTATCTCAAAAATGATTGATAAGTGCCTTCTTTTTTTCATGGTTCTAAAGGGAGGAAAGAAGTTCCAATTGACTAAGGGGTGTAAAGTAGCCTTACAAGAGGTGAAGAAACATTTCGGACAAGCTCTCCCCCTCCTCCAAGAATCAAATTGATGAGCCTTTACAACTATACTTAACAGTTGCCACATATGCTATCATGTTGGTATTTATAAAGGAAGAGGGTGATCACCAGCTGTCTGTTTATTATGTAAATAAAACACTTTTGGTAGTAGAAACCTGCAATCCAAACATTGAGAAGTTGGCTCTCTCTTTGGTGACCACCTCTCGAAAATTGAGGTTATACTTCCAGGCCCACACCATACAAGTGCTAACCAACTTCCTACTCAAGCAAGTGTTCCAAAAGCCTGATGCTTTAGGAAGAATGATGAATGGGTTATAGAACTTAGTGAGTTTTACATTGTGTTTAAGATAAAAGCTGACATCAAAGGCTAAGCCTTAGCAAATTTTGTGGCAGAGTTCGCCCATATTTCAGAAATATGAGAAAAAATGGAACCTGCCAAACCTTCCAACTAAAACCTGTTTGTTGATTGTTTTTCTAGATATACAAGATTTGGAGCAGGAGTGGTCTTAGTCAGCTTGAAAGAACGTAAGTTTAATTGTGCTGTGTGGTTCGAATTTAAAGCTACCAACAACGCAGCAGAATATGAGGCCCTTCTAACTGGCCTAAGATTGACTAGGGAGATACAAGTGAAGAGGTTAATTATCATTAGTGACTCCCAATTGGTAGTAAGCCAGGTTAATGGTAGTTTCTCGACCAGAGACATGAGCATGGCCACATATTTGAAATTGGTAATGAAATTTGTTCCATCCTTTGAAAAGTTCGAGTTGTCTCTAATGTCGCGAGTGGAAAATGCCCATGTCGATGCTCTTTCGAAGCTAGCAAGCAGTAAAGATTCCGAACTACTTACTATTGTGCCTATAGAACACCTACCTAGACCTTCCACTTCTAAAGGTGAATAGGTGATGTGGGTCGAAGATACTCCTCCATGGATACAACCTATCATATAATTCCCCAAAGATCAAGCGTTATACTTTGACAAAGATGAGACGTAGAAGCTCCAAAGATGAGCTGCACATTTTGCTTTTTAGAATAATGTGTTGCATAAGCGAGGTTTCTCCCTACCCCTACTCCGATGCATAGGTGGTGAGCAGAAAAGATGATGGGCTTTAGCAAAAAAGGTACTGAGGCAGGGATACTATTGGCCTATATTGAAAAAGAATGCACAGCAGTTTGTGAGAAGGTGTGACAAATGTCAACGTTTCGTGATAATACAAAGATAACCTTCCTAAAAACTAAGTGTTGTCTCTAGCCCTTAACCTTTTTCTTAAGTGGTAGATTGATCTTATAGGACCCTTCCGAAAGGAAGAGGCATTACCAGCTTCGAAATTGTAGCCTTTGACTATTTTACTAAGTGGGTGAAGCCGATCCGCTGCTAAAATTATAGAAGCTAACATTTCTAAGTTCTTATGGAAGAACATTATTTGCAAGTTTAGAATCCCCCACTCAATTATATCTAATAATGGGTGATGGTTTGATAATAAAAAGGTCGGAGACTTATAAAAGGAACTAGGGATCAAAAAGCATTTCTCTACCCCCATCACCCTCAAGCTAATAGACAGGTGGAAGCTGTCAATAAAACCATCAAGTATACCCTCAAAAGAAAGTTGGATACATCCAAAGGATCTTAGGTAGATGATCTATCTCAGGTCTTATGGGCTATTCGAACCACTAGTAGAATGGCTATAGGAGAAACTAATTTCTCTATAGCTTATGGAGTAGAGGCTATGAGCCCGATTGAAGTAGGTCTACCTTCTCCTCATCGCGTATTGTTCAATAAAATATCCAATGATGAGTTAAGAAAGGTGCAAACTTAATTTCCTTGGTGATATGAAGAATGAATCCCAAGTAAAGTTAGCTATCTACCAACGAAAGATGACTTGGTACTACAATGCTAAGGTCAAGAAGAAGTCATTTCGTGTGAATGAACTTGTATGGCGAAAAGTATTCCTATCATCTAAAGAGACAAGAGTTGGGACTCTTGCTTCTAACTAGAAGGGTTCTTACCGCAGTAGAGAAGAGGCTCAACTTGGAACCTATAAGATCGAAAGTTTGGATGGTAAGGTAGAGCCTAATTCTTGGAATGCAGAACACCTAAAGAGGTACTATTTGTAGAAGTGTAAATGCTCAGTTCGTGTATGGTTTGTTTAATGCAATAAAAATAGCCTTGTCAAAATTTTTAAAAGGAAAGAAAAGTACTTTCCAGCGACAAAAGTCTTAGGAGAGGCCTGTGTCTGATGAGTCATCTACTAGGTAGGAAAGTGTTGGCACTTTGATAAAAATATGGATCCCAAAATGTACCATTCCCTTATTGCCGAAGTGGATAACACATGTCTCCCAATGACAAAAATCATAGAGAAAGCCTCAACATAGATGAACCATTCAACCCCATGCTAAAGAAAGATAAACTAAAAAAGACAAATAGTATATGAACTTCTAACACTTATGCAAAATTCATTAAATATTCAGAAATTAAACATAAGTATAACAAAAGAAATTTCATTCAACAAAACTTGTTACATCAGGGGCCGAAGAAACTACCTATTAACAATTATACTAAGAGCACTATTACATAGTGGACCTTGTCACCCTCACATCCGCCATTGTCTTCCTACCCAAAATCAAGTTTCTTTCCATCCATTGATGGAAGAAGGAAGGCCTATGACGAATAGGGAGTGAGCCCCCATGGACATAAGGAGTACGAGCCCTTTGAATCCTCTTTACCTAGGACCTTAGGTTGGAAGATGGATTGGAAGATGTACAAGGGCATATCCTATCCAAGTGAGGTCTCATTCTACAAAAAAATAAGTCTCCACTAGTTGGGCTCATGTATTGGGGACGAGCTAGGTGGGTGCTAGCCCATATGACTTAAGTACAGCTCTAAAGATAGGATGAATGGGCAGATGAAATCCCCCTTCAGAAGGAACTTACTAGGAAAGTAGGCTTGTTTGTCAAGAAAGAGTGCTAAGAGTTCGATATTATAGATAATGCAATATTTATCCCTAATGTCACTTGGTCACTTGCGATTACGTTTTAAGGAATTTTAGCTGCCTCCATCCCGCATCATAATCTACCCAATCCTCCCTCGTTGGAAAAACACTCTGACCAGCCCTAATGGCTTGGACGAGGTCAACAGTATTGGTTATTGTAACACCCATCTCAGAAGCTAACGTACTAATGTCAAAATCCACCCATCATAAAGTGTAGAAGCCATGAAATTAGAAAATCAAAGAATTTGAAAATACTTACTAAGTTGAACAACAAAATCACTGAAGAAAAGTGGTTGAGTTCATGAAAGTGACCAATGGAATTTCAATAAAGATGAAAAACAAGAGAGTTTTTAGGAGTTTAATTGCTTTTGTTCACAAAATAAAAATGATTTTCACCCAAAATCATTGCCTTTTATAGGGAAAGGTCATCAACCAGAGCCGTTGGATCAGGATCCTATCATCCAACCGTTCATTTAAGATTTAATCAATTTATCCATCACATCTGTCGCTTCGTGAACGATCCAGATCAGGGTGTCGGCATCACACGTGCCACTGTGTCTGTCTCACATACAACACGCTTCCAGTAGTCATCATTGCTTATTAAATGTGACGACAATTGCGTGTACAGAAAGTTAAACCTCTTCAACTATCTTTTCTTCAAAACGTACAAGACAACAAATCATTTGGATAAAATAATTAACAACGTCTTATGTTCCTAACATTCCAAAAAACATGCCTCTTCAGAATTAATGCATTATAGCCTCAGCAAATAACAGAGGTACACTACTTCAGCCTCGACATAAATAGCTTCGATAAGGCTTCAAATATACAAAGTCACTTCTGAACAGACAGCATTGGATAAAAGGATCTTAGCTGGTGCTTCCCAACCTTTTCCAAAAAATAAGAAACTTTAAGTATACATTTTTGGACAACACCCTCTATAAGTACCTCAAGCAATTCATGATAGTTCTACTTTCAAACTCTAATTATAATATAAATAATTATATTTAGACTTGGGGGAGTATTGTGGTGTTGTGAAAATAACCACCCCAACCAAATTTTTGTTTTTATAAAAAAGTCCAAGAATTATATAAATAATCACGACAGACTCGGAGACTATTGTTACGCTTCGCCACTGAGGCTTCTAGTGGAGACCTTGTTTTATTCCACGTGGAGACATAAGTCATATCTGACAAAGTCTACAAAGACCGAATTGGTCAAGATAAAGAAGTTAAAGAAGAAGTTGATGCCCTTTCTTCCAAAGCTCCTTTTAGCCGAAACTCTCGCTCCATCTACAGCTCCATTTGGCCGAAACCCCCACTCCATTCAAAGCTCCACTTGCTATCTTTTAAAGGATTTGCAAGCAATTTTAAGGAAAGATTGATGTAATGTTTATAATAATAAATGTTAGGATTGTCAGGTTGCGTAGATGTGCGTGTACCTAGAATCTGTTGTCCATGTAACCATTACGAAAACAAGTTACAAACTGATCAAAACACACATGAATAGAGTAAGTAAGACTTATCTCTTATGTATCATGACAAGATTAAATATTCATTAATAATTATCTATATTATACAAATCTCCCCCATCTGATGACTATTTATACAATTACACCTTATTAAAAATATTGTTTGACAAAAATTCAATGGAAAAAAAATATAATACAATTCCTTTTTAAAATTTTGGAGTGTTATAATCGAGTTCCACATAATCTTTTTTAGCGCTCTTACAGCCTCGTACTTTCTTATTCTTGATTTTTTAAGAGAGAAACTTCAACTCTCTATTGAGATTGCACCACTTCGAAGTTCATATAGATAAAGATCTTGTAGTATCTTTGTAGCGCCCCGAGTTCTGTTAACCCGGATTGCCACGTCATCGTCTTTTGCCCTAATTTTGTCAATCAATTTTGCGGAAATAACCTAATTTTTAAAATCACATTTGCAATTGAAAACTACGTCGACAATTAAAACTCATAGGATATTTAAAATTTAAATATCATATTTTAGAAATAGCGGAAAACGACAAAATGTTATCAATATTCGAATACAAAAACTTCAAAGAGATAATAATTTCGATAGTCAAATTCTTTTATGCCACCACTGCCGGATCAATCTCGATCGCCTCCGAAATCTGCAAATATTGTTAAAATAGCAGAATGAGTATTTCGAAGAAATACTCAGTAAACTCATCGCCGATAATTAATTTACAGAATAATTGAATACACACTTATGCAATATATAACGTGATATCATCTTTGGTTCATTTTCTTGAAAATCATAGGCTCTTTAAAATACAGGCTATGGGTAGTTCTTTCTTTCTTGTGCGGATGAAGCACATAAATTATGCATAACGTTCTCTTCTTATCTCATAAGAGATTCTTTCTTTCTTTCTCATGCAATTAAGCATATAAGTTATGGCAAGCATAACAATATCATATATCTCATATCACACATTCTCATCCTATGCGTAAAGCATATAAATCACGTAATTCACATAAAGCATGCAATTATAATTTAAACTAATTAATGGTGGCGACTCTACCTCAAAATCTCGAGTTTCGTGAAAATGGTGCGAGAAGTAACTTCAATCTCCTAATTGTCCGTTCGTTTCGTCTAGCCAATAGAAAATAAGTTTAAATCAGTATTTCGAAACTTTAAAGTTTTAAAGTGTTGAAATTAAGGTCAAGGGCTTAATTGAAAATTATTGGAATTGAAATAAATGACTTAAAATGATAAAGTAAATTTTAGGGGCTAAATTGGAAATTTATTAAATCTGAAAATAAAACTTTAAGGGCTAAAATAATAACTTTCATAAGTTTAGGGACTGAATTGTAATTATAATAAAGCTGAAATTAAAAGTTAAAAACTGAAATAATAACTTTTAATAGTTTAAGGACTAATCCGTAAATATATTAAAGCTGAATATAAAACTTAAATGACTGAAATAATAACTTATATAAACTAGGGACTAAATTAAATAACTTTTAAACTGAAAATAAGAAATGTAAGGGCTGAAATTAAAACACTTAAACTTAAGGGCTGATTTAAAAATAATGGAAACTGTAAAGACTTAAATAAACATTTTAAAACTTTGGGGCTTAGGGCTATAATTCTAAATTCGAAATAATAAATTGATACAATAAACTAAACATAAATCATAGGGACTAACTTAAAACAAATTAAAACTTGGGGGCTAAAACATAACTTTTAGAAATCAAAATCAAAATAAAAATCAAAATAAAAACCAAAATCAAATCTCATTTCTCTCTCTCTCTCTCTCTCTCTCTCTCTCTCTCTCTCTCTCTCTCTCTCTCTCTCTCTCTCTCTCATTACAGAGAGAGAGAGTGAGCGACGGGGATGGGGCTTCGCCCCTTCCTCCGATCCCACCACCACCGACCGACGGTCGGTGGCAGCGCCACCATGGTGGTGGCGCCGGTAACAGGCAGGTAGGTGGGGGGGTTTATTTTTGGGGCTTTTGGCATACGGGTCGAGAGTCGACCGAGACTTGGAGTTCGATTTTCTTGGGTTTCTTTGTGGCAAACATTCTGGAAATGGGTCGAAGAACGAGGTAAGGTAATGGGTTGTTTTTATTTTGGTTTTGTGTGGTTGATTGGGTGTTGTGGTCTCGGTTTTGGAGTGGTGGGGTGATAGGGCTGAGACTTGCTTGCAGTTGCAACCGGTGATGATGGGTTTGAAGTTGGGTTGGCTGGGGTCGATTTTTGCATTCGGTTGTGGCGATTTGATGGTGGCTGTTGGTTCTGTTTGGAGTTGGTTTGGGGTGCTCTTGGGCATTGATTTTTGGGTTGAATCGAGTCTGTGATGGTGGATTTGGATGGTGTTGAGACTGTAGCTCGTGTGAGCTTGCAGTTGAGCTTGAGGATGTCGATTATGTGAAACCAGGACGTTGGTGCTAGAAACTGAGGCTCTAGCATCTAACGTGAGCTTGGGAAGTTGCTTGAGCTTGGTGGTGGAGTGACTTGGTGGTCTGATGTTCTCGGTTTGGGGAGGGCAGTAAGGTGCAGTTTGGTGGTGTTGAGGGGAGTTGCTGCTTGGCAGTGTGGTTTGAGGTGGTGCTGTTCGAGAATGGGTGGCTAGCTAGTGTCGAAAATGGTGACTGAAATGTGGAATCGAATGGCTGCAGCTTCTTGTTGGTGGTTTTGGCAGTGTTTAGTTGTTGGTGGTTTAGGCTGCACACATCAATGGTGTCTCACAATGGAATTGAGAGAGTGTGGGGGAGGGAAAGTTTCTTACCAAATGGATGTCGTGTGTGTGAGGAGAGTGGGAGTGCTTGTGGGGTATGAATAGTGACAATTAGGGCACAAAACCCTAGACGGGTAATTGGGCCTAATTGTTGGGCTCTAGGGTTTTCTAATTGGGCTAGACTAAATAGATTCCGGTTTTGGACTCAGTTGAATGGACTTAAAAGAATTGGGCTAAAAGAATTAAAACTAAATCGGGCTTATGAAATTGGACCATAAATGTTGGATTTTAAATAATTGGGCTTGAATCTAATAAAAATTGGATTTAAATAAAATAATTCGAAATTGATAATAAAATTATTATTCGGGATTAGATTCAATCGAATAGATTTGAATTAGTTTTTATAACGGCTAGACGAACGCGTTTCTTTAGAAAATTAGGGTTACGTTTTAGCGACACGTTTTTCGAGAAAATTAATTTATATAATTAAAAAGTTCGTAGTCGCTACAATCTTTATCACTTTTAGAGATACCAGATTAATGATCTGAACTTTGTTAAGAGTTATAGAAACTCAACTCTCCTATTAGTGACAACGAGCACCTATAATCTATGATAGAATTTAAAAGAATAAGTTTGAAACTATCCACTTATCAAATGATATTGTTGTTACCCTTTGAACTCGAGGTATATTTGTTAGTATAGTTAGTTAGGGTTGCCATCATTGGTGAACTTAATTATGGAGTTTCAACCCCATCTTACTAGTTGTTATTCGCACTAATTCCCTTGTAAGTGATTTAGTAAGCGGAATTGCCCAATTCTCATTTGACTTCACATAAGTAAATAAATTTATATCATCTTTAATTAATTTCCTCACATAGTCATGTCTTAAACTAATGTGTCTAAACTTATCAATATACACTTTATTGTATACTTTGGCTAAAGTCATTTGACTATCATACAAGATAGATATAGAAGAATTATTCATCTTTTCTTACGGAATTTCATACATTAAATCCCTAAATCATTCAACCTCTTTTCTAGTTTTAGCTAATGCTACAAATTTGAATTCCATAGTTGAGTTTGTAATACATGTTTGTTTCTTGGATTTCCAAGTTGTTGACGTCGAAAATTGTATAGACAAGATTCAAGCCAACTTAATAGATGGTTTGTAAGAGATAAATTGCTAAAATAATAGAAAAAGAGATAAGTCTGTATCAGAAAGAAAAGCTTGTAGAGTGTGTATTGTATGTCCTTCCCTCCTCCCATTAGGGAACCATTTAGTCATGCTTATAGGTTCCCAAAACAGCCTGCTGGCCTCCAAAAATGGATTATCTACAATACTTTCATTGATCCTTCTTTGATTCTTTGATGTTGGTAAGAACAACTCATGATGAGGTTGAACGGGGAGCAATTTTGGCTGCTTGGATAGAGGGAGAATGATAATACTTGTATTCATTCCAGCATCAAGAATCAGGATCCCTTTCTCATTCCATTAGCCTCTATTTATAAGCCTCTAATCAGGCCACTTGGCCTTTCCACGTCACATCAACTATAGTACCGAGCTGGGAAGGTACGCCAATGTTACCTCTTGATTGGTTACCGAGCTCGACTTGTCAGGTCATCATGACTTTATCCTTATAGGTGATCCCCAATAATTAATGTATTACTTAGGAGAGGATGCTAAGGCATTTGATTGGTGGATTTAGGAGATGATGTCATAGACCTTTTCATGTGCACTCTCCTGATTTGTGGGTCATATATTTTGTCAGTGATCCTTTAATCATTATGTCTCCTGGTGAGGTCAGATTACCCTCAGGTCGGAGCTCGTTCTGGTGAGGTCAGATTACCCCCAAGTCGAAGCTCGTTCTGCTGAGGTCGGATTACCCCCAGGTCGGAGCTCGTTCTGCTGAGGTAGGATATCAACACAAGTAATCATACATCTTCCAAGAGTAAACACTCAACTTGAAATGGATTTAGTCTCACCTATACTAGATATCCAACTACCATAGGCAAATTCTTCTAGGATTGCCAGGAATTTAGAATATTGGAGACTTAGATTCTTGGTCTTCTTCAAATAATATAGAACCTTCGATAGCATTTCAATGTTCTTCATTTGGATTTCTAGTAAACCTACTAAATTTACTAATTGCAAATACTATGTCGAGTTTTATGCATTGCACCACATACACGAGACTTCCTATAGCACTTGCATACTCAACTTGTGTCATTTCTTTTCCATCATTCTTTATAAATTTCAAATTTGGGTCAATGAGATTATTTGCGTATTTAATGTTCAAATGAGTGAACTTATCACATTCTCAATATAATATGATTGATTCGACATATAACCCCAACTAGTATTGGTGACTTTGATACCTAATATGGTATCCACTTGACCTTGAACTTGATTACTTACAATCAATATATAATCCACGTGTAAACATATACACACAATATAATTATTACAAACTAGACTACTATGTTTAAATCCAAAAATAATTACTGCCAAGTCAAATTTTTCGCACCAATTTCTTTGGTGCTTACTTTAATCCATAGAATTATTTTTGCTAATTTGCGTACTTTATCTTCATGTTCGGGTAGAACAAAACCTTCTGATTATTCTATATAAACCTCCTCATCGAGATATTCATTTAAGTATGCCGTCTTAACATCCATTTAATGTATATACAAATCATAAATCGACGTTAAAGCAAGTTACATCATGGATATTATTCGTGCAACTGTGTATATATGTCAAACTAATCTATTACTTCCTTTTGTTAGTACTATTTGGTCACTAACCTAGCTTTAAAGGTATTAAGAGTACCATCTAAATTGTACTTCTTCCTAAATACTTATTTACAACCTATAGGTTTCTATCTGGGGTAATAAATAGAATAATTCCTACGTATTGTTTAACATTATTGAGTCAATTTTATCATTTATAGCATCTTTTGATACTATTTCTAGATGACATTGCTTCTACACAAGTTTTAGGATAAGTTTCCACTTAATGAATGTATAGATTGTTTTTATGAAACTCTTTTCATATTCCATTGAAGGAAATAAATTGAGAATCAAGTTCATCATGCCTTATCACTTTCTCCTTTTGAGCTCTTTTTCTTCTGTAGAGTGCATTTATTTCAACATCATTGGAGGGTCTTTCTACTTGTGATCTTGTAGAACTAGAAATCTTTTCTTGAGGTTTCTTTGGAGAATTATTATTTCAAGATAAAAAGTTCTCAAAGAACTTAATTCAATAATGACACTGGTTTATAAGTTTAATAAAAGATATGCTTTGCTATTTTGAGCATATCCTACGAAAGGTATTTGATTGCTCCAGGACTCAAGTTAGTCATGTTAGGATCCGTGTTCTTGCAATAAGCAAGACTCCCAAGACAATGAAATAGTTAATGTTTGGTTTTCTCTCTTTCCACAATTTATGCGACCTGCACTTAACAAAGCTTCACTCCTTAAATTAAATGGCAATTTAGAACTTAATAACGTAGCATTTATCATCTCAAATAGTGCCATATTCTTTTCTTATCCAAACCATTTTGTTTAGGCGTTTTAGGTGCACTACATTGATATGTTATACCATGTTATTTACCAGATAATAATAATAATAAAATAAATAAATTCATTAGACAAGTATTCACCTCCCCTATCATTTCTAAGGATTTTAATCATTTTAGTTAATTGGTTTTTACTTCGACTTTGTATATCTTAAATTTACAAAGCTTTATCCTTATATTTTATCAAATAGATAAAGCTAAACCTAGAATTATCATCTATGAATGTTATGAAATATTTATTACCACTTAACATTCCATTTAATTCACATATAGCGAAATGAACTAGGTCTAATAAATTAGATGTCATTTAAATACTATAAAAATGTTTATTAATCATTTTAGACTTAGAACATAATTCACATTATTATGTTCTATGTTTTCACATTAAATCATTCCAATTTTTATGATTCTTTTTAAAGTAGAATAACCAATATGTCATAATCTAACATCCCATAAAGAAATAGACTCAACAATATAGTTTGAATTTGTAGTTTTATTAATATCATCATCAAAAGTACAAAATTTGACAATTTCATCACTAGAATAGCCTTTGCTAACAAATACACCATTCCAGGAAAGTGCAAATTTGTCCGACTAAAATGTGAACTTAATTTCCGATTTTCCAAACAAATCCCCAATTACACTACACCAAAAAAGGGCTTTTGCAACGGCTAAAAAACGCTGCAAAAGATATTTTGTAGCATTTTTCCCAGTGTTGCGGAGGTCGGTGTTGCCGTTGAGCGAAGACTTTTTGCAGCGTTTATTCACCATTGCGAAAAAAAATCTTTTGCAGCGTTTTTTAAATGTTGAGGTAGACCTTTTTGCAACGTTTTTTCAACGTTGCTGTAATTCCTTTTGCAGCATTTTTTAAATGTTGTGGTAAACCTTTTTGATGGGCTTTTTCAATGTTGTGATAAACTCTTTTACAATGTTTTTAAAACGTTGCGGTAAACTTTTTTTTTTTTTTAAACAGTTTTGGTAATTTAGGAATTGACCCACAAAATTAAAAATAACACTTTGTGAACACATTTTGGAATTGCATCAAAATTGATAATATCATTATAAATTTTTGAATCAATACAAAATTTGAATGTGATACAACACAACCTATCTAAAAAGGAGCAAGATAAACAATATAATTGTTTCGTCCATATTCCACTAACTAGATTGCTGAAAGAAGTAAAGACATAAAATATCATCCCCAAATGCGGCCACTTCAACCTGTGTTTGAACCCAGACTCTAATAGAAACTAGTAATATGCCACCAACTTCAAACTGAATCCCAAACAAGTACAATAAACTAAATGTAAGTTGGGAGAGAGACTTGATAGCATAAGTTTTAAATACACTGCCAAAATGAACCACATCACTATTATTCATCTGAATCTTCAACTCCACAAACTCAAAAGGATTAGTGATATTTCTTCACCTCAAAAAGACCATGTAGACCTGCAACTTGAGCATTTTAACCATTAGGACAAAGCATGGAAATAGAGATACAAATGCAAATAGTCAAGACATTTAATATTCTAAAGGCAAGACATACAAATACATGAACAATTAATCGAAATAATATTCTGAAGGCAAGACATTTAGGACCATGCTACACTAACCGAATTTTTTTACCTACTACTCACAATAGGAGATAGGGACCACGGGTCAGCATTATTTTATACATGTGGGCTCGGCCCTTATGTGAGAAGGGGGACACCATTTGGTAGCCCCCCATCGGTACATTTGCCTTTCCCAGACATTTAATACATGAACAATTAATTCTCAAGTTTCCTACTAAAATCTACCCCGATGCTTGAATGTTAGTTCTTGACTGGATTTCTTCAAGTAAATTATATAAATATACAGAACTTCTACCGATATAATACAACAAAGAAATCAAAATTTTAATCTGTTTGGCTACCATCAAACAACAACCCGACACTGAACATAGTAAAATCTTGAAAGCAAATTCAGAGTCTGCTTAGACATGAAAATTGAAGGCTTGTGGCCTTTTCAAACAAATCCCTCCTCCAAATGGAAATAACAAGTACGTAAACTAACCAAACGGCTTAAATCAATGTCCCCATTATTATAAAATTAACTAAGAGAGAAAGCAAGATTACCATAAAAGTTCTGATGCCAGAAATCAACAAGCTCCAATGCCACGTCATAAGCAAGGTAGAAAACTCAAGTGCAGAGTCTTACATCCATGTTACCTGTGGCACCACATTCTAAGGTTTTGATGGAAAACTTAGATCTCTAACAGTCATCCATAGAGGATGACTGAACCATTTATATATATAGGCAAAAAGAACAACATTCATATAACAAAATTAGGAAAATTAAATATCTATTTTAATCTGAGACAGAGAGGTGTAAGACAATTTGATCCTTTGGCCTATGAGTTATTGAAGCATAGTACTAAACATTCAGTAGTTGATTATCATATGCTCTTATTTGTTGTAATTTTAAGCACAAAACAGCAATGTTATATGTGTCCAGTGCCTGCAAAGATGAATCAAAGATTAGTTTCAGATAATAGGGTAGTTCAAATGTGAAAAGGGAATACGAACTATTAAAAAGAATAAGACATTGATTGTTCTAAGAGGAACTCTCAACTGGTTGATCAGAAAATTTCAAGAAGGCAATCTGTGTTTTTCACATTAAATCAGAGTCAAATAAAGAATGAACTAGCAAAATAACTTAGATCTTAATGCTGTCTAATAGAAAAGGCTACTCAAATTGGAAAATGAAAAATGAAAGAGGATAATTGATTATTTTTGTTAAACTTTAGGTATCAGTCGTAAAGGATCCATTGAGTATACAAAAGAACGGTCCAAAGAAAAGCAAACAATCCGCCAAGGACTTGATCACCAGACTTAGCATTCTGCAGTAGAAGGGTACCAGGTACTGGTCATATTTAGGAATCAATATTTCTTTAAGGATTAGGCATATGTCGATAAATTCAAATTTATAATCAATAGATGTATTTTCTTGCTGTCTAGATATTATATGTCTTAATTTCAGGGGGAGAGAAAGGAGCAAGTTAGTGATCCTGAAGATATTTTATAGGATAGAAATAGTAGGGAGTTATTTTAATTAGACAAGATAATTGAAGGAGGGAAATATAATTTATTTGAAAATAGATTTTTACAAAGTTGATGGAAGAAAATTTATACAATTGGAAGGAGCTTTTTATGACTTTTCTTCTACACAACCAATTGGACCAAAAGGAGGTGGAAGCATTCTAGAGAATTCCTATTTTCTAATTATTTTATTTTACTTGTTTGTCAAGCAAATCTAGAAATTTCATTTTTTGTATATTTTATTTTGTTTTGCTTGCTCACCAAAAAATTCTAGTGAATTCTAGATGGATTCAAAATATGCAATAAACTTAATACTCCTCCTCGGTGCATATTTTGGTAACTCCAATTATTTCTCGTAGTACTTCGAACTTTGCTCGTGATAGCGCCTTCGTAAATATATCTGCTAATTATTCTTCTATCTTACAATGTTTGAGCTCTATCTCTTTGTTTGCCTCAACTTCTCTGATAAAATAATACTTTATGCCAATGTGTTTAGTTCTGCTGTGAAATACGTGATTCTTGGCCATTGCTATTGCAAATTTGCTGTCGCAGTAAAACTCTGTAGCTTCATCTTGTAGCTCTCCCATATCTTCAAGTATGCGCTTTAGCCATCTAGCTTGACTCGTTATTACTGCTACAATATACTCTGCTTTAGCTGATGATTGTGCAACCGTTGCCTGTTTCTTTGATGCCCAAGAGAATATTCCAGAACCTAGTGTAAATGCATAGCCTGATGTGCTTTTCATATCATCTACTGATCCTGCCCAATCACTATCAGTATACCCAAGTAATCTTGAGTCAGGCGTAGATTGATACCATATTCCATAGTCTTTTGTTTCTTGGAGGTATCTTAGTTTCCGCTTTACTGCTCCATAGTGAACTTGACTTGGATTCTGCATGAATCTTGAAAGTAGGCTAGTTGCATACATTATGTCTAGCCTTGAAGCTGTGAGATAGAGTAAACTTCCAATTAAGCTTCGAAATCGTGAACTATCTGCTTTTGGAGTATCGTCTTCTTTTCTGAGTGATTTGTTGTTATCCAAAGGAGTTGCTACTGTCTTGCAACCTTCCATATTGAATTTCTTTAATAGACTAGTGGTATACTTCTTCTGAGCAATGAAGATCTCATCTTCAGATTGAACTATCTCGATCCCAAAAAAAAAATAGTGCATTAATCCCAGATCAGTCATCTCGAATGTTTTCATCATGTCTTCCTTGAATTTCTCGATCATCTTTTCATCATTTCCTGTATAGATGAGATCATCAACATATAGAGAGATTATAAGTGTACTGTTAGTACCTTGATTTTTGATATATAGAGTTGGTTCACTTTGACTCATCCTGAATCCTTGCTCAGTGAAGTAGTTGTCTATTCTGCTGTACCACGCTCGTGGAGCTTACTTTAATCCGTACAGTGCCTTCCTTAGTTTGAGAACTTTATCTTCTTTACCTTGTACTATGTATCCTTGAGGTTGCTCAACATAAATTTCTTCTTCAAGGTAGCCATTAAGAAATGGCTACCTTAAAGAAATGCTGATTTAACGTCAAGCTGGTAAATCTTCCATTTCTTCTGTGCTGCTAGTGCAATCAGCTCCCTTATGGTGTTAAGACATGCAACTGGAGCAAATGTCTCAGTGTAGTCGATACCAAACTGCTGTGAGTATCCTTTGGTGGCAACTAGTCTTCCTTTATGTTTTTGGATTGAGCCATCAGCGTTAAGCTTTGTCTTGTAGAACTACTTAACTCCTATGACTTCTTTATCTTGAGGAAGATCTACAAGCTCCCAAGTATCATTTTTCTCGATCATTTTTATTTCTGCGTCCATAGCTTTTCTCCATTCTGGCTATTTTGAGGCTACTTCATAGCTTTCAGGTTCAATGATCATCAAGTTGCAGCTTTGATATATTTCTGATAATCTTTTTGTTTTTCTTGGTGATGATTCTGGTGAGTCAACTGGTCCTTCTATAGTTGCTCGCTCTAGGAACTCAGTTGAATGGTCTCCTCAACGTCCCCTCCTATTTTTGTCGTTGTTTTAGGATGCTGATAGCTTTTCTTTCTACTTGACCAGTCTCCCAGTTGTAAATAGCATCTTCATCAAACTTAACGTCCCGACTTATAATTAGCTTCTTTGTTCTTAGGTTATAGACTCGATAGCCTTTAGATTGGGTGCTATAACCTAAGAAGATTCCTTTTTCAGTCTTCTCGTTGAGCTTACCTCTTTTTTTTTTGTGGAATATGTGTGCAGCATATGCAGCCAAAAACTTTAAGATGCTTTGCTGATGGTTCTTCCGCTCCATGCTTCAATTGGTGTTTTGTCTTGCACCACTTTAGTTGGACATCAATTTAATAAGTAGATTACAGTGTTTACTCCTTCTGCCCAAAAGGTTTTTGGAAGACCTTTCTCCATTAGCGTAGCTCTAGCTGTCTCAATTACTGTTCTATTCTTTCTTTCTGACATGCCATTTTGTTCAGGTACGTATCCAACGGTGAGTTGATGCTCCATCCCTTCTTCACAAAACTTGTTGAATTTATTTGATGTGTATTCTTTACCTCTATCAACCGTAATCTCAAATACTAAGGTCATCAAATTTTATATAAAAGAGAAAATTTACAAGGAAGGATCTAGAATATACAGCTGTGAATTAGTTCCTAAAATCATGGATCATGTCTAGAATATTTTGTAACAAATTTGTGTAGGACCAAGAGCAACAAACAACAGGAATTGACAGCAATGCTGAAAGTGTGATGGCTGCTCTAGCTGGTACAAGTAGTTGGATGATGTGGAGTTGACTATGATTGATTCTATTAATTCAGTTAACACATTGAATTCTGGTCGAGAGCATGAGTTGGGAGAAAAATGACTATTTGAAAGGATAGTGTATTCCATTATTTATCTTTGTTCTCAACTACTCCTATTTATATATTTCTATAAGACCATGAGAGCGATCAAGTCTTTTCTTATAATGACACGTGACAGTAGTTGATTGATGCTCTTTAATTGAATCTGTTACATTTTCACATTTTACTCTCCATACTACATGTCCTTCACTCATTAGTTCTGTAATCATGTTTAACATGTTTATGATTCTTAATTAATCACGTTTGTTTCAATAAAGGTTTTTGCTAATATGGACTAACATGTGAAAATATATAAAGTATGTTCGCTCACTGATTTCGCATTTGCATGCCTTTTGTGCTCGTTGTTTTATGTTTAAGATCAAACATAAGCAAGGGCAGAGCCAGGATTTAATGGTACGAGGAGCAAAAATTTTTAAAATTTAATGTACGAATAAAATTTATATACAACTAGAAAAAAATGTAATATAACGTTACCTATTACAATTGTACCCGACGACGTTTCGTAGTATAAAATGCGTCTATAATAGAATCTAGATCTAAATTAATACTAAATTCTCGTTCAATGTTTAGTGTTAAACAATTGACAAGAAAATCATCATCCATTTTGTTACGAATTTCCGTCTTCACATGTTTCATTGCGTAACTCTCCAAAATGGATTAACTCTCCAACCTGCTACTTGCAACTGATTCCCGACATAAATCAGAAAGTGTATGCACTTGAAATTGAGGTTCAAAAATCACATCATTTTCATAATGTTGCAACTCAATTTTCAAACCATAAATATATTATTGCATAAAATCTTCAGGATAAAACTTCTCCGCAAGCTTGCATATATTATCCATGTTAAATGATTCAAAAGAATTTTTTGAATCGAAAGTCATATTAAGAGAAAGAAATTGTAATGATGTCTCATTAAATCTTATATCTAACTCCATCATCTGAAAATCTATGGTTGTATTGAAAATATCAAAGCGGTAATGATGTTCGATGGTAGGATACTTACGACCCCGAGAACGACCAACCATGTACGAACCATCAAAGCTAGGTATAAGTATATCATTTTTTGAGCAAAAAACTTTCACCTCTTGAAGAAATTCTTCCCAACTATCTTCTCTTAATGCTTGAAGGATAGTTTTTGTAGTATGGACAAATCTCATAGCAGTTAAGATGTCTTGAGTTTTCTTCTAAAAGGTATGACAAAGTACATCTGTAATTGCCAATATTTTACGCACTAAATGCAAGATAAATACAATATTCATCCCGTACTTCGTCAACAAGAATACTAAACTTTGCATCCCCAACTTTGTCACGAATTTTTTGTCGAACTTTATTGGCCATAATGTTTAAAACTACTTTTTGAATGTCTGGAGATGTGTATGTAGCATTTTTTAGAGCGTTACCCAAAAAAACTTTTCCTATTTCCATATTCATTTTTCCAAATGTATCTACCAGTTCAATGAAATTCCCACGATTCATTGAAGATTGAGATTCGTCATGGCCTCTAAAGGAACAATCTTGAAGTGCTAACCACTGAACACTCATAACAGTGGTCTTCAAACGTAAACAATTTTTTTGATATTCCTCGGTTGATACAGAATGTATTACCTTGTCAATATGTTGAGTTGATTTCATCATATCTTCAGCTCTTCTCTTACAACCATTATGATACAATGACGATGTTGTACCAATATGAATAAGAAATGCACATTTACTTCCGTAGTTTACCCTCTTCCAATTGTCAAATCCAATGGTAACCAACGATGAAATAATAGGTGGAGCACTATCATTGAGAAAAATGAAGCAATAAAAAAATATATGCTTTATGTGTTGAAGGTGAATATTCCAACCAAGGAAACAGATTGTTCCAAAGCTCCTAAAATCGACGTTTCTACTTTTCACATTCTTTACTTTGATAGTCCAAAAGTTTTGGTTGATAAGGTCTAGCATTTAGATAGGCTGGCCTAATTTGATTGCGTTCATTAAATGGATGTTTACATATTAGCTTTCTTTTTCCTGGGTCCCATTCAATAGAATCAAATGGTTCCAAATTAAGATTAAGAGATGAAGACCATTCAACTTTAGGGGATGAAATTAGATTTGGAGTGGACGCCGTAGGAATTTGAGTACCCTGATGTTTGTTGCTCTTTGAAAAGAATGATAACAAAGTTTTTCCTTTCTTGGAAGAAGGTCAATCTTTCTCCATATTAAACCTAAGATTATAAATATCAAAATACTTCAATATCCTGTAAATTCCTATCGTTGTATCATATGTAATAAGCACATACATATGTGATAAGAGTCATATGACATAGCTCTCATTTTCGAAATTCCCAACCTAACATTTTCTAAATAAATTACTAAAAGCTAAAATTGACAAAATTAAAACCAAAAAACAATGATCATTGATCAAGGACTGGAAAGAAAAATAGAAGGCTTCAAGGTGAAAAATCAAAGAGACATAAATCATGAAATTACTATCATAAATCAAAATCAACAACAAACGGGAAAATTTCAATGAAACTAATTAAAATGAGTACCTGATAGGACCAACCGATGTTGCCGAAGCGACCACAAATTCCAGAGAGGATCTTGAAATGGGCACTAGCAATTATTATCGTCCTTGTCATCGGTGCGTTGTGTGTAAAGAAAATCAACATTATTATAGTCTTTCTACATTTTCATAGTAAAAATCTTTTATCCGAAGAGTGAAGAAGACCAACACTGAATAGGGACAATTTTCACTTATTGATATTCGGCGGATGACGTTAGGCATCGGCGGTACAGGGTTTGGCCATTTGGGAATTGCCGAATAATTGGAAGCATGAAACCATGAAAACTGCAAAGTGAAAGTGCTAATAGTAAAGGGTTTTGAAATTGGGAAATGGGTTTTAATTTTATATCAATAGCAAATTGGGTTTTAAATTTTCAAATAGGCCTTGAGCAGTGGACTACTGGGCACAGTGGAAAAACAATGGGCTATAACCTTTTTTTTTTTACAGAACCTGGGCTCGGACATGTAGCCCACCCCTCCCTCCGCTACTGAACATAAGGTTTCATAAATATGTGTTGACATTGACCTTGATTCACACATGATATGATGATTGATGTCTGACTTGAAAAATGTTCGCTAATAGTAACATATGATCACATAGAACGAGCTCAAGATAGCACGATAAATGAAAGTCAATATTCTCTCCAATTATCTCAGTAAATATAATTGACAACAAGTTGGAGACATGATAATCTCGTGTAAGGTCATATCATTTTAAAGATAAAATTTAAGTTATAAAACTGATAAGTTTTTCACAAAACCAAATTTGAAATGTTTGGAAAAGGAAAAAAAAATAATAGTGTAATTGTTTTACCTTTCAATTTTAGATATATTTTTGAATAATGTTATTTATCATCATGATAATGGAATATCATTGATGTGATGTCACACCCCATTCATAGAATCCACTAACCAATGCAGGAATACAATAGATAACTTGACCTAGACATCTAAATTCACGAACACTTTTCTTGTGTTATTAAAATGAAAGTATCTCCAAAAGTATATCCAAAATCAAAGATCATAAAATCATAGTCCAACACATTTATGCCGAGGATCCCCAAAATATAATACAACTGGAGTCCACTAAAATAACCCTATAGGTCATCATCCATATACATCAAACTTCGAAATCCAGTAAGAGGTCCACAACCAGCCACGTCACCTAGGAAGTTTCATGCTCACCTACAATGCGAGAACTACATGAGCCAATACTAAGTAAGCAAGAATCATGCAGGTCATGAGTATGAGTGATAATAGTATATGACATCATGCCATTTACTTTAAACATTATGCTAAAAATGTATCACACTTAGATATTCATCAAAGTCGACTCGAAATAATATCATTTGAAATCTTTCATTGGGCCCTTGACCTACCTACTATGCACTAGATATAGAGCTCTACACAATATCATTATCAACAATCAAATGGTCAATCTGACATCGACACCGGCAGTGGACCATCCTCTTGTGATCACTAGAGGCCCTTCCCCTAACTGCCCCTATGATCATCCAATAAGTATCCCACCCGGCAGTGCCAATAATCAGACATAGTTGAGTGGTCCACCCTCATGTGATCACCAAATGCCCATCCCGTCTACATTTGAAATCAACTAGGAAATATCACCCACAGTACCAAAACATATCACATAAACATGCTTTACACGCCTCGGTACCATAGTAGTAGTCAATCAAATATTTTATAAAGAGCTCAATTTTACAATCATGTTATGCATGTTAGATTTTCAACAATGGACGTATGCCGTGCATGTACATAAAAATGCTCGTAACATACTCAATGATCATAACCATCATATGATACACAATGAGCTCCTTATCAGAGTTATGTAAATATTCCAAAACAACTATATCACAAATACTACGTTCTTGCATTGTAGTTGCAAATGGATTTTCACTTACATTTTTACCCGTGGGCATGCATGCGTGCGTGTTCTTACAGAGTGTAGATTAATTTTTCTTTTTCACTTGAAGTCGAAAAACCACATGTATCACCATTTAATATTAAACACAATCCTCAATTTGATAACCTTAACACACATACACACACATACACACAATCCCGTACTACGTCCATTTATGCCAAAATAATTTAGATGACATTATTACTTCAAGTTACTGATTGCATTGCAAATGAGTCCCACAAATATCACTATTTCTCGAGTCCAATTGTGAACGTAAACGTCATCC
Source organism: Fraxinus americana (assembly GCA_035079005.1). Taxonomy (NCBI): domain Eukaryota; kingdom Viridiplantae; phylum Streptophyta; class Magnoliopsida; order Lamiales; family Oleaceae; genus Fraxinus; species Fraxinus americana. The sequence goes on from CM068711.1 coordinate 16,526,770, forward strand.
AATTGTTGTTTAACAACCTAGCATTCCTTAAAATGTATTTTCCATGCCTAAGAGATAATTAATGGACATGTAAAGGTTGAAACTATGCAAACTATCAAATTGGATAGAAGCAGTTATTTGCATATTAGTCGCTACCATGTCCCGTTTATCCATCTTTTCGCACCCTTAATCACTTCAAATCTTTTCCAAAATTTAAACACATATATATAACATATATGTGAAGAAAACCATGTCATGAATTCACCATAAGTACAGGGTCTTCAGCCTCAAGTTGAGTCCTTTTTATAGCACAATGAACCAGGGAGTTTCCGGTGATGGTCTTAGGTTTCCATTACTTATTATGTCACCAATCAATTTCTAATCTATTAAGGATCATTTCTATACCTCACCACTCTTATATCCAAACATTCAAAGTAATAAATATGTGTTCTGTTTAAAATATTATATAACACCAAAGGTGAAACAAGTAAAATCTTGCAACTATGCAGTTTCTGTCTTTAGTTGTTTCACTCCATATATCTCCAAATTTTTTTTTTTTTTACCATAATAACATTCCCAATACCAACCCCAACCCCAACATAATATCAACCAATTTCAGAGGTTCACAAGATTCTAACACCTTAAGAAAACAATGAAAAAACCTTCAAAACCAAGAGCTAAACTCACCTATCCTGAAATTCAATTCCCAGCTCCTTATTTTTGCTTCCGTCTGTTTCTTTTATTTCTCTTTCACTTGGGTATGACTTGAAGTGATAAAATATCTTAATATGGGATATTTATAGAGTCCTAAAGGGGTTGGGATCGTGAATCTTGCTTAGGGATTAAGAAAATACTTCATGCAGTCATGTTGACATGTGTTAAGCAAGAGGTGGCTTCATACATCAATATTTGACTTTTCCTTCATCATATTTGGATCCACATGTGACTTATAAGATATATAAATATCCTATATGAAGTATCAAGGTGGTGGAAGAAATGGTGGAAGACCTAATGTTGAAGGAATTGGATGGTAAAATGACAAATCTCTCAAGCATGAGGTGGCTTCTTGTGGTTAAATTCTGATTTTGTACGTATCCTTAGAGGATTTGTATGAAACCTATGGATAATATACTGAATATATGAAGCCTTAAGAGATTTTTAAAGGTGACTAATGCTTAATGGTGAAGGAATTGACCATTACAAGGACAAATCGACAAGTATGAGGTATATTAAACATGAGGTATCTCTTGTAGTAGAAATCTGTTTTCACCTCTGTCCTTGCAAGTACAAATCAAGCATCCTTAGCTTATTTTAATGTATTTACAATCTATCTTACATTCCCTAAGATCCCAAGATATTTTATAGCGTTAATTCCTTAACCGTTCATTTAATTACTTACCCAATTGGCACCCGATTTTCGACTGATTTCAACAATTCGCACCTCAATATTTATAACATCATATAAAACCCATATTATTGCGTAGTGATCATGTCACTTCATGCCTCATGTCCTGAATATGTTAATTATCTATTTAGGGTTTACGGTGACTTTGATCAACTGAATGGAAAGCTAGAACCTTTATCAATACTAATTCCGGCATTTTCAAGATTCCAATTAGTTAACAAGTTAATCTCCAACATCTAGATTAACATAATTTCTCTATCATAGCTCAATGTAAAATTTGTCACCTAGGTCGAGGATTCGAAGGCTAACACAAAATAAAGATCATAAACTCTCAATAATCGAACCACTTTAAAAGAAAGCAATTAGGGAAATTGATACAAATGACATTGTAAATAGCATGTATGAATCATATTGGTCAAATGTGTACTATGAAGTTTGGGGTATTATATGTGATAGTTTTTGTAGAATAATGGAATTAGACAGTTCTGTTTTTATGAGACGGGCAAAAGATGAGTGAAAGAGAAATGTGATGAATAATGAGTTGTCACATCATCGATATTCTATCATCATAATAATAAAGAGTAATATTCTAAATTTCCCTGGTCAATGCAGCAACACAAATTATTTACTGAGTACACAATAACGTGGTGAAGCATGCAACTTCCAAGAAGATGCGAGAACATACAAAAAGATTTGACTTGTAAGGGTGCATTATTCAATTTAGAATAGGACTCAAACATATCCTAGTCATTATTCTATTATTATCTTAATTACTTATTCATCATTTTATTGTATTTTCATTTGCATATTGAGCCATTGATTCACGTTATTTTCAAAATATATTTTTCTATCTCTTTTTTTCAATCACACATTTTTCAATGAAATAATATTATATGCAAATTCAATTTTTTCTTAATTTTCAACCACACATTCTATATTAATCTATTATTCAAAATGCATTCTTATGAAAAATGGGGCTCAAACAAATCCATGCTTGAGCTCTATTTTTGTGCCAAAATGTATTTTGGAATAATATTTTTTTGGAGAATGTACTGTTAAAAAATAAAGTAAAATTTTGAATTTACATGTAAAATTATTTTATAGGAGAATGCGTGATTGAAATTGAGTTTTGAAAAAAAAAAATATTTTTTGGAAAAATGGGAGCCAAACATAAGCTAAAAATGTCTGACATTATTTAAACGAATTGACAACTTTAGCAACAAACTAGTGCAGTCAAATAAATGCACGTATATAACTCAGCAGTCATCAAAGTCTCTTACTAATTAACCACAACAGGTTGGTATATATCATTTAGAAAGATGAAAGGGAAACTAATCTTACATGCTTTCAAGATTTCTAAGATTCCACTACTACAACAAAAATTGTCTTTCGTAAGTTCAAAAAATGTTGTAAAAGACTTTTTGCAACGTTTATGCGTATGATGCGGACTTCAGTGTTGCCATAGAGTAAAAAGACACGACAACATTTATACACCGTTACAAAAGGCCAAAACGCTACCATTTAGTTTTTGCAACGTTTTAAAAACGTTGCGGAAAGTAATTTGCAATGGTTATTAAACGTTACCGAAACTTTTGTGTCCATTTTTCTCAACATTTCAAAAATGTTATTAATATTTTTGCAACATTTTTGGAATGTTTCCTTTAACGTATTTGTAACGTTTTTCTGAGTGTTGTTGTTTATTTTGTTTTCAACTTTTCGCAACATTTTGTAAATGTTGTCGTTCCTCTTTTGCAACATTTTATGAATGTTGTCTTAACTTATTTGTAAATTGTGTTCACTATTTCGCAACATTTGTGTAACGTTGTCATTTCTTTTGTCCTTAGTTTTTGCAACATTTTACAAACATTACCCTATATCTTTTTTTTTAATCGTCATTTTTATATTTTTATAAAAACCAATATATTTAAATACATTTTTATATTTTTTAGTAAAATACGCAAATTAAGTAACATAATTAAAGACTTTTTGTTTGTGTATCAAATTGAAATTAAAATTTCATTTTGCAATGTTCAAACCATACAAAATAGACATAGTCATCTATAATAAAATCCATACAAAATAGACAAAGTCATCTATTAATAACAAAATCCATGCAAAAAAGTGTAGGAAAGTATACGAGAATGGCATTTGGGGGTCTTTGAATCACTGCCTTCTAAAATATTATATATATTGTCCACAACATATTTGACACATGGCATTTTTGGTTGAAAAAGAATATGAGTGAGAAAATCCATTGAACAAAGAATCGGTTATAAAATTTCTAATGCGTACATATTTGTGGCGAGTACAAACATCATATGCTAACACAAAACATTAGATTGCAGAGAAATGAAACGACACACGACACGTGGAAACATTATTTCCCGAAAAAAGGAGACCGATATGCCGTGGAAACATCACTGTAGCCAATTTCTTTAACATTATCACCACCATCAGTCAATAACATGATCCTTTATCTATTTCTCTCGTTTTTTTTTGTTTTTTTTTTCTTTTTTCTTTATACTTTTGTACCTGTCAATGTAGTGGGAAACAACTAAAATTGGAGCGAAAATAAAATTTGTTAAATGATATAGCAGAAAACCTTTCCCAGAAGCCACTTTCCATTATGAGAATACGTGGCTTCAACAAGATGGAGTTTTTAGTAATTGTTAGAAGGAATCAAAATTCATACCCTTGGTTGTTTTTCATGAAATACCCAGACACTATATGTAGGATCCATACCCTTAGTAATCAAATGTTCATATGTTGTATCATAATGGTGATGTATTAGATTCCTATACTTAACACAAGTGCATACTATCATGTCTGAATTGCAATTTTCGCGAGCTCGTTCAACAAAATTCTAGGCTCCATCTCTATATTGTTCTAAAAATCTACAAGTTAAACTTGATGATCATTATATGTCAAATTTTTTTCAATTGATAACTTGATCCGTAATATCTAATTTTAGATGATAACCTTGATAAGTGTAGCCATTCTTTGTCTATTGTATGCAAAGATACTATTCAACACTGAACAACAGAAAGATAAATTAGATAAAAAGATAAGTAAATGCAAATATAGGTTTTTTCTGTGCAATTTTGGTTTAGCAAATGTTTTTGACTAAAAAACTTAATTTTTGGAAAGTAGTAGTTACATAACTTCTAACCATATCCAAGAATGTTCTTACCGTAAACACAGCAACTAGAAAACAACTCGAATCCGCCTTATTAGAATGTTAACCAATTGCAACATTCACTTATTAGAATGTTGTGATAGACATCTTTAGCAACACTCAATTGTAGAATTTTCCAACCATATGGCAGGAAGCTTTCCAGGTATGCGACATCATTTCTCAAGTTTCACAAACTCATGATGTAATCATGTAACTTTCTCACCCAGCATTTGAAATTTTGCTCATAATGCATCTTTATCTTCATTCTTTTACCTAAAAATAATTTAGTTACCAAGTTGGTTTCTGAAATCTATTCGGATAGTCTTATCCTACATTCATGGCTCAATGCCTTAGGACACTGGACAAAAGCATATCTTCACTGGAAATGCAACTTGTTGGAGCAAGAGCAGTTATACTAGAGTCTTAAGAAATTAAGGAAATGAACAGTCAAGTGACCGACCTAGGGCGTTCTTTGTCATGGGTATCATTACAACATTCAGTAGCCGAAAACGCAAAGATTCTATTAGAGAAAATTGGATGCTTCAAGGTTTAATATTTAACATTAATGGCTCTGAGAACTTTGTAGTATAATTACTTCAATTTTTTTTCTTTTTTGGTCTATTCTTTGGAAGGATTTAAAGAAGCTAGAAAAAGAGAGAGGAATTACAATTTGGTTTGTGATAGGACACAGGTAAGTTTCCCTTAGTACCAAAAGTTATGGGCTTTTATGTAAAGAATACCCTTTAGGTCTTGATATTTGTTGCATCTATAATGTGAATTTCGTTTGTTGTCAGTGCATCCCCTGGTGGGGTTTTGGATCGTGCTGTTAATGCTGAAGATGCACAGTATAAGTATTTATTGCGATTGGTAGTCTACAACTTGTATTCGTTACATATTTTTGAGGCCTAAGTCAACCTTGACTTCACAACTCCCTCCCTCTCACTCCTAAATAAGGAAGGGAAACCTAAATGATGATTAAAGAAAAAGTATGAATTTTTCTTCTTGTTTTTTGTTAAGATTTATGTCAAGAGGACAACTTGCATACACATGACACCAGTAGAAGATACAAGTTGCATACACTCATCACCAGTAGAAGAGTTATAAATACAAAGCCTTAAACTTACTACAACTTTGAATATTAACTAAAACTCCTCGGGCTATGGCTCACTCCCAACACCAATAGGTGAAAATCACAAGCCGCGGCTACAATGCAAACATCGAACTTTTTAAATATAGGCATGACTACAATTTTTAACTACATACATCATAAACCATCTACAAGGAATTTTATTGAATCCAATAGCAACATCTTGAAAGACAGAGACGACCAAAACTTGATAAAAAAAAAAAAAAGGAAACTAACCGGCTATAACTATTAACGTCAACTTCAAATGGGATTTAGTAAGAAATTGGAGGACAATCAGCACCATGGACGATCGACGACCAACGTTGGCAACTGAAAATGAAGGTTGGAGTCAGAATTCATGATTTGAGGGGAAAGCGAGAGAGAATGAGAGATTGTGATTAAGTTTAGGGTTGTTGTCTGATTTCGTTCCTTTTGGTTTTCTTTTTAACTAAGCGGGTCAGGTTCGTCGGGTTGTGAATTGGGTGTTTTATGGGCTGTTGGGTTGGAATGTGATGGACTCTTTTAAAAGGGCCTGAAAATTGTATATAGAGAAAATTATCTGGATCCCTGCTTTTAAAAACTAATTTTCATAAATAAGGGGAATTAGTTTTAAATTCATATATCAAGTGTTAATTAAGAATTATTAATTTAATTAATATAGATTTATTATAACATAACCACACACCCACCCCCAAATTTCAATCCTACCCTCAGCACCCCTATCACCGAATCACTTCTCTCCATCGTCTCTCTTTCTTCACTCTCTACCCTTCTCTCTTGATGACACACTACTGTCGGAGGCACCAGCAGCAGGAGTTGCAGACGGTGGTGCTGAAGACGGACAGAGTATTTGACCCATGCTGAGGTGGGGAACCGAAGTGAGCCCGATGTGTAGTGGGTACTGTGCGGTGTGGGTGTTATGGTGGTGACTGGTGGTCTTTGTAGTGGGTGTTGTGTATGGTGTCACCTGCAAATCCATGGTGGAGCAGACACCACAAAAATGGTATCATCCGCTAAAAGAAGAAGCGTTTGCAGCCATCAGGGGGAAGGAAAATCCGACTGTCCATAAGGTGTTCGACGAAAGGTCTCAATCCGACTGTCCATTACATGTTTCGAAGGTTTTTTATTATTTGGGTGAACTTAATGATTCCTTATCCTATGCCCTTGGAGCTGGCCCTCTATTTGATGTTTTAGAGGATTTAGACTATGTTAATACCCTACCTGTTAAAGCAATAGATGAATATACCAATTTCAAGATTAAGGCTGCTGAAGGGAATGACGAATCTGTGGTGGTGGATCCTAGATTAGAGGCAATTGTTGAGAGAATGCTTGATAAATGTATATTAGATGGGGTTGTTTCCAGTGACGGACGTGGAGGAGGCCGCCAAAATCCTTTTGCCGCATTTGGTGAGGTTGTGGGGTGGTGCATTGTTGGGTGTGTTTGGTGGGGGGTTTTTGGCTGTGGTTGTGGCCTGGTGGCTGTGGTGCTTTCTGGCAGTGGTTTTGTCAATTGTCGTTGAAGTTCTGCAAGGCCATGATCATGGCAATTTTCTGTTCCTTCCCAACTCTTTAAATCCAACATAGTCATTGATTTGAGGTTTTGATGATTTAGTTTGGACTTGAACCACAGCAGGGATCAAATGAAGAGAGAGCAACTGTGGGATGTAGAAAATAGTGATGTTTCAGATGTTGATGAGACTGAATTGTTCACTGGACCTCCAGAAACCAGAAATAAGTGTAATTCTCTGCAGAAATGATAAGATAATTCTAATGTCAAAAGTAAATTGTTCTCAAATCCATAGAAACGATTGGTTGTTTGATAAGGTGGGTTATCGAACATGAAATGGTATTAGAAGAAAAAAATGAAATTAATATCGCAAACAATTTGGTTCATTGTGACTAACTATTAAAATGTAACCTTAAAATTCCAATTGGAGGTGATGGTGGTGATGACAGGTGGTAGATTATGGTGCTAGTACGTGGTGTGAGCGAATTTGTTCGTTGTGACAATTTGTGACCAAATTTGTGTGTACTATGACTAGTTGTGACCAGTTTTGTGTTAATTGTGACCGAATGTAACTTGAATATGATCAAGTCAAAATCGGTCACAATTAACACAAAATTGGTCACAAACGGTCACACTGAACACAATTTGGTTACAATTGATCACATTGAAGGCCGCAACCGAAGTTGGTGGTGTCGGCGAACTTTTCTGATCCAGATGAAGATTTGACTACCCGGTAGTTCATTGTGACCGTTTGTGACCGATTGTGACCGTTTGTGGCCGATTGTGACCGTTTTGAGACATTATATTATTATCAAATCCAAGATAATGTATTCACAAACAGTAATTTTTTTAGGAGGTGGAGGCAGGGGTGAGGTGGTGGTATGTGAATCCATGGGTTGGGGGTGTGATCTTCAATTTTCTGAAAATTTTGAAATCGTCGAGGCGGTGGCCGGAGAAGTCGTCGGAGCAGTGGCCGGAACATCGTCGGAGCAGTGGCCGGATCGGTGCCGGAGCATTCGCCGGACAGATGCCGGAGATGGAGAGTGGTGGTGTAGTGAGGAGATGGGGTGGGTGAGGTGTCATGGGGGTGTAAATAATTAATATATATTATATTATGATTTAATATTTAATTAATCTATTTACCACCTGATTTTTGAAATAATTAAACAAATTTGTTAGTTTTGAAAGGTAATTATTATATGTAGGTTTTGTGTATTGTTCCCCTTGTATGTAATCATATTTTTGCGGAATGTGATAGACTCTTTTAAAAGGGCCCGAAAATTGTATATAATTATATTTTTACAACGTTTAATAAACGTTGCAAAAAGTTAGCATACTTAACCTTATTAGCAATGTTCAACAAATGTTCCGAAATGTCTATATTAACAACACTTAAAAAATGTTGCGAAAAGTTAGTCTATATAATCGTATTAACAGCGTTTAATAAACATTGCGATAAGTTTACCTTTTTGCAATATTTATAAAACGTTGCAAAAATATAACCACTTCGCAACATTAAACCAAATTTGCGAAAGATTATATAATCTAAGTATTAGCAACGGTCAACAAACATTGCTATATAACATTTTTTTTAGCCACACCCAATAAACATTTCAATAAATAAAACTTTTCACTACACTTAATAAACGTTGCAAAATGCGATATTAGCAATATTCATTTAAAAAGTATTGTCAAATCTCAATTATGTTAACCAATTGTAACATTCACTTATTAGAATGTTGCGATAGACACCTTTAGCAACACTTAAATATCGAATGTTGCATTTTATGTGTTGCAAAAGATCATTTTCGTTGTAGTGCACATTTTTGAATTCTTTATGAAATCAGATCACGAATCTGTTACCTAAAACCAATTCCAAGAATGAATCATGAACCAAATTATTAGATGTCAAGATTTTTACAATTGGATTATTCTAAAAAGTGATTTAAAGAAATACAATTCGACAATACAAATAAGTAATCCAAATTAATGCTTGTAAGCAAGTGCATACCTACAATATATGCAGACTCAAAAGTACCATTAATTTGGCGCATGTTTGGTATACACTACTTTCAAATAAGGTACACGAGAAAAATCAAAGAAACAAGAATTTAACTTATTTTTCTCCTTTATTTATATACAATATTAGTGAGCTTTACCTATGAAACATGCCATCAATGGGGAAAAAAAGAAAAAGAAAAGAGAAAGTATACAAATTTAACAATTAATGCGTCCTCTCACATTAAGATTTTGATTCTTTTTCCCTGATTAGTCCGCTTTACCAAATATGCCACTAAGCTATATCGTTTAACTTATCAATTGTAAAAGCTGGTTAAAAAATTGACAAAATTGTAGACATCAAAATTTCCATTTTGCTTTATTATTTTCTCAGTACTTTTCAGCTTTTTGTCTGATTATATACAATTAAACTTTTGGAACTTGCAACAACTCTAAAAACTGAAATGAAAAACAAAATAAACCAAAAAACTTGACAAGAAAAAAAAAAAGAAAAGAACAAAATTTACAAGGCATCAATTACCTTTTGTTTCTTGCTACTGGACTGTAATGTCCAAACCTCTATTTCTCTCAACCTCTTATCACCATAGCAACTACCATTACTTGGTAATTCAAATATGTTCACTCCAAAAAGTCTTACCATGGGAACTGGCCGGCTCGATATCCCGGCAGTCGATCCATTCCTCACCTTTGAGTCGATGTAAAGCTGCCTATCTGGCCCGGTCGAACAATGAAAACTCACAATGTCACCGGTCCTCAGGCCTTTCTCCTTCACAAACCGGCTCCACCCTTTTGTTAGCACATAACTCTGGCTACTATTCCAATAAGAATATCGAAATCTCCATACTTTACCATCCATGTCTTTAAAACTCAATACCAAACCTTTAGAATTGTTTCCACTTTGCGAAGGGAAGTGCTTTTCTGCGTGCTGCTTTGGTATAACTAGACGGTTTAGCTTCCCGACGTCACTACGGGTTACGGCCTTCTCGAAGAGAAGTTCTCGGGCATTTCGGGCTCTAGCATCATCAAATGAGATGCAAATCCCGGCATCCCGTTTCCAATTCCAATCTCGGCTACCATAGTTTCTTCTCTTGCTTTGTTCAAGCTCGTCATTGTATGTATGTTTGCGAAGCATGTCGACAATTTCAACCTTGGAATGTGCATTCAAGAAGGCTGTTTCAATTTCGTCTTCCTTAGTTTCGCACAGTGGTTTAAAGTTTGTGACGGCATCGCCTCCACGAAACCGTAGTGCAGCAATATCGTAGGCTCTAGCAGCCTCTTCTTCTTCATTGAAAGTGCCTAACCAAACTCTTTGATGCTTTTCATACACTTGTGCTCCCCACCGGCCATTAGGCTGAGGGACTACTCCTTTGTATCTCGAAGATGGTAGCTTCCGGCCGGACTCGGCTTCGGTACATGTTTTGGCGTCTATTATCACACTTTTACTTCTATCAATGGAACTTCTGTCCATTTTTTTATTGTAAGTAAAGCTAAGGATAAATCAAGTGTTATTGGAGACAGTGGAAACTATGAAATAAGACAGAAAGACTAGTATGAATTATGAAATGAGTTGTCCATATATAGGAGCTTCACGAAGCTAAGCTGTGTGTGAAATACAACTGTGTAGATTTGGAAAAAATGGAGATGTGGGTCAACCCTAGAGATGTTGAACAACTGGGAAGATCCACACACACACACTCTCTCTCTCGCTCTCTGAGTTCTAAAAATTTTACACCCTGAAATCTCGTTTCTGTCATAATTCCCAATCCTATTAATCCCTAATATTCGTGTTAGAATTTTGATGTGTCTCGAATTCTTGTTGAGTATTTGATTGAAAATGCTATTGGATAATTATTGGGAGTTGGTTGTAAACTTGAATATGTCTTGAAAAAGTCTAAGGTGAATTAGGATTCTAATTCCGTTATTTTAGCAGCTTTTTAACTCCTATTTCATATCAAATATTTCATTATAGATTTTACCTATTGTAATAGGGCTTCACCTTATATTAGATGCTTGTTTGTATTAATTAGGGCTGGACATTGGTTGGTTCGATTCGGTTCGGTTCTCGGGTATTTAATAAATAGAACCGTCGGGTCCAAATATAATTATAGAATCGTTCGGATTCGGTTCGGTTTGGTTCGGTTCCGTACCATAATTAAATTTTTTAACATTTACAGCAATATTAGAAAAATATAACTAATAACATGTTCATTCGTAGCTTTTTACAAATAAACGTAGCCCAATTTAAAAACTTATAAATAACAAGTTGTCCAATAAAATTAATTCAATGTATACAAATATCAAAAAGTAGACACTAATACTAAAATATCGATAATCCATATCAATAATTCCTTTATTTCAAGCAGACAACATAAAAAAACGAAATATAAATTAAAAGTTGTAAAAATAAAATATTTTGAAGCATTAGATTAACTTACCAACTATTTGATTTAATTATCAATTGGTTGACTTGTCATACTAAGAAACTCTACAAGTATAATTGAAAAATGACAATTAACAAAAATAAATAAACTAAAATTTGTTCAACTAAATTAGTTAATTTTTTAATTTGTTTAGAAAAATTAAAATAATTTAATTAATTCAATATAAAAAGCTAAAAAAATTATTTAGATTCGATTTTTATTCGATTTTTCAGTTCTTGGTCTAGAACCGAGAACCGAAACAAACTCATCGGTTCTCGATTCAGATACCCGTTCGGGTATTTAACTTATAAAGAACTGCTCAATTTAGTTCGGTTCGGTTCGAGTTCGGTTTAGTCTGATTCGGTTCGCGAGTTTTGTCCAGCCCTTGTATTAATTATCCTAGTATGTTGATATTCTTGTATTACACATTTATTTGATCGACATAGAGAGTAATCTAGAAGATATAGAAAGAGAATCGCATGAGAGAGAGAGATCCGGTTTAGAGTCTTGTGAAATCCAACTTCGCATAACATACTTGTAACTCCTTTTTATTGATCGTAGTGAATTTTCTGACATTGTCCATGTTTTTCCTCAAATTTGGGTTTTCACGTTAAATTTTGTGTTCTTATGTGATCCTTTCTATCTTTCCCTTTTTTTTCTTTAATATTCATAACAAGTGGTGTAAATTCTATCACTAGGTTATTGCATATTAGCTTGTTTTCGAACAAGTGGTATCAGAAATCAAGGTTTCTGGAGAGCCAATTTGGCCTTGTATTAAAGCGATGTTTGATCAACTCAGAACAAGATTTAATTGTTTCAGGATGGCAAGTATGAAGTCGCTTTTAAATCGCAACACCAGATTTTCTTTGTGACGATTAAAATACGAGCAGTTCTTGTCCAACTAGATTTGGATGATCCTTTATTGGAGCTGAATAAGATGCCATCAACTTTAACACTGAATGAAAAGCAATGTGAGGATCGAGTTATATGTTTTAGAAGGTTCGATAATTACGTTTGATGCAATTGCTACTAAATTGAAGATTAGACCTCAAGAGAGGTTCAGTGAGGATGATTTGATTGCTTATTGTTTGATAAGCATTGACTTAGATGGAGCTAGTTGTGATTGAGTTGTTCGTGATTCGAGCGAATTTGATAATGAAGAACTTGCCAATGGCTCAGGTGGAGTTAGTTTTGATGTTGTTGTTTGAGATGCAAACAAATTTGATATTCAAGGTAATCCTAGAAATTAGCAATGCTTGGATTCTTACTTGTATGGAGTTAGTTGTGAACTTGTTGATTTTGTTGTTCGTGATTCGAGCACTGTCCAAAATAATTTTGCTGATAAGTAGTGCTTTGATTTAGTTCACGGTTGCTGAAAATTTGCCCTAGTTGGGCTTTCTGGAAAAGGTGGAGTGTTTTATTGAAAAATTAAGTTTTACTTCTTGTAATGGAATTCGTGTCAAAGTGGAGGTTTGTTAGAATTTCGGCGAGACCCAAAATTTTGTTAAGTATTTGATTGAAAATGCTATTGGAGGACTATTGAGAGTTAGTTATAGACTTGAAGATGTCTTGAACGAATCCAAGAACGTGTTCCAAACACACTCTATGATCCTTCCTTTTTTAGTAGCTTTTGACTCCTATTTCATTTCATTGTTAGTTTTATTTATTAAAATAAGACTTCACATTGTGTTAGACTCTTATTTGTATTGATTCTCCTGGTATGTTAGGAATTTTTGTATTATCAATATTTGGTGTATTACACATATTTATTTGATCAGCTCAGAGCATGATCCAAGGAATCTAGAGAGACTCGCATGATAGAGATCCAAATTCTCATAACATACTTGTAACTCCTTACTATTTATTGTAGCGAATTCATCGTCTCTGTACGTGATTTTTTCCAGATTTGGATTTCCAAGTTAAATCTTGTATTCTTGTGTGATCATTTTCATATTGTTAATACTTTCATGGCTTTAATATTCATAACAAGTGATATAAGTTATATCATCGGGTTATTGCAAATTGAATTGTTTTCTAACAATTCGTTTCACAGATCATACGCCCTTAAAATCTCTATTTTTTTTATATACCCAAATATTAGAAGTTCTGAAGATCATACACCCCTAAAATCTCTTCATGTGGATTTGGAAAGGGGCGGCGATCGACAGGTTTTAAGGGAATGTTGTGTACAAAAACAGTAATAAAGAGTAATGAGCATGATTGAACACTATAATACACCGATTTAAGTTTTTCTTTAATAAAGTTAAACAATGTGCAGTTGAACTATTAAACAAGCAATAGGAACATTAGGAAGAATCTGGTCTGGATCATGGATTTTCGAAGGGGAGAGGTCAACAAAGGGAGAAGGTCTTTAAATGCATATACTCATTAACGAATAGAACTTAGCCCTACGACGAAAACAATCTGGATTTTTTTTATATTTTTTAGTACTACACAGTTACCAAATCAAAAAACTAGCGTGTAAGAAGTGTGGGTTGTGTGTGTTTTTCGCTGTGGACTTGGCCGGCGTAGATAATGAACAAGTTGATGGGGTTTCATAATAGGGTGGGGCATATTTTGAGCAAGTTCATCCCCCCTGATCTTTGCTGCTACAGCTGAGTCTTCCAGTATGATGGGGCAGAGATGGACCATTTTTAACTAGGGATGGAAAGACTTAAAGACAAATCTCAATATCTCATCCAACAACAAATTCCCATATTTCTTACCCGACATTTTCTGATTATCTTCTTTTCACCTTAACATCTGTGAAAACATACAATCTCGTAATCCCACCTATGAACATTGATAAGTTAAGAGGAGCGGTTCGACCTAACCTGCAGTTGAAAGTGAATAAAGATAAACTTCAAGTGCTTTAATAGGAAGTAAAGTATAAAATTTAATGAACTAAACTTCAAGTGCTTTAATCATACTCCTTGTCATTATACGTCGAATTATCCTGTTTGAGCCCCATTATTTTCAAAATTAATTTTTTCAACTCTCATTTCAACAACACATTCTTCTATAAAATGATTTTACATATAAATTCAAAACTTTTCTTTATTTTTCAACCACACATTCTCCAAGTTTTTACTATCTTAAAATACTTTTTGTTTTTTGGTAAAATACAATCATCGTTTTGCATTTTCTGGTTTTTTTTTTTTTTAATGCTCAAGCATGCCTTCTTTTACATCAATCATCTTCAAATTGAGAATTTAGCCCCTGTTTGGCACCCATTAATTTTTCATTCTCATTCCCATTCTCATTCTCATTCTTCATTTCAACCACACATTCTTCAAATAAAATAATATTACACACAAATCAAAAACTTTTCATCACTTTTCTACCACACATTCTCACATCAATCACTATTCCAAAATTTCTATTCTCCTCAAAATTAGATTCAAACACACCCAGTGTGTGTTTGGTAGGGATTTTTTGGGGGAATAATTGATTTTGAATAGTGATATGATGAGAAATGTGTAGTTGAAAAAGAAGATAAGATTATTGATGTGATAGAAAATATTATTTTATTGAAGAATGTGTGGTTGAAATTGAGAATTAATTTACTGTTGAAAATGAGAATTGGTACCAAACATAGCTTTAGTCTACAAAATACAACATAAACTGAGTTAAAATTCTCTCAATTAATTCAATTTTAATTTAATTTAGAAACCCAAATAAGAAAATATAACACATTTGTCAGTCATCGTCTCTCTAACCTTTCAACAAATAAAATAAAATTATTTCTATCAAAATGAGGTCATTCAGCAAGAGAGAGAGAGAGAGAGAGAGAGAGAGAGAGAGAGAGAGATTAGGTTGTCACTATCTGGGAATAACCCAACTTTAAAACAGAACAGGTTAATCTTCAATTGTAGATGTACAATTTGCCTCAAAATGAAAAAAATTTAAATCTCCATAAATCTGCGCCTCTCATAGCCAAAAAATGACTTGCTTCATATTTTTCAACACGATTCCAGTTGGTATAAAAAATCTAGTTTCGGTAAGTCGGACGTGTGAAGATCATGTGACGAACTATTGAAGAATTATATAGTTTTTATTGTTGATTGTGCAATTATAATGCAAGATTGAGGATCTGCTTGTTCCTTTTTAAAGATTGAGGCCAATTTTCATTTTAGGAACCAATCTACAATTATCTTTTTAAATTCGTCATAAGAAAAAAAAAATTATGAGCTCGGCTAATTTATTGATATCTTTCCCAATTGTAAGAGGATTTTGACCTTTTCAGATATGTGATTAATAAAATTAGTAAAAATTATTAAAAATTACCTCTTAATAATTTACGAAATGAATTATGAATCAAATGAACAAAATCATTACACTACCGGCATGTTACACGCCCTAAATCGACAAGCCTATTCACATCAAACAGCTTCTTGTTTCAATCAAGTCTTTATGTCTAATTCCATTTATCAAAACATGCCTAAGAGTGTGCTTCACATGATCGATGAGAAAGGACTTAATATGATCGAGACATATAAGATACTTGTTTCTTTTTCCCTTTTGATTCAATGTATCAAAAATATCCTGATTCATTTTAGGAAGTCACAATGTAATAATAATATCATAGAAAAAGATAATTTAAAACTTGTAAATAGCTCTCTCAAAAGGAGGATTTATAAGAAAGCCCACCAAAATAACTCGATTCTATCGTTCACCATTATTCAATAACATCAATAGCAAGAATGTTTAAAGTAAATTTTGATAATGTACACTGATACATACCCTGCAAATAAAAAATTCACAAGTGCGTATTTAGTAAGAGCATAAGAGCTATTACTCTTCGCGTATGATGAAAGAGAAGTAACATCAAACATCATCAAAGTTACAAATTTACTTGAACTTTATTGGCTATAATTAGATATTAACTGTGAATGTTCTAACTTATGTTTTTCATTTATTTGATCTCATATTGACGGTTCTATTAGTTGGTGGTGGTTTTATGTCATAGTCTCATTTAATGTGTAGATAATTCGTGTTTTTTTGTTAAAAAGTTGGTCTAACTTGATTTTTAACCAACATTTCGTTGCATCAAAAACGTTTATCTACTTTTCATCACACATTTCGTGGGACTCATAATAATTTATTAATTTTTATCAACTTTGAGCGACATTGAAAATCCCCTTCATTAATTAATCTTTGTCTAACTACTAAGCCCATGTTTGTCTACTATTTTTCAAAACATTGTTTTCTACAGTAATCAATCTCCACCACACATTCAAATAATAAAATATTCTACACATAAATCGATAAAGTTTCTTTCAATTTTAACCACATATTCTCCAAAAAATACTATTCATTACACAATTTTCATCACAATAATGGTAGACAAACAGACACTAATATTGATTTGACATACTTTTAATTTATTTAAGCCCTGGTTGGTTTTTAAAAGATATAATGAATCCTTGCACTTAGGATTTAAATAAATAATCTAAAACAATGGTTGAGGGAAATGGCATGGAAACACTTCATGGATTTTCGTATGTGAATGTCCTAGTTAACAAAAGGTTTTTCACGCTTGAAACTCGTTCGAAAAGTGACGCAAGATAATGACAAATTATCTGTGTATTTGATTGATTTGACTACCATAAGATGTCATGTAATACCCCGAAAATTTTAGAATAAAAATTTATTTTTTATATATACCATATTTTATTTTATTTTTTTAAAAGTTGAGGGACTAAAGTGATATATGTATTAACTTCGATTTTGGGCTACATTTTTTAGATATTGTTAAAACGACTGAAAGTATATCAACATGGGTCTCATTGGATAGCTCATTTTTAATCATGTAAATTAGGCTTAAAAAAAGTCAATTTGGATAAGCGATGCCCAATTTATCGAGGTCGAAAGATTTTTCCTTAAATTGTAATTTTTTATTTTTTATTTTTTCAAAATCAAAGTTAATTGAGATGGATAGCCACGTGAATGGATAATTGTTATTTTTGTTTTTAGAATTCTATTTAAAGTCAAGTTGCAATCACTTTTTTGTAGTGATAAGTATTTTGTACACATGCCACATTGTGATTTGTTTACTAGCAATTCAATTTTATCAAATGTGATAAATACGATTTTCCATCACAATTTCACTATAACTCAACTACTAAATTTTTCAACTATAAATAGTGTGTCAATATCCCATAATTCACTACCATAGAATTTTACACTGCAGCTTTTACATAAAGCAGTTGTAAATTCTAAGTACATTTTTTATTATCAAAAACTTGTTTGATCAATCAAGGTAAGATACTTTTTGTACAAGTTGTTTGTTCCCTTATGTTTTTATATTCAGTAATTTACGCATTAATTGCTAGTGGACCTTCGGGTTCGACCTAATGGAATGTGAACTCTTTTGAGTTCTTCATAATGAAATGTGAAATCTTTTGGGAATTCAAAATGAGGAATGATGGGTATCTCGCTTAGTCACCGATATACTCCATAAAGAGAAATGTGGTATGAATTGTCTATATTATTGTTATGTATTTGCATATGAAAACTCCACGTTTCTTATTGAATGTTTTTAAAATACTCACTGCTACAAATTTTTATAGGTTAGATCGGGTCGATTGGAGCTGTGGCGGGATGGTGGAGCAGAATGTCAAGAGATTTCGACATACGAAAATAATACGTTTTAATGTCTTTAAATTCATTAGTTTGTTTTGTTGAATAACGTTATTATCGAGTTCATTAATTGAGAATGTTTAAGTTTTTTTTTTTTTTTTTTTTGAAGACACCATTTATTAATACAAATTCAAATTTATGGATGTTCTAATATTTTGTTATTAAAGAATTTTATCGTTCCGCATTTTAAATAAATAAAGGTAAATGAAATTAATTTTTGATAACACCTCAAGATGAATGAAATTTTAGAGTGTTACATGTCACTTCAGGATTCACGTGCCTGATGAAAAGACTATTCCAATTGAGTTCATTATTAAAATTTTGATTTCTTTTGCCTTTTATAGTGAAATACATAAAATGACAAGGAAAAAAGTTGAAGACAATTCTCTTTTGTTGGTGGAATATCAAAATTGTCTACTATTCATAATTTTAAAAAAAATGTCAAAAAATGACACGTAAAAAGTCTACTTTGCCCTTTTTTTGAAATGTTCGAATTATTTGGCTGTAGAAATGTCATCCACGAATGTTGTAAGGACACTCTCATGCAGCCAAGATTCTCATAACATTGTGCTGCATTCAAGGAGTGGATACTCGAAAAATATTGAAAATTTATACATGCGTGTACTGAATAAGTTATAAATTAGAAAAATTCTATGTTCTTATGTTTGTTTGCTTTTAAAGCTAATCTCCTAAGTTAAAGCAAACAATCATTGGATTTATTACCCAAAAAAAAATCAATGGTAACGTCCACTCTATCAAGGGAAATTCAATCACGGAATTTCAAAGATCACCACACTCGATGTTTGAGAGCGCCACATCCATTTAGATACATGCAAAAATGTAAATTCGGAGAAATGGGTAATATGTAAACTTCCTTAAAATGACATAATTTTCGACATAAACTATAAAATTTGAAGTAACTATGTTACTTAAGTAGTTACTCGAAAAGTTCACTGAAATATTCTAAGATTGTACATTCTACCATTTATTGAAGAAACTTGCACTTTCTAAAATGTTCGAGTTGTAATTTGATAAGAGTAATTTATACACTTGTCTATATCGTTAAATAGGAATATTTTAAAATACTTTTGATGTATTATATCTTAATCTCATGTATTTATTATTTGTTAGGTAAAACTCAATGAATTGAACTGAACTTGGAAGAAAAGAACGAAAATCGACGAAAAATGATGATTTTCAAAGTTTGAGCACAAAATTATAAATATTAGATAGTTGATTATGTATAAATTAAGAAAACTAGGGTTTCTTATTCCAATAAAACTGAATAATGAAATTATATAATAAAGGTGTTTATATAGACTCACTAGAAAATATAGAAAACAGGAAATCTACCAATAATAGGAAACCTACTAACAATAGGAAACAAGTAAATAAATAATAAAATAATCTAACATACCCCCTCAAACTCACGATGCTACTGCTAGAAGCATGGAGAGTTTGCCAAATAAGAAACGAAAACGTGAATTGGAGTGCGCCTTGGTAAACATGTCGGCAATCTGCACGGAAGAAGGAACGAAAGGCAATGTGATGTTCTCAAGTTGAAAATGATGTCAAGTGACGTGACAATCAATCTCAATATGTTTGGTCCGCTCATGGAATATCGAATTTCATGCAATCTGAATAGTACTCTTATTATCGTAATATAAGAGAGTAGGTTTATGAAGTAAAATACACATATCTGCAAGCAACCAACGTAGCCAAACTATCTCACAAGTAGTAGAAGCCATGGCACAATATTCTGCTTTTGTAGAAGATCTAGAAACTACATATTTCTTCTTACTCTTCAAGGAAATAAGAGAATCACCAAGAAAAATACAAAAGCCAGTGGTGGATTTGCGATCTGTAGGATCACCAGCCCAATCAACATCAGAGTACGCACTCAACTCTAAGCATGAAGTAGACATAAGTAAAAGACTCTGAAATTGAGTGCTCCGAAGATACCTTAGAATATGAAGTACAGCAACCTAATGAGCTGTAGTGGGAGCGGTAACAAAGTGACTAACTACATGAACATCATGTGCAATATCGGGACAAGTGATGGTGAGATAAACCACGCTGCCACAATAGTATGATATAAACTAGGATCCCACAAGGGAGAGCCATCAAACGGAGAGTACGGAACATTAGTCTCAAGAAGGGTGTCAACAACTTTATTATCAGTAAGACGTCCATGCTAAAATATATCAGCTATATACTTGGACTAGAATAAAATATATCATTTTGGAGAGGAAGCGACCTCAATGCCCAAAAAATAACGTAGCGTGACCAAATCTTTCATTGCAAAGCAACGAGCTAACTCAAACTTTAAAGATGTAATTCCATCAACATTATCACCAGTTATAGTCATATCATCAACATATAAAGAGGGAAGAATATGACCTACACCAATACATTTGACAAACAATGTCGAATCATGATGACTAGGATGAAAACCAAGAGAAGTAATCACAGTAGAGAACTTCTCAAACCAGGTTCGGGTGCTTGTTTGAGACCATAAATGGCTTTTCGGTGGAACTAGCAGACTTCACCAGGTTCGTAAGAAACAACAAGAAGAGACTCCATGTAAACTTCTTCATGAAGATCACCATTCAAAAATGTATTTTTGACATCCATCTGAGATATGTGCCATCGGCGAACAGAAGCAACAATAATGAGTGTATGAACAGTAGTCATTTTTGCAACAGTGACGAAAGTCTCCTCATAATTCATGCCATACTCCTGAGAGTAACCTTTAGCAACAAGTCCGATTTTGTATCTTTTAATAGATCCATCGGACTTAGTTTTGATTTTGTAGACCCAACGAGAACCAATGGCGCGTTTTCCTGGTGGTAAAGATACCAAGTCCCAAGGACGAGTCTGATGCAGAGCAGTAAGTTCCTCAACCATAGCATCCTGCCAAAGTGGGTCACGAACAGCCTCTTTATAGGACAAGAGTATAAACTAAAAATGAAGCAAAAGAGCTAGAATAACAAGAGTAAGAAAAATCTAGTAGCTTAGTAGACTTATGAACACGTGTAGACTGACAAATTGGAGGAGGAACCACCGTCTCAGGAGATGATTGGGCAGATGCAGGAGGAGGAACAGGTGTATCAGGAACCAAAGTACAAGAATCTACTGAGCTATCAGTAGGAAACCTGCAAGACGTATTATCTAAAACTGGAGTAGCGGGTGGTGCTTCTTCAGTGTCAATAGTGAAGGGATCAATGCGAATAAGATCAGACTTGGTCATATTATGAGGACTAGCAGGAATAGAAAATAATGGAATATGCTCAAGAAACACAACATGGTGAGAGACGTATAATTTTTGACTAACTAGATCAAAACAATGATATCCTTTTTGACCTATGTCATAGCCTAGAAAGACACACAAAGCAGACCGACAGGACAATTTATTACGCTCGACATGAGGTGAGAGGACAAAACGGGTAGAACAAAAAACACGCAAGGAAGAATAATCAGGAGCATATCCATACAACTTCTCAAAGGGTGATAGACCTGAATTGTGTGAGGTTGGAATCCTATTAATCAAATGAGCAGTAGTAAGAATTACTTCTTCCCAAAATGCACTAAGAACATTGGCAGACAATAAAAGAGAACGGACTGTTTTGACAAGATGCATGTGTTTCCTTTTTGTAACATCGTTCTGTTCGGGGATATCTGTACAAGAAGTTTGATGAAGAGTACCATCAGAAGTAAGCAAATTAGAAAAATCATTAGAAGTGTCTTCTCCTCCCAAATCACAACAAAAACACCTTATGACAGCTGAATGTTGGGTTTTTACAAGAGCTAGGAAGTTATTGAAAATAGTAAGATAATCATAACGACGTTTCATAAGATAAACCCAAGAATAACAAATGCAATTATCAATAAACAAAACATAATATCCTGACCCCCCCTTTTGTGGTTATAGGGTAAGGTCCCAATACATTGAAATGAACAAGATCAAATGGAGTAAGAGAAAAAGAAAGACTTCTATAAAATGGTAAGACAGAAGCTTGCAACTAGTACAATAAAAAATATCATGAGTTTTTAAATTTCATAATACTCCAGTAGAAGCTAAAAACTGTAAACGAGACGTTGAGACATGACCTAAACGAGAATACCATAAATAAAAAGCAGAAGACGAATGACTCAAACGAAAAGATGACAAATCTACACTAGAAGCTGCAACTTCCAGTACTTTGAGCTGATCCAAAACATATAGTCTCCCTTACCTATGGCCTGTCTAAATAAGTTTCTGAGATTGCGGGTCCTGCACATAACAAGTAGAGGAAGAAAAAGAGACTAAATGTCCTGACTCACATAATTGACTAACAGAAGTAAGATTCAAAGTAAGACTAGGAATGTAATAAATATCTGGAAGAGACAAACAAGATGTAACAATTGAACCAATGCCTACTAATGGCATAGGAATGCCATTAGTAGTCACAATTAACACAGACGAATTGAGAGAAAAAGAAGCAAATGATGATAGATTAGGTGACATATGATTAGAGGCGCCAGAATTTAAGACCCACAAGGAGGGAGATATACCTGAAGTACTAGAAGATGACAAACCTATATAAAAGGAAGCAGATATGGCATGTGGCTGTGAAGCAAGAAACTTTTGAAACTGCTCAAACATATACGGATCTAGTGATGGTGCAGCCACTGCATTATTAGGCTGCGGTGATTAACTACTAAATTTCCATGGAGGAATCTGAGATGGTAGTGGTGGCTGCTGAGGTCGTCATCGTTATTGTTGTTGTTGAGTCGTCATCATTGTCGTTGCTATTGCTACTGTTGGGTTACGGTAGTTTAACTTTATTCAACAGTAACAGGCACTGAGCTTTCTAGTGGCTTTTTTTCTTACAGAAAGCACATTCATCAGAAGAAACCTTTGAATTCGACCTATTTTGATTATTATTCAGGGATCTTTGAGGCATTGCAAAAACAGATGGAGTAGACGTTGGAACAGTCCCCTTGTCTGCCTGAGACTTAAGACGTATCTCTTGAGCTAAAAGTTCATTGACCACTGAATCAACAGAAGGGAGTGGACTATGATGTAAAATTGTCCCACGCAATCCCTTAAAATCATGAAGGAGAGCCATCAGAAATTGAACTAGTCGCTGCTCGTCTCTATGAGCAATGTAAGGTGCAAATGCTCATAATTTGACGGACTTTGTAAGTGCTAACTGATCCCATAATTCTGACATGTCAAAATAAAATTCTTGAATACTTAAATCCTTCTGCTGAAGAGCACGAATATCTGTCTCTGATATTGTCTTGCAAAGTTAGACTGCGTGTACAGTCTTACCACGTGATCCCAAACCTCTTTGGCAGTCTCATACTTTGCCAACTGAGCACCTATAGAATGCGTAACTGAATTATCGATCCAAGTAATATTCTTCGAATTATCAGCCTCCCAAACATCCAATGATTCTGCATAATCAGAGATATTATTCGTAGGTTAAATTCTTGTATCTGTAACATAACCCAACATAGATTTGCCCCTCAAAAAATTCTCCAGAACATAACTCCAATACGAATAATTTTTTCCATCTAATTGCACACTAATCGACTGGAGAGAATCATCTTTACGATCATCCATGATGAGGAAAAAGTAAAGAAGACTAACAAATAATCACCAAACAACAAACGAAATCAAATTGAGATGCGAAATCAAACCAGAATCTAAGCAAGAAGTGCGAAAGCGAGCGAACGGTATTGAAAGTGATGCAAAAAATAAAAGAAAACATTGTACGGACGCACATAAAATTATGGTATGATCTGCAAAAGCTGTGGCTAAGAATAATCTTTCTTCAATAAGATGAACAAAATCCATGGAGGAATGGTGGCTCTGATACCATATAGAAATTAAGAAAACTAGGACTTCTTATTCCAATAAAACTGAATAATGAAATTATATAATAAAAGTGTTCATATAGACTCACTAGAAAATATAGAAAGCATGAAACCTACCAATAATAGGAAACCTAATAACAATAAGAAACAAGTAAATAAATAATAAAATAATCTAACAGATTCGAACCATAAAACAATGCTTAAATATCATACAAGATCAATTAGATGATATTAGAACTTCAAGGAGTGAAATTGCACGGAAAATGACCAAATCAAACACTGGAGGAAGTTCAAGGACCAATTACAAATTGGTCCAATACTCAACATAGCCATGTACACGCCATGCATGCGCAAGGCAAGAGGATTCATCCACATATGCCAAATTTCATCTACCATGCATATGCAATTGAGGCTACCATGCACACACATGGTAGTAATTTTGACAGATGGGATGCTTTCCTTCTTTGATACAAAATCTTTCTGGTAACAAAATGGACGACTTTCTTGATCTAATTTTGCCACAAATAAGTACAAGATGAAAGCAAAACATTGGCATATCTCTCTCTAGCCTCTCATACTACATATTACAAAATTCGTCAAAAACAAAAGCCAAATTTAAATCTTTTAGGAGAGGAGATCAAACCTAACAAGGAGTTGAAGCCTAATTACATCAAGATCTTGCATAATCAAGGTTTGGAATTGAAGATCAAGAACAAAAAATTTCTTTTACGTATTTCTTGTCTTCATATTCATTATGGGTGAAGGTTTCATTCTAAGCTAAACATTTTATTGAATTGGATGAAGATGAAACATATATTTTCTTATTTTTAATTCAAAAACTAGTAGTTAGTATATTATTGATTTTCTTGATTAATCTTGCATGATTCGTTGCACTATTTAATTGATTGACCACTAATTAGGTAATTTGTAATACTCAAATCAGGAAAATTTAAAAGATTTGATATGTACTACTCATACTAACAAGGTGCACTTTCTTTTCCGGAAGTTCATCTTTAGAAACTCTAAGTTAAGCTTGCTTGGTTTGGAACAATTCTAGGATGCATGACCCCCTGAGAACTTTTCTTGGGGAGCGTGCGAGCGAGGATAAAACATGCTGAAAAGACCCATGTTGGTACAGTGGAGACAATACATTATCGATCTAACGGTCGAGACAGCCCGTTAAGTGGGACCCGGGTCGTTACATAATTAGTTATTTATTATAGTTTCGAGAGGTTCATAATAAGTTAGAACTTTGTAAAAATAACATGCGAACAATAGATATTAGAAATAACATTATGGCATGTGCAATCATTTTAATAATTGTGTGCTTGTATGCATTACTTTGCATATAAATTCGAAATGGGAATATGATCGAGTCATAGTTAGAATAGGTTTAACTTAACTCAGAAGAGATAGTTAGATATAATTGAATTATCAATTGTCAAGAATACAAAAGTATCACTAATTACATAAGTCAAGAATAAGAAAAAAGATAATAATACTTCGATTCGAAAGTCCAATACATTCATTCCATAATCCATAAAAACAACCATTTAAATAATCCATAGAATAAATTAGAATAATAACGAATTATCTCTTTTGTTTACATTCATTCAAATTTATAATTAAATTAATATAATTCAATTTAAAGTTTATTGACTACAGAACGATACTCTTAGCTTACCACATTCTTATTTGTCAATGATCCCGTACATTTGCTAATTTTGTACGAACACAAGTGTACATCACAAACACTAGGAAATGATTGACCAACTAGAATGCTTACATACATTATAGATCATTTTCAAATTGACCTAAATTTATAAACATAGAAGCAAAACATTAATAGTTGCACATAGTGAATGAAAGGCAAATAACAAAAACATATTAATAACATACCTACACATCTCATTCGACAAACTAGGAGTTCATTGAAGTTCTTATTCCGGCCATTTGTTTCAGTGAAACTGAAAAGTTCAAACGTCTCGCATCTTTTAACAATTTTTCTTTCCAGCTATTGAGATCTTCTTTGAACTGGGTTGACAGTCGCCCTAGCTATTTTAGCTTAGCCATCCTTGTGCTTCTTCAATTTGCTCTCATCCATTAAAGGGTCTTCTTTCCCTCCATTACGAAAAATTTTCCTCTAGACATTTTTAGCAAGCTACGATATCACAATAAGTTTGTTCTGTACACGTACAAATCTCCTAAGCCAGCCCTGTATATTGTATATCATCGAATTGGTTCATCCTCAAGTGCAAGTTCATTCCCCGAGTCAATTTTACCCTTCATCCTAGTGCCAAACTCTTCTGGGAGAACCCAACCTCTCGTCTTTGGTTACATAGTCGTCTTGCACTAGCCAGATGCATACAACTCACTTCATAGAGTAATATTAATACCACAAGCATCTTGATCTCATGTCGGCCTTTGCTGAGTACATTTTTGGGTATAAATAGGCTAAAATAATGCTGCTTGGTGATATGTTACCACTTGTACTAAATTGGACTCATCAAACTCTATCTTTAATTTCATGTACCCTCTATAATTTCCCTTCCGTTTTATACCATCTCACACCACTTCTGTAAATGTGGACTGTGGTTCATCTAAAAGAATGTATTCCTTGTTGGGTTTTGATAGCCAATAAATCCAAAGCAATGATGTTAAATAGTTTAAAATATATTTCATAGACTTCGACAAATGAGTAAAATAATTATCAATACAATCAATTTATATGCTCAGCTTGAGAGAAACGTAGGCTACTAGTAGCAACTTAATTTGTTAATGTTGACTTGACCCAAATTCACTTATAGGATGACTTTCTTGTGTCTTGGCCCAATTGATGATATAACCTAACATATATATACCCATTATCATAGTGTGGGAAACATGTGTGTGCTTTGTGGTGTGAAGAGAAAATCGTGGCTGCTTCCCATCTTCTTCTTTTTTGTGTCTTTTACCTCTATTGTTTCTCTTTGCCTTTGTAGCTTGCAAATCACCACCATAACCTTGTCCCTTTGTGGGTGAGAAAGGAAGAAAGCAACCATAAGTGAATACAAGTTGTGGGAGGAGTTTTAATTGATTGTTTGATATCGATTGGTAAGTTGAAACTGAGTCCGGATTCCACAAATTGAAGGTCCATTCCGCTGAATTCCTTTATCCCATTTCTTTCTATTTGTCTTTATTATTATTATTATTATTATTATTATTATTATTATTATTATTATTATTATTATTATTATTATCATCTCTGAATCTGATTATAGTTATTATTAATTAATTAAATTTCGAATTCATTCATTCTTAATATCAAAGAGTTGGACAAAATGGGGAGCTTTCTAACTAAGTCTGCTAGAAAAGGCAGGGCCGGCCCTGAAAATTATGAGACCATAGGCGACTAATTATTATAAGGTCCTTATATTTTTCAATTCCTTATGTAAGTGTTAATACTCGATTTTAGTTTTCCAGTAATTGTTTTTATATCTCGATGATGCTACAAATTAATGTTGAAAAGTATATCTCACGGAATAATTATAGCATCATACATGAACAAGCACAAATCAAGTGAAAATACATCTTTTAAAAGGTCAATCCGAAAGTTATAATTCTGCCCTGTTCTTTCCCATTTACCATTTCTTAGATGGGAAGGCCATTGTTCCCGTACAAGAAATAACATGTGTGATTCCTTATAAGTTAAAATCATTTAGAATTAATGAACATTTCGATTCACAATCTCTTTCAAGAATCCTAAATTTTCCTAAAGGAACAAGATAACACAAACCTCAAATACAGAAGGATCTAAATTTCCCTCATCTAAGCTCCATTACTTTCTCATATTTTAATTGAATTGAAACCAGTGATACTAGGGATGTTAATGAGTCAAGTCGAAACTTGAAGATCGGGGTCGACTCGAGTAAAAATGGTTCAAACTTTTTTCTGCAAGAGCCAAGTTGAACTGAGCTTTTGCTCGACCAAAAAATCTAGGCTTGACCCAATCTTTTAGCTCGGGCCATATCGAGCCGACCGAATTGACTAATGTTTATTTAAATTTTTTTTAAAAAAGCAGCAGGAATTGCAGACAGCTTACGCCTTTTGCTGCCTTTGTAGGCAGCTACTACTGACACGTAACTGCAAAGGCTACAACTATTGCTGCCTCATGTAGCTGCGAATGTAGCAATAGTTGCTTTCTTTGGCAGCTATATGATTTAATCTCTTTATTTTATTTATTTATTTTTTTTTTTTGAATTTTTTCATCACGGGCCAAAATTGGCTAGTGTGGCTCGGGCTCAGGTCGACCCTCCGAAATGGGGCTCAGCCCGAGCCTCGAACCGAGCCGGTTAGGACTTTTTTCGGAGAGAGCCACGGACCGTCCAAGCCGACGAGCCAAATTGACACCCCTAAGTAATACAATTTTAAACTTTCTTTTTTCTAGAGAAACTTTCAACCAAAAATCTAAGTAGATGAAATATAAAGATTCAAGGACATAATACGTTGTAAAAATTTATTGAAAAAAAGAAACACAGCAACAATTTAAAATCTTACCTTGTCTCCATTTTCTGAGATTTTTGTAAGCCTTCAACAGAATCAAGAATTGTTTGAATAAAGGACCCGATCCATTTTCCCTGCAGAAAGGATATATGCAACAATTGTTTCTGGGAGTTAACAGATTTTCTGGATGAGATTATGAGAGATTGATTTCACCATCTCTTGAGTTCCTACTCCTCTAACCTAAGAATACTGATTAACTTTTTTAAGGGATTTGGTAGGTTTTGGACTGGCAACTTTTTGGTTGAATTTTTTCATAAGGCCCTTAGGAGTGACCTAGTATGTTTTGGGTTAGGGCCGGCCCTAGGCACTGTTCCTTAGTGGATGTTTCTAATGGTTTTGTACTAGATCCGTCCACAAAGCCATCATTGTTCTTGGTGATGAGAGCAACGAGCATAGCATGACTCGAAAGAAGATAATTGGCATTTATCAATTGTTGAGTCACGAGAACTAAACCAGGTTGATCAGAATGATGGAAATAAAATGGATCACTTGGATTGTCGTACATGTTGGTAGAAGTCTTAGTAAATGTGAAAAAAGCGAAGAAGGAAAAGAGAATTGGAGAAGAATATTGTATAATCTGTATTTTAAATTGATGTGTACAATAGGTATTTTGTACAAGAGGAAGATAATAATTCTATGCCTAACAATAGAAACTTTCCTAAATAATACCCTGATTTAGGGAAATTACAAAAAATCAAGAGAGAATCAACGAATAATTAGCTAGGATCTTGATTCTTACATTCCATCTATAAATATTACAAAATTTCTAAATGGTCTATATGGAGGGTGAGTGTCCCTACAAAGGTTATCCTGAATTTCATTATAGAGATGTTGAGAATTTAGCCCTAACTTTAGTTAGTGATGGTCTAATAATTGAAATTTAAATTTAGCCGAATAGATTATACCCAAATGCACAATTAAAACAATAAGTAACAAGTCACTTATTAATGTTTTTAGATGATTAAGTTTAATTAATCCAATCAAACATAGTGTCAATCAAGCAATTTAAATAATCAGATCAAAAGTAATAAAAACAAAGTAGAGAACGCCAAGAATTAATGATTGAGGAAAATCCCTTGACAAGCTCTTTACAGAAATCAAAAACCTCTGGGCAAAGCTTATAAAAAACGATCAACTAGAAAGTTAACTTACAATTAGTTCATACACTTATAAAACTTAGTTAACTCTGACCATCAACTTGTAAATCAGAAAGAAACTCCTTTAGTTGTGCACGCCTGCACTTCGCAGAACTCTGGGCCACTTTTATCGCCACTGGATCATCAAGAATGAACCTCATTTAGCAGTGTTGGAACTTCAAGCGCCTCTTCCCAAACTTTAGAACTCTAGAAGCTTATTGGAGAAGGTAGGGTTTTTGTTTTTGTTTTTGTGTTTGATCAAAGATCTTTATGTGATTTATGGCTGAGGCAAGAGATTTATGAATTTGAACTTCAATGTATGTTCTCTTTACTTAAAGCAATGCTCAATCAATGTTAGAACAATATGTGGGATAAATTTATAAACAATTGATAAAGTGGTTGAATCAAGAGATCAATGAAAGGCGTTTTGGATATTGAATAATATGATCTCTATAATAAAATAATGATTCAACTCACCTTGGGACATTCATACGACGGTATATTTATATTAGAAGTGTTTGGGGGTGTAAAGGGATTCAAAAATCAAAGTTTTACGTGACTAGGTTTGCTGGAATTCGAAACGCCACTTGAGCGAAAAACCTCCAACCAACCAAGCGATCAACACACGCTCGAACGCCAAGCTTGCAGAGGTCGAGCGTCGATGCTTTTCTTTCAGTTCTCGAGCACCACTGGGTAGACATTGAACAGTCAACAGTCTGAATCTTGATTTACTTCTTGAAGTCCAGTTCTTGATCTTTTTCTTGAATTTCTTCAACTCCTTTTCAGACTCTACCGACCTCAAACTATTTTGACTATAATTACTACTCAATAACTCCTATTTTGACTTTAATTACAACTCAATTAACCCATAATTTTAAATATGGAAATTGTCAATTGCAAATTTAGAAATTGCTAATTTGCTAATTACAAATTTGAACCTAACAATAATCAATTTGCCTCGAGAATTCAATAAATAGAAGGTCTTAATATATAGTACAAGAATTCCAAAGAAGATAAGTTTCTTAAAAAGCCCATTTTACTTGTTTCTGGAGGATGATATTTTTCTAAAGAATTTATAAAGTAGTAGTCGAATGAAGCAATCAATAGACTTGCAAACCTATATATGTTTTGACTCCCATGTGTTGGCTTTGTAGTGTGAAATTATATTGCATCCTTACCTCTGTGGGAGAAAATCGACGGCTACAGTTCTTACTTGGTGTTTCCACTGTTGCGATTTCTTCTTCTTGTTTCTTCCGGCCTTTGTGGCTTCTTTGTGTGGCTGCAAATAGTTCATACTCAGTCCTTTGTGGACAAACCAAGAAAGCAACCGATTTTGGAGAGTTCATGGGATTGGGTTTGTTTCAATTGTGGTGTTTGATACGGTTATTTGGTGATATACTGAGCCCGAAAACTTGGGTAATCAATCTATTGTTCAACATTTCATATCAGAGCCACGTTGGTGGTGGATTTTCGGCCAAAAACTGACCAGAATTCCTGCAGAAACGAAGCAGTCCAAAACTTTCCAAAAACCGAACCTGTAAATCAGTTTTCCAACCAAACCAAAAGGAATTTGGGCGAACGGAGATCACTGACAAGCCGTGTAGGTCGAGCCACTCCTAGGGGTGATGGCCACAGACGGTGGTGGCGTGTGGCAATTCCGACAACCGTGCATGTGGGTACGTGGGACCTTCTCCTCCGACGGTCTCTTCAGGCAGAATATTTATAACGTGATTTCAATTGATTTTGTGTTGTTAGTTTTCTGCTTCAGGTTATACCGTGAAATCTGGACGATTTTATCCCTGCACGTTTGTGATTCAATTTTTGTTCGGTTGGTTGTTGTAGTTGTTGGAGACTTTAGGGCGAATAGTGGTTGCCCTAAAGTGATAAATTCACATCTCTCGTTATTTACGGACATAGATAGGTCCACTATGGTAAATTGGCTAATCTAGTTTAAATTTCAGCATTAGCATGTCATCATATAGAGTAACATTATGATTGAGATTACCGTGAAAGGGTAACCATTGCTTGTGCTAGAAATTTAGAAACTATTTGCTTTATTTGAAGTGATGGATTTAACTGCAAGTTGATAATTACTTTTGTGTTTAATTACGTGAGAATTTTAGTTCACAAAAAAGTTTCAAAAGTCATATATGGCGAATTTTCTACAAATTTAACAGAAACACAAAAAGAAGAATCTGATGAACTTGCCTATATTTCAATTATTTTACACCTATCCGACACCATTTTGAGAAAAGTTGGAAAACCTGATTCTATTAAAGAATTTTGGCAAAATTGGAGGGCTTATATTTGATTAAGTCTACTCCTAATAAGTTGTGCTTGCTTGAAAGATTTTTCAACTTTAAAATAGATCATTCAAATGATCTTGATGACAATTTGGATATTTTCAACAAACTTGTTCAAAATATCGTTAATTGTGATGAAAAAGTGTCTGATGCGCGTATAAGGCAATTATTTTCCTGAATTATATGCCTGATTTATATAGAGAGGTTAAGAATGCAATTAAATATGACAGGGACACCATAACACCTGAGATTTTCGTAGATTCCCTTAAAAGTAAGGATATGGAGATTAAAGCTGAAAAAGAGAATAATAGAAGTGGTGAGCTGCATATGACGATGAGTAGAATGAAGTTTAAACAGATGAATTTGGGTAGAGCTCAAGATAATGGTAATTCAAGTAGTAGTTTGAGTGATGAGGGTGGTAAGAAGAAGGGCAAGAGATAGGACAAGTCTAGTGGTAGACGATGTTACAGTTGTGGTAAGACTGGACATTTTATTATGGATTGTCTTAAGAAGGAAAAGGATAAGTAGAATGGTAAGATGAGAAGCAAGGCGAATTTGGCTATAGGATCGATTGATGACCTTAGTGAGGTTTATTGAGTGTAAACCTAGTTACTAAATGTACATCCATGTGTAATCCTTCTGCATATGTGTGATTGTTCAATTTCATTACATGATTATGCCCCAGTTTGGTCCGGATTAAAATCTAATTTTAATCCAACTCAAAGTCAAACAATCAATATTAACCACATCTTTTATGGGTCCCACAACTTTTCAACCACACATTTCAAAAACTTCTATCACAATCTACTAAAAATCTAATTTTAATCTCCACCAAACACCCTCTATATGTTGCATTTCAATCTGTTTGATATGTGCATTGACATGAATTAGAATGATCTTATTACTTGGAATAATTGTTTGCATGCATAGTGGGTTGGGATGCATTAGCAGTATGTTATATGTCTTTTAGTAAGGTGGTGTATAGATTTCTAGGAGTATATTGGTGGTTTGTACCGGAGATGTAGAGTGTGACATTTGGATCATGAGTGGAGAGGTGATTAAATGTCTGAAATCTTTTATCTGTGAAAGACACTGATCAGGTGGAGTGTGAGAGAGACATTTATATCACTTCTATTAGGTGGAGACTCATTATTCAGATAGGTTAGGTGGAGACTTATTATTTAGATAGGTTGGTGATAGAGTATATAAGAGTACATTTTTAATGTTGATTGTTCATGATTATTTGCTAATACATAAGCATATTTGGGATTATTAATGATATTTTTTCTATAGTTGAACAATGGCCAATCCTAATGGAGGTTTTGATAATTTTATTGTAGAAATGAAGCAAGACATAATAAAGCCCAAGGCCCAAAAGATCTCATTTCAAGTGGGCTTGATCCAGCTGAAGAAGAAGAAAAGAGAGACGGAAAAGGAAGGGAGCAAATCAACAAAGAATTTTGGGGTTAAAAATCAATCCCGAAACTGAAGCTTCTCTGCGCTGTCTTCAGTATTATCGCCATATCTCACTCATCCGACATCGTATTGAGCTGATTCAAAAGGCTGTAGAAAGCTGATTTAACGGGCTACAATTTATCCTGAAATAGAAATTTTGAGATTTCCACGTTTTCCTGGCGAAAAACGGCCCACA
This sequence comes from Fraxinus americana, assembly GCA_035079005.1. Lineage (NCBI taxonomy): Eukaryota > Viridiplantae > Streptophyta > Magnoliopsida > Lamiales > Oleaceae > Fraxinus > Fraxinus americana. The sequence goes on from CM068711.1 coordinate 16,560,540, forward strand.
ATATACGGCTGAAAATCTGCAGATTTGGGGAGGCAGATTCGGGATTGATTTCGGTTTCCTTGTTTTGTTGGCTGGAGAGATAGAAACGAGGGGAGTTTTTGGCCAGAACGAAGGAGGACAAGAACGAAGGCTGAAGGAGGACGAACAGAGGCTGGAAGCTGACACCAAATAGAGGAGGAAGTGGACACGAGAATACGGGAGGCTGAAAGGCAACTCCAAAACACAGGAAGCAGAATTTTCTGAGTTTTTTACTTCCTACTCTTTCAATTACTTAATGTCAAACTATTTTATGGATTTGTTCATCAATTTTAGCATGAACTAATTTCTATTTTCTAGAGTTTGCGATGTAGCCTAACTATGATTATGTGAATCTTTCTTTACTTGAATCAATTAGTATTTGTTCTCATTGTTGGGTATCTTATTCTAGACTTAATGCTTGTGAATGACTGATCACCACTCACATGAGTTGGAATTCAATTTGTGACAGAGAAGTAATATTTGTTTCAGCCTATGTTTGAGATACCACAGGACTCTGTAGGATAGAGATATCTATGGACTTGTGTAATCTTAATGGGTTTCTTTTGTTCTTAATGAATTTTGATGGGGTTAGATTTTCACAGAGATGTAGAAAATTTTCTTGTTGAGATATTTCGTTGATGCTTGAGAAAGGTTAATGAATAAATTAGATAGACTCGATTATCAACATTAGAGAACACTTATAATTAATTCAATTAGGATATTCACATATGATTAGTTATGGTGAATCGAAAACTCTAGAATCTTGTTTTCCTGAATTTAATCTGCTTGTTTAAATCTTGTCATTTTTTTTCTTTTACTTATTGGTCCAACAATTCATTCATATTCGGGTTGTCAAATAGATCATCATTTAATAAATTTTGATACTTATTTGTAATTTTTCATTCCTCGTGGGACGATACTCTTACTCATTCACTTTATTACTTGTTACGATTCGTGCACTTGCGATTTTAACCAACAGTTGGGAGAAGTGATGTGGTGATAGAGGATTATCCTAAGAACTTAGGATCTATTGTGGCTTACCAGTTAGACATATGTTGAGTGATTAGTTTAGTGAGCATAGTGGGTGATGATGTGAGATATGTGTTCTTGAGGTGTGAGCGACACGGAATGGGATATGATAAGTTTGGTGAGATCATTTCATGTGGTCATTTATGCATTGCATATGTGTTGACCGTGTGCTTGATTAACTTGGTGTTAATCTATTGTTCTGTGTGAACGTATTTTTTTATAAAAAGTTCTTTGTTATCCTATATGATATCTCCATCGCATGTTTATTTGCTCTCGATTGATTACTGTAATTATTTGTTTCTACTTGGGTGTTCTTAACCTTAGCCCTGGTGAGTATATGGAGCAGGCATGATATGTGATTCGGGTTCGAAACACGAGGTAAGGTCTATGATTTTAATTTTATTGGTTAACTTGATTATACAAGTATAAACTGTGTGTTTTGATTACTTGTAGATTGATTAGGTATCAAGGTGGAACTTTGTTGGGTTTTTTGATAACCAATAAATCCCGGGCAATGATGTTAAACCGTTTTTTGGATTATACTTCATAGGCCTTGGCCGATGAGCGAAGTGAAATATCGACACCACAATCGCTCAAACCAATCCTACAGCTTTTTTGGGTAATTTGAAGTAACCTAATTTAATTAGTGTTACTCATGGGCCGACCAGTAAATCTTGGATGGCTTCTTAGGTTGATAGTCCATTTACCCACTACCTATTAGCTATTGGGCCTAATTATTACCTAACCTAAAAGCCTAATCCAAACCTACATATGTTTGACTCCCGTGTGTTGGCTTTGTAGTGTGAAATTATATTGTATCCTTACCCGTGTGGGAGAAAATCGGCAGCTACAGTTCTTGCCTATTACTTCCATTGTTGCGATTTCTTCTTCTTGTTTCTTCCAGCCTTTGTGGTTTCTTTGTGTGGCTGCAAATAGTTCATACTCAGTCCTTTGTGGACAAACCAAGAAAGCAACCAATTTTGGAGAGTTTGTGGGATTGGGTTTGTTTCAATTGTGGTGTTTGATTAGGTTATTTGGTGATATACTGCGCCCGAAAACTTGGGTAATCAATCTATTGTTCTACAATCGTGAACATTATGTTAACGGCTACTATGTTGGTGAAAAAAAGACATTCATGCCAATTTTAATTTAAACACCCAAAATGAAAATCATAGAAGAAATTAACAAAAGATTAAAGCATTTGTAAATAAAACCATTTTAGACCCAAAAAATGAATGTTTTATTTGACAAAAATAGAGATGTGTGATTTTATCTAATAAAAACTAATATCAACTTACCAGTTAAAAGGAGGAGATGAAGACTAAATTGATTTCTAAATCACTAGTTGCATAACAAGCAAGAAATCAAAATGTGCATGGCAGTAGTTAAAAATACAATTTTCCTCCACCAAAATTATGGTGTAATCGACAGGAACCACTAAGCTATGAATAATGTAAATGATTGGTTTTTATCAAGTTATGATGTAAATGCATTGGATTTTAAAATCCACCTATTGACATCTATTTCTAATTCTCGAATTATATAATTTAGTGTTGTTTAAGTGTTCGTGACAATCGATAATTCTATATTGTTTAATCTTTGCTTGATTGATAAAAAGCTTGGTAAACTCTTATGGATAGCTTCCCTTAGATTAAAAGGGTGCTAGAACATCATTCCATACTTGAACGGATCAAAATAATGACACAAGATTTTTCCTTCCTAGGATATGCATGCCGAAGCATGGGAAAGCTATTTTAACTTTAGTTTCTACCGAGAGGGGTCTTGCGCATGCATAGAAATTCGTACCATGCACGCGCATGATCATGATCATAAAAGCCTGTCAATAATATTGTGATATCTTTTTCTCTTGAGGCAATTCAAAGTTTGCTGCAAAGATAACTCAAATAGTTACAATTCTTCTAGAAGTATCATTTTTCCAATTCGAACTTTTACTATAAGAAAAATGAGTTTTAATTTGAGACTAAATATTTGGAGCATAATTTGAGCCAAAAATTGATTTGTGAGAATATTTTAACTATATTTTATCCATTTGATTTCTTTTTTCATCCAAATGACGCTTAGCACTCTGAAATCTTCATCATGAGGTCCGACACAACTTTGAATATTAGCACTGTAGTCCTCGAACATTAGGTCTCTTGCAATTGAGCCCCTTTTGTCATTATTATTTTTCTCCAATTGCATCATTTGCATTGATCTTTACTCGATAAACACAAATATATATATAGAATTAAAATATCTAACAAATACTTTAATTTAAAGGCCTTAATAAATGTACGAAATTCACTTATCAAAAACCACCAAACTTGAATATTTGTTTGTCTTCAAACAAACTATAGCTGAAATCAACAAAAATTGGCTAGATAGCTTGCCAATGGTATCATGAATGGAATTTATGTGTCAATAATATGAATAACTTCGAAATTACATAGTTGAAATTTATCCAATGCAAAACTTGACTTGTGTGAAGACCAGTGTTCTAGAATGCACACATATGCTGGAGATGTTTTCGAAATGGTTCACATATGGAGTATGCGTGTGATAAGACAGTCAACCCATTTCGTTAACTGTATATGCACACTTAAACGTCAAAATGCTCATGTATTTTTGTTAAAAATTGTGTCAAAAATAGCCTAGCAAAATTCACCCCATTTTTATAACTTTAAAAAGCATATTGGGCCAACAAACATCAAATTAGCCCAAATCACCAAAGCCCATAAATTTTATACATCAATCTATAGAGTTTTGAACTTTAGAAAGTCAAAATAAATTTTTCATAAAGTTGCAAACTATCTATGACGAATCTGAGCATCTCTCTCCTTCGATCTTCCTCTAGTTTTACTAGCAAGTAATACTAATAATACACAATCTTGGATTGTTGATAATTGTTATGATGAGGAGGATGTTAACAATGACATCTTACCATTTACAAGAGGTAATAGAAATTCTTAAGTTAAAATAAGGAAGCTCGATGAAGATGATTGTGCATTGGATGACATAGAAGATAACTAGATGAAGAATAGGAGATAAAAATGGAATCCGATAAAGAATTAGACAATAATTAGGGTTTTTTTAAGTCGGTGTTCGTATCTATGCTAATTGTAGGAATTGATTACCAAGTAATTTTTAGTACTTATGATTTTGAGCAATATATTTTGTATTGAAAATTTGAAGAATATATATAAAATTCAAGTAGTATTTATGATGTTGAGCAATATATATATTTTTTAAATGAAACATATGTACAAAGTTCAAAGAATACATTATTTTAGTTATTTCTTAGTTTAGAATATTTCAAATAATATTAAAAATTAAAAAATGCATAATTACGCATATGCTTCGCATAGGCATGCATATGCTTGTAATGCTTAATGCTTGAATGAAGTGTATTGTCACGCATTACGCATTTTAGAATATTGGTGAAAACTCATGTACAACATTATAAATTAATGCTTGATTCAATTCTTGACCCTTAAAGGTCAAAGGTCTCATTTCTTCATTTATGTGATACACACCCCAAACTTATTAATTTAACTCATTTCCCCAATGTGTGATCCTAGGCTGAAGTTTAGTTGATCATAATCATAATCCCACCCTCTCCAATTTGGATAGGTTTTACTCATTTAAGTTAAAACTTCAACAAATAAGAATTATCCTATATTTTTTTACTGTTTCAACATCTAAAACTCAACTAGGTTAATTATCTTTTATTAAAGGTTTAGTTCTTTCAAACAAGTGTCCAGGGCTTACTCAAAGTATTTAGTGTGTCTTCTATTTCATATACTTGGTTTTTCAATTATACAGTGTGTATTCTGTTTCATGCAATAGTTTGATCCATTTTGAGTTTTCTTTTGGAGATTTTCAATAAGTGTCATCTGGATTTATAGGGTAGCTTTGCAACATGACAATATTTTCTTCTTTTTTGTTTTCATATTATGATTAGTGACATGTCCATACTTATTCTTAAAAACCAAACCTTAACTGAAGATGCTTTCCTACATAGTTCAACCATATCCAAAGTATCCTAAAAGTAGTTTAGGGATGCATGTAACAGTAAATTTTAGCAACAAAATTCTACTACATTTGATAAGTGCATTTTATGTACTTATTCGAGTTTCTATTCTTATTGATTTGTATGTTAATTGAGCAAATATGTACTTAATTTATGTAAATTATGTTAATTCTAGGAAAAATCCTAACTTGGATACAATTATTGTGAAAGAAGACTATTTGAAACTTAATTGGAGTTGATTTGAAGCAATTGATGATTAACTGAATTGAAAGAGATCAATTGGAAGGATTAATGGTGCATTTGATAAAAATTCATGAGTTTCGGTCGTTAAACTCGACATTTGAAAAGTTTGATAATTAAATTGCAAACTTTTGAAACTTATCTCTGGTGAACTATAATGATTTTAGAATGAAGAGGACTTAATTGTAAATATTAGAAGATGTATCTCAAACTCTGTGATGGAGTTCAATTTGAACACGAATTTTGTCTAAATCTTGTTATATAAATACATACCATAGTCCAACAATAAATGGGTGGGCATGTAAAGTTTCATTATACATGCACATTCAGGTCAAGATTTGGGGGATTCATTGTACATATATTATTCAAGCCAAAAGGAAGGAAAAATCAAGAAATCAATCAAGAAGCTGAGGTTTTAAGATTTACAAAAAGAATGCAGAATCTTGGTGCAAGATATTCATCTTTTCCCTTTTTTCTTTAAACCCTGTAATGTTCTTTAATTCATTCTTGATTTATTATTATTCCATGATGTGTAATTAAATATTTAGTTAGAATGAATGATTGTAACCTAGTTTTTAACCTTAATTTTAATTAAAAAGTTTTAAATCTCCAATTGAATTTGTGAATTGTTTTTTCTTCAAATCTTAATGATTGGATTAATTGGCCACTATTTCATTGATTTTGTGAGCAATAATTGTGTAGAGATTTGGATTATTTGTTTAGACCACGTAACAAAAACCAAGAATCAGTATACAAGTATAGAGATACATTTTCTAGTTAATACGGCAGTTACATGGGTTTTTTGAGAGTTAATGCATTTAACTAAGGTATATTTGAATTCACATAAAGATAAGAAATTAATTTAGTTAAATAGAATCAATTTGAATTCATGAAAGGTAAATTGAATATGTTGAAGAATTCGATTGGGTAACTACAATCAATTGTTATAGAATTTGGTAATTGGAATTTAAGGGGATAGCTATGACGTACTCATAAATCCTAACAGTTAAACCATCATTAAAATGGTCATATCTTATTTTTTTCATATATTTAAAATAAAAAATTACAAAAATAAAAGAAACATTTTATAATTGTTTTCAATCCAACTAAAGTTATAAATAATTGTACCAATGGTCAAATAGTAATCCTCGTGGGAACGATTATCCAGACTCTTAAGTACACTTTATTACTTGTGATGATCCATATACTTACGGGATATAAAATCGAAAACAAGTTCTTGGCAGCGTTGCCGGGGACTTTTTATTTAATATTGGTTTAAATTATTTTTGATTTTTTTCTTTTTCAATTGATGTACTTGTTTTATTTGTTTCATTGACATGGAATAAAAAGAAGTAAGAGACAAAAAATTTACAATTATTGATCCCGACTTGGATGAAGGTGATATACTTTTTGGAGATTTCTTTATCAAGCAACAACTTAAAAAGTGGGATACAATCGATCTATCGTACTTGATAATGATTAAATATCAAATATATTATTTATGAGGAGATTGGATAGACTTGTGAATACTGTAGTGCACTGCATTGTATTAAAAATTGTTTGTTATTGGCGATTCTAGAGGAAGTGAGGAGAACTATTTTTGATGATCCATATGAAAAAGAAGATGATGGGGCGATTTTATTGCAGGAGATATCATCATGCGAAAATATAAAAGGACTAAAGATCAAATAATTAAGGGAGTCAAGTAACATGCTTATAGAAGATCTCCTCATCAATAAACCCGATGAACCAATAACTAAAGGAAAAGAACATGTAGAAATTGATGAATTAATAATGAAGGAGCCAAACAAATTAGTGGCATTCAAAGAAGATAAGATTATCATGCAAACCTCCGATTTCATTAATTTGTGATTAAATTCGATAAGGAAATTAACGTATTTTTAGTTGAGTTCGAATTGGGTAATTTAAGCAAGCTATACCGTATTCAGGGACAAAGTAAGATCTTGGAGGACGTGCAAAGTGTGGTCCAAAGACAATTTAATCAAGTTAAACAAGACCTCCAAAGCATCATTGAAGTGTCATGAAACACTTGTACAAAAGTCGAGTTTAAGACTACAAATCAAGAACTAAATGGGAAGTAACCACTTTTCTAATCCTCAACTCTTTAATTTATTTAATGCATGACATATAAATAATACGGTTAAATTTAGTATATATGCACGTTTAATTACAGTTTAGTTTTAAAAAAAAAAATTCTTGTTTTAAATTTTTTGTTATTTTTGTGGTCTTCAATTTAATATCACGAAAAAAAAATTCAATCAACCGAGATTTGCAAGGTCATGGTTGAACCGTGACAAACAGATTTTTTTTTATGATTCTGTGCAGTCACGGGTTTACAATCCACGATCAACAATTAAAAAAAATTGTTTTTTTTCCTACTTTCTTTTCTTTTCTTCCCTTTTCTTTCTTTTTCTTATTTTTTTTTTTGTACAAAAAAAAAAAAAAAAAAAGAATCTGAATATTTCTTATAAAAAAATTTTCTTTCTTAGTTTTCTTTTTCTTTTTTTTTTCTCCTCAATTTTTTTCTTCTTTTCCTTTTATATATAAAAAAAAAAATTTATTTTTTATTTATTTTATATTTTTAGGTCAAAACTAGTTTATAATCGCCATTCCTAATTAAATTAGCATCAAGTCACATGTGAATATATTTATAATTATTTTTCTTGATCCCTTTTCATGCATAATGGAAATATTTTATAAAATAAGGAAAGAACATTGAAGGAAGATAAAAGACCAAGTGCTAAACGAGAAATGCCAAATACACATCGAGTTTGCTAGACGTTCTTTAAGCCTATTTTGAACTTAGGTTGACGAACCGAGATCATAATTAAAAATATAACCGTGCTGCCAAATTGAAAGAATAAGTTTGGGAGTGGTTGATCCGATGTTGGGAGCTTTAGATATGTGTTAATTCTGTGTATGTTGAATATTTGTATGGAATGTAATTGACTAACAAGTAGAGACTAAGTAGTAACCACCACTACAACAAAAATAGCCATTAGCAACATTTAAAAGGCAACATTTATCAATAAATGTTGCCAAAATGGTCTTTTGGCAACATTTTCGTAAGTGAATGTTGCCATAGGTTAATATAAATGAGTTTTAGCAACGTTTTTTAAAAAAATGTTGCGGTAGACCACTTTTCGCAACGTTTAACGAGTGTTGCGGAATGTGTTACCTTTCGCAACGTTTACCAAACGTTGCGAAAGGTAGGACCTTCCGCAACGTTTGGAAGGTCCTACCTTTCGCAACGTTTGGTAAACGTTGTGAAAGGTATTTTAATCCAGTAGCCCACTTATCCTAGCCTATTTATCCTAGCCCACTTATCCTAGCTCAATTTAGAAGCCCAGGGTCAACCCAATTCCCACCCAACCCAACCCAAACCAAACCCTCCAATTTAGAAGCCATGGGGACAAGTTCTAACACAGGCTAAGACCCCCTTCTCTCTCTCTCTCTGTGAAAACACTTCCTCCGCCTCCTCTCCAATCCACTCCTCAGCCCTGCCTCAATCGATTCCAAACCAACCTCCAGTAGTCCAGTTCCAGTTCCTTCTCGCGACCTCCACCACTGACTTGTCATCCGCTGGCCGCAGCTTCCGCTCCAGCCTCCAGACGGACCAGACCAGTTCTACTTCGAGCCTTAAGAGTCCTAGACCAGTTGGGTTATCCACTTGCTGACCTGCTTCCGTGCTTCGCCTCCGGCTTCGTGACCTGCTTGGCTGCTTCTTCTTCGAATCTTCTTCATCCTTCAATAATCGGCAGACAAGAACCTTAACCTCATCGTAAGTATTCCAATAGCTTGGGTCTTTTTTATTATTAGTTAATTCTTTAGATTTACGACTGTTTGGCGTTTGGGGTTTTGATTCCTTCATCGATTTTTTATATGATTTTGGATTTTGGTGTTTCTGAATAATTGAATATATTCATATTTGTGATTTGATTGTTAATTTGTTATGAGTTGCACTTGCTCACGGAGAATATATACATATTTTGCCCTGTTTGAATAGATACATATTCTGTCCCTGATTGTGTATAACACTATAACAAGATAGTCGTAGAAACTAAAAATCCATTGCAATTGAGATTATTGCTTAGCTGGTTATTGGTTAATCTCCAGACTCCAGTGCTTTGCAATTGCAGCTCTGGATTGAATTGTGTAGAAGTAGAACACTAGATTTAATTGAATTTTGTAGTCTGTCTAACTGTGTTTTTGAATTTGCTTTTTAGCAGGCATGGAGAAATATGTTAAACGAAGATCTGTATGTTCGAGTGTGGGGGAAAATGAAATTATTGTTGAATCGAGTGTTGAAAAAGAAAATGATGGTCGGGAAGAATCAGATACTGGGAGAGAAAGAGATCTTGAGGATAAAATTGATTTAGTACAACTGACGTATTGACGTATTTTCGTTAATAATATGTAGTTTTAAATATTTTTGAATTCTCATTTTTGACCCCACAAGACAAATTGTCTGGGTCCGTCCCTGCAACCACCGCCACCTGCTCGGCCCTTCAGGCAGCACTACTAAGCGTCTCCCCCCGCTTTTTTCAATTTGTGTTCAACTCTTCGGCCATGAACTGATAATTTTTATCTTTGCTGGTAAATTTTTTGAAGTCGACTATGGTTTCTTTTCTTGGTTTGTTTTTGCTGCAAATTCAATTTTCTAATCTCCTTAATATATAGGGATAAAGCAGCTCAAATTGCAAGACTCTGAAATCACGCCCAAAATCACTTTTACTTGTTAAAATTGGCCTTGTATAATTGTATTTTTGTGATGTATTGCTATTTATCTGAGATGTGTTCCTGTTATTTTACGAGGTCGTGACGGCTGCTGACGAGATCACGAGGGATGTGGTGGGAGTGGCAGAGAAGGCGATTGGCTATGGTTTTGTGATTCCTGATTCTCAATTTGCGTTGTGTCGCTCACAATATAAGTTTTAAAGGGAAGATTAGTAGCCGGATCCACGATGAAGATTTTAATGTAACAAACTGGAGAATGAATTGGAGCTTAAAAATGGTACATCACTATGCATACCCTTCTGCACAATTAAGCTGGGATTGATAATCATTTAGCTTTTTTATTGTTTGAATTACTTGCCCATTTATAAAGAGCTTAACCCTGATTGATTGTGGTGTCTGCTTTAACTATTGCTCATTTTTTTGAAGGGAAATATTTATTATTAAGATTTGTGAATGCTTGTTGGTTGATGTTTATCTCAAGTGTTGGGAGCATTTGCTAGAAGAATTGTATTGATTAAGTTTTCATCTTTCCCGTTTTGTGACTATTACAATTGGTTGCCTTATATAGAGCTTACAGGAGAATATTCAATGGAATAAAATATTGTTACAAAGGAAATGTTCACAGCAGGAGGTGGAGGATGATGAAGCTTTGTCATGTAACTTTCATCTTTCTTGTTCCTTTTTCAATTGTTCATTGTCAAATTATATGGAAGGAAGTTGATTCTACTAGTAGTTGTGGTTTACTTAGTTACATCATTCATATATATATTTTTTATACAATTAATCATTTGAAGATTGAATTGTACATGGGCATATTTTTGTTTTACAAGCTTGGAATGTTTTTGGTGTCCTCAATTTTTTGCAGGCACTTAAGGAGAAATCTACAATAATTCAAATTCTAAAGCAGGAGAATGAAGGCCTTGTACAGTTTACTGCTACAGATGAAGATTCTACTAGTAGTGGTGGAAGTAATGTCTTGAAGTCTTGGGCTATTTTAGCATGATAGGGTTGCTTAGAGTAAATTTGTTTGTTGGGTGATTATCACACTGGATGGAAGTGCTTACTATCAATTGATGTATTACCATTTTGAAACTCACTCTTATTTAGGTGTTTTTGTATCACATTCTAATATTCAAGTGTATGGATTCAAAAATTTGTAATAAAATTATCATTTTTTATGCAATTCCAAAATTTGTTCATAAGGAATCATTTTCAATTTTGTCAATCAATTTGAGTAAATTGCTGTAAAAAAAAAAAAAAAAAAATCCATACGGCAACGTTTAAAAAACGTTGCCGTAGGGGTCCTACTCTACGGCAACACCTTGATTTGCAACACATGTCCAAACGTTGCAAAAGGTCTACGGCAACGTTTTTTGAACGTTGCCGTAGGCTATTTTTGTTGTAGTGCACTTACTAGGGGTAAAGGCATCATAACACCAGCTGTGATACTGAAAAAAGTTACCTACATTTTTGTTTTGAGCTAGTCTTGAGTATTCATCACCAATGTTTAGGAAACAATTTACCATTGAAGAAGGCAGCCTGCAATGTAGAGTGAAAATTACCTTTGAAAATCAAAGAAAAGATCCCAAAAATATAACAATGAACAAAAAAATATATATATATATACCAAAATGTGTTGAGGTAGTGACAAAACAACTATAAGCACTGTTGCTGTCCGGCTAAGCCTTGGATACTTAATTTGAAATTTAGATTTTTGGCGGGGATTATTATCCTAGTTGAATTTTGGAGGATGAGACAATCAAATTTAAGGAAAATCATCACGTATTCAGATTGTGACTTTCATTGGTGAAACTTAACCAAACTTGAGAGGGAAATGAATGAATAAGTGATGTGACATCGACCTTAGAATAAACACCTGGATATGTGAATAAAATACATGTTTGGGGGTGTGCATCCCACGAGAGAGAAAGGAAATATTTGACTATTAAGAGTTGAGATGTAACTAACTTTAAATTTTGATATGATTTGATTGGCTATGCACACACCTATATCGATCAAGCATTGAATAAGTAGGAATTAGTTTTTTTTACATTGCTTATGATTTTTTCATGAATAATCAAACAATTTCAATACTTGCGAGTTTGGCAAATTTATCTAATGTCTTTATTTTTGTTTTTCCTTTTGTGTTTAATATATAGTCTTGCTCACAAAAAATAAGAGTTTAAGTTTGGGGGTATTTGATAAGTGTATTTTATGTGTTTATTCGGGGTTCTAATTTATTTATTTATTTGTAAATTGAGCGAATATCTACCTAATCTGTGTAAATGATGTTAATTTTAGGAAAATCCCAACTTCAATACAATTCATGTGAAATGAGACTATTTGGAGCTTAATTGGAGTTGATTTGAAGCAATTGAAAGTTAATCAAATTGAAAAAGATCAATTGGAAGAATTAATGAAGCATTCAAGAAATATTCATAAGTTTTAAGAGTTAAATTCAATATTTGGAAAGTTTGAAGACAAAATTGCAAACTTTTGAAACTTGCCTCGGGTCCTATAATGATTTTAGAATGAAAGGACTTAATTGTAAATATTAGAAGATGAATAACTAAAATCACATGAGAAAGGGAGTTCAATTAGAAAATGGATTTATTTCCCTTTTCTACTCAAACTATTTGATGAAATTCAATTTGAACAAGAATTTTGTCTAAAATCTTATTCTATAAATACATATCATAGTCAAACAATTAAAGTGAGAGAGTTTCATTATACATATACATTCATGCCAAGTTTTGGGAGATTCATTATACATATAGCCTATGTTTGGTTCCCATTTTTTTTTTCCAAAAGTTCATTTTTTCCAAATCTCATTTTCAATCACATTATTCAATAAAATAATTTCACACGTAAATCGAAAACTTTTCTTTAATTTTAAACTATATATTCTTCAAAAAATTACTATTCAAAAATACATTTTTCTCTAAAAATAGGGCTCAAACAAGCCTATATTATTCAAGAATGAGGGAAGAATCAAGACATCAATCAAGAAACTAGAGTTTCAAGATTTTACAAGAAGAATGCGAAATCATGGTGCAAGATCTTTGTCCTTTTCCCTTTTTTCTTTAAATCCAGCGATGTACTTTAATTCATTCTTGATCTATTATTCTTCCAAGATGTGTAATTAAATATTTAGTTAGGATGAATGATTCTAATCTAGTTTTAAATTTTAATTTTAATTAAAAATCCAATCTTAATGCTTGGATTAATTGAACAATAATTAGTTATTTATGTTAGAAGAATTTGATGTTAGAAGAATTCGATGAGATAAATGTTAGCCCAAGAATAACTAACCAAGAGGGGGGTGAATTGGTTTTTGAAACTTTTTCGAACAATTAATCTAAATTCAACCGAGTAAAAGCTAAATAGATTAATTCAAATAATAAGCACAAATATAAAAGCGATAAGTAAAAGGGATAGAGAGTGCAAACGATATGTTATGGAGGTTCGATCCAATGCAATGATCTACGTCCCCCGTTACCAAACTCTCCGTCACGAGCAAGGCCAATTTTACTATAATGGTAACTTACAACAAGGAGTACCGATCCTTTACAATGTTGAGCTTTCCGGGACCTCAACACGACCCACACTATTGAGCTTTACGGGACCTCAATATGACCCACACGGCGACTTACAACAAGGCGCACCAATCCTTGACAATGTTGATCTTTAAGGGATTTCAACACGACCCACAATTCAAATGAATTTTACAATTGAAATATTCTCTTCTTAATGAATGATAAATTCAAAGTTGTGAACAAGAAGAGAAGAAGGCAAACACTTCAATAGATAGCAAATGATAAAGCTCGAGTGTTATGTTGGAAAACTTAGATGAATGAATGATAATGAAATAGTTTGGCTCAATATATCAAAGTTTTCAACCAATTAATCTCTCTTAACAAATAATAACAAGTTAAGTATAAAGAGAGATTTACACTTCAATAAGTGTTGGCAAAGAAAACCTTTATCAAGATAGAAAATAGACGAGTTCTAAAGTTTTCTTGCAAAGTTGATTTCTTGATGAAATGGATAAATCAAGTTTTGGATCAATCAAGAAATTCTTGTAATAGATGAAGTGAAAGATAAATCAATGTAAGCTCAATAGATTTTCAACAAAAAAACTCTCTCAAAATATCTCTAATAAGTGTTGAAATTGAATGGAAGAGAGTTGGGTATTTATAGACAAAAACTGTCAAAAAAATATGTCCAACCGGACGGATCTACCGGACGTCCGGTACAGTACCGGATGGTCAAGTAGCCATTATTTTTTGTTAGAAATCAGACCGTTGAAAATATGACTGTTTGGCCAAAAATCGATTTTACCGGACGTCCGCTAAAATTGTATCGGACGTCCGGTACGACAGTCTCGCCGGACAGCTTTCAATATTTTGATCATATCTTTCTTTCTTGATATCCGATTAAGGTGATTCAAAATGGGTTGGAAAGCTAACTCAAAGGGCTACAACTTTGATTCAGATATCATCTTCAAATTAGATCATATTCCATGTCAAAAATCTGTCCCAATATGAGATTGAAAATCGGAGTATAACCTTTTGATTGAAAGTTGAAGTGTGATCTTTTGAGGGACGTTTGAAAATGATTTTTCAAGGTTTTTGATACATTACAAATGTTCATTTTTCAAAATCATTTTCATGTCAAAACAATTTATGCAAGTGATGAATTTATGAGAAATACTTGAGCTTTATGTACTTGCTAAACATTGACGAGTTATACATTTACATATAAAAATGAGGTTCGATAAATAACTCTATCTTCAATGTTCTTGATCTCTTTGAGTCTCTCTTTGACTTGTATCTTGATTTGCAATTATGTTAAGTTCCAATTTGATTGTCGTATGAAAATCACTATTGTCTCGAATGATTTGTCTTGAATGCTCATTTAACCTTCACTTGTACTTCATTTGAGTGTGGATAATAATCTTTATAACTTTGAAGGCTTAAACACTCAATTCAATTTGTTAGTAAATAAGATGGACTTGTTTGTTATAATCAAAACATTAAGGTCATGATCAACCATAGGTCAACAATAAACACAATCAATTGTTATAGAATTTGGTAATTGAAATTAAGGGGATAGCTATGGCAAACTCATAACACTTAAACCATTATTTAAAAAGTCATATTTTATTGTTTTCATATATTTAAAATAAAAAATCACAAAAATGAAAGAAACACTTTATAATTGTTTTCAATCAAATTGAAGTTATAAATAATTAAACCAACGCTAAACAGTAATTCTCATGGGAACAATTATCTGGACTCTTAAGTACACTCTATTACTTGTTACGTTCCGTATACTTGCGGGATATTAAATCGACAGCAATATTCAACCTATTTCATCATATGAATCAAAACACTCATTCATGATGCAATAAAAAAAAGTCCCGTGCACAAGTTATGATCAAGTTTTACCTAAATAAGTATCAATCAACTCAACGTCAAAGTTTCCACCATTCATATTCTAACACATAATTTCAATATATAAATCATTATCGGCAAGGTCATTTAACCCACACAAGCACACAAAAGGAGTAAGACCAATTTTTTTAATACCATATAACGCACAACAAACATGTAAAAGCAATAAAAATATGCATAATCGACGATAGTAGTCTACCCCAAACTTAAAACGTGCATCGCCCCCAATGTACAAAAATATAATACTAAGTATGTACAAAAGAAGGGCAAAGAGGAAAAATTGAAGAATCCCCTAATCAAGCTGAAGGTACTGGCTGAAATGGCAAGAACATGTATTTGCTAGATTGTCCCCCTTATTGTGTTCATCCTCTTGTCCAATGTTGGTTTGAGTATTCTTAAGTATCATGTTCATTTAAAATAAATAAAATTCAATCATTAGTGATAATATAATATCGAACAATTAATATTAGACTAAAATACCTCATAGCCAACAGGAAAATCAAGGGAAGAGAGGAGAAATGGACGGGGGACATAATAGAGGACTACGGTAGGTTACGACCGTGGGTTGCAACCGTAAGTTACTGTTCACATTTTTTCATGTATGGATGATGAAACCTATATTAAAAATAAAATGAATAATGTTATTTATTATTATTATGATGAAAATATCGGTGATGTGGCAGTGTATGTGGAATAATGAGATTTGACAATTCAATTTTTATGAAATAGAGAGAGAAATGTGAGGGATAATGATTGTCACATTATTGATATTCCATTTTTACGATGATAAATAGCATTACTCAAATAAAATATCACTTATCATATTATCTAGAAAGTGTAATAAATAAAAGTGAAAAAGATTAGGTTGCCTTCCAATAAGCGTCTGTTTATATCTTGACTTTGTTGTTTTGGCTACTCATGATGGCTTGAAAAACTAATTTTCAACCTTAAAATGACTACACTTCGTGACATCTTCAGCTTCATCCTTGACCCTCCAACGCTGGAAGTTCATATATTGATCATTTATCATCCCAACCAATTTACCAACACTCTTCTCGTGGCGATGACTTGCATAGTCATCCTTTGCTTCGTCTTCAATTTTCTTGCTCTCCTCGAGTTAGGATGATTGCTTGAGTGGAGTGTTCATGGTAAAGCAATGTTACTTATCTTCTACCTTCAAGATCATTTCACACATTTCAAAGTCCAACAAAGCACAAATAGTTGCTATGAGTAGTCTTCTTAAGATCACTGACATGTCTCGATTCTCTCCAATATCAAGAACTATGAATTCAGCTTGGAAAAATGAAATTTCAGCTTTGATGATCATATTTTCAGCTACTTTTAAATGCTGCTTGATTGACACGTCAGCCCACCTATAGAGTTTTGGATGTCTCATTTGGTTCTCCCAAGACTATGTTCATAATAATATACAAGGGCATCAAGCTAATACTTGCTCCAAAGTTAATTAAAGCATTAATATTATGTGAATCTCCTATTGAGCAAAGAAAAAAATGAAACTCCCTGGATCATTTAGTTTAGGCGGGAGCTTATGTTGAAAGATTGCATTGTACTCTTCAGATAATCAACTATTTCATATTCGGGCATTTATTTCTTCTTAATCGACATCTCTTTTAAAAACTTGGAGTAGTTCAAAATTTGCAGGATCGCATCTATGAAATGAATATTGATTTGCAATCTTCTAAGGGCATCCAAGAACTTTTTAAACTGCCTTCGAGCTTATTGTTCTGCAACTTTTGAAGAAATAGGATTGGAGGTGTAAATGTGTTGACAAAAGCGGCTACCTTAACCTATGGACTATTTGAATGCTCTTTCTGATTTATCTCTATTGATTTTCAGAATGTGTACATGTTTCTTGCCTATGGTAGGTACCTAATTATTGTTAATCTCTTTCATTTTATGTGATCTTGACAACAAAACTCCACTCCTTATTGTGATGGCCTAAACCTATTCCATTTTTTGTTGTCTTCGCAGTCTTTGAGGAAATGGAATAGGTAACACATGAGCTCAAATAGGAGTAGCAGACTTAATTTATGGTGTCTCCATGACCACATACTCCACAACCTCAATTGCTAGTACCTATTCTCGTGGGTTCTTTTTTGTCTAACTTGATAGGGTACCCTGTATTATGTTGGATAGAAGCCTGCTTATTCTAGATTGCAGTCTCAGTTTTTGTGATGTACTTGATGAGTAGATCATCCAAAGATGACATCATCTCTTGTTGCTGCTGAAATTCTGGTAGGTTGCTTTTAATTGGATTTCTCTAATTACTAGACCATGAAAAGTTTAGATAATTTTTCCAGCCAGGACTGTGTTGGAGTATAGGCTGTTCTGCTGCCTTTGTGAATTTTGTGCACAGCTGGCCTCTGCAAATTGAACTATATGAGTGAAGGCTAAGAGCCAACTTGCAGTAGTATGATCTGTCGCACAACCTACGTAAATTGGTGTTAGCCAGTGCACTATATTCACAGAATGAGATAAGTTGTATAATTTTTTCATTAACACTTCCATTTGTGTTATTAGTGCTGTCACAATATCAATATTTTCTTAAGAAAATCCTTTTCGGTCAGTCAATTCGCTTGATTCTCCACAATCCTCTCATATAATTCATAGGTATCATCAATGTCCATCTTCATTGTTGAACCACCTGTTCAAGCATCTGCCATATTATGGTATTTTGGGCATAGTATATAGTAGAAGATATATACCTACACTTGCTTAGGAATGTCAAGATTAGGACACTCCCTAAACAAGTCCATAAACCTATCACATACCTCTGGATAATTCTCGAGGCCCTTCTGCTTAAAGGAGTGAACTTTATTACGAATTTGATGGACTCAAGATGGCAGGAAGAACTTCTTGGTTAATTTATGTACCATATCATTCAACGACATGATACTTCCGACAGGTAAGGAACGCAGTCATTCTCTCATGCTATCCTTCAAGGTGTGAGAGAATAAATGTATTCGAAAGGCATCTGCTGATATTCCCTCATGGCTGATGATTTCACACAATATCAGAAAAAGTTTGTACATGCTCATGTAGATTCTCTGTAGCTTTTGCGAAAAACTTGCTGCCCGATGATTCTAAAAAAATATTGATGACATACGATCGAAGGTAAAAGTTAACTGTCCAAAATGAGGGTAGATGATAGCAGATTTCATGGTACATGCACTGCATTCATATAGTCTTCGACTAATATTAGGCCCTTGTTGGCAATAATTCTCTGATGCACCGGTTGTGGTAGTTGGAGTGGATCCTGAACCTGATTCTGATTTTTAGTCATTACCCTTGCTTCTCTTCATTCTCATCCATGCTGTCTGAATGTTCTTTTGATTCAGGATTTATAAAAATGATCTCGATCTCGTCAGAATCTTGCATACACTATTGACTGTCAAAAGAAACAAAACACGCGAGAATAAGGCAATGTGATGAATAGCTTTGAACAAAAAGAAAACTGAATCAATATGAACTAATAAACTACAATTAACTAAATTATTTTCCAACAATGGCATCAAAAACTTGTTCCGATAAAATTCATAAGTGTACAGGATTGTTGACAAGTAATAATATAGTGAGCTACATATATCATCTCACAATGAATAACTTAACTATAATGTACTAGGTCTACCATAATCGATGTTCGTAATACTAAATGGTTTGATTGTTTGTAATTTCCTATACTAAACCATAAATAATGTAAAGGATTGGTTTTTATCAAGTTATGAAGTGAATGTATTGGATTTTAGAATCCACACATTGACATCTACTTCTAATTATCGAATAACGTAGTTTAGTGTTGTTCAAGTGTCAGTGACAATCGATAATCCTATGTTGTTTAAACTTTTTTTCAATATGAACCAAACCTATACTAAGTATGATTCGATCATATTCCTAATCCGAATTCATATGCAAAGAGATGTATTCAACCATACGATTATCAAACAATATCATATACAGTGCAAATGTTATTCCTAACACCTATTGTCTATGTGTCTATTATGCAATGTTCTAACTTTTTGTGAGTCTCCTAATACTTCAATAAGCAACAAGCTATCTAATGGTAACTAAGCTATCAAATAACACAATAATCATGCACACTCAATCAAAAACACAAAAATTCCACCAAACTAATAAGTCTTTAAATAACAAACAGATGATCAATGATTTCATCATTCATCCAATACAATTAATAAGTTTAACCTAACATGTTTGTATCTAAACTACACAAATAGTTAATAAAAGATATTACCCAAATCAAGGAATAAAGGTAGAAGCTTGATATATCAATTTCTTGACTTCTTCCTTCAATTTAAGCCTTGAATCTTCCATTTCTTGTGTTAATTTCCATTAAACTCTTGCTCGACATCTCTTAATTAATAAAAATCTTGGTAAACTCTTATGGACGGCCTCCCTTAGGTTAAAAAAAAGTGCTAGAACATCATCCCAAGTCTTCTGGCAAGATGAACCCCATCCAATATGGCTCGAAGATCAACCTCCAAAATAAGGCAAGCGCCATAGGAAGAAGAGAATGCTCTGATACACTATCTAGCTTCGTCCCTTTATAATACCTCTACCACTAGCGAATCCATTCTGACGCATCCATCAATGTTGATCTTGTAAGATCTCACCAATGGATTGCGTCAAAGTACCAAATAGAGGATGATGGGAGAGCTAGGGTCATAGAGATACTAAATCAACTATGTTGATTCAAAAATATTAAATTAAAGAACCAACGCAATCATCGACAAGATGTTCACCCCGTGATTACAAGACTCAAGAATCTTACTCGATTTGTTTGAACGCCACAAGAAATAATCTTGATAAGTTCAGAATTAATTGGATGAAGGACAAGAAGAAAGCAAAATGACTTGCAATAGATCTCTCAATAATTATGTCAACTTTTTACAATGAATGGAATGAGTCATATTTATATGGAACTCATAAAGTCTACTTAAAAATGGAATTAATATTCAAAATATAAAGAATTACCATAAAACTGATGTTTTAAATAAACTAAGATTCTTTCCAAAAATTGCAAAAGTCACCCTATAATTGTTCTATGTGGCTACAGTGTATGGATATACGGTTGCATAGTTCATCCAAACATGTTACTCTAATTCTCGGTATATAGGCATGCAGTCGCATGCCTAGGAGTACCATGCGGTCGCATAGTTACTCTTTTAAGCTTTCTCGTTCGCTGCTTGGACCAAGTTGATCTATCTTGTATTTTCTTCCAAACCTAACATAAAACTTATTCATTTGCTTGTTGTGGTCGATGTTTCATCCATCGTAACTTGATCAAGCAGTCTCATTGCTTCTTTAACCCGCTTCGTTGACAGCCTAGTTATAAGCACTTCCTCAAAGGTCAATGGATCATATACTGTACTTTTCCTCGTATCATGGATCATATCATCCCCTCACTCTTCGAAAGGATTCGATCTTAAATATATACCTACACCAAAGAGAGAAAGATCATAGAAGTTAAAGGTAGCCGAAACATTATACTCACCTGAGAAATCTAATTTGTAGGCATTGTCATTGATCTTTTCAAGGGAATGGACTATCTCTCCATGGTTTCAACTTCAACTTTCTTTGTTCTGGAAAGTGCTCTTTTCTCAAGTGTACCCAAACTCAATCTCCTGGTTCAAATGTAATGCTCTTTCGTCCCTACTGGCTTGAAAAGCATAATGCTAATTTTTCTTCTCAATTTGCAACCATACATTTTCATGGAGTGATTTCACCAAGTTGGCCTTCTTCTTTCTATCTAAACTACCTTTTTCATTCATAGGTATATGAATTAAATCCAAAGGTGTTATTGGATTAAAATAATATACAATTTCAAAAGGTGAGTAAGAAGTAGTAGAACGCGTGCCCTATAATATGCAAATTCTATAAATGGTAAGCAATTCTCTCAACTCCTTAAATTCTTATTAACTATAATACGTAACAATTATATCATAATCCTACTAACTCTTGCCCATCCGTTTGTGGGTGACAAGTAGAAAAAAAATAGCTTGGTTCCTAACTTATTCCACAAAATCCTCCAAAAGTGACTAAAGAATTTAACATCCCTATCCGATACAATGTTTCTAGGAATCCCATGTAAGCGTACTACTTCCTTAAATAATAAGTCCGCAATATTGATGACATCATCATTTTTATAACATTGAATAAAATGTGTCATTTCACTAAATCTATCTATCACCACAAATATATAATCTCTTCATTTCTTAGTCCTAGGTAAACCTAATACAAAATTCATAGATGCATCAACCCAATGTTCACTATGAACATGTAATATCACATATAAACTCTGGGTAAAACCTTAGATTTAGCATTTTTACAAATGATGCATCTACTACAAACCCAATCAACATCAACCTTCATCTTTAGCCAATAAAAATGTTCACCTGGCATGTCTAAGGTCTTCTTAACCCCAAAATGATCCATTAGACCTCCATTATATGTTTCACGTACTAATAATTCTCTCACTGAACATTTAAGAATACATACCTTATTTTCTCAAAATAAATACCCATCATGCCTAAAGAATATATCCATAATACCCCTATCATATGATTCGTATAAATTTAAAAAATTGGGATAATTTGCATACATGTCCTTAGCATACTCAAATATTAGCAATTTGGAATCTAAAAAAGTTAGAAGTACATACCGTTTTGATAAAGCGTTCGCTAACATATTTTCTTTACCTTGTTTGTACCGAATAACATATGGAAATGTCTCGATAAACTCCATCCACCTTGCATGTCTCTTGTTTAACTTACCTTGAACCCTTAAATGCTTCAAGAACTCATGGTCTGTGTGAATCACGAATTCCTTTGGTCATAGGTAGTGCTGCCATGTTTTCAAAGCTCGAACAAATGCATACAACTACTTGTCATATGTAGGATAATTGAGAGCTACTCTGCTTAGCTTTTCACTAAAGTATCCTATTGGCCTTCATTCATGCAGCAAGACAACTCCAATACCTATTCCTGAGGCAACACATTCAATCTCAAAAGTATTGTTAAATTTAGATAATGATAAAACCGGTACGGTACACAACGTATCCTTAATAGTATTAAAAATATGTTCTTGTTCAACGTTCTAATGAAATCCTGCACTTTTCTTTGTAATCTCCGTAAGTGGTGTGGCAAGTATGTTAAAGTATTTAACAAAATGCCTATAAAAACTAGCCAACGTATGAAAGCTTCTTACCTCAGTTATGCCTTTAGGTGTTGGTCACTCATTGATGGCTTTGATTTTTTCCTCATCCACTTCAATACCCTTTGCACTAACAATGTAATCAAGAAAAATAACATTTTTCATGCAAAATGTGTACTTTGTAAAGTTAGCATAAAGTTGTTCTTACCTTAAGACCACAAGCACACATCTTATAAGCTCTATATGTTCGTTTAGATCCTTACTATATACCAATATGTCATCAAAGTAAACTACTATTGACATATAAATGCACGTAAAACATGATTCATTAATCTCATAAATGTACTAGGTGCATTAGTAAGTCCAAATGGCATGACTAACCACTCATACAACACATTTAAGTTTTAAAAATGATTTTTCATTCATCTCATTCCCCCATTCTAATTTGATGATAACCACTTTTAAGATCAATTTTACAAAATATGCATGATCCATGTAATTCATCTAACATATTATCTAACCTAGAAATAGGATAACGATACTTTACCGTTATATTGTTGATAGCCCTACAGTCTATACACATCCTCCAAATTCCATCTTTTTTTGGCACAGTTAGCACTGGTACGTCACATTGACTCATAATGTTCCTCACACACCCTTTGCTCATCAATTCTTCCACTTGCCTTTGAAGTTCCTTAGTCTCCTTGGGATTACTCCGGCAAGTCGGCATGTTTGGAATGACAGCTCTAGGTACGAAATTAATTTGATGTTCAATACCTCGAATAAATGGTAGCCCTCTAGGTATGTCCTCTAGGAACATGTTCCTGCAATATAGCAATAGCCAAACTAGGGAAGGGTATATTAGATTCCTCAAGATTGATGAGTAACTCCTTATAAACCAACAAGATCATTAGTTGGTTCTCAATTGCTGCCCTCTTCAGCTCACTTCCTTTTGCGAAGAAATTTACCCTCGAATTTTCTTCCAGCTCATAAGACTTTTTTTCCTGTCTTGTGGCACTACTCTTTTTTCTCACTTTTAGCCATCTTACTATTTTCTCTCTTACTCTCTTGTCGTGAAAGATCAATCTCACTCCATTTTTCTATCTCACTTTTCAATTTGATTTGATCTTCATACACTTGTTATGGTGTCAACGACGCAAGAGTAATAGATTTCTCATCCTTAATAAAGTTGTAACTATTTTTGTACCCATCATGAATCACATTCCTATCTATTGTCATGGCCTCCCCAACAAAATATGGCCAGCATGCATAGGAACTACATCACACATCACTTCATCTTGATACCGCCCAATTGAGAAACTCACCAACACTCGTCTATTCACGTTAACCTCCCTACATTCATTCAACCATTGTAATTTGTAAGATTTAGGATGTTTTGAGATAGTCATCAATTTTTTTCAACAAGTGTAGTTCTAGCCACATTGGTACAAATACCCCCATCAATAATCATACTACATACTTTATTATTGATGTAGAAGCTCGTATGAAATATGTTCTCCATTTGTTGCTCCAAGTCATCTACTTAGATTTGAGATCTAAAAGCTCGCCGTGTAACAAATAGTTCTCCCACAGCATACTCCATTTTTTCACCATCACTAGCATTTACCAATTCCAGCATATCATCATATTCACCTTCAATATCACTCACCACGTCTCCATTGTCGCGCAAGATCATCGCCTTTTTGTTTGGAAACTGAGAAGCAATGTGTCTCGATCCCAAGCACCTAAAGCATTTAATATCCCGATTCCTAGATGGTTGGGAATCACCCTTGAGTGTAGCTTTGCTAGCAACTTCCTCACTTTCCTTCGGTAGCTCAATCCTACTTTTTGAAACAACTACATCACCTTTATTGTTATCCCACTTCGATTTCCAAGAAAAGTTAGAACCCGATGAATATCTAGTTATCCCATTCCTCTTCAATTGTCTTTTTACTTTCATAGCTACATGCAGCATATCTTCTAACTCCGCATAATGTTACAACTCTACTACATTAGCCATCTTCCTATTCAACCCATTCAAAAAACTGGCCACGGTGGTCTCCATATCCTCCTCAACATTCGTTTTAATCATAGCAATCTCCATCTCCTTGTGATAATCCTCCACACTCTTAGAACATTGGTAGAGGCTTTACAATGTTTGATGAAACTCCACATAATAATGATTTGATTAGGCACAAACCTCTTGAGCATGATAGCCTTTAATTCTTGCAATGTATTAATAAGCTTCTCACGATTTCTCCTCCTAGATATTATTACTTGATCCCACCAAATGATAGCATAATCGGTAAATTCAAGTACCGTAATCTTTACATTCTTTTCCTCCGAGTAGTTGTGGTAATCAAATATCAACTCTATTTTCTTTTCCCACTTCAAGTATGCCTTCGAATCACTCATTCATTTGAGTGAAGAAATCCTCATTTTGATATTTCTCATACTTCTATCAACACAATCTCCAACATGATCTCTACCCTTCATTTCATGCATAACTCATCTATATTTCATTCTTCCTAATTCAACATCCACTAATGTATCCTCATTAATATTACTATCCACTTCATATTTACCAGCAAAATCCCCTTTATGATCCCCCGCTTACCTTGCCTCATTATGTTAGGAACTTCTCTAGGTTGTTCCCTACGCAAATTAGCAAGCAACATATCATGCCTCTCCATACATGCCTCTTGTATGTCCATTATATCTCCCATATCATCAAACAACCTTTCAAATCGTCGTATCACCTCTTGCATCACAATGGCTTGACTGTTCTTCCCGTTTGAAGTAGAATAGTCCCTATAAGACATAATAAATATAGTTTAATATTTGCCTTACGTGTGTACACTCGTTTATCACTTAATTTGGCTTTTCCCCTCTATTAGTCTCACCATTCTATCTTTTTCCACTTAATGCTTTCTCGCAAGTGCTTCAAAGAATTAATTTGATCTCAATCAAAATTCAACCCTTGTGGAATCCCAATAAAAAACTGAGTAAGGAAATTGATCTAAAATGATTCAAGAAGGTAGGAATTTGAATTTTGAATGAAACACTAAAATAAATTCAAGAAAGTATTTCTTGAATTCGAATTTGAAATTTTTTTTATTCAAAAAAATGAAATTGTATGTTGTTGGCAGTTTTTTGAATTTTCATTTTTTACTCTAAAATTCGACTGGATACCAGTAAAAGAAGAAAAAACTTATTTGTGTGCTAATTGAAGAATACGGATAATGAAAAACAAAGACTCAAACAAAGAAAAAAAAAGGATATAACCTTGATTTTTGGAGCCGTACTCTGATACCAACTGATACGAACCAATGTGACAATAGAAACTACAAAACTCGCACAAGATTGATTCAAACCCAAAAATGCCAAGAATCAATATTTAAGTTTGATTCAAAAATATTGAACCAAAGAACCAACACGATCGTCCACAATATATTGACCTCGTGATTACATGACTCAAGAATCTCACTTGATTTGTTTGAACTCTACAAGAAATAATGTTGATAAGTTCAGAACTAATTGGATTAAAAAAGAAGAAAGCAAAAATTCCTTACAATAAATCTCTCAATAAATGTGTCCATTTTTTACAATGAATGGAATGAGTCCTATTTATATAAAACACATAAAATCTACTTAAAAATAGAATTAATATTCAAAATATCAAGAATTATCATAAAACTGGAGTTTTAAATAAACTAAGATTCTTTCCAAAAATTAAAAAAATTGTCCCAAAATTGTTCTATGCGACTGCATAGTTCATCCAAAAATGCCACTCTGATTCTCGATATAGAGGCATACGATCGGATGCCTAGGAGTACTATGCGGTCGCATAGTTACTCTTTTTAGCTTTATCGTCTGCTGCGTGGATCAAGTTAATCCATCTTGTTTCTTCTTTCAAGCCCAACATGAAACTTATTCATTTGTTTGTTGTGATCGATGTTTCGGCCACCGTAGCTTGAGCAAGTAGTCTTATTGCTTCTTTAACCCATTTTGTTCACGACCTGGTCGTAGGCCCTTCTTCAGCGATCAATGGATCTTTACCCGAACTTACCTCGTATCATGGATCACATCAGGAAATAAGAGCTAAATCACTCGTTAGTGTATAGGTCGAAACAATTGATGTGTATGAAGAAATGAAATCATGCGATAGAACCTTCAAAGAATTCGTCTAGCCACCAAGCAAACATCCGTATGTTTTACATCATTTCTCTCAATTTATAGAAATTAGAAAATCAATTAAGGAATGATAGTACAAATGTGACCATCACAAACATGCTGACTAGAATATCTCCATCTCTAGAATCGATGTCTGACTCCTTTACCTGAACACATAGGTATCTGAAACATATCACCGAAGTGCGCCATACCTAGTCAGTGATAGCACTGCCTGTGAAGATGTGTGATAGTCTCAATCTTCAAAAAACATTGGCATCAAGAAGCCACGTGGCAACCAATCCTCCACTAAACAGCCATATCAACTAGAATCAAATCCTGCCACAGTCTCCAACAAAAGAATGATACTTTAGTAGGTATCTAGATAGTGCTTCAAATTAGTTGGTATGACATTTGGATCTGTCTTCTCAATTGGACTAACTGCAAAACGAATTTGGTAGCAAAGCTACCACCAGGTGCGTTTCTCGAAACTATCTGATCTGGGGCATCAACATATAAAGAGACATCCCAATATACTCCATCATACATGGTTGAAGAGCTTGTACTAATCATTCAATATCCTAACCAATAAAATCATAAAAGTCGATCACTCTCGCATTGGTGTGTTGTCTATGTGGAAAAAAGGAAGCCAAGTAGCCTCATCCATCCAACAATCATGCTAGAAGAATAGCTAACCTACTTGAAGATGTTACATAATGTGTGGCTCAATTTGTGGCCTGATCATCTTCAGCCTTTTCCAAACGAGTATGTTCGAAGAACTATTGCAAATAAGGGATATGTCCCATGCAATATTTGTCCAGTAAAAACTAAGCCCATGACAATCCATGAGAACGAAATAACCACCAAAGTTGCACGAAAAAAGTTTCAACCACATCCCATAGTCACCTCAAGTCTAATCCACCGTCATCAGTAAGGAAAGTAAACATCCTTCCATCTCTTCCAGTGTAGACATGACTCTTGATCTTTTGAGTCCTAAAGGAATTGTGCAAAAATTCTCTCCAATAGTATAGCCTTCAAAGGTTAGATAATCTGAAGAAGATACAAGAGTATAGAGGAGAGTACGAGCCTTGACAAAGTAATTCGACTCCTACGCGATAATAATCGTTAAGCCCAACCCAAAATCATGATTCAGACCTTCTGGATAAGATCATCGTATAAGGACTTCTTGGCCCTCCTTATATAAGGAGACCCTAGATAGGTAAAATGTTGTTGCTAATGTCTGAATCTAGTCAAGTACCCTAATCTCATGATCAGGCTAGTGGATGCCAATCCAGACACCATAAAGATCGCTCTTGTCCCTATTCACCAACGGACCAAAAATAGCTTCATAATGCTCCAAACAGTTAAGGCAAGAGAAGTAATCTACAGCAATGATGAATATGGATAGTGAGATGGCATCGCCCTTTCGAAGTCCCCGTAAAGTTGGAAATAAGCCAAAGGGATAGCTATTCAGAAATACTGAAAAACAACACTTTGAAATGCACTGTTTTATCCTATCAACCTAAATATGATCAAATCCAAAAGCTTCCAATATAGAATAGATGAAGTCCCAATCTATGCGATCATATGCTTTGGCCATGTCAAGTTTCGGCATAGTATTCCCTATTCTCCCTCTATCATCAAATGTGTGGAGGAGCTCCTGAGTCAATAGAACATTATCCCAATCAGTTGACCAGGAATGAAACCACTTTGCTGTAGAGATATAATGTGAGGCAAAACTGAACTCAAATGAGTGTTCAATAGCTTTGTGATAAGCATTTTGAACATTATGTATAAGCTAACTAGTTTGAAGTTTGTCCATTTACAAGCACCATCTCTCTTCGGAAACAAGACAATAGAAGTAGTTGCAAACCTCCGACGTAGATTACTACCATTAAAGAAATTCAAGACTGCTTTATATACATCATCCTAAATAATATCCCAACAATGCTAGATGAATAAAGATGAACATCTATTGAGGCCTGCGATACCTTCATCTGCAATATTGAAAATCGTCTCCCATATCTCATAAATCAAAGGAGGCGGTTGAGTGTTATATTATCTCGATGCGAACCCACGTAGCAATTAAAGATACGAAACCCATGATATTAGATCATACCTAAGAAAGCCAAAATTCAACGTTTAAAAAGATCGATCTAATAAATTATTGAACCAAAGAACCAAGAGAATCATCAACAATATCTTGACCCTGTGATCAAAAAACTTATGAACTTCACTTAAATTGATGAACGCCATTGGAATTTAATTCTTGATAAGTTCAAAATTAATTCAATAAAGAACGAGTTGAAAGCCATATGCCTCCCAATAATATCTCCCAAGTTGTGTATTTCAACAATGAACGAAATGAGTCATATTTATATGGAACCCATAAAACCTAATTAAAAACAGAATTAAGTCTTAAAAGATATAAAAAAGATAATATACAAGATTTTTAACAAAAATAGAATTCTAGGTGAAATTTAGGAAAAACACATCTAGGAATGTATTATGCGGCCGTACATCCATGCAGTTTCATAGGCTAAGTGCAACCTTCAGTTTTGGTTCGGTATGGAGGCATGCGACCGCACCCAGGTTTGTGCTATACAGTCGCATAGCAGTCCTTCTTGCCTCCAAGTTTGAGTTCTTGATTTCAATGCATTCCAACTTGTTTCAGCCATGCCCAACATAGAACTTGGTCTTTGGCTTGTTAACTTCACCCTCTTGGACTCCATAGCTCGAACAAGTCGGTGCATGGATTTCATCAACACTATTTGATCTCGAACTTACCCTTAACCTCTCATCAACATACATCGAACCCTTGATAGCTTGTTGCCTTCCTTGGATCCCATCATTCCCTCCCTCTTCGAAATGATTCAACCTCGAATATGTACCTGCATCAAGGAGAGCAAGATAAGAAACAAAAAAAATGAAAATTATCATAAACTTGCCTTGAATATCTAAATTGTAGCCATTGTTTTCAATCCTTACAATGACCTGGAATGGTTCATCTTTTCTAGAATGAAATCTTGACCTTCTTCGCAATCGAACAAGTCATTTTTGCCTAAGCACCCAAACCCAATCACTTGGTTCGAATACTTTACGCCTCTTCCTTTTGCTACCTTGAGATACATATAATTTAATCACTTGCTTTCTGTAACGTCCCAAAATTTCATACATCTTGAGGTGTTACTAAATATAATTTCATGTACTTAAAATGCGGAACGTTAAAATTCTATTTTTCTAAATAAACAGAACATTCATAACTTTAAATTAGAATTATAAATCATGTCTTTGAAACAATTTAAACATTCTCCAAAATATAATTATGATCATATTGTTATTGGAAACAAACAAACTAATGAATTTTAAAAAGGGAAACGATAAAACTTAATATTTTCATAGGGTGAAATCCTTTGGCAGTCCGCATCACCATCCCGCCACAGCTCCAATCGACCAGAACTAGCCTGTAAAAATTGTAAGAGTGAGTATTTTGAAAACACCCAATAAGATACGTGTAGTTTCCATATGCAATTATATAACAATAACATAGACAATTCATACCACATTTCTCATTTATGGAGTATATCGGTGACCAAGCGAGATATCCATGTCTTCTCATTTCTCATTAGGTCGAACCCAAAGGCCCATTGGCAATACATGTATAATTACTGAACATAAAAACATAAGGAAACAAAACAATTTGCACAAAAGTATCTTACCTCGATTGATGAAACGAATCTTTTGATATAAAAATATATTTAGAATTTACAACTGTTCTCTATATGAAAACTGTTGTGTAAAATTCTGTGTGGTGAATTGTGAAATATGGGCATACTATTTATAGGGAAAAAATATAGTTGTTGAGTCATAATATAACTGTGATAAAAATCATGTTTATCTAACTTGATAAGAATTTGAATTACAATGTGACACGTGTCCATCACAACAAAAAGATTCCAATCCCAAAACAACTTTGACTTTAAATATAAATTCTAATAAAATATTATTTTTACATCCATTCTCTACATGTGAGAATTCTCATTCAATTTTAATTTTATTTTAAAAATATAAATAAATTACAAATTTCTTTAAATTTTAATATCTTGAGACCTACTTATCCGAATTAACTTTTTCTTGAGCCTATTTTCGTGATTAAAAATGAGCTATCCAACGAGACCCATATTGATATACTTTTGATCACTCTATAAAAAGTTAAATATTTGGCCCATTTAAAACATAAGAATTTAAAATACTTTATTTTTAGTCCCTCAACTTTCAAAATCATAAAATTGAATACAAAATTTTATTCTAAAATTTTCGGGGTGCTACAATCTCCCCTTCTTAAAAAAATTTCGTCCTCGAAATTACATCAACTACTTTAAAAGTTATAAATACTCGACTTTGCCATACTCGTAATAGTATATAACATAAAGTAAGAAAACTCATAATCATGCTAAAAGAATGACATTTCTTTTCATACATTAGGATCAATTGGAGAGTGGTCGAGTGGTGAGTGTCACGTGCCAATGATTCTTTACAATTAAAATTTTACATCAACTACTACAATTTTTTTTTAAATACTGCCCTCCTTTTTTTGTAACTTCCAAAAATATGATTTTCTCAAAATAGAAATTTCAAAAAGAATATATATATATATTTTTTTTTTTTTGGAAAAAAAAATACTGTATGTAAGGTTTGAAATATTGTGTTTCATCTCATCAACTTGAATAATGCGCAATCAAAAGGCTTCCAGATGAGGAGGGGGTCACAACGGACCGCTTAAATCCCAAACTATTCTTAGACTGTTTAAATTTTTTTGACAAATCCTTTTAATTTTGCAATTATGCAAATCAACAAAACTATGACAATAGATCGAATATGACATCCCTTAAAATGATTTTTTTTTTCAAAACGCATGTTATGGAAAAAAAATGCATATGGGTCTACCGGAAATTAAATCTTTGCTCTGATACCAAACTGTAACGCCCCAAAATTTCATACATCTTGAGGTGTTATTAAATATAATTTCATGTACTTAAAATGTGGAACGTTAAAATTCTATTTTTCTAAATAAACAGAACATTCATAACTTTAAATTAGAATTATAAATCATGTCTTTAAAACAATTTAAACATTCTCCAAAATATAACTACGATCATATTGTTATTGGAAACAAACAAACTAATGAATTTTAAAAAGGGAAACGATAAAACTTAATATTCTCATAGGGTGAAATCTTTTGGCAGTCCGCATCACCATCCTGCCACAGCTCCAATCGACCCGAACTAGCCTGTAAAAATTGTAAGAGTGAGTATTTTGAAAACACCCAATAAGATACGTGCAGTTTCCATATGCAATTATATAACAATAACATAGACAATTCATACCACATTTCTCATTTCTCATTTATGGAGTATATCGATGACCAAGCGAGATATCCATGTCTTCTCATTTCTCATTAGGTCGAACCCGAAAGCCCATTGGCAATACATGCATAATTACTAAACATAAAAACATAAGGAAACAAAATAACTTGCACAGAAGTATGTTACCTCGATTGATGAAACGAATCTTTTGATATAAAAATATACTTAGAATTTACAACTGTTCTCTATATGAAAACTGTTGTGTAAAATTCTGTGTGGTGAATTGTGAAATATAGGCACACTATTTATAGGGAAAAAATATAGTTGTTGAGTCATAATATAACTGTGATAAAAATCATGTTTATCTAACTTGATAAGAATTTGAATTACAATGTGACACGTGTCCATCACAACAAAAAGATTCCAATCCCAAAACAACTTTGACTTTAAGCCTCTGTTTGGTATCCATTCTTTTTTTCATTCTCATTCTTCTACTAATTTTCAACCACACATTCATCAATAAAATAATATTTTCCATCACATCAATAACATGCTAGACCAAAATCTAACATATGTATGGAGTACTGATTCTTTACTATGCCACTGTTGAATGCTTCTCTTTCAATGCTCATCAAATTCTCCACTTGCATTAAATCTACTGGATACTAAATGGGTGGTATCCAACTAAATAAGTCTTCACGGAACGAGTCTTTGAATTCTTGCATTAAAGAAATATCCAAACTGGGGAGGGGTTTGTTAGTTCTCACTAAAGCCCTCTCAATCTCACAATTTTTCCATAGAAACCACTTTTGATTTTTCTCTCCTCTTAATGGACTCTTTCTTTTCTCTCTTATGGCTTTCTTCTTTTTTCTCACAATTACCCACTTCACTATCTTCTCTCCTAATCTCCCTTTGCCTTGTTTTGTTTTTCTTTTCTTCATCACCTATCAATCTCAATTGGTCCTCATAGACATGTTAAGGTGTTAACGGTACAAAAGTAAAAGCTCTCCTATCTTTTACAAAGTTGTACATATTCTTGAATCCATCATGTTTCATTTTCCTATCATAATGACATGGCCTTCTCAGAAAAATGTGTCCAGCATGCATAGGAACTACATCACTATGCCTCCCAATTGAGAAATTCACCAAAACTAGCCTACATACCCTAACCTCTCCACATTCATCTAACGACTGCATTTTTTAAGGTTTATTATGTTTTATCGTAGTCAGTCCTAATTTTTCAACAAGTGTAGTACTAGAAATATTAGTACAACTACCCCATCAATAATCAAGCTACATATCTTATTTTGGACATGGCATCTAGTATGAAAGATGTTCTACCTTTGCTACTCCACATCATCCAATTTAATTTCTGTATTGAGAGCACACATCACAACTAGTAACTCACCTCCTAGTGGGTATTTTAATCGATCGCCATCACTAGCATCCCCTAATGCGGGCTTATCATCACCATCGCCATCATTATCACTCAACAATTCTCCATTGTCATACAAAACCATTGCCCATTTGTTAATCATTGAGAAGCAATGTGCCCCGATCCCAAACACTTAAAGCATTTGATATCCCGATTCTTAGAAAGTTGGGAGTCCGTTTTGGTTATAATTTTGCTAACAACTTCCTCATTTTCCCTTGGTGGTTCAGTCTGACTATTCGAAATAGCCTCACGTCACTTTTATTATCATCCCACTTCAATTTTCAAGAAAAATTAGAACTCGAAGAACCTAATGGATATCTAGCTTCCCATTTCCTCTTCAATTGTCTCTCCACCATCAAATCTACATGTAGCATGTCCTCCAACTCCACATAATGTTGTAGTTCTACCACAATAGCTATCTCCATATTCAAACCATTCAAAAATCGGGCCATGGTGGCATCCAATCCTCTTTAACATTCTCTCTAATCATGACATTCTCTACCTCATTGTGATAATCCTCCACATTCCTAGATTCTTGATAAAAGGTTTTGTAATTTTTGATAAAGAACCCTATAGTAATGATTAAGAACAAACATCTTCCTCATGATAGCTTTCAATTTTCCCTATGTTTTAATAGGCTTCTCATTATTTGTCCTCCTAGATGTTGTTATTTAATCCCGGAAAATGATAGCATAATCAGTAAACTCAACGACGAACAGTTTTACCTTTTCTCCTTCGAGTAGTTATGGCAATCAAATATAAGCTTTATATTTTTCTCTAACTCCAAATATGCCTTTGGATCGCTTCTTCTTTTGAATGAAGGAATTGTCATTTTAATATTGTCCATATTTCTATCAGCTCCATCTCCAACATAATCTCTAGCTCTCGTATCATGCTCATCTCCTTGATTTCTCATCCTTCTTATTTCAGCCTCCACCAATGCATCATCATCAATTCCACTACCCGCTTCATTTTCACCACCCGTTTCATTTTCACCCCCAATATCTGCTTTAGGATCTTGTTTACCTTGCCTAATTTCGTTAAAAACGTTTCTTGATTGTTCCCTACTCAAATTAGCAAACAATGTGTCTTCTCTCTCCATCCACGTCTCTTGCCTATCAATTCTATCTCCCATGTCACCAAACAACATTTCAAATAGTCGTGTCATCTCTTTCGTCATGATGATTTGACTATTCTTCCTACTTCAAATAGAATCATCTATGTTAGACATCCTAAATCTTGAATACTATCTGCCTCATCTGTATACACTCGTGTATCACTCAAATTGACTATTTCACTCTATTAGTCTCACCATTCTACCTTTTCCACTCAATATTTTCTTGCAAGTGGTTCAAATAATTAATTCGATCTCAATCAAAAATTCAACCCTTGTAAAGTTCAAAAAAAGAATTGAGTAAGGAAAGTGACTCTAGAATTAGGAATTTGAACGTTGAATAGAAACGTCGAGGATAAATTCAAGAAAGTGTTTCTTGAATTTGGATAGGACATTTTTTTTTTCGAATTTATTTATTTATTTTACTAAATGCACGAGAATTTAACAAAGAGCCTAGAAATCGAAAATGAATTGATCTGGACACTAATTTAGTGCATAAGCAACTTTTTGAATTTTTTTGGTATCTTAATTAAATTGAATGACTCAAAAGATAAAGAATACAAAGAATGAGAACGAAAACGAAGACTTGAACAAAAACAAACAAGGAATTAAATGATATAACCTTGATTTTTGGAGTCTAAACTCTGATATCAACTTATGCGAATCCACGTAGCAATTGAAGCTACAAAACACACGACATATTAGATCAAACCCAAGAAAATCAAGAATCAACGTTTGAAAAGCTCGACCCAATAAATTATTGAACCAAAGAACCAAGACAATTGCCAACAATATCTTGACCCTGTGATCACAAAACTTATGAACTTTGCTTAAATTGATGAACGCCAAAAAATTTAATTCTTAATAAGTTCGAAATTAATTCAATGAAGAACGAGTTCAAAGTAATATGTCTCGCGATAATATCTCTCAAATTGTGTGTTTTTATAATGAATAAAATGAGTCCTATTTATAAGGAACTCATAAAACCTAATTAAAAATTGAATTAAGCTTTAAAAGATATAAAAAAGATATCATCCAGGAGTTTTAACTAAAATAGAATTTAGGAAAAATTTAGAAAAAAAAAGGTGCCCAGAAAGGCCATTGACGGCCTTCAGTTTTGGTTTGGTATGGAGGCATGTGACCACACCTAGCTTTATGCTATACGGTCGCATAGTAGTCCGTCTTGCCTCCAATTTTGAGTTCTTGATTTCAATGCATTCCAACTTTTTTCCGCTCCCATGCCCAACATAGAACTTAGTCTTTGGCTTGTTAACTTTACCCTCTTGGACTCCGTAGCTTGAACAAGTGATTGCATGGCTTCATCGACTCTATTTGAACTCGAAATTTCCCTTACCCTCTACTCAACATATATTGAACCCTTAATGCCTTCCTTGGATCCCATCATATCTACTTCTGTAACTAGCCTAGAAATAATATTTGGATGGATGAGAACCACAGGCTATGAAGGAGTAAATAAGAGATCCTAGTAGAAGGAGACGATCGAGCTCTGAATACTGTCACGAGTAGATGTAACTTCTCCAGAGGGTCCTAATAGACCTGACATGTGACTGTATACGGTGTCCTTGAATCATCTCATGAAAGTATCGAGTGTTTTGATCTCCCTTACACACCTAACATGAGTCAAAATTTTGCAAGCTCTCCTCAATAGATAAGGTCTGGTTCAGAACTGTCTGTGCGTGATGAAGTAAATTACAGTGCTCTGGTATAGGGTCCCTATTGTACTCGATCTCTACCTTATCAACCCTAACCTCAGCCTCCCTCATCGTTGAAATACATCACCGAATACATGATGATTCCACCGATACAGACTCTATTTGAACTTGAAGAACTTCTCCCATAAAGCAACCATTCCTATGAGATAAGTCTTTACCTAAAAAGTACAATATACATAGAATTAAGCCACAATTCATTAAAATATCTAACAAATATTTTAATTTAATGGCCTAAATTAATGTACGTAATACACTTTTCACTACACATCTAATATTTATTCTTACCTATCATATCTTGATCTAAACCTTTTAGAAGTCTCAGAAGATCCATAGAGAAAAAGATAACTCAAAGAGCAATTGCAACCTAAGAGCAGATAATAGCAACAGATATATAGGTTATAGTTTTCGCTCTATCTATTCTGTTATTTCCATAGCAATCCTTCATATTAGTCAGATAGGAAGAGCTAATTATCTAACTACATGTCTTGATCGATCTGATCTATTCTTACGTTTCCTTGCTACTCTAAACCAACTGGAGCTACTTGCCCCGATTATTGATTACAAAACATAACCAACAGTAGCAACACAAAGCTACCTGAATTAAAATTCTACTTGCTAATCTATCTTGAGCAATTGGACAAAAGGACAATTAAAAGAGATAGAGCAAGAATTTGGGTGGAACGAGTATCTATCATTAATAATTCGGTTCTGAATTCATATAAAACAAAATAGATCTAAGCCCGTGAAAAGATGATTGCTGATCTCGCTAGTAGGCGAACAGAGCTTTCAAGCATCAATATCCTGTTAGATATTTTTCATCATTTTGCATGTATTATCTTTTGTTTTGCGAATGTTTTGCCGCTCCGACTAGTGTTTGCCGCTACGCAACGGGGATCGACCTGCCCGATCAGGTCGTGGGGGTCGAGGGGGCAGCGCCCCCCGTGGGGGCTCGGGGGCAACGCCCCCGAAAGAGAATTTTATTTTCAGAAGTTTTTGAATAGATATATTTCTTCCAACAGATGCGTCCATTCATTTCAAGGGACACACCTATTCAAAAGGTTACCTCCATTTCTATATATTTTGGGCGAATTCTCATTTGCGAGACACTTTTAAAAAAAAAAATCTATTCTTCTATCTTTCTCTTGGCATCATCAGTTTCTCTATAGAGTGTTTCTTGGTTTGATCAAATAGTCACAATTTGAATCAAGCGCCTCCATTGTATCCTGAGAGAGATTTTCTATCATACTCCGGTCGTGACTTTGTTGGAAAGGGGAGAAACATCTCTTAAAAGATAACGATTTTCGTGCCTTGGAGTTATTAATTGTTCCAGATTTCCTACATATTTCCCAACATATCCAAGTCTCACCTATGACTAATCTTAGAAGAATCACACTCTTCGAGTCAGTGATGACAGGTGATAAGTGTGTTTCAAAAGCTTATATATGCTTTTAATCTTGATAAATTATGATTAATTTGAGCGGATTGCAACCTGATTATGTGAAATTATGTGATTTGTAGGAAAATGTCGAGGTTGAGTGCAATAGATGCAAAAAAGTAGTGATTTTGAGCTTAACTGGAGATTAATTGAGGCACTTGAAGTTCACTTGAGGTTCTAATTAATCAATTGGAAGAAGTTATGGATGCAACTGGATGAGTTCATGAGATTAAGGATGAAAAGTTGATAAGTGAAAAGTTTGGGGGTACCAAAATGGAAGTTTTGAAAAGTTGAAGGACCAAATTAAAAAAGGGGGGGCCAGCGGGTTTGCAACCCGAAGGTTACCTGTGGCTATTGAATTTTCCTATATGTCGTGGGTGGCTAGCGGGTTAGCAACCCACGGACTATGTGTAGCCTGGTTCAGTTGGACGATTTTGAGCACTCTTTTATTATTATTATTTTTTATTTTTTTATTTTTTTTTGAGTTTGTTTTGGATGAAATCTCTTCTAAAAAGTATAATACTATATAAAGATTGAAAGGGGAGGAGAAAAAGGGGTTCCACAACTTGAGACTTATAAAGAAACAAATCGAAGAAAAGTAAGACATCAAGAGTTTGAAGCATTGACTTGGGTAAGAAGAGTATCTTGGTGCAAGATTCATCAACTTTTCTACATCTTAATTCAAAATTCGGTGATGTACTTAATTATTATTCTTTGTTTTCTTCGAGTAGCTAAACTTTTTATTGGAGCGAATAATGTAGTTTATTGAAACCATTTAATTCAATTTTTTAGATTCTAGATATGTGTTGATTTTATTTATAGTGTTTAATGCTCGAATTACTTTGCCAATAATTCATTGATCTTGTGAATTTATAGCGAGTAGAGAACACGCAGTAACATTCGGGAACTAGTGTAAAAGCATAGAAATTCATTTTCTAGTTAATGTTGTCATTACATGGACTCTTAAAAATTTAATACATTTAATTAAAGTATATCTTAATTCGCATAGAAATATGAAATTTATTTAGCTAAATAGAATAAATTTGAGACATGCAAAATTGATTATGTTAGAAGAATTCGATCGAACACAACAATGTTTTGAGTCTTGATTATAGAATTAAAGGTGATCTATAAATGAAATTTTATGCCCTAATATCTCCTTTATAATTAAAAGTGTGATTCGATTTTTGTGTGCATTTGATAACATTCTAGCTAGTATAATTTAGATCAACCCCACAAATCATAAATTATTTTCGTCAAATAGAAGTAGAAATAGTAAATTAAGAATAAATAATAGTATCTGTGAGACGATTATCCAGACTCACGGATTCACCGTATTATTTGTTACGATTCTTATACTTATGAGATATAAAATTGACAACAGGCTGGCCCACTCACTTCCTTAGTTGCTTCAACAAAAAATACAAATGAAATAAATAAATTTCAAAATAATATATAATATAAAAGAAAAAACTACACTACCAAAAAATAAAAATAAAAATGAAATTAATTAATTAAAATAAAAAGAAATTAGAAAAAAAAAAAAAAGTCCAGCATGCGTGTTGGGGAGAGGGTGAGGTGTTTATAGGACAAATGAGGTTGGGTTTTAAACCCCATTTTGAGCAGTCGAGCCATTTGAAGCATAGAATTGCGGGACTTTTGTGCAGCCGCTCCATTTCTCACATGGTTGTTCCAATTTTATTTTATTTTTCCTTCCTACTTATCTTTAACATTAAATTTAACCATTTTCTCTAGGTGGTTTCTTTCAATGAATTATTTCACACAACCTTGCTGCTCTATGAACAGTATACCTCTGGATGATGACCATTTTTTGTCATAACTTAATAAAATTAAAATATGATTCCTAATTAAATTTATATTAATGCAGTACTAAAAACTACATGAAGATGCAAATGTCAAGTTAAAAGTTAAAACAAGTAATGAGTTGTCTACCATTAAACGTTTTTTTCTAAAGTCATTAGCTAAAATATTTGCACAATTACTAAAGGTACTTTGAAGAGGCTTTGGAGGCCTTGTTTTACTTGTATTGGATGGTTTTACCATATTTTTTATTTATCCTCCGAATTTTTATTTTGTCGTTCTCATAAAATTATGACCACTTGGCTCGAACTCAAACTTGAAAATTTCAACTTCCTCGTTGATTTTAATCATTAGATCAACTTTAGAGCAATCATTTGATTCGGAGGATTGCTTGATTGCTCCAACATCATTGAATGTCACTTTTTTCATTTTACTTCATTAGGATTAACTCTTTAGTCTCAACATGCTCTTTTTCTTTAGCCGGCGCTTAATTTCTTGGGTTGGAAGACTGGTTTTTTTTTTTTCCCAATAGTTTCGGGCATTTTTGCCTCACCTCCATTGTAGTTTTTGCACAAATTCTGTATGGTTGGTCTCGTTAATTCTAATCAATTCATCTTGTTGCTCGTCCAATGTCAATCGATTCGATGGGGTTGCTTGAATCTCAAGATTCTTAATGTAATCCGATTGATTTTGGAATATTTTATCGGTCTTGCTAAATTGAGCAAGGAGATCTTGAAGGGAAGTCTTGCTCAACTCGTTGTAGTTGTTCTTGTTGAAGGTCCGGTAGAGATGATTCCAATTGATCTTTGTAGTTGTTCCAAGAGAAGTTCGAGAGATTATTTAGACTCAGACTTTAAGTATAGGAGTAGGGGCAAATTAAAAACTTGTATTACTAGTGGTCCCATGATTCTCCGAAGGATAAGTTGTCCTTATCAATGACCGATGGGGTAAAGACATTCCAATGAGCAAGTCATCCTCATTAATGTCGAGAAGCAATTAATATCCTGTAATTTTCTTTTGAGAAAGAAATGAAAACGAAAATCAAAGACTATTCAAATTAATCAAGAATAAGCTCCCCCTTAAGCTGTGAAAGAAAAATGATATTTATAGTCTTGTGTAGTTGACATAGAGTTTTGTATCTTTAAAGTTCCAAAACCTCACCTCGAAACAAAAGGGAATTACATAGGAAATTGTTCCTCTTACTTCCAATTTTGAATTTGCTTTTCTTTTTTTGTTTCTTGAATTTTTCAACTCACCCCATACATACATTTTCCGTCTAGAATCGTCGAATTCGTGAAAGTTTGAAACTCAACTTCTTTTTGTTTTCTTTCCATTATCATCTATGTAGCTGATGCTCAGGAATGAAGCCTAAAACATAAAAATGAACCGCAATCAATAATAATCAATACAAAAATACTCGATATAGTAACATAGAAACTCCATTTAAGAGTCGAGATAAGTGTAAGAATTACAATTATAAATTGCTGCTGAATTTGAAAGAATTTGAAACAAATTAGATAGCTGTTGTGAAGCAAGGATGAGTCATATCTATTGAGATGTCTCAACAAACCAAGAGGAGGTGATGAGTTTAAGGTCCACCTTCTTTTTCCCTTTGCTTTCAATTAATATTTTGGAGCTCAAGTGGAGGTGTGAGGTCCATTTCTATGAACTAACACCATGAAATGCAAGAACTCAAGATTCAACATCAAAGGTATTTTCATGCCTTTAATTTTCTTCATCCACTACAACTTTCTATTATTTCAGAAGGCTGTCAAATAATGAAAATGGAAATGATATCGAGCGTATATGCCGACACTCGACGAAATTTTTCTTACATAGCTCATTAATTGATACCTTCTAAACTGTTTCTACCACCCTATTTATGACATCCCTCTTCCTGTACTGATCCACCAATATAAACACAGCATATACTGAGAAACCATATATAAGTATGTTTGGTGTGTGCTGCATATAGTTTCAGACAGATCTTCATCTATTCGTCGGAAAATTTTTCTACAAGCCTAATTTCTCTGTTTTTGAAATATAATTTTCTGGGACTGAAGCCCAGTTTCTGTATTTTTGTAGCATAGTAGTTAATTTGTATGAAATCTGTTGAACTTTAACCCTTTCTATAAATTCATTTGTTAACTGAGATTATGGAGATACCTGAGTAAGGTTAATACGGGGAGTGTTTAGTACGCGAACTGCATATGACAGTAGATGTTATCTTATATTTTTTTTTCTTCCTTAATACTGTGTACAGATGAAAGTGGAGTTACGATTGACAATCATGTTGTCCCAAATGAATGCTTTAGATCAATTGTTTGAAGGTAAGTTCTTCATCATTATTGGATAAACTGTACTTTCATCGTATTTGGTACTGATCGTAAAAGTATATCATGTATCTAAATAAGAAGAGAAATAAGGATGTTTAGATTCATAAGGATATACATTAACAAATGGAGTCAATACCAATTGAATATTAAATAACGAAAATAAAATTTGTCTATTTCACTGAACTTTAAGTATATGTAAAATTGGACCAAATTGAGTGGCTATTTTAGCCTATTCCAAGTTTCTCAGGAATAAGGTTTAACTTCTAGTAATATTTAGTATGTCTGAACAATTTTTACCTCAAAAATCTGTGTCTTGTCCTCATTTTTTTTTTTTGTCTCTAAGAATGATTCCGACCATTTCAATGCAATGACAGTGTCTTTCACAGAGCTGAATCTGCGATGACCATGAATGGAAATCAGAACGGAAAATTATATCTGTCGAATAGTTTGAGGAGGCATGCAGTTCCCCTGGATTTCTCAACTAACTCAGATCGTATAGTATTTGGAATAAAAGCTATGGATGAACTTTGGAACAGTCCAAAAACTTTGGATGATTTTGCCAATGACAGGAAATATGGAATTAGAGATACTCTGGTAAAGGAAAATCTAAATGGATTCTTGTTTCATCTAAGTGATTGCAAGAGGGGTGGAGTACTATCAGCTTTTGATGAAACTTATCGTAATGAAAATGTATACAGAGATACCGAAATTCCATGTATCAATGCTTTGAAAATGTACGAGACAGATCCAAATTTATATGCTGATGACAATGCTTCAGAATATGAACTGCCTGAGCTGATAGTATGCTACAAAGAAATTAACTGTCATGTTAAGGACATATGTATTGATGAAATTAGGTATACAGAGGATAAAATGATGATAGAAAGCTGCAAATCTGCCTCAGAAATTTCTTTTGGCAAAGATACATCAAAGGAATGTCGTCCCAGTGATTTGACACAGACAGGCGAAGGCGAAGCAAATTGCGGTGCAACTGGCCAGGTCGAGACTGATGTTTCAGAAGAAGGATGTTTCGTAAATAGAACACTTCCTGTGCAAGATTTTGGTACATGGCGTTGCCTCAGGTCTTTTCTCCATGACGTTCCAACACTGCCTGATCAGGTTAGTGTCCAAAAATCTCCATGGAATCACCTCTGCATATCGAATGTTCACACAATTGGAAAAACAATTCTAAGGAACTTACAATAGCCAACTGATAATAAGAGTATAATTGTTCCCTTGTCTTTTAGAGATAGATGCTTGTGCCTATGAAATTGTTTTGACAAAATAAAACTAACTTGCTCTGCAGATTCCTTCTGGAAATGCAATTTCAAATGGCCCTGCTGCAATAATAGTAGAAACAGAACCAAATAAAGGAATTCAGTGCATGAGCAGCAAAGAAAGCTTAGAAAGGAGTATTGAAAATGTCAGTGCACAATCCTTTAACCACAAGGATATCAATCATGAGGACTTGTCTCCCAATGGCCATGTTCAATACGCTAGCAGTGAAGACAGAAGTATTAAAAATGCAAATGAGCAAGCCCTTGAGGCACAAAATGTTCATAATCATGAGCATGGAAACTCTGTTAGCTTTCCCTTCATTTCCCAAGTTCAATGTGATGTGGGAGAGTCGAGCTTTTCTGCAGCAGATGTTACTACTTATTCAGGGCCAATAGCTCATTCCAGGAGCCTCTCTGTACAATCTGATAGCAGCACAACCAGCACACAATCTTTCACCTTCCCAGTGTAAACTTTTACTCTTTTAGATCTCATCAGCACTCAGTTTCTTCCCTTGTTGGGATGTTTCTAGTAACTCATAGCCTCGTCTATTGACAACTTAATTCCTTTTTATGTAAAAAATATAGATTGCAATCTGAATGGAAGAGCAGTCCAGTGAGAATGGCACAAGCAGATAGGAGACATTTTCGAGAACACAAGTGTTGGAAGACAGGCCTTCTCTGCTGTAGATTCTGAAGGCTTTTAATTTATTTATAGGTTCTTAGTTCATATATGCATCATCAAGAGCTTTTAAAGATTAGTACTGTAATTAGTTTACTTGACAACAAATTTTTAGAAGGTTAATTTTCGTGGTTAGGTTTCTTTAAAGGCTGACTTATCCAAGTTTCCAGCAACTGGGCAGAAACCTTGAAGGGTTAAGGCAGTACGGAAGTCAT
This sequence comes from Fraxinus americana, assembly GCA_035079005.1. Lineage (NCBI taxonomy): Eukaryota > Viridiplantae > Streptophyta > Magnoliopsida > Lamiales > Oleaceae > Fraxinus > Fraxinus americana. The sequence continues at coordinate 16,604,840 of CM068711.1, forward strand.
AATGCTCGGATAGAAAACTTTCGGTCCTAGACAGTTTGTCCATTCGAAAAGGCTTTGTTCTCTGGAAGACCTATCCGGTGTTGTCTGGTATTGCATGGTTCCAGTATGCAAGAACTCCGAATCATTCTCTTAAAGTTCGTCCTCTTCATAATAAATCATGTGCTTGCCCTGAAACAAGGATGATTTGCCTTGTGGAATAGGTTCATAAAGTCGGTGCTTTGAGTTGTCATCAGAACTTGGGCAGGTTCAGATGTGAACCATGTCTAATATGTATTTAATTTTCATATAGCAAAATTTTATTCATTTGTGAATATTTCATACGGATCATTTCATTTATGCAATTTGTTTTTTCAATTATGAGAATTTTATTCTGTGTGCAAATTGGTCATACCCTTCATTCAACTATTAGAAACCGTGTAGAATGATAGTACTAAATCCTGCAAAGTGCACGGTATTGTAGATAAGTATAGTATCATCCCGTGAAGACTATGTATTTAATATAGAATAATTAGTGCTAATTGTAATTTAATATTCAATTTTTTTATGAAAAATTTATACTAATTAACTTTCTAAATTAAATATTCTAATGAGCAAATTATGAAAGTTTTTATAAAATTGGGTTGAATGATTATTAGACTTCAAATCCCTTTCTTATTCCAATTTGTGAGGTGGATCAACTTCATCCACTTGGGACATAAGCATTGGTCTTGAGCATTATGAAAGGATTTTGCTAGTTGATATGGACCATAGATTAAAACCAATGGTTGGATTTAATCTAGTGGTCAATTACACATTATAGTCATGTCTCTTTTATAGTAAAATATTTGAATTTGAATTCAAACGGATATTTGACTCTATAATTGCAAGACTATTTTCACCTTATCATTTTGGATTTTGGCATAACAAAAAGAGAGTAAGCATAGAGAGGTAACCAAGTGGGAGAAGTTCATATCTTATCTCCGGTGAAATTCTTGGTGGCTTTCGGCAGATTTACTATCAGTATATCCGTTGCCATTCTCGTGGACGACGATGCATGATCCGGTGTTGCAAAAATCTAAGCTCAACGTCATATGACACTCCACTAGTAGTGTTGAAAAAGTTGTTAAGTCTTTTTGTTTCGGTTTTACACTTTGAGAGTTTATATTTACGCATTGTAGTTGTAATAATCATTTCTTCACTACATTGTAAACTCAACAAATGGTATCAGAGCTTAGACTAGTGGTATAAAGAGTTAAAACAACCTGGAAATCGGAATGGAAGTCGAAGGGGAACGGATTTGGTCGAAAACTAGTAGACCCAAAACTTTAAACCCATTTTTCGAAAAAACCATGCACCTGGTGGACGAACGGCGACCACCACCAAACTCCAAAGGACAAGCAGAATCAAACTGTACAGCACGTGAGACACACGCGCCGACGTGGAGGAGGAGGCGCATGAGCACCAATTGCAGAGACGCTGGAAGCGCGTGAGGGCGCTTGTGAAGGATTCAGCCGGAGGTGTAAAAAGGCAGTTTGTTCCTTGTGACACTTTTGACCTCCTGGTGGTGTTGGATTTCAGTTTGGTGCACTATAGAAATAGATATAGCCTTGGCCAAAAAGGTGAAGTGGAGAAAGCTTTTCCGTTGACGACTCGGTAGTGTTTCCTGGGGTTGCAGCAGTTGTTGGATAACTTAGAGCAATTATTGGAGGCCCTAGATCGATAAAGACTCGCATCTCTACTTAAAAGACGAACCAACATATTGGTTCGCTCGATTTGCGTTTTCTAACACCCTTTCGAATTTACAATTGAGATATTGTTTTATTTGTTATCATATCGTTATTTGACTCTTTTGATATTGTCTATGTGTCGCTTGTTTTGATATTATCGCTTGTGTCATCTTGAAAAGCAATTTATACATAAATTGGTTTGAGCTTGCATTTGTGTGTGGGTAAATTGAGTAAGTAAAACTTTTTCGAAAAACATTATTTTTCTACCATGGCCTCTCGAGTTGAATTGGTGCAATTCAATGGTAAGGGAAATTATTCCATTTGGAAGCAAAAAATGAAAGTTATTTTAATCCAACAAAAAGTTTCTAAAGTTCTTGACGACCCAGAAAGATATCCTGATGCATTAAAAGCTAAACCGGATGAAATTACTGAGATGAATGAAATTGCACATAGTTTGATTATATTGCATTTATCGGATGATGTGCTAGGACAAGTTGAACAACATAAGACTGTCAAATAGTTGTGGGAAGCACTTGACAAGTTATTTTTGGAAAAATCTCTTCCAAACAAAATACATTTGCTTCAAAAACTTTTCAGTTTTAAGCTCAACTCAGGAAAGGATCTTGAATCTGATTTGTGTGACTTCAATAGACTCGTCAAGTGTTTGGCCTACAACGATAAAAAATTTGATGATGAGTATCTAGCGGTTATACTTTTAAATGCTACGCCTGATTCCTATAGAGAAGTTAGGAATGCTATCACACATTCTAGGGATATTTTGACCCTAGATATTGTGACTGATGCTTTGGGGGCTAGGGAGCCAGAGTTGAAGAAAGAGTCGAGGGGTAGCTCGAGAGAAGAAAGTTTGTTTATTAGAGGGATGAATGATACGAGAGAGAACTATTTTCAAAATAAGAAGGGTAGAGGGAAATCGAAGGGTAGGTCTAAGTCTAGAGATAAGAGTGGTAAGAAATACTTTCATTGTGGTAAGTTATGACATTTCAAGAGAGACTGTAATGACCTTAAGAAGAAACAGAGACCGCAGCAGAGTGATGATCAGAACTTAGTTACTTTAGATGATTCCCTTGATTGTCTACATATTATGACCGCTTCAGGAGATTTTGACACTGATGTAGATCATGCCCATGATAACATAAATGTCATGAATGTTTCTAATATTGATTTTGACACTGAGTGGATTTTAGACTCAAGTAATACTATTCATATGTGTCCTATTAAATCTTGGTTCTATAATTACAGAGATGTGAATCCTAGAAAAGTATACTTGGGGAATGATCGTACACACAATGTGGAGGGAGTAGGTGATATTGCTATTAGGATGGAAGATGAAATTATTAGACCCCTTAGAGGTGTTAGGTATGTCCTAGGCCTAGCAAGAAATCTCATTTCCTTAGGCACTCTAGAAGAAGAAGGTTATGAATTCAAGTCTCATGTTAGTACTTTAAAGATTTGTAAAGGGTCTCTAGTAGTTATGAAAGATCCTAAGAGGAATGAACTATATATCCTTCAAGGTAAAGCCTTAGGCAATAAGGAGTCGGCATTATCTTCTGTCTGTGAAGATAAATTAGATCTTTGGCACAAAAGGATGGGACACATTGGGAACATGGGATTGAAATATCTTAGTGACCAGAATTTACTTGGTAAGGATAGTGTTACACCTTTAAGCTTTTGCGAAACATGTGTTCTAGGAAAATTACACAGGGTTAGCTTTGGGATAGGTGAACACAACACTAAAAGGCCATTGGACTACATTCATGCAGATTTGTGGGGTCCAAAAAAAATCCCACACGTGGAGGGAACAATTTTTTTCTGTCCATGGTTGATTATCACTTGAGGAAAGTTTGGGTGTATCTCCTTAAATCCAAATCTGAAAATTCTGATCCTAGAGCTGAACGTGTCATAAGAACACCTAGGTCTCGTAAGAACACTGCACCTCAAGTTCGTTTTCAACAATCGTATGTGTCTGAGCCTAGATTTGTACCTACTTGCCATCGCTGTAGTGCTTTGGGTCACATTAGGTCGAGGTGTCATATGCGTGTGCGCAATGAGAGAAATCAGAATATTCCCAGGTCAATTATCTTTCCAGTCAAGTTCTTCAACTGACTGAGATGATCTCTCAACTGACTAGGGCTACTTCCACTACTAGGAAGGCAAGGGTCAAGAAATTTGATCTTGACCATATGGCAGCTGTTGGTGCTTATGCACCACACTAATCTCATGTGCGGGCATCTGCATGCATGGTCAATTACAGAGGTGTACCTTGCATTCATCAGACACTTTGCATGCGTTTAATTATTTTTGTGTTCTGGTTTATTTATCTTTTATTGCTGTCTGCATTTTTATTTGTCTTGTATGCTTGACATTCTTTTTTTATTTTTGTGAGTATTTCATTCAAAAAAATTTTATTGTTGTTTGGTTTGTTTTGTGGACTACTGCATCATGTGTGTAAAACTTGACAATGCATGTTGAGTATGAATATGCATTTATCTGATGAATAGTCCGCATTCCATCACATAATTGTTGTTTTCTCTGGAGTATTTAGTATATGTCCAATCATGTATTCTTTGCACCACACACACTATGACCATGTAAATAGGTCTTGACCGCATGTGTGAGACTTGGGATGGCTGTCACTTGTTGATAGGGTAACCCTGAACTTGAATTGACTAATTATGTTAGACATAATCTCATGCATATACCCTTTTTTTTACTGAACATTATGCTCATTATCTTAATGTTCTCTTTGAGCTATTTGACTCGAGCAATTAAGCCTGCGATGTATCTCTATATCTGGTGTATAGGTCCTAACGTGTTTAAAATTTTGACTTTCATAAGTAGAGAATAGACCTATTGACAGTGATTTTTGGAGTGTCCCTTCTCACAAAATTAAGGTTTGGAGTCTGATTTACTTGGAATTAGTGACACATTACACACGTGAGTCACATATACAATTTACTTCGGTTAAACTTGATCTATGTGTGTGGTGCAGCACTTATATTCTCATATTTCGCATAATTATATTGGACTACATTTTCTTGTTAACCAACATGTTGAAATGCATGCCATATATTTATTTTTAATCGAGTGGTGCTAAAACTGAAAGTTTTGAAAAAGGTGATATTTTTGTCATTTTTGGAAAACTGTGCTTCAAATTGGATTTTTCAAAATTTTGGTGCTGTTTTTGACATTTGATCTGTCGCTCAAATGTCCCTTGACCGAGTTGGTCTCGCTCGATCTTCGCTCGACTCTCGCTCGAGCGACGGTTGCATATAAGGCACGATTGCAGCCTCATTTTTACTCATTTTTTTCGAATTTTTCTATCAAACTTCATACACCCTTCATCAAATTATTGGAATTTCACTTAATTCAAAGCTTGGGCATTAAATTTGGAGGTCATTAACATCAATATCCTCATCCATTTCTAAAAACTTCTAAGGTAGTTTTTAAAACCCTAGTTTTCGACATTTTTGGGGGTTTTTTGATTTTCTTGGATAATTGTCTTAATTCTTCACATACATTCATGTGTTTTGAGTATATGAATGTTGCAGGATTGTGCGTGCATCAATGTGATTCAACTTTTACATTTTTTTGATGATTTTGGCCATTGCTTGAATGTACTTCATTGCACTTTTACATATTTTTGATGATTTTGGCGATTGCTTGAATGTATTTCAATTTTGATGGAGTTGGGATAGGATTAGTTGATGATTTACTAGTTTGTGGTGCTAGGATACTCGGTTGGTCATGGGTGGTGCCATTTGTGCTTTGAATTTTATGACTTTACATTGCACTCAAAGTGTTCGATAAAATGCTTCTTTGGTTTGATCGTGTGACTTTGGCCATGATTTTGCACACACGAGTCATCCTTCATCTCATGAACACTCCCATGCACTCACACGTTAATTGGAGTTTCTTTCCATTGAATTTTATCTTAGGAGCCATGACACTCACATTACACCTCCATCTAAGACACCACTGCACCTCCGTCCCTTCGTCACTGCATCTACGTCATGCAATCACTACACTATGTTCATGCACTGCCTTATTTTGGCATGTTTGCATTATTTTATGTGCATGTGACATATGTGTTGCATCATTTTACGTGCTTTGAGGACTATTTGCATCGTTTTGCGTGCTTGACACATATTTGCATCGTTTTACGTGCTTTGAGGACCATTTGCATCGTTTTGCATGCTTGACACATATTTGCATCGTTTTGCGTGCTTTGATGGTTATTTGCATCATTTTGCATGTTTGATTCATTGTTACATCATTTCACGCATTTTTATGCATTTGACTGCGTGGCTGCTTGTGTGGTTTGCATTCTCTTTTGTAACATCTCTTGACATGTTTGTTCTGCAATCATGTTCCAGATGCCACCAAAAAGAGCCGGACCACCACTCAGTAGCCTCGTGGATCTACTTCGTATAGTCGGACGCGGTTCATTTCGTCTACTGCTTTTGAGGTCTTTACTTCTTAGTTCTCTCATCGACCTGTCCTCGTAGAGCGTGAGGTTATCTTAGGTGACCTATCTCCCGATATGGCTGGCATTTTTGTTTCTCGGGGTTAGGATTCGTTGTTTATTGGGTTGGTTCCCCCTCCTAGTTTGTTGGTTCAGGAGTTATTCGCGAACATCCACGAGGTTTATGATACTTCTTTTCGAGTCTATCTTATACTCTTCGGCTCTCTCCTGATGTTTTGGCTGAGTCTCTTCATATTCCTCGGGTTCTTTACCCCATTTTTCCTTATCTTTCGGCTGAGACTAGCCCTTCCTACTCTGTAGTTTACTCTACTCTTTTTTATACCCCACTAGTAAGGGGTTCGACTGTGGTTCGCACTGGATCGCTTCCGATCGAGCGCCAGGTTTTGTTGCGCATTGTGTGCATGAACATGTGGCTAGTCGCACACACTTCTTCCTTACCGTCTGATAGGGCTAGGTTTATTTACACCCTAGTTCACGATGACTCGATTGATCTTCCTATTTTCTTATGCCAGCATATTCTTCGTACTTTCAGAGTCTCTGGTCATTGGATAGGTCTTCCTTATCCTTGCCTTCTTCATCGCTTAATCACTGCCATTGGCGTTGTTTTTCTCGAGGGTTCTTTCTGTCCGATAGGTAGACCGATTGGTCTCGCTATCGCTTCGTAGAGCCGATCACGTGCTTCTTCTACTTTTACTCCTGTTGAGCCTACTGATCCGGTAGTGCCGGCATATCCCATTGATGATCCTCTCTTTGTCGATCCATCATCCGTTCCATCATCTGAGGCTCCGTCCTCTTCTGGCGTTCCTCCTTCTACATTTTCCTCTATCCCTCCTACATCTTCGGCTGTTAATCCCATGGCCGCCTTGATGGCCCAGATGTCTACTATGATCAGCCAGTAGGCTCGACTGCTTGCAGAGGTGACTCAGACGAGGGCAGAGGTCACTGCGCTGCGTGGCGAGGTTATAGATGTTCAGCGACGGCTGCGCTGGATGCGAGAGCACTGAGAGTACGAGAGTGATGAGACTGATGCTTCGGATGGAGACGATGCTCCTACCTCGTAGATAGGGTTAATGTTGTAGTTGATATTAATATATGTGTTGCTAGCAGTTAGGCTGAACCTTGATGTAGTATAAACTTTTTTGTAGTTTTTCTCAAGTTATTGGAATTTTCTTTGTCATTTGATGTGTTATTTTTTCGGCATTTGTGACAAAAAGGGGAAGAATTTTATAGTAGGGGGAGATAATGGGAGATATATAATCATTTCTTGTTTAGAGCAGCTTGATACATATTGACACATATCATGTTTTAAGGGGTCGTTGGGGTGAGACATAGATACTGTATAGACATTTTATGCTTTACATTTGATTTGATCTTTTGCATATGTCTTCAGGGGTCGTTGAGGAGAGATATAGATACATTTCCTACTATTTTAACACTTAGAGTTTGCAGTAGTGGTAGTACATCTGCATTGCATACCATGCACTGAGGGGGAGCATGTGCATTGCAAGTGTGTTGCATTTCATACATGCCTGTTTGAGTTTTTCTTGATGCTTTGTGGTATTAATGTGGTTATAGTGTCTTAGTTAACATTAATACTACATCTCAAACTTGTCTGCTTATTTCACTAACTATGCTTCTAAATATTTTATTGTTTATTGCCTCTATCACGTGCTTTTACACTGGTATGTGAGTTTTTTGATTTCAGGATACATGATTAATAAAGTGGAAGCTGTATTCAGTTGGTTTTGTTTGGACTTGGGAAGTTTGGATAGGTTGTGGTTTTTTGTATTGTGTTTTGTCACAGAATGCCAAATGGGGAGTTTGTTAGGTTTATATTTTGTATTGGCGATTCTGTGAACAAATTGACCAACTTGAACATTTATAAAAGTTTAGGGACTAAATTGTAAAGTTCCATAGTTGGTAGGTTAGCTCATGGTTTGGCGTGTTATGTTTGGAACAAGAAGGATTCATGCCGGACTTTCGCTAGCTGCTCGCCGGAGTGTTGCTCGAGGGACTGAAACAGAAACTACCTCGTTCGACTTTCACCCCACTGTCGCTCGAGCGACAGACCCTTGACTCGAGCGAAGAAGCCACCTCGCTCGAGCGACATATTATTCTGGAAACCTAATTTTATATTTTCGAGATTTTTATTTGGCTCATACAACCAATTTCGTCCAACCTATATATTGAGGCGCCGTATTTTCTATGAAGGAGATTGAACATCATAATATTCAAGGAGAATACATGCTTAACTAGAATCAAAGTTCAATCATTCCATTGTTCATGTGTTATTCATTGTGAAAACATCAAAGCTATCAAATCAAACACTGGATTGCATTCTTCACTTGGATCTGCTGCAAGATTGTGTCGTCAACTGTGATGCATTAAAGATTAAGGAAGAGTTTGAAGAATGAGGAGTTCTTGGGGAAGATCTACAGGAGATAAACTGCGCAAAGAGTCAGGATTGGAGTTCCTGTGCTCATTCCAGGAGGACTGCTTTACAAAGAAGAGTCAGGATTGGTGTTGGTGTGCACATTCTAGGAGGGCTGCTTCATACTTCAGACAGGATATCAGAAAGCTTGTGTTGTCAACTTTACTGGTAGTCTGTAAGTTTTATTGACAGTTTATAGTAGATCTTTGACCAGCAAAGTGTCCAGAGTTTTTCCCACGTTGGGTTTCTCCGTGAACAATTCTGGTGTTATTTATTGCTTTATTTACTGCTTTAACATTACTGCGATATTTCACGATAGGACAAATTGAATTTTTTGACTAATCACCTAGACATGATTAACTTGTGACTTGTTGCATGTTAATTAAGTATTAATTCCGTAATTACACCTAATTATCCCCCTCTAGGTGTAGTAGGGTCGATTCTCGCGTTTTTCTAAGTCCTTTCTGTTTGACATAGGACTTGGTTCTTCTAGACAATTGCTTCAAATATCTTAGGGTTTAATATTTAATTTGAAACCTTTCTGATTCTCATATGTAAATCATTCTGTTAGATTCCCATTCTGACGCAAATTCTATAAGAATTCAGCTCAAGGAACATCTCAAGTCAACCCAACATTCATCATTTGACTAAGAATGAGAAATGTACATAGCCCATATATGATATAGCTAACAATATAGGCTTTACAAACCTAAGTTTAATATGCATGTCACCAAATATTTGAGTTGATTAACATATAAAGCACATATTTTTGTCAGAAAACTAGAGCCTTTGGTCCTCCCAATGGTATAAAAACATGAATCTCATATTTAAAAATATAAATTTTGTAAGAAAACAAGAGGCTATGGACCAATTTTGGAACTCTGAATTTTGTGCTTTGTGTATGTTCTCTTTGCTGTACTTCCTCCCATCCTTGATTTACTATAAATTTCAAGGTTCACAGGTAATGAAAACCTTATCATCTTACCATGGAACTATTAACCAACATTGCTACTTGTTTTTTACTTATTTCTCTTACGTTTGCACCTTGTGCTTCTGATCAATTACAGGTGAAGAAATCTCTTGAAAAAGGTAATGAATTTATTCATTTTTTGTTATGATTTGTCTTCGAGGGAAGCCTCTGTTTGAGCAGTGGTGGGACGAAGCGTGTATGTGTGTTGTGCGATGCATAATGTGATGACTTTTGCTATTTTGCAGTTCATGATGCAGCTCAACTTAATCTTCTTGCTTCTCTGAGGAAGCTCCAACTCAATGAAGAGAGAATTGTATGATTTTTTTTATACCCTAAATTTCATCAAAAGAAACAGAAAATATGAAAGACCATGCATGAACATTTGTTTATGCTGAATGATAGCTCCATATAAACCCCAAAAACTATATTTCTAGGCGTAAAAAATTCTGGGATGTTACAATATCTTCGGTTTACGCAGGTGAAAAGTGTTGAAGAGAGATATTTTGGGCCATACAAGAGGAATATGGAAGGTTCATCAGGTACACCAGGTTTGACATTCTTATTTCACACAAAAATTTCTTAACAAAGTTTTTGAACTCATACCCACGCTTATGAATATTTCTTATGCTATTGAATTTTCGACAATTTTCTTGAGTAAACGATATGTTTATTTGTAAGGTTCTATGGGGACAATTATTTATTTCAGTTAAGGGTTCCATGCTGCTGTTGCTTTTTCTGAAAGAAAAGGGGGTTGAAGAGCGCGTGGGTGGGAGAGAAATGGGGTTAAGACGAGCATAAATACTCTCTTTAACTTGTATTCTAACAAACAGAATATCTTTTACAACAAGTGTCATTGCTTTCAATCATCTGGTACATCATGCCACTGCTGTAGGTTGATTTTCGGGAACTTCCTCTTACTGCATGATTTCTTGGTTTCAGTAGTTCCATATTAATATTGAATCAATCTTTCTACGGAGCAATTCATAATACTTTTTATAGTTTGAATAATGCATCTAATTACTTTAATTGGTCTAACAATTTAAACTTAAATTTCCTTCATTCCGAAGAGCTGATTCAATATGAGCAGTGAATTCTTCCTTTCCTTTCTTGATTCAAAAACTTTCTTGGTAACCGCCCTTATCGGGCCGCAAAGAGCTCATTCTCTTACTTCACGTGCCAAAGCCCATTCTTATGTCCAATACAAATTACCTTCATAAAACTATATCATATAAGTAAAAGCTGATACACTTTCGACAAATTTACCATGTAAAGTAGTACAAAACAGAACAGCAACAAACACCATTATATCATGTTCTAATAGTATAAATTTTCATGTCATGATCAGGTAACAAATTACATCAAAAAGAGAAAAATCTGATGCATCCCAAGAAATGGACTGATCATCAAGGAGCGAAGAAATCGGAATATGTTACCATGGATTATAGTTGGGTTAGACAACGTCGTCCGATACACAACAAGCATGTCCCAGTTAGTCCATGAAACATGGGATATTCATATGAAGTCCTAAATGTTTTGTCACACAATTTTGAAAAATCAAAGAAGAAAAATCGAAGTCTTATTGTAATTATAGGGAAATGATGAATATGTCTCTTTGAAGCTTTATTATGGCCAACAACATCAAGCGAACCAAGGCCAAAATTTAGTTACAAACTATGGTCCTATCTATGCTTTTAAGGAACTTCACTTTGTTCCATGTACAAATTTTGTTTTTGTTACGTTGTTTTCAATGCAGTCAATGGAATTTCAAATACCAATAATTCTTGATATATCATCTCATATTATAAAATCAAACAACTGCTTATTACATAGTTCTCATTTTTTTCTCTTGTTAATATTGTTTAAATTAGTATTTCGAGCATGACTTGACGGTCTAACATGATATTAGTATATTATGTAAAAAGTACAGTCCTCATTTTAATACATTTTAATTCTAATAAGACACATTTCAAGCACATGAGTTTGTTAAATTGGAGTGGGGTTGGTTCATTGAGGTTTGAGTGAACATCTAGAACGGAAATAAGGAGTGCAACGGCCAAGAATATTAGCTTAATTTAATATCTCAAATTTAGGGCATAAATTGAACATTGAAGTAGACTGGGTATTGGAAAAATCTTGGGTGTAATGGTGTCTTGTAGGCATGGCAATGGGCCGAGCCGACTGCACACAAGCTCGGCTCGTCGTGGCTCGTTTATAACTGCCGAGCAGAAGCTTAGCTCGTTACTCGTGAGTCAAGCTCGGCTTGGCCCATGAGCTCGTGTCTCGTCAAGTTTTTTTTTTTTAATTAGACCTTTTTTTTTTAACAAAAAAAAAAATTAACCCTTCACCAAGACGAGACCACGAGCGAGCTCATTGGCTCGCCTACGAGCCGACTTTTCAAGAGCCGACGAACCGTCCGGCCCGTTTGCAACCACTAGTGTCTTGGCACCTGCCAGGAGCACTTTCCCACATTCAAATATCCAGTTATCTCCTTCATCTCGTCCCCTTTTTTTAGGCAGAGGAGGAGTTTGCTCAAACTGTCCATTTTACCATTAAAAAGTCAATGTTTTACTTTGTTAAGTGATATTCTGATTCAATAGGAAAAGATCTTGATAAACATGAGATACGTTATCCATGGTATAAAAGGTATTGCAGTATATAAGTATGTGTGTTTGTGAGACATAAATTGCATCAAAACATCCTTAAAGACCAACAGGGTAAGAAATGCTGCATGTACAAGCAACTATTCATTAAACCTGCAAATGACGCAAATATGAGTTAAAATGGTAATAGCATATTTGGTAGGAAGATTGGATAGCACAAGACTCTGAACCCTCGTAGTAAACATGCACTGGGATCATGGTAATGTCAAATTTCACCTTTTCTAAGCTAGATTGACAACTTCTCCATTGCTTGCATTTTGAAATGCACTTCTGATGGGACCCCAGAAGGCATAGGATTTTCATGATCCTAAAATAGCATGCACTGATATTCCTAAGGTCGATCCTCTATTGCTCGTATTCCGAGATTGATCTCCACTGATATGCAAGCTTCGGATAGATCCACACCCGCGCTCTCAAGTGTCTGTGTCAATGAATTCAAGAACCTTATTATGTCAAAATTTCACATGTTAGCAAAGGATTTACCAATAAACAGTTGTTAAGATGATCAATTGAAAAGTAACTGTTGAAGAAACTAGTCTTGGTACTCTACCTCAAATTTAACAAGTACGTATAGGCAGTTTATGTTGGAAAATTCCAACGTGTGGTGCCACACGTGTATATATATTAAAATGTGTGGTGCTATTTTAAAGTTTAATCAATAAAGTGATCCATTAAAGCTAATTTTGAATAATGGGTATTAAATGTCATGGAAATAAAGTGTAGACACCAGAACGGTTATTTTAAATTGATGAGGGGTCAATTTAAAAGAACTAAAAGATAATAACTGCTTAATTCAATTATATATCATGCGTCATAGTTCTCAATTGAACGTGGATTTTCTATATCTCTGCATCCACATCAATAGAGAAAAATTTCTAACGAACTACTTATCAATTGGAAGATCATAACCTGTTTAAGTAGTCACATCTATGGATCAAGATACGCTTCCACTTCTAATCTTCTCTTTGATTTCAACATGGAGGATTTATATGCATGTGAAAGTGTTTGATAAAAGTTTTGATAGAAAACTTAATCATTTTCAGTTCCTGCAAGTGGCATCAGAGCCACTCTGTTGTTGAATCATTGAGAAATTGTAAAAAAATAAAGGTTTTAGCAATTTTGAATTTTAAGTTATTTGATCTTCTTTCACGTTATTATATAAAATTTGGCATGTCGCCATGGTAAAGAACAAAAGGTTTCGTTGCTGAATGTGTTTTTTTCTGTTTTGCTCGTTGTTAAAATAACAAATGCATCTTTGATTTTTTGACTGCACTAGAATTAATTGATGAAAAGTGAAGTACCCTGTAGAAAGTATATGATTCAGTCATATGTGTTATATTGTGATTGGTTGAAGAAAATGTTGGTTTCTTGGTTTTCACAATCGGATTATATGGCCTATTATCCATTGTGTATAAATTTGGGGAGTTTCAATTTTTTTTTTCAAGTGGCTTTATGGAGACCATAATCATTTATAAAATATGTTTGAGCAGCTTTATTGATTATTATATGGGTAGTAACTTATAAAATGACACATGACAAATGGATGTAGTAAAGGTTCCGCTTTTCTGATTTTCATTTTTGTTTTTTTGGTACATATGTGTTGTGGTCATTAAAATTATGTTTTATTCACCAAATTATTTTATTTGTTGTTGTTCTACTGCATATGAGTGTTCATTCTTGCAGCGTTAAGTTCAAATATTTTGGTAAATCATTTATGATAAATTAAATAAACAAATTGAAACAATATGTCACCAAAGTGACCTCTTTTGTATAGATTGGTTTGTTTGGGATGTTTAGATGTTTGTGTGTGTGTGTGCTTGTTCATGTGTGTATTAGTCAGCTCAAAGGAAGGTTAATATTTGGCCAAATTGTATACACTTGGAATGGTGAATGTGTGACAATTATAAAGTTTTCATGTGAATAATAAATTAATTCAAAGGTAAGTATATTATTTGACATGAGTTATTGTTAATGTTTGATCACTATACCAAGAGTACCACTTGCAATTAATATTACTATCCAAAAACTTGATATTAATGTTGTGTTAGGTATCTTAAGATGGGGCTTACCATTATTTGATTTTATTGATTATTAAGTGTGGATATTGATGAGAGCATGGTTGTTTGTTTATTTTGTTCTCTATACAACTAGTTCATCTGTTATTACTATATATGTCAATGCTATTTCTATTCTCATGCTTTACGGGACATACTTCAAGGATTGGAAAGAGAACATATTGATTGTTTTTGGCTGCATGGATCTAGACTTTTCGCTCCAGATTGAGCAACTAACTCCTCTTACAGAACAAAGTTTACCTGATGACACGAGGAACTTTGAGAAGTGGGATCGCTCAAATGATCATTAAGCGCGGCATTCTGGAAGCTTTTAGAGGTACAATATCCGAAGAAGTAACTAATGCCAAGGTGTTCCTCGCCGAAATTAAGAAGCGTTTTGCGAAAAACAATAAGGTTCAAACAAACACGCTTTTGCAAAACTTAATTTCAATCCAGTATAAAGGCATGTGAAAGATAAGGAAGCACATCATGGAGATGTCTCACATTGCTTTAAAACTTAAGAGACTAAAGCTCGAGCTGTCTAATGACTTGCTCGTACATTTGTTATTGATCTCGCTTCCTGCACAACTCAGTCGATTTAAGGTCAGTTATAACTGCCAGAATGAGAAGTGGTTTCTGAATAAGCTCATTTCATATTGTCCGCAAGAGGAAGAAAAGTTGAAGCAAGAAAGAACTGAAAGCGCTTACTTGGCAAGCACTTCTAAGGATAAGGGCAAGAAAATGAAGAAGGAATATAAAGCTGCTCATAAGGGTCCAGAACAAAAGAAACGGCATGAAGACAATGGGACTTATTTCTTTTGCAATAAGATTGGACATGTGAAAAAAGACTGTACCAAATATCACGTCTGGTGTCCAGAGAAAGGTACAATTCTTACTTTGGTCTGTTTTGAGATTAATTTAGCTTCAGTACCTACAAACACTTGGTGGTTAGATTCTAGTGCTACTACTAACCTATTCAGGGCTGCCTGAGCTACCGAAAGTCAAATGATGGTGAAAAATACATCTATGTGGGTGATGGTGAATCTAGGGCTGGACAAAACTCCGTACCTGACCGAACCGAACTGAACCGAACCGAACCGAGCGGTACTTCATAACTTAAATACCCAAACGAGTATCTGAATCGAGAATCGACGAGTTTGGTTCAGTTCTCGGTTCTAGACCCAGAACCGAAGAACCGAATTTAAATAATTTTTAAAATTTTTTATATTGAATTAATTAATTTTTTTTAATTTTTCTAAACAAATTAGCAAATTAACTAATTTAGTTAATAATGTCCTAACTCCTAAGCCAAGTGCATGCCTAGCTAGCCCAACCCAACCCAATTTCTAAATTCAATTTTTTGGTCCTATTACTAATTTCATTATTAACCCAAGATCTAGGCTTTTTTAAGTTCTTATTATTCCCTTTCCAAGTTCACACTTTCATTCGGTAACCACTGAGTTAATGACCCCAAATCATTTGATAAATTGAAAACCTACATCTACATGCCCAAATCGAAATCGTCAACTGCCGAGTCCGACTTCCCCTCTCAATGCCAATCGAAGCTGCGACCTCCAACCACGACCACCAATCGTTGACCATTAGAAATCTGTTAAAAAATTTAATTATGATACGGAATCGAACATAATCAAATCGAACCGAACTGAACCGAACCCGAATGGTTCCATAATTATATTTGGACTCGACGGTTCCATTTATTAAATACCCAAAAATTTTGGTTCAGTTCGGTTCAGTTCTCTTCAGAACCGAACGGAATCGGACCATGTCCAGCCCTAGGTGAATGGTGGAAATTGATGTAATAGGCACTTTCATGTTGTTATTAGGAGCTGGTCATTTTTTGGATTTGAAAGATACCTTTGTTGTATCATCTTTTAGATGGAATTTGGTTTATGTTTCTTTGTTGGACAAATCTGGATATACTGTTCATTTGAAAACAAACAGTTTAGTCGTTCATTAAATTTCATTGTTATTGGTACTGGTTCATTATGTATACATGATAACATATATTTGCTTGATACTGTTGCGTCATATAATGAAACTTTGCATGTGGAATCACGTGGTACTAAATACAAATTAAATAAAGAAAATTCAACAAAATTATAGCACAAGCGCTTAGGTCACATCTCATAAGCTAGAGTTGAACGACGTATTTCAATTGGTATTGGATTTCCTTGACTTCACAGACTTGATGTATGTATTGATTGTATCAAAGGAAAACGAACCAAAAAAAGGAGATTAGGTGCTAACAGAACTTCAGATGTCTTAGAATTGATACACACGGATATTTGTGGACCATTCCCCATGGTCAACAATACTTTATACGAAAAATTACAGCAGGAGTCCCTAACCTTTGCCTTTTTTGCAGACTTTACCTCAACATTCACTTTGTGCCAGCGGAGGTCCCAAACCTTTGAAAAATTAGCACCTGGAGTCCAAATGGATGGAAACTGACTGTTAGTTGACCAAGATAATAAAAAGTTGACTAATCTTTATCAAATTGAAAAGGGGAAAATGATATAACTACATTTTCTCAAATATTAACCATTAAACTAAAGACTAAAAAAACAAAAAAAAACAAAAACAATCAGCCCCCACCACCGCCTACCAACAAACCCACCCCACCTTTATCTTCTCCAAAAAGCTGCTTCGCCAATCACCAGTTACAGCCACCCATCGGTGCTGACACCATCATCGTAGTCCCAAACCTTTGAAGAAACTATTCCTGCCTGCGAACAAAATTTTGGCATAGACCACCTTACCACCACCCCACCTTCACCCTCACGTCCACCCCCAAATCAAAATCAAAAAATTCGTCGACCGCTTGCTTTTAAGAATTTCACCAAGCATCTTTGTAGCACTTTCAAAACACCCTTTTTCTTTATAAGCGTCAATCATTGTATTGCATAAATAAGCATTAGATTCAATACCCATTTCGATAGTCACATAATGAATCTTATCTGCTAATGATTTGCCACTTTCAAGAAACACTTTCAATCCATACAACAACCTGAATTTCTTTTGGTATTCTAAAGCAGATTTTTTGTTGAAAATTCTGAATTCTTTTATGAAACAGAGAGGCTGAAGTTTCCAGTAATTGCGAAGCCATGGAGAAGTGATTTTCGAAGTATGTGGCTGGAGAGCATGTGAAATGGGTGAAACTAAAGTCGTTGCCTAATATTTCGAAATACCCAGTGTCATCGGAAGATTTGTTGCCATTCTTACAGATCGGTGGGTTCGGAGAAGATGAAGGTGGGGTGGTGTTTGTGGGTAGGCGGTGGTGGGGGCTAATTGTTTTTATTTATTTTCATATTTTTTTGTCTTTAGTTTAATGGTTAATATTTGAGAAAATGGAGTTACACCATTTTACCCTTTTTAATTTGATAAAAATTGGTCAACTTTTTATTTTATTGGTCAACTAACAGTCAAATGGATGGTTGGACTCCAGGTGCTAATTTTTCAGAGGTTTGAGACCTCCGCTGGTACAAAGTGAAGGTTAAGGTAAAGTCTGCAAAAAAGGCAAAGATTTGGGATTGCTGTTGCAATTTTCCCTATTTTATATCATTCAGAAACGATTACTCACGTTATGAGTACATATATCTTATTCATGAAAAGTTTGAGTCACTGGACATGTTCAAAGCTTTTAAAATTGAGGTTGAGAATCAGTTCAACATAATGATAAAGAGTGTTAGGTCTAACCGTGGTGGTGAATACTACAACAGATATGACGGTTCAGATTAACAATGTTTAGGACCATTTGCTAAATTCATAGAGGAATGTAGAATCGTCCCATAATACACCATATAGGATCGCCTTGCATGAATGATGTAGCTGAAAGATGAAACAGGACTCTTAAGGATATGGTAAGAAATATGATTAGTCATTCCACCTTACCAAAATCACTCTGGGGATAAGCATTAAAAACTGCAGCTTATATTCTAAATAGTGGACCAACTAAGGCTGCTGCCAAAACATTTTATGAGCTTTGGACAGGCAGAAAGCCTAGTCTAAAGCATTTTCAAATTTGGGGATGTCTAGCTGAGATTAGGCCTTATAGGACACATGAAAAGAAATTGGACTCTAAAATAGTGAGTAGCTATTTTATTGGTTATTCTGAATGATCAAGGGGCTGTAAATTTTATGATCCCACACTTAAGTGAATTTTCAAAACGGGAACTGCAACATTTTTTGAGGATGTTGAGTTTGGGGAAGAAGAAATAACGTTAGAGACATGGGCTTTGAGGAAGAAGTTGAAGAATGACCGATTTTGATTCCTTTTGTTACTTTTGACAATGTATAGGTTTTTATACCTGTCGTTGATCAAGAAGTATATCCAGAATCTCAACAAGATAATGTTGAAGAACCTTCCATTCAAAATGAGGTAATTATTCCAGAAGTACAAACTCAACAACCTCAAGAACTAATACCATTAAGGAGATCCATGAGAGAAAGGAAAAACTCTATACCGGATGATTTTATAGTATCTCCTAGAACATGAGAAAATAATGGAGTGGTAAAAGATGATCCAATCACTTTCCATCAGGCCATGCAGGGTTCTAAGATATAAAGCTCATCTTGTAGCTAAAGCTTTATCCAAAAAGAATGCATCAACTTCAAAGAGACTTTCTCTCAAGTTTCAACGAAAGACTATTTTAGGACAATTATGTCACTTGTTGCCCACTTTGACCTTATGCTACATCAAATGGATGTTAGGACGGTGTTTCTCAATGGCGACATTGATGAGACGATTTATATGGTGCAACCAGAAAACTTTGTATCAAGAGACTCAAAGAATATGGTTTGCAAATTAAAAAAAATCCATCTATAGGCTCAAGCAAGCTTCCCGTCAATGGTACTACAAATTTTATCAAGTAATTATCTCATTTGGTTTTGAGATGGATGTTTTTGAAGATTGTATGTATCACAAGTTCTGTGGGAGTAAGCATATTTTTCTAATTTTATATGTTTATGACACTGTTTGCCTCTAATGATATATGCATGTTGTACGAAATCAAGAGAGTTTTATAAAAAAAAATTGAGATGAAAGATCTTGAAGATGATTTTGTATTAGGGATTCAGATACATTAGGATCGCTCTTGAGATATTCTTAGATTGTCACAAAAAAGCTATATCGATAAAGTATTTAAGAGGTTTGGCATGTTAGACTGTAAGTTACGTGACACCTTTGTCACTAAGGGAGACAAATTTAGTTTCAAACGATGCCTGCAAAATGACCTTGAAGTTAAGAAAATGTAGAAGATTCCATATGCATCAGTTGTTAGGAGTCTAATGTGTGCTCAAGTTTGTACACGTCCAGACATAGCATTCATTGTTGGAATGCTAAACAGATATTTAAGCAACGCTAGGATAGATCATTAGAAATTAGCCAAAAGGGTTAAGAGGTATGTAAAGAGAACAAAGGATTACATGCTCACATATAGCTAATCGGATCAGTTAGAGATCAGAGGGTACTTCGATTCTGATTTTGCTGGATGCCAAGACAGTAGGAGATCTATATCAAGCTATATCTATCTGCTAGTTGGAGGAGCTATTTCCTGGAAGAGTGCCAATGAGACATTCATAGCTTCTTCTACCATGGCAATAGAGTTGTAGCATCCTATGAGACATATAATCATGGAATATGCTATGAAATGTTGTCACTGGGTAGCGCATTCTGAATGGTGTAGAAAGACCGCTAAAGTTATATTATAACAATAACTCAGCAGTTATGTATTCTAACAACAACATAAGCTCATCTAAGTCAAAACACATTGACATTAAGTTTCTGGTTGTGAAGGAAAGAGTACATAGTGGACAGATTTTCATAGAGCACATCGGGACAAACTCCATGATTACGGATCCGCTTACTAAGGGATTGCCGCCCAAGGTGTTTCATGACCACGCTGCTTGTAATGTCCCAGATTTTATATTCTTAATTTGGTTGGTATAGTCCATTTAAGAAATAAATTATGGAATCTCGGCCCATTTAGGGTTATGAAAGTACAAGCCAAAAGTTATTTATAAGCCCAATACTTTAAGACATTAAGTTTAAGTAAATTTGATTTCAAAGATTTAATGAATAACTGGGTTGCCACAATGGTCATCTGCATGGTATTTCCTATTGGCCACCCAGGTTCGAATCATCATGCAGATGTTTTTATGAAGTATTTTTATAAAATTATTTGTTGGGCTTAAAACTCTTCAAATTCCTAGTTAAAGACTCAATTTAACAAGATTAATGATAATATAACTCTTCCATTTAGTTTTCCATTAAAAATGGAGGTTACAAGAAGAGGAAAAGCATTTTTTAACTACATCTTTCCTCAAATCTGAGATTACACTTATTTTCTCTAAAAAAAAATCTTTATGTTAAGTAAAGTTTGAAAGAATAGCAAGGGTATAAAGGAGAGTGCACACTTTGATCAAGGAAAAAGATTTTCAAAAGAATAGGAGACGAGCATATTTCTAAAAGTTCTGATACCGTCGGGAAGCAACAACAATCATCCAACATTATACTTTCAAAAGATTTTCACAAAGGTAGGTAGAGGTGCAAGTGTTTGTTTCGTTTTCAAACTATTATTTTTGTTAAAAGTTTGAATGAATTGGTGCCTTCGGGTACGGTGTTACGACACTACTATAGTTTGAATGATCATTCTCCGGCTCTATGCGTTATGTTAATTCATAACTCTACAGAAATTGGATTTTGCCGGAAATCTTACTACGCGACGGTATGAATCTACGGTTCGAAAATTTTATAATTTGTTAACGAAACGCACCAATGACATCTATTGAGTTTCAAACTCTTGGATTAATTCCCTCTCTATAGGTTGATTTGATTGGGACGTGGATGATGGTAAAGAATGAAGCAACATGCTATGGAGAGGCCAGTGATTTAATGTTTTCAATTTTACTACGAAAATGTTTACTTTAAATAATTTGTTTCCTATGAAATGTTGTTTATGGAACTGTTCTAAACACATTTATTTATGAATAAGTTATTCATTATGGAAATTATCTTACAAGTCGCTGGTTTATATTTTAAAAAAAGATGTTAGCAAAGTAACGTTCCTGTTTTTCTAGAAATTTCATTTCTGACTTGACTTCAAAAATCCGTAACTTAGTCGTTACTTGGAATTTTTCAATGAAACCAGTGACGTTTGATAGCCTCATAGGTTAGCTACGAAATAAACTTAAATCAAGTCAATCCAATGTCGGTAAAATTTTATAGGTCACTTAGAGTAAACTGCACTAGAAAGTGTTGCTGGGTTTCCAGTTTCTGTAGTTGATTTCAAACAATCATAACTCACTCATTATTTAGAACTTTTAGACAAAATCAGTGGCATTGGATAAACTTACATGTTAGCAACTGAATGAACTTGAAATTATGTCAATCTGATGTTAATAGGATTTTATACGTAATGTTAAGTAAACTGCACGGGTGAGGTTGCTGTTTTTCAGTTTCTGCTCTTGGCTTCAAAAATTTATATCTCACCCGTTACTTGATGTTTTTGGACAAAAGAAATTGGATATGATAGTCTCGGGGGCTAGCTACTGGATATAGCTAAATTCATGTTAGTTCGATTTGTGTAAAATTTTATATGATATTTTAAGTGAACTGTGCTGGGTTTCCTCCCAACCCGAGTTGCTGTGGGGTTTCGAAAAATATTTTAATGCCCTATCTGTTGCCGACAGAGCCCAATTTTTGGATATGTCATATTATAAAGAGTTTTCTACCTTGTATTAAAGGTTGACGAAGTTTCGAGGTCGATAGTTATGCAAACGAATTTATTTTGTCACTACCCATATGAGATAGAAAAAAAAACAGCAACATTATTTTTAAAGTTTTGCCTAAAGTTTGACGTCAATTGTGGAAGCATGCACGGAAGATATTCTAAAGACATTTTTGAATTGTTTTATTTATAGTATTGAATTATTTTCTTTTAACAAATTATGGTGATTTAAATTTCATAAATTAAATGTTTAAGCTTTCCGCTAAGAGTAAGGTTAATTCCATTAAGTCAACGGCTAAAGTATAGTTAATCTAGTGATGTTCCGATCCATTCGGGTCGGGGCGTTATAGTGTGGTATCAGAGCCACAGGTTTAGTCGATTTTGTAGACTCGACTTTTTTTTTCTTTTTTGGAAAATATTTTTTATGAATGTGTATTTTAAGTACAAGTATGAAAGTTAAAATGGGATGATAAAATATTTATGGCTCTCCATAGCATTTTGCATCCAATAGTCGACCTCATCCTACGACCCAGGTACGTTTAACTAAGCAAAGTTTAAATTCTTATTATGAAAATGTTATGATTCTATAGTTATGCTTTCCATGTTTCACTACGTTTTACATTTTTCTTTATGTATATCTTATATGTAAAGATAAATGTACTATGAAAAGAAAAGTGTTATTCAAAAGACATGTATTGGGTTAGAACTTAAGGTTGTGGACTGCATATGGCAAGGAAAGACAAATTCTAGGGAAATGAATCATATTAGTTAATAAGAGATAGATATTCAAGCTTACCTAGATTTTGAGGTAGATGAATCTATAGATCTTGACAATCACATGCGAAGTATGTACTAGTATTGAAAAAAAATACATGTATATAATTCTGATGAAGTTGATAAATAATTCTCTATTTTTCTTAGTATTCTGGTACTGGTAGATGAAATTAATGAGATATATTATTTTTATCTCAAAGGAAATGTCTCGAGCAAACCAAAATAACTTGATAAGGGACCTCCTGCAAGTGGTTCAAGATCTTGGCAGGCAGAATCAGAATCAAGCCCCACCCTTACCACCAGCTCCTGTAGCTCACCCGACCCATGCCTCGATTGTTGAGTTATTTCGAAGGCATAAGCCCCCTACTTTCGATGGAGCATCTGGTCTACTGGTAGTTGAGGAATGGCTTCGTAAGTTGGAACGAATTTTTCGGCTTATAAACTGTACTGATGCTCAAAAAGTCCAGTGTGCAGAGTTTATGTTTACCGGTGATGCAAGTCACTGGTGAGATTCGATGTCTCGAACTAGGACCCCGGAGCAGCAATTGGCATTAACATGGGAGGAGTTCAAGGAGGAAGTGATGGATAAGTATTTTCCTCAGTCTCTAAGAGATTTCAAGGAAAGCGAATTCCTTCAGCTTAAGCAAGGTAATATGTCCCTGACTGATTACGAGCGAAAGTTTGATCAACTCTCAAGGTTTGCTCCACACCTGGTTGACACAGAAATTAAGAAAGCTCGAAGGTTTGAGCAAGGGTTAAACCCAGACATAAGCATGATTCTTATGTCACATCGTTTTACATCATACCGTGAAATGTTAGAACGAGCTCACACTATTTGGTATCAAAAGGCTAATGCAGAGCAACACAGTCAATTGTTCGGCCAGCAGGATAAAGGACAAGTTCGGAAGAGAAAGTGCAATGGTCAAGAAAAAGAAAAGGGCAAGTGGCAAAATAAGAAAACCAATATCAGACCTGGTGCTAGTAAGGCCATAGTACCTGTAGTAGCATCGTGCCCTAAGTGTGGTAAACATCATCGTGTTGAATGTTTGTTTGGGAAGAATGCCTGTTTTCGATGTGGTAAACCAGGGCATATTGCTAAGGATTGTCCCACCTTTGCTCAGAAGAAGGATGATAACAATGATCAGAACAAGAAGGGCAAAGCACGAGTCTTTACGCTCACTCAGAAGGATGCAGAGGAGAACTCAAACGTAATAGCAGGTATTTTACTCATATCCAATACACTTGCTTATGTACTGTTTGATTAGGGAGCTACTCACTCTTTTGTATCAACGTCTTTCATTACTAAATCTAGTATTAGTTGTGATAAGTCAGAGAGTACACTAGAAGTTAGCATTCCTTCGGGCGAAACATTGACCACTGATAAGTTAACCAAGTCGGTAAATCTTGATATTGAGGGAAAAACATTAGAAGCTAATTTATATCTAATAGAGATGAAAGATTTTGGGTATGGATTAGTTGGGACGTAATTATGCAACCATTTATTGTAGAGAAAAGGAAGTGTCTTTTCAAAAACCAGGAGAAAAACAATTTTCTTTCCCTGCAATAAAGACCAAACTCAATCTCCAACTGGTATCTACCTTGCAAGCCGAGAGAATGTTGAGAGAAGAAACATCTCAAGGGTTACTAGTGAACGTCTCAGTAGAAAAACAATCGACGATAAAGATTGAGGATGTACCAGTGGTACAAGAATTTATAGATGTGTTTCCTGAAGATCTACCTGGTATCCCACCGAATAGACAAGTAGAGTTTACCATAGATCTGGTTCCTGGAGCGGCACTAGTATCTAAAGCTCCATACAGAATGGCTCCAAAGGAACTTCAAGAGTTGAAAGTTCAGTTACAAGAATTGTTGGACAATGACTTTATCCGACCAAGTGTATCTCCTTAGGGCGCACCAGTGTTATTTGTAAAGAAGAAAGATGGAAGTTTGAGGATGTGTATCGACTATCGGGAGTTGAACCGTTTGACCATCAAGAATAAGTATCCTCTCCCGAGAATTGAGGATTTGTTTGATCAATTAAAAGGGGCTAAAGTATTTTCCAAGATCGACTTATGATCTGGATATCATCAATTGAAGGTTAAGGCCAGCGATATACCTAAGACGGCTTTCAGAACTCGTTATGGACATTATGAGTTCACAGTCATACCATTCGGGTTGACAAATGCTCCCACAGTATTCATGGATTTAATGAATCGTGTTTTTCACAAGTATTTAGATCAATTTGTCATAGTCTTCATCGATGACATTTTGATATACTCTAAGAGTACAGATCAGCATGAGGAACATCTTAGAATAGCGTTAGAAATACTGCGCAAGGAAAAGTTATATGGAAAATTTAAAAAGTGTAAATTTTGGCTTGAGCGAGTTGGGTTCTTCGGTCATGTAGTTACTGCTCAAGGAATTGAAGTAGATCCAGTAAAAGTGGAAGCGGTAACTAACTGGAAGACACCGACTAACGCTGGTGAAGTTCAGAGTTTTCTAGGATTGGCCGGGTATTATCGGAGATTTATTGAAGGATTCTCCAAAATATCTGGACCAATGACGCAATTGACAAGGAAAGGGGTAAAGTTTCTATGGACAGATAAGTGTGAGCAAAGCTTTCAGGAGCTAAAGTAACGATTGATTAAAGCACCGGTGTTAACCATACCCGAAGGTTCAGAAGGGTTTGTTATATATAGTGATGCATCCAAACAAGGTTTGGGATGTGTGTTAATGCAACACGGAAAAGTGATTGCTTATGCATCAAGGAAATTGAAGCAACATGAACAGAACTATCCGACGCATGATCTACAACTTGCAGCGGTAGTTCATGCATTAAAGATATGGCACCATTACTTATATGGAGGAAAGTGCGACATTTACACAGATCATAAGAGTCTCAAATATTTCTTCACACAGAAGGAATTGACTATGAGACAGAGGTGATGGTTGGAGCTAGTAAAGGATTACGACTGCACTATTCATTATCATCCAGGTAAGGCTAATGTTGTTGCGGACGCTCTAAGTAGAAAGTCGATGGGAAAGTTGGCATCATTACCTACTATTCAGAAGGAGTTGATCAAAGACTTGGAAAATTTGCGGATTGAAGTGGTTACTACATCAGAGCAAAGTATAGCTCATTTAGCAACTTTGGTAGTTCGACCAACTCTCAGAGATCGGATCATAGAAGCACAGGATAAAGATTCATTTTTGCAGAAGATCAGGAAAGAAATTGGCACTGATAGGAGGAAGGATTTTGGAATAGCTTCGGATCGGGCACTAATGTTTAAAGGAAGAATTTGTGTGCCTAAAGATGAAGTTTTGAGGAATGAGATATTAGAAGAGGCTCATTTCACCCCGTACACCGCACATCCTGGTGGTACAAAAATGTATCGAGATCTTCGAGATACATTTTGGTGGAGGAATATGAAAAGAAGTATAAGTCTATTTGTGGCAAAATGTATAGTGTGTCAACAAGTTAAAGCAGAACATCAAAGACCAGAAGGGTTGTTAAATCCATTGGACATACCTGAATGGAAGTGGGAGAATATTGCAATGGACTTTGTGATAGGATTTCCGAGGTCAGTAAGAGGACACAATGCTATATGGGTAATAGTGGATCGACTAACAAAGTCAGCCCATTTTCTTTCTGTAAAAATGACATTTAGTCTAGATCAACTAGCACAATTGTACATTAGAGAGATTGTAAGATTGCATGGTGTTCCCGTGTCTATTGTATCTGATAGAGATCCAAGATTTACGTCAGAATTTTGGAAGAGCTTACAAAGAGCTATGGGAACGAAATTGGATTTCAATACGGCGTATCACCCTCAATCCGATGGTCAATCTGAAAGGACCATCCAAATTTTGGAAGATATGCTAAGGGCCTGTGTTTTGGATCTAGGAGGCAGTTGGGAATCGTATCTACCTTTGGTGGAATTTGCCTATAATAATAGTTTCCAGGCAACTATTGGAATGGCACCATATGAAGCTCTCTACGGTAGAAGATGTAGATCACCCGTCCATTGGGACGAAGTCGGAGAAAAGAGAGTTTTGGGACCAGAGATCATTGAAAGGACAGTTGAAGTCATTGATAAGATCCGTACTAGGATAAAGGCCACACAAGATAGACAAAAGAGCTATGCTGATACCAGAAGAAAAGACTTGGAATTTAAAGTTGGAGAAAAAGTTTTTCTGAAAGTGTCATCAATGAAAGGTGTACTTAGGTTCGGCAAGAAAGGAAAACTACGACCTCGTTATATTGGACCATTCGAAATACTTGATAGGGTCGGAAATGTAGCTTATCGATTAGCTTTGCCACCCGAACTATCAGCAGTTCATAACGTGTTTCATATATCGATGATCCGAAAGTATATGCATGATCCCGATCACGTGGTCAATTCTCAATCTCTAGAAGTACAGAAAGATTTATCCTACGAGGAATTTCCAATTTCAATACTAGATCAAAAGGTGAATAAGTTACGGAACAAAGAGATTCAACTGATCAAGGTACAATTAAGTAATCATGGAGTAGAAGAAGCTACTTGGGAAAGAGAAGAAGATGTTAAAGACAAATACCCAGCAATATTTACCAGATCATAAGGTAAATTTCGAGGACGAAATTTTATTTAAGATGTGAGGGATGTAATGTCCCATATTTTATATTCTTAATTTGGTTGGTATAGTCCATTTAAGAAATAAATTATGAAATCTCGGCCCATTTAGGGTTATGAAAGTACAAGTCATAAGTTATTTATAAGCCTAATACTTTAAGACATTAAGTTTAAGTAAATTTGATTTCAAAGATTTAATGAATAACTGGGTTGCCACAATGGTCATCTGCATGGTATTTCCTATTGGCCACCCAGGTTCGAATCATCATGCAGATGTTTTTATGAAGTATTTTTATAAAATTATTTGTTGGGCTTAAAACTCTTCAAATTCCTAGTTAAAGACTCAATTTAACAAGATTAATGATAATATAACTCTTTCATTTAGTTTTTCATTAAAAAGGGAGGTTACAAGAAGAGGAAAAACATTTTTTAACTACACATTTCCTCAAATCCGAGAATACACTTATTTTCTCTAAAAAAAAAATCTTTATGTTAAGTAAAGTTTGAAAGAATAGCAAGGGTGTGAAGGAGAGTGCACACTTTGATCAAGGAAAAAGATTTTCAAAAGAATAGGAGAGGAGCATATTTCTAAAAGTTCTGATACCGTCGGGAAGCAACAACAATCATCCAACATTATACTTTCAAAAGCTTTTAACAAAGGTAGGTAGAGGTGCAAGTGTTTGTTTCGTTTTCAAACTATGATTTTCGTTAAAAGTTTAAATAAATTGGTGCCTTCGGGTATGGTTTTACGACACTACTATAGTTTGAATGATCATTCTCTGGCTCTATGCGTTATGTTAATTCATAACTCTACAGAAATTGGATTTTGCCGGAAATCCTATTACGCGACGGTATGAATCTACAGTTCGAAAATTTTATAATTTGTTAACGAAATGCATCAATGACATCTATTGAGTTTCAAACTCATGGGTTAATTCCCTCTCTACAGTTTGATTTGATTGGGACGTGGATGATGGTAAAGAATGAAGCAACATGCTATGGAGAGGCCGGTGATTTAATGTTTTCAATTTTACTACGAAAATGTTTACTTTAAATAATTTGTTTCCTATGAAATGTTGTTTATGGAACTGTTCTAAACACGTTTATTTATGAATAATTTATGCATTATGGAAATTATCTTACAAGTCGCTGGTTTATATTTTAAAAAAAGATGTTAGCAAAGTAACGTTGCTGTTTTTCTAGAAATTTCATTTCTGACTTGACTTCAAAAATCCGTAACTTAGTCGTTACTTGGAATTATTCAATGAAACTAGTGGCTTTTGATAGCCTCATAGGTTAGCTACGAAATAAACTTGGAATCAAGTCAATCCAATGTCGGTAAAATTTTATAGGTCACTTAGAGTAAACTGCACTAGAAAGTGTTGCTGGGTTTCCAGTTTCTGTAGTTGATTTCAAACAATCATAACTCACTCATTATTTGGAACTTTTAGACAAAATCAGTGGCATTGGATAAAATTACATGTTAGCTACTGAATGAACTTGAAATTATGTCAATATGATGTTAGTAGGATTTTATACATCATGTTAAGTAAACTACACGGGTGAGGGTTTCTGTTTTTCAGTTTCTACTCTTGGCTTCAAAAATTTATATCTCACCCGTTACTTGATGTTTTTGGACAAAAGAAATTGGATATGATAGTCTCGGGAGCTAGCTACTGGATATAGCTAAATTTATGTTAGTTCAATTTGTGTAAAATTTTATATGATATTTTAAGTGAACTGTGCTGGGTTTCCTCCCAACCCGAGTTGCTGTGGGGTTTCGAAAAATATTTTAATACCCTATCTGTTGTCGACGGAGCCCAATTTTTGGATATGTCATATTATAAAGAGTTTTCTACCTTGTATTAAAGGTTGACGAAGTTTCGAGGTCGATAGTTATGCAAACGAATTTATTTTGTCACTACCTATATGAGATAGAAAAAAAAAACAGCAACATTATTTTTAAAGTTTTGCCTAAAGTTTGACGTCAATTGTGGATGCATGCACGGAAGATATTCTAAAGACATTTTTGAATTGTTTTATTTATAGTATTTAATTATTTTCTTTTAACAAATTATGGTGATTTAAATTTCATAAATTAAATATTTAAGCTTTCCGCTAAGGGTAAGGTTAATTCTATTAAATCAACGGCTAAAGTATAGTTAATCTAGTGATGTTCCGATCCATGCGGGTCGGGGCGTTACACTGCTCGTATGGGTGTTGTATTTCTTGATGATATCATATTTTAGTGGGAGTTTTTATTCTCATTACTTTATGTTTTGGACACATTTGTGTATTTGGATATTTTTCTGTACAAAAATAAAGTACTCAGTTCATTTTATTTCATTCCGTTATTATGTTAAATATTGATCACACTTAAAAAATAAGGTTGGACAAGTTGGAAATAGACATGTTTGGATCACATAACGTGTAATTTTCATGCTACACTCCCATGATTGATCTATATCATTTGGTTGTAGGGGTATACATGATAATTGATGGATTTAGTTACGCTAAATGTGACGAAAATTACTTTGATCCCATGTCAATATAATTGATGGACGAGATTGTTTGGAAATAACCTTAATAATGATAGTAAAATTTTGAGCTCATAAGGTTGTGCACATTTGTAAGATTACATGTATGGCTCAGTGGGAGATTATTGAAAAATTCCAACGTATGGGGCCACACATTTTATATATATTAAAATGTGTGGTGCTATTTTAAAGTTTAGTCAATAAAGTGATCCATTAAAGCTAATTTTGAACTAAGGGTATTAAATGTCATGGAAATAAAGTGTAGAGACCATAACAGTTATTTTAAATTGATGAGGGACCAATTTAAAATAACTGAAAGATAATAATTGCTTAATTCAGTTATATATCATGGGTCATGATTCCCAATTGAACGTGAATTTTCTATCTCTCTGCATCCCCATCAAAAGATAAAAATTCCTAAGAAACTATGTATCAATTGGAAGATCATAACACATTCAAGTAATCACATTTATGGATCAAAGTACACTTCCGTTTCGAATCATCTCTTTGATTTCAACATGGAGGATTTATATGCATATGAAAGGGTTTGATAAAAGTTTTGATAGAAAACTTAATCATTTTCAATTCCTACAGTTTATATGCATATGAATGAGGTAAAAATGAAAAGGGCGAAAATGATAAAATTGTGAAAAACGGAAAAAAGCACTTGACCGCAATGCAAAGAAATCTTTTCGATACAAAAATGGTCCGAGTTTGACTAGAAATTGTAATGCAAAGTTACATGGTGCTTATAAGATCATCTCTTAATCACGTAGGGAGAACAAACTCACGGATCCCTTACATTTCAGTTTTCATTCTTTTATAGCTCTCATGTCCCTTTGTAGGATAATAAGTGATATTAACACGTCCTGTTCCTTGTATATTTGAGCGAAATCTTTTAATATACATGACAAATCTTCAATTGGATCTTTAGTCTTAGATTTCTTACCCCCTCATATTTTAAATTGATGAGGTCTTTCATAACCATGCTGCTCTAGACTCCTAGCTTTAGCCTACAGTATAAGGCCCCTATTGCTCATGTTTGGGTGTCATGTCCCTTGCTTCCTATTTATTTTGGGGCTAAGAGTGTTTTTTTCGCCATAACTAAGGCTATTGGGCTCTCTCTTCGTATTAATGAAGCAACCTCTGATCTTTGTCGTCCTAGTGAAGCTAGGGTATGTATTGAGGTTGATTTGGAATGTAGACTCCCTGACAGAGTCTGGATTGAGAGTGAAAAATGGGGTGGATATTGGAAACCTATTGTCTATGATAAGGTTCCAAAATTTTGGTTTCGATGTAGACATTTTGGACAAATGGATGAGCGCAATCAGAGGAGACAGGATAGCACATCCGATGTGATTTCTTAGCCCACTTCCGCTAACACTACTTCTATTCCTCCCATTATCCCTGGTACTACAGTCAATGTAGCTCAGATAACTATCACACATACACCTTCCACTACATTTACTGCGCCACCCGTTACTAGTACCATTGATCCACAGATTATTATTTCTAAACCACGGATCAGTCGACAGTTGCTCCTATTCGGGGGGTCATAATGGCCAGAAAGCTTATATATCAGATGCTCAACCAATGGCTCAGCATTCAGATCCGATTAGTGGTATTCACATGATTAGTAGTTCTACATATTTTGATCCTCTCTTGGTAGATATGTTAGAAAGGCCACATGATTTTATGGAGGCAGATGCTCATGTTATCTCTGCACATTGTCAGAAGAATATGGAGGCTTTCTTATCTACAGATCAGTCTGATTCTGATTTTTTTCTCGTATTGAAGTTCATCAACAAGGTCCATATCGTTGATCTTGGACTGATGACTAGGTAGGCATGACTAGTAAGACAGATGAGGATGGTTTTGTTCAAGTCGGTCGAAAAAGAAATGCGAAAGCCAACAATACTTCAATTCCTAGGATGGTGACCAGGAGTCGATCACCGGATACCTCTTCATGCACATCCACATGAGTACCATCATAAGGAATACGAGAGGTATAGCTAGTGTAGCTACTCGTCGGCGCCTGAAGAGACTTATTCAGCTTCATCAAGTTTATCTCTTGGTTATTTTGGAGCCTTTTGTTTTTCAGCATAGATTTGCTTATATTCGACGATATCTGCACTTTGACACGGGAATTCAGAATGAGTCGAACAAGATCTGGTTTTTTGGAACGTGGGTACTACTGTTACTGTTATTGTTGATCATCCCCAGTTTCTTCATGTTAGAGTTGAGGATCCCAAATTAGTGCGTCTCATCTATTTGACTTTTGTCTATGTTTCATGTAAACTATCAGGAGGGATTTATGGAAGGGTCTTCACCACATTTCCCTCGATATGGACGACCTTGGCTAGTTTGGGGAGACTTTAACGTTATTTCTCATGATGGGGAGCGCACTGGTCATAATACTTGTGATCGAGGCACTACTGCTTTCTTTGATATGATGTTAGATTGTGGTTTAGATGATGCTAGTTTCCTTGGGAATCGGTATACTTTGTCCAACGATCGAGTCAGAAAGAGACTGGATAGGGTACTCATTAACTCTACTACTCATGCTTTCTGTCGACAGCTTACAGTGAGGCACTTGAATTGGACTTTATCTCATCATTCGCCTTTATTACTTCAGTGGATTTCTGATGATGATTTGGGGCCTAGACCTTTCAGATTCCTCAACATTTGGACCAAGCATCATGATTTTTCATCCTTTGTCGCTCAGAAGTGGTCACTCCCTACTCATCTTACATGATGGCTGCTCTTTGGGAGAAGTTCTTTAGATTGAAATAAGGATTGCGTTGGTGGAATCGACATGTGTTTGGAGATATTTTCCAACGGGTGGGTGATGCTGAGGATAAGGTGGATGTGGCTGAGATAGTATATGATGCACAGACAGTTTTGAATCGAACCTTATATATTGAAGGGTTTTTGGAAACAAAAAGCCGATTCACGTTGGGTATATGAAGGACATCACAATATTTGTTATTTCCATGTGATGGTTCAAGGACGTAGTGTAGCACCGAGAACTTTTAAATATTATAAAATTATTTCTCAAAAATCGTGTCGCTCGACTTTAACCCTAATCTTAAAGAGATAGCGCGTTCGTCTAGTCGTTGTAAACAAATTTAAATTATTTCGAATCGAGTCCAAATATCGAATAATTATTTTAGTATCAATTCCGATTTATTTTATTTTTAGAATTCAATTTATTTAGTCCATTACATTTAAGTCCAATTATACAAGTCCAACAAGGAAATCATTTTAATCCGAATCACCTAAACCCAATTGGAAAACCCTATAGCCTAAATGCTAGGCCCAACAATTCTTGGCCCAATTACCCACCTAGAAATTTGTGCCCTAATCATTATTATTCATATATCAACCTCATCCATTTCTCTCCCATTCCACAATTTACGCAGCCATTTTTGGTAAGCCTTCTCTCTTTTTCCTCAATTCTTGGAGAATAATGTGGATGCTAGAATATCAATTTCTAGTATCAACACCATCTCCCCCTCACACTCTCAACTCCATTTCACTTGGGTCACCATTGATACTAGAACAACCATTTCTAGCATCAACAGTGAGCTCCCCAAGCTGCAACCTCAACACCACCACCTCCAACTCACGAGACCAACACCACCAACAACACCTCTGCCCAAACCATCAAGCTCACTCACGAGACCAACAACACCTCCACCTCAAACCACCAAGCTCAATGCTCAAGCTACTGCCACCACCATCCCCAAAAACCGACTGCACCAAACGCCCAAACAACTCCACCAACCTTAAACAAGACCACCCAACTCGCAGCTCCAAACCGAGAACCACTACATTCCACTACCAACCAAGCCATCTCCTTAGCTCAAAAACGAGAGCAAAACTGCTCAACACCACCATCCAAACTCTAGCAGAAATCGCACCACCACAGCCACTGCCAACAACCTCACACCGAAATCGCCACTCCACCACCTCCCAATCGACAGCCCCCCCTTCCATCAACAGCCACACGAATCGAAAACGACCAAAACCCATCTCAAATCAACCACAAAACCAAGAAAACACAACCCCTTAACTTACCTCTTACCCGAAATGAATCGAGCCTCCAAGCTTCGGTTTTAGCCTCGAATCGCGTCCCAAAAACCCCCAATCGCCACCCCCACACTCCGACGCCACCACGACGGTGGCGCTGCCACCGTTCGCCGGTGGAAATCGAAGGAGGGGGCTTCCTCTTTTCCCCCTCCCCGTCGCTCTCTCTCTCTGTAAATGAGAGAGAGAGAAATGAAATTAGTTGATTTTTATTTTAATTTTGATTTTAGAAAATTTACCCTTTAGTCCCCAAGTTTTAATAGTTATTATTTTAGTCCCAAAGTTTTTAAATGTTTTTATTTCGATCCTTAACAATTTATTTACAGTTTTAAGGAATTTCAATTTAGCCCCTAGTTTCTGTAAAAGTTTATTCCAGTCCTTAATATTTTATTTTCAGTTTTAAACAGATTTTCAATTAAGTCCTTAAATTCTAAAAGTGTTTAATTTCAGCCCTTTAGTTTTAATTTCAGTTTTAATATATTTACAGTTCAGTCCCTAACTTGTAAAAGTTACTATTTTAGCCCTAAAATTCTATTTTCAGTTTTAACAGCTTTACAGTTTAGTCCATAACTTATAGAAGTTCAATTTCAGCCCTTAAACATTTATTTTCAGTTTCAATAGTTTTCAATTAAGTCCCTAGAATTCCTATTTTTCACATTTAGCCCCAATACTTTGAAAATAGTATTTTCAACCCTTAGATTTGTTAAATTCAATTTCAATAACTTCCAATTTAATCCCTAAACTTTATTTTATCACTTTAAAGCCTTAAATATTCGAAATACTAATTCAAAACTTATTTTCTATTTTGGCTAGACGATACGTACGAACAATTAGGAGATTGAGATTTCATCCCGCTCCACTTTTCACGCAAATCGAGACATTTGAGGTAGACTCGCCACCATTAATTAGTTTAAATTATAATTGCATGTCTTATGTGAATTTACGTGAATTATATGCTTAATTGTATGAGAAGAGAATATGTCATATGAGATATATGATATTGTTATGCTTGCCATAACTTATATACTTAATTGCATGAGAAAGAAGAGAATCTCTTATGAGATAAGATGAGAATGTTATGCATAACTTATGTGCTTAAATGCACGAGACGAGACTACCATCAGCCTATGTTTTTAAAGAGCCTATGATTTTCAAGAAAATGAACCAAAGATGATGATGATATCACGTTGTATATTGCATAAGTATGTGTTCAATTATTCTGTAAATTAATTATCGGCGATGAATCTACTGAGTATTTCTTTGAAATACTCACCCCGTTATTTTAACAATATTTGCAGACTTCGGAGGCGATCGTGATTGATGGGCAGTGTGGCAACAATTTAATGAATTCAGTTATTTATATTTGAAAATTTCGTATTTGAACGCTATTGATATACTTTGTTATTTCAGTATTTCAAAAACTCGAGATTTGGAATTTAATCAATTTTCTTAAATTATTAAAATGAGTTTTGTTGTCGACGAGATTTTTACAGTTATAAATGCGAAGTTTGAATTTTCGTTATTTTGCGCAAAACTTTTTAGTTAAATCAGTTACAGAAGATGATGACGTGGCAATCCGGGTTAGCGGAACTCGGGGCGCTACACGTAGGATCAAATAGTGTATTCAGGCAAGGGTAGTCTTAATAACTCCTACTGACATTCAAACTTCAGCTATTGCATTCTACCAGGATCTTCTATCTGCTTCTACACAGTCGATGGACCCCATTCGTACTGATATCATCCCCAAGCTTTTGAAGGAAGATGACAATTTGGCACGAAATCGCATCCATTTGATTCATGAGGTTCGGGAGGCGGTGTTTAGTATAGATGATGACAGTGCTGCCGGATCGGATAGATTCTCATCCCTATTCTTCCAACATTGTTAGGGCATTATTAGGACGATGTATATAAGGTAGTCTTGGACTTCTTTGACAGCGACCATCTTCCACGGGGTTTTGCTGCAACTACTATAGTTTTGCTCCCTAAGAGGGATGGTGCTTGTAGATGGACCGACGTCAGACCTATCAGTCTTTGTTCTGTGTTCAATAATCTTATTACTAAATTTTTGAGCACTAGATTGAGTACA
Organism: Fraxinus americana; assembly: GCA_035079005.1. NCBI lineage: Eukaryota > Viridiplantae > Streptophyta > Magnoliopsida > Lamiales > Oleaceae > Fraxinus > Fraxinus americana. Next base: position 16,641,012 of record CM068711.1, read on the forward strand.
TTTTTACCACGCATTATCTCTCCACAACTGAGTGGGTTCAGTCCGATTGCCTCATTGGGAACAATGTTCTATTGGTTCAAGAGCTTTTCCATGCGTTGGATAATAGAATTTGATGGGGTAACGCGATACTGAAGCTAGATATGACTAAAGCATATGATCGCATGATGAAGCTTCATTTATTTTGTATTAGAGGCATTTGAAATTGATTGGATCTAGATCGTTAGGCTTAGGTGGTGCATCTCGAAGTGTCATTTTTCTGTACTCCTAAATGGTTGCCCATGTGGTTATTTTCCATATTCACGAGGGCTTAGACAGGGAGAACTTATCTCACCATCCTTGTTCATCATAGCTGCAGATTACTTTTCAAGCCTACTCACTCAGAGGTTTCAGGATTATCCCAGTATGTGTTATCGACATGGAGGTAGTACTCTTGCATGACACCTTTCATTTACTGATGATATGATCATATTTCCATTGGTCAAAAACAGTCTATCATGAGGATTCTTGGTTGTTCGGAGCATTATGGGGAGGGTCTCTGGTCAGTTGGTGAACAGGGACAAGAACGGACCCATACTACCCAAATGGGCATCTATTAGTCAGATCTGACGATTGGAGATTTTGACTGGTTTTCGACACTAGCAGCAGCCGTTTACTTATCTGGGAGCCCCTATATTCAAGGGGCTAAGAAGAGCTTCATTTATGATGACCTTATCCAGAAGGTCAGGAACAGGATCTCAGGTTGGGCTTCACGACTTCTATCATATGGGGGCCGTATTACTTTTCTGAGGTCAGTGCTCTCCTCCATGCCATTATACCTTCTTCAAATCATACAGTCTCCTAAGACTATCTTGAAGAAACTTGATAGCATCTTTGCACGATTCCTGTGGGATTCCAAAGAATAAGCGCGACGTTTACAAATCATACAGTCTCCTAAGAATATCTAGAAGGAGATTTGTCTTCCTACTGATGAAGGTGGTCTAGGCTTTAGAAGATTACAAGATGTGGTGGACACCTTCTCCATGAAGCTCTGGTAGTTATTCCGTTCTCAGAGATCTCTTTGGGCCCAGTTCTTATGGGGCAAGTATTGTACGGGGACACACCATTTATTTGCTGGAGTTCCCTACTCAGCTTCTCCTATCTGGAAGAGGCTAAACTTAGTTAGGCCCTGGATAGAGCCATACATCGCATGGAACCTTGGTATAGGTCAGATTTTCTTTTAGCATGATTCTGGATGGGTGAGACCACATTGGCATCCCTATTCCCATACCAACAGCATACATCTGCAAGGGTGTTGGATTTTTTTAATGATACTGGGTGGAATATTGGACATTTATTACTGGTTCTCCCTTCTCTTGTGGCGGAGCAAATAGGGGCTATACATTTATGTACAGATGCCCCAGATCGAATTGTTTAGCGAAACACATCAGATGGTACTTTCGCTACCAAGTCCGCAAATTGGACGCCAGTATCAGGATTCATACCGATTACTATAGAGCTCCATTTTGCTCGTCAGTGTCTCATTCTTCTGCTGGAGACTGTGGTAGGACCTCATTCCAGTAGACGTGGTTATTCAGGGGAGGATTGGATGCCAGTTGGCTTATCGCTGTCAATGTTGTTCCGAGACTGAGACTATCAATCATATTTTCACTGGCAGTAGCATCTCCAATCAAGTATCGCAGTATTTTGGGAATATTTTTTAGATACATATGAGTTCAGGAGATGGAATCAAACAGAGATTTCAGAGATGGAGATATTATGGACATTATGTTCGTTGTGGACACATTCGTATTATCATTCCTCTATTGATATTTTGGTACCTATGGACCGCAAGGAATGATGCGACGCATAGGGGGATTCGCATTGTTGCCAAACATATCATTTGGAGGGTTTATCGCATGATCTCTTTTTTCATATAGGAGGACTGCTTCGGGTGGTGCATTGGAGATGGGATTTGACACTTGCACCCATATTTGGTATTTTTTTGGACCCTCTTCCCATTTTAGTTTGGTAGTGTACTCCACCAATCGGATTTGTCAAGATCAATACTAATGGATGCGTTAAGGATGGTGTTGTGAGTGCTGGAGACATCATCAGAGACCATGCAGGACACTGTATTAGGGCTTTCTCAGCTTCGTATGAACCATGCTTGGTTTTAGAGGCAGAGCTCCATGCTATTCTTGATGGGATTTTACTAGCTCATGGACTTAGGTTTTCAACGATTTGGGTAAAGTCTGATGCTACAATAGCTATTCACTGCATTACTAGAGGAGAAGGACCATGGGCTATTCAGGGCATACTTAGACGTATCATAGATATCATATCCTTCGACAGAGACACGATTTCTCACATTTACAGAGAAGGAAACTAGGTTACAGATGCTCTTGCTGCGAAGGGTTTGGCTAGATTTTAATTTTTATTTTTATTTCCAATTCCTATTTTTGCCTTAATTTGCATTAGTTCTTAATGTAAAGGAAGTAGTACTTTCTCGTTTATTGCTTTAATCTTCAACATTTATTTTCATTGCAAGGGAAGTAGTACTTCCTCATTTATTGCTTTCAATTTTTTCATGTAACCATGGTATTCCTCCGCCAGAAGTAAGGGCAAATTAATAAAGTCTCGGAGGTACCGCCTCCTTTAACCAAAAAAAATTACAATGGAGTTTTTTGACCGGGCGAAACACCACTCCACTTAAAACAGTGGCTGCCTAGGCATGAGACATGGCAAAAACACTACACGCAGGACGTATTCACTAATTTAGCGATCGCGGCAGTGCTCATTATTTTCATTTTTTTTACACTACATAAAGTTTTGAAATTTTAGGCTAATTGGATTGAAACCCCAAAAATTAGTAATGATAAGTTTTTCAACTTTTAGGCCAATGGATTGAAATACCCAAAAAGTTACTTACCTACTTATTGGTCCACTAATTTATAAAGTGTATCTCCAAGAATTTTATTGTAAATTTTGGATGTGAGATAACAATCCATTTAGTTTGGTTGTAGTACATTGTAATTTTAGTTTAGCTATAATGTATTGCACTGCTGTACAAATAGTTATTTATATTTTATTAAGTTAATTAATTATTTTCCTATCTTTTACTTAATAATAAAAATTAAAAACTTTCCAAATATTTCAAGTAGCATTATTATAATATATCTTATTTATTATTCGAAAATATATTTATTTTGTTAAGCTCTTGAAACTGCATTTGATACTATAATTTCGATATATTATTAAATGATTTTTAAATTGATTAAAAAATTTAAAATAATATTAAAATAAAAAAGTTTTTTTACGCCTAAGCTTCACCTAAGCGCACATCGATTGGAGCTTGGCCTCCATGCATTGGCATGCATTACTTTTTTAAAACAATGCCTAATATACCCACAATCGCTACTACAACGAAAGAATAACCATCATACGTTTGTAGTCTTATTTTCCATCTCCATCCATTTCACAAAGTCATCGCAAAATTTCGGGCATCATTGCTTTTTTGGGAATTCCAATAAGTGGTGTCCTAACTGTCTACATCAATGACAAATTTCCACGTTCTTTCTTGTTATTGAAGATTTCAATTGAAAGCATAAAAATTCAGTAAATAGAATTTGCAAGAAATCAAGTAAACATACTGCAAGAAAGTTTTGGACTTTAATCAAGTAAACTATAGAAGGAATGAATTATAATTATTGGGTAATGCGGTATTTGATGTTTGTTTCTTTTTCTTACAATTCAAACAATGTCACAGAATTGTAATGTTTTGCTGATGATATATTGAAGTCCAAAATATGTCTACATTGTGTTTACAAGATTTCTCACAATTTTGATTTACTGAATTTTGTGGTTGCAATATAATTTTTCAAAGACATGAAAGGACAAGGGAATTTGTCATAGTTGAAGAAAGCCAAGGCACCATTTGTCGAAATACCCAAAAAACAACTATGCCCAAATTGTGGCTGTGTGAAATTGATAGAGAAGGAAAAGAATACAACTAGCATATTCTTTGGTTGTAGTATAAATTGTTGGTATTTCAAGTGGAGTGATGTTTTGTTCGGCCAAAAAATTCCCCTGCGATTGAAGTTCAGTCCAAAGGTGTTTATAAGGAAAGTGACTAAAAGATGTATTTGTTTGGGAAATCTAAGCCCAAAGACACATTGAAGATTTGTCACGTGTATTCAAAAACATTTCTCAAATATTTGAGGAAGAACATGTGGAGATATCCCTCAATATAACTATACGCAAGGGGAAAGGATATCCGAAAGAGAATGAGAAACGAAAGGAAAAGAATCTCTGAATTTGTTGTGTCATGTTTATGTAATGTGTACTAGAGTTTAAGCGGAATGGTGCTCTTAGTTTTCCTTTGTATCAATTAATAATATAGTAGAGCTAAATAAGGATTAAAAAATAACTTGATGAGAACTAGGGTGTATCAGTTACAAAGAAAAACTAAGAGTACCATTCCACTTAAACTAGAGTACATGCTACTTAAATATGACGCTTATAAGATCATTCTCTTAATTGTATAGATGGAACAAATTCACAGATCTCTTCCTTGTCGTTTCTCATTCTCTTTCGGATCTCTTTTCCCCTTGCAGATAATTATATTAAGGGATAGTTCCACGTCCTCTTCCTCGGCTATTTGAGCAATTTTTTTGAATATACGCAAAAAATATTCAATTGGATCTTTATGCTTAGATTTCCCCAAACAAAAATATCTAAATTCACTTTCGTTGAAAACACCAATGGACCGGCCTTCAAATTGCAAGAGAGTTTCTTGGTCAGACAAAACATCGGTCCACTTGAAATTCCCACAATTGCTACTACAACAAAGGAATAACCACCATATGTTTGCAATCTTCTTTTCCACCTCCATCCATTTCACAAAGTCCTCACCGTATGTTGGGAATAGTTACTTTTTTGGGCATTTGTATGAGTGGTGCCCCTTCTGTCTACAAGCATGACAAATTTTCTTGTTCTTTCCTGCCATTCAAGAATTCTATTGCAATCAATAAAATTTAGTAAACGGAAGTTGTGAGAAATCAAGTAAATATATTACATGCAAAATTGTGGACTTCAATTTATCACAGAGAAAGCATGACAATGTTATAACAATGTTTGAATTGTAAGAAAAAGAAATACTACAATCATATATATTTTTCTCACAGCACAACGCCAAATTCCATTTAAACAATTTAGACTCATTTATAGTTTTTGACCTCAAAAAATGTGCCAATAAAATCTTGACCACCTCCCATCTATGTAGACATCACCTGCACTCTAAAAAGCCTCGTTAAGAGGCAAAAGCCGTCGGTTGAGAAAGAGGTCCACGGCCTTTTGCACTCCGACGATCAAGTCGATGGCCGAACGAGAGAAAAAATGAGTACAAGATACGGGAGATAAGGTTTAGTTAGGTTTAGAAAAACATACTTTGATTGAGAATAAACTCACATATATGTAGAAAAATGGAAAAGGGCCAGTGGATTAATGGACTGAGCCCAATACCAATATGATGTTGCTTGATTAAATAGACAAATCCAATTGAATAATCGATATCACGTAGACATATATAGGACCCCCTTCGTCTGAACATGTCACGTAATTTATAAGTGAAACAATAATCACCTAAGCTTGAGTCGTACGTTCATGTGAAAGTCGAACTTCGAAATATAAGCAGATTGCCTCAAATATGAGCAACTCTAGTAAGTGAGGATTTACAAACTGCCTCAAAAATATGTTTCAATCCCAAATAGGTGAGGAATTACGAATTACCTCGAGAATATAAATCGATCTAGTAAGTGAGGACTTACAAACTACCTTAGAAATATATGTGCAAGCCTGAATAAGCGCAAACTTACGATTGCCTCTGAAATATTACATTATGATTTATCAAAATTTTGGCAACATCTCATCTGTAATATGGACTAAACAACCTGTAATATAACATAATATCTCCACTGTAAATATATCAAAAAAAATTGAGGTTCCTTTAATCCCTCCAAATACTAATGACAATAGCATGAATAATATCAAATTAAACTTCTCCAGTATAGAGCATGTCATCTATCATAGCAGATGATATCTGTTGATAATGAAATGAAAATATAGATAACGTAGCATACATACTAGCTGTAATAAAAATAGTGTCACGACATGCTAACAATGATGTAGCATGTGTATTTGGTAGGAATAATATTTTGTATAGACTAGTAATAATAATGTAATGATACTAAGATATATCACAATAGTCCCCAAAATTTAAATCGAATATTTATATGCGGGTTGGACTTGAAATATAAGCCACTATGGTGAAGCTACTGCAGAGACGAGATTGAATATATAAGCAACAATGATAAGCTGATGCAGAGGCCATGCTCAGAATATATAAGTAGTAGAGGCGATACTCTGGACATGTAAGTAGTAAAGGCGATGCTCTATATATGAATAGCAGAGACGATGCTCTGGACATAAGCAGTAGAGGCTATACTTTAGATATGAGTAGCATAGATGATGATGTGAATGTATAAGTAGTAGAGGTAATGCTCTGGACATAAGTAGTAGAGGTGATGCTCTAGTAATGTAAGTAATAGAGGTGATGATTTGGACATGTAAGTAACAGATGCGATGCTCTGGATATGAGTTACAGAGATTACGCTCTGAATGTATGCAGTAGTGATAAGCTAAGGTAGACTCTGAATTGAATATAAGCAGTTGTACTGATACTGATGCAGAGATAGACTCTGAATAGATAGGCAACTATAGTGATACAAAGATAGACTCTAAATATATAAACAATTGTACTGATATCGATGCATAGGCTAACTCTGAATAGAATATGAATAGATATACTAATCTGATGCAAGTGTGATGCTCTGAATATAATCAACTATGATAAGCTACTTTAGAGTCGATGCTCTGAATGTAAGCAACAATGATAATTTGAGGTAAAGACGATATGCACTCTCCGAAGATAAATGTAACTACGATATAGGTAATTTAGAGGCATGATGAGCTCTCTGTCGTGTCCTATAGGGTGAGGCATTACTTGCTTCACACTAGCAAGTTAGATCTCATCATCATATTCATTTTACCTTATTTGAAGGGGCAAGTGGACCCCAATTTATTTTGTATATTTATAGTGGATATATTATATTATATTACAGGTTAGTTTAGTTCATATTGCAGATGAGATACTGTCGAAATGTTGATAAATTATATGCGATATCTATTTTTTGAGATAATCTGTAAGCCTTCACTATTCAGACTCACACATATATTTTCGAAGCAGTTCGTAAGTCCTCATATTCAGACTCACCTATTTAATTAAACAATTGTATCTTGGGTTCGATCTATTAACCACTGACCCATTTACATTTTCTTATATATGTATATAAGGTTCATTCACAATAAGGTATGTTCATTTTAATCCTAGCCAAATCCCCTCTCCCGTCTGTTGCACTCATATTATCTTTCGTTCAACCATTGACTTGACTGTCGGAGTGCAAGCAGTCGATTGACCTTTTCTCGATCAGAGATCTTTGTCTCATAACGGGGTGTTCGAGTGCGCAAGTGATGTCTACGTGAAAGAGAGATGGTCGGAATTCAATTGGCTAATTTTTGCAGTCAACGGAATGTAAATAGATCTTGTGGGTTAATAGGTTGAGACCAAGCCCAAAACGTGGTTGCTTAATTAAATAAGCTCAATCCAATTGAATAATTGATGCCAAGTTGGCATATGTAGAACCATCTCTGACGTGCGCATGCCATGTAATTTATAAGTATAATAATAGTCCCCCAAGTCTGAGTCGTACATTCATGTACGGGTTGAACTTTAAAATATAAGTAGTCAAGTAGGTAAGGTCTTATAAATTGCCTCAAAAATATGAGTAACTCCAATAAGTGAGATCTTATGAACAGCCTCAAAAATATGCATATATCTCAAATAGGTAAGGACTTACCAATTTCTTTTAGAACATAAGTCGCTACAATATATAAGAACTTACTAACTGTCTCGAAAATATTTGGGACCTGAATAAGTGAGGGCTTACAGATTGCCTCGAAAGATATCGCATATATTTTGTCAAAATTTTTGCAATATCTCATCTGTAATATGAACATCAACCTAAAATATAATACAATATATCCACGAACATATACAAAATAAATTGGGGTCTATTTGACCCCTCCAAATACTAATGACGATAACATGAATATTTGTAAATAAAACTTCTTCGAGATAGAATATGTAGAGAGCCTATCATGTATCATAGCAAGTGATATATTGTCGATAATGAAGTGAAAATATAGATAACGTGGCATACATACTAGTTGTAATGAAAATAGTTTTATGACATGCTAGCTAGTAATGATGTGGCATGCGTACTTGGAAGCATTAATATATGTGTGTATGTGTATGTGTGTGTGTGCGCGCGCGCGTACGTGTATGGTGGAGATATTATGTTGTATTATAGGTTGGTTTAGTCCATATTACAAAAGAGATGCTGTCGAAATGTCAACAAATTGTATGCAGTGTCTATATTTAGGGGCATTCGTAAATCCTCGCTTATTCAGGCTCGCACACATATTTTCTGAGAAAGTTCTAAGTTCTCACATACAGGGTCAGTTTATATACTCGAAGCAATTCATAAGTCCTTGTTATATGTGATCGGTGCATATTTTCAAGGTAGTTCGTGCGCCCTCATTTATTGAAGTTGCTAATAGTTTTGACGCAATCTATAAGATCTCATCTACTTGACAGCTTGTACTCCGACCTACACATAAATGTACGATTTAGACTTGACAGTCTATTATTATACCTATAAATTATGTAGCTTGCTTAGACGGAGGGAGTCCCACATTGCCAACTCGACAATCAATTATTAAATTTAATTGGATTGGATTGGGCCTTTTTAATTAGACAACCTCATTTTGGGCTTGGAACTCGAGCCATCAACCCACTTTGCCCATTTCCATTTCTCTATATGTATGTGGGTTCATTTCATACAACAAGTATGTTCATTCTAACCCTAATCAAATTTCTTTTTCTTCTCTTGCACTCATTTTCTCTTTCGTCCGACAGTTGACTTGACCGTCGAGTGTAAACGATTGCCAAATATTTTTCTTGACCGAATGCTTTTGTCTCCTAATGGGGTGTTCTAGTGTGCAGGTCACGTCTCCATAGAAATGAGGTGGCCGGGATTCTGTTGACATTTTTTGAGGTCGACAATAGCATTTCATAATTCTTTGCAACAATCCGACTTTCACTAAACATGTTTTTTTTTTCCAAGTGTTGGAAGGGCTCATCTATATAGAAGATTATTTTTTTTCCAAATTGAGCATGCTTTAAGTGGATTAGAAGGTGTACAATCTAGCAAGGAGTCTTTTGTAAAAGAATTTGGTATTGATTCTCCTTTGGGGTGTGTTACAGCCAATTTTAATAAATTATAAAATCATTATATTTTTTGGAATTTGAGGTAATTCTGCAAAGTAGTGATTGGATTCATTGGAAGAGGTGGAGTACTTTGTGTTTGGTTGGAGAAATTAATTTTTTGGTTATTGTTGAAGAAGTCAGTTCATTCCTTAAGGGAATTCGTGTCAAGGTGGAGATTGTTAGAATTTGGGTGTGACCCGAATTCCTTATTGAAGTAATTGAAGAATTTTAATTGAAACGCACATCATGAAGAATTCAAATTTGGAATATTATTGGAGTTATATGTCATGTTGAAGTTCTATTTTAAAAGCCCATTGGGAGTTGAAATTTGTTTTGAACTCAATTTTATGGTATCTTATTTCATCAACAACTCTATTAGGTGGGTTTGGACATTCCCTACTTATTCCCAATAAATAGTAGGTTCTTCTATACAATTTTATAATGTGAGAAAATAGATTACTAAAATTATAGGATCTATTGTAATTTTCTCTCTTCTTCATTATTTTTTAGTCAATAAAATCTCTTAATTCCTCTGACATATTCTTGTCTTTTTTATTATTTTGTTTGATCAAATACTTCATTATTATTTGCCATATAACTTCAACATCTCAATCCGGTATTTTGTTCCACAATAATTGGTATCAAAGTTATTCTGGTATCTTGATTGTTTTGCAACAATAGCTTCATTGAGGAAATGTTCTTATAATTAATCACTTGATTGTGGCTTATTTGCTAGAGTGGGGACTTGGTTGAAAATCTGCAACAAGCTTTAGAGTTGATGTCCTATATCATAGTCCTTTTTTATTTAATTCACTTTTTTTTTCTTCTCTTTTTGAGGTAGAGTTTGGTGAAACTTTCACACTTCATCATGATATCTTGAACTACAAATTGTAGAACTAAATTTTGACTTTATTTGGGAATTAAATTGTAGCTAGAAGATTTCTCTATGAAGAAACATGTGGATGATTGATGAGGTTTACATGTTTATTGCTTTTCTTATTGTTCCAAAGTAATTTAGAAATGCTCTTACATGTCAAGGTAAAATTCATCATTTTCAATTTAGAAAGTGAATGATATTGATTTTTGTAACGAACATATGTAATACTAAAAATCATGTCGTCAAATATATTATTTTGGATTTTTTGAACAAGCCTTGACCCCCATTTTTCGGCTAAAATGCATTTTAGAATAGTATTTTGTTAAAGAATGCATGATTAAAAAATAATTAAAAATCTCAAATTTACGTGTAAAATTATTTTATAAGAACATCTCCAAGAGACTCTATATTTTTAAAGAGCATATTCTATCATTTAGAGAGCATCTATAAATTTAGAGAGTTAAAATTTTGAAATACTCCAACAATCTCTTTATATTTAACACATAATTTTACTACTCCAAAAAAATATTTATTAGTTATTTTTGTTTATCTTTTATTTTAATTAGTTTTTTTTTTAGATTATTTTATTGTTTTCTGATGCAGGAGGGTCCGAGTCAGACGAAGCTGAGTTGTCAGATAACTCGTTGATGGCGCTAACGTACCATGAGTTGGCGGATCGACGTAAGAATGGAAAGTAATCGACGACATTTCTTAATTGGGGTCAATTTTGAACACGTTTTGGTATTTTGGCCATAACTTTGGTTACAGTTGTCAGAATCACGCCCGTGACCCCAATTCGGAAAGCTCGTTTCGACGCGCACGTCGTGGGCACCTAGCTATGCTTGGTGTGCATCGGATTCGAGATCAAATTCAGCTGTTTTCCCTTCCGAATCATCAATTTAAGTTATTTTTTGCTATTTATGGTAATATTTCGGTTTCCCTTTTGATATAGAATAATTGCTCGATTTGAGCCGAATTTTGGTCATATTGTTTCTTTTATTAAGTATTTTATTTTGGTATGAATATTAGGATTTTGCTATTTTTGGCAAATTCCCGATTATTATTATTTTCTGGCTATTTAACTCGGCTTGTGGGTTATTTTCATTCAGTTGTTGAATAATAAAGAATTTTCTCGTTTTTCTTTGTGTTTCTCTTGCGTTCTTCTCTGTTTTTGTCAATTGAACCCAGCCTGCAGAATAATCACTATTATGCCCGGCGTCATTTTCCTACATTGAAAATTGAGAGTGAGTTTGTCTCTCCCAAATTCACTCTAAATTAAAATATTAATTTAAAGAGTCTCTTGGAGCATGATTTTAAATGTTGATTCTTTAAAATAGAGAGTAACTCATATTTAAAGAGTTTCTTGTAAATACTCTAAGAGAATGTATGATTGAAAACGAATTTTTTGAAAAATAGGACCGAACATAGGCTAAAAGAGATCTTGAGAAAGATTGAGCTTCTTTTTCCTGTTGCCAAAGTGTAATTGTGCTTATTGGATCAATATCATTTAGAATCATGCTACTGGGCCCGGCGCAATGATCGGGCCCAAAAACTTATTTCTCGATCACAACTTAACAAATTGTGAGTAACAATCATATTTTTTATATTTCATATTATTTATTGATCACAAATTAACCAATTTATTAATCACAATCAACCAAATAATTGATCACAAACATCCTCACCCCACGGATGACCCCGCACGACCACCAACAACAACACCACCACCACAGCAACCAAAATATCACCACATACCACAACAACCACAAAACTACCACCACCACAGTACCCACAACACCACCACACACCACAGGAACCACAAAACCAAACAGCACTACACCATCTGAACCCACCGTCTTCGATGTCGAATCTAATCAGAGCAACTCGAGCCATCGCAACATCACAGCAACCAGGGCCGCGCAAGTTCGCAGTAGCGCCGGAAAGAACCACGACTTTGCATCAATCAGGTGCCGCCACGAGAGAGAGAGGGAGAGAGAACTAGGATGACGACGTCGCTACTTACTTGGCGATGATGAGGTGGCTGGGAAATGGATTGACAATGCCATCGCGACTTCATACTTACCCACGATGACGACGACGATTGGGAACTTGGATGTCGGGGGCTGGAAGGAGGGAGGGAGAGAGAGAGAGAGAGAGAGAGAGAGAGAGAGAGAGAGAGAGAGAGAGAGAGAGAGAGAGAGAGAGAGATATGAGTAGGGAGAGAGAAATGAGAGGGGAAAATAATTAGGGTTTGGGATGAAATTTGATGGTATTATTAATATTAAAGATTTGAATTAATATTTAATTTTTGTATAAACAAACTTTAAATCTGATTTTAAGTTTGATCTTAAAAAATCTGGTTTAGTGTAATTTGCACTTGTATTTTTCTCTAGATTTGGGCGACATTTTTTGCTCCATTTAATTTATTATTGCTTTAAATAAATTATGAATGAATGTTTTCAAAATGATATAAAATATACATCATTTTAGACTCCGCCCGTATACTAAATATCATGCATGTGTGAATAAATTTATGTTCTAACGTCTCTATATAAATTAGTGTGTGAAAGTTAAATTTGTTTATTTAATAATCGAACCATTTAACTAATTAATTTTATCGATAAATAATGAAAACCCCAACATTTGTTAAACTATGAAGTGTGGGAGGGTACATCTAATAATTGAACCACAGCCTTTCTAATTCATCCATGAATAAATAACATATTTTGTCAAATTTATTAGTCTCCCTAAGGGAAAGTAACAGAGTTATAGTCATTGGATATGACCAACTTTTTTTTTCTTTTTTTTGTTTTTTCTCGAATTGACGATTACAACATGGATTAAATTTGAAAGTTATGCTACAAGTACACCAAAGAATACATAACGGTGTCCATAATGGACACCGGCACTCCCCTACTGGATGGAGTGCAGGTGGGGCCAGCACTTCATCCAAAAGGAGGGCGTCGGGTGTCTATTATGGATACCTTTATGTACCCCCTAATGTACATTTAGCATTTTCCTAAATTTGATTTCCCTGAAAGTAATAAAATTAATTCAAATTGTTGCAATATCAATCAAATAAAGGTGAAACGCTTAAAATCAAAATCGTCGAGGGAAATTCCTGTAGATTGTTTCAGCGATGGTATTGATGGCCAAATTTAAAACCGCGGTAATTTTACAACAACATGAAATGTTAGAATAGTAGTTTTAGTGAAGGGTTTCAACCTAGCCAGTTAACTTGAAATGCAATTTGAGTATTGTTCTCACTGCGGAGAAACATAAATTCGTAATTAACAATACATACCACCATAAGCCAACTGACATATTCATCCTTGAGGATAAGGCTGCATTTTACAAATGGCTCCAATACAATGAGATGGCTTGCTGCTACATTATGGTTTCCATGTTGAATGTTTTGCAAAAGAATCATCAAAGGATGGAAACTGCTTGGAACTTAATGGAGAGCCTATAAAGATATGTTTGGACACAAAGTCGATCGTCAGGCTAGGCAAGCCATTAAGTCCATAATTAACCTACAAATGAAATTCGAGGCGCCCATTAGAGATCATATGTTGACTATGATCAGGTTGTTTAACATGACTAAGGTTTTTGCTTCGGTTGACTCGAAGAATCAGATCGACATGATTTTGGAGACTTTTCCACATTGTACCTCCGATTTAAAATGGATTTTTTTTTTTGATAACCGTGGATGTCCGGGCCAACTTGCGAACACCTCGACTAATTCCGCGTGGACATGTGTCTATAAATGAGTTAATGAATGGAATTGCTTCTACCTCATCTACTCCAGATATCCGTGTAGAACGTGTGACAAAGGTTCTGAACCACGTACAAATTTCATAGAAACCAATTTTAACGGGAAAAATACATAAGTAACACCTCGGCTTGTTATTCTAGCTGATACGGGAGGAACAAAAATCATAGGGGAACTAAAACCCTATTATCATTGAGTCGTCAGCAACCAAAGGTACAATGGTTGAGAAAATTGCTTAGGGACTTTGTGATATAGTGGGAGAATTAAATCCACCTTCAATAGAACAAGACTATCAAGAACATCCACAACTTAGACAAAGTATGACAGTAATTAGACCACGCTCTAAGTACTTGCTCTACATAGATTCTTTCGAGGCAGTCACCATTGAGCAAGAAGATGATCCCACATCATTCAAGAAAGTTATAGAGGACATAGATGAGAAATCATGAAAAGGCGCTATGAAATTGGAAATGGAGCCCATGTACTCCTACGAAGTCTGGGATCTTGTAGATGCATCTAAAGGGGTCATACCCATTGGGTACAAGTGAGTCTATGAGAGAAATGAAATAATAGTTGGAAAGATAGGGATCTTTAAAGTTAGGCTTTTTTGAGAAAGGGTTATGTCTACAAGTGCATCAAAGACGACAAAATAATTTTTCTCATACTTTGCGTGGATGGCATATTACTATTTGGTAATGATGTAGGGGGCATTGTCATTGGTAAAGGAATGGTTAGTACAACAGTTTGATATGAAGGACGTTGGAGAGACCAACTATATTTAGGCATTCAGATACTTAAATATCGAAAGTACAAGTGGATAGCCCTCTCTCAAGCCTCATATATTGAAACAATACTAGTTAGATTTGCTATGCAAAAATCCAAAAAGGGAACTTACCATTTAGGCATGGATATACCTTTCGGAAGAGCATTCTTTGAAAACTCCTGATGAGGTGGAGCAAATGAGGAAGAGCTATAGTAGGAAGAGTCATGTATGATATTAGGGCTGTAAGCAAAAACCGTCAAACCGGAAAACCAAACCGAAACCGCAATTTCGAAACCGGCGGTTTGGTGCCACGTGGACCCGTCAACGAAATGGTTTTGAACCAAACCAAACCGGTCAAAAACGGTTTGGTTTAGGTTTGAGAATTTTAATTATGGTTTGAAACCAAACCGGACCGACGAAAAATATATAAAAAAAAAATTGATTTTTTTTGAAAATTTATCCAAAATTTCAATTTTGTAAAATTGAATAATTTTGTCATTTTGTAGGTATTTTTGTCAATTTCTAATTTTCTATTAATTATTAAGATTTACGACCCGCCCAAACCTAATTATATATAAAAAAAGGCACAAATTTGAAAGAAGTAGCACTAAACAGTTCAACCCAAGTCCATATACTCACAAGTCACAACCCTAATCTTCCAATTTCCATTTCTCTGACTCGCAACTCGCTGGTCGCAGCCTCGCTCCCTGAGGCGCCTCCTGGTTTCCCCCAAATCGTCAACGCCCTCGAAATCTCGAACCTCCTAGTCGCCGGTAGTGTACGTTCGCCGGTATTATTAGACTATTTCAGGTTCTTGCATATTTATTTGATCGTGAGTAAGGCTTAAAATTGAAGTTTTGTCACTTTCTAGTTGAAATTTGTTTACATATTTATTGATCGTGAGTAAGGCTTAAAGTTGAAATTCGGGCTATCAGGTGCGCAAATGACATTTGTTTACATATGAGAGAATATATATAATTCCGTGTTAAATTGCAGAAGATGAAGGTGGGTATATATAGTCGAATGGGGGAGAAAAAATATTTGCAGCTTTTCTTTTGGAAGCCATTATTAGATGGATTGGATCCGTGTCTTAATTCTTTTTTTTTTTTTTCCAATTTGCTAATTAAAATTTTTTTTGAGTATGAAGGACAAAATTGATCATGAGTTATGTGGCTTATTGAGTATGTGAATGTTTCTTCCTTTTGCCAGTTCTGTGAGTTCTGTGACAAAATTAATTCGTTTATTCATTTTGCTAGTTGAAAATGGACATTATTATGTTTTTTTGGACCTTATATTTATTTTAGTGGACTTGTATTGTATCTTTATCGTAAAGTATTATCCTAAAACGTCAAAAGGGCGAATAAAAAACTATGCTTTAGTTTATTGTGATTTTACTTTTATTTTGTTGGTATTTAAATTTATAGTAAATATATTTAGTTCGTTTTATATTTATTTCTAGTAAGATATAAATATATATTGAATTAATGACATAAAAGTATATACTAGACAGGAAAAAAAATATACGCGAAACCGGCGGTTTAAAACCGGACCAAACCGTTAGGTTTAGGTTTGAGTTTTTTTCAAACCGGTCAAAACGGTTTGGTTTAGGTTTGAGTTTTTCTCAAACCGGTCAAAACGGTTTGGTTTGAAAATTTGTCAAAAACCGCAAAAATCGGACCGCTTACACCCCTATATGATATACTTTACCCTAGACCAGATTTTGTTATGATGTTGGGATTGTTAGTCAATATAAGTCTAATTTTGGACGAGCACTAGACTGCAATAAAGCATACACTCAAGTATTTAAGGAGAACGAGAAATTATTTGCTTGTGTATTCAAGGGCCTGTTTGGTATAGATTTTCATTTTCTACAGTAAATCAATTCTCATTTTCAACCACACATTCTTCAATAAAATAATATTTTCCATCACATCAATGCTTTTTTCTTCTTTTTCAACCACACATTTCCCATCATATCACTATTCAAAAATCAATTCTTCCCCCAAAAATCCATACCAAACACGCTCCAAGTGTTGATCTGATTCCAATGGGGTATTATGATTAAGACTTTCAATCTGATAAAGATTTTAGAAAGAAAAAAAAAAGGCAAAAAAATACAAGAAAAAGGCCAAAAAAATATTGAAAGTTTAGGAACTCCTATTGATAAAAATATTGAATGGTGACCTATGTACTTCAATTTCCAAAGTTTGAAAATCCAGACTCTATTTTGATTACCCATAGCACGTTTTCTGTAGCGTTTCATGTCTAATGTTAATTTCTAAAAAAAAAAAGTAGTTGTTTAATGCATGTTTGGTTGGTGATTATGTTATAAACATACTTTTTATCCACAAAAATTTTAGAATTGCAAACTTATTAGTTATTATAATCATTTAAATTATAATTTAACCGCCGACCAATCCATGCTCTCAAACTCTAACGTGCTCCCACATGAGTTCTACAACATAGTTACTGTGTATTTCTTATCCTCTCCCAGTCTGTCTCTTTGCCTTTGTGGCTTTGCAAACGCCACTTTACTTGTGTTCCTTGTAGATATATTAGAAGTGACAATCAAAGTGATAGAAGTAGTTGTGAGTTGGAGTCAATTGATTATGATTTGATATTGATAAGTTTGAACTGAGCCCGGATTCCATCAATTGAATGTCCATTCTACTACATTTTCCCGCTCAAAATGATATGTGAATTTAGAGTGTATTTGGGACACATTCTCTTGAAAGAATGTATTATTGAATAGTAGATTGATGGAGAATGTGTGGTTAAAAATGAAGGAAAAGTTATTGATGTGATGTAAAATATTATTTTATTAAAAAACGTGTGGTTGAAAATGAGTAGAAGAATGAGAACGAAAAAAATAATGTGTACCAAACAGGTCCTTAAATTCAAATCAATGACAATGTTCTTTGATCTAAACCAGCCCTTCCCTAAAAACATAAAATAAGTCCCTTACAAGTAAATTTTATGTTTTCAGATGCTCAAAAAATTATTGTAGATTCTAATTATCATGTCCTCATAAATTCAAATCTTATGAATCATTCAATCTTATCATATCAACTACTCTTTCACCTGAAAGAAAATGTTATTCAATACTTTGGAAATAGAATCAGTACATAGTTTATGTACAAAACGGCTCCATGCACATAACTTGTTTAGGAGCATGAACCAAACCACGTGCTTGCAGCCTTTTTGCAGATACAAAAATTGGACTCGGTAGGGTATAATTTGGCCATTCTTCATTGTCTGTTTAAAAAATTGCAGGTCGGGTGCCTAGTTGATTTGGGATTTTTTTTTTTTTTTTGCTCTGAATTTTCGAATTTGATGTATCTTAATTCTTGACGATGATTTCTATTTTTGTTACATGTGGAATGCACGTAAATCTACATTTATCTAAGAGGACAGTATGAGATGAACGGAAGGCGGAGGGAAGGGAGTGTAAGAATATGTGTGGCTCATGTTTAAAATCAAGGTCTACACAAATTTATATAAGCTAACTACAAAATGAAACCATTTTGTAAAGTACTTGGTAGAAATAAACGAAACTCTTAACATTTGGCAAGCAAATGCTAAATATTCCACATGCACAATTATCGTTTTATCTTATCTATAATATATTAAATATCACATCGAGTGAGAAATATTTTTTCGACGATTATAACCCTACTACAATTCAATTATTTAAAAAATGTTTACTTTCATTTTTTTAATATGTATTTGATTTACAAACTGTAATAAATACTACAAAATCGTTGTTTATGCATGTATTCATTGTTATTAATTTTTAATTAATTAACATTCACATTCATTTAATTAATATTAATTATAATATAGACATTTATAGCCCTACTATAATTCAATTATTTCAATAATACCTTACTTTTCTTTTTTAATATGTATTTAATTTACAAACTGTAATAAATACTACAAAATTCGTGTGCATGTATGTATTCCATGTTATTGATTCTCGATTAATTAACTATCACATTCATTTAATTAATATTAATTAGAATTTCACATTCACATTCACGTCCATCTCTTTGATATTAACATTCATATTCATTTAGTTAATATGAATTAGAATTTCACATTCAAGATTACAATTCATTATTCATGTCCTTGTATGCTAATTAGCATCCAATTTCACTTAATTGAACATTAAATTACATTAATTTAGTATAAATTATTTAATATTCGTTGTTACGTATATATTCATCGCTATTAATTCTAAATTAATTAACATTCACGTTAATTCATGTATTGTATTTGTTATTCATCTTCATTTATGCATTTAATTGTAATTCTAATACACACATTCAAATATGTATTTCACTATTTACGTGCATGTATAATATTAAACATTTATTTTTAGAGGCTTGCATTTCTATCATATTTGGATCAAAAGAGTAAATGAGGTCAAATATTACTTTTACAACACTTGTAAAACATTTCAGAATAACTTATAATGCACGTTCAACTCTGACTAATTTTTCTAAACATATCAACCATATCTTTGGATTAACTTGTTATTAAATATTAACTTAATTTTTAGTTAAACTCAAACTTTAAATCTAAATACACATTCACAACTATTACCCACTTATTATTCATATATTTAATAAGATTTGTTAAGAAAATTATAAATAATTTATAAGAGTATCCAAACACAGGCCAAATATTCTTTACACATTTATCAGGAAAATGAAAAAATATTATATATATATATATATATATATATATATATATATATATATATATTCCAACAGCCTTGTACTGCAAAACATCTTCTATATATTAAAAGTTAAAAGTGGCTATGTAACGGAATTTCTTATTTTTAATGAAAAAACTAAAGGAATTTGTTGTTTTAGTGGACTATGTAACGAAATTTCTTGTTTTAAATAGGCAGCTGCACATTCTTTCAGTGTTTTTATCATAACTTTGTATTTCGATATCCGATTGAGGCAATTCAAAATGCGTTGGAAAACTAACTCATCTGGCTACAACTTTGATTCAGACATCATTCTCCAATTCGATCACTTTCTATGCCAAAAATAGGTCTCACTCAATATGAGACTAAAATATCGGAGCATAACTTTTCGGTTGGAAATTGATTTGTGATCATCTTTTGACTAAATTTGATTCCATTGACGTCTTCCTTTATCCAATTGACTCCGAGCACTCTCAAATCTTCATCGTGAGGTTTGACACGACTTTTAAGTATTTACATTTTAGTCCCCGAACTTTGGATCCCTTACAATTTAGCCATTTCTCCAAATTTGTCAACTTTTGCTTATTTTCTTCGAACTCACCAACTTACATCATAATATCAAAATCACACATTTAATTATTTATCAATTACATAAACATTACATTATTAATTATTTAATTAATCAAAAAAATTACATCTTTATTAATAACAAATTAATTCTTAAACAAAACTATTAAATATAAACTACGCAAACGTGCATTACACGTTGCTTGCACCTAGTATATATATAAAGTGCCTATGAAACGGAAATTCTTATTTTAACGAAAAATCTAACAGAATTGGTTGTTTTAACGAAAAATCTTTTTTCACCGTTAGTTTTATTGTTTCCATTAAATAGCAATTAAGCCACCGTTTGTGGCAATTGATGTTGTGTCTGTTGGAATTCCATTATTTAATAATAAATGAATGGGAAATGCAAAATGCTTTGTACTGCTACATTTTAGTCACTAGGAAAAAATTAAACTAAAAAAACAAAAAAGGACGTAGAGATTATCAGTTTAAAAATGCTAATAATTTATTTGGTAATGTACATTGAACTTAATGAAAAAAAAAATATTTATTCATTTAGTTTTGTATTGTAATGTAATGTTATCTATTATTTTATTATGTACATAAGGTTCATGATTAAGTGCAAAATTTAATATAATATAATAGTACGAAACACAAACTTATACATTTTTTTGTCTTTACACTAACATTCATTGTAAAAATTGATTATGATTTAATGTAGAAAGCAAAATTCTGGATATGGGCGAAAATAAATTTATCCAAGTATTTTATTACATGTTATGCGTTGACTGTAATAAAGGAACTGAATATAAATACAATGAAAGTTTCGTTTGTATATATTGCAAAAGTCAATGGGTCTACAAACCACGGTATGTATCTTACAATTTTAATTTAAAATTGATATCTGATTTAATTTAGAATTTAACAATATTCAAATTAAAATTAATATATTCAATGTATTTAAAGTGCTAGGGAATATGTTCAACTGGACGATAATATTGGAAAACTAGCTGCTACTATGTTTGGTGAAGTAGCAGAACATGCACTTGGTTGTTCAACAGTTGAATTGATGGGACATGCTAGAGAGATATTTCTTAAATTTTTCTTCAAAACTTGATTTTTATTATAATGAGTTATTTAAAAATAATTGAGTTTTTTTTATTAATTATGTAAATATATTCAAAATTTATTTTGTAGGAAAATCGACCATATGTTAAAAGCGTTGCAGAGAAATTATCAAAAAAAATTTGGAAGATTCAAGTTTATGTAGATTCAAAGAAACTAAAGGAGAAAAAATATAGGCAGTTTAATGTCCTCTCTATTGCAACAATGCAATATGAGGAAAATGTTGAATCGTTATGTTAGAATCAAAATTATCTCAAATAGCTTTAATAAAACTATGAGCGATGTTTATATATAGGATGATGCTATAGATTCTATTAATGCTCTTTTTTAATAAATCACAATGTATAATTATTTATCAATTACATAAACATTACATCATTAGTTATTTAATTAGAATAATGCTAGAAGTACCGAAATTTATTCACAGAAGACACACAGAATTTCAAAAAATCCGAGGTGGCACTGCAATATTCATCCTTTTCCTGACACCACCAGCCAACCCCTTTTACCCACCCACGCACCCACGCAACTAACCACAGCCCAACACAGCTACGGAGCCACCATTCTCCCTTTTCCTTAAATTTTGAAATTATTACGTGAATGTTAAATGAAGTCGAAATATTACATCCTTAATATCATTTCGAAGTACTCACGATCTAGTTTATGGCATTGTTAACCACGTGCGAAACGGCCAACCGTAACAAAAGTTACCACTCTTCGAAATAGGCCGTTTGAAAATATGTAAATGTTTTTTTCTTATTTTTGTCTCAATTTTCGGGGTTATCACGGGACGTCAAACGAAATCGAAATCTCGTATTCTTAACACCATTTCGAAGTACTCACGATCTAATTTATGGCATTCTTAACCACGTGCAACGGCCAACCGTAGCAAAGTTACCACTGGCCGTAAATAGGCCGTTCGAAAATATATAAATATTTTTTTTCTTATTTTTGTCTCAATTTTCGGGGTTATCACGGGACGTCAAACGAAATCGAAATCTCGTATTCTTAACACCATTTCGAAGTACTCACGATCTAGTTTATGGCATTCTTAGCCTCGTGCGAAGCGGCCAACCGTAGCAAAAGTTATCACTCGTCGAAAAGGGCCGTTCCAAAATATATAAATATTTTTTTTCTTATTTTTGTCTCAATTTTCGGGGTTATCATGGGACGTCAAACGAAATCGAAATCTCGTATTCTTAACACCATTTCGAAGTACTCACGATCTAGTTTATGGCATTCTTAACCACGTGCGAAACGGCCAACCGTAGCAAAAGTTACCACTCGTCGAAATAGGCCGTTCGAAAATATATAAATATTTTTTTTTCTTATTTTTGTCTCAATTTTCGGGGTTATTACGGGACGTCAAACGAAATCGAAATCTCGTATTCTTAACACCATTTCGAAGTACTCACGATCTAGTTTATGGCATTCTTAACCGCGTGCGAAACGGCCAACCGTAACAAAAGTTACCACTCGTCGAAAAAGGTCGTTCCAAAATATATAAATATTTTTTTCCTATTTTTATCTCAATTTTCGGGGTTATCACGGGATGTCAAACGAAATCGAAATCTCGTATTTTTAACATCATTTCGAAGTACTCACGGCCTAATTTATTGCATTCCTAACCGCGTGCAAAACGGCCAACCGTAGCAAAAATTACCACTCGTCGAAAAAGGTCGTTCCAAAATATATAAATATTTTTTTCCAATTTTTATCTCAATTTTCGGGGTTATGAATGTCAAACGAAATCGAAATCTTGTATTCTTAACACCATTTCGAAGTACTCACGTCCTAGTTTATTGTATTCCTAACCACGTGCGAAACTGCTAGCCGTAGCAAAAATTATCACTCGTCGAAAAAGGCATTTTCAACCGTAGCAAATATTGCATTTTTGGCCAGCCTATTTTGACGAGTGGTAACTTTTGCTACGGTTGGCCGTTTCGCACGCGGTTAGAAATGCAATAAACTAGACCGTGAGTACTTTGAAATGGTTTTAAGAATACAAGATTTTGATTTCGTTTGACATCCCGTGATAACCCCGAAAATTGATATAAAAATAAGAAAAAAATATTTATATATTTTCGAACGGCCTATTTTGACGAGTGGTAATTTTTGCTACGGTTAGGAATGCAATAAATTAGGCCGTGAGTACTTCGAAATGATGTTAAAAATACGAGATTTCGATTTCGTTTGACATCCCATGATAACCCCAAAAATTGAGATAAAAATAGGAAAAAAATATTTATATATTTTGGAACGATCTTTTTCGACGAGTGGTAACTTTTGCTACGGTTGGCCGTTTCGCACGCGGTTAAGAATGCCATAAACTAGATCGTGAGTACTTCGAAATGGTGTTAAGAATACGAGATTTCGATTTCGTTTGACGTCCCGTGATAACCCCGAAAATTGAGACAAAAATAAGAAAAAAAATATTTATATATTTTGGAACGGCCCTTTTCGACGAGTGATAACTTTTGCTACGGTTGGCCGCTTCGCACGAGGCTAAGAATGCCATAAACTAGATCGTGAGTACTTCGAAATGGTGTTAAGAATACGAGATTTCGATTTCGTTTGACGTCCCGTGATAACCCCGAAAATTGAGACAAAAATAAGAAAAAAAATATTTATATATTTTGGAACGGCCTATTTCGACGAGTGGTAACTTTTGCTACGGTTGGCCGTTTCGCACGTGGTTAAGAATGCCATAAATTAGATCGTGAGTACTTCGAAATGGTGTTAAGAATACGAGATTTCGATTTCGTTTGACGTCCCGTGATAACCCCGAAAATTGAGACAAAAATAAGAAAAAAACATTTACATATTTTCAAACGGCCTATTTCGAAGAGTGGTAACTTTTGCTACGGTTGGCCGTTTCGCACGTGGTTAACAATGTCATAAACTAGATCGTGAGTACTTCGAAATGATATTAAGGATGTAATATTTCGACTTCATTTAACATTCACGTAATAATTTCAAAATTTAAGGAAAAGGGAGAATGGTGGCTCCGTAGCTGTGTTGGGCTGTGGTTAGTTGCGTGGGTGCGTGGGTGGGTAAAAGGGGTTGGCTGGTGGTGTCAGGAAAAGGATGAATATTGCAGTGCCACCTCGGATTTTTTGAAATTCTGTGTGTCTTCTGTGAATAAATTTCGGTACTTCTAGCATTATTCATTTAATACCAAAAAATTGCATCTTTATTAATAAAAATTTAATTTTTAACCAAAAAAATTATATATAAACTAAGCAACGTGCGCAAACGTACATTGCACGTTGCTTAAACATTTATATATATATATAAATTCCAACAGCCTTCTACTACAAAAACGGCTCGATACGTATAACCTGGTTAGGAGCATGATAAAACCACGTGCATTCACCGCCCACTGGAATAATCTAATATGACATTAGTCTCTGACACTGCTCACCTGACCTATCTTGGACGGAGATACAAAATTCAATGTATATATTCTTGTTTGGATAGATTAAAGTTAATTATCAATTTTAATTATACATTTTACTGACAACTTTTTAAATAAATTAATTTTGAGGAATTTACGAAAATGGCCAATTCTATACTTGTCAAGTGGAAAGTGTTTAATTTTGATAACTCTTACAAAAATGGTTAAATTTGATATCAAATTGTCTATTATACCCTCAATGAAAAATAAAGTAATTTTTGTTTCAATTTATCACGAATTTCGAGAAGACAGTAGCTTCCATAAGAAGCTATATTAATACTAGTTAATACCTAATTGATTTATTTGCTTTTAGTATCTATTAAGTATTGACCAAGAATTTTGGGAAAAATGAAGAAGATGAAATAGAAAATTCATTAACACTAAAAAATAATTATCTGCTTCTAATTCATAAGAAAATCATATAATTGCATTTCGAAAAATTTAATCTAATCTAAATTTGCAGTTGATTAGACTTTCTATAGTTCTCGGTAGAAAGTAATTTTTATTTGAAATCTTGTTTTTGTTGATAATTTGTGTTTAATAGTTATTATTCTTAATATTTCATGACGTTCTAGATATTTTAAAAAATGTTATCAATATTTGAACCCCATGAGAGTTCTCTCTTCATTTCATAATGCTCTTGACATTTTAAGAGTTTGTTTGGGAGGAATTTTAATCGAATTAAAATTGAAAATATAGTCGTTATTGGGTCCCACTCGTCTAATAAAAGTCAACAATAAATGTTACTTTTTCAATTTTAATTCGATTTTAATCTCTATCAAACAAACTCTAAGTGTATTTCTCGACATTTCATAAATGTTTTATTTATCCACTTATAGGGAGAATTGAGCATTTAATGCATGATTGATATTGTACTTTTTAAAGTAAGTAGTATATGTTATGTGTCAAATTATTATTGGTCAATACAATTTTTAATTATATAAAAAAAATTGTCTTCATTGTGAAATTTAAAATTGTTCATGAGGGCATTTTGATCTATATTATAGTAAAATGGACATTGAAGAAATTTTGACCATTTTTACAAATGACTATGTAAAAGATGACATTTTGTTTGCAATTTCCTCATTAATTTTTAGTTTGTTAGGTCAAATAACGGGATGACACGCTGAGTTTTAAGTTCAGTGGAGAAATCATAAAAAAATGCATGGAAACCATTTTGTTTAATCGAGGTTCAATCCCACTCCCATCTAAGTATTCACCGACGGATTCACTCTTGGTACTAGCATAATTGACAATGTGTCCAGATTGAAGAATTGCAACAATGCTCGAGCTTTTTCTCGTGCCCCTCCATAATTAGCTCATGTTTGTCATCCTTTAAAACTTTAAATTATTGACTGCAATATTATTCTACACCACACATTCACACAATAAAATATTGTATACACAAATTAATAATGTTTCCCTACTTTTTAGTCACACATTTTCCACAAATCTACTATTCTATAATACATTATAAGAAATTAATGGCTCTCAAACAGGACCTTAGATAACGTGAAGGGTTTTGCACCGAAGAACTTCAAAATTAAGTCCCTTTATAGATTAATTACATAATTGTTTAGATAATGAATTACAAAAGAAAGGAGAAAAAAAAAAATCTGAAAGCCAAGGAATGGCTAATCGGCGAGGGGGTGGGGGGGGGGGGGGGCTCGAATTGGATTTTTTGAAAAATAAACTTAAATCAATCAAGTCAAAAACGCGTTCAATTAATAATCATAAGAAAATAGAAGCAAGTAGATCAATAACAATAAGTTAAAGGATAGAGATGATGCAAACGATATAATCCAAAGCAATTATCTATGTCCTCTGTTACTAAACTTTTTGGCACGAGCAATGTCTTTTCACTATATTAATTAACTTATGGTACAACCAAACTCTTTACAACGTTTTTGTTGACTTGCAAATAAAGAGCACCGATCATTATACAATGATAAGTTTTATGGGACCTCAACACGACTTACTATTGAGTTTTCATGGAACCTCAATATGACACACAGCATTGAGCTTTGCAGGACCTCAATATTACACACAAGGTGACTTACAATAAGCAGCACCGATCCTTATATAATATTAAATTCTTATGGGACTTTAATACAATCCACACTTTATCAAAGTGATTTTATATTGAAATTTCTCTCTTAATAAATAATACATACAAGTTAAGTACTAAGAAATGCTAACACTTTAATAAATAGTAACAAATAATAAATCAAGCGTTAGAAAAGAAAAATTTAATAAATATGATGATTTCAAAAGTTTGACTTAAATAATCAAAGTTTTTAATATGGAAAAGTAGAAAAAAAAAAATATGCAATATAAGTGTGAAGATCTTCTTCAAAAATGTGTATCTCTTTTAAAATTGATATAAATAAATTAAACATAAAGAGAGATGAAAAACTTTAATTAGAGCAATGAATCAAGAAGTTGGATTCAACAATCAAAGTTTTTACTATGAAAAATAAAAGAATGTAAAAATGTAAGCACAAAAAAACATTTCCCAAATATATTTCACAAGAAAGATTTTTTCTTATTGTTATTGTGAATGATAAAAGTAAGGATATTTATAGAGTTCAAAAAACAAAAAGGTCTGTGAAATCGGACAATCAACTAGATGTCAGTAAGTGCGTCCGAACGTACAATATAGCCATTATACTTCTGAAATCAAAACGGTCAAAAAAAGTGATCGTTTGACGAATCAGACGTCCGCAACGACAATTTTTCCTTCTTAAATTTTTGAAAAATTTAGGCTTTTGAAAGACATTTTTCACTTTATTTTTCAAGATAAGTTATATTGTAATAAATTTGAATAACAAATTGAAATACTTATATTTTTTAAGAATGATTTTTATGCAAATGCAAAAAATGATTTTTTAGTTTTTATCATTCATTACTAAATATCAAAGTATTAGTACTTTTATATTTGAATTAAGAAGTCTAATATTTGATCTTACTTTGAAATTTGCCTCTTAAACTTCTTGTCTTGATATTTCTTTGATGTCTTGTCTCATACTCTTGATCTTGATCTTTTTTAGCGTTCGTTTTTTGAGTTCTCGTTTCGAATAATTTAACTTGAATGCTTAACTTCCACTTTGATCTTCATTTTGAGTCTGATTTATAATGTTTTGATTTTGGTAATACTTAATAATTTAATGTGCACTACAACAAAATTATGATTTCGCAACAAGCTTTTTCGCGACATTCAAAGAGTTGTCGTAATAAGTGACTTAACGCAACATATTTTTAAAGCTCGTCGCGAAAATTGTGATGAAAAAAATAAGTACCAAATGATATAAGGCGACGTAAAAAGTTGTCGCGAAATGTGAGAAGTCGTGACAAATAATAAAGAATGTTGCCAAAAATATGAGGAAAGTAAGGCGTCAAAATATTTTTGGTGGGAAACTTATGGAGACAAACTTTTATTTCTTGCAACAAATTGCTTGTCATGCAATATGGTCTACTTTCTGGGATAAAAAATATTTGTTGTTAAAAATTCTATAGTTGGAGGAAAAATTTGATATAAGAAAATCAATTTTTTGCAACGGATAAAAAATGTTGCAATAGGTTTTTTACAATGCTCACCTGTGTATTGTAAGATCTAATATTTTCATAGATTAGAAAGATATGGCAACGTGCAATGTGCGCTGTAAAAGCTCTCAAATGTACGTTGTTGTATGACATACCTCTTCCATTGCTTTTATTATATTTTGTAACACTCTTTACTTATTGTCTTAACTTCTTTTTGCAATTTCATTTTTTTGTAACAAGTGTTTATTTTTTCGTCTCACTAAATTTTAATATGTAATACAATTTTTTTAAAATTTTTAATTATTTTTAGTTATTTTCAAAAAAAAAAAATTTTAAAAATCATTAGACGATTAAACATTCAGTCACATAATAATATACAAAAAAGTACTACTAGGTCAAACAGATCCATAAAGAAAAATTAATGTACACTTAAAGCAAATAAATAAACAAATCATAATTCATATATTATCAGCGAGCAGTGGCATGTTGAATATTGTTGCTGGTTCAGATTGTTGTGGAGACATGTCAACTTGACTCGATACGAACTTATGCATTATTGTGTCTCAAATTCTGTTTTTTCTCTCGAAGGGCTATTGACTTAGTATCAACCAATGTCTAATGAACAAAGTAGCTTGAGGCAGGTTTTGGACAATGTCCAAATCCTTTAATGTAACCTCTAGATTTTCCTAAAACCTCTTGTATAATCTCAAGTTCAGTGGGAGGTCTCAGATCCCTCTGGAACAGTTTGCTCTTTAATCTGAAACATCCTCTTCTATATATAAGTAAAGAGAGAAGAGGGAATATATATTTATAACGGACTATATAAAATATCAATAAAGATGAATAAATTGTTAATATACTTACATATCTTGTTCGTGCTTCATCGTTTACCCGCCCTTTCTTTTCATTGTAATGAGTCTCATAATAAACGTTAATTTCTCCTTGTACGTCTTTATTAATTGATCTTTGTTAAAAATAATATATATCATGTAAAATAAATATTTTTTTAATAAATTCAAAAGAAAATATTACATTTTATTCAAGATGTGCAACAAATGATTTTGATCCGCTACGATGATTATATTTAATGTAGTTGTGGCTTGCTAAATTACGTGTGAATAGCACCTGCAATTAATTTATATATAAATATAATTAACTCCCTATTATAATTTATTGTTTTTAATTATATTAATTATTTTAACATAATATCTAAATCATGTTATTACTAACATTTACAAGTATTATTATTTTTAATAAACGTTACCTGAAATTCAGGGGTAGACCAATATTGACACAACCAATCCCAATCAACTTGCTTTACGTCAGTTGGGGAGTTCTTTATTGAATCATCCAATGTTTTTCCATTGAAATATTTCTCTTTGAGTCTACCTCTATAATCACGATATTTTCTCGCGAAAGCATCGTTCACACATTTATGGACATGCTCAACTGTCAAATCAAGTTTGAATTTTGCCTACCAAAAAAGAAAAAAAGAGTGTGTGTGTGTGTGTGTGTAAATTAATTATTTATTAAAATATGGGAAACTAATAACTATTCAACAAAATTTTGTAAAAAGTGAATTTGTTTATCACTTACCAAAACTCGATCATATAATTTATTTTTTTCTTTATTGGGTATGTTGATCCACCTTTTGTAACGGAGTGGAGAAAATGATCAAACGATGTAGCCATACTCACTAGGTTCTTGCTGATTTCCAATAGCTCTTCCCATTTTTTTAGAAATCTCCAGTGACATTTTTCCAGTTGCATTGACAGCGCCCTTGCCTCTTGTAGGACCACGCCCCTTTCTCTTCAAAGAATGAGAATCTATGAAATAAATTACTAGAAGGATGAGAATATATAAACAAAAGAATGATATTCTATCAATCAAATGTAAACATTAGGATGATTTTATATCATAAATATAAAGATAAATTATTACCGTTGGAATTGAGAATAGTCTCATGTGTCAATGTTGTTGCATGTGATGAATTAAGTTGAGGTTGAGGATGAGATAATGGGGCAGGAACCTGAAGAGGTTGAGGTAATGGTAGGAACTTGAACGTTACTAGTTCGAGATTATGAGGAACAGATATTAGCTTGAGGAGTAGTCTGAGATAATAAACCCTTGTATTATGCCTTTGACGAGGAAACTTTTGAAAGCCATTATCTACGGAGAAAAAAAAGGAAAAAAAAGCGATCATTTTCAACCAAAAAAATGTATATCTATTCTTGACCATTGTTTAATAATATTAACAAGTATTTAGGATCAGGTTCAAAAATCTTAGTAAAAACCCAAAATATGCTCTGTATTCTCCCTTTTTTGTCTCTGTAATCAGAAGAAAACAGAATCAAATATTCACCCCAACAAAGAAAAATTTACTCCTTTCAAAATTATACAAGTTTCTAGCAAATCAAATGTTCAAACCAAGTTCTGTTTCTATCCATTATCTGTAGAGATTAGTAATGTTTCTCCTAGTCATTAATAAGGTATGGATCATGTACAAGAATATAGAAGGCGATAACATCTTTGGTGTCACTTCTAGATCCTGCCTTTCTGGTGAAGACCCCAAGAAAGTATTATTTCAGGAAAATGAATCATCAAATAGTCTTACCAATAAAACAGTAAGTTCATGACACTCAAGTACGCCATAGAGGAGACATTGATCCGAAATTATTGAAAATGAAGCACTACAAATAGATGTGGAATCGATAAATAAAAATATGAATAATTTCATATATGATACTTTGGAAGAGGAAGATGATACATTGAATGAATATTACAGTGAAGATGAGAAATCTCTAAATGTCAAGGATGATAATGCATTAACGCTAATAGTGATATTGGTGAAATCTCTAAATGTCAAGGATGATAACGCATTAACGCTAATAGTGATATTGGTAGTAAAACATACTTTATATGTATTTATTCTATATATTTTTTTCGTAAAGTTTTTCTATTTTATTTTTTAATGACTATCTACATTTTTCCTTCCCTATGTAGATTCGAGTGCTCACGATGCAACTACCGAGAGTTGATAAGAATTTTTATTGACATTTAAGGTTAGAAAAACCTACTAATGAGATATATTTGATTTCTTTTTAGTTGATTTTGTTATCATTACAAGAGTTACACTAGACATTCATGTACTCTAGATGAATTTGATAATTTCAAGTAGCTGGTTGATGAGGGGTTGAGTTTCTCTACACTGTTAGATAACTTGAAGGCAAAAAAGTGGAAATGATATAATCATGTACGTTACAAAGAGTGGAGTTGAGTCGTTGTTGCAGTTAATGGCTCCAAGGAAATTTCAAGAACTGCTTTGAAATGGGCTTTAACTCGTGTGGTTCTCTACTAGGGATTGTGCTAGGTTGCTCGTTGTCGTTCCAACTCACACCGCAAGTAAAACTTTTCTTTTATGTCGTTCTCTACTTTAGATATCCCAGTAAACATTGAAATGAACAGAGTAGAATAGCGAGGACTGATGTATTCAAATTAATTTAAATGGGAATAAGACTTGGTTAGTTATTAGTTTCAATAATATCAACAAGTCTTGTTAGTTTATGTCAACAGTTAACGTTATTAACCTGAATGAAGATGATTACTTTGCCTTGTAGATTAGTTAAAGATCAATGATTGAATTTTATGAAAAGAAATAATTTTTAGTATGCTTTCATTAAAATCTTATGGATTATGTGTGTCTAGTACTTGTATCTTCTCTTCTCCCCTCTTTCCCTATTTTCCCACTATTACTTATTTTTTCCCTCAAAATTCATTTTTCATATACGCTAACACTTTTTGCTAAAATTTTCATTAATTTTTTTCAGCCAGAATTCTCCCATCTATGTCACTTAAACTGCACCATCGGAATCTCATCTCCGGCAGGTCAATTCTGTTCTCGCTTTCTATGCGCTCCCGTGTGGATATGCATAATTTGAGATTATTTTTAGTTTCCTTTTTCCAATTTTTGATTTGATAGTTTGTTATGGATTATTTTTTTCCCCTTCTGGCAGTTAATTTAGTTTAGTTCATAAGCATAATTCATGTGAAAAATTTTACTAGTTTGTAGATTGGTTTAAGCTTTCAGAAATGTTATTCATTCTTTTATTGTTTAGTAGAAATAAAAAACCTGGTTTCTTATCATGGCATGACCTTTTTTCTCTTCTATAGTTGTGGTTTAATATTTCTAGTTCAAGTTTCTACTTTTCAAGTTTGGTGAACAAACCTAAGTAGTTCAACATTAAAATTACTAGTATTATACTTTATTTTTATTTGTTTTGATTTTGAGATAACCAAGTTTGTAAATAGTATTTTGGTCTATATTTATTTGGTTGACACTAATATATATATATATTTTTTATCTATTTTGATATCATTTAACCCTGTTTGACACTCTTTTTTTTTTCTTCATTTCAACCACACATTCTATTAATAAAATAATATTACACGTAAACCCAAAAACTCTCCTTACTTTTTAACTACACAATCTTCCATCAATTATTAATCCAAAAATTATTTCTCAAACAAAATGGGTGTCAAACAGGAGCTTATATTTTAATAATTGTATATTGAAGCATTCTTTTCATAAAGCCACGAGTTATTTTTAATGAAGTTACATTTTCAAATAAATGTGTACCATAGTAACAATTTTATTGCGACGAAAGAAATTGAAAATCAAATGTTTGAAATAGAATCGACATACATAAATAAAAATAGAATAAATTAGGCGACGATTGTACATCGTTGAAGAAACAAACTTTTTTTTTTGTTTCGAAATAAATTTAATCATGAGCACAACTTGACACATAAATAAATATTTGTTGTTGCAAAATATTTTGCGTAATAATTTTATATATTGTAGAATAAAATATGCAACATATATAAATAAACACGAAATAAATTAGGCAACAACTATACATCGTTTCACAAATGATGATACAATAAACTCTCTATGTTG
This sequence comes from Fraxinus americana, assembly GCA_035079005.1. Classification (NCBI taxonomy): domain Eukaryota; kingdom Viridiplantae; phylum Streptophyta; class Magnoliopsida; order Lamiales; family Oleaceae; genus Fraxinus; species Fraxinus americana. The sequence continues at coordinate 16,674,217 of CM068711.1, forward strand.
CAAAATAAATTTAATTACAAACACCACTTGTTGCATAATAAATTGTACTACAAATGTTGAATATATTAAAATATATTATGCGACATTCAAAAACATTATAATACATATTTCACGACAAACATTACTTGTTATTAAACATATATTACTACGAGCATGTATTGTTGCAAAATAAAATAGGTAGCAAAAATTACACCTTTAAAAGAATATTCGCAACAAACATTTTTTCTCGTAAAAATTTTATTGAAATAATCGTTATGACAAACTGTCTTGTTGCTCTTTTATTTTTTCGCGACATATATGTATTGTGACAACATTATGGCTACAAATATCGTGCTACTATTTTGTATTTTTTGCGTCAAACAAACAGTGTTGCGATTTTGTTAATGCGGTGAATGGCCGATTCGTAGAATACATTTCGTGACTTAACATTTGCAATAAACATATTTCTTTAAAAACTTTATTGGAATATTCTTTGCGACAAACTGACTGGTCAAAAGTCGTCGCAGGACTCATTTCGTGACTCATATAGCGTGACAATACTTGCAATAAACATATTGTATTCGCTAAATTACTTTTACAACAAAATCTCTTTTTTGCGACAACATTTTTTTGTCGTGAAATCAGTTATTTTTTGTAGTGATGAATTATTATTACTCAAAATCAATTGTTAGAAACAATATTATTCTTATTTGTTATGATCAAAATATTAAGAATGAAATCAACCATAGATCAGCAAAATCACCCAAAACCCTAATCTGAAAGAAAGAGGAGTACTTTCAGAGATGATAAAGAGCATGCAAAGTGTGATGTAGCCACTTAGAATCTCAAGCACGAAGGAGTAAGAGTGGAACATCTCATAGAAGTCTCTAAAATCCCAAATTAACTGCATAAAAAAACGTGTCATCATCTGTTTAAGAGTGTCAAAGAGACCAAAATCACATTTTGGTGACATAAGTTTTTAAAATATAGTTCGCAACTTCAATTAAGTTTGTGTTTGTATTACGAATCCTCACAATTTCGATTCCTATTATATAGTTTAAAAGGCACGTGAAATGCACGTTCCTTGACATGTTAGAAGCTAATTCATCACTAGGCTTTTGAATCACAGTGCACAGATTTTTGATCTAAAGGCACCTTCCTGTTTTCACTTATAATACACCAATTGTATTCGTTTGAAGATTCTTGACAATTTAAATTAGTGACGCAGCTTTCATAAAACAAAAAACAAAATAGAGATGCATAATTCAAAACTAAATCCTACTTCTTCACTAAATTTCAGTTTCTCCAAACTAGTGGGTGCACAAGGTCTTGACTTGGGAGCGAACCATAGAACTATAGGTGCGACACAATGCTCCGTCTCTGTGTAGCCACACTTCAAATGGAGCTTGAATTCTCCAGTTAGTCGAGAAATTAGGGCGTGACAACAAACATCGTTCCCATTCCGAATCCATTCTGATTCTTATTTTATATATGTATAAATATATTTTAATCTCGATTATAACATGACCAACAAAAGAAAAGACTAGGAGGGTCGATATGTTCCTGTCAAGCCAAGTTGCGATGTCTACAAAACTATGGACGGTTGACAATAGGAAGGGGAAATGAACAGCTAAAAGGGTCCCGAAATTAAGACGTGACAAGAACAAGGATAAAATGGACAGGTCAGATAAAGTGACTACAAAGGGGTCCCAAGTCAGCATTAGATTGGTTGACTGCATATGTACAATCATATGGTACAGTGAATTTTTATGGTGGGGGACAAAATTGGTAATTCGTAAGTGGAGACCAAAGCAAAGAATATACGATAGCCGTCCTGCATGTCCTTATACAAAGAAAGTTCACAGCAAGTGCCGCTTTCTTCTCACACTGCCGGTCCCTACCCTTTTGTTGCAAAATTAAAACCTTAAAATAAGTGGGATTTTAGTAATGTTTTAAAACTGAGATATAGCTCTGTTTAGTAAAACTTAAAATTAAATCAAAGTCAATAATTTATTTTAATAATATATTTCATGAAATTTACAATTTTTCAACCATGCATTTCATAAATTTTTATCAAAATCTATTAAAATTTAATTTTAATCCCTTACCTAGAGGAGCTTAGTCTTGTAAAGAAGTGTTAAAAAAATTATCTGAAGAATAATTAAAATATAAGAGTTTGTGCTAATGTTCTTAAAAAGTTGATGTCCTAAGAGAGAATTTCAAGATTCAGCCCTTGTTTGATCCCTATTTTTAAGTAAAATGTATTATAGAATAGTGATTTTTAGGAGAGTGCATGATTAAAAAGTAAGAAAAAGTTTTTGAAATACGTTTATAATTATTTTGTAGGAGAATGTGGTTGAAAATAAGTTCTGAAAAAAATATACACTTAAAACAAGAGGGGGCTCAAAAAACTCGTCGTCGTTGAACGCGTAGGATATGTCGATTGAAAATACGTATAAGTTGATTAATAAATGCAAATTACAACCAATTGTTCAATATCCAACCGACATAACTCCATTTGTCTAGTCATGTGAGTCGTAAACAAGTCTCACCTTACATTGAGGTAAACATGAGCAAATAGACTAGATTGAAAAAAAAAATCGATCAATCACGAATATTCTAAACTAACCAAATGAATACAAATTTAAGGGAAACATGAGCGAATTATCTAAATGAAGCAAATCGACCAATCACGAATCTTCTAAATTTGATCAAACGAACACAAACTTTGAGTTTAGTTAAGATAGAGGTGTGCCCACATACATTTTCTACAAATCCTCTCTCCACGAAATTCATTTAACAACCTCTATATAGAGAGTCAACTGATGAAAAAAAATGCACAGAATGGAGATTAGCAATAACTTTGATAAATAATTACGTTTGCACAAAAAACCTTGACCACAAAGGAGAACTATTTGTTCACTTTAAGTTGTCTCTAACCTATGTATATTCAGGGCCGGTCCTGTGAGTTTCGAGGCTCGAGGCGAACTCCATAAATTGGGCCTACTAAAATCAACGTAAAGCCAAAATTCAACAGTGTATTAATCTATATCTAGGAAGCATAATGTATGAATCTATATCTAATGCCCAACGATTAACATAAAAGACAATTACAAAATATTTCAATCATCTTACAATTAAAATTTCAATATACTTACTACGTTACTACGTGCACTGCACCTGTACAATTGATCTTACAATAACCAATCATATAAGCCGGCCAGACAACAATTATATAAGTCGACAAGGCTTCAAACATTTCCAATATATTCAATAATAGTTAGGACAAGCCATCGCTTACCTAAGAAATAGAATTTCGAGGAAAATTATGAAATCACAGTATCACACTCTTGAGAATTCCACCTTGGAGGAAAATTATGAACTCTTAATATGTTTAGTGCACTCAAAACCGAACCTTTCATAAGAGAAATTTAACACAAAAAATGCAGACAACATCAATGATTAATGGCCCCCGGTTCAAAATTCTCGACAACAACTTATGTTTGGTTGCGCTTTAACTTATATGACAATCTTTATAATGCAATACACATTAATACTGAAAATATTCATGCTGCTCCATGTTGTAATCTCATTATAACTCTCCGAACAAGTACTTGAAAAGAAACAAAACCCATTTTCTTTTAAGGTAAAGGAAACAGTAAACTAACTAACATATTTGAGAACAAAAGGTCCCTTGGAAGTAACTTCATTTTTTGCTCTTTAAGCTCAGGCAAACATGCTCCAAGTAAAATTTAGTTAAAAACACCATCTTGTCCCCTCACAATAGAGATAAATTTTCTGCCCATAGGGCACAATATGGTTTGAAACCAAACTGTATTGCAAATGGCAAATGATAAATGGACAATTTGGACTTCCTCGCATGGTATGATTTGATTAGAAAATAACTCAAAAATGGTCTAAATCAGATTGTTTATAAGCAAAGGAAAGGACAGTGAACAAATACTAGTTGTAGGAAAAAAAATATGCCAACATATGTGCACTCAAAACCGAACCCTTCATGAACTCCCAAAACTAGCAATATAGAAGCACCATAACCAGTATGGTAATACCAAAAAATCAAAAGAAGGCCGGTAGGCCATAAAGGTACAAAAACATATTCTTAAAAAATCTTACCTTTTTTTAATCTTTTCACTGGTTGGAGTTGGAGGACATTGTCGGTCGCCCATCGTCGGTCCGATTGGAGTTGGAGGAGTCGTCAGTGGAGTTGGAGGAGGCAAGGTCGAGCAGGAGGTAATGAAAATGGATTTCTTTTTTTCCTCCTTGAATTAAATAAAATAAAATAAAATTGGGCCAAAAATAAGCCCCCTCCTGTTTTGGGCCCAAGGCATCGGCCTCATTTGCCTCACCACAAGGCCGGCCTTGTGTATATTAATAATTAAATGAAAATTCCTTAAACATATTATTCGTCATCTGGTTTCCGTTATTTTTGTTTGATACAATAGTAAATTCATGTCAAAATTGTCGATAAAAAGAAAGAAAAGAAAAGTACAAGAAGACGAAAACTTACGTCTTATATACTTATTATTGAATATCATAATCAATATAAAAACATATTTGGTCCCTAAATCTTAAAATTCATTTTCAATTAGGGATATCAATCTAACTTGTCGACTCGGTGAAAACGAACCAACGACTGAATCGAGTCTCAATTTTGGAAAACGGGCCGACCTGCGTGACAGGCCAAAATGGCCCATGTCACAAGTTCGTTGTAGGCAGCTTACCAACCTGCTTCACGCAAGCTGTTGCAACAACTACAACTGCTGCTTTTGTAGTTGTAGCTACAAAGGCAGTTGCATCACCACAAGAAAAAAAATCGGGTCGACTCGACTCGGTAAGGCTCAAGCGAAGCCTTGATTTTTTTGGTTGAGCTTTAACTCGGATAGGTTCGATTTGGACCAAAAAAGCGTGAGCAATTTTTTGTCGAGGTCGTGCCCGAGCCGCGAACCCCTTTTTTGGCTCGACTCATTGACATTTCTATTTTCAATTATATATTTTATGTGATCCATAACTTTTATCTAATTTTTAATCGCATATTTTATCAACTTTTATGAAAATAAAATTGATTTTTAGAAAAAAAAAGAAATCAAGGACTAAATAATCTAAATCATCCTTTTTTGCATTTTAAAAGCTTATTAAAATATGAATCTTGCTACATCTACATAAAGATTTATATAAGAGATTAAATAATAACACATGATATTTTATTATTTGTCATTTTAAAATATAGTTAACTTTTTCATTCAATCTATCTCTCTGCATTATTCTATATAATCTTTTATAAAATATTTTTATGTACAAGTAGCATCATTCTTAAAATATTGTTAGTCTCCAACATTTGCCATTTGGACAACTTACGATAAAGGGACCTCAATTTCAAATCTTGATCAACAATTGAGGTTCAAATCGCAGTAGCCATATTCTATTTCGTACACCCGCGACGCACCGAGTCAAACCTCGTACTAACTCCAGGTGGAGGATATTTCTGTCCATTATGATATAAAAATGGTATTGGTGCACTGAGTCGCTGCCCAAACGACACGTCACCAGCCAAGCATTTATCTCCACTTCATCTAGTATCTCGACGGCCGAGATCAACCCATCACTTTCACTCGGACGGCTAAAATTTGACATTCTAGAGCCTTCCACATATAAATGAAAGACCAATGGTAACTTTAGAGTAACAGCGCTGTACGCGTAATTGTAGTAACTGTAGTGGTTAAAACGAACATTTAAAGAAGGATAATGCTATGTGCATGTGTTGTAAAAAATTGTGTAAAATATTGTGTACAAATTGCACCATCCTTCAAAGAAAGAAATATAAATGAAGACGCATTTATACAGTAATACAGATAGATAAATGCAGATATAGAGTGAGAGTGAGAGTGAGAGCGAGAGAGAGAGAGAGAGAGAGAGTGAGAGTGAGAGTGAGAGTGGAGGGGAGAAGGTTTTGAGGAAGAAAGATTATTCGAGATTCGGAAAGTAGAATTGTTTGAAATTGTTTCCGATTTTTTTCTTCAACGGTCTTGTGTTGTTACGCGGAAACAAAGCAGAAATCTTTCAGATCTGACCGTCTGGTAAGCTGTCCTTTCCTGTTCTTGGTAATATTTGAGAGTGATATGGTTATTGAAATGGTTTGGTTAGATTTCTTTTTTCAATGTTGTTTACTTAGTGAATGATTCATTAAATATTGGTGGTATAAAATGAGTATCGAGTGATCAAAGTGGATTTTTTTTTATCTTCATAATCAAAAATAGGTTTGGCATTCGTATGATTATTTTTGAATAACGAGTATATAACGACATTAGTGTTATGAATAAAGTCGAAGTAAAAAGAACCTAAATCAGGTTCTTTGAATTGAGTATAATCCAGGTGTTTTACGATTTTTACGTCTCAAGAATATATTATAAATTAAGATTAATTGTCAGTCGTTGTTTTTCTTTTTTTGCTTCTCAAGATATCATGTAACATATTTCAAAATTTTTATTTATACTGCTTTTTAGGCTTGCAGAGAACGTATCCTGGAAAGGTAATTCAAGAAATATACTAATCGATGTTTAATTTTTTGTAGTTCTTGATAAAAAGACATATTTTTAAAAAACTTGTAAAACACATTGCTTTTATTGTGTTTTTCGATTATCCTTCATGAAAGAGAAATCTTGAATGTTTGGTGTGTCTGCTTTTGAATGTTTTGGGCTGGGAAGAATCTTTTTCTCACTATTTCGATTCCTTACAGATTGTGGTAGGTTGCTTTATATGAAACATCATATGGCTCTCTCCATGTAGTGTCGTTTAAGTTCCTGTTGGCGTTCAAATATATCCGCTTGGGCTTTATTCTGTTTTCTAGCATCG